>CM043702.1:107914087-109181587 GCA_023935145.1 Bretschneidera sinensis
GGATAAAGATAGATTCTCTCACCAAGAAGGTTGACGCTCTTGCTATGGGCTAGTTCATTAATGTAGCCAATATATTCAATGTTGATAGCTGTTCCATCTTTGCTAGTCCTATGCGTTTAGCACAAAATTGTCCATTTATCCGTCTTTTGCCGAGTATCCCATGGAACAAGTGAACGCTTTCAATGACTATCAAAAGCAATCAAATGGATCTTACTCCGAGACTTACAATCTAGGGTGGTGGAACCACCCTAATTTTTCATGGAAGCAGAACCAACCAATGAATCAGGGAGAAGCCCCTCATCATGCTCACAATCAATATCCTCCTAGATTTCCTCCACCAGTTCCAAGTCATGGTCGCTCAGCCCATCCAGCATCATCACTCGCTTACCAAGCTCCCACTCAAGCGCCATCGCTGGTTTCACAGTCATTGGAGGACACCTGTTGTTTAATATCTACCTAAATTAATAAGCAAATAATTGAATAGTTTTACTTGCAAGTGCACAAGGTCAACTTAGTAGTATAGTGTGCAAAATGAGAGATCATCTCCATAGGGATTGGTAAAGTTCGATTTAAAATTAAATTCGTAATGAAAAATGATAGAAATAAGTATTGAGTTTGAATTGATAATGATAAAAATGTAGGGCTTTGATAACCACCACTAATCATATTTTCCCAATAAAACAATGTGCCAATGCTTTAGTCATATTATAAATACCTAATGTTGTCAACCTAAGGGCATGGTGTATACTCCTTAAGCTAATGATTTTCCTAAGCAACGAGTTAGGCATGGTGTATACTCTAACTTTTTTCTTTCTTAAAGGATTTAGCATGGTGTATACTAAGTTGTTCTTTAAGAGAGCATAATATCGATGAAAATCGACAAACACGCAAGACCTAAGGCATGTTATATACTCCCAGTTTCTCATGTTGATTAACCTAAGAATCCGGCGTGGATTTCTTTTGTTACTATTGTCAGATCCTCGACTCGGTCATACAAATTGATCTAACTAACTAATCCATACCACATGCATATGTTGATCAGGCAAACACATATGAGGAAGTCAATAAAACATACATTAATCAAGTTAAGAATCATAACACAGCTATCGCAAAGGCAACAATATTCATATATGGAAAAACATAATTAGGGCTTCAATCGAGCCCTACTAATAAGTTAGTTAC
The DNA here is from genome assembly GCA_023935145.1 of Bretschneidera sinensis. NCBI lineage: Eukaryota > Viridiplantae > Streptophyta > Magnoliopsida > Brassicales > Akaniaceae > Bretschneidera > Bretschneidera sinensis. The sequence continues at coordinate 107,915,270 of CM043702.1, forward strand.
ACATGGTTCTGATGTTAAACATCTTCATAAATAAAATAAAGGAAAGAAGAAACCCAAAAAATACTGGCTAGAAGAGTCGTCAATTCTTCTCTCCAAATCTCTTCTCCAAAAGCTAAAACTAAAAAGATCATCCGGTTTCTGTGTTTTACAGGCCTATTTATAAGGTTTAAGGACATCTGGAAACCCTAACTCATAAAGCAAAACCCTAACCCTACTTTCCAAAATAGGTTCTGCCGTTTTACTGCGCGTGTGCGCTTGATCACACACTGGTGCGCTCGAGCCTTCTTCTTGTGTGCACGAGTGCTGGTGCGCTTGATCGCACACTTCTATGCTCGATTGCACTATGTGCAGCTTCCATTTTTTCTAGTTTTTGTTCTCCAAACCAGATAATGCTCCCTTTTCTTCAATATCCTAGGAAAACACAGAAAGCATAGAAAAGATATAAAATAGCATGAAATAACATAACTAGGAACTTAGCAAATGTAAATTAAGGGGCTTAAATATGAATATTTAAGCACTTATCACACCCCAAACTTACATATTGCTAGTCCTTTAGAACTACAAAACTAAAAACTAATTAAAAAACAAATAACACAAAGATAAATCCATCATTCATAGTATCCGAAAATTAGGTTGCACACAAAACCCATCTTTGCAATGAATAGGATTTTTAAAATCTAATTACTTACATGAGGCTGGCTAAGACATCACAAGTCTGACTTAGTGTATGGTGAACTAACACATAAAAGATGAAGCTTTCAAATAACTCCAATGTGTAGTGTTTCGGTGTCTCAAGATTCACCGAATTTCTTATCAAGATGAACAAAAATGGTATAGTTTTATTTCCTTCTTTTCTTTTATTATGAAATTTTTGCCATGTTTAGTTCCTTTAAGCTTTCTAATTGACCCATTAGGGAGTGTTTAGTCAATGACTCCCAAACCAGATGGTTTTAGGGCATTAAGTGTAAAGACACCCCTAAGAACTTACTAACTCGAGTAAAAAAGGCTACGAACTAACTGGTCTTAATGCTACCAAGCAAAATTCCCACCTTTTGAATTGAACACTCACTACTTACTGAGGCAAGAGGTCCAATTGCTTACTGGAAAGTTTATTTAATGATCATTATGAGCAAAATTCCCACATTTTGACATGAACATTCACTACTTACTGAGGTAAGAGATCCAATTACTCAGTGGAAAGTTTATTTAATGATCATTATGAGCATTTTTTCTCTTTTTTGTGCAATAATTTTTTTTTCTACTTTTCTATGCCAAAGTATTCATCTAACAAGTCATCCAGTTACAGTTAAGCCATGGAAACATACATATTAAAATTACATGTCATACCTCACACGATTATGTGCTAATGTGTTTGTGTCAGATTAGGTCAAACTTGTGAATTCTTAAATACCTAAAGTAAGTAACTAAATTTTAAAACTCCATTATCGGATCATGTGTTCAGAATTTTAACTCACTAATGAAATCGTATCACAATATTTGTTTAGATCAACAAAAATTTTGTAATAAAATGAACATGCATTTATCTTTTTAAAAAAAAATTTGGGATAAAGTGTGTATGAATGTGTCTCCCGTACCCCCAAACTTAAACTACATATTGTCCCCAATGTGTGAATAACATGGAAAGATCTGACCTGGGAGATGAAGAACTAGCTGGCTGGCATGGCTCATAGAACACCCCCAAACTTGAACTGATGCGCACATTGTCCCAGAAAAAGAAAAACGAAAGTAATACTGGAAAACAAAAGATATTAAAAGTAAACAGTAATGAGAGAAACAAAACGTCAACATAAAGTTAAAAACTAACAAGAAATGTAAAAAATAATAAAAACAAAAGGATATGCTATGGGGTGCCTCCCATGAGCGCTAAGTTTTATGTTTCAGCCAGACGGTGCACCAGTCTCACTGCTAGTCTCTAGGTGGTGCTGAAGACTTCAGCCAGACAGTCTAGAATGGCTTGTAGCATCTCTTCTTGCCTCGCAAAGCATGCCTCCAACCCATCTATGCATTGATGAACCAGGCAAGTAGCCTCCTGATCCTCTCGTCAAATATCAGCTATCTCATACCAGAAGGAAGACATATCCTCAAGGATATGCTGATACTTTATGGGTCCCATGTCAGCATAGTCCTCCTCCCAAGATTGGCTAGCTACAAGGTCCTCTGCCTCCATAGGATCATCCACTACCCTCTCAGTAACAGGTGCAAGCCCCCGGAGTCCTCTGGGCATATGTGAATAGCTCTGGGTCCACTAACTCTTGCCAAAGAATGGGTGCTCTCTGACTGGTCCATTAATGGAGGAGCCCTTAATCCCCTTCTTCTTGAAAATGTAACTAAGGAGGAATGGGAACGGAAGCCCCCATGCATTAGCAGTGGTGACCTAGCGTGCATGGACGTGGTCTCAAAACTTATGAATCTGGCACCAAATGATAGCAGGGATGGAGTACCAGTGGCCTCTGTGAAATACATATAGTGCTTGGAGGAAGTGGTTACACCTCTGAGTCTTGTGTCCCAATGGGCACATGATTATGCCCAAAATATAACGCGGTTATTTTAGTACTGCTCCAATCTACAAGAGTGAGCGCCTAGGTGCCCATCTATGAGCACCACGCCTCTCCAATCTGCAAGAGTGAGTGCCTAGGCGCCCAAAAATGAGCACCTTGCCTTCCATAACACTTCAATCTCGAACATAACCAGTGCTTATGTGCAGGTAAGGCAGTGTAAATCTTTTAACTTTAATACTAACGATAAAACTTAATCAAAGAGTAAATCATAGATAATGTTTAAAAAATAAATCCATACAAATGAATCAAGAACAAAAAATAAGGAACAACAAATCCCTAAGGATTCATCCCTTTCCCTTACTTGATGATTAGTTTGCCATGGAGCTCAAGGTGGATGAACAATATGGATGCTCTCCCTTTGATTTCCAAGCCATGGAGCTCAAGGTGAAAGAACAATATGGATGCTCTCCCCTTGATTTTCAGCCTTGAAGAAACTTGGAAATATTTTGGATTTGGATCCCTTGGATCCCCCTTTGAGATGCTCTCGCCTTTGAAGATGCTGGCTGCACATCCTTTAAGGATATATTTATAGAGCACAAGGTTGAGGGGCATTTTGGGCTGGAAAATATTATGTGGCAGCCCTAATTGGGTCAAAGAAATGAGTGGGAACCTAGGCACTTCCTTACCTACACCTAGACGCTGGTTATGTTTGAGATTGAAGTGTTCTGGAAGGCGTGGTGCTCATTTTTGGGCGCCTAGGCGCTCACTCTTGCAGATTGGAGAGGCGTGGTGCTCATAGATGGGCACCTAGGCACTCACTCTTGCAGATTTGAGAAGTGAAGTCCTTGGAAGGTATGGTGCTCATTTTTGGGTGCCTAGACGCCCACTCTTGCTACCCTTGGTCAGCTTGTGCACACAGTCTTGCTGCCCTTCACCAGCTTGTATCCAGAAGTGCACACACTAGTGTGCCTACCTTTACCTTGCTCTAAAGTGATGCACACACTCGTGTGCAGTCATTTAACTTGCTGTATTTTATTAATTCAACCTTGGTTTAGACTTTAACCATCTTTGAATCATGTTTAGACATGTCTAAACCTTGAAAAAATACCAACACCAACATGCAAGAACTTTTGGCGCTTTAAACATAGATCGCTTTATCATCTCTTTTGGACTTAAAGCACCTGAAAATGCATCAAATTAAGTCAATGATTTATGAATATCACTTTAGAGTTATTAACATGTAAAAGTGCGATTACGACCGAGATCAACCCTAAAATGCTAACAATTAAGTATTGTTTAGATGCATTATATGACTCTCATCAGCACACATTACGCTGAAGAATGGAATCCACAAGCCAAAGTTGTGGAGACAACTGGGACCGGCTCCCAGCATTGTTGTGCCGATCAGCATACTACCCAGCACACATGTCCTCAATGATGGTGGATAAAGAAAAGGACTCCGGCTGCTCATCCATCTGGGCATCCTCGGGGGGCATTCATCATTGCATCGGAGGACTATAGCAATATACGATGAGCTCAAGTCAAAGTACTTGCCTTGAACAGAGGAGGATAAGATGCCCGGCCTACTGCAATCAAAGAAGAGATTCTCATAGAACTGAACCACGAATTTAGTGTAGGCAGTAGAGTTAACAAGCTTGAACATCCTCTTCAAACCAGAGTGTTTGAATTGCTGGACGGCCCATTGAGTGGCTTCAGAGTGTTTGAAATCACCGTCTATGTTGAATATGGTTTCAAATAAGATCTCCCGTTGCTCAAAAGTAGGCCGAGATGATTGTGCTCGGCTTCCCAAAGCACGGGATGTGGAGGCAATATGCTTAGGCATCCTGAAAAAAATTCTGTAGATTGTGCGCTTGATTTCAGTAATGTGCGATTGATCGCACTCTGCCTCTGTGCTCGATCACACTACTCTCTGCGCTTGATCATCGTGAGTCAGGATTTTTATTGAACAAGTGGTGTGCGACCTGTAAACCAATTGATGGCTAACACTCCAAAAAAGGTTTCGACCTCCTACAAAACCACTAGAAACAACCAAAGAAAAAACAGTATATATGAATTTAATTCTTAAAAACAACAATTAATTCGAAAATAACCAAAAATGGGAGAATTTAGAGAGTGACCATGTGTGGGAGTGAAGGGTAAAATGGGCATAAGGTAATACCTGGTGCGGTAAATGGGTGTGAACGGCGGTGTAGGGAGTTTGGATGGTGGGGTGTGGTGGTAATGTTGTGAGTGCAGTGGGCGAGTGTGGTGTGGTCCAAAAAATGGGTGCGATGGAAGTGCAGTACAGGAGAGTGAGAGTGTGCAGAGAGTGAGAGGGAATGTGAGACACAAAATGAAATGAAATGAAATAGGCATGTGACTCTCTGTCCAGAAATGAGCTCGATCGCACTATGAAGTGCGCTTGATCGCACTTATGCGCAGGTGTGTGCGTTTGGATGCGCTCGCATGCCATTGAGCGCATGGAAAGTTTGTGTTTGATAGCACTGTGGAGTGCACTCGATCGCAAAGATAGAAGGCACTGTACCACTAAACCAGCTAAGGAAAGGACGAAAAAAGTTAAAAATAATGAAGAACAATAAAAAAAATAAAAATGTACCCTACTCAGTGGCCTCAGTACCACTGAACTCAATAGAGGTGCTTGAGCTACAGGTTTATCAAAGTCTGAACTGCTCAAACACTCTGTATAGTAGCTTCAGTGCTACTCTCTTGGAAGGGAACACTTAAAGTCCACCTCATGTGGCTCAAGTGCTATTGGTTGTGCGGCATACTGGACAGACTAGAGTGCCAAATCTTCATCTCTTTGTAGCAATTTGATTTCAAGGTATGGCTTGACTCTGTGTCCATTTACCGTGGATGTTCGAATGCTGTCAAAACCATGAACCTCCAAAGCACCATGGGCAAAGACTTTGGTGACCACATAAGGACCAGACCATCCGAGCTTGAGCTTGCCTGGGAACAATCTTAATTGGGAATTGTAGTTCAACACCTTCTGTCCCACATGAAACTCCTTCCTAATGAGCTGTTTATCATGATAAGATTTGGTCCTTTCCTTGTAGAGCTTGGTGTTCTCATATGCATCATACCTTAATTCTTCCAGCTCATTCAAATGCAGCTTTCTCTTATCACTTACTTGTTTCATGTCAAAATTGAACTGCTTGATAACCCAATATGCTCGATGCTCTAACTCCACCGGTAGATGGCATGCTTTCCCAAAGACCAATCGATATGGAGACATGCCAATTGGTGTCTTGTAAGCTATCCTATATGCCCATAAGGCATCATTCAAGTGTAAAGACCAATCATTCCGATTAGGATTCAGGGTTCTCTTCAGGATGCCTTTGATCTCTCGGTTACTTATCTCCACTTGGCCACTAGTTTGAGGATGATACGAAGTGTTGACTTTATGGGTGATCCCATATTTCTTGATCAGGGCAGCAAAAGATTGATTATGGAAGTGGTTGCCTCCATCACTGATCCATCACTGATTATTGCTCTTGGAGTCCCAAACCGAGTAAAGATGTTATCCTATAGAAACTTTACAACCACTTTGTGATCATTAGTCTTTGAGGGGACAGCCTCGACCCATTTGGACACATAATCTACACCCTAAAATAATCCGGGTGTTTGGATTAATGGTTAGTGGTAAGATGGATGTTAAGAGTCAATAACGATTTTAAGATTGATGTTTGGATTACTTTTTGACTTAGGTGAAATTTAATGATTCTATGTGTCGTATGTTATGTGCAATTTTTGAGACAAAAAGTGAATTACTCTTGGTTCAACACTAATATTGCTTTACATTGTTTTTAACTCCTACCATAGAATTCATCTCTTATTTTCCCTTCAATTGCTAGGGATAAGCTAGTTGGGGGTTGTGATGAGAGTCGTAAAATGCATCTTAACAGTACTTAATTGTTATCATTTTAGGGTTGATCTAGGTTTTAATTGCACTTTTATACGTTAACAACTCTAAAGTATCATTCTTGGATCATTGATCTATTTCGGTGCATTTTTAGGTACTTTAAGCTCAAAAGAGGAGGAAAAGTTATCATTGCTTGAAGCACAAAGACTCGAGGCATACTGGAGTGAAAGAATGATTCCGAAATGACAAGATGGAGGGCTTAAAAGAGCAACAGCTACTGCCCGCACTGGAAAGGAGTTTCACTAAATTGCCAGAAATGCCCTTACAGATCAATCATCTTTAAAAATTAAACTGTATTGATACAAGAAGAACCAGGAGATTAACCATATATGCTTAGAAAGATCCGGAAGTCTATTTTCTGGAAAATTTAATGGTTCATCAAAAGGATTTTTCTACAGAAAGTTATGGCAGCTTAAGTAGACAAAGGTCAGGCTGTGCGGGCTGTGCGGGATTTCAGCGTGCTTTTGGGCTTAAATCCCACATCCCACATTGGTTGGAAAACACATTTCTATATCCGACATCCCACATCAGATGGGAAACACATTCTACTCTTGGTATTTTCCTATATAAGGCATATTGCACTTCAGCTTTGAGAGAATCAATCGGGGATGAATCCAGAGGGCCTTTAGGAGCAATCCAGAGGGCCTTTAGGAGGAACCCGAAGTTTAAAGTTTGAAGGTCGGGAGAGATGATCGTTGGGAGGCCGGAGGCAACTCGAGGACGCATGAGCCCCATGGCCGGCTAGTCTCCAAGCAAGGCGAAGGGATGAATCCCTAGGTGTAGTTGTTCTTATTTTCCTTTATTTGATTCGGTCGTAGTTGGAATTATTTTCATTAAATATTGTTATGTTTTATTCTTAATTTAATTAGTAGATTTATTACAACTCAGGTGGTTGCATGCTTCTTTTCCATATAAGTTCAGTAAGGCTTTTCTTATGTGTACCTGTTTGGGTGTGATTGAGTCCGGTAGATCTCTTTTATAGATTTTGTCTATTGCTGTGGTATCGTCATTTTAGATATATTGTTGTCTCTTGATAATTTATAAGTTAGGTCATGTGTATTAGAAAATAAAGAATAATTCATAGCGATTACATTAGGATTTATAAATGCGCTTTAATTGAATATTTTTCGATTGTTTGTTTGGGATGTTAAACTTGCAATCGAGATAAAAACAACTGAATCAAGTTAGGATTAGAGCAACGAACCTAGAGAGGATTCTCGGAACCTTGTTGTTATTTTTATTTTAAACTTATTTACAAAATTACCCTTTCCTCAAAACAACTCAGATTTTATCCTTTTAATCTTTTATCGTTTGTGTTGAGGTTTACACCTTCTGTTGTAGTTAACTTGTTTCCCTGTGGAATCGACACCACAAAACTGTACTACAATAACCGCGTTATGTTTTGGGCGTAATCAATTCTTATGAGAACTCTAGAATCTATAAGGCGAAGATGAAAGTGTTTCATGATAAAAAATATTTTGAGGAAAACATTCAAGTCTAATGATCGGGTGTTCTTATGTGATTCTAGACTCCATAAGCATCCCGAAAAACTACGATCGAGGTGGAACAATCCTTTTGTAGTAAAGAATGCTTTCGAAATTGGGGCGGTGGAAATAGAGGATACTAGGAATGGTCGGACTTTTAAAGTCAGCGCCTTAAGATCTTAATTGATAGGCAAGATTCGAAAGTGGAAGACATTCCGCTTATGGATCCAGTCTATTCACCCTAACTACACCACACAGGTACATTTTCATTTTTTTTTTCGATTTGTTTGTTTTGTTTTTAATAAAGCTCTATTCAATTTCAATTGTTAGTTTTTCTTTTATTTTAATATGATTTTTAAGAATTATTTTTTTTATATATGTTATTATTTATTTGACTAATTTTATCTTATTTTTCTTTTTCTTTTGGCAACAAACAAGTTTTTTTTTGTAGAAACGAGCCCAACAAGACAACCCATTCACCTAGGCCCAGCACTGTGTGACAGTGTGCATGCACAGCGCCTAGGCCCAGCCCACAACGCACCTCGCCCACCAGGATGTGCACCAGCCCCCAGTGCGCCTCGGCCCAACAATTGCGCGCCTCGCCCCATAGTGCCTGGCCCAGAACGTCCACAAGCCACGCCGTGCCTCAGTACTGTGCACGCTGTAGCACATAGAAAGGCCACACACACACACTCCAGCTCAAGCCGCAGCTTGACCTGTTCTGCCACTCGAGATCTGGCCCTTTTAAACCCTAAATTCTGCCTTTCTTCTTCATTTCTCTTTTACAAAAAAAGCCAGCACATTCATTTCTCTCTCATCCTCCAAACCCTCACTTTCCCACTCACTTTTACTCAAAATTTCTTGATTCTAACATCATTTCTTGTAGGATTTTGCACTAATATTGTAGATTTTGTTGAAAATTTCTCCAAAAAAGCTTGGTGCTAAGAAGATTTTGGGTTCATCAAGAAAACTTCAAGTTGGTGGGTAGTCTTTCTTCTCTCCAACTTTGGGCATCAAATGTACCAATACCTTGCCTCCTCTACTGGTTGTGACATGGATCACTTTCCCACTTTGCCACCCTATCTGGGTTCATCTTTTGATCCAACTCCTGAGGATGGTGAAGAGAATGAAGAAGAGGATGATGACATAGAGGATTAATTTTGGGTTCTATCTTGTTTGTTTCCTTTTATTTTATTTTACTTGTTATCGAATTACTGTCCAACATTCTCTTTCTTTTCTTTTTCGTTTTTTTATTTGTCGTACATTATTTTCATTTTTAGTTATTTCTATTTCATGTGTTAACCTAACATACGGTGGGAATCTTAATAGTACACTGCAGTTGCTTTCTTTTTGTTGTGTTGTTCTATGTTGTAAATTGGAATTTCAGCATGAGGAATGGCATGCAGTTCACATGATGGTGCACAATTTTCAGCGTGTGTGCACTTTTGCTCACAAAGGGAGTTTCCCTTACCTCTTCTTTCACATTAAGGACAATGCAATTTTTAAGTTGGGGGTGGAGGAAATGTATTATTTTTTGAACTGCTTGGTGTTACTTTCCTTTTTTTATCTGTTTTTAGCATGCTTTGTGTTAACCTTAGAGTTAATTCACATGTTAATGATATGAACTTAATTGAGATAGCATATAGCATTTAGAAGAAGTTAAATCTTGCTTTGGTTTGAGAATAATTTAATTGTCAATCTTCATTTGGTTTGAGACTTTAGCTTGCGGTAAGATTGTATGATTAGTCTAAAACATTTAGAGAAGTTTTATGTGTGATCGGTTGTGAATACTTTTGCGGTCTCAACAAGCCTCTAGAACTTATTTAATAATCATTTGAGGTGAATTCCTAGAATGCACATTACTTAGGATATGATATAGGCCATTTTTGAATCGTTTGAGCCTTTCAAACCTACCATTGTTATATTTATCGCTAGTCACCTATTTGAGCCTTTTCTCGAAAAAGAATTTGAGCCTTTTTTCTTTCAAATAGCCTATTCACTCACCTTTATGAGCCTAAAAATATTTTATCCTTACTCTTCTTTTAAAAGAACTTAGTTATACACATTTTTTGAGAAGCACTTAAAAGGAGTAAGGATGGAAATATGAAAAAGTATTAATACCACAACCCAAGTACATTAAAGGAGATAAGTTGAGGGTTGTGGAAAAGAAAATAAAAAAATGAAAAATAAGGTGAATGGTCTGATGCCAAAATACAAAAGAAAAGAAAAGAAAAGAAAAGAAAAAGAGAAGTGAATTATTGCAAAGAGAGAAGAAAAGAAAAGAAAAGTGGTGACTTATTAAGAGATGTGCTCTTACAAAAACAGGTTGAAAGAGTTGGGTATTGAAGTAAAGGTTATCAAGTGCTTAAAATGATTGTGTTTAAAACTAAGAGATTAAGTTTTTTTACTTATTGAATCCTTCTTGTTCTTTCTTAACCTTCACCTTAGCCTAACGTCACAAGCTTATTAAAGACCTATTGATCCAATATAGTGTGATTTTTCTTCAGAAGTGGAGAGTGATTTGAAAAATAAGCCTATGGAGCTTGATTTGTGATTGATGTCACACAATTCATTATGTTTTTAGAGGCCAAGACTTGTATTCATGAATGTTATGCATAAAATCATTAGGGTGTTCGGACTAATGGATTGTGGTAAGATGGATGTTAAGAGTCGATAACGATTTTGAGATTGATGTTTGGATTACTTTTGGACTTAAGTGATATTTAATGATTCTATGTGCTGTATATTATATGCAATTTCTGAGACAAAAAGTGAATTGCTCTTGGTTTAATGCTAACATTGCTCTACCTTGTTTTGACTCCTACCATAGAATTCATCTATTGTTTTCGCTTGAATTACTAGGGACTAGCAATAAGCTAGTTGGGGGTTGTAATGAGAATCATAAAATGCATCTTAACGATACTTAATTGTTAGCATTTTAGGGTTGATGTAGGTTTTAATTTCACTTTTATACGTTAACAACTCTAAAGTGTCATTCTTGGATCATTGATCTATTTCGATGCATTTTCAGGTACTTTAAGCTAAAAGAGGAGGAAAAGTCATCATTTCTTGAGGCACAAAGACTCGAGGCATACCAGAGTGAAGGCATGGTTGTGAAAGGAAAAATGAAGAAAAATCAAGTCTTGAATGTGTGTGCTGTGGCCTGAAAATATCCAAGCCTCGGCCTCCAGAACTGAGCCAAAAGAGCAAGAAAGAAGATTCAGTGGAAGCCGCGGCCTGGACTTGGCAGGGCTGCAGCCTCTAGAAAGGGGAAAAACCAAAGCCAAGCCAAGGCCCGCGACGCCCATAAGTGAGAGCTGCGACCTGCACACGGTCCTCCTCTCCGAGTTATGACTTAATTAGGACTTTTTAAACCCTAAAACATCCTTAGACCTTGTGTATTATAAATAGACCACTTAGGGTTTGTGAAGAGATATCTTTTGAAGTTTGAAAAACTCAAGAAGGCTACCACACTCTCCTCTGTCAAAGAGTTCAACCATGAACTTCATAGCGAACTAATCTCCAAGCAAGGCGAAGGCATGAATCCCTAGGCGTTGTTGTTCTTATTTTCCTTTCTTGATTCAGCTTTAGTTGGGCTTCATTGTCAAAACATTGTTATATGTTACTCTTTTATCTAATTAAAGGATTTTCTCTTAATCCGGTGATTGTATCTTTATGTTTGATATAAGTCTAGTCATGCTCTTCTTATGTCAAGATTATTGGGTATGATTGAGTCCGGTAGATTTATCTTTTAGGTTTGTCCATTACTGTAATATTGTCATTAATGATATATTGTCGTTTCTTGATAAATCTAGAGGATAGATCATGTGTGCTTAACTAAAAAGAGTAATTCATATCAATTACATTAAGATATATATATGTGCTTGATTGAATATTTGCCGATTGCTTGTTTGGGATTGAAACTTGCAATCGAGATAAAAATAACTGAATTAAGATTGGAAAAAGGCAACGAACCTAGGAAGGATTCTCGGAACCTTGTTGTTTATTTATCATAGTTTTCAATTTATTTACACAATTACTTCATCATTGATATCTTCTCACTTGATTATTACCGTTTGTATTAAAGTTTGCACTTTTCCTTTATAGATCGATTTTTCCTCTGGAATTGACACCCCAAAGCTGTGCTACAACTACCGCATTATACTTTGGGCGTAATCACCCCCCGGGGAAGTCTTAGGCCAAATCAGGGAGGGTCCGGTCAAAGAACCCGGGAGGCCACCACAACCAAAATCATCAAGACTATCTGCGGCGGGGCCCGCGGATGGAGGCACCTTAGGACACAATGAAAAGACCTATGTTAGGTCTGTGGCCTCGGTCAGTGGACCCCATAAATGCAGGAAGACGGACCATGTAATCACTTTCACAGACGAAGATTTGGAGGGGATCCAGACCCCGCACAATGATGCCATGGTTATCTCCCTTCTCATGGCAGTCAGGCACATCTTAGTTGACAATGGGAGTTCGGCCGATATCCTATTCTACGACGCATTCCAGCAAATACAGCTGGAATATGCTCAACTAGAGCCAATTTCCACCCCGCTTTAGTGTTTCTCAAGGGGGGTAACGTTTGCTGAAGGCAGCATAATTCTCCTAATCACCGCAGAAATAGTTTCGCAAGCAACCACCGTGCAAACTACTTTCCTGGTAGTCAGACAACTATCATTTTATAATGTGATCCTCGACAGACCCACCCTCAACAAGCTTAAGGCGGTCGTCTCCAAGTACCTCTTGAAAGTAAAGTTCCCCACCAAAGATGGGGTAGGCGAAGTTAGGGGGAACCAGTAAATCTCTAAGTCCTAATATCTAAATGCTGTAAAGGGAAGAAAAAGGACGGAGGCCCTCCCACTTGAGTTGGACGACTTTATGGATGAAGGAAAGACTTCGAGGAGCCAGCCTATGGAAGAGTTGACCGCAGTCCCCTTCGATGAGGATACCTCCCTAACCATTCAAATTGGCTCCAACCTCCCCGAAGTCCCTAGGAGATCCTTACTCGCCCTCTTTAAAAAAAAAATCAGGATCTCTTCGCCTGGTTGGCCTCGAAGATGCTTGGAATCAGCCCAGAAGTGATCATGCACCGGCTAAACATGGACCCAAACCACAAACTGGTTTTCTAGAAGAAGAGATCGTTCGCTCCTGAGCAGTAAGTTGCTATCAAAGTCAAAGCAGACAAACTACTCGCAGCCAATTTCGTCCGAAAAATAGACTACCCAGATTGGGTGTCTATTGGGATGATGGTAAAGAAAGCCAACGGCAAGTGGCGAATTTGCATCGATTTCACCGACCTAAACAAAGCCTATCCAAAAGATAGCTTCCCATTGCCACGGATCGACCAACTCGTCGATGCGATGTCAGGACACGAATTACTGACCTTTATAGACGCCTACTCCGGTTACAATAAGATTCTTATGCATAGGCCCGACTAGGAGAAAACGGCCTTCATTACTGGACAGGGATTGTACTATTAAAAAGTCATGTCCTTTGGTCTAAAGAATGTTAGGGACACTTATCAGAGATTAGTAAACAAAATCTTCAAGGGATAGAACAAAAAAAACATGGAGGTCTATGTGGATGATATGCTGGTAAAAAGTGTTAAGACCGAAGACCACGAAGCCGATTTAGAGGAAGCATTTGAATTTCTTCGGTGTCATTAAATGAAATTGAACCCTGCGAAGTGTGCCTTTGGAGTCACCGGGTGAAGTTCCTCAGCTTCATGGTAACCCAAAGGGGTATAGAGGTGAACCCAAAAAAAATCAAGGCCATCTTTAGCATGAGTCCCCCTTCCCTCCCCCCCCCCCCCTGACAGTGAGGGAAGTCCAACGGGTAACCGGACGGATAGTCGCTCTGAGCCGATTCATGTCAAAATCCGCAGAGAAGTACCTCCCCTTCTTCAAGGCCATCAAAAAAGCTAAGGACTTTGTTGGAAATCACCTCACAAGATGCCTAGGTGGTGATCTTCCAAACACCTAAGTCTAGAATGACTTGTAATGAAATGAAAAAACAAATGAAAGCAAGAAAGAAAAGAACACAAGCAATTTGTTATCGAGGTTCGGCAATGTGCCTACGTCCTAGTGAGCTTCTCTAAGCTCTCTGTACTATTTATCAATGGAGTTCTTTACAATATATAGCAACCCTCTCCAAGAAACCCAAGTTCTTGAAGAACCAAGAAGAGAAGAAAGAAAGTGATAGAACTATTACAAAAGCACTCTACCCATAATCTATACTACTTCTCTTTTTACAATCAGCCTTTCTTTTGAGATCTATTCTAGTGCCTTTCTGTGTTTTGTGTCTTTGTGATGAAAGTCATAAAATGCATCTTAACAGTACTTAATTGTTATCATTTTAGGGTTGATCTAGGTTTTAATTGCACTTTTATACGTTAACAATTGTAAAGTATCATTCTTGGATCATTTATCTATTTCGGTGCATTTTCAGGTACTTTAAGCTCAAAAGAGGAGGAAAAGTTATCATTGCTTGAGGCACAAAGACTTGAGGCATACTGGAGTGAAGGACTACTTCTGGAAGGACAAGATAGAGGGCTTAAAAGAGCAACAGCTGCTGCCCGCACTGGAAAGGAGTTTCACTAAATTGCCAGAATTTCCCGTACAGATCAATCATCTTTGCAAATTAAACTGTATTGATACAAGAAGAACCAGGAGATGAGCCATATATGATTAGAAAGATCCATAAGTCTATTTTCTGGAAAATTTTATGGTTCATAAAAATGATTTTTCTAGAGAAAGTTATGGCAGTTTAAGTAGACAAAAGTCAGGCTGTGCGGGATTTCAGCGTGAGCAGAAGTTTTGAAGGGCATGTGAAGGCTTAAATCCCACATCCCACATCGGTTGGAAACACATTTCTATATTATATCCCACATCCCACATCAAATTGGAAACACAGTGCACTCATGGTATTTGCCTATATAAGACCCACTCCACTTCAGCTTTAAGACCCATCGGAGAATCTGAAATCATCTGAGATCATCATAAAGTGAATCCAGAGGGCCTTTAGGAGGAATCCAGAGGGTTCTTAGGAGGAATCCGAAGTAATTTTGGAGGGCAAGCTAAGGAATCACCAAAGCTTTCGCTACCAAGGGGGAGATGATCGTTGAGAGGCCGGAGGCAACTCGAGGACGCATGAGCCCCATGGCCGGCTAGTTTCCAAGCAAGGAGGGATGAATCCCTAGGTGTAGTTGTTCTTATTTTCCTTTATTTGATTCAGTTGTAGTTTGGTATTATTTTCATTAAACATTTTTATGTTTTATTCTTTAATTTAATTAGTAGGTTTCTTATTAGTCCGATGATTGCATGCTTCTTTTCCATATAAGTCTAGTCATGCTCTTCTTATGTGTATTTGTTTGGGTGTGATTGAGTCTGGTAGATCTCTTTTATAGATTTGTTCATTGCTGCAATATTGTCATTTAGATACATCGTCGTCTTTTGATAATTTATAAGTTAGGTCATGTGTGCTTGAAAGTAAAGAATAATTCATATCAATTACATTAGGGTTTATACATGTGCTTTAATTGAATATTTGTCGATTGCCTGTTTGGGATGTGAAACTTGCAATCGAGATAAAAACAACTGAATCAAGTTAGGATTAGGGCGACAAACCTAGGGAGGATTTTTGGAACCTTATTGTTTCTTTATTATATTATCCATCAATTATTTACACAATTTTCACACAATCAACAATTCAGATTTTGTCACCTTA
The DNA here is from genome assembly GCA_023935145.1 of Bretschneidera sinensis. Classification (NCBI taxonomy): domain Eukaryota; kingdom Viridiplantae; phylum Streptophyta; class Magnoliopsida; order Brassicales; family Akaniaceae; genus Bretschneidera; species Bretschneidera sinensis. Next base: position 107,930,947 of record CM043702.1, read on the forward strand.
ACTTTTATCGTTTGTGTTGAGGTTTACACCTTCTTTTGTAATTAGTTTGTTTCCCTATGGAATCGACACCCCAAAGCTATGCTACAACTACTGCATTATACTTTTGTAATTAGTTTGTTTCTCTGTGGCTCCGTTGCACGGGAAACGCGCTTAAGTACAAGGAAGATTGTCAACTTTTGACATGACGGTAGAAGAACTGTAAATAGTTTTTCTTTTCAGCAGCTGTAAAGGCAGTAACTGCATTCCTTCTTAACTTGCTGCATTATTATTATTTTTATTTTTCCCTTCTTTCTTTTTAGAGTATTTTTATTTATTATTGTTCTTTATTCTAAGTTTTGATTTTCTGATTTTATTTATTTATTATTACTCTATTTTATTTATTTCCTCTCTGATTCATTTGGTGCATACTTAGACCGAGAGATTTGCGAGGTAGATTCATTAGAGGACCCGAACTAGAATTACCCTCTCCTTCCACATCCGATATTGAAATCTCGCCTAGATCAAACCATAGTGCACCCTCATCAGAGAATTTAGAGGATTTTGTTAACGTGGCCGATAATCCTAATGAGAATATTGCTAGGACACTTCAGGATTACCTCCACCCTACACGCACAGCCACACCATCATGCATCATGATTCCAGCCAATACTCACCAACTAGAGTTTAAAACAGGGATGATACAGTTACTCCCTACATTTCATGGCTTGGATAATGAAAACCCATATGTGCACATTAGAGAGTTTGAGGAAGTAGTTGTGACTTTTCATAGTCAAGATGAAACTCATGGCATTATGAAACTTAAGTTCTTTCCTTTTGCTTTGAAGGATAGAGCTAAGAGTTGGATATACTCACTTAGACCATGATCTATTGGGTCGTGGACTGAGATGACCCAAATTTTCTTTAACAAATACTTTCCCCAACATAAGACCAACGCTTTAAAAAGGCAAATATGATAGGTGCTTAAATATTTATATTTAAGCCCCCTTATTTACATTTGTTAGGTCCTTAGTTATATTAATTTAGAACATTTTACTTCATTTATGTGTTTTACATGTTTTTATAGGGTCTTGGAGAAAAAGAAGCACTTTTGGCACCTAAAGAAAGAAACTTGGAAATCCTGGAGCAACTTCTAGACAAAGTGCGATCGATCGCACTATTGTATGCGATCGAGCGCACACTACGATCATGCGCACACAAGAAGGATCGAGTGCAACATTTGCGATAGAGCAAAAGGCACACTGCGATTGAGCGCACATGTACGGGCGTGCACAGTAAAATGGCAGAACCAGTTTTGGAAAAAGAAGAGGTTTTGCGTTTTTGGAAATTAGGGTTTCCAGAGCCTGTTAGGAATATTCAAACACTATAAATACACCTGTAAAGCACACACAAATCATCACTTCTGAGAGATCACTTCTTTTATCTTTGCTTAGCTCGAAGTTTTAGGCTTTAGAGAGGATTAACAACCTGTCTCCCTAGTATTCTTCGGGTTTTATATTTTATGCTTAGTTTATATATGATGTTTATCTTAGACAGCATGTTTAACTAACTCTTTATAGGGCTCGATTGAAGCCCTAGTTATGCTTTCCCATACATTTATTCATTGATTATCTTTGCCAATAGCCTTTATTATGTTGCTTAACTTGATTAATGCCTGTGATTATTTAAATTCCTCATATGTATGTGTATGGCCAACGTATACATGTGGTATGGATGGGTTAGTTAGATCAATTTGGATGACCGAGTCCTTGGTCTAACAATAGTAACAAAAGATATCCACACTGGATTCTTGGGTTAATCAACATGGGAAACCGGGAGTAGATACCATACCCTAGGTCTTATGTGGTTGTCGATTTCCACAGCCCTTATGCCTTCTTTAGGAACAACTCAATAGATACCATGGTGAATCCCTTGAGAAAGGAAAGAGTTAGAGTAGATACCATGCCTAACTCATTGCTTTGGGAAATCAATAGCTTAAGGAGTAGATATCATGCCCTTAGGTTAGCGACCATTAGGTATACATGATAAGGTTAGTGCACTGATACTTTACACATTGGGAAAGTATGACTAGTGGTGGATATCAAAGCCCTATGTCTTTATTATTAGTAAATCATATTCAACAGTTATTTCCTTCTTTTTACTTTAAAGAAATTAATTCTAAAATCGAACTTTACCAATCCCTGTGGAGATGATCTTGCATTCGCACACTATGCTACTGTTGACCTTGTGCACTTGCAAGTAAAATAAGTGCGATTATTTGCTTATTTACTTAGGTAAATAAACGCGCAACAAGTTTTTGGCGCTGTTGCCGGGGATTGTGCTAAATTTCTTTTTGGAATTATTTTCGTTAATTTTATTTTATTTTATTCTGTTCTGTTTTATTTTTAGTTTTATCAAAAATCAAATTTATTCCTTCTTTTCGTTTTCTTTTATTCAGGTGTACAACAGAGGAGTTTTTGTCCTCATTGCAATCGAGTGCAGTGCCTTGTGCGATCGAGTGCACATCTGCGATCGAGTGCAGTTCAGTGTGTGATCGAGCGCAAAAGCTCCAGAGAGTACCCGAGCAGCAGTACTGAAACTGCTGCACTGAAGCTTTTCAACAAATTCATTCAAAGGAGAAGTACCAATGACGGAAGCTCGATATGCTTGTCTAGATGCTATGGAGAGGAAGCTAGATATGCTCATAAACACCATGACTACTCAAAACATATCACCTAGTCCATAAAGCAAACCACTCCAGGTATGTGCTATATGTTCTCATTTTGATCACACTACTAACACTTGCCCTTTATATTCATCTGCAAATCAAGAGCAAGCAAATCATGTGGGACCAAACAACTATAACATATATACAAATACCTACAATCATGGATGGCGAAACCACCCCACCTTCACAAGGAACTTCCAACCAGCAGCCCAAACAGTTCCGAAATCAAAGATAAATGACCTAGAGAGTCTTATGATGCAGTTGGCAACTCAGCAAAAATAATTGATGACCTTACAAGATCAGTTTATGAAAGAGGAAAGGAAATTTCAATCTGAGATAAGACAAACCACTGCACGGCATGAACAAGCCATTCAAAGATTGGGAGTACAAGTGGGGCAATTGGCTAAAGAGCTAAGTGAACGAAAGCAAGGTGTTGTTGAGCAAGTTTTTCATCACATTGATCCATTGGAGACCACTCTCACCCATTATTTCAAAGGATCAGATATTGAGCCAAAATCTGAAGATGTTATTGATGACATCACTGAAACTATGCACCTTTTAGAGGCCTCTTCAAAGCATCCAAGTAAGTACATTGATCCATTTGACCCTTATATGCCTACTAATACTATTTTCTCTTTTATTGTATAGGCACCTAACTTGGAATTTAAGTAGTTGCCAGAGCACTTACCTTATGCTCATATGGGAGAGAATAAGACACTTCCTATGCTAGCTGCTGCCACTCTTAGTTTTGGGGAAAAATAAGGCTTGGTCCGGCTGAAGACGTTAAACTTAGTGCTTATGGGAGGCACCCCACAGCTTATCCTTTTATTTTTATTGTTGTTAATATTTACTATTATTTATTTATTTTTCGTACTCTTTGTTTTGCCGTATTATGTTAGTTTTTCCTTTTCTTTTTAGGGACATTGTGTACATCCGTTCAAGTTTGGGGGTGTGCTATGAGCCATGCTGACCCAGCTAATTCTCTATCTCCCAGGTCAGATCTTTCCATGTTATTCACACATTAGGAACAATGTGTAATTTAAGTTTGGGGGTATGGGACATACATTCACACACTTTGTCCCAGTTTTTTGTTCAAAAGATACATACATGTTCATTTTGTTCTAAAAATTTTGGTTGATCTAAACGAATAGTATGATTTGACTTCATAAGTGAACTTAAAACCGTGAACACATGGTCTAATAATTGAGTTTTAAACTTTAATTACCCACTTTTAGGTATTTAAGGATTCACAAGTTTGATCTAAACCGACACGAGCGCATTAGCACATAATTGTGTGGGGTATGACATGTAGCTTTAATTGGTATGTTTCCGTGGCTTAACTGTAACCTGATGACTTGTTAGATGAACACTTTGGAATAGAGAAATAGAAAAAAGATTATTGTTGTGCAAAAAGAGAAAATAAAGTGCTCCTAAAGATCATTAAACAAACTTTTCATTAAGTAACTGGGCTTCTTGCCTCAGCAAGCATTGAGTGTTCACGTCAAAAGGTGGGAATTTTACCCATAATGATCATTAAAAGAACTTTCCACTGAGTAACTAGGCCTCTTGCCTCAGTAAGCATTGAGTGTTCACGTCAAAAGGTGAGAATTTTTGCTTGGTAGCATTAAGACCAGTTAGTTTCGTAGCCTTTTTTACTCGAGTTAGTAAGTCCTTAGGAGTGTCTTTACATCTAATGCCCTAAAATCATCTGGTTTGGGAGTTATTGGCTAAACACTCGTTACATGAGTCAAATAGAAAGCTTAAGGGAACTTTACTTGGCAAAAATCTCACAATAAAAGAAAAAGAAAGAAATAAAACTATACCGTTGTTTGTTCATTCTGATAGGAAATTTGGTGAATCTTGAGACACCGAAACACTACACATTAGAGTTATTTAGAAACCTAAATCTTTATGTGCTAATTCACCACACACTAAAAATCAGACTTGTGATGCCTTAACCTACCTCATGTAAGTAATCAACGTTTAAAACTCGGATTCATTATGAAGATGTGTTTGTATTTTTAAGCTTGTTCATGAATGCACGTCATGGTTTTGTGCGATACCTAAACTTTTGAGGACACCATTAACAGTGGATTTATCTATGTATCTTTATTTTTCATTTAGTTTTTAGTTTTGTATTTCTAAGGGACTAGCAATATGTAAGTTTGTGGGTGTGATAGGAGCTTAAATATTCATATTTAAGCCCCTTAATTTACATTTGTTAAGCCCTAGTTTATATTATTTTAGTCCATTTTACTTCATTTCTGTGTTTTACATGGTTTTTATAGGTCTATGAAGAAAAGGAAGCATTTTGGAAGCTTTTGGAGCTTAAAAGGAAGAAAATTGGAAAACCTGGAGCAGATACTGTCTGAAGTGCGATCGAGTGCACCAGGAAGAGCGATCGAGCGCAACATTATGATCGAGCACACTCTGCTCGCGATCGAGCGCACATGTCTATGAAGAAAAGGAAGCATTTTGGAACCTTTTGGAGCTTAAAAGGAAGAAAACTGGAAAACATGGAGCAGATACTGTCTGAAGTGCGATCGAGCGCACCAGGAACGGTGATCGAGCGCAGTATTGGGATCAAGCACACCACGAATGCGATCAAGCGCACATGTAAGGGCGTGAACAGTAAAGTGACAGAACCAGTTTTGGAAATAAAGGAGTTTTTATGTTTTAAGAAATTTAGGGTTTCCTGAGTCTTCTAGGATTATTCAACCCCTGTAAATACACTTGTAAAAACACAAATTAGATATCCCTTCTTTTATCTTTCAATCTTCTTTTAGTTTTAGTTTAGTTTTAGGTCTAGAGGCCAAAGGCCAGAAGGAGACCATGGAGAGGAATTGATGACTCTTCTCTCAGGTTTCTTCTTTCCTTTATTTTTATTATGTGTACTTAACTTTTAGTAAGGGCTTGGTTGAAGCCCTAATTATGTTTATTCAATAATTCAATATTGGTGCCTTTGCGATATTCATGTTGTGTTGCTTAACTTGATTAATACCTGTTTTTATTTAATTTCCTCGTATGTGTGTGTCTGATCAATGTATACATGTGGTATGGATTAGTTAGTTGAATTGATTTGGATGACCGAGTCCTGGGTTTAACATTAGTAACAAAAGATATCCACGTTGGATTCTTGGGTTAATCAACATGGGAAACCGGGAGTAGATACCATGCCCTAGGTCCCGTGTGGTTGTCGATTTCCACAGATCCTATGCTCTCTTAAGGAACAACTCAGTATACACCATGCTGAATCCCTTGAGAGAGAAAAGAGTTAGAGTAAATACCATGCCTAACTCGTTTCTTAGGGAGATCAATAGCTTAAGGAGTAGATACCATGCCCTTAGGTTGACAAACATTAGGTATTCACAGCATGAGTAGAGCATTGGTATACTGTTATATTGTGGTAGCATAATTAGTGGTGGATATCAAGTCCCTATGCCTTTATCTTTATCAAAATCAACTCTTTTATTATTTCTATCTTTTTACATTGCGAATATAATTTTAAAACGAAATTCACTAATCCCTGTGGAGATGATCTTGCTTTAGCACACTATACTACTATAGACCTTGTGCACTTGCAAGTAAAACAAGTACGATTATTTGCTTATTTATTTAGGTAGATAATCGCACAACAAGTTTTTGTTTTAGTCTAGTCCAAGTCGTTCCTAGAAAGAGTGGAATTACCATTGTAAAAAATGAACATGAGGAGCTTATACCTACAAGAAAGACAACTGGTTGGAGGGTATGCATTGATTACCGGAAATTGAACAAAGTAACTAGAAAATTCCATTTCCTCCTGCCATTCATTGATCAAATGTTAGAGAGGTTAGTCGGTCACAATTATTACTACTTCTTGGATGGGTACAGTGGATACAACCAAATTTCCATAACACCCAAGGATCAAGAAAAGACTACCTTCACATGTCCCTTTGGTACATTTGCTTATCGAAGAATGCCATTCGGTCTATGCAACGTACCAGCCACTTTTCAAAGATGTATGATGAGTATATTTTCCGATATGGTAGAAAAGTACATTGAGGTATTCATGGATGATTTTAATGTCTTTGGTTCTAATTTTGATGAATTCCTAAATCATTTAGAGAATGTCCTAAAGAGATGTGAAGAGAGTAACTTAGTATTGAATTGGGAGAAATGTCACTTCATGGTTCAGCAAGACATTGTGTTGGGTCACTCCATCTCCAACAAAGGTATTGAGGTAGACAAAGCTAAAATAGACATCATCTCAAAGTTGCCTCCTCCTCTATCAGTCAAGGGCATTAGAAGTTTCCTTGGACATGCCGGTTTCTATAGAAGATTCTTCAAGGATTTCTCCAAAATTTCGAGACCTCTTTGTGCATTGTTGGCTAAAGATACCAAGTTTGAATGGAATGATGACTGTATGCAAGCTTTCAACACATTGAAGAATGTTCTCACCTCTGCCCCGATAATGATGGCACCAGATTGGAATCTCCCTTTCGAATTAATGTGTGATGCTGGTGACTTCGCCTTGGGAGCTGTCTTTGGTCAAAGAATCAATAAGGTACCTCATGCTATTTACTATGCTTCTAGAACTTTAAATGATGCTCAGCTTAATTATTCTACTACTTAAAAAGAATTGTTAGCCATTATTTTTGCTTTAGAGAAGTTTAGATCATATCTTATTGGTTCTAAAGTTATTGTATTCATTGACCATGCTGCTTTGAGATATTTGTTTTCTAAGAAAGATACAAAGCCGAGGCTAATCAGATGGGTACTCCTATTACAAGAATTCGATTTAGAAATTAAAGACAAGAAAGGCAGTGAGAATGTAGTTGCAGATCATTTGTCAAGGCTACCCTATGAGAATGATGATAAAGAATTGCCTTTGAACGAGAACTTCCCTGATGAACAACTGTTTGCACTAGAGGTAAAACTTTAATGGTACACTGAAATAATAAATTATCTAACTGCTAAAGTTTTTCCTCCAGGCATGACCACTCAAGAAAAGAAACGGTTAATGTCTCTGTTAAGACACTACCATTGGGATGATCCTTACCTCTTCAAAGTTTGCCCCGATCAAATCATCAGACGATGTATCCCAAAAGAGGAGCACTCGAGCTTATTGCAACACTGCCACCAGTTTGCTTGTGGAGGACATTTTGGGGCAAAAAGAACAGCTCTTAAGGTACTACAATCTGGTTTTTATTGGCCTAATCTGTTTAAAGATGCTTTCTCTTTTTGCAGCTCATGTGATAGATGCCAGCGGACATGTAACATCTCTTCCCGAAATCAGATGCCCCTACAGAATATTCATGTAGTGGAACTTTTTTATGTATGGGCATTGATTTCATGGGACCCTTTTCCTAACTCCTTTGGTTATTTATATATTCTTGTGGGAGTGGATTATATGTCCAAATAGGTCAAGGCTGTCTCTTCAAAAACTAATGATCCCAAAGTAGTTGTAAAGTTTTTGCAGGCTAACATCTTTACGTGGTTTGGGACCCCAAGATCAATCATCAGTGACGGGGGCAGCCACTTTCATCATCACTCTTTTGTCGAACTACTCTGGAAATATGGGATCACTCATAGAGTTGGCACTCCATATCATCCTCAAACCAGTGGCCAAGTCAAGATAAGCAACCGAGAGATCAAGGGAATCTTAGAAAGGACAGTGAAGCCTAATCGGAAGGATTGGTCTCTACGCCTAAATGATGCTCTATGGGCATATCGGACAACTTATAAGACTCCAATTGGTATGTCTCTCTACCACCTAGTCTTTGGAAAAGCATGCCATCTCCTGGTAGAATTAGAACATTGAGCATATTGGGCCATAAAGCAGTTCAACTTCGACATGAAACAAGCGGGTGAGAAAAGGAAGCTGCATCTAAATGAACTTGAAGAATTGAGATATGATGCCTATGAGAATGCCAAGTTGTACAAAGAATGGACAAAAGCCTATCATGACAAACAACTATTACAGAAGGAGTTCCATGTAGGACAAAAGGTATTGCTATATGACTCACGATTAAGACTGTTCCCAGGCAAGCTCAAGTCCAGATGGTACGGTCCATACATGGTCACCAAGGTCTTCCCTCATGGTGCATTAGAAGTCTGTGGCCCCAACGGAAATCAACTCTTTACGATAAATGGACACAGAGCCAAGCCTTACCTTGATATTAACTTTTTTCCAAGAGATGAAGACTTGGCACTTGAATCAGTATAGTATACAGCTGAAACACAGGCACTGGAGCCACAAGAGGTGGACTCTACGTGCTTCCTTCTAACCAACTAGCACTGTAGCACGAGAATGCTTGAGCAAGTACATTTTGATTACCCATACAGCTAAAGCATCTCTATGGAGGTTAGTGGTATTGAGGACACTAACACATGGTAAGGTTGTATCGTTCCAAATTTGTCATTTTTCAGCTAAGGTAAGTTTTTATTTTTACCCAAGCACACTGATTGCGATCGAGCGCACCATTCAATGCGCTCGAGCGCACAAGTGCGATCGAGCGCACTCATGGCAGACAGTTTAGTTATAAGTCTAAAAATTTTCATTCACACTCACCCACTCTCTCTTCACTGTTCACTCACACCCTCACACTCAGCAGTTCTCACTCGTATTACACAACACCACTCTCACACTCTCCACTCCACCATCATCCACCATCACCACCGTCATCCACCATCACCACCATTATCCACCATCACCACTGTCACCAACCATCACTGACACATACCCCCTCCCCATTACACATCCCCTCCACTGCACAAGGTACCCATTTTTCTTGTTTACACGCACGTATTTTCATGTTTTCATTTAATTTCTTATATATAACTTATCTTGTGAAAGATTGGAAGTTATTTTTATATTTGCAGGAGGATAGGAACACATCTAAAGCCACAGACCATAGCTTGGTCTTTTGTTTCCCACAACCTATTCGAGGAAATGCCTGACCGTGTGCGATCGAGCACACGGCTATTGCCATCGAGCGCATAATCCAGTGTGCGATCGAGCGCACATATTTGAGATCGATCGCAAATTTGGCAGAACCTAGTATCAATATGTCCAAACCATCTATTTCCACCTCTGGTGCATCAAACAACCATGCCCCGTCATCCCGGCCCAGCATCGAGCAACGAGAGTTATTATTTGAGACCTCTTTTGCCATCGACGACGTTTTCAAACACATGGATGCCACTTAATGGGCCGTCCAACCATTTAGACATTGAGGGTTGAAGAGGCTTTTTAAGCCGGTTTGCTCGACTACATACACCCAACTCGTAGTCCAGTTCTATGCGAGTTTATCCTTTGACTGCAACAGACCGAGAGTACTGACTTCTTCAGTCTAGGGCACACCCGTAGAGGTGACTAGTGCCAATATAGCTGCTGCTCTTCATTGCTCCGACGAGTCCTCTCCGGAGGACACCAATATCGAGGAGTAGCCGGAGTCCTTTGCCCTGTCTAAGATTATTGAGGATATGTGCGCTGGTCAGTACGTCGACAAACACAACAACGCAGCCAGCCGGTCAAAGTTGCCTCCACGACTTTGGCTTGTCGACACTATCCTTCAGCGCAATGTGTGTCCATTGGGGTACAAGATACAGCAGAGAGACTAGTTTCTATAGACCTTATATGCCTTCCATAGAGGTCACTGGTACTTTATTTCGGCTGTTATATGGAGCCAGTTGCACAAATTTTGGGATCACGTCCATGGCCGTCAGACCACCACGGCCAATGCATGGGGCCTCCCTTTCCCGTTCCTACTCTCCTACATACTCGAGAAGAAAGGGGTTAAGGGAACCACCAGCGACGGACCAGTGCAAGAGCAGCCCTTCTTCAGGAAGGCTCAGTGGACAACCTTTCGCACGTGCCTCGCGGACTCCCAGCACTTGCTCCTGTAGCTGAGAGAGTTGAGGAGGATCATATGGAGACCAAGACCCCTGTGGTTAGCCTAGTATGAGAGGAGGACCATACAGATATGGGACCCACAGAGTCCCAGCACTTTCTAGCTGAGCTGTCCTCCTTCTGAGGTGAGGTCTCTACCACTACCGCACTCGTGCATCAACGCATAGATAGTTTAGAGGCACAGTTTGCACGCTAGGAGCCTATGCTACAGGGTATTCTTGATCGCCTACCTCCGGCACCCGGTACCTCTTCGATTGCACCACCTGATGATCAGCAGTGAGAGGGTACCACATCTGGCTGAAGACGTTAAACTTAGCGCTCATGGGAGGCACCCCAAAGCATATCCTTTTTATTAGTTTATTTTCTTTTATTATTAGTATTTCATAGTTTACTTTTCTATAGCTTTTTATTTACTTGTTTTCCATTTTATGTTTGTTTTCTTTCTTTTTCAAGGACAGAGTGAGTGCATCTAGTTGAAGTTTGGGGGCGTGCTACGAGCCGTGCCAGCCATTAGTTCTTCATCTCCCAGGTAAGCTTCTTCCATGCTATTCACATATTAGGGACAATGTGCAATTTAAGTTTGGGGGTATGGGGACACATTCACACAGTCACTAGGTCCCATTTCACTGTCTTATTTTATTTTTTTTTTTTATAGATAAATGCACGTTCATTCTGTCCAATAAAATTTTGGGTGATCTAAACAAAAGATATGATTTGACCTCATAAGTGAGCTTAACACCATGAACATACAGGCCAATAATTAAGTTTTGAACCTAGATCATTTCCCTTTAGGCATTTAAGGATTCATAAGTTTGACCTGAACTAACACGAGCACATTAGCACATAGTTGTGTGGGGTATGATATGTAATTTTGATTCGTATGTTTCTTTTGCTTGACTGTGAACCAGATGACCTATTAAATTAACATTTTGGTATTAGAAAATAGAAAAAGATTGTTAGTTTTCAAAAAGAAAAATGCTCCTAATGATCAACAAAACAAACTTTTCACTGAGTAACTAGCCCTCTTGCCTCAGTAAGCAGTGACTGTCACGTCAAAAGGTGGAAAAAATTTTGCTCACAAAAGATAATTAAAAAGAACTTTCTGCTGAGTAACTGGCCCTCTTGCCTCAGTAAGCAGTGACTGTCACGTCAAAAGGTGAAAAAATTTTGATTGGTAGCATTGAGACCAGTTAGTTTCGTAGCATTTTTTACTCAAGTTAGTAAGTCATTAGGGGTGTCTCTACACCTAATGCCCTAAAACCATCTGGTTTGGGAGTCATTGGCTAAACACTCATTACATGAGTCAAGTAGAAAGTTTAAGGGAACTAACTTGGCAAAAATCTTACAAATAAAAGAAAAGAAGAAAATCTATGCCATTTTTGTTGATTCTAATAGGAAATTTGGTGAATCTTGAGTCATCGAAACACTACGCATTAGAATTATTTGGAAACCTAATATTTTATGTGCTAGTTCACAACACACTAAAGTCAAACTTGTGATGTCTTAAACCACCTCACGAAAGTGATTTGTGTTCAAAACTCTTACTCATTGCAAATATATGTTTATATTTGTTAAGCTTGCTCATGAATGCACATCATAGTTTTGTGTGAAAACCTAAAACTTTTGTGAACACTATGAACATTGGATCTATCTGTATGTTGTTATTTTTCATTTTAATTTTTGTTTTGTATTGCTAAAGGACTAGCAATATGTAAGTTTGGGGCTGTGATAGGTGCTTAAATATTCATATTTAAGCCCCATTATTTACATTTGTTAGGTCCTTAGTTATGTTAATTTAGTACATTTTACTTCATTTGTGTGTTTTACATGTTTTTATAGGGTCTTGGAAAAAAAGAAGCACTTTTGGCACTTAAAGGAAGAAACCTGGAAATCCTGGAGCAGCTTCTGGTCAAAGTGTGATCTATCGCACTATTGTATGCAATCGAGTGCACACTGCGATCGTGCGCACACAAGAAGGATCGAGCGCAACAGTTGCGATCGAGCGCAAGGCACACTGCGATCGAGCGTACATGTACGGGTGTGAACAGTAAAACGGCAGAACCAGTTTTGGAAATAGAAGAGGTTTTGTGTTTTTGGAAATTAAGGTTTCCAAAGCCTGTTAGGAATACTCAAACACTATAAATACACCTGTAAAGCACACACAAATCATCACTTCTGAGAGATCACTTCTTTTATCTTTGCTTAGCTCGAAGTTTTAGGCTTTAGAGAGGATTGACAACCCATCTCCTTAGTATTCTTCGGGTTTTATATTTTATGCTTAGTTTATATATGATGTTTATCTTAGACAGCATGTGTAACTAACTCTTTATAGGGCTTGATTGAAGCCTTAGTTATGCTTTCCCATACATTTATTCATTGATTATCTTTGCCAATAGCCTTTATTATGTTACTTAACTTGATTAATGCCTGTGATTATTTAAATTCCTCATATGCATGTGTATGGTCAACGTATGCATGTGGTATGGATGGGTTAGTTAGATAAATTTGGATGATCGAGTCCTTGGTCTAATAATAGTAACAAAAGATATCCACACCGGATTCTTGGGTTAATCAACATGGGAAACCGGGAGTAGATACCATGCCCTAGGTCTCATGTGGTTGTCGATTTCCATAGCCCTTATGCTTTCTTTAGGAACAACTCAGTATATACCATGATGAATCCCTCGAGAAAGAAAAGAGTTAGAGTAGATACCATGCCTAACTCGTTGCTTAGGGAAATAAATAGCTTAAGGAGTAGATACCATGCCCTTAGGTTGGCGACTATTAGGTATACATGATAAGGTTAGTGCACTGATACTTTACACATTGGGAAAGTATGACTAGTGGTGGATATCAAAGCCCTATGTCTTTATTATTAGTAAATCACATTCAATAGTTATTTCCTTCTTTTTACTTTAAAGAAATTAATTCTAAAACCGAACTTTACCAATCCCTGTGGAGATGATCTTGCATTCGCACACTATGCTACTGCTGACCTTGTGCACTTGCAAGTAAAATGAGTACGATTATTTGCTTATTTATTTAGGTAAATAAACGTGTAACAAAATCTCCACCTTTGCACAAAAAGATAGTGAGACTTTATATTAGTCTTGGGAGAGATTTAAGGAGTTATTGAGTATGTACCCTCACCATGGGTATGAGAGTTGGCGCTTGGTGAGCTATTTTTATGAGGGACTTATATATAGAGAGTGCCAATTCGTAGAGATGATGTGTAATGGTGAATTTTTGGAGAAAGATTCTGATGAGGCCATAGAGTACCTCAATGAGCTTGCTGAAAAAGCTCTGAAAAAGCTCACGCTTGGGCTGGACCTAGTGCTACTGAAAGAACAAATAGGTCACGACCTATAGGGAACCCAAATGGTGGTGGAATTTACCATCTTAGGGAAGAAGATAATCTTAAGGGCAAGGTCGAGATGCTCACTAGGGAACTAGAGGTATTAAAGACAAAAAGTTTAAAGCCAACACACGTGGTTAATCATGCAAAATCTTTTGAACCATGTTTTGTTTGTGGCCGAGTAGATCATCTCGCCCAAGAGTGTCCCACTTTTGCTGAGATGAGAGGGATGTATAAGGAACAATGTAATGCCTTAGGCATGTACAAGAAGCCTTTGACACCCTTCTCTGATACTTATAATCCGGGATGGTGAAATCACCCAAATTTTAGCTGGAAGTCTGAAAACCAGTAGCTTGCACAACCCCCTGCACCATATCATGCACCCGTGTCTTCTAGGAGTTCTTTAGAAGACATTTTACATGCTTTTATTGAAGCACAAAGGAAGATTAATCAAAGGCTTGAATCTTTAATTGTGCAAGTTGTTGAAGAACATAAAGAGATAAAGAGCCCAGTGTCCAAGTTAATGAGCTACTTGAGTGTGACTGAGCGAGGTAAGTTCCCTTCTCAAGCTCAGTTAACATCTCATGGTAAGCACCTGGTGCAACAGAATATGAAGGAGGTGAATGCCATTGAGGCAGTAAGTGGTAACACACCCCAACAACGAAAAAATCAGAGGATGTGGATGAAAGCCACCAAGCATACATGATGGACTCATTCATAGAAAAGGTCCAGCACCTTAATCCATTGGAGTCCACCCTCACTCATGGCTTCATAAGAGCATATATCGAGCCAGAATTTGTGGGTGTTACTGATGACATCCTTGAGGCCTCTCAAAAACATACAAGCACCAAATATAGAAATGAAGCAGTGGCGGGTGCATTCAACCTATGTTTTTCTATGAGGTAATAAGAGCGTCTGGCTGAAGACGTAAAACTTAGTGCTCATGGGAGGCACCCCACAGTATATCCTTTTACTATTATTGTTTTTCTTTCTTGTTTATTATTCGCATTTTTTTTCTTCTGTTTTTCAGTATTAACTTAGTATTTCCTTTTTAAGGAAAAATGTACGAAGCAGTTCAAATGGTGGAGCACAATTTTCAGCTTCTGTGCACCTCTAGCTACAAGGGGAGTCTCCTTTACTCTTTCTTTTACATTGAGGTCAATGCAATTTTTAAGTTGGGGGTGGAGAAAACGCATCTCTTTGTTTCAATATTCTTTATTTCCATACATTTTTTTTCTTTTTCCATTAAATTGCTTGGTGTCATTTTCCTTTTTGTTTGTTTCTAGCATGCTTGGCGTTAGCCTTAAAGTTAATTCACATGTCAATGATATGAGATTAATTGAGATAGCAGATAGCATGTAGAAGAAGTTAAATCTTGCTTCGGTTTGAAATTAATTTAAGTATCAATCTTCATTTGGTTTGAGACTCTAGTTTGTGGTAAGATAGTATGATTAGTCTTAGACATTTAGAAAAGTTTTATGTGTGATTATTTTGTGAATATTTTTGCGGTCTTGACAAGCTCTAGAACTTACTTGATAATCACTTGAGGCGAATTCCTAGAATGCACACTACTTAGGATATGACATAGGTCATTTTTGAACGGTTTGAGCCTTTCAAACCTACCATTGCTATATTTATCACTAGTCACCTATTTGAGCCTTTTTCTTGAAAAAGAAGCGAGCCTTGTTTCTTTCAATAGCCCATTTACTCACCTTTATGAGCCTAAAGAGAATATTTTGTTCATATCTTTCTCTTAAAAGAACTTAGCTATACACATTTGTTGAGAAGCACTTAAAAGGAGTAAGGATGGAAATATGAGAAAATATCACTACCATAACCCAAGTACATTAAAGAAGATTAGTTGAGGGTTATGTAAAAGAAAAGAAAAATGAAAAAGGAGTTGAATGGTCTTATGCCAAAATACAAAAGAAAAGTGAATTACGGCAAAGAAAGAAGAAAAGAAAAGAAAAGTAGTGATTTTAAAAAAAAAATTAAAAAATTAAAAAAAGCTCAAAAAATGGTCGAAAAGTGGTGTTGAAGTAAGGTTATCTAGTGCTTAAAAGTGATTGTGTTTAAAGCTAAGAGATTGAGTTCTTTTTCTCATGAATCTTTCCCATTTTTTTTCTTAACCTTTACCTTAGCCTAACGTTACAAGCCTATTAAAGACCTATTGATCCAATGTAATGTGATTTTTCTACAATAGTGGAGAGTGGTTTGAAATGTAAGCATATGGAGCTTGTTTTTGTGATTGACATCATGAAATTTATCATGTTTTAGAGGTCAAGACTTGTATTCATGAATGTTATGCATAAAATCATCCGGGTGTTCGGATTAATGGTTTGTGGTAAGATGGATGTTAAGAGTCAATAACGATTTTAAGATTGATGTTTGGATTACTTTTGGATTTGGGTGAAATTTAATGATTCTTTGTGCCGTGTTATGTGCAATTTTTTAAACAAAATGTGAATTACTCTTGGTTAACACTAATATTGCTTTTCATTTACTTTGATTCCCACCGTAGAATTCATCTCTTGTTTTCGCTTGAATTGCTAGGGACTAGCAATAAGCTAGTTGGGGGTTGTGATGAGAGTCATAAAATTCATTTTAACAGTAATTAATTGTTATCATTTTAGGGTTGATCTAGGTTTTAATTGCACTTTTATACGTTAACAACTCTAAAGTATCATTCTTGGATCATTGATCTATTTAGGTGCATTTTCAGGTACTTTAAGATCAAAAGAGGAGCAAAAGTTATCATTGCTTGAGGCACAAAGACTCGAGGCATACTGGAGTGAAGGAATGCTTCCGGAAGGACAAGATGGAGGGCTTAAAAGAGCAACAACTGCTGCCCGCACTAGAAAGGAGTTTCACTAAATTGCCAGAATTGCCCGTACAGATCAATCATCTTTGCAAATTAAACTGTATTGATACAAGAAGAACCAGGAGATGTGCCATATATGCTTAGAAAGATCCAGAAGACTATTTTCTGGAGAATTTTATGGTTCATAAAAATGATTTTTCTAGAGAAAGTTATGGCAGTTTAAGTAGACAAAGGTCAAGCTGTGCGGGCTATGCGGGATTTCAGCGTGAGCAGAAGTTTTGAAGGGATCCCACATCGGTTGGAAACACATTTCTATATCCCACATCTCACATCCCACATCAGATTGGAAACACATTGTACTCATGGTATTTGCCTATATAAGACCCACTCCACTTCAGCTTTAAAAACCATCGGAGAATCTGAGATCATCTGAGATCATCAGAAAGTGAATCCAGAGGGCCTTTAAGAGCAATCTAGAGGGCCCCTAGGAGGAATCCGAAGTACTTTTGGAGGGTAAGTTGAGGAATCGTTGAAGCTTTCTCTACCAAGGAGGAGATGATCATTGAGATGCCGGAGGCAACTCGAGGACGCATGAGCCCCATGGCCGGCTAGTCTCCAAGCAAGGCGAAGGGATGAATCCCTAGGTGTACTTGTTCTTATTTTCCTTTATTTGATTCAATTGTAGTTTTGTATTATTTTCATTAAACATTGTTATGTTTTATTCTTTAATTTAATTAGTAGATTTCTTATTAGTCCGGTGATTGCATGCTTCTTTTCCATATAAGTCTAGTCATGCTCTTCTTATGTGTATTTGTTTAGGTGTGATTGAGTCTGGTAGATCTCTTTTATAGATTTGTCCATTGCTGCGGTATTATCATTTAGATATATCATCGTCCTTTGATAATTTATAGGTTAGGTCATGTGTGCTTGAAAGTAAAGAATAATTCATATCAATTACATTAGGGTTTATACATGTGCTTTAATTGAATATGCCGATTGCCTGTTTGGGATGTGAAACTTGCAATCGAGATAAAAACAACTAAATCAAGTTAGGATTAGGGCAACGAACCTAGGGAGGGTTTTCGAAACCTTGTTGTTTATTTATTATATTATCCATCAATTATTTACATAATTTTCACACAATCAACAATTCAGATTTTGTCACTTTAACTTTTATCGTTTGTGTTGAGGTTTACACCTTCTATTGTAATTAGTTTGTTTTTCAGTGGAATCGACACCCCAAAGCTGTGCTACAACTACCGTGTTATACTTTAGGTGTAATCACTTTGCACTCTCACATTTACACTTTAACTCTCTTGTATGATGATCACTTGTATTCATAATTGTGTCTCAAGTTGTTAGGGATTGAAGTTAGGTGACACTTTATATAGTGCACCAACTTCCTGTTCAATCTTGAGGGCCAATCTCCACTCTTAGTTCATGATGACCAATTAACCCTGGCCTTTCATCAATCCTTAATGATCCTATGCATTTTGAGCATGTCTCATGAACTCCACCAAAGGCTGAAATATGGGTGCACTAGTGTGCCTAGCGTTGCGGCCTGAAACAGGGTGTGTTGCGGCCTTGAATAGGGCTGAAGCACCTCCACTTGCATCCATTCTGGGCACTGCGGCCTTGGGGAGGCAGCACCATGGCTTGCCCCTTCCTCTAGCACTCCTCTTTGTTGGGTGCCGCGGCCTGGACAAGGCTGGGCCATGGCGCACACTAGTGTGCACCCCTTGCTAAACATGCTGATTTTTCTTCCTTCCTTTTTCTGTTTAAATCTTAGACAAACTCCAACAATCTCTACCTTTGTCTAAGCATTTAAACCGAACCCATTATACAGAGAACTCAGTATCCAAACTCATATTGAGTCATTATATCAACCGACTCCAATCCTAAGAAGTCTAAGGCAATGATTGAACTTGATTAGAGGTAGAACTTTAGTACTTAAATCCGCATGGTTTTCTTTCGTGGCTACCTTGTCTACATGAATGCATCCTTTCGTAACATTTTCCCGAATGAAATGGTACCGAACATACATATAATTTGTCCTCTCATAGAACACCATATTCTTACACAAGTGCAATGTACTTTGGCAGTTCAAATACACCACAATCTGCTCCTCTAGTACCTTCAACTCTTCCAGCAACCCTTTGCACCACATAGCCTCCTTGATGGCTTCCGTAGCCGCTATGTACTCAGCCTCGGTTGTTGAGAGTGCTACCACCGGCTGCAACTGAGCCTTCCAACTTACATAACATCCATTTAAGTTAAAGAAATGAGAAGTAATCGATCTCTTTTTATCCCGGTCTGCTCCATAGTCCGAATCAGCATAACCCTCAAGGCAGAT
This sequence comes from Bretschneidera sinensis, assembly GCA_023935145.1. NCBI lineage: Eukaryota > Viridiplantae > Streptophyta > Magnoliopsida > Brassicales > Akaniaceae > Bretschneidera > Bretschneidera sinensis. Next base: position 107,950,071 of record CM043702.1, read on the forward strand.
GAACTTACCCTTCTTCTCATAAATTAACCCCACTTCTGGACTTCTCTTCAAGTACCTTAACAACCACTTCATCCCAAGCCAATGCTCATTTCCAGGATTACTCATAAACCTACTGAGGACACTTATTGCATGAGCAATATCAAGTCTAGTGCTTACCATCATGAACATGACAGAACCAACCGCACTAGAGTAAGGGACCTTTTCCATTTCCTTCTTCTCCGCCTCCTATCTCGGACATTCATCGCTAGAGAACTTGAAATGACCAGTAAGGGGAATCTTCACTAGTTTGCTATCTTCCATAGAGAACTTAGATATCATCTTCTCTATGTAGGAAGTTTGAGGGATCTTCAATCAGTTTCTCTCTCTTTCCCGGATGATACGCATCCCAAGGATCTTCTGTGCATGGCCAAGATCCTTCATCTCAAACTCCTCACTGAGTTGAGCCTTCAATTTTCTTATCCTCTCTATGGTGCTCCCAACCAGCAACATATCATCAATATAGATGAGGATGATCACCACTTCCTCAACCTTCAACCCCTTGTAGTACAAGCACGAATCATAGTAGCTCCTCATGAAACCTAAGCTGATTACAAAGGAGTCAAACCTCTTATTCCATTGCCGAGGTTGTTAGTTCAAGCCATAAAGAGATTTCTTTAATTTGCACACCAACTCTCCCTGCCTTCCTTCCTCATAGCCTTTAGGTTACCTCATATACATAGTCTCATCAAGCCCTCTATGTAAGAACGCTGTCTTCACATCCATTTGCTAGATTTCTCAATCAAATTGGATCGTATCGTCTTGTACTTCACAACCGGTGATAAGATTTTGATGAAATCTATGCCTTCTTTTTGAGTGAACCCCTTCGCCACCAGCCTATCTTTATACTGGACTTCGTGCCCTGGAATGTTCTCTTCTTTGATCTTGTAGATCCATCTACAATTCATAACTCTCTATTTTTCTGGTTTGGGCACCAATTCCCAAGAGTTGTTCTTCCTCAAATAATCCATTTCTTCCTCCACAGTTAGCTGCCACTTTGACAAATCCTTACATTCCATGGCATTCATGTAAGTTTCTTCCTTCCTTTTTTCATTTAAATCTTAGACAAACTCCAACAATCTCTACCTTTGTCTAAGCATTTAAACCGAACCCATTTTGCAGAGAATTCAGTATCCAAACTCATCTTGAGTCATCATATCAACCGACTCCAATCCTAAGAAGTCCAAGGCAATGATTGAACTTGTTTAGAGGTAGAACTTTAGTACCTAAATCCGCAGGGTTTTTTTCCGTGGCTACCTTGTCCACATGAATGCATCCTTTCGTAACATTTTCCCAAATGAAATGGTACCGAACATCCATATGCTTTGTTCTCTCATAGAACATCGGATTCTTACATAAGTGCAATGCACTTTGGCTATCTGAATACACCACAACCTGCTCCTCTAGTACCTTCAACTCTTCTAGTAATCCTTTGCACCATATAGCCTCCTTGATGGCTTCCGTAGCAGCTATGTACTCAGCCTCGGTTGTTGAGAGTGCTACGGAAGAAAATCCTGCAGATTTAGGTACTAATGTTCTACCTCTAAGTAAGTTCAATCATTGCCTTGGACTTCTTAGGATTGGAGTTGGTTGATATGATGACTCAAGTTGAGTTTGGATCTTGAGTTCTCTGCACAAAGGTTCTGGTTTAGTTGCTTAGACAAAGGTAGAGATTTGTTGGGATTTGTCTAAGAACTAAAGGGAGTAAAAGTTCAGCTTCTACCCCAGGTGTGTGCCGTACCCCAGGAAGTTCGCGCCTCAGCTTCCGGCAAGTGGAGTTCTTCACGCACAGGTGTGAGCTGCAGCACAAGGAAGGTGCACCACGGCGTCCAGAAGGTGGAGGTGGTGTGCCCTGGCTTAAGCTTTAGCCTGCGCTGTTCCGGGCCGCTGCGCTAGGCACACCTGAAGTTTCATTTTGGGCACTTTGAGATAGTGCATGAGGCATGATCAAAATGCACAGGATCACTTAGACTTGTTGGAGGGCTATTATTGATTGGTCCTCAAGATCTAAGGGTTGAGATTGACTTCAAGATTGGTTCAAGAAGTTGGTGCACTATATAAAGGGTCATATAGCTTAAATTAAAAAGGTGAAAAAGATAACATCATCATACAAGAGAATTCAAGTGCAAGTGTGAGAGTGCAAAGACACAAAACAAAAGAGAGGCACTAGAATAGAGGCTGGTTGTTTAGAGAGAGAGTAGTATAGATTGGGGATTCAAGGGCCTTGTAAGTGGAATTTTCTTGGGGAAAATTCCAGGAAACTCAAGTCCTTATCACTTTCTTTTTCTCTTCTTTCGTTCTTTAAGAATAAGAGGATTCTTGAAGAGGTGTTGCTGTAACTTGTAAGAACTCATTGATTTTATGCAGAGGGCTTAGAGGAGCTCACGGGGACGTAGGCACATTGTCAAACCTCGATAACAAATTGCTTGTGTTCTTTCTTTGCTTTGATTGCTGTTTCTGTTCTTTAAAAGTCATTCTAGACTTAGGTGTTTGGAAGATCACCACCTAGGCATCTTGAGACTGATTTCCAACAGCACTATCGACCTTGAAATACAAAAAACAAAAAAACACTAAGTTTAAACCCTCAGGGGTGGCCTCTCCCTCAGCCTCAGCCTCCACCTCCGCCTCAGCTGCAGCCAGCTCCTCGTCCTTTAGAGGACCCAGCAGGCTGAGAGCCAAAAAATAAATCTCAGGATGAAAAGCCTCAACCCTCATCTTGGCTTCTAAAAACTCTTCGAGGTATTATAGGCCTCTCTCCTCCTCGATCATCGTTCAGTATGAGGCAGATTCTCTGAAAACCGCCAAGGCATCCTCCATAGCCACTCGGGTATGAGCCTCAACCTCCTCTTTGAGTCATTGCCCAGCAGAAATGGTGGTGTCCCTTTGTCGAACGGCCTCAGCCATGGCTTGGTTGCCCACTTATAGTTGGCGAAAGAGCTAGGTGCTATCGTCCAGCTTGTGTCGCACCCAACCCAACCTCTTGACCTTGTCCATGCACCGCCGAGACATCATCGCCAGTAGAACGCCTGATTAAAACAAAGAAAGAAACTAGTAGCCACCACATCATGCAAAAAAGTAAGAGAAGGAAAGAAAAGATGAAGAAAAGGAACTCTATACTTTAGAGCCTAAGACCTCAGTCATGGAGCAAAGAGGCTCGATGGGCCTCCATGACAACTCTAGCATGTCCTTCTAGAATCCCCAAGACTAGGTGTTCCCGAGCCACCTGGGGGTGTGTCAAAACAGAGTCATCGATCTTTAAGCCCCAGTTGGGGGTAAAGACCATCGCCCCAGAAGCCGCACCTTGGGAGGGAGTAGGGGCATCAGATGGGACCGGAGTAACCTCCGGCTCAGGGGAACGCCTGTGAGGGCTCTCTAAGTTGTAATGATCGGAAACAGAAACAAAAATCAAAGAAAAGAAAGAACACAACAATTGTTATCGAGGTTTGGCAATAGCCTACGTTCCCATGAGTTCCTCTGAACTCTCTGCACTAAATCAATGAGTTCTTACAAGTTACAGCAACACCTCTTCAAGAATCTCAAGTTCTTGAAGAACGAAAGAAGTGAGAAAAGAAAGTGATAAGGTCTTGAGTTACCCTAGAATTTTCCCCAAGAAAATTCCATTTACAAGTCCCTTGAATCCCCAATCTATACTACTTTCTCTTTAAACATCTAGCCTTTCTTGAATGAGTCTCTCCTGTGTTTAGTGTCTTTGCACTCTCACGCACCCATGTGTTCTATTTCACACACATTCACATGTCATTGACATCACTCAAATTGGATGCTCATATTACACATTGAATGGGTCCTAAATGACCCTTTATATAGGGCAATGACTTCCTCATCCAATCTTGGAGATCAATCTCCACCCTTAGATCTTAAGAACCAAAGACCCATGGCTCTCTAAGAATCTAAGTAAAGTTGTGTGTTTTAACCATGCTCCACGCATCATTTGAGAGTGCAGAAAAACCAAGCATCAATGTGCCTGGTGCCGCGGTCCAGGGTAGGGCACACATCCTTCATCTTCTGGGTGCCGTAGTCTGGGGGATGCTGAGATACGATGCACACCTCCTCCAGGTCTCCTCCTTGCTAGGCACTGCGGCCTGGGAAGGCTGTGCCACGGTGCGACCTGATGCTGAACACATTGATTTTCTTCTCCCGTTTAATCCTTAGATAAATACCAACAATCTCTACCTTTGTCTAAGCGATTAAACCCGACCCTTGTGTAGAGAACTCAGGATCCAAACTCAACCTGAGTCACCATTCATCCGATTCCAATCTTAAGAAGTCCAAGGCAATGATTGAACTTACTTAGAGGCAGAACCTTGGTGCCTAAATCTACAGGATTTTCCTCCGTTGCGACTTTCTCCACATGAATGCGTCCTTCGTAACATTTTCCCAAATGAAATGATACCGAACATCCAATGCTTAGTCCTCTTATGAAACACCGGGTTCGTACACAAGTGCCATGCACTTTGGCTATCCGAAGACACACCACCTGCTCTTTAGGACCTTCCACTCGTCCAACAACCCTTTGCACCACATAGCCTCCTTTATGTCTTCCGTAGCCACTATATACTAAGCCTTGGTTGTTAAGAGTACTACCACCGGTTATAACTGAGCCTTCATGTACCTCAGTAACCACTTCATCCCAAGCCAAAGCTTCTTTTCGGGATTACTCACAAATCTGCTGAGAACACCCATTGCTTGAGAAATGTAGGGTCTAGTGCTTACCATCACGACCATGACTAATCCAACCACACTAGAGTAAGGGACCTTATCCATTTCTTTCTTCTCCTCATCCGTTCCAGGACATTGTTCGCTGGAGAACTTGAAATGACTAGCAAGGGGAATCTTCACTGGTTTACCATCTTCCATAGAAAACCTGTACAACACCTTTTCTATGTAGGAAGACCAAGAAACTTTCAAACCGTTTCTCTCCCTTTCCTGAATTCTTCTCATCCCAATGATCTTTTGTGTAAGGCCAAGGTCCTTCTTCTTGAACTCCTCATTGAGTTAAGATATCAACCATTCTATCCTCTCCCTGCTGTTTTGAACCAACAGCATATCATCGATATAGACGAGGATAATCACCACTTCATCCACCTTGTGTCCAGGTGAGAAGGTTTCTGTGAAATATGTGCCTCCTCTTTGCGTGAACCCCTTCGCCACCAACCTGGCCTTATTCCGAACTTCATCCCCTGGAGGGTTCCCTTCTTTGATCTTCTAAGTGCACTTACAATCCATAACTCTCTCTTTTCCTTGAATGTGAACCAATTCCCAAGAGCTGTTCTTCCTTAAAGAATCCATTTCTTCCTCCATAGCTAGCTTCCATCTTGACGAATCCTTATATCTCATGGTATCAATATAAGTCTCTAGTTTATTTATCCCTCCTTCTTTCCAAGGAGCTGCTGCATAAGCAGCCACAAAACCATATCTTGAAGGTGGTCTGACCAGCCTTCTTTCTCGGCCCCTTGTGAGCTGATAGTCATTTTGACTTGCTGCATCATCTCTTCTAGTTCAGCCTCCTCATGAGTGTCCTAAGCTTGGCATTCATCAATGGGCTCTACCTGGTCCAAACCCTCTTTCCTTCCTTGCTCTACCTGAACTGAATTTTCCTTGATGCTGTGCTCCACAAATACCAAACTGGTTTGCTCACTAGCCCCTACAAGGTTAGTTTTCTCCAAATAGGGAAATAAATGCTCCTTAAAAATGACATCCCTACTTATTATGAGTTTCAATCCTTTTTTCTCTAAGGACCACAACCTATACCCCTTAGCCCCTTCCCCATATCCTAGGAACACACATTTTTTAGATCCTGGGCTAAGTCTATCATCCTTTTGATGTGTATACGCAACATACCCAAAATTCCTAAGGTTGTTCAACTAAGGGGATTTACCACTCCACATCTCCTCGGGAGTCTTGAGCTTTAAAGCTCCAGAGGGCGATCTATTAACCAAATACGCAACAGTAGACACTGCTTCCCCCCAAAAACATTTGGGTAATCCAAATCGTATAATCATCCACCTAACCTTTTCTATAAAGGTCTTATTCATCCTCTTAGCAATTCTATTTGGCTGAGGTGCTTTCACAACCGTTCTATATCTTAGAATGCCATTTAACTTACATATTTAATCAAGTTCCTTGTTAAAAAATTCTAAGCCATTATCGGTTCTTAACACCTGATTACGCCCAAAGAATAACGCGGTAGTTGTAGCACAGCTTTGGGGTGTCGATTCGACAGGGAGACAAGCGATCTACAAAGGAAAGTGTAAACCTTAACATGAACGATAAAATTTAAATGAGAGAATATGAGTTTTGATAATGAAATAATGTGAAAGAGTTGTGTAAATATAATGAATAATATAATAGGGAAATAACAAGGTTCCGGGAATCCTTCCTAAGTTTGTTGCCTTATTCCAATCTCGATTCAATTGTTTTTATCTCGATTGCTAGTTTCACATTCCAAACAAGCAATCGGTAAATATTCAATCACACCATATTAACACTCTAATGTAATTGATACAAATCACTCATTGATTTCGATTCAAGCACACATGACCTATCTTATAGATTTATCAAGAAATGACAATATATTTTAATAACAATATCGCAGTAATGGACAAACCTAAAAGATAAATCTACTGGAATCAATCACATCCAAACAACTTGACATAGGAAGAGCTTGACTATACTTATATGGAGGAGAAGGATGCAATCACTAGATTAAGAGAAATTCTTAGAGAAGAAGAATATAAATTGCAACTGTCACATGAACCTAAATTCTTCTTGTTTAATCAAATAGTAAATCATAACAATGTTTAACAATAAATCCTTACAACTGAATCAAGAATGGAAATAAAAACAACTACACCTAGGGATTCATCCCTTTACCTTGCTCGGAGATTAGTTGGCCATGGGGCTCATGCTTAAACACCGTAATGGAGAAGAATATGGCTTCTTTCTTCAGTTTCTCACTTTTTTTTATCAAACCCTAAGTAATCTATTTATAATACAAAAGGTTCAAGGGTATTTTCAGGTTTAAACTATCATTAAAACCCTAATTAGAAAACAGGGCATCGCGCTTGCACTGCGGCGCACACTAGTCCAGGCCATGGCTCAGCTTTTGATTGGCTTTCTTTAAGTTTTTAGAGGCTGCAGCCCAGTCTTTCCAGGCCAAGGATCCGCTGGTCCAAGCCGCGGCGTAAGGTGGTGGGCTTCTTTCTCAAATTGTCATGGTTCTGGAGGCCGCAGCTCAGTTGGTCCAGGCCGCGGCGCACAACCTTGGTTCTCTTTGTTTTATCCTTCCGCAATCATGCCTTCACTCCGATATTCATCAAATCATTGAGCTTTAAGCAACGATAGCTTTTCCATCTCTTTTGAACCCAAAATATACCTGAAAATGCATCAAAATAAATCAATGATCCAAGAATAGCACTTTAGAATTGTTAGGGCACAAATGTGTAATTCAACCCTAGAACAACCGTAAAATGGTAAGAAATAAGTACTATCAAGATGCATTTTATGGCTCTCATCATAACCCCTAACTAGCTTATTGCTAGTCCCTAGCAATTCAAGTGAAAAACAAGACAGTATGAAATGAATTCTATAGTAGAAATCAAAACAAAATAAAACAATGCTAGCGTTAAAACTAGAGTAATTCCACTTTTTGTCTCAAAAAATCGCACATAACAACACAGCACATAGAATCATTAAATATCACTCAAGTCCAAAAATAATCCAAATATTAATTTTAAAATCGTTATTGACTCTTAACATCCATCTTATCACAAACCATTAATCCAAACACCCGGATGATTTTATGCACAACATTCATGAATACAAGTTTTGGCCTCTAAAAACATATTAAATTGCATGACATCAATCACAAATCAAACTCTATAGGCTCACTTTTTAAATCACTCTCCACTATTGTAGAAAAGTCACACTACATTGGATCAATAGGTCTTTAATAAGCTTGTAACATTAGGCTAAGGTAAAGGTCAAGAAAGAACGGGAAGGGTTAAACAAGTAAAAGAACTCAGTCTCTTAATTTAAACACAACCACTTTAAGCACTAGATAACCTTACTTCAACACCCAACCCATTCAACTATTTTTCCAAGCATTTCTCTCAATAAATCACAACTTTTTTTTTCTTCTTTCTTTGCCATAATTCACTTCTTTTTTTATTTTGGCACATAACCATTCACCTTTGTTTTCATTTTTTTTCCACAACCCCCAATTTATCTCCTTTAATGTACTTGGGTTATGGTAGTAATAATTTTTTTTTATATTTTCCTTACTCTTCTTAAGTGCTTCTCAACAAATTCATATAAACTAAGTTCTCTTAAAAGGAAGGTAAGGATAAAATATTTTTAGGCTCATAAAGGTAAGTAAATGGGTTATCGAAAGAAACAAAGCTCAAAATTTTTTTTCAAGAAAAAGGCTCAAACAAGTGACTAGTGATAAATATAATAAAGGTAAGGTTGAAGGGCTCAAATGGTCCAAAAATGGCCTACATCATATCCTAAATAGTGTGCATTCTAGGATTTCGCCTCAAGTGATTATCAAATAAGTTCTAGAGCTTGTCGAAACCGCAAAAGTATTACAAAACAATCGCACATAAAACTTCTCTAGATGCTTTAGACTAATCATGCAATCATACCGCAAATCAGAGTCTCAAACCAAAAGAAGATCGACACTTAATTTATTCTCAAACCGAAGCAAGATTTAACTTTTTCTAAATGCTATATGTTATCTCCATTAAACTAATATCATTGACATGTAAATCCACTCCAAGGCTAACACAGAACATATTTATTTTTTTTATTATATATATATATATATGTATATATGTATATATATGTATATATGTATATATATATATATGTATATATGTATATATATATATATATATATCCTAACAACCAAGTGTATTAAAACAAAATAAACAAATTAAAATGAAAAAGGGAAGGTGACACCTAACAATTCAATGTATGCAATAAGAAATGTGTTTCCTCCACCCTCAACTTAAGATAAGCATTTTCCTCAATGTGAAAGCAAAAGTTAAGGAAACTCCCTTTTTAACCAAAGGTGCAAGGAGCCGAAAATTGTGCACGACCATTTGAACTGATGCGTATATTTGTCCCTGAAAAGGAAATACGAAGGTAATACTGGAAAACAACAAAATACTAATAATAAACAAGAAAAAGAAATATGAAAAACAATAAAAATTAAAGAATATGCTGTGGGGTACCTCCCATAAGCGCTAAGTTTTACGTCTTCAGCCAGACGGTGCACCACTCTCACTACTGGCCTCATTGTGGTGCTGAAGATGAGGCTCCATACTCAGTGGCGTCAGTGCTAGTCTTTTGGCAGGGAATACTTAAAGTCCACCACATGTGACTCAAGTGTTCTTGGTGTTGCTCATTTACTATCAGCAATAGGATATGTGATTCCCGCATCCCTGTGACTTCTCTCAGGTAACTCCTCAAAGCATGGTTGCCATGATTTCTTAATAAATCCCTATGACTTATCAAAAACATTAACAACATTAACGGCATGGGGATAAATTGAAGAATCATCGAAGTCAAAATTATTAGGAGGGAATTCCAAAGAGTTGGAATTATCTTTAATGTACTTATCCTCCAAAATAAGCTCATCGATCATGTAAGTGTTGAAACACTCATCATCTTCATGTGGCTACCTTGAACAGAAAAACATTTACCTCTAGAGTCATATTTCCAAATAATAATGTTATTAGGCCATTCCTACAATTAATGAGGGCATTAGCGGTGGCAAGGAATGGTCTTCCAAGTATTAACTTAATTTTTGACTCCGTATTCACCATAGAAACGGTATTTAAAACCAAAAAGTCAATGGGATAATAGAAATTATCAATTTGCAACAAAACATCTTCCACAATACCTCTTGGTTTTCTTACCGATTGATCCGCTAGTTGGAGTACCACGGAAGTGGATTTGATCGCACCTAGACCGAGTTGCAAGTACATGGAGTAGGGTATGAGGTTCACACTAGCACTCAAATCTAGCAATGCTTGGCCACAAGATTTGTTTCCAATTTGGCAAGCCACCGTTTGATAGCCCAGATCTTTATATTTGGGCAGTGTCTTGCTATCAATTACTTCACTTGCTTGCTCCATTAAGAGTGTCATCTTCTTCACATTGTGCCTCTTCTTGAATGTGCATAGATCCTTAATGACTTTAGCATAGTTGGGGACCTATTTTATAACATGAAGAAGATGGAGGTTAATTTTAACATGCTGAAATTGTTCAAGAATCTCACCTTTTAATGCTGAATTTCTCTGCTTAGGTTTAAGGAGTGCTTGAGGGAAAGGCATTGGCAAAGAATCATTATGGGCATCTTGTTCCTTGGGGGCTTCATCCTTGTTGCTCACGGTATTAGGAATCAAGCTGGATGGTAGAGTGGGTCCATCAATTTTCTTACCGCTGCGGGTGATTATGGCATTAACCTCTTTAACATTTTGATTATCAGGATTGCAGGTTTGCGCCATATGTTGTCCCCTTGGATTAGGTTATGGCTGTGAAGGAAAATGACCTTGCTCTTGAATAGTCAAGAAACTAGTCAACTTGGTGAGTTGACTCTTTATCACCTTTTGTTCCTCTTTGACCACTTGTTGCTCCTCAAGCAATCGTTGATTCATCTTGCCTTGCTCTTCCACACTCTTAGCATGTACCTGCAAAAATGACTTAAGTGGTGCTGTGCATTTTAACCTTGCACCCATGCACCTAAGAGAGGGTTAAAATAAGTTGTCCATGTGTGCTTCACTTTGCCTGGTGCCTAGGTGCTCAACAGGGCGCGGTGCGGTGCTGGGCAGAGTCCTTTGCACACTCTTTGGGCGGTGCGGTGCTGGTGGGGAGCGGTGCGGTGCTGGGGCACTTCAGGAAGCCTCCATTTTGTGCGGTGCACTGCTGGGCTATGCGCGGTGTGGTGCTGGTGCATTTTTGGAGTCTCCATTCTGTGAGGTGTGGTGCTGGTGAAGGGGTGGTGCAGCGCACACTGATGCTGCCCCTTTACCCAGCTGTGCGCACACCCCTTCTACTTGTGTGCTGAAGTGCGCACACTAGTGCGCCTACCCTTACCTTGCTCCAAAGTGATGCACACATATGTGTGCAATCTTTTAACTTGCTGAACTTTAATCCTCCAATCTTAGTTTAGACTTTAACCATCTTTGAACCATGTTTGGACATGTTTAAACCTTAACCATGTTTAAACCTTAGACAAATACCAACAATCTCTACCTTTGTCTAAGCGTATAAACCCGAACCATTGTGCAGAGAACTTCAGGATCCAAACTTATCTTGAGTCATCAATCAACTGACTCCATTCCTAAGAAGTCCAAGGCAATGATTGGACCTTTTTAGAGGTAGAACCTTGGTGCCTAAATCTGCAGGACTTTCCTCCATGGTCTTCTTGTCAACATGAATGCATCCTTTCGTACCATTTTTCGGAATGTAATGATACTGAACATCCATATGCTTCATCCTCTCATGGAACACCGAATTCCTCCACAAGTGTCATGCACTTTGGCTATCCAAAGACACCACCACTTGCTCCTTTAGGACCTCCCACTCGTCCAACAACCCTTTGCACTCCATAGCCTCCTTTATGGCTTCCGTAGCCGCTATGCATTCTGCCCCGGTTGTTATGAGTGCTACCACCGACTGCCACTGAGCCTTCAAATACCAAGAAAATCTACTGAGACTACTCACAAATCTACTGAGCAACCACTTCATCCCAAGCCAATGCTTCTTTCCAGGACTACTCACAAATCTGCTGAGAACACCCATTACCCAAGAAATCCTTAACCAGTTTCTCTCCTTTTCTTGGATTCTACACATCCTAAGGATCTTTTATGTAAGGCTGAGATCCTTCCTCTCGAACTCCTCACTAAGTTGAGATGTAAACCTTTCCATCCTCTCCCTGCTGTTCTGAACCAATAAAACATCATCGATATAGATGAGGATACTCACCATCTTCTCCACCTTGTGTCCAGGTGAGAAAGTTTCTGTGAAACCTATGTCTTCTCTTCTTGTAAACGCCACCATCCTAGCTTTGTTCCGAACTTCATCTCTTGGAGGGTACCCTTTTTTGATCTTGTAAGTGCACTTACATTCAACAAGTTTCTACTTTCCTGGAATTTTCACCAATTCCGAGAAGTTGTTCTTCCTCAAAGAATCCATTTCTTCCTCCATAGCCAGCTGCCACTTTGACATATCCTTACACTCCATAGAATCTGTGTAAGTTTCTGGTTCAACCTCTCCTTCTATCCAAGGAGCTGCTACATTAGTATCCGTAAACCCATATCTCAAAGGTGGTCTAACCACCCTCCTTCCCCGATCTCTTATGAGTTGGTAGTCATTATGACTTGCTGCATCAACCTCTTCTTGTTTAGCCTCTTCTTGAGTTTCTTGAGCTTGGCCTTCATCCAAGGGCTCTACCTGGTCCAAACCCTTTTGCCTCCTTTGATCTACCTAAACCAAGTTCTCCTTGATGTGATACTCCATGACTTCTGGACTGGTTTGCTCACTAGCCCCTGCAGGGTTAGTTTTCTCCAAGTGGGGAAATAATAATTCATTAAAAATAACATCCCTACTTATAATCAGTTTCATGCCCTTCTTTTCTAAGGACCACAACCTATATCCCTTAACCCCATCATCATATCCTAGAAATATACATTTTCTAGATCTAGGGCTAAGTTTATCCTCCTTTTGATGTGCATATGCAGCACACCCAAAAGTCCTAAGATTGTTTAATTCAGGGGGTTTTCCACTCTACATTTCCATGGGATTCTTGAGCTCTAAAGCTCTAGAGGGTGATCTATTAACCAAGTATACAGCTGTAGCCACAGTTCTCCCTAAAAATATTTTGGTAAACCGGATCCTATTAACATGCACCTAACCTTTTCCATAAGGGTTCTATTCATCCTTTCAGCAACTCGATTTTGCTGAGGTGTTTTTACAACCGTCCTATGCCTTAGAATGCCATTTAATTCACAAAATTTATCAAAATCCTTATTGAAAAATTCTAAGCCATTATTGATTCGTAAAGTCTTAACTACCCTACCCGTTTGAGTTTCCAGCAACTTCTTCCACACAATAAATTTATCCAAGGCATCCGATTTATTTCTAAGCAAATAAACCCACACTCTTCTTGAATAATCATCAATTAAAGATAGAAAGTAAAAGTTACCTCCCTGTGTTGGTGTTCTTGCTGGTCCCCAAAGGTCTGAATGAATGTAGTCAAGAATCCCCTTAGACTTGTGCACTCCGGTGTTGAAGCTGACTCGGTGTTGCTTCCTAAGAATGCAACTCTCATAGAAATCTAGTTTCTCTACTTTGTCTCCTCCAAGTAGACCATCCTTGCTAAGAACTTGCAGGCCCTTTTCGCTTATGTGTCCCAAGCGAGTGTGCCAAATGGCTACCTTGTCCATCTCAGCCATCAAGCTTGCTGCTTGATCATTGATTTCTATCTCTTCGATCATCTCATAGAGTCCATCGTTTCTTGTTGCCTTGATCACTACCAAAGATCCCTTGGCCACCTTGATCTTTCCTCCCTCTACTTTGCATGTATACCCCATAGAATCCAGCTGTCCCAATGAGATCAAATTTATCTTCAAATCTGGAAGATACCTCACATTTCGTAGTAGCCTTGTGACTCCATCAAACATCCTCAATTGGATGTCTCCAATCCCTCTCACTTGGCAAGAATTGTCATTCCCCAAGAAGACCCTTCCATCATTGATCTCCTTGAAATTCTTGAACCATTCCTTGTAAGGGCACATATGATAAGTGCACCTGGAATCAAGAATCCACTTTCTGCTGCCTTGGCTCCTGCTCACATTTGAGCACACAACAAGAACATCATCTTGTTGTTCTCCTTTGGCAACCAAAGCCTCTCCATTGTTGGTATGGCTTCTCCTCTCATCCCAAATCCTCTTCTTGCAATCTTTCTTGAAATAGCCCTCCTTGTTGCAATAGAAGCATCTCCTTCTTCCTCCAAGTCTTGTCTTAGAATGAGATCTCCCATGGTTCTACCCTCTACCTCTTGATTTCTCCCGGTAGTTACCATAGTTGCTACTGCCATTCCGAGTTGTTGGCCTTCCTCTTACGAACAGCCCATCTCAACTTATTGTCTCCATCATCTTGGCCTTGAAATCATGTGCCCTTATGGGATTGATCACAATATCCTTTGTTAAAGTATCACTTCCATACTCAATAGCATTAATCAAATTATCAAAGCAATCATGAAGAGAATTTAACAAGATAACAGCCAATTGTTCATCTAGAAAAATAATGCTATAGCTATTCAAATCTTGAACTAGCTTATTAAAGACATCAAGATTATCTTGCAACTCTTTACTAGGATCCATTTTAAAAGCAAAGATTCTTTTAAGAAGATAAATCTTGTTAGGGAGAGTTTTGGTAAGAAACAACTCATATTGTTTCTTCCATATGACAGTCAGATCTTCCGAGTCTCTGCACTCCCTTGTGACGCTATCCGACATGTGCAAGAAAATGGTGCTGTAAGCCATCTTCTTCATCTCGGTCCGCTAATCCTCCGTGACACTTGTTGGAAAAGCATCATCTTCTCCATTAGCCAAGTCCACTTTCTATAGCATTAGAATAGCCTTGATCTTCCGCTTCCAAAGGGCAAAGCCTCCCTTTCTATCAAACTTCTCAACACAGAAATTTGAAGCCATCTTTTACGGACAAGATCCCTGATTTATGCATTACCCACAAATGCTTTCTTCAACCTCAAGAACACAGATCGAAGATGGATCTTAACACCATTCTTGAATCTACCTCAAGAACACGATCAGATCTTGATCTTTACACCATTCTTGAATCACCCAAGAAGTTGATCTTTGATTCTTGGAGTCTTGGCTCCATCACCTTCTTGTTCTTGCTCCGATACCTAGCTGTTTAGCTCTAATACCACTGTCTAAAGCTCTGATACCACTGTTGGAAATCACCTTGACAAGATGGCCAGGTGGTGATCTTCCAAACACCCAAGTCTAGAACGACTTGTAGAAAAAAATACAGTAATCAAAGACAAGAACAAAAAATCAAAGAAAGAAAGAAGACAAGTAATTTGTTATCGAGGTTCGGCAATGTGCCTATGTCCCCGTGAGTTCCTCCGAAATCTTTGCACTAAATCAATTGTTCTTTACAAATACAGCAATCCTCTTCAAGAAGCTCAAGTTCTTGAAGAAACTAAGAAGAGAAGAAAGGAAGAAGATAAGAACTAACAATGCTCTCTATCTAATCTAGACTTCTCTCTCTTTACAACCAGCCTCACTACAATGAGTCCCTCTTGTGTTTGATCTTTACACTCTCACACAATTCTCTCTTGTATTACAATTGATCTCAAAGTATGTCACAAAATTATGTTGTTCTCTTGTTGTTGTACATAGAAAATGAAGCTAGGTAACCCCTTTTATAGCCACCCACTTCTTGGTCATTCTTGAGATTCAATCCTCACCCTTTGATCATGATTACCACTTAATCATGGCCCTCCATCACTCCTAAGTGGTGCTGTGCATTTTAACCTTGCACCCATGCACCTAAGAGAGGGTTAAAATAGGCTGTCCAAGTGTGCTTCACTTTGCCTAGTGCCTAGGCGCTCAACAGGGTGTGGTACGGTGCTGGGCAGAGTCCTTTTGCACACTCTCTGTGCGGTGCGGTGCTAGTGGGGAGCGGTGCGGTGTTGGGGCACTTTAGGAAGCCTCCATTCTGTGCGGTTCACTACTGGGCTATGTACGGTGCGGTGCTAGTGCGTTTCTGGAGTCTCTATTCTATGAGGCACGGCGCTGGTGAAGGAGCGATGCGGCGCACACTGATGCTGTCCCTTCACCCAGCTGTGCGCACACCCCTTCTACTTGTGTGCTGAAGTGCGCACTACCCTTACCTTGCTCCAAAGTGATGCACACACATGTGTGCAATCTTTTAACTTGCTGAACTTTAATCCTCCAACCTTGGTTTAGACTTTAACCATCTTTGAACCATGTTTGGACATGTTTAAACCTTAACCATGTTTAAACCTTAGACAAATACCAACAGATGGTAACTCTATTTCGGGTCTTTTAATGAATCTACCTCGCGAATCTCTTGGTCTAAGCATACACAAAAGGAATTAGAGGGTAAATAAATAAAACATAAAGAAATTAGAAAATCAAAATAGAGAGCAAAGAACAATATTACCGTTTTGTCTCAAAGTTGACAATCTTCCTTGTTGATTAAGCGTGTCTCCCCGACAACAGCGCCAAAATTTGATTACGCCTAAAGAATAACATGGTAGTTGTAGCACAGCTTTGGGGTGTCGATTCCACAGGGAGACAAGCGATTTACAAGGGAAAATGTAAACTTTAACATGAACAATAAAATTTAAATGAGAGAATATGAGTTTTGATAATGAAATAATGTGAAAGAGTTGTGTAAATATAATTAAGAATATAATAGGGAAATAACAAGGTTTCGAGAATCTTTCCTAAGTTTGTTGCCTTATTCCAATCTCAATTCAATTATTTTTATCTCGATTGCTAGTTTCACATCCAAAACCAACAATTAGTAAATATTCAATCACAGCACATTAGCACTCTAATGTAATTGCTACAAATCACTCATTGATTTCGATTCAAGCACACATAACCTATCTTATAGATTTATCAAGAAACGAAAATATATTTCAATAACAATATCACAGTCATGAACAAACCTAAAAAATGAATCTACCGGAATCAATCACATCCAAACAACTTGACATAAGAAGAGTTTGACTAGACTTATATGGAGGAGAAGGATGCAATCACCGGATTAAAAGAAATTCTTAGAGAAGAAGAACATAAATTGCAGCTGTCATATAAACCTAAATTCTTCTTGTTTAATCAAAGAGTAAATCATAACAATGTTTAACAATAAATCCTTACAACTGAACCAAGAATGGAAATAAGAACCACTACACCTAGGGATTCACCTCTTTGCCTTGCTTGGAGATTAGTTGGCCATGGGGCTCATGCTTGAACACCATAATGGAGAAAAATGTGGCCGCTTTCTTCAGTTTTCCCACCTTTTTCATCAAACCCTAAGTGATCTATTTATAATACAAAAGGTTCAAGGGTATTTTTGGGTCTAAACTATCATTAAAACCCTAATTAGGAAACAGGGCATCGTGCTTGCGCTACGGCACACACTAGTCCAGGCTGCGGCTCAGTTTTTGACTGACTTTCTTCAAGTTTCTAGAGGTCGCGGCCCAGCTTTTCCAGGACACGGCTCAGATGGCCCAGGCCGCGGCGCACACTGTCCAGGCCATGGCACAAGGTGGTGGACTTCTTTCTCAAATTGTCATGGTTCTGGAGGCCGCGGCGCACAGCCTTGGTTCTCTTTGCTTTATCCTTCCGCAATCATGCCTTCACTCCAGTATTCATCAAATCATTGTGCTTTAAGCAACGATAGCTTTTCCATCTCTTTTGAGCCCAAAACATACCTGAAAATGCATCAAAATAAATCAATGATCCAAGAATGACACTTTAGAATTGTTAGGGCACAAATGTGTAATTCAACCCTAGAACAACCCTAAAATGCTAACAAATAAGTACTATTAAGATGCATTTTATGGCTCTCATCAACACCTTAACTACCCTGTCCGTTTGAGTTTCCTCCAGCTTTTTACACACCACTAACTTATTCAAAGCATCTGATTTATTCTTAAGCAAATAAACCCAAATCTTTCTTGAATAATCATCAATTAAATACAGAAATTAAACATTACCTCCCTATGTTGGTGTTCTTACTAGTCCCCAAAAATCCGCATGAATGTAGTCAAGAATGCCCTTAGACTTGTGCACTCTGGTGTTGAAACTGACCCGATGTTGCTTCCCAAGAACACAACATTCGCAGAAATCAAGTTCCTCTACTTTGTCACCACCAAGTAAACCATCCTTGCAGAGAACTTGCAAGCCCTTTTCGCTCATATGTCCCAAGCGATTGTGCCAAAGGGCTGTCTTATCCATCTCAGCCATCAAGCTTGCTGCTTGACCCTTGATCTCTGTGTCTTCGATCATCTCATTGAGACCATCCTTCATTACTGCTTTGATCACTATCAAAGATCCCATGGTTACCTTGATCTTTCCTCCCTCTGCCTTGTATGTGTACCCCATGGAATCTAGCTGCCCCAATGAGATCAAATTTCTTCTCAACTCCGAAAGATATCTCACATTCCTCAGCAACCTTGTCATTCCATCAAACATCCTCAACCGGATGTCTCCTGTGCCCCTCACTTGGAAATAAGAAGTATCATTCCCTCGGAAAACCTTTCCATCATTGGTTTCCTTGAAATTCTTGAACCAATCCCTGTGAGGACACATATGATGAGTGCACCCGGTATCCAAGATCCATTTCTTGCTACCTTCTTGCCCTTTGCTCACATTTGAGCACACAACAAGAACATCGTCATCTTGCTGTTCTCCCTTGGCAACCGAAGCCTCTCCATTCTTGGTATTGCTTCCTCCCTCATCCCTCATCATCTTCTTGCAATCTTTCTTGAAATGACCCTCCTTATGGTAATAGAAGCATCTTTTCCCTCCAAATCTCGGTTTGGAGTGTGCTCTCCTATGGCTTTCTCCTCTACCTTTGTCCCTGTAGTAGCCATGTATGTTACTATGAGCTTTCCAATGGCTTTCTCCTCTACCTCTGTCCCAGTAGTAGTCATGTATGTTATTGTGCACTCTCCCATGGATTTCTCTTCTACCTCTGTCCCTGTAATAGCCATGTATGTTATTATGCACTCTCCCATGGCTTTCTCCTCTACCTTTGACCCGGTGGTAGCTATGTATGTTGCTGCTATACCGAGTTACTGGCCTTCCTCTAGCGAACAACCCTTCTCCACTTGATACTCTCCTCATCTTGGCATCAAGATTATCTTGCGACTCTTTATTAGGATCCATTTTAAAAGCAAAGATTCATTTACGAAGATACCTCTTATTAGGGAGAGTCTTGGCAAGAAACAACTCATCTAGTTTCTTCCAAATGACAGTTGGATCTTCCAAGTCTCTGCACTCCCTTGTGATATTATCCGACATGTGCAGAAAGATGGTGATGTACGCCATCTTCTTCATCTTATTCCGCTGGACCTCCGTGGTACTTGCTGGAAAAGTATCTTCTTCTCCAATAGCCAAGTCCACCTTCTGTTGCGTAAGAACAGCCTTGATCTTTCGCTTCCAAAGAACAAAATCACCCTTTCCATCAAACTTCTCAACAACAAAGTTTGAACCCATCTTGCGGAGAAAATCCTATATTTATGCAGCACCCACAATTGCTTTCCAATTTCTTCTAAATCTTAAGAACACGATCGAAGATTGATCTCAATACCATTCTTGAATCACCCTCAAGAAAATGATCAGATCTTGATCTCTACTCCATTCTTGAATCACCCTCAAGAACATGATCAGATCTTAGATCTCTACTTCGTTCTTGAATCACCCAAGAAGTTAACCTTTGATTCTTAGAGTCTTGCTCCGATAACCTCCTGTTCTTGCTCTGATACCTGCCAATTTTGGCTCTCTTGGCTCTGATACCACTCACCAAAGCTCTGATACCACTGTTGGTGGTATCTATTCTAGCTTTGATACCACTATTGGGAAATCACCTCAAGATGCCCAGGTGGTGATCTTCCAAACACCCAAGTCTAGAGTGACTTGTAATGATCGGAAACAGAAATAGAAATCAAGGAAAAGAAAGAACACAGCAATTGTTATCGAGGTTCGGCAATAGCCTACGTCCCCATGAGTTCCTTCGAACTCTCTACACTAAATCAACGAGTTCTTACAAGTTACAACAACACCTCTTCAAGAATTTTAAGTTCTTGAAGAATGAAGTAAGAGAGAAAAGAAAGTGATAAGGTCTTGAGTTACCCTAGAATTTTCCCCAAGAAAATTCCACTTATAAGTCCCTTGAATCCCCAATCTATACTACCATCTCTCTTTAAACAACTAGCCTCTCTTGAATGAGTCTCTCTTGTGTTTACTGTCTTTGCGCTCTCACACACCCATGTGTTCTATTTCACACACATTCACATGTCATTGACATCACTCACATTGGATGCTCACATTACACTTTGAATGGCTCCTAGATGACCCTTTATATAGGGCAATGACTTCCTCATCCAATCTTAGATATCAATCCCCACCATTAAATCTCAAGAACTAAAGACTCGTGGCTCTCTAAGAATCTAAGTAAAGCTGTGCGTTTTAACCATACTCAACGCATCATTTGAGAGTGCTGAAAAACCAAGCATCAATGTGCCTGGCGCCGCGCCAAGAACAGGGCAGGCCGCAGCCTAGGGTAGGGCACACATCCTTCATCTTCTGGGCGCCTGGGGGAGGCTGAGCCACGACACACACCTCCTCCAGGTCTCCTCCTTACTGGGCATCGTGGCCTGGGAAGGCTGTGCCACGGCACGACCTGATGCTGAACATGCTGATTTTCTTCTCTCGTTTAATCCTTAGACAAATACCAACAATCTCTACCTTTGTCTAAGTGATTAAACCTAAACCCTTATGTAGAGAACTTAGGATCCAAACTCAACTTGAGTCACCATTCATCCGACTCCAATCCTAAGAAGTCCAAGGCAATGATTGAACTTACTTAGAGGTAGAACCTTGGTGCCTAAATTTGTAGGATTTTCCTTCGTTGCAACTTTCTCCACATGAATGTATCCTTTCGTAACATTTTCTTGAATGAAATGATACTGAACATCCACATGCTCAGTCCTCTCATGAAACACCGGGTTCCTACACAAGTGCATCTCACTTTGGCTATCCGAAGACATCACCACCTGCTCTTTTAGAACCTTCCACTCGTCCAATAACCCTTTGCATCACATAGCCTCCTTTATGGCTTCCATAGCCGCTATGTACTCAGCCTTGGTTGTTAAGAGTGCTACCACCAACTGCAACTGAGCCTTCATGTACCTCAGCAACCACTTCATCCCAAGCCAAAGCTCCTTTCTAGGATTACTCACAAATCTGCTGAGAACACCCATTGCCTAAGAAATGTCGGGTCTAGTGCTTACCATCATGACCATGACTGATCCAACCACACTAGAGTAAGGGACCTTATCCATTTTCTTCTTCTCCTCATCCATTCTAGAATATTGTTTGCTGGAGAACTTGAAATGACCAGCAAGGGGAATCTTCACTGGTTTACCATTTTCCATAGAAAACTTGTACAACACCTTTTCTATGTAGGAAGACCGAGAAACTTTCAACTGTTTTTCTCCCTTTCCCGAATTCTTCTCATCCCAAGGATTTTTTGTGTAAGGACAAGATCCTTCCTCTTGAACTCCTCACTGAGTTGAGATGTCAACCTTTCTATCCTCTCCCTACTGTTCTAAACCAACAACATATCATCGACATAGACGAGGATAATCACTACTTCATCCACCTTGTGTCAAGTGAGAAGGTTTCTGTGAAATCTATGCCCCTTCTTTGCGTGAACCCCTTCGCCACCAACCTAGCCTTATTCCGGACTTCATCCCTTGGAGGGTTCTCTTCTTTGATATTATAAGTGCACTTACAATCCATAACTCTCTGTTTTCCTGGAATGTGCACCAATTCCCAAGAGTTGTTCTTCCATAAAGAATCCATTTCTTCCTCCATAGCTAGCTTCCATCTTGGCGAATCCTTACATCCCATGGTATCAATGTAACTCTCTGGTTCACTTATCCCTCCTTCTGTCCAAGGAGCTGCTACATTCGCAGCCACAAAACCATATCTCGAAGGTGGTCTGACCAGTCTTCTTTCTCGGTCCCTTGTGAGCTGATAGTCATTCTGACTTGCTGCATCATCCCCTTCTAGTTCAACCTCCTCATGAGTGTCATAAGCTTGGCATTCATCAATGGGCTCTACCTGGTCCGAACCCCCTTGCCTTCTTTGCTCTATATGAACTTAATTTTCCTTGATGCTATGCTCCACAAATACCGAACTAGTTTGCTCACTAGCCCCTGCAGGGTTAGTTTTCTCCGAATAGGGAAATAAATGCTCATTAAAAATGACATCCCTACTTATTATGAGTTTCAATCCTTTTTTCTCTAAGGACCACAACCTACACCCCTTAGCCCCTTCCCCATATCCTAGAAACACACACTTTCTAGATCTTGGGCTAAGTCTATCATCCTTTTGATGTGCATACGCAACACACCCAAAAGTCCTAAGGTTGTTCAACTCAGGGGGTTTACCACTCCACATCTCCTTGGGAGTCTTTAGCTCTAAAGCTCTAGAGGACGATCTATTAACCAAATACGCAGCAGTAGACACTGCTTTCCCCCAAAAAACGTTTGAGTAATCCGGATCCTATAATCATGCACCTAACCTTTTCCATAAGGATCTTATTCATCCTCTTAGCAATTCCATTTTGCTGAGGCGCTTTCACAACCGTTCTATGTCTTAGAATTCCATTTAACTTATAGAATCGATCAAGTTCCTTGTTAAGAAAGCACCATAGCTAACGACCCCTCTCTGACCTCGGCTCTTTCTAGGGTCTCACTCCTAGAAGAGGACGTGTCCGACCCCGTCTCCTCAAAAGTACTGCTACATCTACCACTACCGCTGCTATTACTAGGCCTATCTCAAAAGCTATCTATTGAAGATATGAGAAGTAGGAGGATGAGACTCACCTAGAGTACAAATAGCGCGGACAAACTTCCTCCTCGTCAAGACATTTTGACATCTCACTCCGAGCACCCACACCAAAAACAGTTACCGAGCCGAGACGTCCACTAAGCCCCCTCTCACCAGGAAATCAAGACACCAATCACTCTTAAGCTTTAAGAACAAGGATGAGCACTCTCAAACTTTCTCTCTAAATATTTACTAGAATGGAAGTGAAGAAGAATGAGAGTAAAACACCCTTATATAAGAGAAAAAAGCATGGTGAACAAGGCAATTTAAAACGAATAGATAGGGAGGTATGAAATTCGGGGTGCTCAATGCTACTTTTGCACTTTCCAAGGGATCCACTGTCACAAACGAAGCGACATTTGGTCCTCTTGAGGCACTGTTTCATTTCCCAAGAGAACGAAACATTAATAAGCACTGCCATTTTCGCCCCAAAATGGTTGCGCATGTTAAATAATCTGACAAAAGCCACGTGTCAACGAAAGTTTTGGAAGCATGATTAGAAATGGTTTTTTCAAACTTGGGCCTGAAAAAAAACAGCCCAAAAATGCCAAGACATCCTTCATGGGCCTAAAAGGCAAAAAGCCCAAGAGTCTACCTGAAAACCCACTAGAAGAAGTCTCAGCCTTACCAAAAACCTCGATGCTTGGGCCCAAGGCCAAGCATATTGACTGCTGCTCATCTACTCGAACCAATATCTCCAAGGCCGAGCTTATTGACTGCTTCTCATATGCTCGAACCAGCGTCTCCAAGGCCGAGCGTATTGATTTCTCCTTATATGCTGGGACCAGCGTCTCCAAGGCCGAGCGTATTGACTGCAGCTCATATGCTGGCTCCAAGGCCGAGCATATTGACTGCTATTCATATGCTCAGACCAGCGTCTCCAAGGCTGAGCATATAGACTACTGCTCATATGCTCGGGCTAATAACTCTAAGGCCGAGCATATTTGACTACTACTCATATGCTCGGACCAATGTTTCTAAAGTCGAGCATATTAACTGCTACTCATATGCTTGGCCTTGGAGACGTTGGTCCGAGCATATGAGGAGCAGTTAATATGTTCGAACCAATGTCTTCAAGACCGAGCATATTAACTGCTCCTCATATGCTCGAACCAGCGTCTACAAGGCCGAGTATATTGGCTGTTGCTCATATGCTCGGACCAATGCCTCCAAGGCCGAGCATATTGACTGCTCATCATATGCTCAGGCCAATGTCTTCAAGGTCGAGCATATTGACTGCTCCTCATATGCTCAGACCAATGGCTCCAAGGCCGAGCATATTGACTGTTGCTCATAGGCTCGGACCAGTAATTCCAAGGCCGAGTATAGTGACTGCTGCTCATATGCTCGGATCAACAACTCTAAGGTCGAGCATATTGATTGTTGCTTATATGCTCGAACCAATGTCTCCAAGGTCGAGCATATTGACTGCCGCTCATATGCTCAGACCAATTTCTCCAAGGCCGAGCATATTGACTACTGCTCATATGCTCAAACCAGTGACTCCAAGGCCGAGCATATTGACTTCTACTCATATACTCAGACCAATGTCTCCAAGGCCAAGCATATTGACTATTGCTAATATGCTCATACCAAGGTCTCCAAAATCGAGCATATTGATTGCTCCTTATATGCTCGGACCAATGTCTCCAAGGCCAAGCATATTGATTGCTGCTCGTATGCTCGAACTGATGTCTCCAAGGCCGAGCATATTGATTGCTACTCAAATGCTCGGCCCAATATCACAAAAAACAAAATGTGTTGATCAAGGATAACACACTAAGACCCTTTACTCCAAAACCGAACCCTACCATACTTTCTTAAAGCATATAAATGTACTTAAGGAAGTGGGGGGCCTCTAATATAGCCGAAAATACACCAAATAGTAAGATGACATATGGATAGCCCTGGTCCAACAGCAAGATCACACATGGATAGCAATGGTCCAACAGCAAGATAACACGTGAACAACCCTTGTCCAGCAGCAAGATGACACATGGACAGCCCTGTTCCAATAGCAAGATGACATGTGGATATTCTTATGTCCAATAAGAAGATGACACACGAACAAACTATCGACGAACCCACCGCTATTCCCAAACACTCCTACATAGACTTGCAAGCCACAAATCCAAGGAACACTATTCATGGACACCCCTGCGCAAACCTACTAGCACAAATCTAGGGGACCCTATTCATGGACACGAATGCCCAGACCTACGAGCGTAATTTCAGGGATCACGATCCTCCTTGGGCACCTGGCTACACCTGATGACAAAGGGACAAGATCTCCGAGATTGCCCCATCATTGGCACGTGGACAGCCTCACCTCTGAATCGCTATAAAAAGGCCCAAAGGTATGCAAAACCGATCCATCTTCAATTTTAAGCTCATTACTAAAAAAACACTAGTATCATTGTTTCTCCAAAACCTCACACTAACAAGAGCATCAGAGTGTCCTCGGAGGCATCACTCCCCTTTCCTCCAATGACTCTCTAGTTTACCCTTATTTCCTTGTGCAGGCCACTGAAGCGCTGACCTCCAGCTCAGCGACACATTTTTGGCATCAACAATAGGTATATATATTATTAAAAAAATGGATTGACTCCTATGATTCCATTCTTTTCAAATGATTTGTGGCATCAAAATCTTAATAACTTACTTGGGATTGCCCCATATGTTGAAGTGGCATTTGTTTTTTTTGGAGTGCAAGCAAGTTGATGGTAGTGGAGGAAAGCCTGAAGGATATTATTATAACTGCAAGTAAGTGATCTTTTGTTTCTTTTGCAAGATAGCAGAGTAATTGACATATAGTTTATACTTGAGGACTTGAACCTACTAACTTGTTTGCTAAGTGAAAAAGAAAAACTTCTAGTAAGTGTTAGATTAAAATGAACCTTTTAGTATTTTTTTGGTACATTATAAATCTTGTGTTTTCAAATGTATTTATTTTAAACATTGTTCGTAAATAATATTGTTTTAAAAACTTAATAATACAAGGAATTTGATCATGATTTTTGTAAACATGCAAAGATAAATATGGTTTGCCATGAGAAAAAAATATAAAATTTTTTACCAAAAGAAATATATATTTTTATTTCTTATTACTAAATATTGAAAAACCACAAAAATTAACATTCAAGTGAATTTTTTTAAAAAAATTTATTGGCTGATCATCAAATGATTTATAGTCAGGGTTTGTTATGTATCAGAAAAAACTCAAGATTTTATAAAATGCTTGATTGAAACAGCAGATGTCTTATTGCCAAACCTTCAAGTTATTTTTTCTGGATTACAATGACCATTTAACCATAAATGGAATTTCTCTTCATAAGAAGTTACAAGGGAATTAATTAATTGTATTGATGGAATAAAAGTAATGAAAAGTAAGGTAAATTGTAGTGTACATCCTCTTGTTTGCATATATTTTTATTTTTTTATAACACTTGTTTGCATATTATAATAACAAAAGAAAAGGAAAAGGAGTGTAAACTAATTTTCAATTATTTGGATAACAATGGGAAAAAGAAAGAAGAAATGTATAACAATAATCGTTGAGGAAGATATACGGGATTCTAGGAGTAATTGATCCTTAACTTTTGTGTATATTATTGTTTTGATTCTTTCCTTTGTAATATGAGATAGAATAGGAAACTTAGCATGTATGACGCTGATCTTCAAGATCTGAAATGATCTCTCTGTTGTATATATCTCCATTTGCAACTTAATATAAATAATGTTTTTCACAACAACTAAATTATTATGATATCAGAGCAGTGAAACTCATCCTACAAAACAACTAAAACCTAGCCATCATACCTTTCACCACCAACTAAAACAAGTTATTCTCTTTTATTATTCAAGATAAAAAACAGTGGGCTGTTTCTTCATAGGTCATGGGAAAAACACCAGATATGGCTACTTTTGCTATCTAGGACGGATCACAAAACTCAAACAAAAGCCATTCGCCAAAGAATGCACACCTCAAGTGCGATCGCTGCAATATCACGAAACACTCCACCAAAAATTATCGAGCACATCTCAAGTGTGATTACTGTGGTTACAAGGGCCATACCATTGATTTTTGTCGAAAACTAAAGAGGCCACTTCTCATGGAGACAAATGGGGAAACTCTAGCTTCCTTTCCAAAGCTCACTATGCTGATACCAAACCAGATAAGGCTGAAGCATCGCCATCATCATACAGTCTTACAACAAAACAATATCATGATCAAATTTCTCTCATTAATCGGATCAAGTCAGGTAGCATGGCCAATCAAGTGAGTTCAGCCTTGACAGTGAGCAATCTTTCAGGTACTGCAACTTGTGTAAATGTTTTTAGCTCAGAAACTCATTGGATCTTTGACACAAGAGCAACCGATCACATGGTCTGCTCATCCAAACTGATGACTCCCAGTACACCTGTTACTAATTGTCATGTGCATTTACCAAACCATGCTCTTGCTCGTGTAACACAAATAGGCACCATATGATTTTCTGACAAACTCATACTTCACAATGTGCTATGTGTTCTATCTTTCAAATTAAATTTAATATCAGTGGTCACTCTTACTAAGACTTCCTCCTGTTTTGCAACCTTCACTAATAACCTCTGTTTTGTTTAGGACCAACATTTGGGGAAGGCGATTGGGATGGGAACTGAGCGAAAAGGACTTTACTACCTGGATACTCAGAAGAATGTTGGGTGCTATTCTATTTCAACCGATGCCTCCACCAGTTCTCACCTTTGGCATCAACGCCTTGGCCACCTTTCCAATAAAAGTCTGAAAGCTCTATCTTTATTTAATAAAACCATACACTTTTGTTCGATTTATGATTGTTCCATTTGTCCTCTTGCCAAACAAACTCGCAAATCTTTTCCTTTAAGTTCTATTAAAACAATATTACCTTTTGAACTGATACATGTTGATATTTGGGGGGTTATCGTGTTCTAACACTCAATGGGGCGAAATATTTTCTCACCATAGTGAATGATTTTTCACGATGTACATGGGTTTATCTATTACACAAAAAATCTGAGGCACGTACTTTTCTTAGTACTTTCATCAATATAATTGAGATACAATTTGCATCTCGCTTAAAGATTATTCGCAATGACAATGGACAGGAATTTGATATCACCCCACTATTTTTCGATAAAACAAATTTACACCAAACTAGCTGCGTTTCTACCCTGCAACAAAATGGGGTCATCAAACGTAAACATCGTCATCTTCTTAATATCACCCGTGCCTTACTTTTTCAAGCTAATCTTCCTAAACAATTTTGGGGAGACGCCATTCTCACTGCCACTTACCTAATCAACCACACACCCACACCGATCCTTAAAGGTAGAACACCATATGAAGTCCTTTTCCATAAACCACCTACATATGAACATCTTCGTGTTTTCAACTGCTTATGCTTTGCATCCACCCATCATCATCGACCTAGTAAGTTTGATGCCCGCTCTCTCCAATGTCTGTTCCTTGGATATCCATATGGCACCAAAGGATATTGAGTCTATGACTTAGACACAGGATATATTTTCATCTCCTGTGATGTACTCTTCCATGAACACATTTTTCCCTATCCTACTTCCGCTGCCACACAACCACTCACGCTTTCCCTATGTTGTGAGTTTTAAATTACTCGCAAGCGCACGAGTCATTTAGAATATAGTGTTGTACAAGTGCGAGGTCGAATCCATAGGGAATTGCGTTGTAAAAATATATATTTTTAATCTAAACTAACCCTATTTTAACCTAGTTTCAAATTTTGGATTGTATCTTACAAAGAAATATAAACTAAACTAAATTGATTTAAAAAACAAATGATAAAAACACTAAGGTTTTATGAATCCACCCCACCAAAGTAAAGCATATATCTTCATGTTCTATATAAAAATAATCTATCAAATCATTCCATGAAACCACCATTATACAGATCACGGCGAATACCTAAACTAAACCAAAACCATCCAATGTATCCGTTTAATTCACAAATCACAATGGATATCCAATCTAATTTGAATGATTCGCCGTATCCGACAGATAAAACACAAGGAATATCCAATTTAACAATTTAAAAACAATCAATCATAAGAGTTTACTCAAATAATTGAAATAGAACATTTATACTAAAAATATCATAATTGTACGAACATATATGAAAATATAATGTTAAACATGACGAGGCTTCATCTTCAACCTTAGATGAAGGATTTAGCCTCGCATAATTATGAACATAATTTTCACAGTTACAATGCTAAACATTTAAACTTTAAAAATTAAAATAAATTAAAACTAACAATACATGGATAGAGAGATTCCACTCGCAGTTGTCATACGGCGCTTTCCCTCTTGGTAGCAAAGCCTTCGAGATCCACCAGAATGCTAGCAGAAGTCCTCTAGATTGAACTCCTTTTTGATGAAGTGAAATGGGGCTTTTATAGGGGAACTCCATGAGTGCAATGTGTTTCCAATCCGATGTGGGATGTGTGGATATAGAATGTGTTTCCAACCGATATGGGATGTGGGATTTAAGCTTTCACATTCCTTTCAAAACTTCTGCCTACGTTGAAATCCCGCACAATCTGACCTTTGTCTACTAAAACTGCCATAACTTTCTCTAGAAAAATCATATTTACGAGCCATAAAATTCCCCAGAAAATAGACATCTGGATCTTTCCAAGCATATATGGCTCATCTCCTGGTTCTTCCTGAATCATTACAGTTTAATCCACAAAAATCACTTCTGCCACGCTGAAATCACGCACAGCTTGACCTTTGTCTACTAAAACTGCCATAACTTTCTCTTGAAAAATCATATTTATGAGCCGTAAATTCTCCACAAAATAGACATCCGGATCTTTCCAAGCGTATATTGCTCATCTCCTAGTTCTTCTTGAATCAATACAGTTTAATCTGCAAAGATGACTAATTTGTACAGGCATTTCTGGAAATTTAGTGAAACCCCTTTCCAAGTGCTTGTAAACCTGTAAAACAACAAAAAACAACTCAAAGTAACAAATTCCTAAACAAATGTAAATTAAGGGGCCAAAATATGCAATATTTGGCACTCATCAAATACCCCCAAACTTACATTTTGCTAGTCTCTTAACAAAACAAAATAAAAACTAAATGAAAAATAAAGAGCATAAAGATAAGTTCATCACTCATGGTATCCAAAAATTTAAGTAGCACACAAAACCATGATATTCATTCATGAGCAAGCTTAAAAAGATAAACCCATCTTTGCAATGAATAAAAATGTTAAAATCTAATTACTTACAAAAGGCAGGCTAAGGCATCACAAGCCTGACTCAATGTAAAGTGAATTAACATATAAAAATGAAGCTTCCAAATAACTCCAATGTGTAATGTCTCCATATCTCAAGATTCACCGAATTTCTCATTAGAATAAACAAAAATGGCATAGTTTATTTTCTTCTCTTTTTTATTTATTATAAGGCTCTGCTATGTTTAGTTCCCTTAAGCTTTCTAATTGACCCATGTAACGAGTGTTGAGTCAATGACTCCCAAACCAAATGGTTTTAGGGCATTAGGTGTAAAGACACCCCTAAGGACTTTGTTGGGAAACCACCTCAATGATGCCCAAGTGATGGTCTTCCAAACACCCAAGTTTAGAATGACTTGTAAAGAAAAGATACAGCAAACGAAGCAAGAAAGAAAGACATAGCAATTGTTATCGAGGTTCAGCAATAGCCTACATCCCCGTAAGTTCCTCTGAACTCTCTGCACTAAATCAATGAGTTCTTACAATCCAGCAACACCTCTCCAAGAATCCACAAGTTCTTGAAGGAACAAAGAAGAGAACAAGAAAGTGATAAGGTCTTGAGTTACTCTGGAACTTTCCCTCTTGGAAATTCCGCTTACAAGTCCCTTGAATCCCCTTTCTATACTAATCTCTCTCTTTACAACCAGCCTATCTAATGAGTCCCTCTTGTATGTCTGTGTCTTTGCACTCTCACAAAATTCTCTCATTCACATGTTCTGTCACACACACACTTATGTTTCTATCACATTGTTGTTCACAAGTTATGTCACAATGAAGCTAGGTGACCCTTTATATAGTGCATCAACTTCTTGTCCAATCTTGAGGGTCAATATCCACCCTTAGATCTAGAAGATTAATCATCCATAGCCCTTCATCAATCCTTAGTAAAGCTATGCATTTTAAACATGCCTCAAGCACCCTTTGAATTGTTGAATCAGTGTGCATTAGTGTGCCTACAAGCCATGGCCCAAAACAGGGCAGGCCACGGCCTGAAGCAGGGCTGAACATCCTCCATATGCTTTCATTCTGGGCGCCACAGCCTGGGGGAGGCTGAGCCATGGCTCACACCTCCTCCAAGCATCCTCCATGCTGGGGGCGCAGCCTGGGAAAAGCTGGGCCGTGGTGCACACTGGTGTGCACTCCTTTAACATGCTGAACTCCATTCTTCCATCTCTTGTTTAATCCTTTGACAAACTCCAACAATCTTTACCTTTGTCTAAGCGATTAAACCCAAACCCATTGTGCAGAGAACTCAGGATCCAAACTCATCTTGAGTCATCATTCAACCGACTCCAATCCTAAGAAGTTCAAGGCAATGATTGAACCTTCTTAGAAGTGGAATTTCGGTACTTAAATCTGTAGGAGTTTCTTCCGTGGCCATCTTGTCCACTTGAATGCATCCTTCCGTAAAATTTTCCCAAATGAAATGATACCAAACATCCATATGCTTTGTCCTCTCATGGCACACCAGATTCCTTCACAAGTGTCATGCACTTTGGCTATCCGAAGACACCACCACCTGCTCTTTTAGGACCATCCACTCGTCCAACAACCCTTTGCACCACATAGCCTTCTTTATGGCTTCCATAGCCGCTATATACTCACCCTCGGTTGTTAAGAGTGCTACCACCAACTACCACTGAGCCTTCACATACCTCAGCAACCTCTTCATCCTAAGCCAAAGCTCCTTTTCGGGATTACTCACAAATCTACTGAGAACACCCATTGCTTGAGAAATGTCGAGTCTAGTGCTTACCATCATGAACATGACTAGTCCAACTGCACTAGAGTAAGGGACCTTTACCATTTCCTTCTTCTCCTCATCCATTCCAGGACATCATTCGCTGGAGAACTTGAAATGACCAGCAAGGGGAATCTTCACTGGTTTATGATCTTCTATAGAAAACTTGTACAACATCTTTTTTATGAAGGAAGACCGAGAAACCTTCAACCCATTTCTCTCCCTTTCCCGAATTCTTCTCGTCTCAAGGATCTTTTGTGTAAGGCTGAGATCCTTCCTCTCAAACTCCTCACTGATTTGAGATGTAAACCTTTCCATCCTCTCCCTGCTATTTCGAACCAACAACATATCATCGACATAGACGAGGATAATCACCACTTTATCCACCTTGTGTCCATATGAGAAGGTTTCTGTGAAATCTATGCCTCCTCTTCTCATGAACCCCTTCACCGCTAACCTAGCCTTGTTCCGAACTTCATCTCCTGGAGGGTACCCTTCTTTGATCTTGTAAGTCCACTTACAATCCACAACTCTCTGTTTTCCCGGAATGTGCACCAATTCCCAGAAGTTGTTCTTCCTCAAAGAATCTATTTCTTCCTCCATAGCTAGCTTCCATCTTGGCGAATCCTTACATCCCATGGCATCAATGTAAGTCTCTTGTTCACTCATCTTTCCTTCTTTCCAAGGAGTTGTTGCATCCGTAGCATCTGCAAACCCATATCTTGAAGGTGGTCTGACCAGCCTTCTTTCCCGGTCCATTGTGAGCTGATAATCATTCTGACTTGTTGCATCATCCTCTTCTAGTTCAGCCTCCTCATGAGTGTCCTGAGCTTGGCCCTCATCAATAGGCTCTACTTGGTCCGAACCCTCTTGCCTTCCTTGCTCTACCTGAACTTAATTTTTCTTGATGCTATGCTTCACAAATACCGAGTTGGTTTGCTCACTAGCCCCTGCAGGGTTAGTTTTCTCCAAATAGGGAAATAACAATTCATTAAAAATAACATCCTTATTTATTATGAGTCTTAATCCTTTTTGCTCTAAAGACTACAACCTATACCCTTTAGCCCCTTCCCCATATCCTAGAAACCTACATTTTTTAGATCTTGGGCTAAGTCTATCATCCTTTTGATGTGCAAATGCAGCACACCCAAAAGTTCTAATGTTGTCCAACTCAAGGGGTTTCCCACTCCACATCTCCAATGGAGTCTTGAGCTCTAAAGCTCTAGAGGGTGATCTATTTACTAAGTATGCAGCAGTAGACACAGTTTCCCCCCCCAAAAAACATTCGGGTAATCCAGATTCCATTAATATGCACCTAACCTTTTCCATAAGGGTCTTATTCATCCTCTCAGCAACTCCAATTTGTTGAGGGGTTTTTACAATCGTTCTATGTCTTAGAATGCTATTTAACTTACAGAATTAATCAAGTTCCTTGTTAAAAATTTCTAAGCCATTATTGGTTCTTAACACCTTAATTACCCTGCCCCTTTGAGTCTCTACCAACTTTTTTCACACCACTAACTTAATCAAAGCATCTGATTTATTTCTAACCAAATAAACCCAAACCTTTCTTGAATAATCATCAATTAAAGACAAAAAGTAAACATTACCTCCCTATGTTGGTGTCTTAGCTGGTCCCCAAAGGTCTGCATGAATGTAGTCAAGAATGCCCTTAGATTTGTGCATTCCGGTGTTGAAGCTGACCCGATGTTGCTTCCCAAGAACACAACATTCGCAGAAATCAAGTTTCTCTACTTTGTCACCACCAAGTAGGCCATCCTTGCTGAGAACTTACAGGCCCTCTTCGCTCATATGTCCCAAGCGAGTGTGCCAAAAGGCTGCCTTATCCATCTCAGCCATAAAGCTTACTGTTTGATCCTTGATCTCCGATTATCTCATAAAGACCATCCTTCATTGCTGCTTTGATCACTAGCAAAGATCCCTTGGTTACCCTGATCTTTCCTCCCTCTACTTTGTATGTGTAACCCATGGAATCTAGCTGCCCCAATGAGATCAAATTCCTCTTCACATCCGAAAGATACCTCACATTTCTCAACAGCCTTGTCATTCCATCAAACATCCTCAATTGGATGTCTCCTATCCCCCTCATTTGGTAAGAAGTTTCATTCCCCAGGAAAACCTTTCCATCATTGGTTTCCTTGAAATTCTTGAACCAATTCCGATGAGGGCACATGTGATGAGTGCACCCGGTATCCAAGATCCATTTCCTTCTGCCTTCTTGCCCCTTGCTAACACTTGAGCACACAAAAAGAACATCATCATCTTGTTATTTTCCTTTGGCAACCGAAGCCTTTCCATTCTTGGTATGGCTTCTTCCTTCATCCCTCATCTTCTCTTTGCAATCTTTCTTGAAATGGCCCTCCCTATGGCAGTTGAAGCATCTCCCATGGTTTTCTCCTCTACCTCTATCTCGGTAGTAGCCATGTATGTTGTTGTGCGCTCTCCTATGGCTTTTTCCTCTACCTCTGTCCCGGTAGTAGCCATGTATATTGATGTGCGCTCTTCCATGGCTTTCTCCTCTACCTCTATCCTGGTAGTAGCCATGTATGTTACTGTGTACCCTCCCATGGCTTTCTCCTCTACCTCTGTCCCAGTAGTAGCCATGTATGTTGCTGTGCGCTCTCCCATGGCTTTCTTCTCTACCTTTGACCCGGTAGTAGCCATCAATGTTACAGCCATACCGAGTTACTAGCCCTCCTTTAACGAACAACCCTTCTCCACTTGATACACTCCTCATCTTGGCATCAAGATTATCTTGCAACTCTTTATTAGGATCCAATTTAAAAGCAAAGATTTGTTTATGAAGATACTTCTTATTAGGGAGAGTCTTGGCAAGAAACAACTTATCTAGTTTCTTTCAAATGATAGTTGGATCTTTCGAGTCTC
Source organism: Bretschneidera sinensis (assembly GCA_023935145.1). Lineage (NCBI taxonomy): Eukaryota > Viridiplantae > Streptophyta > Magnoliopsida > Brassicales > Akaniaceae > Bretschneidera > Bretschneidera sinensis. The sequence continues at coordinate 107,984,768 of CM043702.1, forward strand.
TGCACTCCCTTGTGACATTATCCGACATGTGTAGGAAGATGGTGCTGAACACTATCTTCTTCATCTCATTCCGCTGGACCTCCGTGAGACTTGCTTTAAAATCATCATCTTCTCCAATAGCCAAGTCCACCTTCTGTTGCATAAGAACAGCCTTGATCTTCCGCTTCCATAGGGAAAAATGTCTCTTTCCATCAAACTTCTCAACAATGAAATTTGAAGCTATCTTATAGAAAAGATCCCAGATTTATGCAGCACCCACAATTGCTTTCCAACTTCTTTTAAACCTCAAGAACACGATTGAAGATTGATCCCAATACCGTTCTTGAATCACCCTCAAGAACATGATCTGATCTTGATCTTTACTCCATTCTTGAATCACCCAAGAAGTTGATCCTTGATTCTAGAGTCTCGACTCTGATACCTTTTGTTCTAGCTTCGATACCCGCTGTCCAAAGCTCCTCCGGCTCTGATACTATTTGTTCTTGCTCTGATACCACTATTGGGAAACCACCTCAATGATGCCCAGGTGATGGTCTTCCAAACACCAAAGTCTAGAATGACTTGTAAAGAAAAGATACAGCAAACAAAGCAAGAAAGAAAAACACAGCAATTGTTATCGAGGTTCGGCAATAGCCTACGCCCCTGTGAGTTCCTCTGAACTCTCTGTACTAAATCAATGAGTTCTTACAATCCAGCAACACCTCTCTAAGAATCCACAAGTTCTTGAAGGAACAAAGAAGAGAACAAGAAAGTGATAAGGTATTGAGTTATCCTGGAACTTTCCCCCTTGGAAATTCCACTTACAAGTCCCTTGAATCCCCTTTCTATACTAATCTCTCTCTTTACAACTAGCCTCTCTAATGAGTCCCTCTTGTATGTCTGTGTCTTTGCACTCTCACATAATTCTCTCATTCACATGTTCTGTCACACAAACACTTGTGTTTCTATCACATTATTGTTCACAAGTTATGTCACAATGAAGCTAGGTGACCCTTTATATAGTGCACCAACTTCTTGTCCAATCTTGAGGGTCAATATCCACCCTTAGATATAGAAGACTAATCATCTATAGCCTTTCATCAATCCTTAGTAAAGCTGTGCATTTTAAACATGCCTCACGCACCCTTTGAATTGCTCAATCAGTGTGCCTTCAAGCCATGGCAAAGCAGGGCTGAACATCCTCCGTGTGCATCCATTCTGGGCGCCGCAGCCTAGGGGAGGCTGAGCCGCGACGTATACCTCCTCTAGGCATCCTCCATGCTGGGCAGTGTGGCCTGGGAAGAGCTGGGTCGTGGTGCACACTGGTGTGCACTCCTTTAACATGCTGAACTCCATTCTTCCACCTCCCGTTTAATCCTTTGACAAACTCCAACAGACTTACTAACTCGAGTAAAAAAGGCAACGAAACTAAACTGGTCTCACTGCTACCAAGCAAACTTCCCATCTTTTAACATGAACACTCACTGCTTACTAAGGCAAGATGTCCAGTTACTCAGTGAAAAGTTTCTCAATGATCATTATGAATAAAATTCCCACCTTTTGACGTAAACACTCACCGCTTATTGAGGCAAAAGGTCCAGTTACTCAGTGGAAAGTTTATTGATGATCATTATAAATATGTTTTTTTTTATACTTTTCTATGCTGATTACGTCCAAAGTGTAACGTGGTAGTTGTAGCACAGCTTTGGGGTGTCGATTCCACAGGGAAACAAGTTAACTATAAAAGAAGGTGTGAACTTTAACACAAACGCTAAAGATTGATTGAAAGAATCTGAATTGTGTGAAAATAATGTGAAGGAAATTATGTAAATAGATTTATGATGGAGAAACAACAAGGTTCTAGGAATCCTCCCTAGGTTCGTTGCCCTAATCCTAACTTGATTCAATTATGTTTTATCTCGATTGCAAGTTTCACATCCCAAACAGGCAATTGGCAAATATTCAATTAAAGCACATATATAAGCCCTAATGTAACTGATATGAATTACTCTTTACTTTCAAGTACATATGACCTAACTTATAAATTATCAAGAGACGACGATATATCTGCATGACAATATCGCAGCAATGGATAAATCTATAAAAGAGATCTACCAGACTCAATCACACCCAAACAAATACACATAAGAAGAGCATGACTAGACTTATATGAAGGAGAAGCATGCAATCACTGGATTAATAGGAAATCTTCTAATTAAATCAAGAATAAATCATAACAATGTTTAATGAAAATAATTCCAAACTACAACTAAATCAAATAAAGGAAGATAAGAACAACTACACCTAGGGATTCATCCCTTTGCCTTGCTTGGAGACTAGTCGACCATAGGGCTCATGCTTCCTCGAGTTGCCTCAGGCCTCCTAATGATCATCTCTGACCTCTAATTTTCCTCCTAAGGGCCCTCTGGATTGCTCCTAAAGGCCCTCTGGATTCACTTTCTGATGATCTCAGATGATCCCAGATGATTCCCAAAGCTGAAGTGGAGTAGGCCTTTTATAGGGAAATACCACGAGTGCAATGTGTTTCCAATCCGATGTGGATGTGGGATATAGAAATGTGTTTCCAACCAATGTGGCATGTGGGATTTAAGCCCAAAAACTTTTACTCACACTGAAATCTCGCACAGTTAGAATTATCTTTGATGTACTCATCCTCTTCGCTGATGGATTAGCCGGTCATCTTCATGAACTTCTTAAGGGTGTCCTCTAGAGACTATGAAACCAGCACTGGCGCTTGAGTGGGAGCTTGGTAAGCAGGTGATAGTGTTGGATGGGCTAAGTGACCATGACTTGGAATTGGTGGAGGAAATCCAGGAGGGTTTTGATTGTGAGCATGATGAGGGGCTCTTCCCTGATTCATCGATTGGTTCTGCTTTCATGAAAAATTAGGGTGGTTCCGCCACCCTAGATCGTACGTCTCTGAGTAAGATCCATTTGACTACCTCCGATAGTCATTGAAAGCATTCACTTGTTCCATATGATACTCGGCAAAAGCTAGCGTAGATGGACAATTCTGTGCTGAATGCATAGGATTAGTATAGATGGAACAACTATCAACATTGAATGTGTTGGCAGCATTGATGGAATGGGCCACAACGAGAATGTCAATCTTCTTGGTGAAAGCATCTATCTTTATCCTCAAATCAGTGTCCTTCTTAATCTCATAGATGCCTCCTTTCTTAGGAGCACAAATAGACTTGTCCTGACAGCTTGAAAAATCCCACTGCTGCGAGTTGTCAGACAACTTGTCCAATGCCTTGTATGCTTCCTCCCCTGTCAGACTTAAGAATGCCCCCCTATTCATAGACTTGATCATGCTACGGTTGGGTTGAGTCAACCCTTAGTAGAAGAACTAAATGAGTCTCCACTTCTCATATCCATGTGGAGGGCATCTGATCAGTAACTCTTTAAAATGCTCCCAATTCTCAGAAAACTTCTCATCCTCCTCCTGAGTGAAAGAACTAATCTCCTTTCGACACTCATTCACTTTAGACATTGGTAAAAACTTATTATAGAATTTACTCAACAAGCTTTCCCAAGATATAATTGACCCGGGCGTGTTGGAATCCAACCATGCCCTAGCTCTATCGTGAAGAGAAAAAGGGAAAAGTGTAAGATGGACCGACTCATCAGAAAAGTTCTAGAACTTGAATGTGGCATAAATATCTTTGAACTTCTTCACATGGTTGTAAGGATTTTCAAGAACCGAGCCATGAAATAAGGGTAGAAGTTTGATGAGATGTGGCTTTAGATTAAAATGAGTAGCATTGGTTGGTGGCAACACTATACAGGAAGGGGAGTTAGTCACAACAGGTGCGAACAAATCCCTAAGGGATGTAGTGAAGTCCACGTTCCAAGCTCTAGGTTGCTCTACATTCTCAGGTTGATTTGCATTCCTAAAATTTTCTCCTATCTCAATTGTCTCTCTTTCAACAAGTGCTCTCTTTTGTCTCCTAAGAGTTCTTTCTAAGTCGGGATCTAAAGGTATCAATTCTAAATTTAGGGATCGCCAACCACGCATACACCAAACAGAAAACAATAAAATAAACTAACTAGCAGAAACAACAGAATAAAATAAAATAAATGCAAAACACAACAAATGCAATACCCACAAAATGGGCCAACAAAAATTGGCAAATTTTTATTTTTGATTTTTAGATATTTATTTATTTTTGATGATTTTTTATTAGGCAATTGCAAATAGAAACAAATAAACAAAAAAAATTGCAAAAAAAAAAAACAAAAATGCTAACTAAACTATTAGAAAAATAAAATCAATTTAGACAAAAAATTTAATTTTCACAAACCAAACAACTCCCCGGCAATGGCGCCAAAAACTTGTTGTGAGTTTTAAATTACTCGCAAGCGCACAAGTCGTTTGCAATATAGTGTTGTGCAAGTGCGAGGTCGAATCCACAAGGAATTGCATTGTGAAAAAATATTTTTATCTAAACTAACCCTATTTTAACCTAGTTTCGAATTTTGGATTGTATCTTGCAAAGAAATATAAACTAAACTAAATTGATTTAAAAAACGAATGATGAAAACACTAAGGTTTTCTGAATCCACCCCACCAAAGTAAAGTATATATCTTCATGTTCTATATAAAAATAATCTATTAAATCATTCCATGAATCCACCATTATACAAATCACAGTGAATACCCAAATTAAACCAAAATCATCCAATGTATCCGTTTAATTCACAAATCACAATGGATATCTAATCTAATTTGAATGATCCTCCGTATCCGGCAGATGAAATACAAGGAATATCCAATTTAACAATTTAAAAACAATCAATCAAAAAATTTTACTCAAACAATTGAAATAGAACACTTATTCTAAAAATATCATAATTGTACGAACATATCTGAAAATATAATGTCAAACAATGGCGGTGCTTCATCTTCAACCTTAGATGAAGATTTTAGCCTCGCATAATTATGAGCATAATTTTCACAATTACAGTGCTAAACATTTGAACTTTAAAACTAACAATACATGGATAAAGAGATTCCACTCGCAGCTGTCGTGCAGTGCTTCCCCTCTTGGTAGCAAAGCCTTTGAGATCCACCAGAATGCTAGCAGCATTCTTCCAGATTGCACACCTTTTTGATGAAGTGAAATTGAGCTTTCATAGGGGAACTCCATGAGTGCAATGTGTTTCCAATCCGATGTGGGATATGTGGATATAGAATGTGTTTCCAATCGATATGGGATGTGGGATTTAAGCTTTCACATGCCTTTCAAAACTTCTGCCCACGCTGAAATCCCGCACTGCTTGACCTTTGTCTACTAAAACTGTCATAACTTTGTCTAGAAAAATCACCCCTGTCAACCTGATCCTAACCCGAAGGAACAGTTTGCGGAGGGAAATTTATCAACTCCTATAAAAGGGCAATAAAGTGGCAACAAAGAAAAGAGAGATACTGAGCCATCTACAGCCATATCTATTATTAAGGATCTCCCTAGGTCATTTTTACCTAAAGCGCCTTACCCTGAGAGATTACAAGCGCCCAAGAAAGAAGGGGAGTCTAAGGACATTTTGGAGGCATGCTTTGCTCAGTTTGGAGAGGATTTGGATTTAGATAAGCTACGTGAGCAAACAACTGTTATCTTGGAGTCTGCTCCTCAGAAGAGCAATGAGACGGAGGAGACTATGGATGAATCACGCATTGAGGACCCTCTGGAGGCATACTTTGCTCAATTTGAAAAGGATTTGGATTTGAATAAGTTGTTTGAGCAAGCAAATGCTACTTTGGAGTCTGCTCCTCAAAAGATCAGTGAGACGGAGGAAACCACAACACCTGAACCCCCAAAGAAGGAACTTAAGCCTTTACCGGACAATCTTAAGTATAAGTTCCTAGGTCCTGCAAATTCTTTGCCTGTGACTACAGCTTCAGATTTGGTTGATGCTCAAGAGGATAAATTATTGGACGTTTTAAGAGAGCACAATGAAGCTATCGGCTGGACTATTGAGGATATCAAGGGGATAAGCCCCTCGGTGGTGATGCACAAGTTATATTTTGAGGAGAATGCCAAGCCATCGAAGGAGCCACAAAGAGGGCTCAACCCAGCTATACAAGAGGTTCTGATCCTTTATCCAATCTTTGATAGTGAGTGGGTGAGCCCGATTCATGTCGTGTCAAAACAGGCTAGATTGACAGTAGTAATAAATAAAGACGACGAGTTGGTTCCAACTCGAGTACAGTCAAGATGGAGAATGTGTCTTGACTACCGTAAGTTGAATGCTACCACACTGAAGGATCATTTTTCACTCTCATTTATTAATCAGATGGGGGAGCGTTTCGTTGGGCAGGATTACTAATGTTAGGTCTGGCTAAAGATGTTAAACTTAGCGCTCATGGGAGGCATCCCACAGCTTATCCTTTATGTTTATTTATTATTTTACACATTTATGATTAATGTTTGTTTCTAGTATTTTTTGTTTTCCAGTATTTATTTTTCAGGGACAACGCATACTTCAGTTCAAGTTTGGGGGTATGCTACAAGCCATACTAGTCCGGATAGTTCTCCATATCCCAGGTCAGCTCTTTCCATATTATTCACACATTGGGGTCAATGTGTCATTTAAGTTTGGGGGTATGAGAGACACATTACATACACTTTGTCCTAATTTATTATTTTTCTTCGTGAAGATAAATGCATGTTCATGTTCGTCTGAGAATTTTGGTTAATCTGAAATATTGTGATGTGATTTCATTGGTGAGCTTAAAATTTGAACACGTGATTTGATGATAGAGTTTTAAAACTTTGTTACTTACTTTGGGCATTTGAGAATTCACATGTTTGAGCCAATCTAACACGAGCACATTAGCACATATTTGTGTAAGGTATGACATGCGATTTCAATGTGTATGTTTCCTTGACTTAACTGAAACTGGATGACTTGTGGGATTAACACTTGGGCATAGAATGGCAAAAAAAAAAAATCATCATCATCAATAAACTTTCCACTAAGTAACTGGACCTCTTGCCTCAGTAAGTAGTGAGTGTTCACGTCAAAAGGTGAGAATTTTATTCATAATGATCATTGCAAAACTTTTCGCTGAGTAACTGGACCTCTTGCCTTAGTAAACAGTGAGTGTTTACGTCAAAAGGTGGAAATTTTGCTTGGTAGTATTAAGGACAGTTTAGTTTCGTAGCCCTCTTGACTCGAGTTAGTAAGTCCTCAAGGGTGTCTTTACACCTAATGCCCTAAAACCATCTGGTTTGGGAGTCATTGAATCAACACTCGTTACATGGGTCAATTAGAAAGCCTAAGGGAACTAAACATAGCAGAGCCTTATAAAATAAAATAAAAAAGAGAAAAAAATAAAATAAAACTATGCCATCGTTGTTCATTCTGATGAGAAATTCTGTGAATCTTGAGATGTGGAAACATTGTACATTGAACTTATTTGGAAACCTCATCAGTATATGCTAATTCACTTTACACTGATTCAGGCTTGTGATGTCTTAGCATGCCTCTTGTAAGTAATTAGGTTTTAAATTCTTATTCATTGTGAAGATGGGTTAGATTTTTTAAGCTTGCTCATGAATGAATTTCATGATTTTGAGTGCTCCTTAAATTTTTGGATACCATGAGTAATGAACTTATCTTTGTGTTCTTTGTTTTTCATTTAGTTTTTTATTTTGTTTTGCTAAGAGACTAGCAAAATGTAAGTTTGGGGGTATTTGATGAGTGCCAAATATTGCATATTTTGGTCATTTAATTTACATTTGTTATCTTAAGAAGTTGTTACTTTGAGTTGTTTTTGTTGTTTTTCAGGTTTACAAGCACTGGGAAAGGAGTTCACTAAAATTGCCAGAATTGCCTGTGCAGATTAGTCATTTTTGTGGATTTTACTGTATTGATTCAGGAAGAACCAGGAGATGACCCATATATGCTTAGAAAGATCCAGAAGTCTATTTTCTGGAGAATTTTACGGCTCATAAAAATGATTTTTCTAGAGAAAGTTATGGCCCTTTTAGTAGACAAAGGTCATGCTGTGCGGGCTGTGCGGGATTCCAGCATGAGCGGAAGTTTTGAAGGGCATGTGAAGGCTTAAATCCCACATTCCACATCGTTTGGAAACATATTTCTATATCCCACATCCCACATCGGATTGGAAACACATTGCACTCGTGGTATTTGCCTATATAAGACTCACTCCACTTCAGCTTTAGGCATCATCGGAAAATCTGAGATCATCAGAAAGTGAATCCAGAGGGCCTTTAGGAGCAATCTACAGGGCCCTTAGGAGGAATCCGAAGGGCAATTCCTGAGCCACTTGGTGTAATCCGGTGGACGTCTGCTATTCTAGTGGATCCCGAAGGCTTTGCTACCACGAGGGGAAGCGCCGCCCAACAGCGTGTGGAACTTCTTCCTTGTATAGTAATTATTTCTTTTCATTTAGTTTTGTTTAGTTTAAATACTTAGCACTTTTTTTATGAATTGTAGTTTCATAACTATGAGTAGCTAGAATCTTCAACTAAGGTTGAAGACGAAGCCTCGCCATTGTTTGGCATATTAGTTTCAATTTTGTTTATACAATTATGATATTTTTTTTAGTATAAATGTTCTGTTAATTGTTTGAGTAGAATCTTATGATTGATTGTGTTTAAATTGTTCTGTTGGATATTCCTTGTGTTTCATCTGATGGATACATCGAATCATTTTCGATTAAATTGGATTTCCTTTGTGATTTTTTAAGAGCGGATACATTGGATGCTTTTGGTTTAATTGGGATATTTGTTGTTTTTTGTTTTAAGTTGGATTCATGGAATGTTTTGATAGGCTATCTTTAGAACATTGAGATATATGCTTAACTTTGGCGGGGTTGATTCAGAAACCTTAGAGTGTTTTTATTAGTTTTTATAATCAATTTAGTTTAGTTTTTATTTATTTTGCAACATACAATTTAAAATTCGGAACTAGGTTAAAATAGGGTTAGTTTAGATAAAATTATATTTTCACAACACAATTCCCTGTGGATTCGACCTCGCACTTGCACAACACTATTGCAAATGACTCGTGTGCTTGCGAGTAATTTAAAACTCACAACAATTTGGTACTTATCACCCCAACATCACCTATTGTTTGTGATGACACCTGGACTAGTATGGGACCTCCTTTAACACAAGATCAGGCATCAACAACTTGTCCAAACATTACACCCAATGCTCACGACCTAGCTATACCCGTTTCTCCAACACCTCAAACAACAGATGCCAAACCTGAACCTAACAATGCTTTGCCCTCAACCGGTTCACCTAACACCTCAAGCTCTTCTCCTTCCTTACCGCATCCTTTCCCCACACCTCCACATGAACCACGGCTACGATGCACCACTTATGCACCCAACTATCTTCAACAATACCATATTGAAGCATCCTTTCCGTCTCGATCCCTTCCATCGTCTCACTCAGTGTTGACTGACAACAAAGGTATTCCTCATCCCTTATCTCAAGTTATCACTTATGATAGACTCTCAGCAGCACACAGAGTTTTTGCTACCTCTATTTCAGCTGTCAAAGAACCAACATCCTTTGCCCAAGCAGTCCAAAACCCTACATGGTGACATGCCATGGAGCAAGAACTTAGTGCACTTAAAGCCAATGGTACTTCGTCTCTCCAGCCTCTTCCCCCAAGCAAGAAGCCCGTTGGTTGCAAATGGGTGTACAAAATCAAGTTTAACCCTGATGGCATAGTTGATCGCTACAAAGCTCGTTTGGTTGCAAAAGGCTACAGCCAAGTTGAAGGTTTCGATTATTGTGAAACATTTGCTCCCATTGCCAAGCTTGTCACTGTACGACTCCTCCTTGCCGTGGCAATATCTCAGAATTGGCATCTTCGTCAACTTGATAGAAACAATGCTTTCCTCCATGGTGACCTTAAGGAGGAGGTCTATATGTCTTTACCCCTTGGCTTCGGATGAAAGGGGGAGACACGCGTATGCAAGCTACACAAGTCCTTGTATGGCCTCAAGCAAGCTTCTCGTCAATGGCTTATCAAGTTGTCATAGCTCTTACACATGCGAGGTTTCATCAGTCTAAATCCGATCACTCATTATTTGTATGAACTCATGGTACTTCTTTTACTGCTCTTCTTGTTTATGTGGATGACATTATTCTTGCTGGGAACAATTTACAAGATATTGAAGAGATAAAAACTTGTCTCATGCAATAATTCAAGTTAAAAGACATTGTTGAGTTAAAGTACTTTCTGGGAATAGAAATAGCTCGATCCAAGAAAGGAATTGCCCTCTCACAATGTAAATATGCATTTGATTCTAGACGACACTGGGTATTTGGGAGCCAAACCCACCAATTCACCAATGGAGCAGAACTTGTCACTTAGCAGAGATGAAGGTGAATACATCGAGGATCCTTCTTCCTATCTCAGACTTGTTGGGAGATTGATATATCTGACTATCACATGGCCAAACTTGGTGTATGCAGTCCACATACTCAGCCAATAAATGGATAAACCTCGCACCCCACATCTTGAAGCAGCTCATCGAGTATTATGCTACATCAAGCACACACCGGGATAAGGAATTTTTCTCTCTATAAACATCCCAATACAGATAAATGCCTTTTGTGATGTGGATTGGGCTAGGTGTCACAACACACAACGATCAACCATGGGATATTGCATCTTTCTTGGGCACTCCCTGATCTCCTAGAGAACCAATAAGCAAATCACAGTTTCACGATCAAGTGCAGAAGCGGAATATCGCTCCATAGCATTGGCATGTTGTGAGGTTACTTGGCTATGATACGTTTTGCATGATCTTGGAGTTAATCATTTGCAACCAGTTAAGTTGTATTGTGACAATCAAGAAGCACTTCACATTGCCTCCAATCCTGTGTTTCACGAGCATACCAAGTACATAGAGATTTATTGCCATCTTGTAAGAGAAAAAATTCTGGCCGGAACAGTCAAGACTTTCCATATATCTACATCAAAGCACTCAGCAGACATCTTCACCAAGTCGTTGGTTTTTCTACAATTTTCGAATTTACTCAGCAAGTTATGAATGATTAACATCTATTCCAACTTGAGGGGGAGTATTGAGGAAGATATACGGGATTCTAAGAGTAATTGATCCTTGACTTTTGCGTATATTATTGTTTTGATTCTTTCCTTTGTAATATGAGATAGAATAGGAAACTTAGCATGTATTATGCTGATCTTTAGGATCTGGAATGATCTCTCTGTTGTATATATCTCCATTTGCAACTTAATGGAAATAATGTTTTTCACAACAACTAAATTATTAATAATGGAAAAGTTTAAAACTTAATACACTAGGATTCCATTTCATCCAAATTTCTCCTAATTGGATATTTCGGAGATAAAAAAGAGAGTTTTAGGCAACCCTACAACTCTATTCCCATCCCTAAAAGAAATATTCCAAACAAGTTAGGATAACTCCACTCCCTCCTATTAATCCCATCTAAAGAATTTGAAGGTAAGTTTATCCTATAAGAAATTGAAGTTACCTCTAGTTAATCTACAACTGAAACACACCCTCCTGTCGGTCCAAACAGAAAACTCCTTGAGAAACAGAAAGAAAACATCTACTCCATTATGCAAATTCCTAACCCACCAGTTGTCTGACAACTTCTTCTGCCATTTCCATCTTTATGACCACAATGCTACATAGTGAGTAAAAGAAGCCCAAGAAAGAAAATAAATAAAATATGTGCAAAGGTTCAGTTAATTTCATATTGTCACTGTTATCTCACTATACAATATGTTATATAAAGGAAACAAGATGTCCACTGGCAATCTCCTCTTGCACTTAAATACCATCTCTAGTATTATAAACAAAATACACAAGTCAAAATCTTCAACACTATGCCTAAATTTGTTCATTGACCTACATAGTCAACTATTAACGTTAATTATATACAATGACAATATTTTTCTGACAAGGTAATTAAAAAATTTAAGAAAAACAAGCAGCAAAATGCTACTACTTAAAAATATCATTGTTGATCAGGAAATTGTCCATGTCCACCACGTCCTTCCACTACAAGATAATTGACATTTGTTGGCGCTTTTTTTCGGCGCTTTATAAAAACACCGCAATATAATACCGACCGACGCTTTTTTTGTGGCACTTTCCCGAAGCGCTGCAATATTCAAAGAACATACCGGCGCTGCAATATTCCAGCGCTTTAAAGCACCGTTAAATGTTAATCTTAATACATATAGCGGTGCTTTAAAGCACCGCAGTATACCGGTGCTTTCAAGCGCCGCAATATAAAACATATTCCGGCGCTTGAAAGCGCCGGTATGTGCTCGAGACCCATATCATATACCGGTGCTTTAAAGCGCCGGAATATAAAATAGGTTTCGAGCATATTCCAATGCTTTAAAGTGCTATAATATGGAATGGGCGCCGGAATATACTAGAAACCCATTTCATATTCTGGCTCTTTAAAGCGCTGGAATATGGAGTGGGCATATTCCAGAGCTTTGAAGCGCCGGAATATTCTAAAAATTTCTCATATGTAAAGCTTGCCGCGTCGTTTTTGCTGTAATTTTTTCCCCAAATTTTTTCCCTGCTCCACAGCGCCAACCCCAAAAAAAAATTTCGGATCTACCTCTACCGCACCGTTTCCTCCACTGTAATTTTTCCTGCTCCCTTACCTCCACCGCGCCGTTTCCCTTAGCTCCACCACGCTGTTTCCCCCACAGTAATTCTTCTTGCTGCTTCATTCTGGCTATCACCCTCAGCTCCCCACTGTAAGTCCATTGAACAAAACAACAACAACAAAATGATGGATTTTTTTAGGGGTTTCTTTGATTTTTCGTTGTAACTGATTTTGTTTGATTTTTTAGGTTGATGGATCTAATTTGGATGACAATGAGTGATTGTTTTCAGTGCGAGTTATGCTTGAAAAGTTAGATTTTGAATGTATTAAACTAATTATATATTAAGTATTTCGACTTTGGTGGCTTCTACAATAGTAGTGTGTTCTACCAACTGGCGTGGAGTTGTATTCATCAGGCTTTGATTCCAATGATCCCTTGACTTTTTTGTGCAGCTATCCCATTGTTTTGACTGGCATGTCCTTCCATTCTATGAAATTCTTGTACGAAATAGCTGCAAGTATTTATATACACATTGCTAGTAATTTTCTGTTTCTCTTGTTATGAGAATGTGAAGAATACAATGTTTGTTTTGCAGTTGCACATAATGTTTTGCATGTATTAGCTCATCTTTTCACCTTGAGTTTGCCTTAATTTAGCTCATCACCAACTGCTTTCATTTCGATTTAGAACTTCTCTTTCATTGCTAAGTATGTACCATAAGCAATTTTTCTCATTGATTGTTAAAACCCACTCACGCATCGAACCACTGTCTAAGTAGGGAAATGTATTTACCAATGCTTTAAAGCAAGCATGACATGCACTAAAAGTAATTAAACATCTCTTTTCCATAGGTGCCTTCAATCGCCCCTCCATTCCCTGCAAAATTCCCAAGATTAAATAACTACACTTGAACTGAGTTAGAAGTCCTTTTCTATTACCTTTGTTATGAAAATTGAAGGGCCCCAATATTGTTTTCCATGAAATATAAACTGGGAAGGTGGTGTTTTTTTTTTATTAGTAAATTATGATTGAGAAAATAAAAATCTTAAAAGAATAGAAAAACTCTTTAGTGCTTGCCTAATATATATTAACCTTTTTTCGGTTTTAAGAGGTACTAATCAATTAAAATGCTTGATTTAGTTTTTTTTAATGTTTTGTAGGAGTACTATATGTTGTTATGACTAATTTTTGTCTGAATAAGAAATATTTGTCTGAACTAGGAGTACTATACTGTAAGCCTTCTCTAATTATTCTGTTTATTTTCAAATTCTTCTGTTTTTGTAAGTAAAGCTTATAGAAGTGATTTAAAATAGGTGGTTTAATATCCTTAGTTTTAGGTTTCAGGGTTTTTTTTTTTTATGACAAGGTGATTTTGTGGGGCTTCTAGCATGTAGATAGTTTTTGTAATTGGTTACAAACCATTTTGTGGGGCTTCTAGCATGTAGCATGTAGCAGTAGTTCCCTTAGTTTGCATTTCTATTCTTCTTTTCCATCTTCGTATGCTATGGCTAGTGTTACAGAGTAACCTCTCCTGCCACTGCTTCAACTGAGCAAGATTCCCAATAAATGAGCCTCATATGTTCATAGCATATATTCTAATGGCATTACTGTACAGTCTTTTTTTTTTTTTTTTTGGATTGCTAACAAAGGTTTGTTTCTTAAATCTAACCTGTTCTGTTTTGATGTTCTTTCAAGGACATGGAAAACCTGCTTAGCTAGTTTAATTAGTCATCATAAAGTACTACAAAATGATAGTTTCTTTGGCTTGGTAGCAAGTCTTGTTCACACTGACTATTTATGTAAATTATGTGGGCATACTATACAGTTGAAAAAAGAATCTGCAAGTTCTCTTTGATTTGTTTTTTCTCTTTAAAAGCTTATCTTTGTAGTCTTTAAGTTTTGACTTTGTATTTCTTATTCCCTCTATGTTATGCAACTTCGATTGTTCTACATTTTATTCATCGAAAAGATAATGGGTGCACAAGGAAGTTGTCTTTAAGGACATATGAGCTTATCTTGATATTATATGGAAAGAATGAAAGATTGTCATCTATATTATAGTAACAAGCTTTATTTCACTTAATTTTGTATTCTCGTGAAATGGATTGACATGTTTTGAATATAAATCTTATCCAGTTCTGTTTTTAAATTTTATGACTCTTTATTTTGTATTATGTTTTTCCTAGTAGTTGAAGATTCACATATTTTCTTACTTCCAATTTATTCATATATTTTGAATTCTTTATCTATGCTGTGGAAAATTTGAGATTTAGCACTTGATGGTGATACGTAGGGATGCATCATTTCATCAATTCCTGTTGTGACTTGCCTGAAACATTTTATATAATTTCTTGCCTGAAAAATGGATTTATTTTTTTAAAAAGAATTTTTTATTGGGATACTTTGTATATAATATTAAATATACAATGAATATTTTTCTTATTTTTTTAAAATATAACTAATAATGTTTTCATGTAATGTAGTTACATGAATAACTTGTTTTTGTATTAGGATACTTTGTATATAATATTAAATATAGTTTTAACTCAATTTGTTGTTATCAATTTCAGTCATCCGCTTACCAATCAAATCCAAGTTTGTGATTATGCCTTCTTTTGCCAAAAATATTTCATTTTTGACTTTCTTAACATCGTTTTAGGAAAGTTTATTGGCGTCATCTAAAAATAAATAAAAGTTGGATAGATAAACCGAGGTCGAGTAAAGCCTATATGGATGGTGTTGCAAACTTCATTAGATTTGCGTGTCAGAAATCTTGTGGTCATGGTAGTAGTGTTTGTCCATGTAGGAGATGTGGTAATTGTTATTCATTCGAACCAGAAATTGTTTAGGAGCATCTACTGTATAACGGGTTTAGTCCAGGTTACACCGAGTGGGGTTTTCATGGGGAGAAAGTATCTCGTATAGACCACACTCACACTAGTTCACAACCCACTAGTGTTCTAGGTGGCTTCATGGGACGAGATGACGTGTTGGGTTTGCTCCGAGGTGCCTTCGAGGTTACTTGTGAAAACCCAAATAATGAACCGTTAAGTTTAGGAATCGGAGTGGGATCTTCAAATGAGCGTGGTGAAGAGCAACAAGCTCATGGTGCGTTTGAGTTCAATAATTGTGGTGATCCTTCACACGTCGAACATCCAGTTCGTTCTGATATTGATGAGACGACTCAGTATCGCAATTTGATGAAAGATTACAATAATGAACTTTATCCGGGTTGTCAGAATTTCATAAAGTTAAGTTTCATGTTATATCTGCTACACCTCAAATGTTTGAATGGGTGGTCTGGTAAATCTCTGACTATGTTGCTTGAGTTTATCAACATGGTATTATCGATGTGTGCTCCATTGGCATCAAATTATTATGAAGCCATGAAGATTATCAAAGGATTGGGTCTTGGCTATAAGAAGATTCATGTTTGTCCTAATGACTGCACACTGTATTGGGGTGAGCATGTGAATGATGAATTTTGTCATGCGTGTGGTGTGCCACGGTGGGTTAAAAACAATGCTGATGATGAGGATCCGTTGAATGAGATTGATGGTCAATCGAACAAGAAAAAGCCAGCTAAAGTATTGTGTTATTTCTCACTAATACTGAGATTGAAGCGGATATATATGTCATCTAAAATGGCTTCGTTAATGAGATGGCATGATAAAGATCGGACAAAGGATGGGATTTTAAGACACCCGGCGGATGGATTAGCCTGGAATGAATTTCATACTTTGTATCCCGATTTTGCAGCTGATCCTCGGAGTGTTAGGGTTGGCTTAGCTAGTGATGAGTTCAATCTCTTTCGAACAATGAGTTCAACTTATAACCCATGGCCCGTTCTTTTGGTCCCATACAACTTGCCACCATGGCTTTGCATGAAGCAAGCATCCTTCCTCCTTTCAATGGTTATTCCTGGTGAGAAAAGCCCTGGTAATGATATTGATATCTTTTTGCAGCCTCTAATGGAAGAGTTGAAACAATTATAGGATGGTGTTGATGCGTTTGATACGTCCACCAATAAAAGCTTTAAGCTACGCGCTTCTCTTCTTTTGACTTTTAATGATTTTCCAGCAGATGCAAACTTATCTAGTTGGAGCACCAAGGGGCGGGTTGCTTGTCCATGTTGTGGGGAATCTACGCATTCTGTATGGTTAAAGCACAGGGGAAATTTTTGCTATATAGGTCATCGTTGATGGTTAGCAGAAAACCATGAGTTTCATTTTCAAAAAGATCAGTTTGATGGCACCATAGAGTTGGGATCTGCTCCTGTTCCACCGTCTGGGCACGATATTTTAAGACAACTAGAGGGTGGAAACTATATCTATGGTAAAACCTCAAAGCCTTCTAAGAAGATGGCAAGAGAGGATGTTGGTACCTCTACGAGGTAAGTGCTAGTGGATGAAGTTGATAACCTTTTTGAGGGTGTGGACGATTTCCTTGAAAATATTGATAATGAGGATTTTCCCATGGATGAGGGAGTTGTAGATACGTTGTGAAAAAAAAGAAGCATTTTTTTTTAGTTACTATATTGGAAAGACAATCCATTGCATCATAATTTAGATGTGATGCATATAGAGAATAATGTATGTGATAATTTGATTGGAACAATATTTAATATAGATGGTAAGACTAAAGATAATAAAAAGGTACGCCGCGATCTCGAGGAAATTGGTATTAGGAAAGACCTCCATTTAGTTATTCTTCCTAATGGAAAAGATCACTCGCCTCCAGCATGCTATACTATGTCCACGAAGGAGAAGCAGAATTTCTTAACAGTTTTGGCAAATCTTAAAGTTCCTGATGGGTATGCATTAAACATCTCGAGATGTATCAACCTAAAGGATCGTAAGCTGTTAAACTTAAAGAATCATGACAGTCACATATTGATACAAGAAATCCTTCCAATTACCTTAAGAGCATCTTTGCCTAGACATGTTGTAGCAGTTGTTTCTAAGTTATCAACATTTTTTAAAGCTTTATGCTCTAAAGCCCTTGATCCCCATGAGCTTGACATTTTGGAGTCGCGTGTTGCTTTGACACTTTTCCATTTGGATAAAATATTCCCCCCAGGTTTCTTTACCATTATGGTTCATCTTATCATTCACTTAGCCTCCGAGGCTAGACTTGGTGGTCCTATACACTACAAGTGGATGTATCCTGTTGAGAGGTTAGATGTTCAAAGCTAATTTGTGCACTTTGATTTTTTTCTTTTAATATTATTGGCTACTTAATTTATCTTTAATGTTTTGGCTTTGCAAGGTATTTAGTGCGCTTGAAATCTTACGTACGTAATAGAAGTCGACCCGAGGGGTCAATTGCTGAAGGGTACAATGGGGAAGTGTGTCTAACATTTTGCTCCCAATAATTCAAAGGTGTAGAGATAAAATTCAACCGCCCCCAAAAGAACAATGATACTGCAGATTATCTAGAGGAATACATGTTTTCCTCGAGTGGACAAATAATGGGAAAGATTGTAAGTGTTGAGCTCGATGACATGGCATTGGCTCAAGCACATCGTTATGTGTTGCTCCATAATGATAAACTTTCTGACCTTCATAGGTTAGTATCAATAAAGGAACTTAGTAATCATGTGTTTAAATTGAGTTGTTATTATCTGTTATTATCACTGTGATGGATAACAATTAGTTAAAAACATCAATTATTGCCGCGAATTTTTGGCTGCTTAAAGACTAACCAACCGTTCTAATCGACAAATACAAAGTCTCGAACAAAAGTGGTTGATTGAGAAATTTCCCTCATGGCTTATGAGACAGGTTAGGCATAATAACAATTGTCTTCGAATGTTATAAGTGTATTCAATAAAACATTGATTGTTGTTGTCTCATATTAATTGTTGGAAAATTTTTAGGTGTCATGGATGGTGGACAACAATTATTCAGATGAAATAATTGCCTTTGCTCGAGGTTCAAATAATGTTGTTAGGAGATTTAATGGATTCAACATCAACGGCTTTAAATTCCACACAAAGGAACGTGAGAGGTTTAGACGATCTCAAAATTCGAGAGTTATGGTTGAAGCGGATGATAAAATGTATTATGGTGTGCTCAAAGATATCATCGAGTTGGATTACTATGGGATGTTTAAGATTGTGTTGTTCCGTTGTGATTGGGTGGATATTAATTCACCTAGGGGTTTAAAGAAAGATGCAAGTGGGTGCATTCTTGTGAACTTGAATAGGTTCATACACACTTGGCAATTATTGAAGGATGACCCGTACGTTATTTCATCTCAAGCGAAACAAGTGTTTTATGTGCAAGACCCAACAAGAAAGGAATGGTATCATGTTGTGATCACAAAGCCAAGGGACCTATATGAAATGGGGGAAAAACACATGAAGAGATGACGACACTTACAATCAGTGCATGCCTTCTAATGTAGTGGTAGACGATCAATTAGATTGTATCTCAACTTGGGCTAGGATGGACATTGACGAAGATACCAACTAGTTTTATGTGCATTTCAATGTAATTGTATTTGGATGTGTATTTATGTGATGTACATGTGTGTCAAAGAGATTTGTAATGTTTTATTGTAGTCTTTCTGGTTATGTGCATTTTAATGTTTTATTGTATTTTTTCGTACAGTTTGTGGAATGTTACTTCAGAATGTCGTAAATTCCTATTTTAATTGTATGATTGATTATTGCTTGTTCTTTAAATCCAATTTGAACCATTTATTTGTTCATTTATTCACAGGTTCTCAACAGTTATTGATTGCTGCATTTGCTGCGAGCCCTTGACCATTCCTATCTTTCAGGTGTGGTTCTTCTAATTCTTGTTAACTCTTAATGCATTCTTGATAATGGGAGATATAATCATTTGTATGTTTTTATGTATACAGATTGCAAAATGTATAGGTCAAAATATATTCCTCCCTCAGTCAGAGATAACATGTCAAACCAGGCTCCAGCCGAGTCTTCACACCATCAGGCAGATATTTACCATGGCCACAAGTATCACCTTGCTGATGATCATTACTTGGAAAATGATTCTGATCATGAGCCAATAACAACGGAAAGTGAAAACAATGATAGTAAACAATTCGAGATAATTGGTAAATTTTGTATTATAATACATTCTCTTTATAACTAGTTTGATATCACATTGTTATACTAATTATAAAATTTATGTTTTCAATGTATAGATTCTGAAGGGAGGGTGACGAAGCAAACACATGTCCTGAGAACCTCACAAGTGTGGTCCCTTGAACGAGGGGAAAAAATTGTGGTCTACTTCAATGCACATAATCAACTAATTAAAAAGAGTGGCCAAATATTAAGTAGCTGGTTGGGCAAGGTTGCAAAGAGAGGGAACCTTTGTCCGCTTAATTACACGGATTGGAAGAAGGTCCCTTCTAACTACAAGAAGGACCTTGTTGTATTGATTCGGGTAAGTAACAACTTAATTTCGGGTTTTTAGCCATTTTTTTTTTTTTTTTTTTTTCTGTTTCTGTGGTGTTGTATATGCATAATCCCTAACACCAATAATGCTTATTTGACATCGATTTCCTTTCTTTGTGGTAGAGGAAGTTCCATTAACCTATAATTGAGGCGATAGACAAAATTTTATTGAGGATGATAGGGAAAAAATGGAAGGACTACCGATATGTGCTTAAAAAGGACCACGTGAGGAACAGAACAAAACAACAAGTTCTAAGCAACAATGTCCCAAAAGGAGTAGATCAAGACCAGTGGAAACAACTGGTGAACTACTGGTTCTCTGAGCAGAGTGAGGTTGTTTTAAGATAATTATGTTAATTTGGATTCGTTTCTATTTTTCTAATAATGACTTATTATTCAATTGGTTTATTATTGGTGTAGAAATATTCTACTATAGGGACAGTGGCACGTGAAAGACAACAATGTCCTCACATGACCGGTTCAAAGAGTTTTACGAGAAGAAGAGATGAATATGTGAGTTCATTTGCTTCATTCGTCCATACTTTCATTGAGATGTAGTGTATTTAGTCACTGTTTGAACTCTGTTCATAAATGGTAGGAGATGACACATGGAAGTGAGCCCGGGCGCGTAGAGTTTTTTGCTGAAACTCATAAACGCAAGGATGGGGCTTTTATTGATGAAGCATCACGACAATTTGTGGTAAGTACACTTACATATATGATGGTTGATCAAAGAAAAAAATTGCATTTATTTGTCATGGTTGATCTTGTAAAGCTGAGGTAATCTTTTACTATCAATTTTGATTCTTTTACTGAAATCAGTATGTATATATTTCTACTTAAACTATGCATCTTGTTTTGATAATTATATTTATAATCTCCTATAATAATATTGAAACCGAAATTTATGTTTATAAATCAGAAATATTGATACCAATGTTTGTACTTATGTTGATAAGCTCCATTATCTTTGTTGTTGGATGATTTGTTTGAGAATTTGGTAACGCGTTCCTGTTGGGGGTCATAAGAAATTTCCAGTTTTTGGAAGGTGGTGTTGGCGGTTGATGCAAGTTGGGGAGTGGCTAGTCTATATTTGGGTCTGTTTCCTAAATCATGATGGCAAGTTTCATTGATAGAGATTAGATTAGTTTACTTGTTCATGCTTGTATGACTGTGTGGTGTGATTGATGTTGGCAAGAGGTACTTGCTAATACAGGTCTTAAGACTTGGGTGGAGCTCAATTGTCATAGCAAATATCTAGGTTTTCTCTGTGTTATAAGTTGGGATTCATTAAAGTTTAGTCTGTCTTAGGAGTCCGACACCAAAAAGTTTACAACCCTAATATGATATCAAATAGGAGTGGGAACACCATATCTTCCACCTGTTTTTATGGGACTACTGCTTAGACACTACTTTGCATCCTTAGAGTTGTAAGAATTTGTATATACAAACATGAATAAGAACTTGCTAAGGAAACTTTCAAGTGCTCTCATGTACAATTACCCAACTCTTTTAAGATCTCCTGCTAAAATTAGTTATTTAATTATAAGTTCTTTCCTATTGCAGAAAGACAGTAATATCAGATGCAACAGCTAAACCATTGATCAGCAGAGACAGGATAAGATAGTGTGAAAACTTCCAACTATTGGATTTGATGCTATAGAATGGATGAGTCATTAGAATCAAAATAGTTTCTGTAATTAGAATCAAAATAATAACTGGATGAAAAGATGCATAACTAGAATCCATGGATGCTCTTTGTATTCAGCATGGTCTACCGATGTTCAGTAATGTAATTATAGTTGTAAGTGTTTGTTTATACAAACTTCTCTAGTAAGGTCAATTTAAGTTTACTAATGGTTTCAGTTCTTTTTTTTCTTTTAAATTTATTTGTAACTGGTTTTCTATTGTACTTTCTATGTGTTCTCTTTTCAGTTTTGCTGGTCAATTTGTTTCTAGGCATTGATTTTTTTTCCTGGAAAGGACTATAATGTGCCTTGTTTGGCTTGCTATAATATACTAATGGACAAATCTCCCATAACCTCTTTTTTTCTTTTTCTGATAAGTCATCTCCAATAAACTTTTCAATAAACAAAGTTAGTAGTTGGTATTGTCTTTATGATTATATGGTAATATTGTAGTACTTGTCAAATTGTGTTTTAGGAAAGAGGTTCAATTTTTGGGAGAGGTTGGAGTAATAATTGTGCCGTGGGATGCCTTTAGAGATTTAAGGTGGACATCCTTGAGCATTTTTCAGTTGCTTGAATTCTTTAATTGCTTAGTTTGAGGCTTTGGAAATGTGAGACTAATATATTGATTGAATGCAACTTGTATAGCTAAGAACCAATCTCGGCATAATTTAAATTTTCCTTTCTGTTTTGGTTATAAAAAAGGTTCATTCATGTTTTTGAGTTGTATGTTTCTTCCCTTGTTGTGGGGTCTCTCTTGTTCCATAGATGCACTTTACAACTTTCTCTTTCCTAAAGTTTGTACATACACATGCATTTATATTCATAGAAAGATAAGGTGCACCAGGTCAAGATACGTGGATGTAAATCATTTATGTGTGATATGTCGTGTCTTTCATTTTGATATGTTAGTGGATGATGATTGAGAAGTTCAGAATTGTCTAATTAATAATCATGTTTGGAAGCATCAGTTTGTATGTAGGAGCAATGGATTTTACAGCTTAGACGTAGAATGATCTTCCACAAACTCATGCAATACCTTCAGTGATATCAATAATATATAGCACATGTGCTAAGGATTTTGTGCTAGCAAACCACAAATATGAAGATGATTAACAATCACTTTTTCTACTTTATGAACACAGTAAATTTAGAGACAACCAGATTCCTACTTAGTAAATGCATTGTGGAGATTATGTCTGATAGTGTGATCAATGCAAAAAAAAAAGTTGCTATTGAAACTGCTAAGATGTGTAGGAAATAACAAATCTCGAATAATCTTGCACTTTCATGGTTTGGCAAGTATTTGATTTATTTGATGTTTATGGAGGGTTGTAGTGTATGCTTGTTGTGAATGAATACAAGTTTGTGTCATTTCATAGAATTATAGGCAACTTAAAGATATGTCTTCTAACTTTTCACCATCGCATGAATAAGTTTCATGTAACGTCAGTGGTTGATTTGAATACTTGTATTAGCTGCACAAGTTTAAGAACTATGCAAT
The DNA here is from genome assembly GCA_023935145.1 of Bretschneidera sinensis. NCBI lineage: Eukaryota > Viridiplantae > Streptophyta > Magnoliopsida > Brassicales > Akaniaceae > Bretschneidera > Bretschneidera sinensis. The sequence goes on from CM043702.1 coordinate 108,008,004, forward strand.
TTATAATGTCAGGTATGTTGAATGAGGGTTGGAGGGGTCAGGATCAATTGTTTTCATGTGCTTCTTAATGCCTCCTTTGACAAAAAAATGAATGATGGAGCTTCGCCTAGTCCTAAAAGTTGAGCTTCAGTTTGAGTGTCTTTGTCACTTGTATTTATGATGAATGTACAAAAGCATGAAACACTTGCCCCTTCTCTTCTTGCCCATTGTCCACTTTGGTCTCCAATATGTATTTTCATGCTTGGATGCTAAAATGCTTCCAGCATGGGTAGATGTAGCTTCAGAGCAGGATTGAGAGAGTGCATGCCCTTGGAAAAATTATTGTTGATCTCATGTTTGAGTGCAACACCCGGCCCCATCACCCCTCCCACCAAAATAAAAAAACGAATGGGAAATGGAAATATAGTGAAAAAAGCAGCTGGCTTGTGGCCCAATAAGAATGATTATAATCAACATCAATGCTCTTTCTAACTAATTTCTTTGTTTTCTTTTTTAGGATTGACTCGAAATTTTTGTATTGACATTCATCATTTTTTGGTATTGATATGAAATTTTTGTTTTGCTTTTAGTGGATCTTTGGTTTAGTTTTCTCATATAAAATCTCTACTTTATGATTTGTTTCTTTTGCTCATCAAATTTTATAGTATCATATAAGAAATCTCTGTTGTGCAGTACTACCACGCAGTAAATTAGAATCTGACTCTAATTAATATTTGTTTCACAATGTGTTTGGTTGTTTCTCATCTCTCCTATAAGCTTAACTCTTGGATTAGTTTCCTTTCTAGTGCAAAATTGTGATAAAATTCGATGAATAAATACATAAACCTGGATATTAACTTTAAACTTGAAAATGATATGGCTTATGGTTATGTTTTTAGTTAGGAATTACGGTTGGTAATTCTCTCTTCTTTGCTGTTATAAATCTTGGATATATTTGGATGATTAAGACTCTACTTGATTACATTGAGGGATTCAATCTATGTAATGAGTTTTTGTGCATTTAATGTTTTGATTATGAAAGCATCTTGGTAAAAATCCTTTGATTGATTAATGTTCATTTTGATATCTTGTTATATAATTCTTGTTTTTGTGCTTGAACCTCAATGTGTGTTACTAATTCTTCAATCATTGTTTCTAAACATTACTTTTTTCATCAATTTAGTTCATGATTTTTGAACTTTGACTTCTGAATTGAAATTAATGGTTTGATTCGTTGAATTTAATTTTGAGTTGTTCAAGATAAATAGTATTATTTCAAATCCATCATTGAGATGATAATTGTTTCTAGTTGGCTTACTTGTTTGAGGAACATGAATAACAAGAATATTTTGTATATGTTTGTGGGGTATCCAAAATCTACTTGGTAGGGGACAACAATTAGAATCACTTTCTTGTCTAAGCAACAAAATCATTAATCAGAATTGACAATCAACATAGTACTTAATGAAAACAATCTATCAAAAGAACCAAAAATTACATCTTCTTTTCTGTTACTTTTCTCTCTGGCTAGTTTAATTACTATTCAGATATGTTTCACATCTTCTATATTGTTTCGTAATTGTAGGTGACAGCTAAAGCTCGTGTTGCTGAACTTGTTGCAGCTTCAGGATCCTCTGATGCTAGCAATAATTTAGCAATACAAAATGAAGTCTTCACTGAGCTTATGGGTAAAGAGAGTTCTGGTCGTGTCCAAGGTCACGGGTTTGGAGTTACACCCTCTTCCATGTATGGACTTTCAACTCAAATGAGGAATGATATGGGATACCATGGGGCTTATGCTAAAGAGATAAATAGTCTGAGAGCACAAATGGAAGAAAACAATCAACAGTATGCGCATCAGATTGAACAGTATGCGTATCAGATTGAACAGCAGGCACATCAGATTCAAGAAATAATAGCTAAGCACGATGATCAAATGAACAGTATGCAATCCCAAATGGATAAGCTGAAGTCTTTACTACAACATTTGGTTAAAAGAGGACCTCAAAATTGAGTCAAATGTGATGGTAAAATAATTTTCCAGACTCTCTTCACCCATTATTTTGTTTTGTACGAATTTTATATGTTAATTATTATTGGAAATCACCTTGACAAGATGCCCAGGTGGTGATCTTCCAAACACCCAAATCTAGAATGACTTGTAGAAAGAATTTCAGCAATCGAACACAAGAACAGAAATCAAAGAAAGAAAGAAGACAAGCAATTTGTTATCGAGGTTCGGCAATGTGCCTACGTCCCAGTGAGTTCCTCCGAACTCTCTGCACTAATCAGAAAAGGTTCTTACAAGTTACAACAATCCCCTTCAAGAACCTCAAGTTCTTGAAGAAACCAAGAAGAGAAGAAAGAAGATTACAATGCTCTCTCTCTATACTACTCTCTCTTCTTTACAACCAACCTCACTACAAAGAGTCCCTCTTGTGTTTATGTCTCTCACACAATTCTCTCTTGTATTACAATTGATCTCAAAGAGTGTCTTGTATGTGTTGTACTCTATATGTGAAAAATGAGGCTTGGAAACCCCTTTTATAGCCTTTCACTTCTTGGACATTCTTGTGAATCAATTTCCACCCTTTGATCATGATCTCCACTTAATCATAGCCCTTCATCATTTCCCAAGTGGTACTGTGCGTTTTAACCTTGCACTCACGCACTTAAAAGGGTCTTAAAACAAGCTGTCCATGTGTGCAGTCCTTTGCCTAGCGCCTAGGCGCTCAACAGGGGGTGCCATGGCGTTGGGCAGGGCACCTTTGCACACCTTCTGGAAGCCATGGTGCTAGCTTCTGGGTGCCATGGCGCTGATGCGGTCCTACAGCACACCATTCTGGACGCCATGGTGCTGGTTGCTGGGCGCCATGGTGCTGATGCGGTCCTTCAGCACACCATTCTGGACGCCATGGTGCAGGTTGCTGGGCGCCATGGCGCTGATGCGGTCCTATAGCACACCATTCTGGACGCCATAATGCTGGTTGCTGGGCGCCATGGCGCTGATGATGCTGCTGCTATGCGCACACTTCCCTGATTGTGTGTAGAAGTGCGCACACTAGTGCGCATGGCCTTCCCTTGCTCCAAATTGATGCACACACATGTGTGCAATCTTTTAACTTGCTAAACTTTGATACTTTACCTTTGGTTTAGACTTCAATCATTTTTAAACCATGGTTGGACCTTTTTGAACCTTAGACAAATAACAACAATCTCTACCTTTGTCTAAGTGTTCAAAAAACCTGAACCATTGTGCAGAAAGCTTCGGGATCCAAACTCATCTTGAGTCACCAATTAACCAACTCCAATCCTAAGTAATTCAAGGCAATGATTGAACTTACTTAGAGGTAGAACTTTAGTACCCGAGTCCACAGGATTTTCTTCCGTGGCAACCTTGTCCACATGAATGCATCCTTTCGTACCATTTTCCGAAATGTAATGATATCGAGCATCCATATGCTTCATCCCTTCATGGAACACCAGATTCCTCCACAAGTTCCATGCACTTTGGCTATCCAAAGATACCACCACCTGCTCTTTTAGGACCTCCTACTCGTCCAACAACCCTTTGCACCCCATAGCCTCATTTATGGCTTCCGTAGCCGCTATGCATTTTACCCCAGTTGTTATGAGTGCTACCACCGGCTGCCACTGAGCATTCAAATACCTCAATAACCTCTTCATCCCAAGCCAATGCTTCTTTCTAGGATTACTCACAAATTTGTTGAGAACACCCATTACCCAAGAAACCCTTAACCAGTTTCTCTCCTTTTCTTGGATTCTACACATCCCAAGGATCTTTTGTGTAAGGATGAGATTCTTCCTCTCGAACTCCTCACTGAGTTGAGATGTAAACCTTTCCATTCTCTCCCTGCTGTTCTGAACCAACAACACATCATTGACATAGATGAGGATACTCACCATCTTCTCCACCTTGTGGCCAGGTGAGAAAGTTTCTGTGAAATCTATGTCTTCTCTTCTTGTGAACCCATTCGCCACCAGCCTAGCCTTGTTCCGGACTTCACCTCCTGGAGGGTACCCTTCTTTGATCTTGTAAGTGCACTTACATTCCATAACTTTCTGCTTTCCTGGAATTTTCATCAATTCTCAGAAGTTATTCTTCCTCAAAGAATCCATTTCTTCCTCCATAGCTAGCTTCCACTTTGACGAATCCTTACACTCCATGGCATCCGTGTAAGTCTCTTGTTCACTCATCTCTCCTTCTGTCTAAGGAGCTACTGCATCCACAGCATCTACAAACCCATATCTTGAAGGTGGTCCAATCAGCCTTCCTTCCCGGTCTCTTGTGAGCTGGTAGTCATTCCGACTTACTGCATCAACCTCTTCTTGTTCAGCCTCTTCTTGAGTTTCTTGAGCTTGGCTTTCATCCAAGGGCTCTACCTAGTCCGAACCCTCTTGCCTCCTCTGCTCTACTTGAACCGAGTTCTCCTTGATGCAATGCTCCACAAGTTCCGGTTTGGTTTGCTCACTAGCCCCTGCAGGGTTAGTTTTCTCCAAGTAGGGAAATAATAATTCATTAAAAATAACATCACTACTTATAATCAGTTTCATGCCTTTCTTTTCTAAGGACCATAACCTATATCCCTTAACCCCATCACCATATCCTAGAAATACACATTTTCTAGATCTTGGGTTAAGTTTATCCTCCTTTTGATGTGCATATACAGCACAACCAAAAGTCCTAAGGTTGTTTAATTCAGGGGGTTTTCCACTCCACATCTCCATGGGAGTCTTGAGCTCTAAATCTTTTGAGAGTGATCTATTTACCAAGTATGCAGCTGTAGCTACAGCTTCTCCCCAAAAATATTTTGGTGAACCGAATCCATTTAACATGCACCTAACCTTTTCTATAAGGGTCTTATTCATCCACTCAGCAACTCCACTTTGCTGAGGGGTTTCCACAACCGTTCTATGTCTTAGAATCCCATTTAACCTACAGAATTGATCAAGTTCTTGGTTAAAAATTTCTAAGCCATTATCGTTTCTTATTCCCTTAACTACTCTACCTATTTGAGTCTCAACCAGCCCTTTCCACACCACTAACTTATTCAAGGCATCTGATTTATTTTTAAGCAAATAAACCCACACTCTTCTTGAATAATCATCAATTAAAGACAAAAAGTAAAAGTTATCTCCCTGTGTTGGTGTCCTTGCTGGTCCCCAAAGGTCCGCATGAATGTAGTCAAGAATCCTCTTAGATTTGTGCACTCCGGTGTTGAAGCTGACCCGGTGTTGCTTCCCAAGAATGCAACTCTCACAGAAATCAAGTTCCTCTACTTTGTCTCCACCAAGTAGGCCATCATTTCTGAGAACTTGCAAGCCCTCTTCGTTCATATGTCCTAAGCGAGTATGCCAAAGGGCTGCCTTGTCCATTTCAACCATCAAGCTTGCTGCTTGATCATTGATTTCTGTCTCTCCGATTATCTTATAGAGTCCATCGTTTCTTGCTGCCTTGATCACCACCAAAGATCCCTTGGCCACCTTAATTTTTCCTCCCTCTATCTTGCATGTGTATCCCATGGAATCCAGCTGCCCTAATGAGATCAAATTTCTCTTCAAATCTGGAACATACCTCACATTTTCCAGCAGCCTTGTGACTCCATCAAACATCTTCAATTGAATGTCACAAATCCCTCTCACTTGGCAAGAATTGTCATTCCCTAAGAAGACCCTTCCATCATTGATCTCCTTGAAATTCTTGAACCATTCCTTATGAGGGCATATATGATAAGTGCACCCGGAATCAAGAATCCATTTCCAGCTGCCTTCTTGCCCCTTGCTCACACCCAAGCACACAACAAGAACATCATCACCTTGTTGTTCTCCTATGGCAACCTAAGCCTCTCCATTGTTGGTATGGCTTCTCCTCTCATCCCACATCCTCTTCTTGCAATCTTTCTTGAAATGGCCCTCCTTATTGCAGTAGAAGCATCTCCTTCCTCCTCCAAGTCTTGTCTTGGAATGAGATCTCTCATGGCTCTCTCCTTTACCTTTGTCTCGGTAGTAGCCATTGTTGCTACTGCCATTCCAAGCTGCTGGCCTTCCACTTACGAACAGCCCTTCACCACTTGATATCTCCTTCATCTTGGCTTTGAAATCATGTGCCCTTATGGCATTGATCACAATCTCCTTTGTCAAAGTATCCCTTCCATACTCAATAGCATTAATCAAATTATCAAAGCAATCAGGAAGAGAATTTAACAAAATGACAACCAATTGTTCATCCGGAAAAATAATGCTACAGCTATTCAAATCTTGAACTAGCTTATTAAATACATCAAGATTATCTTGTAACTCTTTACTAGGACCCATTTTAAAAGCAAAGATTCTTTTAAGAAGATGAATCTTGTTAGGGAGAGTTTTGGTAAGAAACAACTCATCTAGTTTCTTCCATATGACAGCCGGATCCTCCGAGTCTCCGCACTCCCTTATGACACTATCCGACATGTGCAAGAAAATGGCGCTGTAAGCCATCTTCTTTATCTCGGTCCGCTGGTCCTCCGTGACACTTGATGGAAAAGCATCATCTTCTCCAATAGCCAAGTCCACTTTCTGTTGCATTAGAACCGCCTTGATCTTACGCTTCCAAACGGCAAAGTCTCCCTTTCCATCAAACTTCTCTACACAGAAATTTGAAGCCATCTTTTGCAGACAAGATCCCAGATTTCTGCACTACCCACAAATGCTATCTTCAACCTCAAGAACACAGATCGAAGATGGATCTTAACACCGTTCTTGAATCAACCTTCAAGAACACGATCGGATCTTGATCTTTACACCGTTCTTGAATCACTTAAGAAGTTGATCTTTGATTCTTGGAGTCTTGGCTCCGTCACCTTCTACTTCTTGCTCCGATAACTAGCTGTGCAGCTTTGATACCACTGTTTGAAATCACCTTGACAAGATGCCCAGGTGGTGATCTTCCAAACACCCAAGTCTAGAATGACTTGTAGAAAGAATTTCAGCAATCGAACACAAGAACAAAAAATCAAAGAAAGAAAGAAGACAAGCAATTTGTTATCGAGGTTCGGCAATGTGCCTACGTCCCCGTGAGTTCCTCCGAACTCTCTGCACTAATCAAAAAAGGTTTTTACAAGTTACAGCAATCCCCTTTAAGAACCTCAAGTTCTTGAAGAAACCAAGAAGAGAAGAAAGAAGATTACAATGCTCTCTCTCTATGCTACTCTCTCTTCTTTACAACCAGCCTCACTACAAAGAGTCCCTTTTGTGTTTATATCTCTCACACAATTCTCTCTTGTATTACAATTGATCTCAAAGAGTGTCTTGTATGTGTTGTATTCTATATGTGAAAAATGAGGCTTGGGAACCCCTTTTATAGCCTTTCACTTCTTGGACATTCTTGTGAATCAATTTTCACCCTTTGATCATGATCTCCACTTAATCATAGCCCTTCATCATTTCCCAAGTGGTGCTATGCGTTTTAACCTTGCACTCACGCACTTAAAAGGGTCTTAAAACAGGCTGTCCATGTGTGCAACCCTTTGCCTAGCGCCTAGGCGCTCAACAGGGGGCACCATGGTGCTGGGCAGGGCACCTTTGCACACCTTCTGGACGCCATGGTGCTGGCTTTTGGGCGCCATGGCGCTGATGCGGTCCTACAGCACACCATTCTGGACGCCATGGTGCTGGTTGCTGGGAGCCATGGTGCTGATGCGGTCCTTCAGCACACCATTCTGGACACCATGGTACTGGTTGTCGGGCGCCATGGCGCTGATGCGGTCCTACAACACACCATTCTGGACGCCATAGTGCTGGTTGCTGGGTGCCATGGCGCTGATGATGCTGCTATTGTGTGCATACTTCTCTGATTGTGTGCAGAAGTGCGCACACTAGTGCGCATGGCCTTCCCTTGCTCCAAATTGATGCACACACATGTGTGAAGTCTTCTAACTTGCTGAACTTTGATACTCCACCTTTGGTTTGGACTTTAACCATTTTTAAACCATGGTTGGACCTTTTTGAACCTTAGACAAATAACAACAATCATGATTGTTTTTTGTTGCTACATAAGATGACTTTTGTTTTGAGTAAAGGAATTTTTATGGATATTTGATGGTATATTTTATATATTGAAGAACATTTGAAATTTTATGGATTTGATGGTACATTTTTTTTATTGAAGGGTATTAGTGTTGATATTTAAACCAAATTAATGTAAAAAAACACAATTAAAGCACTTTTAGCAGCACTTTAGCGGCGCTTAAAAGTGCTGCAATATGTCATCTATATATAGTGGCGCTTCTAAGTGCCGGTATATTTTGGGAAAGGGCCGAAATATACCGGCGCTATATTGCGGTGCTTAAAAGGGCCGAAATATACCGGGTATATTGCGGCGCTTAAAAGGGCCGAAATATACCGGCGCTTACAAGTGCCGAAAAAATATGCACATTGCAGCGCTTAGAGAAAGCACCGGTATTTGCGCTTTGACACTACACATACCGGTGCTTTATCCAGCGCTTCGAATAAGCGCCGGAAATTCATATTCCGGCACTTTAAAGCGCCGAAATATGCAAAAAAAAAACGCCGGCGGTGACCTTTTTTCTTGTAGTGTTCAAGTTCTGCTACTACATCTGGTAGCAAGACAATCAACTACAGGCTGAGATGGGGCAGCAGACTGTTCATCAGCCCTCTCTGGTTGGGAATCTGAGCCTTTGGACTTCTTCAGGAAAGGTGGAGCAACATCAGAAGCTGTCTCCCCTTGAATCAGTGATTCCTGATGCAACTCAGAAGTGGATGAAGAAGCCTGTCGTTTGCGAAGGTGTGATTGAGCTGCTAGAGTGACATATCCTTGACTTTCTGTATCAGGAGATGAAGCATGCTTCCCCGCATTGTTAGATCCTTCCACCTCAGACATCTCTACATCACCTCGTGTTTCTTCATGTTTAACAAGACGGGGACGAACCAACTTCCTCCCTGGTTTACGTGTTTCAGCATTTGTTTTAGGCAAAACTAACCTCCTCTATTGCTCGTCCGCTGCTTTAGTTGGTAGGTTACTAGTTGTGCGAGTTAATGAAGATATGATAGGAGGGGCCTGAGCAGTAACTGTTGTATAAGTTGAAAAAAATTAACACTGCAGTGTTGAGACTGAAGAAAAGAGACTAGCCAATAGTTTTGAAAGTCATAAAAATTGAGAAAGGAAAATTGAATAACCTGTGGTAGCGGCTACGGAAGCATCCACAACTAGAGAAGTGTCAACAAGATGAGAACCACTTCCAAGATCAATGGAAATGGACTGCTACCCTTTCAAAATTTTCAACAGCTGACATATAGGCAGCAGCACGATCGTCCAAGATGGTCCCCGCAAGAATCTGAATTATCGAAGTACCCTAAGAAATAATAATGTGGCAATTAGAAAACTGATGCAACAACCACAGATAATACTTTGATGATAGAAGTTAAGAAGAACTTTTCTTGAGGATTTGGAGATAATGCAGGGTTCGAAACGAAGATATATGAAGTAAGCATGAAGACTTGTGAAGTACTCCTCTCTTAGGTGAGGGAGGAACTAATTCCCTCTGCCCCAAATATTGCCCATTTTCAACAACTTTTTAGAAGTGACTGAAGACATTGATGGTTTCCAGTTCTAATATTAGATCAAAAGTTGCCCTCCAAATATAGTTATAGGATACCAAGAGAAGCGCAAGGTAAGGTGTAAAAAGTTGATGCTTTGACTAAGTAATGGAGAACTTTGTGATAATGAGGAACATTGTGAAATGGACAGAAATGAGAAGTAAAACACTCATTGAAGGATTACGAGGAAAAAAAAAAAAGAAGAGGCTTAGACAGTAGTCAGAATTGAAGCCACAAGTTAATTAAAAAGACTATATTTTGATTTTGCTTTGGGAGAAGAAAAAAAAAGATAAAAAAAGGGAAATGTAACAATCTTGTCAATACAATAAAATTAATTTTTCCAGAAAAGAACATAGAAGGTTCCATTACTAATAATGCTAAAAGTTTTACCTCTGGAAGATTGCCTTCAGCATGCTTAATCTTTTCTAGTTCGTGGGAGAGGCACTTCATGGCCGCCTGATGCTTCTCAAGGTCACTTGAAATATTGGCCTTCTCTTGAAATTGAATGTTGATGATTGTAAGTTCTCTGATATAGATGGAAAAATTTAGTAGTTTGCAGTATGATATAGATATTAGTTCAAAACAACAAATTGATAACCTGAATAACTGACGCCGGGCAGAATAACGATTATTCTACAGGCTAGTCGAACAGATCGTTCACAGGGAGTAACACAAGAAAAACCCTAAAAAACAATGCAGAGAAACAGCTCTGATGTTTATTTAAAATTATGCAAATTCAATAATGATGTTTACGAAATCCTAAGACCTTATTTATAAGGTCGAAACAAAATAGGAAAAAATAAATTAATACTGAAATTAAAATAACTAAAATAAAAAGTTTCCTAAAAAACATTAAACTGCCAATTTGAGGGCCTACACGTCGTTTTTTGGCTTAAAAATGTCGACGCTGATTTAATCAAGTTTTGTTCATTGGCCCGTTTCCAATCAAACTGGGGTCTTTCGGGCCTGATCTGAGCCCGTGACCCGTTCTAGGCAGTCCACCTGCGCTGATCTGCCAACTCTGCATCATCTGACTTTGACCCTCCTGCATCAATAACTCTCATAAGAGAGTCCATAATTGCCTTCTCATTTGTCTGACGTACTGCTTTCTCTTTATTATAGTCATCCTCCCTCTTCTTCTCTCATCCTCACTCTTCCTCATCTCATCTCTCTGTCTCTCGACAGTTTTCTCCAAAATCTAGGTAAAGGCAATTTAAGTTGAAGCAGGTAAACAGGACAAAAAAAAACCGAAATAATAAGTTGATTATTTTATGAACCTGTATTCTATGTTCTTTCTCCTGCTTTTCTTTCATGACCTGCTCGGTAGTAATATCACATGTGGATCTTCTACCTACAATAGAGAATTAAAGAATATAATTAATCAAATATTAACGGAATGATGCTATCAAATTAAATCTAGAATGAAACAAGCACCTTGTTTCAAGTCTTCCAACTGCTTGGAAATAGCTTGATTTTCTTTGCTCACTTCTTCTTTTTCCTTGGCGATAGCGTCCTTTTCCTTGAACATAGCGTCAAGTCTCCTCTATATAAGGGGATGGGGTTAAAAAAAAGAACCGATTTGACAATGTTAATTCATCTCTAAATCTAACTCATCGGAATAAACAATGTAAAAGAAATAACAGTTAAAAAAAGTAATATGAATAAAAACCTTGAACTGAGCCATCAGCTTCTTCTGCTTCTCCATGTCTGACTTCATATTAGCCTGCATGTAAAACAAGATAACAGAATATGCATATCAAGGATGTAGCAAGGGAACCCAGAAGTTGATGGCTGATATTTATTCTTTCATAAGAAACTTTTTGCTCTACCTGAGCTTCCTGAGCATCATTTAACATATTCTCCCTCTCATTAATTCAGTTCCGATTTGCTAAGCGCAAGGTCTTGCTCCAATTGTGATATTGTATCCTGCTTTTGAGAAAGCCGGTTCTTGATTTGTTCTATGTGATCGTCCTTCTCTTTCACTTTTTGCTTGTGGAAAATGATAGTAAAGAAATAAGAGCCACCATATGACAGAAAAAAGCATGAAATACTAGCGGGAAAATGTCAAATGTACGTAAAATTGACTAACATAATCATCGGTCGATATGAAATACCAACGGAATTACCGCATGCACTGAACTTAAGCACTTTGGCATATAAAACTGTTGAAAATAAGAATCGAACATAAATTCTCTTTTTTATTGATTGCGTGAAAAGAATACAGTTAAGCCAATATATAGTCTTATAAATACTAAGTCTAATAAGAATATGACACAAAAATTAGATAAGATAAATATGATTCAAGCCTACTATGACACTCATTAAGAATCCTATTAGGACACTCAATACTCCCCCTCAAGTTGGAGCATAGATATCATATGCACCCAACATGTTATAAATAAATCGAACTCGAGAACCATCCAATGGTTTAGTAAATAAATCTGCTAACTGATCAGTCGACTTCACATGTCTGGTACTAATTACATTTTGTAGAAGCTTTTTTCGAACAGCATGACAATCAACTTCAATATGTTTAGTTCTCTCATGAAACACTGAATTATTTGCAATATGAATAGCTGTTTGATTGTCACACACCAGGCTCATGGAACTTGACTGGGTAATCCCAAATTCCGCTAAAAACTGCTTTAGCCAATCCATCTCAAAGGTAGTAAGCATCATTGATCTATATTCAGACTCAGTACTTGACCTAGAAACCACAATTTGCTTTTTACTTTTCCACGATACTAAATTGCTCCCAACAAACGCACAATATCCAATAGTGGACCTTCAAATCAGATGGACCCAATTTGCATTAGTATAACCTTCAATTTGAGTATGACCATGATTTTGATAAAGTAAACCACGGCTAGGAACACACTTAAGATATCTCAAAATTCGAATAACAACATCCCAATGACTAGTTCGTGGAGCATCGAGAAATTGACGAACCATATTGGTTGCAAATGAAATATCATGTCTAGTAACAGTAAAGTAATTCAATTTTCTGACCAAACGCCTATATCGCCCTATATCAGATAATAAGTTACCTTGATCAGCTGCAAGTTTTGTGTTGGGATCCATAGGACTATCTATAAGCTTACATCCTAACATTCCAGTATCAGTAAACAAATCAAGAACATATTTACGCTGAGATAAAGAAACACTATGACGAGATCTAGCAACCTCAATACCCAAGAAGTATCTCAATTCCCTTAAAACTTTTGTCTGAAATTTAGTACTCAAGAACTGTTTTAGTGCTAGAATGCCTTCTTTGTCATCTCCCGTGATCACAATATCATCCACAAATACAATCAATAATATCCTACTTGCCTTACTGTGTTTATAAAATACCAAACCACGCTCAAGGAGATTGTTTCAAGCCATATCGAGATTTCTTTAATCGACATACTAACTATTTCACTGAACCGACCAAACCACGCTCGAAGAGATTGTTTCAAACCATATAGAGATTTCTTTAACCGACATACTAACCCAGACTCCCCTGAGCAACAAATTCGAGTGGTTGCTCCATGTATACTTCTTCTTGCAAATCACCATTTAGAAACGCATTTTTCACATCCAATTGATGTAGAGGCCAATTAAAAGTAGTTGCTAGAGAGATAAACACACGAACATACTTAATTCTTGCTACTTGGCGAGCTTTTAATCTGTCAATAATACCATCAGGATGAACCTTTATAGTATATACCCAGTAATAACCAACAACAGATTTCCCAAATGGAAGAGGAACCAAGTGTATCATTAGTATTCAAAGCATGTATCTCTTCATTCATAGCTGCTTTCCACCCAGAATGAGACAAAGCTTCCGTAATAGACTTAGGAATAGAGACAGAAGAGATCAAAGCAACAAACGAAGCATATGAAAGAGATAAATAGCAATCGGATGAGCAATAAATAAACATTTACCTTTACGGAGAGCAATAGGATGATCATCCTTAGATGATGAAGAAGGATCGAGATTTGTCAACAAGGGAGCAATTGGTGGAGCAGCAGAGGCAGAAGGTAGCGGATGGCCGGAGTAAACTTGCAACGGCGGGGTAGATGACAAAGAGACTAATGGAGGAGTATCTGACTGTGTAAGGGGCATAGGATCAGGTAATGGACAAGGAAATGAATCAGCTAGAATGATACTCGGAGTAATATGGAGTAGACTCAAAGAATGTAACATCGGCACAAACAAAGTGCTTTTGTAGTGAAGGACTATAACAATGATAACCTTTCTATGTACGAGAATAGCCTAAGAAAATACACTTTATAGAGCGGGGATTGAGTTTGTTAACTCATGGATGAAGCTGATGAACAAAACAAACAGATCCAAAGACACGAAGAGGTAAATGAAAGGTAACATTTCTAGGAAAGTGCATAGAGTGGGGGGTTTGGCCGTCAGAATAAATGATGGCATACAGTTGATTAAGTAACATGCAATCATAACGGCCTCACTCCAAAACAATTTAGGGACATACATATGAAATAAGAGAGTATGAGCAGTATCTATAAGATGACGATTTTTTTGCTTTGCAGCCCTATTTTGTTGGAATGTATGAGAGCAAGATGACTGATGACAGACTTAGTCATGAATGTTGTAAAAGGCTCAGAAAAATACTCATAAGCATTGTTACTATGAAGAATCTTAACAGATATGTCAAATTAGGTTTTTTATCTTAAAAAAAAGCATAAGAAATAAAAAACAACTCAGAACGGTCTTTCATTAAATAAAGTCGGATAAGCCTGGAATAATCATCCACAAAGGTAACGAAATACCGAAATCTAAGTTTGGAAGTCACATGACTTGGACCCTAAATATCATAATAGACTAACATGAAAGGACTAGACACACGATTATTAATTCAAGAAGGAAACGACACATGATGATGCTTACCCAATTGACACGACTCATATTCTAAAGACGAAACATAACTCAAAGTAGAAACTAACTTTTTCAGCTTCTCTAAGATGGATGACCAAAATGACAATGTACCTGAAGTGGGGACATGATTACACCCAAAACATAACACGGTAATTGTAGTACAGCTTTGGGGTGTCGATTCCATAGGGAAACAAGATAACTACAAGAGAAGGTGTGAACCTCAACACAAACGATAAAGATTAAATGTCAGAATCTGAATTGTGAGAAAATTGTAATTGTGTAAATAGATTTGATGGATATAATATAGAAACAACAAGGTTCCGGAAATGCTCCCTAGGTTCGTTTCCCTAATCCTAACTTGATTCAGTTGTTTTTATCTCGATTGCAAGTTTCACATCCCAAATAGGTAATCGGCAAATATTCAATTAAAGCGCATGTATAAACCCTAATGTAATTGATATGAACTATTCTTTACTTTCAAGCACACATGACCTAACTTATAAATTATCAAAAGACGGCAATATATCTAAATGACAATACCGCAGTAATGGACAAATCTATAAAAGAGATCTACCGGACTCAATCACACCCAAACAAATACACATAAGAAGAGCATAACTAAACTTATATGGAAAAGAAGCATGCAATCACCGGACTAATAAGAAATCTACTAATTAAATTAAAGAATAAAACATAACAATGTTTAATGAAAATAATACCAAACTACAACTGAATAGGAAAATAAGAACAACTACACCTAGGGATTCATCCCTTCACCTTGCTTGGAGACTAGCTGGCCATGGGGCTCATGCTTCCTTGAGTTGCCTCCGGCCTCTCAATGATTATCTCCCCCTTGGTAGCGCAAGCTTCAACGATTCAATAGCTTGCCCTCCAAAAGTACTTTGGATTCCTCCTAAGGGCCCTCTGGATTGCTCCTAAAGGCCCTCTGGATTCACTTTCTGATGATCTCAGATTCTCCGATGATTCCTAAAGCTGAAGTGGAGTAGGACTTTTATAGGGAAATACCACGAGTGCAATGTGTTTCCAATCCGATGTGGGATGTGGGATATAGAAATATGTTTCCAACCGATGTGAGATGTGGGATTTAAGCCCAAAAAATTCTGCTCACGTGGAAATACCGCACGGCCCGCACAGCCTGACCTTTGTCTACTTAAACTGCCATAACTTTCTCTAGAAAAACCATTTTATGAACCGTAAAATTATCTAGAAAATAGACTTCCGAATCTTTCTAAACATATATGGTTCATCTCCTGGTTCTTCCTACATCAATACCGTTTAATTTTCAAAAATGACTGATCAGTATGGGCAATTCTAGAAATTTAGTGAAACTCCTTTCTTGGTTTCTCTTCATCTTGGCTCTTCCGCGACCATTATCTCACTCGAGTATTCATTGAAGCTTCGTGTTTAAAATGATGATAGCTTTTCTATCTCTTTTTTAAGCTCAAAGTACCTAAAAATACACTGAAATAAGTCAATGATAGAAGAATAACACTTTAGAGTTATTAAGGTATAAAAGTGTAATTCCAATCTCGATCAACCCTAAAATGCTAACAATTAAGTATTGTTTAGATGCATTTTATGACTCTCATTAAGACATGTTAATCGAGGAAGCAATGGGTAATGGGATAGGATCAAAGAAATATGGCTGTTTGATTCATGATCTCTTCCAATTGTCTTCAAATCCTAGATAAGAACAGAATCAGGGAGAAAGGTAACAGAACAATTAGGACGTTTTGTAAACTGACTAACAGATATCAAATTATACTGAGAAAAAAGAGCATAAAGTATGGATGATAAAGACATAGAAAAACTAGGATGCATAGTGCCAATGCCACTAGCAATGGTTTTAGATCCATCTGCAAGAGTATTATCAAGCAAAGACGAAGAGTGATAAAAACTAGAGAAAACATTAGTGGTACCTGAAAAATTATTAGAAGATGTAGAGTCAAGGACCCAAGGTCTAGATGAAGAGTTACTAGATGATAGACAAGCCTTTGGTGTACCTTTTTGGGTGAAAAGGGCAGTCAAGGAAGACGTCTAGTTGGCTGCCTTATACTGTAAAAAGTCATCATACTCATCTTTGGAAACCATCATAGAAGTTGAAGGCACGAAATTTGAAGTAAGTCCAGACTTAATAGAATCAGAAGTCATATTATTAGCAACCATAGGACGACCAACTAACTTTTAACACGTCTCCCAAGTATATCTGAAACGATGACAGAACGTACATTAACGAAATGAACCTCGACTATGACCAACTAACTTCCAACATGTCTCTCGAGTATGTACGGAATGATGGCAATATGTATATTGACGAGCAAAATTACCACCACGACCAAATGAAGTGCTAACATGAAGACTTGGATGGGAGACACACCAGAGAAACTCTTGAACTTCGTTGTGAATTTCTAAAAAATTCTTCTACACGGAAGATAGAGTTACAAGGAAAGAGAGGGGAACATATTTTTTTTAAAAGAAATTCCAATAATCAAACAAAATAATCCAGTAACCAAACAGGTTATTAACCAAGGAACCAAACATGGGCTAACCAAGTAACCAAACAGGTGCTGGTGCTAATTAGGTAACCAAACATAACTAATCAAGTAACCAAGCTGATATGTACAAGTAACCAAACATGACTAATCAAGTAACCAAACAGATCTATCCAAGTAACCAAATAGGAGGTTGGAGCCAGAGCAGAGGTCAGGGAAGATATCACGATCCAGACTGTTTTTTTTTTTTTTGGTACCTATCAAATTTTCTTCATCAATGAACAGTGCGATAAACAGTGTTGATGAAAAGTGCTAGATAAATAGTGCTCGATGAATAATGCCTTTTTTTTGGAAGAAATAAGAATAAAATTTATTCAAAATGACAAGAGAGATCTTGTTCTGATACCATGTTGAAAATAAGAATTGAAAAGAAATTCTCTTTCTTATTGATTGCATAAAAAGAATACAGTTGACCTAGACTTATGAATACTAAGTTTAATAGGAATAGGCACAAGAATCAGATAAGATAAATATGATCCAAACCAACTATGACACTCATCAATAATCCTATTAGGACTCTCAACAAAAACAATAATGCCTTGGTCCCTAAATTAGTGTCCATTTAATAAAAAAAAACATAAATTTTAAGAAACCAACATTAACACGCTTTATTACCTATTCTATATCAATAGTCCTTGGTTATGTGTGCCCCGATTTTAACATGTAATCAATGCAAAAAGAAGAGGCATGCGGCTTACGAAATTATGGGACAAATTTAAAATATGGACATTTTTTAGGTAGAGGTGGCAAAATCTGACCCGACCCAACCCACCTGAAACCTGACCCACCCGAACCCAAAAATACAGTAAAATATTATGACCCGAGACCCAAATGACCCGTGACCCGATTGACTCGAGACCCAACAGACCCGAAACCTAACCGACCTGAGACCCGAGCAAACCATGACTCGAGACCCAAACTGACTCGATGTTTCTGAAAAAGAAAAACTAATTGTTTCTCATTTGTATAAAGTAACGGTATCAAGTATAAAGCCATAACTTGTAAAAGAAATATAAAAACCATAAAGTAATTATCTTGTAGTAACTATTAATAAATAAATTTTTAAATTTATTTATAATAAATATCATATACAAGCCTTTTCTATACTGAGCGCCACAAGGACATGACTTATGACTTGATAAATTATTAATTATCTAATATTTCTATCTTAATAAAAATCATGATTAATTTTGATTATTTTATAACTTGATAAGATTTTTTAAGATAAAGTTTTGTTTATATAATTAAATTTATGTTTTTTAAAAGAAAATACTAAATTTCATTGATGAAAATGCAAATTAGCCACAAAAATCGAGAATACAAAATCAAGTGGTTGACCGTTGAAGCTCCCAAGCACAAAGAGCAACCACTAACAAAGAAAAATTTGTAAAAGTATAAGCCATAAAATTACAAGACCAGGGGAGAAAATAAACTGAGCAATTACTAAACTGCAAGTATCCAATAATCACTATCTATATGATCTTATAAGAATTCAAGTATTCAACCTAATTTTTGAAAGACATGTTTCTATACTGTCACAATTGATCAAAATTGAATTTTTTTTTTAAGAATGAATGCATTTAATAAAAATAAAAATAAAAACTTTTATAGGTTGGATCCAAGTTATATCTTGGGCTTGGCCATCCAAATTATGCAATTTCAAATCGAGTCAACCAAACTTGGTCCATTTACAGCCTAAATGCTCAGTTTTACTTTTATACGGTTATACTTCTTAGGGTTAGAGAAATGGGTAAGGTACTCGATTCAATCAGAGCTGGGCTTGACAAGATTTTTTAAATCCTAATGGGCTTGGGATTTTAAACCATGATGGGAATTGTTTTTGGTCATTTAGGTAAGAATGGGTTGAGTTGGGTAGAGTTCTAATTGGTTTAGGATTTTTAAACCATAATGGGCTTGGCTTTTGATCATTTAGGTAAGAAATGGTTGGGTTGGGGTGGTTTGTGATTTTTAAATATTAGTTATACTTGTAACAAAAAATATATACATACATCAATAAATGTTTAATTATTTAAAACAAGTACAATAAATATACATTTTTATGATAAACCCAATTTGATTTATGATTAACAATTTTTAATATTAACTTCACATATTTAATTATCTGAAAGTTTCTTGTTTATAGAGAAAATATAATAATAAAGTTCAAAACTTCACCTTAGTGAAGGATGTGTTTATAATTTTGACTTGATGAATTGTTACTTAATACTTAGAATTAAGTTAAATACTTAAGTATTAACGTAAAAAGAATATCAAACAAAACTTATTTATATTAAATTATGAGTGGTGATCCCATGAACCCATAAACTTTCTTATATAAAGAAAGTGTTACTTTTCAATATCTAAGACAATTGACATCCATTACCAGCCATGAGCCACAGAGTAATATGAACAAAAATCCGCACAAAAACATGCAAACACACATACAAATACGATTGTATTAATATTACCATTAGCCTTCTAGCCATTCTCATTATTTGATTGCTGTTTAAGACATCAGGAGACAAACTAGGTAATAGGAGACTACCAAGGTGCAAGAGACCATTTAACTTCACCCATGTGTTTTAACAATTATGCTTACTATAAAAAATAATAAAATGAACCAATCATGATACAAAAGCTTCTAATTTACCAAATGCATTTCAACTAAATACAAGGAAAAACAAATTTTAACCTGAAGTTATAGAGATTTGAACTCTTCCTCTGTCAACAATGATGCTCTTGAATTGGCACGCTCAGCACTGAGTGATGTTTCGGCAGTCTCCCCTGCTTTAAGAGCATTCTCAAGCTACATGGTAAACCAATAGGGTTTTAAGCACATTAAATATAAAACAAGCGCATAGGATACATTACTACCATAAGCCCATATTTTGAAAATTCAAAACTATCAGAGAAATTAATCAAGAAAAAGGCTAGGCAATACCAAGTAAATGAACACACATTTTAAAAGATAGATAAATCAATGCCCAAATGTTAAAACTTTAGCAAGTACCAAAAAGAAAATGAAAATCAAATAAACTTTAAAACACGGCATATGCATCTCATGAATGACATGAATCAACCAGTTTACCCATAAAAGCTGGTATATTATCATCATCTCCAACACATCTATTTTGCAACCGAATTGAATAGCTAGTACTCCCATCTACTTCCCATTAGGGGTGGGCAGGTGCCCACAAACCGAGCAGCTCACGGTTCATCTCAGCTCAATTTTAGCGAGCCACGAACTGAGCTTGAGAATTGAGCCAGCTTTTGGTTCATTTGTCTTACCTAGTTGAGTTCAAGAAAACGGCTATTCTGTCTACTTGTCCGCCAGCTTGTTTAAGATTCTTATAATCCGTTTGGTATAAATGAGTTTCACAGTTTTTGTGGAATTCAATTGAATTCCATAGTTTTTATAGAATTTAATTGAATTTTACAGGGTATTGTGTTTAGTTTACAAATAAAGTATAGAAATTATTTACAATTGAATTAGTTAATGTTTAGTTTGCAAATAAAGTATAGAATTCATTTACAAATGAATTCTAGTAGAATTGAGTAAGCTTTGGTCAAATTCTATCAAAATAGATAGAATTTACAAATAAATTCTACGCTTGACTTTGTATAGAAGTATATAGACTTAATTTCCCTCCTTAACTTCCTCTCTCTCTTCTTTCTATTTTTTTTTTGTTGTTGCCCCTATACAATACTGCCCATGCTATCCACCATAAATGAGAGACAAACAGATCAAGTTTATAGTTTTGTATACAAAGTCCTAAGTTTCCTTCAAATTTAAAGATTTATTTACCCGATCTTAATTAATTTCTTGCCATTCAAGTTTTTTTGTTAGTATATTTATATTTTATACGTTGGGAATAAAATGGTTCTTATCTCTTTATCTCGCTTTGTGTGCATTTGCTAAGGATATTTAAGTAAAATTTAAAAACGAAATGAATTTTTTATTGATTTCAAACACAAAATTCATTTCAATTCTATAATTTAGTGAAATTATACCAGCCGTGAAAATTTAATTGAGTTAATTTGTAAGTGAATTCTAGTTTCAATTCATTTGAGAATGAAATGAGAATTCATTTGATATTGAATTCTAGTTTCAGTTCCTTTCAAATAAACTGAATTCTAAACTTGAGTTCATACCAAATAAAGTGTTAGCAAACCATGAACCAAGCTCAAGCTAGTTTTTTTAGCTCCTTCGGTTTATCTAGCCGAGCTCAAGTCAATGGGATGAATCTAGTTTGTTTTAAAATTTCTAAGAACGCGAGATGGTCAGATACGATAGATCTAAAAAATTTCTTTGTGATTCTCTCGAAAAAATGATAGAAAAAGAATAAGGTTTTGAAAGCTCACACTTAAGGGCTCGTGTCTTTCTCAAGCTCGAGTTTTGATGTTGAGGCTTTGCTCAAACTAGGCTCGGCTCAATAATACCTTCTTTCATAAGCCAAGCTTAAGCATAGTGTTGATGCTGAGAAATCGTTGTTGACTCAGAGTCAACTTCTTAGAACCTGCACTGGTAGAGTAGGTGAACTAGAGGGCCACGGAGGGAGAGGAGGGGGAGGCCTCCGAGGATGCTCAGACACTCTAGTCAGGACGAGAGCTTAAGAAAATAGGGGAGGGTGCTAATTTGTGCAAAAGAGCTTGTGAAGAATGAAGTAGTTTTGAACTTACGTACCTCTGGCTATTTATAGACTTCTAAGGGGAGGTTGACCACGTGGGAGGGATGGCCTCATCCTTATGATCCCGCGCTTCTGCAGTTGGGTCTCAGTCGAGTGCTCAGAGGGTCGCATGTTTCAAGTGTGGTTTGGTTTGCTAATCACACTTTGACATGGCGATAGCGTGATTTGTTCGTTCCACATGTATCTTGCCATGTTGACAAAACCGAGCACGTGTCAATGGCTCATTAGTGATGAACGACCCCACGTGTCAACATTCTATTGGCCAAGGGTATTGTGGGCTCCATCACAGGCCCCCCATTTCCTCAGGCACTCATGTGCTTCGAGAAAGTATGGTGTGAGTTTCGTGTCGTGGTCGTGTGTTTGTACTTAACGATATAGTGAAACAGATGACCTATGTCCTCAGACTAGGAGATCTCAAGCCGAGTGTGACTCTAATGCTCGGCTTTGAAAGTTTTGGTCCGAGTGAGTGATAAGCAGCTCACATGCTCGGACTTAGAGAATTTGAGCCGAGCGTGTG
Organism: Bretschneidera sinensis; assembly: GCA_023935145.1. Lineage (NCBI taxonomy): Eukaryota > Viridiplantae > Streptophyta > Magnoliopsida > Brassicales > Akaniaceae > Bretschneidera > Bretschneidera sinensis. The sequence continues at coordinate 108,030,264 of CM043702.1, forward strand.
GCAAGCAGCTCACACGCTCTGACTTGGAGAATTTAGGCTGAGTGTGTGGCAAGCAGCTCACACGCTCGAACTTGGAGAATTTAGGCTGAGTGTGTGGCAAGCAGCTCACACGCTCGGACTTGGAGAATTTAGGCTGAGTGTGTGACGAGTAGCTCACATGCTCGGACTTAGAGAATTTAGGCCGAGTGTGTGACAAGTAGCTCACATGCTCGGACTTTGGAAGATTTAGGCCAAGTGTGTGACAAGCAGCTCACACGCTCGGACTTGCAGAATTTAGGTCGAGTGTGTGACAAATAACCCACATGCTCAGACTTGGAGAATTTAGGCCGAGCGTGTGACAAGCAGCTCACACGCTCAGACTTTGGAGGATTTAGGCTGAGTGTGTGATAAGCAGCTCACACACTCGGACTTAGAGAATTTAGGCCGAGTGTGTGATAAGCAGCTTACACGCTCGAACTTAGAGAATTTACGCCGAGTGTGTGACAAGCAACTTGCACGCTCAGACTTGGAGAATTTAGGCCGAGTGTGTGACAAGCAGCTCGCACGCTCAAACTTGGAGAATTTAAGACGCGTGTGTGACGAGCAGCCCACATGCTCAGACTTGGATAATTTAGGCCGAGTGTGTGACAAGCAGCTCACACACTCGAACTTAGACAATTTTTAGGAGACTTCTAGGCTTTTGTCCTTTTGTCCTTGGCCCCTCTGGACTTTATTTCTTAGGCTTTTTCTTTGGGCCAACTGGGCTTCTTCACTTTGGGTCCTCAAGGGCCTATTAGGGTTTCATCTTTTTGGGCCCTCAAGGTCCTTTTAGAATTTTTTCTTTTTGTGGCGTCAGATTATATTAAATGGGGGCGACTACTTTTTGGATAACGGCGTGTATTTATTAAATTTACAGCTTTTTGCCTAGGGGAAAGTGAACAGCATCTGAGGTACAGAAGATGTCGATCCTTTATAACAGTTGGCATCTTGGAGAGAGCAAATGACGCCTAGGAGATATCGAGGGTCACGTCTCTTCAGCTGAAGAGAGATTAATGATCCTCGTTCCTGCCACTTCAATCTCTATATAAGGGTGATTCCTTCCTCTCTTCTTTTCGTTTCATTTCTTGCATTCTTAGAGTTTTTGAGAGAGAAAGAAATCTTGAGAGCGCACGAAGTCTACTTGAGGGTTCAGAAATCTTGATTACTAGCTCGAAGTTACTTTTGTGGATTGGAAGAGGGTCCTAGTAGATTGCTCGTTAAGGTTGCTAGGAGAGCTCAAGTCCGGGTGATTTGTTGGAGGGGTGCTCGTTGCAAGGAGACCGAGGCCATGCACGTGAGTTACGTACATCCCCTTAGTGAGTTTTTCTATCCTTTTTACCATGTCTGAACCTAGGTTAAGTGATGGTAGTGAAAACAATGGGAACCTGTCATGGGAGCTAGAGGAGGCCATAAATGTCTCCTCTAGTGAGGATAACTCTTCACTGGAGGTCGTTCCTTGGGAGGGTAACATTGCCATGGTTCCCTTCATCCCCGAGGAAGAGGATGAGAAGGAAAGTGATGAGGGGGCCTCATTCGAAGACTAGGACGAGGCCGACCATACCCTGGTGGAGATAAGGGGGGATATGGCCTGGGAGGAGAAGAAGGAGTGGTCATTTATGGCCAACTCCGTGCCCAGTGCGATAGTTGAAAGACACCTTTCAACAATAAGGAAGACTTATCGTATCCCCTTGGAGTATGCTCTCAGAGCACCAGAGGGTGGGGAGAAGGCATGTGATGTTCTTTCGAGCTGCGTGTCTTATGAGCTGTGCATTTACAAACAACACATGAATGTTGGGCTCAGGTTTCCCCTCCACCTTTTCTTCTGCACGGTGCTAAGATACTTCGGTATCGCACTATGCCAACTGGTTCCCAACTCAGTGCGGCTCATAATGGCTTTCATAACCATGTGTACGAAAGTGGGTGGCATGATGAACTTCAACATCTTCAAGGCCCGCTTCAAGATAGGCAAGCACGGGGAGACTGGGTGGATCGTGGTCAGCTCGAGGGCCAAGAGGAGGGTACTGAAGAAGAAGCCGTCCTCCATTAAGAAGTGGAAGAAATCATTCTTCTATGTTCAAAGTGCCAAGAGCTTCAATATCTCCCTCAGCTGGAGTCTTGACCGTGCGGGTAAGTGCAAGAAGCCACACCTCCTACACCGAGAGCAAGAGACATTGAAGGCAATGCTGGCCGCGCCCCTAGACATAGAAGTTCTTTATGACAATGAAGAGCTTGCGAGGCGTGGCCTCTGCCCAGCCTGCCCTGCTGCTAATATGGAGGATGGTAATTTTGCCTTCATTTTTATGTTTTAACTCTTATTTGTTTATCTTATAACTTGACTTACTAATGGTTTTCCCTTATGCAGAGATGGAGCTGGCTACCAAAGCTAAAGAGAGGGCCATGAGGATGGCCAAGGAAAAGAAGAGGGCCTCGGAGGGGGAGGACGCGACCCCGACCCAAGGCCAAAAGAAGAGGGCTCGGGCATCCTCTCCTGTCCCTCTTGCAGTGGAGAGCCCTCCGAGGCCTCGTCCCAAGTCGAGGGTTCCCCCAGCGAGCCCCTCAGCAGAGTCACCCTAAGGCCTGTCCTCATTCAAGGGGCCTCCTACTTCTGCTACTCCCTTCACGCCTTAGTAGGCATTGAAGGTCGACGACTCGGTCTTTACCTACCCTAAGGTAGCCCGAGAGCACCTCATCATGGGGATCCCTCCTCGTGATATGCTGGAGGTCTCTTCGAAGCCCCTAGAGCAGCTTTGCTCTGCAGTTGAGGCTATGACCTCCCAGGTATGACTTTCTCCCTTTCTTTCTTGATTTAGGCTTTTTCTCTAACTGTTTTTTCCAATGACCTTCTGCACTTGTTTCAGATCGACATGCTCGTTGGCATCATTTCCCGTCACTGCATGGACATGGTGGAGAAGCTGGGAAGTGCAAGCAAAAGTTGGATGAAATTCGAGCAGAGAGGGCCACGGAGGAGGCCATCAGGGAGAGGGACCTCCAGTGCCAAGCCGAGGACGTGGCCCTCGCATCTGAGCAACAGGCGCTGGAGGAGGCTACCAAGGCTATGCTGAAGGCTACTGAGGAGGCCTTAGTCTCCTTCAGGGACTCAAAAACCTTCAAAGAGGCCTTGGTGGAGGAGGCTGGGGAGTAGTTCCTCGAGGGCTTTTACAAGGCCAAGAGGAAGGCTGCGACTCTCTTCCCCGAGGTCGACTTCTCTGGCCTTGAGCTGGAATCTTCTAGAGAGGAGGAGGGGGTTGCTGCCGGCGCTATGGATGTCGAGGACACAGTTGGGGGCGGGTTTTGATATGCCCTCGAGGATAAGCCTCCTCGGGTAGATTAGGATTTTTACTTTTCTTTCTTGTTTATCAAGGCTGATAGCGCCCATTTTTGTAATAGTTTATTTAATGAAAATCTAGTTTTTGCAAATCTCGAGCCTTTATTATTTTATGCTTTCTACATTTTACATTATTGAGGTGAGGCAGGTCAAGCCCAGACTTAGGTTACTTATAGAACTTGTGGAGATTTTCTGCATTCCAAATGCGCGGGATAGGCTTTCCATTTAGTTCCTCAAGTTCGAAGGTGATAGCTCGACATACTTTCTTGATCCGATACGGACCTTCCCAGTTTAGAACGAGTTTCCCCGTTTCCCGAAGACCAAATACTCTGCTTTTTCGGAGGACGAGGTCACGTAGCCTGAAGTTTCTGTTTCAAACTTGGGAGTTGTAGTACCAGGTTGTCCTTTGTTGGTATGCGGCCAGACGGATTTGGGCTTTGTCTTAGGCTTCGTCAATCAATTCAGCGTTCATTCGCAAGCCTTCCTCATTATTACTTTGTTTGAAGTGTTGCACGCGCATTGAGGGTACCCCGATCTCAAAAGGGATGACTACTTCTGAACCATATGCCATGAAGAACGGGGTTTCCCTTGTGGGAGTATGATTGTTCGGTATGCCCAGAGGACATTGGGAAGCTGGTCAACCCATTGTTTATTTGCTTCAATAAGTCTTTTCTTGATACCTTGTAGAAGCGTCCTATTGGTTACCTTGGTTTGGCCATTAGCTTGTGGGTATCCAACAGACGAGAATCGATGCTCGATGTGGAGGTCTTCACAAAACGTTTTGAATCGGATGCTGTCAAATTGTTTGCCATTATCGATTATTAGTACCCGAGGTATGCCGAACCGGCATACGATGGATTTCCAAACAAAGTTTCAGGTTTGGTGATCCGTTATGCTGCCCAGCGGTTCTGCTTCGACCCATTTGGTGAAATAGTTGATGGCTATGATGAGATGCTTTCTTTGCCCGAAAGTTCTGGTGAAAGGGTCGAGTATATCAATTCCCCACATAGCGAAGAGGAGAGGACTCGTGATCGAGGTGAGTGGGTTGGCTGGCTGGTAAGGTATGGGAGAATACTGTTGGCAGCTTTTGCATTTTCAGACTAAATCCGCAGCATCTTCCTTTATTCCGGGCCACCTATTGAAGCACCTTGAAGGTGAGGGCCCGGGCCCCGAGGTGATTCCCACATATCCCTTCATGGATTTCTCGAAGAGCGTAGTTGGCTTCAGTGGGGTTGAGGCACCTTAGGTAGGGCGTGGTTAAGGCTCTTTTATATAGTTATCCATCCATGACCGTGTATCGAGATGTGTGGGAGATCAGCTTCCTTGCTTTATTCCTTTTCTCGGGGACTTCCCCATTTTTCAAGTACCAGAGTATTGGGTCCATCCACAATTCTTCTTCCACTACGAGTATTACTGGAGCTTCATCAATGCTGGGGATGGCGAGGGTTTCGAGGTACACGGCTTGAGTTGGTTTGAGATGTCGAGATAAAGCCAGCCGAACTAAGACATCTGCTTTTGAGTTCTCTGCCCGCAGGACATGAGTTATTCGGAACGTTTTGAACCTAGCGGTGAGTTCCCTTACCTTCTCTTCGGGCTTTGAATTCTTCTGTCATCTGACTTACCACTAACTGTGAGTCACTGTATGCGTCCAGGACCTCGACGACCAATGCTTTTGCTAATTTCAAACCCACGAGTAGGGCTTCGTACTCTGCCTCGTTGTTGGTGGCTTTAAATTCGAACCTTAAGGCGTATTCAATGACGAATCCATCCGGGCTACAGAGAATTAGTCCCACCCCACTCCTGGTGGTGTTCGAGGATCCGTCCACATAAAGGGTCCACCTTGGAGGCTGCTTCTTCAATCCCGAACTTGCCTCTTCGATCGGGCCTATTGGGAGGGTGGTTTCGACGATGAAATCAGATATCAAACTCCCCAAGTTCTACCGACCATTTGACCATTCTCTTGGAGACGTCTAGATTGTGTAAGACCTACCTTAGGGGCTGACTTGTCAAGAGGACGATAGTGTGCGCTTGGAAATATAGCCAGAGCTTTCGCGCTACAACTATGAAGGCGTAAGCTATCTTCTCTATCGGGGGATACCTCACTTCTGCCTCGTAGAGGATTTTGCTGATGTAATAGATAAGCTTTTGGACATCTGCTTCTTCTTGGATCAGGACGAAGGCTACGACGTTCTGTCCCGCTGACAAGTGTAGGAACAACTCATCACTTGGGAGAGGCTTGGTCAAGAACGGGGGCGAACTTAGGTACTTCTTCATCTCCTCGAACACTTGCTGACAGTCTTTTGTCTAGGCGAAATCTTTTACTTTCCTGATGGCTTTGAAGAAAGGTAGGCATCTTTTCGCAGATTTGGACATGAAGCGGTTCAGGGCTGCTATTCTTCCGGTGAGCCGTTGCACTTCCTTCATGGTCTTAAGAAGGGCTATATCAAGGATGGCCTTTATTTTTTCTGATCTAGCTTCTATTCCTCTTTGAGTGACCATGAAGCCCAAGAATTTTCCTCATGTTACTCCGAAGGCGAATTTCGCCAAGTTCAACCTCATCTTATGCTTGCGCAACACTTCGAATGCTTATTCCAAGTCGAAGTCGTGATTTTATGCCTCGGTGTTCTTGATTAACATGTCATCCACGTAGACTTTCATGTTCCACCCAATCTATTCTTTGAAGATCTTGTTTACTAGCCTTTGGTAAGTAGCCCCAGCGTTTTTGAGTCCGAATGGCATGACTTTGTAACAATACAGCCCCTGGCTGGTGACAAAGGCGGTCTTGTCTTGGTCGGGCTCATACATGAGGATCTGGTTGTATCCGAAATATGCATCCATAAAGGTGAGGAGCTCATGACCTGAGGTAGCGTCCACTAGCTGGTCCATCCACTGCAGAGGAAACCGTCCTTTGGGTAGGCCTTGTTCAGATTGGTGAAGTCGATGCAGATCCGCCACTTGTCATTGGACTTTTGTACAATCACTACATTGGACACCCAGTCGGGGTATTTTGCCTCCCGGATGAAACCAAGTTGAAACAACTTGTCTACTTCTATTTTAATGGCAGCTTGTCGCTCTGGGGCAAATGTTCTTCTCTTCTGAATGACGGGCTTAAGCTTTAGGTCCATGTTCAGACAATGTTTGATAGTTTTAGGGTCAATCAGGGGCATGTTTGACGTGGACCAGGCGAACAAGTCTTGATTTTCCCCGAGGAGGGTGAGGAGTGCCTTCTTGTGGCTTTCTGGGAGTCTCGACCCGATCTAGACCATTCGGGAAGGATCCTCTCTAAGGGGAACCGAAGTCAACTCCTCTATAGGTCATCCTTTGGGAGTCTTTACCTCGTCCCGGAGATCTTCCACCTCGAGGGGTAGGGATTCAGTCTTCCTTCCTTCCTTGATGGCGTTCAGGTAGCAAGACCGAGAGGCTTGTTGGTCTCCTCTGACCACTCCTACTCCCTCGTCCGTGGGAAATTTGACCTTCAGATGGTAGGTAGAGACAACTACTTTCAGCTTGTTAAGAGTGAGGCGGCCAAGGATCATATTATAAGACGATGGTTGCTTGACTACCAAGAAATTGGTTTGGACCGTGTTCGTTCATGGTGTTGTACCTACAATGACGGGGAGGACTATGCTCCCTTTCGCGAACACCAGGGTTCCCCCAAAACCATAGAGAGGGGTGCAGACCGGCTCCAACTGCTCGTCCTTTAGTTGTATACGTCGAAAAGTATCGCAGAACGGAATGTCCGCTGAACTTCCATTATCTACCAGGATATGCCTTACTTCATGGTTGGCCATCGGGAGAGAGACTACCATCGCGTCATCATGTGGGGTCTACACTCCCTCCAAATCGTCATTCATAAAGGAGATTACCAAGCTTGACTTCCTCCGCTTGTGGGGACCATTGACAGAGGCCACGGTTCGGGTGTATGCTTTACTGCTTTGTCCTAAGCTTCTTTTGGCGGCTGGACCTCCGCAGATTGTTTTAATAACCCTAATTACCGCCACCTTTTGGTTTCTTTGACCGAATCCTTCTTACCCGGGCTCGGGGTTTTTTTGAGGGTCCTGGCATTCTTACTGTGGGAGCCGGGAGCATCCAGAGTCTCTTCTAGCTTAATCGAGTGCCTCTCTTCCTCAAAACCAGGTGAACTCCTTCCAGTGCCCCCGACTGATGAGTGCCTCGATCTACATCTTCAGGCTATGACATTCTTTGGTTTCATGCCCGTGATTCCTATGGAACCGGCACCATTTCCTCTGGTCTCCGCTGAGGTACAGTGACTTAGGTGGTCATTAGAGGACTGACCTGTCCTGGAATTGCATTAGGATGTTGGTTCTGTATGTATTGAGGGGGGTGAAGCTGTCGAACCGAGAATGGGGCTTATACCTACTTTCTTGGTGAGGCCTCTTGGCCGCTCCTTTCTGGCGATCGAAGTTTTTCCTCTTTTTCTCTGTCTCTCCTTCTTTCTCTCTTCCAAAAGCCTGATCGTCTTCCGCCAACATATATGTTGGAAATCACCTCAAGATGCCCAGGTGGTGATCTTCCAAACACCTAAGTCTAGAATGACTTGTAATGAACAGAAACAAACCAATTAAATAAAGAGAACACAAGCAATTGTTATCGAGGTTCGGCAATGTGCCTATGTCCCTGTGAGCTCCTCCGAGCTCTCTGTACTAAATCAATGGAGTTCTTATAATTACAGCAACACCTCTTCAAGAATCCTCTAGTTCTTAAAAAACGAAAGAAGAGAAAAAGAAAGTGATAAGGACTAAGTGTTTCCCTGGATTTTTCCCCAAGAAAATTCCAATTACAAAGCCCTTGAATCCCCAATCTATACTACTCTCTCTCTAAACAACCAGCCACTCTTGAATGAGATCTATTCTAGTGCCTCTCTTGTGTTTTGTGTCTTTGCATTCTCACACTTGCACTTGAATTCTCTTGTATGGTGATCTTATATCTTATGTCTTGTTATTGAAGCTAGTTGACCCTTTATATAGTGCACCAACTTCTTGAACCAATCTTGAAGTCAATCTCAACCCTTAGATCTTGAGGACCAATCAATCATAGCCCTCCACCAAGTCTAAGTGATCCTATGCGTTTTAATCAAGCCCCATGTACCAAAAGAATAGTGCTGAAAATTGGCATCAGGTGTGTGATGAGTACCAAAAATTGTTTTTTTTGGCCACTTAATTTACATTTGTTAGCTTAAGAAGTTGTTACTTTGAGTTGTTTTCATTGTTTTTCAGGTTTACAAGCACTGGGAAAGGAGTTCATTAAAATTGCCATTTTGCTTGTACAAATTAGTCATTTTTGTGGATTTTACTGTATTGATTCAGGAAGAGCCAGGAGATGAGCCATATATGCTTGGAAAGATCCGAAAGTCTATTTTCTGAGGAATTTTACGGCTCGTAAAAATGATTTTTTTAGAGAAAGTTATGACCATTTTAGTAGACAAGGGTCGAGCTGAAGATGTCTAGTGCGATCAATCGCACCAGACTTGCGATCAATCACAAGTGCGCACTTGCACATCTAACATTGGTTAAAAATGCTTTACAGTGCACTAGCATGCGATCGATCGCACCATGCTGCGATCGAGCGCACTCGGGCAGTATCCCACATCGAATTTGCAACCCATTGTGCTCCAGGACTCCCCCTATAAAAGCACTATCTCACTTCATCATTCAGTGTGCAATTCCTGGGCCATTTGGTGTAATCCAGTGGACGTCTAGTAGCATTCTGGTGGATCTCGAAGGCTTTGCTACCACGAGGGGAAGCACCGCCCAACAACGAGTGGAATTTCTCCCTTGTATAGTAATTTATTTCTTTTTATTTAGTTTTAAAGTTTAATTTTAGCACTTGTATTGTGAACTTTAGTTTCATAATTATGAGAGACTAAAATCTTCAGCTAAGGTTGAGCTTAGAACTGAAGATTCTAGACCTCAGTCCATTTTTGAATGCTAGCATCTGGATGTTAGGGTCGAGATCCGGGATTTACCATGTAGCTGTGTTGAACCTGGATTATGTAGGCTCGAAGCCTCTCTCTCCGATGCTGGACAATATTGAATAGGCTCTCTGAGGTATTCTTCGGCCCCTTGCTACTGAGAAAGTGAGAGGCAAAGGCGTAACTGAGCTCTCTAAAGTTGCCAATACTTCCCGGCTTCAAACATGAATACCACGTGCCCGCGGCTTTCTCAAGTGTCAAGGGGAAGGTGCGACACATAATCGGATCAGAATGCCGATGCAGGGTCATGGTCGTCTTGTAATGTTGCAAGTGGTCCAGTGGGTCTGCCGAACCGTCATACATTTTGATTTGTGGCATTCTGAAGTTGGGTGGAAGTGGGGTCTTGGATATTGAGCTCATCAAGGATGCTGTGGTTTCGGTGCCTGAGGGCTCTGTCGATTTTTTTCCTCCATTTCTTCGATTCACCTGTCCAGGTTAGGGTTACTTTTAAAGGAAGAGCTTTCTTTAGACCGACCATAGGGTAGCGAAGGCTTGGTGGCAGAACGGCTATTGGTCTGATCCTCACTACTGGAGGATTCCATTTGTTTGGGAATTTGGTGGGGAGGATAGGGTTGTCGGCCCCCATTTTGGACTTAGGCAGCTAAGTCGGCTATTAATCGAGAAAGTTCGTGAAACTGGGCCTAGGTCACCAGGGCAGTCAGGCGGTCTATGGCTGCTCTTCCAGGGTTGGGGGAGTCAGTCCCCGAGTGGTGAGGACGTCGCTCTTTGATAAGAGGTCGTCTACTCGACCCAGGGGTGGTATGCTCGAATATCATAAGAACTCTCGATCTAGATTGTTAGCTTTGGGTATGGCTTCGGATGGGGGCGGAGCACGCTGTGGGGGCTCCCTTGCTAGCTTTTTTCATAGTGTTTCTAGGTGGCATGACAACAGATGAGTTCTTTTATACTTCTTCGCTTTTATTGTTGCGAGAGTGGTGGTTTTCCACTGACGGCACCAATCTGTTGATGCTAAGAAATCATTGTTGACTCGGAGTCAACTTCTTGCAACCTGCACAGGTAGAGTAGGTGAACTAGAGGGTCCACAGAGGGAGAGGAGGTGGAGGCCTCCGAGGACACTCAGACACTCTAGTCAGGACGAGAGCTTAAGAAAATAGGGGAGGGTGTTAATTTGTGTAAAGAGCTTGTGAAGAATGAAGTTGTTTTGAACTTACGTACCTCTAGCTATTTATAGTTTTCTGAGGGGAGGTCGATCATGTGAGAGGCATAGCCTCATCTTTGTGATCCTGCACTTCTGCAGTTGGGTCTCAATCGCGTGCTTAGAGGGTCGCGTGGTTTGGTCTGCTAATCACGCTTTAACGTGGTGATAGCGTGATTTGTTCTTTCCACGTGTATCTTGTCGTGTTGACAAAACCGGGCACGTGCCAGCGGCTCATTGGTGACGAACGACCCCACGTGTCAACGTTTTATTGGCCGAGGGTATTGTAGGCTCCATCACATAGCGAATCTCGGGCTCGACTTCGGTCGAATCAATCCCTATTTTCCATTGACTTGGCATGGTAGAAGAGCAAGATATGCTTAAGAGGATTCTCAATATACTTTAAGAAAATGATTTTTAAAACTAAAAATAAATGAAACAAGAATTTGTTGCTAAAGCATAAATGTCCAAGTGGGGAGGACTGCAAAACATATGACAAAAGAGGATGGAAGTGTAGCAATTGTGGAAGTTCATTTTAAAGCATTGAACCACATTTTTATAAGTGTGACCATTTCTGATGCAAATGATTCATTTGTAGAAACATCAAAAGAAGACGTGTGCTTTGCCATAGTTTTAATCACTCTAGTGGTCAAATACGTTACGGTACAACAGAAATGAATCTCAAAGTATTACACTCAAATCTTTTAAGTTTCAGTCAAAAGCCTGACTGAGAAAGTCATCCCTGTTGTATAAATCATTAAAGATAAGCTGGTCTAACAATCGAAAGCGGTGCAATTGACTAATAACGCTTTAAGGGCTAGGACCACTAGGTCACTGATTCACCGACGTGTTAGGAAATATGGAAAATGCAAGGTAGAACACATCTTAGTAGGATAACTCGTGACATGATAGCACTGCCTGGATCACATCTTAGTGGGAAATCATCAGCCACAACTTAAAATGTTCTATTCTCAAGAATGCAAAAAAACCTGTGATTTACAACATATCTGGAACCATAATTGTGAAATTGATTTTCAAATTATGAATCGAGAATTGAATAGTAAAATTCATAATAAATTTTTACAACCAATTCAAATGATAAATATACATTTAAAACAAATAAAATACATTAAAAATAAAACATTTTAACATCTTATTTAACATTGATACTTGCAAAAAATACCCCTCTGATAGGAAGACGACGCGTGGATCCAGTTAACAGTAGGTCTGTAGAAGACACGTGGACGATCCAGGACTGGGCAGCTCAGCCTCCAGGTCATAACCGCCCTACAAGGCCACTCGGCCCCCACATCATCACCGCCTTCCGCGCCATCATGGCCCAACCAAGTTGGGTGTCAGGTCGGCAAGCTACTCCAGACACGTGAACGGCTTGTGATCAAGCCATCAAGGCCAAGCCCTAACGAACGGCCCCTGGCTATCCAACTGGGCCTCCTAGACATCATTTCGAAATCAAGTTGGGACGTCAGGTGAGCAACCGCCCTTGTATCTGGAGGGCTCTTGATCAAGCCAACAAGGCGATAGCCCTAGCAAACGGCCCCCAGCCACCTAGCTGGGCCTCGTAGGCATCATTACCCAACCCAGTTGGGGCATCGTATCACTGCCGCCCTAAGCCCAACACTGCCTCTGAAACTCTATAAAGAGGAATTGGTAAGCATTCAAAAGGACGGATTCTTTTTCAACTTCCGATATATACACTTAACTTTGCCCTAACTTAAGCATCGGAGCATCTTTGGAGGCATCCCCTCCGTCGACCCCATAGCCACTCTCTTTTCCCTGTGCAGGTACCTCCGCTGTCCGACCTCCAGCTCAGCAACGCACATATTTGGCATCAACAAATTGGCGCCGTCCGTGGGAAACCACATCTCTCGCTGACCGTAACAGCGAAGAAGTCCAAAAGAACTCATCTGTTATCATGCCGCCAAAGACACCCGCCAGGGATCTAGGCGCTCGCGTACTATGGTCGGGACAACAGTCGGGAGCAAGTTCCTCCGCTGAACTCGGGGCTCACCCGAATGAAGGTACGCTCCAGGTGCAATTCACAGAGCTCGCACAACTAGTAGCCGATTTGGCTGCCGAAGTTCGCGAGAGACCTCAGCATACTATACCACTCCCTTCACAAGAACCAAGTCGCAACGGTTCCGCCAACCGCCGCCCACCAGCAGATGACTGTTCGGCAACCCACTCACCTCCCCTAGCCAAGTCCAAGGAAAGTCCCGTGCCCAAGAACAGCGAAGGGTTTGGCAAGCGGATCGAGGACATAGAGGGGCGAATTAATGAGGCGTTTAGAGAACGCAGCCACAGTATTAGCGATGATCTCGATGTGCAGGACCCACCTTTCACACAAGAAGTCCTCGACGCCCCCCTCCCACCAAATTTTCGAATGGCCCAAATCAAACCATACGATAGATCCACTAATCCCCTGGATCATCTCCAGCACTACCGAACCACAATGACCCTCCATAGACATTCGGACCCTGTGATGTGCCGGGCCTTTCCATTGACCCTTGAGAAAGCGGCTGGGACGTGGTATTCCCGTTTGAAACCAGGAGGCATCCGCACCTTCAAAGACCTAAGCTATGCTTTCGCCTCTCATTTTATCAGTAGCAAAGGACCCAAGAAAACTTCAGAGTCGCTGTTCAATATTGTCCAGTCAAAAGGAGAAAAGCTTCGCGCCTATATTTCTAGATTCAATACTGCAGCTTGGGAGATCCCAGATCTTGATTCCTGTGTTCAGCTCTTGGCATTCAAAAATGGACTAAGATCCGGATTCTTTAGTTCAAAACTCATCAGACGTCCGCCTGTGGATATGAGTGAAGTCTTGGCACGAGCCAAAAAATACATGCTGGCAGAAGACGATCAAGTGTTCTGAAGAGAATGCGAAGGAGACAAGGAAAGGAGGAAGAGAGGCCCCACTAGTCCCTGCCGTGAGCCCACTAAGCGACCGTTCCGCGATTAGAAACCCAGAACCCTCAGGCCTTTTGAAGATAGACCGCAGAATCTTACAGCTTTCGGAACCAGAGCCAGAACTCCGGGGCAAATCCATAGCTACTCACCGCTGAATACCTCCAGGACCAACATTCTAATGCAGATTCACGACAGGGACCTCTTGCAATGGCCCCCAAGACCGCCAAACCTCAACCCAGATCGAAATGCTTGGTGTAGACTCCACAGAAATTTTGGCCATGACACGGAAGGCCTTAAAAAACCAGATCGAGGCCCTCATCAATTGAGGGCATCTAAAAGAATACGTCGGGCCACGACGGGAAAAATTCGATGAACAAGCACGCAGAAGCCCTGAACGCCCTCTCGAGCGAAACAGACCTACAAGGGCAAGTCAGAAGAGCCCAGGGCCAAGTTATAGGGAGCCTAGCCAGAAAAAACCAGAGGCCCCCGTGGCAAAGATCATCAAAACCATTTACGGAGGGCCCGCTGCTGGAGGGGAGTCGCATGCTCGCAGTAGGTCTTATGTCAGGTCAATAGCCTCTATCTCTGGACCTCATAAACGACCTAAGACCGGAGAGATCATTTCATTTTCGGACGAAGACTTAGAAGGAGTACAGATCCCACATGACGATGCTGTTGTGATTTCACTCCTCGTGGCCAATCACGAAATAAGACGAGTCCTGGTCGACAACGGGAGCTCGGCCGACATTCTCTTTTATGATGCCTTTCAACAAATGCAACTGGGCGATACACATCTAGAGCTGGTCTCCACCCCACTCTATGGCTTCTCAGGGGGACCAGTCTTTACAGAAGGCAGCATAATCCTCCCGGTAACTGCAGGGACGACACCCCGAACAACAACTGTGCACTCCACTTTGTTAATTGTTCGACAACCCTCCTCCTACAACATGATACTTGGATGACCTGCACTGAATAAACTCCGAGTGGTTGTCTCTACCCATCACCTCAAAATTAAATTCCCCACGGAAGATGGAGTAGGCGAAATCAAAGGAGATCAACGAATCGCCAGATCTTGTTATCTCAGTGTGGTAAAAGGTAAGAAGACGGAAGCCCTACCGCTTGAACTGGACGACCTTAGAGACGAAGCGAACGACCTACGAGGTCGGCCCGTAGAAGATGTACTCACGGTCCCCCTCGGCGAAGACAGCACCAAAACTGTCCAAATTGGTTCAAACCTGTCCAACACACTCCAAGAATCCCTGTTAGCCCTTCTACGGGCAAACCAAGACCTATTCGCCTGGACCGCTGCAGATATGCTAGAGATCAGCCTGGATGTCATCGTACATCGCTTAAGTGTGGATTCGACCCACAAGCCAGTCATCCAGAAGAAAAGGTCATTTGCTCCTAGGCGACAGGCAGTTGTCTAGTCAGAAGTTGACAAATTGCGTTCGGCTAACTTCATCCGAGAGGTGAGCTATCCAGATTGGGTATCCAATGTTGTAATGGTAAGAAAGGCAAACGGCAAATGGCGAATCTGTATAGACTTTTTAGATCTAAATAAAGCCTGTCCAAAAGACAGTTTTCCGTTGCCCCGAATTGACCAACTCGTTGATGCAACATCCGGCCATGAACTGTTAACATTCATGGATGCCTACTCCGGGTATAACCAGATCCTCATGCACCAGCCTGACCAAGAGAAAACGGTGTTTGTCACAGAACAAGGCCTTTATTGTTATAGAGTCATGCCATTCGGTTTGAAAAGCGCTGGACAGCACCAAAACTGTGCACTCCACTTTGTTAATTGTTTGACAAGCCTCCTCCTACAACATGATACTTGGATGACCTACACTGAATAAACTCCGAGTGGTTGTCTCTACCCATCACCTCAAAATTAAATTCCCCACGGAAGATGGAGTAGGCGAAATCAAAGGAGATCAACGAATCCCCAGATCTTGTTATCTCAGTGTGGTAAAAGGTAAGAAGACGGAAGCCCTACCGCTTGAACTGGACGACCTTAGAGACGAAGCGAACGACCTACGAGGTCAGCCCGTAGAAGATGTACTCACGGTCCCCCTCGGCGAAGACAGCACCAAAACTGTCCAAATTGGTTCAAACCTGTCCAACACACTCCAAGAATCCCTGTTAGCCCTTCTACGGGCAAACCAAGACCTATTCGCCTGGACCGCTGCAGATATGCTAGAGATCAGCCTGGATGTCATCGTACATCGCTTAAGTGTGGATTCGACCCACAAGCCAGTCATCCAGAAGAAAAGGTCATTTGCTCCTAGGCGACAGGCAGTTGTCTAGTCAGAAGTTGACAAATTGCGTTCGGCTAACTTCATCCGAGAGGTGAGCTATCCAGACTGGGTATCCAATGTTGTAATGGTAAGAAAGGCAAACGGCAAATGGCGAATCTGTATAGACTTTTTAGATCTAAATAAAGCCTGTCCAAAAGACAGTTTTCCTTTGCCCCGAATTGACCAACTCGTTGATGCAACATCCGGCCATGAATTGTTAACATTCATGGATGCCTACTCCGGGTATAACCAGATCCTCATGCACCAGCCTGACCAAGAGAAAACGGTGTTTGTCACAGAACAAGGCCTTTATTGTTATAGAGTCATGCCATTCGGTTTGAAAAGCGCCGGGGCCACCTACCAGAGGTTGGTGAACAAGATATTCAAAAGACAGATAGGTTGGAATATGGAAGTATACGTAGATGACATGCTGGTTAAAAGCATCAAAGCAAAAGACCACGAAGTCGATCTCTAAGAAGCTTTTGATATCCTCCGCCATCATCACATGAAGTTGAATCCCACGAAATGTGTTTTTGGAGTCACTGGGGGGAAATTCCTCGGCTTTATAATAACCCACAGAGGTATAGAGGCCAATCCAGAGAAGATCGACGCTATTCTTAACATGGGCCCACCTCGGACTGTGAGGGAAGTCCAGCGACTCACTGGAAGGATAGCGGCTCTCAGTCGATTCATGTCGAAGTCGGCCGAGAAATGCCTACCCTTTTTTAAGGCCATTCGTCGGACCTGAAACTTTGTGTGGAACGAAGATTGTCAAGAAGCATTCAGGGCGCTGAAAATATATTTAGGGACAACCCCCATACTTACCAAACCAGTGGTTGGCGAAGAACTCTTCTTGTATCTCTCGGTCGGACCCGAAGTAGTGGCCTCTGTCCTAATTCAGGAAGAGGAAGGTGCACAGAAGCCGGTGTATTATGTCAGCAAGGTACTTCACGATGCCGAGATAAGATATCTTCCTATAGAAAAGATGGTGTATGCACTGTTGATTTCGGCCTGGAAACTACGACCCTATTTTCAAGCCCATACTATCACTCTCCTCACCAACCAACCTCTTCGACAAATACTTCACAAGCCAGATGTTTCCGACAGAATGGTCAAATGGTCAATAGAGTTGGGTGAGTTCGACATCCGCTATCGACCTCGGACAGCTATTAAAGCCCAGGCCTTAGCTGATTTTGTCATGGAAACCACTCTGCCATTAACGGAAGGAAAGTCTCCGCAGGATGTTAACAAATCGAGCCCGTTTTTTCGATGGACCCTCCATGTTGACGGATCCTCCACTGACTCTGGAAGCGGAGCCGGGCTCATCCTGAGCGATCCTGATCACTTCACCATTGAGTACGCCTTGAGGTTTAAATTTCCAGCATCTAACAACGAAGCCGAGTATGAAGCTCTACTCGCGGACATGAAGTTAGCCAAGGTGATTTCTGTGCAGAATTTGCATGTATATAGCGATTCCCAATTGGTGGTGAACCAAGTGAACGGCGAATTCGAGGCCAGGGGAGAAAAAATCGCTCGTTACCTAGCAGCAGCAAAGAGATTAGCTGCACAGTTTGAAGTATTTTCCCTGAATCAGATTCCTCGGTCGGAAAATACGAAGGCCGACTCATTAGCCCGACTTGCGTCATCTTGCCAGCTCGAGTCAAGGCGAGCGGTCTACCTCGAAACCCTAGCCATACCAAGCATCGATGAAATAATGGTCTTACCTGTGATTGGTGAGAGAACATGGATGAGTCATATCCTGAAATATCTGCGTGACGGTCTTCTTCCCGACAACAAAGGCGAAGCCCAAAAAATTATGTCTCGGGCCGCCCGATACGCAATTCTAGACCCAACCTGTATAAGCGAGGGCTAACAATGTCCTACTTGAAATGTCTTGACCCAACCGAAGCTAATTACGCCCTCCGCGAAGTCCACGAAGGTATATGTGGAAATCACCTCGGGGGACGTGCCTTGGCATTCAAGATCCTTCGTCAAGGATACTATTGGCCAAAGATGAGGGAAGCAGCCATGGAGCCGGTAACCAAATGTCAAAGCTGTCAGCGATATGCCGCTGTGCCACATCAGCCAGCAAACCTTTTGACGCCAATAGTTAGTCCACTCCCTTTCGCTATGTAGGGAATAGACCTTCTCGGGCCTTTTCCTGGAGCAACCGGCCAGCGAAAGTACCTCATAGTTGCAATAGATTACTTTACAAAATGGGTGGAAGCTGAGCCCTTAGCCAGCATCACCGACTTTCAGGCCCGAGCCTTCGTATGGAAGTCAATCGTATGTCGGTTCAAAACATTTTGACAGTGTTCGGTTCAAAACATTTTGTGATGAATTACACATCGACCATCGTTTCTCTTCTGTTGAGTACCCACAAGCAAATGGATAAGCCGAAGTTACCAACCGAATGATCCTGCAAGGCATTAAAAGGCGAATAGACGAAGTAGATAAGCAGTGGACAGACCATTTGCCCAACATACTTTGGGCATATCGAACCACGGCTCGAGTAGCTACGGGAGAAACCCCCTTCTTCATGACTTATGGATCCGAGATAGTGATCCCTTTGGAAATAGGAGTACCCTCCTTATGAGTACAAAGCTTCGAAGAACAAAGCAATGAGGAAGCCCTTCACATGAATGCCGATCTTCTCGATGAAGCCCGGGATAAAGCCCAAATTCGACTCGCCGTTTATCAACAGCGAGTTGCCAAGTACTTCAATTCAAGAGTAAAAGTAAGGCACTTCGATCTCCATGACCTCGTCTTATGAAAGAATGAAGTATCTAGGCCTCGAGAATCAGGCAAATTGGTCCCTAACTGGGAAGGGCCCTATCGAATCAGAAAAATATGTCGCTCTGGAACTTTTGAGCTCGAGGAGCTTGGTGGGAAGCCTATCCCCCGAACTTGGAACGCCGAACACCTTCGATGTTTTTTTCAGTAACACACCAATATGTAAATGCATAACACCCGAAGTAAAAAGCATAGTTGTTATATATATAAAAGTTTGGAGTTCGTTACAAAATAATCTAAAGTGTTATCTTTGCCATGGGGAAACAAAAGAAGCGCTACTGGCTCCGGAATACAAAACTAGCTACAACTTCTGATTGGGCCGGATGAAGGCACGGTCAGTCTAAAGCCGCATCACCCTGAGTCGGAGACCCGGCGCCTGGATGGTCCTCCTGATCTCCACACTGCTTCTGTTCCTCGTCCTGGTCCTCATCCAGAACCTCTAGCTCCTCATCCTCAGGACCCAGTAGGTCCAGGCTGGAAAAATCAAGCTCAGGGTATAGAGCCTTAGCCTTCCCCCTCGCGTCCATAAACCCGGAATAATACTGTTAGACCCCCTCGAAAACAACGGCCGACTGATATGCCTCCGACTCTTTAAACGAAGCCAGAGCCTGCTCCATAGTCACTTGAGCACGAGCCTCCGCCCCCTCTATAGCTGCTCGAATGCGAGACTCGATCTCCTCCTCAACAGCTCGAGTACGGGCCTCAGCATCAGACTGAGCCTGCCTGGCAGATTCCAGCAAAGTCTGAAGATGAAATACCGCCTCGGTCTTCTCCTCTACCTGGAGCTGAGCCCGCCCAAGAAGCTCCACTGTCTCCATACAGCGACGAGCTGTCGCGCCCAAGATAGCTCCCATCTGAAAACCAGCGAAAACATATTAAGATTTGAAAGCTAGAAATTTAAAGGACTAACCGATAAAACATAGAATGTACTTGGGATGCTACTGTCTCCGCAGCTACACAGAGAGACTCGGTGGTCTTTCGTCCCAGCTCCACGACATCTCGAGGAAGAGTCCCCTTCGTCAGATGCTCACGCACTACTCGAGGATGCGCGAAAACAGAATCGTCTGACCTTAAGGCCCACTCGGGTATGAACACAGAGGCCTCTGCAGCAGTTCCCTGACTCGGAGCTGGAGCCGGGATAGGCCTAACCATGGGTGAACCGGGTGGAGGAGCGATAGGATCGGAAACCATCTCGGGCTGAGACTGGGACCTTGACGCAGTCTCCAGCTCTATGGGTACGGGGGGCTGGGTTCGCGACTTCTTTCTGCTTCCTGACCCAGAAGCCTGCTGCTTCTCAGCCCGGGCGGCCCTCCGCTTCTCCAGGGCCACCTTCTTGGCATACTCCTTCGCACGAGCCGCGGCCTCCATCTCTGCCCACATGAACAAGAGAAAAGTATTTAGTGTCAAGTATAAACAAACAAATAACTGAAGGGAAAAGTGGCAAACAAAAAGTGTACCACTCTCAAGGGAAGGCCCAGGACAAGGGGGCAGAGACCTCACCGAGCTAACGCCTCATTGTCATAGAGGACTTGGACGTCAATAGGTGAGCCCACCATTGCATCTACAGTCTCCTGCTCATAGGGGAGAAGACCCACCTTCTTGCACTTCCTAGTCCGATCTATACTCCAAGATCGATGAAGGCCAAAGTCCTTATCCGACTGAATGAAGAAAAAATTCTTCTTCCATCTCTTAATAGATGAAGGTGTCTTCTGCAACAACCTTCTCCTCGGCCGAGTACTAAAAACTACCCAGCCGGTCTGACCGTGCCTACTGATGAGAAAGTGAGCTTTGAACACGTCCATGGTTAACGGTCTGCCCACTGCCCCACCAACGTAGAGGAAGGCTATGATCAGTCACATCGAATTTGGTACAATCTGACATAGTGCGATACCGAAATATCGGAGGATACTTTGGAAAAAGGGATAGAGAGGGAACCGTAGCCCGGCTTGCAGTTGATGTTCGTACACGCAAAGCTCGTAAGGGGCTCGGTCGGGAAGGACATCGTAGGCCCTCTCCCCCACTTTAGGAAACCGAAGAGTGTACTCGTCTGGAATGCGGTACGTCTTTCGAATCACCGCTAAGTCTTCTCCCTTGATCTGACTAGGGACCTCTATTGCGACATAATACCACTCCTCTCTCTCCTCCCCAGCTGAGGTCTCTCTAATCTAAGTCAATGCCCTATCCCTATCTGTCAATACTCTGACCTCTCTGTCTTCCGAGGAGGGACTCCCTTCAGACCCAGATAATTCCCCCGGAGGGATATATGGTACCAAGGCCCAAGGACCTGGAGACGGCCCGGTCCCTTCAGGGCGTTCTCCCCTCGACGAGGATGAGGATGTCTCCCCGTCCTCGGTACTACAACTACTACGAGTACTTTCTATACTACTCCTACTAGTACTGCTACCGCTAGGCCTGTCGTGAAAAAGTTCAAATGAAGACATGAGTAAAGAGAAGGGCAGACGAACTCACCAAAGTCCGAAGAGTTTGGACTTAGTGCCTCTTAAGCTTCCAACAGTTGGTGAAAGACAATCCCCCTTCACGACCTCAGCAAAACCACGAAGTGATAACACCAAGACAAATCCTAACAGTGAAGAAAAGATCGCGAGCGAGGACGAGGACTCTCAAGAACTTACTCGCTGCACTAGGGCGAGGACGAGGACTTTCAAGAAGTTGCTCTCTAAACCAGCTAACTCAGATTGAAAGTGAATAAAGGGAGAAGAAACCCAAACCTCCTTATATAGGAAACGAAACACGACAAACGGGGACATTTAATGCGGGCATAAAACCGAGAGTCCTTTGAGAGGCCCGAGGCAAACTCTCACGCTTCCCCAAAAGACATCCCATTCCCCGAAGCTACCGCCATTTTCCCTAAAAAGCCTTCTCAGTTCCCAAGGGGAAATCATCATTACTATGCTCTGTTGACCACACTAAAGCAGCCACGTGTCTCTCCCACCGCCACTGCGAAGATAAAACACCATTCTCTTGAAGGTCCGAGGATATGGATTGCTCCACTAGTCCTCGGACCCATGGTGTTCTTGGCCGAGGAGATGGATTGCTCCATGAGTCCTCGGCCCATTCTCTTCAAGGTCCGAGGAGATGGATTGCTCCACTTGTTCTCGGACCCATGGTGTTCTTGGCCGAGGAGATGGATTGCTCCACGAGTCCTCGGCCCATTCTCTTCAAGGTCCGAGGAGATGGATTGTTCCACTTGTCCTCGGACCCGTGGTGTTCTTGGCCGAGGAGATGGATTGCTCCACAAGTCCTCAGCCCATTCTCTTCAAGGTCCGAGGAGATGGATTGCTCCACTTGTCCTCGGACCCATGATGTTCTTGGCCGAGGAGATGGATTGCTCCACAAGTCCTCGGCCCATTCTCTTCAAGGTCTGAGGAGATGGATTGCTCCACTAGTCCTCGAGCCCATGGTGTTCTTGGCCGAAGAGATTGATTGCTCCACGAGTTCTCAGCCCATTCTCTTCAAGGTCCGAGGAGATGGATTGCTCCACTTGTCCTCGGATCCATGGTGTTCTTGGCCGATAAGATGGATTGCTCCACAAGTCCTCGGCCCATTCTCTTCAAGGTCCGAGGAGATGGATTGCTCCACTAGTCCTCGGACCCATGGTGTTCTTGGCCGAGGAGATGGACTGCTACATAAGTCCTCGGCCCATTCTCTTCAAGGTCTGAGGAGATGGATTGCTCCACTAGTCCTTGGACCTATGGTGTTCTTGACCGAGGAGATGGATTGCTCCGCGAGTCCTCGGCCCATTCTCTTCAAGGTCCAAGGAGATGGATTGTTCCACTTATCCTCGGACCCATGGTGTTCTTGGCCGAGGAGATGGATTGCTCCACAAGTCCTCATCCCATTCTCTTCAAGGTCCAAGGAGATGGATTGCTCCACTTGTCCTCGGACCCATGGTGTTCTTGGCCGAAGAGATGAATTGCTCCACAAGTCATCGGCCCATTCTCTTCAAGGTCCGAGGAGATGGATTGCTCCACTAGTCCTCGAACCCATGGTGTTCTTGGCCGAGGAGATGGATTGCTCCACGAGTCCTCGGCCCATTCTCTTCAAGGTCCGAGGAAATGGATTGCTCCACTAGTCCGCGGACCCATGGTGTTCTTGGCCGAGGAGATGGATTGCTCCACAAGTCCTCGGCCCATTCTCTTTAAGGTCCGAGGAGATTGATTGCTCCACTAGTCCTCGGACCCATGGTGTTCTTGGCCGAGGAGATGGATTGCTCCACGAGTCCTCAGCCCATTCTCTTCAAGGTCCGAGGAGATGGATTGCTCCACTAGTCCTCGGACCCATGGTGTTCTTGGCCGAGGAGATGGATTGCTCCACAAGTCCTCGACCCATTCTCTTCAAGGTCCGAGGAGATGGATTGCTCCACTAGTCCTCGGACCCATGGTGTTTTTGGCCGAGGAGATGGATTGCTCCACTTGTCCTCGGACCCATGGTGTTCTTGGCCGAAGAGATGGATTGCTCCACAAGTCCTCGGCCCATTCTCTTCAAGGTCCGAGGAGATGGATTGCTCCACTTGTCCTCGAACCCATGGTGTTCTTGGCCGAGGAGATGGATTGCTCCACTAGTCCTCGGCCCATTCTCTTTTGCCTTAGAGCACATCTTCGACCTCGACATCATGGCTCCACAGATGAACAAATGCCAACCCAGTTATGCTACTTCCTTAACCACAGTGTTGTACTTAAGGAAGTGGGGGGCCTCTAATACTGCTAAAAAATACCCCTCCGATAGGAAGACGACGCGTGGATCCACTTAACAGTAGGCCTGTAGAAGACATGTGGACGATCCAGGACCGGGCAGCTCAGCCTCCAGGTCATAACCGCCCTACAGGGCCACTCGGCCCCCACGTCATCACCGCCTTCCGCGCCATCATGGCCCAACCAAGTTGGGTGTCAGGTCGGCAAGCTACTCCAGACACGTGAACGGCTTGTGATCAAGCTATCTAGGCCAAGCCCTAACGAACGACCCCTGGCTATCCAACTGGGCCTCCTAGGCATCATTTCGAAATCAAGTTGGGACGTCAGGTGAGCAACTGCCCTTGTATCTGGAGGGCTCTTGATCAAGCCAACAAGGCGAAAGCCCTAGCAAACGGCCCCCAGCCACCTAGCTGGGCCTCGTAGGCATCATTACCCAACCCAGTTGGGGCATCGTATCGTTGCTGCCCTAAGCCCAACACCGCCTTTGACACTCTATAAAGAGGACTTGGTAAGCATTCAAAAGGACGGATTCTTTTTCAAATTCCGATATATACACTTAACTTTGCCCTAACCTAAGCATCGGAGCATCTTCGGAGGCATCCCCTCCGTCGACCCCATAGCCACTCTCTTTTCCCTGTGCAGGTACCTCCGCTATCTGACCTCCAGCTCAGCAACGCACATATTTGGCATCAACAAACATATACACCATTAGCAAGTAACAGTCACAGTCACTACTTACCCATGATAGCACAGTAGTACAACACCCATAAGCGAATAAGGCCCATAACTGATACCCACTATTAAATTATAAACCAGTATTCATTACAGGCCCAATACCCACTCCCATCCATATGATACCCATTAAAAAAAAAAGACATAAATAAGAGGAAAAGAAAAGACAAATATAAGTGAAAAGAGTCATGTTGTTCACCGTGCTTCTTCAAACTCTAAAAAACACAGGAAGAAGTTGAAAAAACAACGTAGAATTCTAAAACCTTAAAAAAGACATATAGCTCATGGTTCCTCAATATTGAAGACAGACTGCAAATCATAAATTGTAGGCATTTTTTGGCAGAAATTTGTTTTTAAAAGAAAGCATCTATTTTAAGTTTTAACAAGTTGAACTTGACTGGTACTGAACAGATGAATCGATCGATTCGCATACAATACCATCTATTCATGCATAGTTGTTAAAAGCAGAAAGCACAATAAGGTGCAAAGGGTATCTGAAGCCTAGGTGCAAGGCGCAGGTGCGCACATGACGAAGGTAAGACATATATTTACGAAAAAATATGTATAAAATGGTTATAATTCATATAACAAAAACTATATTTAGAAATATCATAAAATTTCAATTTGTAATCAACTTATCATTGCTTCAATACAAACACACTAAATTATTATAAAAGAGAATATATACTAACATTTGAAAAAGAGCACCGTAAAGTTGGCCATAATTGCTGTTGATGCCAAAAATGTGTAAGGCTGAGCTGGAGGCCTAGTTGCACCTGTTCCTGCACAAAGAAAGAGAGACTATGGGTCGCCGGAGGGGTGCCTCCGGAGATGCTCCGATGCTTAAGTCAGAATAAAGCAAATTATATAGAGACTTGTGATAAGAGTTCATAATATCCATATGTTTGTTATATTTCCTCATGTTTTAATAGTTATAATTGCTTAAATCTTGGATTTTGATTATGTTTCGTATTTTGTGGAGTAGATTGAGGAGTTGAATCAAATTGAAGTCAAAAGCAAGATTTTATGAAGAGTGGACAGCAACTTGGCGCTGCAGCCCCAGGAAGTTGGCGCTGCAACGCTGGAATGGCAAGATTTTATGAAGAGTGGACAGAAACCTGGCGCTGCAGCCCCAGGAAGTTGGTGCTGCAGCCCCAAACCGCGGGTTTTGAAAGTTATAAATACTAACCCTAGCTGAAAGAAAAAAAAAAGCTCGGACAAAAGAGGCGACCGTTGAATAGAAAATCCCTCTTCTCTTTTCTTTAGGTTTTCTTTTAATTATGAGTAGCTAAATACTCTTCTCAACTGAAGGATAATTGAAGTCTTGGTTCTTCAAGAATTATGAGATCTAAATAATTTTCATTGCTCTTTTATTTCTTCTCTATTTATATATCTTCTGTGTTTATTATCAATTATTGTCTTGGTTGATTGATGCAAAAGGCCTGTTGTTCAATTATTAGGTCAATAAATTGCCATTTAGAACTTTAAATCCGTAATTGTTTAAACGTTCTAATATTAGTGGTAAAATAACAAAGTTGATTATAACCAGATTTTCGATTTATGTTATGGAGATATATAACCTAGTCTAAATGAATCGAGCTTGTGTATTTGTTGGCTAGAATTGGTAGTCTCTCTAATTATTAATGTTGTCGATAGATTAAATCCTAAGAGCTTATTTAGGGTTGTTTATTAACAAGGGAATTAATCAAAGAGCTTGTTTTGGTTATCGAGAAAGTAAGGAGAGATAGGTTGTTAGAGCTTGTTAGCAACCATAACCAATTTGGTGAAGAATAGAAGATTTTATCCTTGTATCTATGATCAATTCTCTGAACCAATTCTGAAATTATACCTTCGGTTGGATGTTTTCCCGATATTGGTTTGTCCTTAGTTTTTAGTTGATTATAATTTCTTTCTCTTTTATTTAACTCTGAAATTTCAAACCCCCATTTTCTCCGCTTTAATTTTCATTAAAATAAATCTACCCAATCTCTGTGGATTCGACCTTGCTCATCACTGTTACAATTTGTATTTTTGAGAGTGAGAATTTTATTATTTATTGGATTCGACACCCACCAAATTTTTGGCGGCGTTGCCGGGGATTGGTTTTAATTAGATTTATTTTAATGCTTCGATCTTCTCGTGCAGGTGAACTCCAATACGATCCTGAGATTGAGAAGACAGCTCGGGAGTTGAGGAAGGAAGCTAAATTGCGTGACAAACAAGCATCTTCATCCTCACCCCCCAGATTTAATTCAGTACCTAACTTAGTTGATTCATTTAGCGATTCTGAAAAAGAAGAAGCGATGGCCAATCAAGAGATAACTTTAAGGGAATTGGTTGCACCAAATTTAAATCAACAGCCACTCTGCATTACATATCCAGCTTTGGAAGTGGGTTTTGAGTTAAAATCAGGATTGATCCATTTGCTCCCAACTTTTCATGGTCTTGAGAATGAAGATCCTCACAAGCATCTGAAGGAATTCCACGTGGTGTGTTCAAGCATGAGACCACAAGGAGTGACCGAAGATCAAATCAAATTACGTGCTTTTCCATTCTCGCTGACTGAAAAAGCAAAGGATTGGTTATTTTATTTGCCCCCTGGCTCTATAACCATATGGATGTAGATGGTGAGATTATTTCTTGATAATTTTTCCCTGCATCACGAGCTGCTGGCATTAGAAGGGAGATATGTGGAATAAAACAGAAAGATACAGAGACCCTTCACGAGTATTGGGAAAGATTTAAGCAACTCTTTGCAAGCTGCCCACAACATGGAATTTCTAAACAGCTCCTCATTCAATATTTCTACGAATGGCTCCTACCCATGGAAAGGAAGATGATGGATGCAGCGAGTGGAGGTGATATAGTGAACAAAACTCCTCGTGACGCTAGAGAATTGATCTCCATTATAGTCGCTAACTCACAACAATTTGGATTCAGGCAGGACACATCTCCAATAAGGGTGAATGAGGTAAGTATATCTTCCATTGCAAATCAAATATCCAATCTAACTTCTGTTGTCCAACAGTTAGATGTAGGAAATATGCAACAAGTGAAAGCTTGTGGGATTTGTGCCACCATCGGTCATCCAACTGATATGTGCCCTGCACTTCGAGATGATTCTTATGAGCATGCCAATGTAGCTGGAGGATTTCCAGGCCCACCACAAAGGAAATATGATCCCTATTCAAATACCTATAACCCAAGATGGAGGGATCATCCTAATTTCAGCTATGGAGCAAGACCACCATTCCAACACTTTCAGCATAGACCGCCTGTTCCACCACCACAACAAAACTCCACAAGTTCATGTATGTCTCTAGAAGAAATTGTTAAATCACTTGCAACTAACACGCAACAATTTCAACAGGAGACAAGAACAAGCATTCAACAATTGGAGAACCAAATGAGTCAACTGGCATTTTCTGTGAACCGATTGGAATCTCAAGGTAAATTGCCCTCCCAAACTATTGTTAACCCAAAACAAAATGCTAGTGCAGTTACCTTGAGAAGCGGGAAGGAGTTGAAGGAACCCAGTAAGGCAGCACGTGGAGAAGAAATTGAAAAAGAAGTAGTTGCTTCTCAACCTCAAACTGACCAGCCTAGGGGACTCGATAGTGAACAACCAAAGGCATTGGTGACAAATCCTCCCTTTCCTACTAAACTAAATAAATCCAAAAAAAAGGAGAAAGATAAGGAAATTCTTGAAACTTTTCGCAAGGTTGAGGTAAATATTCCTTTACTTGATGCAATTAAACAAGTGCCTCGATATGCTAAATTTCTCAAGGAGTTGTGCACCAACAAGAGGAAGTTGAAAGGTAATGAAATGATAAGTATGGGGGAAAATGTTTCAGCCATCCTCCAGAAAAAATTACCTCCAAAATGCAAGGACCCAGGTATGTTTACTATCTCTTGCAAACTAGGTGATGTTAGGATTGAGAAAGCAATGCTAGATCTAGGAGCTTCAATA
Organism: Bretschneidera sinensis; assembly: GCA_023935145.1. NCBI lineage: Eukaryota > Viridiplantae > Streptophyta > Magnoliopsida > Brassicales > Akaniaceae > Bretschneidera > Bretschneidera sinensis. Next base: position 108,058,184 of record CM043702.1, read on the forward strand.
AATGTCATGCCTCTCTCTATTTTTTCATCTTTGAATATTGGTCCATTAAAAGAAACAGGTGTATTTATTCAACTTGCTGATAGATCTAATGTATATCCTGAAGGAGTTTTGGAGGATGTCTTAGTACAAGTTAATGGGTTGGTATTTCCTGCTGATTTTTATGTTCTTGACATGGAAGAAGATGACTCTTCTAATTCAACATTAATGTTATTAGGAAGGCCATTTCTAAAAACATATAGGACAAAAATTGATGTGCATGATGGTACACTCACAATGGAATTTGATGGTGAAATTATTAAATTCAATATTTATGATGCCATGAGATACCCTAATGATGTGTCTTCTGTTTTTGTTATGGATGTTATTGACCCATTGGTGCAGGAAATCTTTAATCTAGTTGATGATGATAAACTAAAAGTTACACTTAGCAGGCATCTCACTCTTGAAGGGCTACGAAAGATCATGAAGAAGTTTATGTTGGAGTCCGACCTACAGGATGCAATCTACGAATTAGAATCACTTAAACCTGTAAGGTATGATGTGTCTTACATTGAGTTGCCTCTTTCTCACACAAAACTTCTTCCTTCTATTGTGCAGGCACCAAAATTGGAATTGAAACCCTTAACAAATCATCTGAAATATGCATTACCCATGGCTTTACAAGAGCATATATCAAGCCAGAATTTGCGGATGTTACTGATGACATCCTTGAGGCCTCTCCAAAGCATACAAGCACCGAATTTGGCAATGAAGCAGTGGCTGGTGCATTCAACCTATGTTTGTCTAGGAGGGAATAAGAATGTCTGGCTGAAGACGTAAAACTTAGCGCTTTTGGGAGGCAACCCAACTTTTTGTCTTACTTTCCTTGTTTTTTTTATTCGTTTTTTTTATTTAGATTATTTTTATTTTATTTTATTTTTATCATTTTTCGAAGTGCACTTGATTTTCTTTCCAATTTATTTAGCAGAAGATGATTTTCGTAACCTGTGGGCAAGCCTTATGGAAAATCTTGAATCCTGGAATTGGGCAACAAACCAGAAGAAATTGTTAAATCAGCTTGCAAGACTCGAAGACCAAGTTACCAGAATGGACAAAACATGACAGCCTTCTTTGCTTACATGGGATTCACACAACCTTCGCCCCCAAGCACGTGACTGATATCTTGGTTGATGGTCAACATTTTCAGGGGAGTTTTCTACTTACTCTTGTTCTTTTATAGCTTTTGAGCATCTATTTTTGATACATTGAGGACAATGTAGGGACTAAGTGTGGGGGACGGTCTCTGACATATGAATTTGAATTTGATTTTACTTTGAACTTCAAAATTTGATTTTGTTAACCCAAAACAAAATGCTAGTGCAGTTACCTTGAGAAGCAGGAAGGAGTTGAAAGAACCCAGTAAGGCAGCATGTGGAGAAGAAATTGAAAAAGAAGTAGTTGTTCCTCAACCTCAACCTGACCAGCCTAGAGGACTCGATAGTGAACAACTAAAGGCATTGGTGACAAATCCTCCCTTTCCTACTAGATTGACTAAATCCAAGAAAGAAGAGGAAGAGAAAGGAATTCTTGAAACTTTTCGCAAGGTTGAGGTAAATATTCCTTTACTTGATGCAATTAAACAAGTGCCTCGATATGCTAAATTTCTCAAGGAGTTGTGCACCAACAAGAGGAAGCTGAAAGGTAATGAAAAGATAAGTATAGCGGAAAATGTTTCAGCCGTCCTCCAGAAAAAATTACCTCCAAAATGCAAGGACCCAGGTATGTTTACTATCCCTTGCAAACTAGGTGATGTTAGGATTGAGAAAGCAATGCTAGATCTAGGAGCTTCAATAAATATCATGCCTCTCTCTATTTATTCATCTTTGAATCTTGGTCCATTAAAAGAAACAGGTGTGATTATTCAACTTGCTGATAGATCTAATGTATATCCTGAAGGAGTTTTGGAGGATGTCTTAGTACAAGTTAATGGGTTGGTATTTCCTACTGATTTTTATGTTCTTGACATGGAAGAAGATGACTCTTCTAATTCAACATTAATGTTATTAGGAAGGCCATTTCTAAAAACATCTAGGACAAAAATTGATGTGCATGATGGTACACTCACAATGGAATTTGATGGTGAAATTATTAAATTCAATATTTATGACGCCATGAGGTACCCTAATGATGTGTCTTCTATTTTTGTTATGGATGTTATTGACCCGTTGGCGCAGGAAATCTTTGATCTAGTTGATGATGATAAACTAAAAGTTACACTTAACAGGCATCTCACTCTTGAAGGGCTACGAAAGATCATGAAGAAGTTTGTGTTGGAGTCCGACCTATAGGATGCATTCTACGAATTAGAATCACTTAAACCTGTAAGGTATGAGGTGTCTTACATTGAGTTGCCTCTTTTTCACATAAAAATTCTTCCTTCTATTGTGCAGGCACCGAAATTGGAATTGAAACCCTTACCAGATCATCTGAAATATACATTTTTGGGAGAAGGAGAAACTCTTCCGGTGATAATCTCAAACAAACTCTCCATATTAGAGGAAGAAAATTTGATTCGGATGCTTAGAGAGTATAAAGAGGCTATTGGCTGGACTATAGCTGACATTAAGGGATTGAGCCCTTCCACATGCATGCATAGGATACTATTAGAGGAAGATTGTAAGCCGTCTAGAGAAGCCCAACACCGACTGAATCCACCAATGATGGGAGTGGTAAAGAAAGAGATTTTGAAACTTCTCGATGCAGGTATGATCTATCCAATTTCAGACAGTAAATGGGTAAGTCCGGTTCAGGTTGTGCCAAAGAAAACAGGTATAACAGTAATAAAAAATCCTGATGGTGAGTTGGTGCCCACTCGAATCCAAAACAGGTGGCGGCTTTGTATAGATTATAGGAAGTTAAATGCATCAACTAGAAAAGAAAACTTTCCTCTTCCATTTATTGATCAAATGCTTGAACGTTTGGCTGGTCGTACTCATTATTGTTGTCTTGATGGTTATTCAGGTTTTCATCAAATCCAAGTCGCATCGGAGGATCAAGAAAAAACCACTTTCACATGCCCGTTTGGCACTTTTGCATACCGATGAATGCCATTTGGACTTTGCAATGCTCCTGCTACATTTCAAAGGTGTATGGTTAGTATATTTTCAGAGTACGTAGAAAATATCATAGAGGTATTTATGGATGACTTTACAGTCTATGGTAATTCTTTTGATACTTGTTTAACTAACCTTACAAAAGTGCTTAAAAGATGCATAGAAACAAACCTTGTTCTTAATTATGAAAAGTGTCACTTTATGGTTGATCAAGGTATTATTCTAGGCCATATTGTATCTTCTAAGGGAATTGAAGTTGATAAAGCTAAGATAGAAATTATCAAATCTTTGCCTTATCCCGCAAATGTGCGGGAAATTAGCTCTTTTCTTGGACATGCAGGATTTTATCGACGCTTTATCAAAGATTTTTCCAAAATCACTCAACCTTTATGTAGATTATTGTAAAAAGATGTGGTGTTCAAATTTGATGAGGTGTGCAAAGATGCATTCGATAAATTGAAGGATATGCTGACTTCGACGCCAATTATCCGGCCACTGAACTGGGATCTTCCATTCGAAATCATGTGTGACGCAAGCAATCACGCAGTTGGTGCTGTTCTTGGACATCGAGTTGGACGAGTTTCTCATGCCATCTACTATGCTTCAAGAACACTTGATAGTGCACAGAGGAACTATTCAACGACGGAAAAAGAACTTCTAGCTATTGTTTTTGCTTTAGAAAAATTTCATCCATATTTACTTGGCACTAAAGTAATTGTTTATTCTGATCATGCAGCTCTCAAGTATTTGCTGTCAAAGAATGAGGCAAAACCCAGACTCATTCGGTGGATATTTTTGCTACAAGAGTTCAATTTGGAGATACATGATAAAAAAGGTGCAGAGAATTTGGTCGCAGATCATCTCAGTAGATTGCCCACAAATGAAGAACCATCACCATTACAAGATGAATTTCCAGATGAGTATCTCTTTTCTATTGAAAAGTTAATCCCCTGGTATGCTGATATGGTTAATTATCTTATTACTAGAAAACTGCCAGATGATTTGTCTAGAGCTCAAAGAGATAAAATAAAAAGTGATGCTAAATATTATGTTTGGGATGATCCTTATTTGTGGAAACATTGTTCTGATCAAATTATTCGAAGGTGCGTCTCTCAATAAGAAACTCCTTCCATTTTGAAATTTTGTCATTCATATGCATGCGGAGGACATTTTGGTCCCAAAAGAACAGCTCATAAGGTGTTTGATAGGAACACTTTGTGTTACGTTTTTAATGCCTTTCCTACCCTATTTGGCTTTGCAATTCTCTTAACTTTGTTATTTTGAGCTTAGTTTCTTTTCTTAGTATTTAGAAAGCTTGTGAACGTGGGAATGGTAAAATAAGGCGCTAAAATGAGTTTTCCTAGTTACTTTAGGAAATCTAAGTGGATTAAGAAAATAGTCTTATCATTCTAAGAAACTTTTCTAATTATGGAAACTTTCCTTATCTATTATTTGCTGATTTCTTTGTAGGGTTCCACCTTGGAATTATTTGGATGATGTGTCAAAACACAAGAGAATATTGGAGTCCATTAGTGACATGGGTATGTCCAACCTAACATGGGCTTGCCCAACAAAAAAATCACATAATCTCTTGTCAACTAAGCAAGGTGCAAGGTCCAAGCCCAAAGTGGAGGAACATTCAGATGCAACAGCCTACTGGATTTTGGCCCATCATAACAGGCCCAAACAATATCATTTTTGAGACTTTCTTAGGTCCAAATTGAAGTTCAAGACGTCTTCTTTCCAGCCCAACAAGTTTCAGCTCATTTGGAGATGTGTGGAAGAAGATATGACCGTTTGAATTCTACTAGTTGGGTCCTCCTGAAATTTCGGGATTGTATTCCTTTTTCTTACTTTTGGCCATTCCTTGATTCTTTGCATGTTTTAGGGATTGTTTCCTTGCATGTTTTAGGGATTGTTTCCTTGCATGTTTCATGGCTTGTTTTTAGCATTGTTTTCTTGCTTTTCCTAAGCTTAGAGGGTTGTTCTAAGCTCTATAAATAGGGTGTTTGTAAGCTGAAAGAGATCATCTTTTCTCTTGGAACCATCTCTACTCAAAATTCAAGAAGCAAAAGGCTGAAACACTCCACCATTCCTTCTCCAATTGTGAGCACATTAGGACTTTTCCAAAATGTGTTCTCCTTCATCTATCATCATAGCCGTGAGGTTCATCACCATTAACATCTCAAGCTTCCTTGAGTGTGTTCAAGAAGTGTACCCCTTACGGCTATTCTTTTTAATTGTTTCAGCCTTGGATTCTTATGTTAGATATTATTATTAATTCAATGAGTTGGTTAATTTTCAGATTTATTCTTTAATGTTTTTGAATTGTTCATGATATGTAGACATATTAATTCATTACATATGTTGAATTTTCAGTTCTGTTATATTGAAAACTTTGATATTGCAAATCATTGAAGCCATAATCGCACTTTCGATCACCTAATTGATCTGGAGTACGATTTAAAGTGGTAAAAGCTATGAACAATAGCCAATGTTCTGGAAATTGCATGTTCTTTATCCATGGACTTTTTCATAGGAATAAGGAACATGTTATTGAATCATAATTCCTTTTGATCTTAATGATTTGTTTAAGTAATTGTAAGGATGCGCTGAGTATTAACTTGATTGCTTAAACAAAATAACTAGCTGATGGACTTTTCCTAAGCTTAGTGATTATCTAAGAAGGAATTTATAAAGTGCATGATCTCTTTAGGCTTGCACTTTGATTCAATTTTGATATGTGATTGAGGCACGAATTCGTTGTCTACATTGAAACAATTTGATTAGTCATTTAACAAACTTGATTTTCTGAATTGTGAGAGAAAATGATCAATTGTAAATAATTGTTCTTTAATTTCCTTAGTAAAATTAGTAAAAAGAAAAATCAGATCATGAAAACCCCCTAATCTTATGTAATGTTAATAGATGTAGATTTATATTTGTTTATAAACTGCTAATTAAACCAATCAAATCATTTATTATTATTTTTATGACTCTTTAGTATAGAGTACCCGCAATCCCCGGCCAATAACGATACCCTACTAATCACTTTACTACAATCTTCTGCAGGGTTTGTTGATGACCGAAATAAACGGTCTATCAAATGGCGCCGTTGCCGGGGATTGCAAAATCTCTATATTTTAGTGTCATTTAACTTGTTAATATTCTTCTTAGCATATAATATAACTTGTGTTTTACTTGATTGCAATTTTAGCATGTGACTTCCTTAAAACCATTTGTAACATTTGTAAGGGAAGCTATTATTATTTGTATTTCAAACTTTAACTTATATATTGATTCCTTTGCTTTTGTTATTTAGGTCGATGAATGTCAGCAGTTAGTAGAAAGACTCAAGAACTTAGAAAACGTTTGGCTTTACTAAAAGAAGTTGCACTTTCTACAAATCAACCTTACCAAGAAGGGAGGCTAGAGTCGGAGGAGTCAGATAATTTTTCACATCACTTGTCAGACGAGGAAGAATACATACCTGACTTAGAAGACGCAAGTAAGGAAGACGAAGTACCAATGGCTGAAACTATTAGGCAAATGTCTTCTTCAACTGATGGGGGAGCTGCACCAACTTGTATTACTTATCCAGAACCCGCAGTTGGCAAGATAGCTGAGTTCGAACTGAAGAGTGGGTTCTTGCACCATTTGCCCAAATTCCATGGGCTTACTAACGAAGATCCTCACAAACATCTCAAGGAGTTCCAGTTTGTGTGTTCAAGTATGTGCCCACAAAATGCGGATCTCAACGTTCTGAAGCTGAAGTCATTCCCTTTTTCACTTGAAGATAGGGCAAAGACTTGGTTGTTTGATCTACCCTTGGGTTACATCAACACATGGGAGAAGCTGATGACTGAGTTTCTGACTAAGTACTTCCCTGCCTCAAGGATTACTGTCTTGAGAAAGCAGATAACTGGAATTGAGCAAAGGAAGGATGAGGCGTTCTATGCCTACTACGAGAGATTCAAGAGCTTAATTGCATCATGTCCTTCACATGGGATGAAAGAAGGGAATCTTCTCACTTACTTTTATGAGGGACTTCTCCCCCTCGAACGTCAATTGTTAGATGCTGCTGCCGGAGGTTCTTTTGTCGATAAGACACCTGATGTTGCTAAGGAGTTACTCGCCCAACGTGCTCTTAATTATCAACAATACGAGGGAGTGTTAAACTCTACTCATGGGGTGAATGAGGTATCTTCTAACTCTGCTCTTGAGGAAAAAGTTAATAAAATGTCTACTCTTCTTTCTCAGGTACTGAACGTGAATGGAGCACAAGTACAACAAGTTGCTCAAATTTGTGGTGTGTGTTGTACTCAAGGGCATCCAACTGACCAATGTCCCCAACTGATCAACAATGGAGGATGGGAGTCTCTTAACGCTGTTGGGTTTCAAGGTAATCAAGGTGGACAAAGGTACAACCCTTTCTCTAACACATATAACCCTGGGCTTAGAGATCACCCCAATTTTCGTTGGGCCAACAATGATAATGTTCAGAACCCTCAAGGTCAAGGGCAAGTGTTTCCACGCCCTCAAGGTTTGTTTATGAGGCCTCAGGTACCTCAAAACTTTATCCCTAATCCTATTGTACCTACAAATTCTGTTGCTTCTAATTATGATGAAATTTTAAAGTCCCTTGCTCAAGGGCAACAGAATTTAACTACTGCTACTCAAGCTCTTGTTACAGGTCAACAGGCTCACACTAAGGATATTGCAGAGCTGAAGAAGCAATTGGGACAAGTGGTGGACTTCATGGGGAAGATAACGGAGAGTGGAAAATTGCCTAGCAACACTGTTCCCAACCCAATTATCGAGCAAGCTAAAGTTGTTACCACAAGGAGTGGCAAGACCATTGTGGATGTTCTTAAAACTCAGAAGAAAGCCAAAGTGACCCACCATGAGGAAGAGGATGTTGTGAGCACCAAGAACGAAATACAGAAAGATCCCACCACCACAATGGCGGAAATGATTGGTCCTCCATCATCTGAGAATGCTTTAAAACCTCAAGGTAATGAACAAAACCTTAAACACTCTTTTGATTCTAATCCTTTTGCTCGTGTACCTTTTCCTAGTAGGTTTGCCAAAACCAAGAAGGATGAATCTGATCAGGCCATCTTGGAGATTTTTAAGAAGGTACAAGTCAACATGCCTTTGATTGAGTGCTTGAAGCAAGTGCCAAGATATGCCAAGTTTCTGAAGGAGCTTTGCACTACAAGGAGGCAGACTCGTGAGAAGGAGGTGGTGAAGTTGAATGAGACAGTCTCTGCTGTCATCCAAAGGAAATTGCCACCAAAGCTTAAGGATCCAGGGAGTTTTTCTGTTCCTTGTGTGATTGGTACCAACAAATTTGATAATGTCATGCTAGACTTAGGAGCTTCAATTAATGTGATGCCTTATAGTCTTTATGCTTCTTTAGAGCTAGGTGCACTTAAAAGTGATAATGTTGTTATCCAATTGGTTGATCGATCTAATAAGTATCCTAAAGGATACGTTGAAGATGTTCTTGTGCAAGTAAATCAACTCATTTTTCCTGCAGACTTCTATATCATTGATATGGAAGATTCGCCCCTAAATTCTACTCCGTTGCTTTTAGGGCGCCCATTCATGAGGACCGCAAGAACAAAGATCGATGTTTATGAGGGAACTCTAACCATGGAATTTGATAATGAAGTTATACGCTTTAACATCTTTGAAGCCATGAGGTATCCATTGACTGACATTAAACCCTGTTTTTCTATTGATGATATTAACTCACTTGCGCAGAGATTTTTGGAAGCAATGGAAGAGGATGAGTTGAAAGTAACACTCTCTCAAGGAGTTGGTTATACTGAGAATGGAGAATCCATTTCTAGGGCTGAGTTAGAAAAGGCTGAAGAGCCCATTGTGATCAAAACCGTAGCCTCCCTTGAGGCCCGACCCATATTACCAAGGTCTATTCCTCATTTGTCCTTTCCTATTTCCACTAACAAAATTTTACCTTCAGTGATACAGGCCCCTACACTTGAGCTCAAGGTTTTGCCAGATCACTTGAAGTATGTCTTTTTGGGGGACAAGGAGACGCTGCCTGTTATTATATCCTCGAAGTTGGAGGAGGACCAAGAAAAGAAGCTTGTGGACGTTCTGAAGAAGTACAAGACCGCCATTGGTTGGACTTTGGCAGATATCAAGGGAATTAGCCCAACCATGTGCGTCCATAGGATCCTATTGGAGGATGGTGCCAAACCCACCAGAGATGCCCAGAGACGACTACATCCACCTATGATGAAGGTTGTGCAAGATGAGGTAATTAAGTTACTTGATTGTGGCGTTATTTACCCTATTTCAGATAGCAAGTGGGTGTCTCCTGTTCAAGTTGTGCCAAAGAAGTCAGGAGTTACTGTGGTAAAGAATGAGGAGAATGAGCTTGTACCTCAAAGAGTGGTAACTGGTTATCGAGTTTGCATAGACTATAGGAAGCTCAATGCTTCAATAAGAAAGGACCATTTCCCTCTGCCCTTCATCGATCAGATGCTCGAGAGGTTAGCTGGTTATCCTTTTTATTGTTTTTTGGATGGATATAGTGGGTACAACCAGATCTGTATAGCGCAAGAGGACCAAGAGAAGACCACCTTCACTTGCCCTTTTGGCACTTATGCCTACAGACGTATGCCATTCGGATTGTGCAATGCACCAGGTACGTTTCAACGTTGTATGCTCTCCATTTTCTCTGAATACATCGAGAATATCATTGAGGTCTTTATGGATGATTTTAGTGTCTTTGGTAGAGATTTTGATGCATGCTTAGGAAATTTGGAACTTATTCTGAAACGTTGTGTTGAAACAAACTTGGTTCTAAATTGGGAAAAATGTCACTTCATGGTGACTCAAGGGATTGTTTTAGGACATATCATATCTGCTAGGGGGATTGAGGTTGATAAATCTAAGGTAGATCTTGTGCGTTACTTACCCTCTCCCACTTGTGTGAGAGAGGTTCGTTCATTTCTTGGTCATGCAGGATTTTACAGGAGGTTTATCAAGGATTTCTCCAATGTATCAAGGCCCTTGTGCCGTTTACTTCAGAAGGACACTCTTTTTGAGTTTGATGAGGAGTGCAAGAAAGCTTTTGAGAAGCTGAAGGAGTTATTGACTACTGCTCCCATCATGTCTCCACCTAATTGGTCCTTACCTTTTGAATTGATGTGTGACGCCTCAGATTACGCCGTTGGGGCTGTTTTGGGACAAAGAATGGACAAGAAGCCCTATGCCATCTACTATGCCTCTAGGACACTCAATGATGCTCAACTAAACTATTCCACAACTGAAAAAGAGCTCCTTGCTGTTGTTTTTGCCTTAGATAAATTTCGCTCTTATTTACTTCAAACTAAAGTTGTTGTTTATACTGATCATGCAGCTTTGAAGTATCTGATGACAAAGAAGGAGGCCAAACCGAGACTGATTAGATGGGTGCTTTTGCTTCAAGAATTTGATTTGGAGATCAAGGACAAGAAGGGGAGTGAAAACTTGGTAGCTGACCATTTGAGCAGACTTGTTCATGAGGAGGACGTCCTACCCCTGCAAGAATCATTCCCAGATGAGCAGCTCTTTGGGATTGAGGTAAGTGAGCCTTGGTATGCTGATATTGTGAATTATTTAGTTACTAGGCAATTTCCTGACACTTTACCTCGTTCTAATAAAGAAAAACTTAAGCATATGGCTAGGCATTACATATGGGATGAACCTTATTTGTGGAAACATTGTAGTGATCAAATCATTAGGAGGTGTGTCCCTGAATCTGAGCATAAATCGATACTTGCCTTTTGTCATTCTGAGTCTTGTGGTGGACACTTTGGTGCTCGTAGGACAGCCCGTAAGGTATTAGATTGTGGTTTTTTCTGGCCTTCTATTTTTAAGGATGCATACTTGTATTGCATGACTTGTGACAGGTGCCAGAGGACAGGTAATTTAGGCTCTAGGGATCAGATGCCCATGGCCCATATTATAACTGTTGAGATTTTCGATGTTTGGGGCGTTGATTTCATGGGGCCGTTTCCTTCATCTAACGGGTTTCTTTACATTCTTTTGGCTGTTGATTATGTGTCTAAGTGGGTGGAGGCTAAAGCCACCAGAACTAATGACTCTAAAGTTGTTGTAGATTTCTTGAGATCTAACATATTTGCTAGGTTTGGAATGCCTCGTGTGATTATTAGTGATGGTGGATTACACTTCTGCAACCGTACAATTGAGGCCCTGCTCAAGAAGTACAAAGTGACTCATAAGGTGGCAACACCTTATCATCCTCAGACGAGTGGACAAGCAGAGGTCTCAAATCGTGAGATTAAGGGAATTTTGGAGAAGACTGTGGGCCCTACACGAAAGGATTGGAGCAAAAGACTTGATGATGCACTTTGGGCTTATAGGACAGCTTATAAGACGCCAATTGGGATGTCTCCATTCAGACTTGTCTATGGTAAAGCGTGTCACTTACCAGTTGAGCTTGAGCATAGGGCATGGTGGGCTGTTAAGTCTTTCAACATGGACATTGATGAGGCTGGTTTACATAGAAAACTCCAACTGAATGAACTTGAGGAAATCAGAAACGAGGCATATGATAGTGCATGGATCTACAAGGAGAAAACTAGAGCTTTTCATGATAAGATGATCCGTGGCAAGGCCTTTGTTGTGGGCCAAAAAGTTCTTCTCTTCCATTCTAGACTTAAACTTTTTCCTGGTAAGTTACGTTCTAGATGGGTGGGTCCATTCATTGTCACTAATATTTTTCCTCATGGTGCTATGCAGATAAAAAGTGACAAAACTGGAAATGAATTCAAGGTGAATGGTCATCGCTTGAAACCTTACTATGAGGCTTTTGAGGAGCACACTGTGGAGGATGTACCCCTCCTAGAGGTGCCACTCACAAAGGACTAAAAACGAGGTACAAAGTCTAGGCTGAAAGACTGTAAACATTAAAGCGCTGCTTGGGAGGCAACCCAATTCAACCGAAGCTGTGGAGGAGTCATTAACACAGATTTGCATTCTCTTTCTCTCTTCCATTTACGTTGGTTGATCTTTATATGTTATTTGTTTTGTGTGATTTTCATAAATACCTTACCCATGTTTATATTCTATATTACATGCTTATTTTGATATACATTGAGGACAATGTACGATTTAAGTGTGGGAGAGGGATTTACATCTTTTTGAGTCATATCATTGCTTTTTAGGTTTTAGGACCTCTTCCAACTTCGATGATGAAACTGATTCTTAATGGTTTTTAAAGAGTTTGAGCATACTTTTAAAGATAAAACAAGAAATGGAGTTAATTTGCTTATATTGTAGTCATACTTGGAAATTGAAATTTTGATGCACATTAGCCTTGATTTGAGTAATCTGTTGCCTTAGAGTGAAGCATGGAGACATATTGAATGATACTTGCATAATCCCACAATATTTGTGAGTTTTTTTAGCCTTATAATTGATTCATTATGCATATCAATTCAAATTCTCTTCTGAGTGCATCTTGTGAATATAATGTTTTCTAGAACTTGCTTTTAAACCACTTGAGACGATCGTACATGTTCAGATTTGGAGAAGACGGAGGCAAATTAGGATTTTACCACCATGACTAAATAGCCTTTAACCTTATCATGATTTGACCCCTAGATACCATTTTGAGCCTGAATTAGCTTATTTTCTTCATTAACCCACATTCATTTACCCTTACGAACTTAAACACTTTACCTACCCTTTTTCCTTAGAACTAGGGAGCTTGGATCTTGTATAATTGATTTGTAATGTGGAGATGGTGGAAAAGCATAAGTGTGGGGGAATTTCGTATGGTTCTAAGGTGGTGGTTTCGGAAAAAAAAAAAAAAAAAAAAAAAAAAAGAAAAAGAAAAAAGAAGAAGAAGATAAAAGGAGTAATAGGAAAAAAAAATTGTTGTGTTTCAAAAAAATACAAGTTCTGAAGAATTGGGAGAATTATGAGTCTTTAAAGCAAGTTGAAAGCCAAAGTAATTAAATCCACCCTATTGTGATGGAAACGTGGTACTTAATAATGATGATCTATTTATGACGTTATTGAATGCTTTCTAGTTCTAAGGAAATTTTGTGACATCCGTTCTCTTCTTTCTTATGAAACCTTGACCCTTTAGCCCCATTACAACCCTTTCAAAGACCTCCTGATCCTTTGATGTTCTGTTTTTGATGTGGAGAGTGGGTGCACAAGCAAGCCTATGGTTTAAACTGTTTTCACAAGTGATTGAGTAATTAGTATAGCTAGCACCACATTTAAATGAGTGAAAACCAGAGTGATGCATTGTGAGAAGTAAAATTTGATACTATTTGTGCATTAACTCAAGGGTGGCATATTACACTTACTCTTGGCTGATTATTCACACACACACACACTCAAAGTACGAATGTTATATAATCTTATTAACTCCATAGCTTGTTTATTTGAGGTAAACTTGTGCTCTCCGTACTTTATTATGCCATATTACCTAAGGGATCTCTGAGACGTAAGTTGGAAGGATTAGAGTCATTTAATTTGTGTTATGTCATTGTGGTGTCATTTAGTTTATGTTGTTTCTCTTGAGATTCTACTAGGTTACATACTGTTGTTTTGCTAAGGGACTAGCCAAAGCTAAGTGTGGGGGAATTTGATAGGAACACTTTGTGTTACGTTTTTAATGCCTTTCCTACCCTATTTGGCTTTGCAATTCTCTTAACTTTGTTATTTTGAGCTTAGTTTCTTTTCTTAGTATTTAGAAAGCTTGTGAACGTGGGAATGGTAAAATAAGGCGCTAAAATGAGTTTTCCTAGTTACTTTAGGAAATCTAAGTGGATTAAGAAAATAGTCTTATCATTCTAAGAAACTTTTCTAATTATGGAAACTTTCCTTATCTATTATTTGCTGATTTCTTTGTAGGGTTCCACCTTGGAATTATTTGGATGATGTGTCAAAACACAAGAGAATATTGGAGTCCATTAGTGACATGGGTATGTCCAACCTAACATGGGCTTGCCCAACAAAAAAATCACATAATCTCTTGTCAACTAAGCAAGGTGCAAGGTCCAAGCCCAAAGTGGAGGAACATTCAGATGCAACAACCTACTGGATTTTGGCCCATCATAACAGGCCCAAACAATATCATTTTTGAGACTTTCTTAGGTCCAAATTGAAGTTCAAGACGTCTTCTTTCCAGCCCAACAAGTTTCAGCTCATTTGGAGATGTGTGGAAGAAGATATGACCGTTTGAATTCTACTAGTTGGGTCCTCCTGAAATTTCGGGATTGTATTCCTTTTTCTTACTTTTGGCCATTCCTTGATTCTTTGCATGTTTTAGGGATTGTTTCCTTGCATGTTTTAGGGATTGTTTCCTTGCATGTTTCATGGCTTGTTTTTAGCATTGTTTTCTTGCTTTTCCTAAGCTTAGAGGGTTGTTCTAAGCTCTATAAATAGGGTGTTTGTAAGCTGAAAGAGATCATCTTTTCTCTTGGAACCATCTCTACTCAAAATTCAAGAAGCAAAAGGCTGAAACACTCCACCATTCCTTCTCCAATTGTGAGCACATTAGGACTTTTCCAAAATGTGTTCTCCTTCATCTATCATCATAGCCATGAGGTTCATCACCATTAACATCTCAAGCTTCCTTGAGTGTGTTCAAGAAGTGTACCCCTTACGGCTATTCTTTTTAATTGTTTCAGCCTTGGATTCTTATGTTAGATATTATTATTAATTCAATGAGTTGGTTAATTTTCAGATTTATTCTTTAATGTTTTTGAATTGTTCATGATATGTAGACATATTAATTCATTACATATGTTGAATTTTCAGTTCTGTTATATTGAAAACTTTGATATTGCAAATCATTGAAGCCATAATCGCACTTTCGATCACCTAATTGATCTGGAGTACGATTTAAAGTGGTAAAAGCTATGAACAATAGCCAATGTTCTGGAAATTGCATGTTCTTTATCCATGGACTTTTTCATAGGAATAAGGAACATGTTATTGAATCATAATTCCTTTTGATCTTAATGATTTGTTTAAGTAATTGTAAGGATGCGCTGAGTATTAACTTGATTGCTTAAACAAAATAACTAGCTGATGGACTTTTCCTAAGCTTAGTGATTATCTAAGAAGGAATTTATAAAGTGCATGATCTCTTTAGGCTTGCACTTTGATTCAATTTTGATATGTGATTGAGGCACGAATTCGTTGTCTACATTGAAACAATTTGATTAGTCATTTAACAAACTTGATTTTCTGAATTGTGAGAGAAAATGATCAATTGTAAATAATTGTTCTTTAATTTCCTTAGTAAAATTAGTAAAAAGAAAAATCAGATCATGAAAACCCCCTAATCTTATGTAATGTTAATAGATGTAGATTTATATTTGTTTATAAACTGCTAATTAAACCAATCAAATCATTTATTATTATTTTTATGACTCTTTAGTATAGAGTACCCGCAATCCCCGGCCAATAACGATACCCTACTAATCACTTTACTACAATCTTCTGCAGGGTTTGTTGATGACCGAAATAAACGGTCTATCAGTGTTAGAATGTGGATTGTTTTGGCCTACTTTATTTTGTGATTCATATATGTTTTGTAAAGCATGTGAATAGTGTCAGAAAACTAGAAATTTAGGGCATAGAGACCAAATGCCACTCACCCCTATTCTTGTTTGTGAAATATTTGATGTGTGGGGTATTGATTTCATAGGCCCTTTTCCTTCTTCTTATGGTAATGTTTACATCATTCTTGCTGTGGATTATGTTTCAAAATGGGTAGAAACTGAGGCTACTCGGACTGATGATGCTAAAGTAGTTGTAGATTTTGTCAAATCTCATATTTTTGTCAGGTTCGGGACACCAAGAGCTATAATCAGTGATCGTGGGACTCATTTTTGCAACAGAGTAGTGGGGGCTTTATATAAGAAATATAATGTTACACACCGCATCTCCACTGCTTATCATCCATAAACAAATGGGCAAGCTGAAGTATCTAATAGAGAGATTAAGTCCATACTCGAGAAAACTGTCAACCCAAATAGGAAGGATTGGAGTATGCGGCTTGATGATGCACTATGGGCCTACCGAACAGCCTATAAGACCCCCATAGGTATGTCTCCTTACCGTTTGGTATTTGGCAAACCATGTCATCTCCCAGTCGAACTAGAACACAAGGCATATTGGGCTGTCAAGCATTGCAACATGGGAATGAATGAATCAGGAGGACAAAGGAAATTACAATTGCAAGAATTAGAGGAAATCTGCAATGATGCCTATGAAAGCTCGAGACTATACAAAGAAAAGACCAAAGCCTTTCATGATCAACTGGTTTCTAGAAAAAAAATTTCTATTGGTCAGAAAGTTTTACTTTATCACTCTAGACTGAAGTTATTTCCTGGTAAATTGCGTTCTAGATGGGTAGGTCTTTTTATTGTTACTAATGTATTTCCTCATGGTGCAGTTGAAATACAAAGTTCGGATACAGGTAAAACTTTTAACGTCAATGGTCATCGTTTGAAACCTTTTTATGAAGGCTTTCAAGTGTATAATGTTGATCTAATTATCTTTGAATGTCCGACTTATGGCGATTAAGAGGTGACAACGTCTAGCCAAAGACGATAAAGAACGGTGCTTTTGGGAGGCAACCCAACTTTTTGTCTTACTTTCCTTGTTTTATTTGTTTTATCTTTTTTCTTTATTTTGGCGATCAGCTTGCAAGACTCGAAGACCAAGTTGCCAGAATGGACAAAACATGACAGCTTTCTTTGCTTACATGGGATTCACACAACCTTCGCCCCCAAGCACGTGACTGATATCTTGGTTGATGCTCAACATTTTCAGGGGAGTTTTCTACTTACTCTTGTTCTTTTATAGCTTTTGAGCATCTATTTTTGATACATTGAGGACAATGTATGGATTAAGTGTGGGGGACGGTCTCTGACATATGAATTTGAATTTGATTTTACTCTGAACTTCACTTTTCAAGAAAATTTTCAAAATCCAAGTGATACTTTAGTTCTTGTCTGAATTCTAGATTCTGTCGATGCTTGTCTTAAATGATCTGGATTATTGTGAATTATTGAGATAAATTGAAGCATAATAAGGGATTAGCATGAATGGTTGAACTCTTATTTACTACACAATGATTAATTGCTCCTGATGATTGATTGAATGAAAAATGTGTTGGATCTAATGCACATGACCCTTTTTTATGCGCTTTTGAGCCAATGAGCATTCATATTATATTATGCTCTATTTTCTTAATTGAGTGATTGTCACACATAGTTGATTTTTCTAGAACTTGCTTTGTTATGCATGTCACGAAACTACATTGTTGAATTGGATACATTGAATTAATAAGGGCATTAAGGTGGAACCATTTAGCTTTCTTAAAAAGCTTACCTTGATTTTTACCTTAGAAAGCCAATTTTGAACCTTGGCCCTTTTGTTGGAAGTTAACCATGTTATAAGCAACGTCAACCCATTCTTTTGTCGATTTCCCTCTTTTGAACCTCTAATTGAAGGATTGTACTAGCTTGTTCACATGAAGCTTCAAATTATCTCTAAAAGGATTGAAAGATGCTGGGAATAAAGTGATTCAAGTTACAAGTGCCTTGAATTGCAAAAAGAAAGAAAAAAAAAAGCTCAGACAGAAGAGGCGGCCGTTGAATAGAAAATCCCTCTTCTCTTTTCTTTAGGTTTTCTTTTAATTATGAGTAGTTAAATACTCTTCTTCCAACTGAAGGATAATTGAAGTCTTGGTTCTTCAAGAATTGTGAGATCTAAATAATTTTCACTTCTCTTTTATTTCTTCTCTATTTATATATCTTCTGTGTTTATTATCAATTATTGTTTTGATTGATTCATGCAAAGGGCCCGTTGTTCAATTATCAGGTCAATAAATTGCCATTTAGAACTTTAAATCCGTAATTGTTTAAATGTTCTAATATTAGTGGTAAAATAGCAAAGTTGATTATAACCAGATTTTTTATTTATGTTATGGAGATATATAACCTAGTCTAAATAAATCAAGCTTGTGTATTTGTTGGCTAGAATTGGTAGTCTCTCTAATTATTAATGCTGTCGATAGATTAAATCCCAAGAGCTTATTTAGGGTTGTTTATTAATAAGGGAAGTAATCAAAGAGCTTGTTTTGGTTATCGAGAAAGTAAGGAGAGATAGGTTGTTACAGCTTGTTAGCAACCATAACCAATTTGGTGAAGAATAGAAGATTTTATCCTTGTATCTATGATCAATTCTCTGAACCAATTCTGAAATTATACCTTCGGTTGGATATTTATCCGATATTGATTTCTCCTTAGTTTTTAGTTGATTATAATTGCTTTCTCTTTTATCTCACTCCGATATTTCAAATCCCTTTTTTTCTTTACTTTATTTTTCATTAAAATAAATCTACCCAATCCCTGTGGATTTGACCTTGCTCATCACTGTTACAATTTTTATTTTTGAGAGTGAGAATTTTATTATTTGTTGGATTCGACACCCACCAAATTTTACATATGAATTTGAATTTGATTTTACTTTGAACTTCACTTTTCAAGAAAATTTTCAAAATCCAAGTGATACTTTAGTTCTTGTTTGTGATCATTCTCTTCTGAATTCTAGATTCTATCGATGCTTGTCTTAAATGATCTCGATTATTGTGAATTATTGAGATAAATTGAAATGTAATAAGGGATTAGCATGAATGGTTGAATTCTTATTTACTACACAGTGATTAATTGCTCCTGATGATTGATTGAATGAAAAATGTGTTGGATCTAATGCACATGACCCTTTTTGTGCGCTTTTGAGCCAATGAGCATTCATATTATATTATGCTCCATTTTCTTAATTTAGTGATTGTCACAAATAGTTGATTTTTCTATAACTTGCTTTGTTATGCATGTCACGAAACTACATTGTTGAATTGGATGCATTGAATTAATAAGGGAATTTAGGTTGAGCCATTTAGCTTTCTTAAAAAGCCTACCTTAATTTTTACTGTAGAAAGCCAATTTTAAACCTTGGCCCTTTTGTTGGAAGTTAACCATGGTATAAGCAATGTCAACCCATTCTTTTGTCGTTTTCCCTCTTTTGAACCTCTAATTGAAGGATCGTACTAGCTTGTTCGCATAAAGCTTCAAATTATCTCTGAAAGTATTGAAAGATATTGGGAATAAAGTGATTCAAGTTACAAGTGCTTTAATTCTTCTCTATATATATAAAAAAAAAAGAAGAAAAAAGAAAAAAAAAAGAAGAAGAAAAAGAAGAGAAGAAGAAAAAAAAAATATAGGCGGCCAGAAAGAAAGAAAAGTTGTGCAATTTCAATTGTTTGGAAGTGAATTGATTGAAGAAAACATTCGACGTTATTGAGTTGTGCTTTGTGTGGAGAGGTTGGTATAATTCCTTTGATAAAAACACCTAAAAATTCCTTCTCACGACACCTTACCTAAGCCCCGTTACAACCCATTTAAGACCCTTAGATTCTTTGCATTCAATTCAATCCATTGATGTGATATATTAGCAAGCTTATGGTAAAGATCTTCTCTGTTTTGACTTGAGAGTTCATTAATACCCTAAACACTTTGAGTGTATTGAGTGAATCCAATGAGAGGGTGTTAGATCCTATTGCATTTTGATTTCGAGAAGATCATTGAGGTGATTGATCATGGTGTGGTTTATAAGAATTTACACTATGAAATTGTTCGTTTCTTATTTGTCTTTAGATTTAAATCTTTAAAGCATGATAATTTGGATTATAGAGGATGAGTAAAGGTAGAAGAAGGAACGAGGATAAGAAAAGGTGACGAACTTGAGCTATTGTATGCTTGAGGACAAGCATTGTTTAAGTGTGGGGGAATTTGATAAGAGTTCATAATATCCATATGTTTGTTATATTTCCTCATGTTTTAATAGTTATAATTGCTTAAATCTTGGATTTTGATTATGTTTCGTATTTTGTGGAGTAGATTGAGGAGTTGAATCAAATTGAAGTCAAAAGCAAGATTTTATGAAGAGTGGACAGAAACTTGGCGCTGCAACCATAGGAAGTTGGCGCTGCAGCGCTGGAATGGCAAGATTTTATGAAGAGTGGACAGAAACCTGGCGCTGCAGCCCCAGGAAGTTGGCGCTGCAGCCCCAGACCGTGGGTTTTGAAAGTTATAAATACTAACCCTAGCTGAAAGAAAAAAAAAGCTCGGATAGAAGAGGCGGCCGTTGAATAGAAAATCCCTCTTCTCTTTTCTTTAGGTTTTCTCTTAATTATGAGTAGCTAAATACTCTTCTTCCAACTGAAGGATAATTGAAGTCTTAGTTCTTCAAGAATTATGAGATCTAAATAATTTTCATTGCTCTTTTATTTCTTCTCTATTTATATATATTCTGTGTTTATTATCAATTATTGTCTTGGTTGATTGATGGAAAGGGCCCGTTGTTCAATTATCAGGTCAATAAATTGCCATCTAGAACTTTAAATCTGTAATTGTTTAAACGTTCTAATATTAGTGGTAAAATAACAAAGTTGATTATAACCAGATTTTTGATTTATGTTATGGAGATATATAACCTAGTCTAAATGAATCGAGCTTGTGTATTTGTTGGCTAGAATTGGTAGTCTCTCTAATTATTAATGTTGTCGATAGATTAAATCCTAAGAGCTTATTTAGGGTTGTTTATTAACAAGGGAAGTAATCAAAGAGCTTGTTTTGGTTATCGAGAAAGTAAGGAGAGATAGGTTGTTAGAGCTTGATAGCAACCATAACCAATTTGGTGAAGAATAGAAGATTTTATCCTTGTATCTATGATCAATTCTCTGAACCAATTCTGAAATTATACCTTCGGTTGGATGTTTGCCCAATATTGATTTCTCCTTAGTTTTTAGTTGATTATAATTGCTTTCTCTTTTATTTCACTCCGAAATTTCAAACCCCCCCTTTTATCCGCTTTAATTTTCATTAAAATAAATCTACTCAATCTCTGTGGATTCGACCTTGCTCATCACTATTACAATTTGTATTTTTGAGAGTGAGAATTTTATTATTTGTTGGATTCGACACCATGAACTTGTTGTATTTTTCACAGTGATTAAGGGAAAAACCTTGGGTCTTTGGGATGCATACCTGGCCCTTTTTATAGGGTTTTTAGAAGGCGGTTTCCTGTTTGGGGTGGAAATGATATGATGTCACAACTGGACTGAATAATGATGCCTAGGAGGCCCATCTAGGCGGTTGGAGGCCGTTCTTTTAGAGTTTTACCTTGTAGTTTGATCAGGAGCCGTCCAAGTTTAAGGGCGGTTCTGTGATCTAACATCTCAACTTGGTTAGATGATGATGCCTAGCAGTCCAAGCTAGGTGGCTGGAGACCATTTGCTAGGGCTTTTGCCTGGCTGGCTCAACCAGGAACCGTTCGAGTATGGGGGAAAACGGTGTGGAAGGCGGTGGTGACATGGGGGTGACCGATGTTTGAAGGGCGGTTTATGACAGGGGCAGAGCTTTCCAATCTTGGGTCATCCATGTGTCCTCCCATGATCCGTTTGCCAGGAGAAGCCACGTGTTGTCCCCTCATTAGAAGGGTAGTTTTTGGCAGTATCACAAGCCCCCCACTTCCATGAGTACAATTTATGTGCTTAAGGAAGTATGTATGATTCGCGCTACATTTCTGCAGTGTTTATTAACTCTCGTTTTGGAGTAGCGGGCTGAGAGTCAATGGAGCAATCCATCTCCTCGGACTTTGAAGAGAGTGGGCCGAGGACTTGTGGAGCAATCCATCTCCTCGGCCAAGAATACCTTGAGTCCGATGACCCTTGGAGTAATCCATCTCCTCGGACCTTGAAGGGAGTGGGCCGAGGACTAGTGGAGCAATCCATCTCCTCGGCCAAGAATACCTTGAGTCCGAGGACTTGTGGAGCAATCCATCTCCTTGGTCCTTGAAGAGAGTGGGCCGAGGACTAATGGATCAATCCATCTCTTCGGCCAAGAATACCTTGAGTCCGAGGACTTGTGGAGTAATCCATCTCCTCGGACCTTGAAGAGAGTGGGCTGAGGACTAGTGGATCAATCCATCTCCTCGCCCAAGAATACCTTGAGTCCGAGGACTTGTGGAGCAATCCGTCTCCTCGGACCTTGAAGAGAGTGGGCCAAGGACTAGTGGATCAATCCATCTCCTCGGCCAAGAATACCTTGAGTCTGAGGACTTATGGAGCAATCCATCTGCTCGGACCTTGAAGAGAGTGGGCCGAGGACTAGTGGAGCAATCCATCTCCTCGGCCAAGAATACCTTGAGTCCGAGGACTTGTGGAGCAATCCATCTCCTCGGACCTTGAAGAGAGTGGGCCGAGGACTAGTGGAGCAATCCATCTCCTCGGCCAAGAATACCTTGAGTCTGAGGACTTGTGGAGCAATCCATCACCTTGGACCTTGAAGAGAGTGGGCCGAGGACTAATGGATCAATCCATCTCCTCGCCCAAGAATACCTTGAGTCCGAGGACTTGTGGAGCAATCCATCTCCTCGGACCTTAAAGAGAGTGGGCCGAGGACTAGTGGATCAATCCATCTCCTCAGCCAAGAATACCTTGAGTCCGAGGACTTGTGGAGCAATCCATCTCCTCGGACCTTGAAGAGAGTGGGCCGAGGACTAGTGGATAAAACCATCTCCTTGGCCAAGAATACCTTGAGTCCGAGGACTTGTGGAGCAATCAATCTCCTCGGACCTTGAAGAAAGTGGGCCGAGGACTAGTGGATTAATCCATCTCCTCGGCCAAGAATACCTTGAGTCCGAGGACTTGTGAAGCAATCCATCTCCTCGGACCTTGAAGAGAGTGGGCCGAGGACTAGTGGAGCAATCCATCTCCTTGGCCAAGAATACCTTGAGTCTGAGGACTTGTGAAGAAATCAATCTCCTTGGACCTTGAAGAGTGTGGGCCGAGGACAAGTGGAGCAATCCATCTCCTTGGCCAAGAATTCCTTGAGTCCGAGGACTTGTGGAGCAATCCATCTCCTCGGACCTTGAAGAGAGTGGGTCGAGGACTAGTGGAGCAATCCATCTCCTCAGCCAAGAATACCTTGAGTCTAAGGACTTGTGGAGTAATCCATCTCCTCGGAACTTGAAGAGAGTAGGCTGAGGACTAGTGGAGCAATCAATCTCCTCAGCCAAGAATACCTTGAGTCCGAGGACTTGTGGAGCAATCTAACTCCTCAGACCTTGAAGATAGTGGGCCGAGGACTAGTGGAGCAATCCATCTCCTCGGCCAAGAATACCTTGAGTCCGAGGACTTGTGGAGTAATCCATCTCCTCAGAACTTGAAGAGAGTGGGCTGAGGACTTGTGGAGCAATCCATCTCCTCGGACTTTGAAGAGAGTGGGCCGAGGACTTGTCGAGCTATGGGACAGTGTTTCATGTTGAAAATGGCGGCTAAAGTGATACATGGCTTTCTTTGCATAAATAACGGGGCATGGGAAATGATGATGTTTCCTTAGAATTTTAAACAGCCATTTTTAGGGAAAACGACGGCCACCTCGTGGGACGTAACGCCCCTTGGGGAAGTGTGATGGTCGCTTTGGGACTCTAAAGAGTCCTCTCGGCTTTTGTGATTGCATTAAATGGTCCTCGTTGGCCGTGACCCCTTTCCTATATAAGGGGTTTTGGCTTTCCTTTCTTCCTTACTCATTTCAAAACTCATTGTTTTTAGAGAGAAGTTTCCTGAGATTCCTCGGCCTCGTCCTGATATTTTGTGAGAGTCTTCGTCCTCTTCTCTTCAAAGAGGAACCATTTTTCTTGTCCAGGCGTGTCTTTTTCGTAAGTCTTCGTCTTTTGTCTCAACGTTGCTGGGAGTTTTTAATGCTGGGGTTTTGGGTGATCGCGGCGTCGCGAGGTCGTGAAGAGGAGCGCTCTTGGACAAAAATCGAGCGGTTAGGAGGAGTTTAAGTCTGAATCCTTCAGACTTCGGTGAGTTCGTGTCTCTTTTACATTTAATTATGTCTTCTTCGTTTGATACATATCACGATAGGCCTAATAGTAGTGAGAACAGTAGGAGTAGTGTAGATGATACGAGCAGTAGTAGTTCCAAGGAAGTAGAGACATCCTCGTCCTCTTCTGGGGGGAATACTCCCGTGACGGGTGTGCTGAGGGCAAACCCCATGGCACTAGTGCCATACGTCCCTTTGGAGGTGGGGAGGAAGTACGAAGAAGACTCCTCGTCTGGGGATGAAACACTTAGGGCGTTGACTGATATTCGTGAGACCTTGGCTGGAGAGGAGAGGGAAGAGTGGAACTATACAGCCAATGAGATCCCTAGTCAACTGAGGGAGGAGGGCTTGGAGGTAATCAGGAAGACGTACTGCATCCCAAGCAAATACACTCTTCGACTGGCTAAGGTGGGAGAAAGGGCCTGCGACGTCCTCTCGGACCGAGCCCCATTTGAACTCTGCGTGTACGAGCATCACATGCAGGCCGAGCTTCGGTTTCCCCTTCACCCCTATTTTTGCACTATTCTCAAGTATTTCGATATAGCGCTGTGTTAGCAAGTGCCTAACTCGATACGGCTGATCATGGCCTTTATTTGTGCTTGCTTGGAAGTGGGCCGACCGATGACAATGGATATTTTCAAGGCCCACTTCCTGATCAGCCGGTACGACTAGACTGGGTGGGTAGTCTTTAGTACCTGACCAAGGAGGAGGTTGCTGAAGAAGACTCCTTCGTCGATCAAGAGGTGGAAGAAGAATTTATTTTTCATCCAATCTGCCGAAGACTTCGGCCTACCTCGTGCGTGGAGTATGGATCGCACCGGGAAATGCAAAAAGGCGGGCCTTCTTCTGTATGAGCAGGAAATGGTGAACGCCATGGTGGCCTCGCCTTTGGACGTTGGAGTCCTATATGACAATGAAAAACTGGCCCGATGAGGTCTTTGTTCTTCGTGCCTCGAGCCTTCGCTCGAGAGCGGTAAAGGCTTTGGTTTTACCTTCTGTTTTCGTTATTTTTCTTCATTATTTGCATCGTAATCCTGTGATTTATACTTATACACAATTTTCTTTCTTTGTTTATATGGCTTAAACAGAGATGCAGGCAGCTGCCCGTGCCCGAGAGCATGCCAAGAAGCTGGCTTTGGAGCAGAGGAGGTCGGCTCGGTCCGAGAAGCAAACAGCCTCGGGCTCGCGGCCTAAGAAGAGGTCCCGGGCTCAGTCTCTTACTCCGATTGACTTGAGGACTCCCCCGAGGCAGCCCTCCCAGTCTAAGATCCCTCCAGTCTGTAGTTCCCCCCTGCCGATTCCAGTGACTACGGGGACCTCCACTGTCCCGGGCACTAGCCAAGGGGCGGCTTCTGAGGCTTCAATCTTCATGCCCAACTAGGCTATCAGGATGGATGATTCCGTCTTCGCACATCCTCGGGTGGTGAGGGAACATCTGTTTAAGGGCACTCCTCCTCGGGACATTGCTGAGTTGGGCAGAAAGACTACGGACTCTCTCTGCGCAGCGACTGAGGTATTGGCTTCTCAGGTGAGTTTTTCGTTTTTACGTTACTTTCCGTTCCTTGCCCTTACAAAATTTCATTTCACATATGGCTTCTAGTTTCAGATGGGTGTTCTTGTGGGCGTGGCCACTCGTTGCTGCATGGAGACAGCGGAGCTCCTAGGACGTAACCAGCGCCAGTTGGAGGAGAGGACAGAGGTTGTTTGTCAGTTGCAGGCTTCATTGGAGTCAGCTATCCTAGCTAAGGCCGAAGCTGAGGCTAGTGCTCGGGCAGCTGCCGAGGAGGTCGCGGCTGGCCTTAGTGCTGCTGTGGAGGATGCTGAGGCTCATACTCGGGCGGCTGTGGAGGAAGCCTTAGCGGCTTTCCAGGGCTCAGAGGCCTACCACCTGGCTGTCGTTTTCGAGGGTGGCCAGCAGTATCTCACGGGTTTCATGGAGGCCAAGGGGAAGGCTGAGGCCATGCACCCGGAGCTTGATTTCTCCGCTTTGGACCTGCTGGGGCCCGAGGACGAGAAGCTGCTGGCCTCGGATGAGGAGCATGCTGATGGACAGGACCAGGCTGAAGGATACGAAGAGCAATCAGGCACGGGGTCTCCTGCCCCTGGAGGAGAGCATCCGGGCTCAGGTTGAGGGTAGTTTATTGCAGCCCACTTTGATCTGGCCTGGCCAGACTTTTTGTTTAGTTATGTATTTTGAGGCCGTTAGTGCCCACTTTACCTTAGGCATTTTTTTTGTTTGTAGAAAAAGATGTAATCAAAGTTCTTTATTATCAAACGAAACTTGCTTACATATGAGTCTGTACTTGTTTACACTTATCTTTTATTAGTAAAAACGTTGAAGATGTTCTGCATTCCAAGTACGAGGAATGGCCTTTCCGTTTAATTCCTCGAGTTCGAAAGTACCAGGGCGGTATACCTTTTTAATTCGATATGGTCCTTCCCAGGTCGGGACTAACTTTCCTGATTCTCGCGGCCGGGATACTTCAGTTTTTCTTAGGATGAGGTCTTGGAGCGAGAAATGTCTTCCTCTTACTTTTGAATTGTAGTACCTAGCCGCACGCTGTTGGTAGGCTGCTACCCAGATTTGGGCTTTGTCTCGGGCCTCGTCAAGAAGATCAGCATTCATGCTTAAGGCTTCTTTATTGCTCCGTTCCTCGAAGCTCTGTATTCGGAACGGGGGTACTCCTATCTCCAAGGGTATTACGGCCTCCGACCCAAAGATCATGAAAAAAGAGGTTTCTCCGGTTGGTGCCCGGGCTGTGGTTCGAGAGGCCCAAAGTATGTTGGGCAAATGGCTCCTCCATTGTTTGTATGTTGCGTCCAGTCTCCTCTTGATGCCTTGGAGAAGCGTTCGGTTGGTGACCTCGGCTTGCTCGTTAGCTTGGGGATATCTTACTGAGGATAAACGATGCTCGATATGCAGTTCCTCGCAGAACGTTTTGAACTGAACATTGTCAAACTGTTTGCCATTATCAGTCACCAGTACTCGAGGTATCCCAAAACGACATACGATCGACCTCCAAACGAAGCCTCGGGCTTGATGGTCGGTGATATTGGCTAAGGGCTCGGCTTCTACCCATTTTGTAAAATAGTTGATTACCCCTATGAGATACTTCTGTTGGCCGGTTGCTCTGGGGAAAAGTCCGAGAAGGTCCATCCCCCACATAGCAAAGGGAAGCAGACTGACAATTGGTTTGAAGAGGGTTGTTGGTCGATGTGAGATGGAGGCAAACTGTTGCCAATTTTTACATTTTTTAACCAACTCTGTGGCTTTTTCCCTCATTCTAGGCCAATGGTACCCCTGACGAAGGATTTTGAATGCCAAGGCTCTTCCTCCGAGGTGATTTCCACATATTCCTTCATGGACTTCTCGAAGAGCATAGTTAGCTTCGGTTGGATCAAGGCATTTCAAGTAGGGCATCGTGAGACCTCTTTTATTCAATTGATCGTCCAAAATAGCGTACCGTGTTGCCTGAGACATGACATTCCGAGCTTCGTTTTTGTTACCTGGAAGTTTAGCGTTACGCAGATACTCGAGAAGATGACTCATCCATGTTTCTTGACCATCCACTGGTAATATCATGATTTTGGCGATGCTGGGCGTGACAAGTGTCTCGAGGTAAACTGTCCGCCTTGGTTTGAATGGGCAGGATGACGAGAGACGGGCTAAGGAGTCTGCTTTCGAATTCTCAGTCCGTGGAATTTGGTTAATACGGAATACTTCGAACTGTTCGGCCAGTGCTTTGGCTTTAACAAGATAATGAGCGATCCTTTCCCCTCGGGCCTCAAACTCTCCGTTGATCTGGTTTACTACTAACTGAGAATTGCTATAGGCATTTAGAATTTTTACGGAAAGTACTTGGGCTAGCTTCATGCCTGCGAGTAGAGCTTCATATTCGGCTTCATTATTGGATGCTTTAAACTCAAACCTCAAGGTGTATTCAATGGTGAAGTTGTCCGGACCGCTTATGATGAGTCCGGCCCTACTTCCAATGTCAGTGGATAAGCCGTCGACATGGAGAGTCCATTGCGAGAACATACTTGGCTCTTCACTTGTCTGAGGTGGTTCTTCCGGTGATGGTAGAGTGGTTTCCATGATAAAATCAGCTAAGGCTTGGGCTTTTATAGCTACTCATGGTTGGTAACGAATGTCGAACTCACCAAGTTCTATTGACCATTTAACCATTCTGTCGGAAACATCAGGTTTGTGGAGTACTTGCCGAAGGAGTTGGTTGGTGAGGAGAGTGATGGTGTGTGCTTGAAAGTATGGTCAGAGCTTCCGAGCTGAGATCAAGAGAGCATACGCAATTTTTTCCACAAGTAGATATTGTGTTTCAGCATCATGGAGCACCTGGCTTACATAGTACACCGGTTTCTGTATTCCTTCCTCCTCCCGAATTAGAATGGAAGCCACTACTTCGGGTCCAGCCTAGAGATATAAGAAGAGTTCTTCTCCGGCTATGGGTTTGGTGAGAATAGGGGGTGTACCCAGATATCTTTTCAATTCTGTGAATGCTTCCTGATAATCAGAAGACCAAGCAAAATCTTTGTTTTTTCGGATGGCTTTAAAGAAGGGGAGACACCTCTCAGCTGATTTTGATATGAACCGACACAAAGTCGCTATTCTTCCAGTGACTCGTTGGACTTCTCTTATAGCCCGCGGCGGGTTCATGGTGAGAATAGTATCTATTTTTTTCAAGTTTGCTTCTATGCCTCGGTGAGTGACTATAAACCCCAGAAATTTCCCTCCAGTGACTCCGAAAGCACACTTGGTGGGGTTTAACTTCATTCGGTGATGACGGAGGACATCAAAAGCTTCTTATAAATCAACCTCATGGTCATGGGCTTTGATGCTTTTAACTAGCATGCCGTCGACATATACTTCCATGTTCCGCCCTATCTGTCTTTGAAAAATTTTGTTCACTAGTCTCTGGTAGGTGGTCCCAACATTTTTCAAATCTAAAGGCATGCTGGTCGGTGCATGAGGATCTGGTTATACCCTGAATAAGCATCCATGAAGGTCAGCAACTCATATCCTGACGTGGCGTCGACAAGTTGATCGATCTTTGGTAGTGGAAAGCTATCTTTCGGACAAGCTTTATTGAGGTCCGAGAAATCAATGCAAATCTGCCACTTGAAACATTTCGCCTTCCTTACCATCACAACATTAGATACCCATTCTGGATAACATACTTCCCGGATGAACTTGGCTGAAAGTAGTTTGTCTACTTCGGCTCGGACGACTGCCTGCCGCTCCGGAGCGAATGGCCTTTTCTTTTGGATGACTGGTTTGTGGTTTGGATCCATGCTCACTCTGTGGACTATAACATCTGGGTTGATTCCGGGAATATCGATAGCTGTCCAAGCAAATAGATCTTGGTTTGCCCGAAGGAGGGTGAGCAAAGACTCTTTGAGGGTTTCCGGTAGGTTTGAGCCGATTTGAATGGTTTGGGTGCTGCCTTCGGTGAGGGGGACAACAGTTAATTTTTTCATCGGTTGGCCCTTTTGGCGGCTCCCTTCATCTCTAAGGTCATCCAGCTCAAGTAGGAGGGCTTCTGCCTTTTCGCCTTCTCGTACTGCGCTGAGATAACAGGATCTTGAGATTTGTTGATCTCCTTTGATTTCACCTACTCCTTTATCAGTGGGAAATTTGATTTTGAGATGATGGGTGGAGACAACAGCTTGGAGTTTGTTCAGTGTTGGTCGCCCGAGTATCATGTTGTAGTATGACGCCTGTCGTACAATCAAAAAAGTAGTTTGCACAGTTGTCACCCAGGGGGGCCCTTCCCTACAGTCACCGGAAGGGTTATACTGCCCTCTGTAAAGACTGGTCCTCCCGGGAAGCCATAAAGTGGGGTGGAGACTGACTCTAATTGGGAGTCCTCCAGTTGCATCTGTCGAAAAGCATTGTAGAAGAGAATGTCGGTTGAGCTCTCGTTATAGACCAGAACTCGCCTAATCTCATGATTGGCCACAAGGAGGGAAATTACGACAGCATCGTCGTGAGGAGTCTGGATCCCTTGTAAATCTTCGTCTGAAAAGGAAATAATTTCGCCCGCTTTGTGATGTTTATGGGGCCCGAAAACAGAAGTTATCGACCTGGCGTAAGCCTTCCCGCTATTACCAGATTTGCCTCCAACTGCGGGTCCTCCGCAAATGATCTTAATGATTTTTGCCGTAGGGGCCTCTGCTCTCTTCTGACTTGATTCTCCGTGGTTTGGCTCAAGGCTTTCCGAACTGGTCGTGTAGGCCTGTTTCGCTCGACGGGGCGTTCATGATTCCTTCGGGGCCGCTCCGCAAATCTTTCCATTCGTGGCCCAGTGAACTCTTTTAAATATCCTCTATTAATGAGGGCCTCAATATGGTGTTTTAGAGCTTTGCATTCTTCGGTATCATGGCCGTAGTTTCTGTGGAACCTACACCAGGTGTTTCGGTCGGGATTGAGGTTTGCTGGCCTTGGGGGCCACTGTAGGAGACCCCTATC
This sequence comes from Bretschneidera sinensis, assembly GCA_023935145.1. Classification (NCBI taxonomy): domain Eukaryota; kingdom Viridiplantae; phylum Streptophyta; class Magnoliopsida; order Brassicales; family Akaniaceae; genus Bretschneidera; species Bretschneidera sinensis. Next base: position 108,088,729 of record CM043702.1, read on the forward strand.
ATGGATTTGCATCAAGACGTTAGTCCTGGATGCATTTAATGGAGTGTAATTATCGGCTGATCCCGAGGTCTTGGAGTTGGTTTCGAAGGTCCTGAGGGCTCGAGGCCCGTTATCGAAAGACCTTGAGGCTCTGAGTCTTTTGTCAAGGAATGGCCGCTTCACCGGCTCACGAACCGGACTAGCAGGAGATCTCTTTCTTCTCTCGGCATCTCCCTCTCGCTCTCTGCGAAACGCCTGGTCATCCTCTGCTAGCATGTATTTTTCGGCCCAGGCCAAAATTTCGCTCATGTCTTCGGGTGGGCGTCTGGTTAGTTTTGAACTGAAGGCCTCGAATCTTAGCCCATTTTTGAATGCCAGCAACTGGACACCGGGGTCAAGGTCTAGGATCTCCCAAGCGGCGGCATTGAACCTCGAAATATAGGCTCGAAGTTTTTCGCCTTTTAGCTGGACAATGTTGAATAATGACTCCAAGGTTTTCTTTGGTCCCTTGCTACTAATGAAATGAGAGACGAAGGCGTAGCTCAGCTCTTTGAAGGTATGGATCCCTTCGGGTTTCAAACGGGCATACCACGTTCCAGCTGTTTTTTCTAGAGTTAAGGGAAATGCTCTACACATCACAGGGTCGGAGTGTCTTTGGAGGGTCATGGTCGTTCGGTAGTGTTGGAGGTGATCCAAAGGGTCAGTTGAGCCATCATATGGTTTGATTTGTGGCATGTTAAAGTTCGGTAGGAGAGGGCCTTCGAGAACCTCTTGAGCGAAAGATGGGTCATGTACATCAAGTTCGTCTATGATGTTGTGGCCACGCCCTTTGAACGCCTCATTGATTCATTCCTCTATGTCCCCGATCCGTTTATCGAGACCTTCGCTGTTTCTAGACAAAGGACTTCCCCCAGACCTGGCCACGGGAGGCGGGGGTGGTGCGGTCACCGAGCAGCCCTCGACCGGCGATTGGCGGGCCGAACTATGGCGGCTTGGTTTCGGCTGCTGGGGTGGGGGTGGTGTATGTTGGGCTCTTCCACGGACTTCAGCGGCTAAGTCGGCCACCAGTTTTGAGAGTTCTACGTATTGGGCCTAGAGAGTGACCACGTTGGGTTGGGCTTCCGAGTCGGCCGAAGAACTTGCATCAGACCTCATTACTCCTTCGTTACGGTCCCTTCCGGGGGTTTTGAGTGGCATGACAACAAATGAGTTCTGTGTTTCTTTGTTGTTACTACCAGCAAAAGATGTGGTTTCCCATGGACGGTGCCAATCTGTTGATGCCAAAAATGTATACAGCTGAGCTGGAGGCCTAGTTGCACCTGTTCCTGCACAAAGAAAGAGAGACTATAGGTCGCCGGAGGGGTGCCTCTGGAGATGCTTCGATGCTTAAGTCAGGATAAAGCAAATTATATGGAGACTTGTCGTATTGTTCTTAGTGATTAAAGGAAAAACCTTGGGTCTTCGGGATGCCTTGGGTCTTCGGGATGCATACCTGGCCCTTTTTATAGGGTTTTTAGAAGACGGTCTCCTGCTTGGGGCGGCAATGATATGATGTCACAACTGGACTGAATAATGATGCCTAGGAGGCTCATCTAGGCGGTTGGAGGCCGTTCTTTTAGAGTTTTACCTTGTTGTTTGATCAGGAGCCGTCCAAGTCTAAGGGCGGTTCTGTGATCTGACATCTCAACTTGGTTAGGTGATGATGCCTAGCAGTCCCAGCTAGGTGGCTGGAGACCGTTTGCTAGGACTTTTGCCTGGCTGGCTCAACCAGGAACCATTCAAGTATAGGGGTAGACTATTGCCCTGACGGCTCATCATAGCTAGGGCATGATGGCCCGAAAAGCGGTGGTGATGTGGGGCTGACCGATGTTTGAAGGGTGGTTTATGACAGGGGTCGAGCTATCCAATCCTGGGTCGTCCACGTGTCCTTCCATGATCAGTTTGCCAGAAGAAGCCACGTGTTGTCCCCTCATTAGAAGGGTAGTTTTTGGAAGTATCAATTGCTGAGCAGGAAATTTAAAAAAAAAATAGAGGAAGAAGAAGCAAAATTACTGCACAGGAAAACAAGAAAAGATGTAGTGGAAGCAAAAGAAAACAGAAAGAGCACAGGAAAACCAGCGAAGATGTAGTGACAGAGAAAGGAACTTATTCTTCAATAATTGCTGCTCAGAAAACACAACAAAGATGCAGTGAAAGCAGAAGAAAACAGAAAGAGCACAGTAAAAACCAGTTAAAAACCTCATGTTCCTTGTGCCTTAGCCAAAGGTAGCAAAAACCAGTTGAAAAACCTCGCTGATGTTTAGGGAGGGTTTTCAAAAACCCTTTTCAGTGTTCAAACACTGAAAACCCTATTCAAACACTTGCAGACATGTTTGGGACGTAGTGTTCAAAAATAATTTTCAGTGTTCAGTTTTCCCTAAATGACTGTTCAAACACTGAAATCAGAATACTGCAAATTGGTGTTTTCGGTCTGAAATCAGTGTTCAGTTTTCAGCTTCACTTTCCTTATACACAGACCTCTTCTCTCGCGACCTCGCCTTCTCATTCTCCAATCCACAGAGGTATTCCCTCCCTCTGTAACGCCTTCATCCTTTTCTCTCCCTATTTCCTTTCTTTTCACTTTTGCAGGTCTATCTCCTGTTCTCTTCAACAAATCGCGACAAACCCAGAAGATTGTACCCTAGAAAATTTTCCTCTCATTTTCCTACTTCCCAAACACAACTGAGCTTCCCTAACATTTTCACAACTTTACCCTCATCTCTCTGTTCTCTATCGCAGCCCTACTCTCTCCCCCCTCTGCCTCCCTCTGTCGATTTATCATCTCTCTCCTCTGGAAACTCTCGTCATTCAGCATTTCTCCACTGAGCTTCCACTGCTAGAACGCTGCCATTACAAGTAAGCCTCTCTCCCTTTTTGTTCTCTCTCTCACAGACAAGTGCCGCCGTCCACGGCTAAACACCCTCTTAGGTTAGGTTTTTTTTTTTTTTTCCTATTATGCATGACAAAATTAAATGGCTCTATTCACTTGATTTTAGGTCTGCTTCTTGTTACATCTCTCTCAACATTAGTGGAACATAAATCAGCCACGATTTCTGGAGACTTTTGCAAGGTAGCTGATAACTCACTATTTTTCTCTTTCTCTCTTCTTGTTGCTTGTAGTCATGTATGATCTCTATTGTTTATTTGGGCATTTTAGTCTTAGTACGGGTATAGTAACTTTTTAAGAAGATAGAAATTCACTTGTCTATTAATCTGGACAGATTTTTTTTTTCTTGATCTGTTTTCATTTTGTGATAGTTAAATGATTTACAGCTCTTTACTTTGATAGATTAAATGGATTTTAATGGTATTAGTAGTCATTGTTACTGTTTTTGTTGCTAATGTTGATTTTTTGCTTTATCACCTTGGAGACCTGATGACCACCTGTTTTTAATTGTTTGTTCTTGCTTATGTGTAGCTGCTTATTTTTTATATCTTGTTGATCTCGGATTAAAGATTTGGTAATATTTTGATGGGCTAGCTACTGTTTATTTTTATATGCTACTTCATATGAATGAAATATCATTGTATGTTTTGGTTGTTGGTTGAGTGGGTACTTTCTTTTGGTTATAGAATTTAGTTCTTATCTTATCTTACCCCCCTTTGGATGACTTTATCACCTCTTTATGATCAATGGTGATAAATGCATTTATGGGTGTAGGATGGGATTTGGGTTTGATTCCCTAGCCAATTTTGAAGTTAAAACCACTTCTGTATAATAGTGACTAGTAAGTTGGTAGCTTTTGCATTCTTATGTATGGTCATGCTTTTGTGTGCATGTTATTTATTGTAAAGTTGCATCACCAATAAAAAAATTATTGTAAAGTTGCATCAAATTGTATTAGGAATTCACATTATTTATTGTTTGTCAATGTGATCCCTGCTATAAGTTCCCATCCTATTTGCTTGCCTCTTTATTTATAATTTTAATGTTTTCTGTAGCTCAGTGCTATCTAAATTAGCTACTGGTTTATATCTTGGCACTTGGCAGTAATTACTCACTAAAACAATGAGGTGGTACCAAACCTGAACTAACTGCAAATTGTAGTAAATTTGAAAGACCTTTGTAAATTGATCATTTGTCAGTTTGAAATCTATTCTTGATGCCTTGATTTTTGCTGCTTTTATTCCCTACACTGTCAAACTTTCAGTATTTAAGAACTTAAAGTTGTGTAGTTCTCCTCAGAATGGCTCATAAAGGGGAGATACTATTGCATATATATTGAAATTACAATTAGGCTTCTCTAATTTTTGCTTGCTTTCACAAAAATCTATTTAGATTCTCTAATTTCATCACTCTTGGTGGTTTAAGTCCATATATATACATAACAACTCTCTTCCTTTTAACTTTTTCTTATATAATACAAATAACACTTTTGGAAGAAAAATAAACGGTTTACAAAATAATTTATGTTTTTTTAGCTCTTTTTTTTATAATTATTATGCTTGATAGTTTGATTATTATATTTATATATCTCTTTCTATTTTCTTATGTTATTGGGATTTAGTTTGTTATAGTTGAATTTAATTTGCTGCTGTTTTTTGTCCTTTGTTGGAAAGAATAAGAAACATTGAAGATGAAGGAAATGGAATGAAATGGGTTAAAGCCCCAAAAATGAATTCTTAAAAAAATCTATTTGGATTAAGTTCATTCGGGCTGGTTTCGGTTCAGGATGGATGTTTCTTATTCGGTTGGGTTAACCAAATCATGCACAGCCCTAATAAATACCATTTCCCCTTTCCCTCATATTCACTTATCTTGCAGGTTCTACTGATTTTTTATTTTGAGTAGGCAACATGTTGGTTCAAGAGTTGTTCTTGTGTTACTAGTCACAGGATTCTTTTCATTTACAGATATTTAGTAGTTTATTTTAAGGAAACATTTGAAGCACACATATAATTACTGATCATATATAGCAGTTTCTGTTTTGTTCTATTTGTATATTAAGATGATGTTGATGATTGCTGATCATATATAGGGGTTTCTATTTTGCTGGAGCCAATGCTTTAATGTGATTCATTTTTTGAATCTTTGATTGAGCAGGAGCCACTAAAATTCCTTCAGTTAATAGAGGTTCCTCATACTAAAGATAGTGTTTGTATTAACCATTTTGTTGGAGCTGAATCGGATGATTTAAATTGCTCATTTTGCTCGTCTCCATTAGGACTCGTGCTGATTCTTATTATATTTTTCTACTTTCTATAGTTAAAAGGATGAACTTAAATTAGTTTGATTTGTGAATTTATCTGGAGGGTAATATTTTCTTTCAGGTCACTGAGAATGGGAAACAAGAGCGTCACCTCGTTGCAACAGTTGGCAAGTTCAGTGTGATATGGGACTTCCAGCAGGTGAAGAACAATGCCCATCAATGCTACCGGAATCAGCAAGGACTCAAGAGTTGCTATTGCTATAAGATTGTGCTGAAGGATGAATCCATTGTAGAAAGTCGTTTTATGCACGACAAGTTTGCTGTTAGTGACTCCCCTGAAGCTGCACTGGTGGTGGCAACCCCAATGAAAGTCAGCTCTATCAACCTCTCTGGCCGGAGATGATATCTTGCTAAGAGGTCCTTGTTTATATGTTTGTTTCTTGTTTGTGTAGTTTTCTTCTGCTGCTACATGTGGACCCTTCATCTGTAATTCAGATTGTTTCTTCTTCTTTGTCTTTTTCTTTTTCGTCCAATCGTGTAGTTGATCTGAGCTTCTGCTTGTATCTACTCTGAATTGTTTCATCTGTGAAATTTCACCCTTCATAAAATACAGATAGGCGTTCATACTTATGGAAGCTGGGATTGTTGCACTTGTATATTGTAATAATGTTGTGTTAAATTCATTTATACGTTAAAGTTTGATGGTTATGATTTATGTCTAGTAATAAGAGGGGACTAGGGGAGTATTTATTCTGGATCATATGGCTCGATGCCTCGTGATTGTATCATTTTAAAAATAAAATAATATTAATTATTTTCAAGTATTTAGTGTATATTTAAAAAATTGTATTTAGTAAATATGATACATAAAATTAATTTTAGATATTAAAATTTAAACTGAAAACTGAAAACAATTACAAGAAGGTGTAATTCAAACAGTTTTCTATTTTCAAAACAGTTATCGAACACTGATTATCCAAACAACATTTCACTGAAAACTGTTTCAGAAACTCCTTCTGAAAACAGTTTTCGAATACTGAAAACTGTTACCAAATATACCCCTCTTGTGCCTTATGCCTTGGCCAAAGGAGCGCACCTAAGGGCCTAGGTCGCCTCGCCTAGGGTACTGGTGCTGAGCTTGGAGCCTTGGGGCGCCTCATGCCTAGACGTGCTTTTAAAAACTAAGTATTCATGATCAATTTCTATTCATTATCCAATTCGAATCGATCCATGGGTGAATCAACTCGAATCGACTAATTTGAATCATGAATCGATCGATTCTAACAACAGTGTCAGGGACTAATTCATATAGAAGGAGCCAGTTCTATAAACAACAAGAAAAAAAAATAGTAAATTAAAAAAAGAAACTCACAGAAAAAAATTTGTAGAAAGAAATTTAGTAATTACATGCATGAAACATACGGTAATGAAAAATAACTTTTCAGAACATTAACTGGAAAACAGGAAAAATAATGGATGCCTGCATAACAAAACTTAAAAGGCACAACGTATGCCTTGCGATTATACATGATATGATCAAGAAGGTAATAACTTACTTGTGATTGCAATTGCAGCTTTTCCTGTTTTAACAAAGAGATTTGTGTTTCAGACTGTTGAAGTTAGGCAACCATAAAAAATCCATGAAGATAGAGAGACAGATAGGCAAAGACAGAAAGATAGAAACACTCATAAGATATATATACTTACTATTTCTTTATTCTTTCGAAGGGGATTAATCACTTTTTGTAAACCAGAAGCACCAAGTGGATCTGAAGCGGTGATTGCAGAAGAAATTCCAGGAAAGCAACGATCCTTCTGGGCCAGTTGAATATGCAAAGCATCAAGTCCACTATGCAGTATTTTGTTCTGCAAAATGATGATAGAAGCGTAAATGAGGAAGACTTTATGCCATAGAAGTATGAGATTCACAAGAAGTCTCACATAAATGCATGTTTAAAAAAATTATTAACAAAGAAAATTAACGTGCACCAACAATAAGATGTTTCTTTTCTAATAAGAAAAATTATTGTGTTAAAAAGACACTAAAGAGGTGTCACCCATACGCGAAATCAACCATCTACAATATGGTGTTTCTCTAAATTCTCTAAGTTGAAGCTTGTTGTAGTTTATTGGAGATGAGTTGAGTTGAGAGAGAGAGTAGTGTTAAGAGTGAACTAGGTTACTAATCATAAGATAGTAGTCATATGTATGTATATATATAACAAAATAATGAGAAAATATATAAATACCCTCAACACTCCTAACACTCCCCCTAAGATGGAGCATATATATGCACCAACTTGTTAAAAAAATCCAACCCAACCACGACAAGACCCAAAGAACAACAGCAGGTCAACAAGACCCAACAACACCCCAACAAGACAAACCAACAGCTTCTGCACTCCTAACAAAAACCATACTAAAGAGTTTAGTTTGGTTTCTCGTATTAGTCTTTAACTTGATGAACTCATATTCAAAAACTAGTAAACAAACATTATTTTATAATCAGAGGGGAGTGTGGCAGTCCCTCTAAATCCTAACAACAAAACTCATCAACATATCACAACATCATTTGATGTGATCCACGCCAAGAACTAAGAAATTGATGGATCAAGAAGACTTACAAGATCGTCTAGAAGCAGATTTATGTGAGACCGCGACCCGTTGCCTATATTGAAGCAAGAACCTTGGTATAATGAAGACGCCACAATCAATTATGGAAGGATTGATTGATAAGTCGAAGATGAACGCCACGGAAACTCCGATAAGTTCAGAAGTTCTAAAAGAACCAAAGAGAATTTTCTCTCCAAAAGTATGAATCAAACATGAATTGTCTTATTCCAAAAAGCCAATAGCTATTTAAATATATGAGAATTCATAACCAATTAGAAAAAGGAAACTAAGGAATTCGTAACCAATTAGAAAAAAGAAACTAAGGAATAGGTTTCATACTAGAATTCTGGTAACCTAAAATCCAAATAAGGAAAGTACCTAACTTGGAATGCAAGCCTTACAATTCAGCAATTAAATTAATAAGGAAACAATTAAGAAAAGGTAATAAGAAAAATTGCAGCCAACCATTTTCTTTGATGAGCCAACCAAAATGAGTAAGTCTCCAATTTTGGGAAACTAAGATTTTAATTCACAATCTTGAGTTGCTAGATTATTCCAAAGCTTGAATTATGGAAACTCATCCTTGTGGATCACGTATAGTATCATCCTTGGGCCTCTAAAGATGGTTTTTAGCCCAAATGTGTTGAATCAGACCATTAAGAGTTTTCTTGAATCTTTTAGCTCGAGCCCTTGTAACTGGACCAATCGAAACTTGAATAGGATCCGCCTCCCATTTGTTAGTCGTGTCCTCATCATTCCCCTCCTCTTGAAAGGATTTATCCTCAAATGATCTCCTACATCAAAAGGGCTTAAATCAGAAACATTGAAAGTTGCACTAACATTGTACTCACCTGGCAAATCTAATTTGTATGCATTGTCATTGATGCGCTCAAGGACTTGAAAAGGCCCATCTCCTTTAGGAAGTAACTTTGAACGCCTATGTGCCGGAAATCTTTCTTTCCTCATGTGTAACCAAACCCAATCTCCGGGTTGAAAAATCAGCTGTCAGCGACCTTTGTTAGCTTGTTTTGCATGTTTTTCCGTTTTCCTCTCAATGTTTAGTCTTGCCTTCTCATGTATCTGCTTAACAAATTCAGTCTTTTTCTTTCCATCCAAGTTAGCACGTTCAGACATAGGTAATGGCGTTAAATCCAATGAAGTTAAAGGAATAAAACCATAAGCAATTTCAAATAGTGAAAACTTAGTAGCAGAATGAACAGTACGATTATAAGAAAACTCAAAATGTGGTAAACACTCTTCCCAAGTTTTGATGTTCTGTTTAATAATAGCCCTCAACAAAGTAGAGAAAGTCCTATTCACTACTTCAGTTTGACCATCAGTTTGTGGGTGACAAGTAGTAGAAAATAATAGCTTAATCCCTAACTTACACCACAAAGTCTTCCAAAAGTAACTCAAGAACTTAGCATCTCTATCCAAAATTATTGTTCTAGGCATACTATGTAATCTTACAATTTCTCTGAAGAACAAATTAGCAACATTGGAAGCATCATCAGTTTTGAGACATGGAACAAAATGTGCCATATTAGAAAATCTATCCATAACCACAAAAATTGAATCTCTACTACATTTAGACCTAGGTAAACCTAACACAAAGTCCATCGAAATATCTATCCAAGGCTCACTAGGAATGGGCAGTGGCGTGTATAAACCATGGGGTTGCACTCGAGATTTTGCTTGCCTACATGTGACACATCTACCACAAATTCTCTCAATATCTCTTTTCATATGTGGCCAATAGGAGTGTTCTTGTAAAACAGCTAAGGTCTTAGCAACTCCAAAGTGACCCATTAAACCTCCTCCATGGGATTCCCTTACTAACAAATCACGCAAAGAGCAATTCGATACACAACTTATTCTCCCGAAATAAGAAACCCTCGTGCCTAAAGAACTTACCCACTGCGTTTTTCTCACAAGCTCGAAACTCCCACCAAAATCGTTGTCTGAAGGATACAATTCTTTAATGTACTCAAAACCAAATAATTTTGCATCTAGAGTAGAAAGTAATACGTACCTTCGAGAAAGTGCATCTGCAACGATGTTTTCCTTACCTTGCTTGTATCGAATGACGTATGAAAATATCTCGATGAATTCTACCCATCGTGCATGTCTCCTACTCAACTTGTGTTGACCTTTTAAATGCTTTAAGGACTCGTGATCGGTGTGAATCACGAACTCCTTAGGCCAAAGATAGTATTGCCATGTTTCCAATGCTCGAACCAACGCATAAAATTCTTTATCATAAGTAGGATAGTTTAAAGCTGCTCCACTTAATTTCTCATTGAAATATGCGATTTATCTTCCTCCTTGCATAAGAACTACGTCGATACCCAAACTTGAAGCATCACATTCAATTTCAAACGTTTTAGTAAAATCAGGCAAAGCAAGTAAAGGAGCATGAGTTAATTTTTCTTTGATCAATTGGAACACCTTCTCTTGCTTGTCTCCCCATTTGAATCCAATGCTCTTCTTGATGACTTCGATAAACGGTGCAGCAATACTACTAAAGTCTTTCACGAACCTCCTGTAAAAACTAGCAAGTCCATGAAAACTACGAACTTAACCTATACTCATGGGACTTGGCCATTCTTTAATCGCACAGATCTTCTCTTCATCAACTTGTATTCCTTGTGCACTCACAATAAAACCAAGAAACACAAGCTTCTCGGTGCAAAAAGTGCACTTCTTTAAGTTAGCAAACAACTTCTCTTTTCTAAGTACATCCAAAACTGATTTTAAATGCACAATATGATCATTTAAGTTTCTGCTATAAATGAGAATATCATCAAAATAAACAACAATGAATCTGCCTATAAAAGCTCGTAAGACATGGTTCATTAATCTCATGAAGGTACTGGGTGCATTTGTTAGTTCAAATGGCATAACTAACCACTCATATAAACCATATTTCGTTTTAAAAGCAGTTTTCCATTCATCACCCTCTTTCATTCTTATTTGATGATATCCACTTTTTAAATCAATCTTAGAAAATATGTAAGCATCATGTAGTTCATCTAGCATATCATCTAAGCAAGGAATAGGATGTCGATACTTAACCGTTATATTGTTGATTGCTCGGGAATCAACGCACATTCTCCATGTCCCATCCTTTTTAGGAACCAAAATCACCAGAACAGCGCACGGACTCATGCTTTCTCTTACGTACCCCATTTCCATCAATTCACTAACCTGCCTTTGTAGCTCCTTTGTCTCCTCGGGATTGCTTCGATAGGTTAGTCGGTTTGGAATTGTAGTACCGAGCACGAAATCAATTTGATGTTCAATGCCTCGAATAGGAGGTAAGCCATATGGAATCTTCTCGGGAAAGATATCATCAAACTCCTGTAAAAGAGAAACAATAGAACGAGGCAAAGATAAGTCAAATTGATTAGTGTTTAATGTCTCTTTGTACAAAAGTACAATCATTGGTTGATTTAAAACCATCACTATTTTTATTTCACTCGATCTTGCATAGAAATTTGTTTTTCTCTCAATGGCCGAATCAGCTATCTTATTTTCTTTCTAAATTTTCCCGGCCTCTCTCATTTTTTCTTTCTGATTTTCACTCATTCTCTTTTTCTCACTCTCTTTCATTTGCTCACTCTCTTTTTGTAACCTCACTTGATCTTCATAAACTTGCGTTGGTGTCAAATGAACTAGAGTGATTGTTCTTTGATTGCTTACAAACGAATATTTGTTGGTGAAGCCATCATGCTTAACACACCGATCAAATTGCCATGGTCGACCTAGTAACAAGTGTCCAGCTTGCATCGGAACTACATCACATAAAACTTTGTCTTCATATTTTCCAATCCAAAAGGAAACTAACACATGTTTGTTCACCCTCACTTCACCACTATCATTGAGCCACTGCAACTTGTAAAGCCGAGGATGTTTAATTGTTGGCAGGCCTAATTTCTCAACCATTGTAGTGCTAGCAACGTTAGTACAACTACCTCCATCAATAATCACACTACGTACCTTGTTTTGCACACGGCATCTAGTATGAAAGATGTTTTCTCGCTGCATTTCATTATCTTCTTTGATTTACACATTTAGAGCTCTCCTTGCAACCAACATTTCTCCTTGGGCAGCGTATTCATCATCACTCGCATCCTCCAATGGTGGCATAGATTCGATATCTTCTTCATCCTCAGTTTCAATTTCACAATTATCTTACAATACCATAAATCTTTTGTTCGGACATTGGCTTGCTATGTGACCCCTGCCTTGGCATTTAAAACACTTAATATCACGATTTCTAGTGGTGGAAGAATAAGTTTTACCTTGATTTCCATGGCTGGTACTTTCTTGCTTTTGCTCGGTTTTGAGCTTGGCCGTGACTTGCTTCTCCTCTTTCTTCACAAAATTTGGCCTCCAAGATGAAGCTGAGTTAGGGTTTTGCCGTGTTTTGTTTCCTCTCCTCTTGAGTTGGTTCTCAATTTTTACAACCATATGCACCTCCCCCGAATTAGCAATTTCTCAGTTCAAACCAGTCAAGAACCTAGCCATAGTAGCCTCTCGGTCATCTTCTACATTTGCTCGAATCATAGCTACTTCCATCTCTTTATAATAATCCTCCACACTCCGACTACCTTTTGTAAGACTCTGCAATTTTTGGTACAACTCACGGTAGTAATGGCTTGGAACAAACCGTTTCCTCATCACGGTTTTCATCTCTTGCCAAGTCTCTATTGGACGCTTTCTATTTCTCCTCCTGTTTAACACTGTTGATCCCACCAAGCAATTGCATAGTCAAAAAATTCAATGGCCGTGAGTTTAACCTTTTTAAGCTCGGAATAATTATGACAATCAAATACTAATTCTATCTTCTTCCCCAACTCAAGGTAAGCTTCAGGATCGTTTTTGCCTTGAAACAATGGAATCTTCATCTTAATACACCCAAATTATTATCTTCCCGATTCCTAGCTTCTCTACCTCGACCACCAAATCTCTTATGCCTAACAACCGATTCCCGATCATCTTCTTCATCAAATCCGTTCCCATAATACTCTTCATCTTCAACTCTCTCTCCCCTAGGTTGAATTCTCTCCCTCCTACGCACATTAGGAGTGTTTTGTTGCTGCCCCACATGTGCATTTTCTACCCGATCTATCTGCTTATGAACCTATTCCATCTCTGTTCTCAATACTCTCCTCATCTCACCCATTAAAGCCTCCATGAGCAACTTCGAATCACCCTCTCCTAACGTATCTCCAAAAATATTTTTGTTCTTATTGTCTGATATGTTTGCTACAAAAACAAAGTTAGAAAAAGAAAAAAAAAGAACAAGAGGACCTCACACACTCCCTCACGTGTTTCACTCAAAGAATGAGTCACTCAATTTCGCTCGTGTTTTTACACAAAATCATATTAGCTTTTACCCTCTTATATGCTCACCACTCTTGCCTTTTTCCACTCGTAATAATCCTCTATAGGTTCTTATCAAACTAACCAAACAAGTATCAAAGTTTCCAGCAACAATTCACCAACAACTCACAAAGAAATTCGGATTTAAAGGCTAGAATACAAGGAAAACAAAGATGAGAAATTGAAACAAGAATTGAAAGGATTTAATCTAAATATCACGTACTTCTTTCACGTTTTTTTCCCAAACTAGAAATTTGTTCTTTCTTTTTTTCAAATTACCATCTTTTTCATTTTTTTTTTATGAATCAAAACAAAATATAAGCAAACCTGCAACTAGAAGGCTCTGACACCAACTGATATGATCCACGCCAAGAACTATGAAATTGATGGATCAAGAAGACTTACAAGATCGTCTAGACGCATATTTATATGAGACTGCGACCCGTTGCTTATATTGAAGCAAGAACCTTGGTATAATGTAGACGCCACAATCAATTATGGAAGGATTGATTGATAAGTCGAAATGAACGCCACGGAAACTTTGATAAGTTCAGAAGTTCTAAAAGAACCAAAGAGAATTTTCTCTCCTAAATTATGAATCAAATCTGAATTGTCTTATTCCAAAGAGCCAATAACTATTTAAATATATGAGAATTCATAACCAATTAGAAAAAGGAAACTAAGGAATTCGTAACCAATTAGAAAAAAGAAACTAAGCAATAGGTTTCATACTAGAATTCTGGTAACCTAAAATCCAAATAAGGAAAGTAACTAACTTGGCATGCAAGCCTTACAATTCAAAAATAAAATTAATAAGGAAACAATTAAGAAAAGATAATAAGAAAAATTGCAGCCAGCCATTTTCCTTGATGAGCCAACCAAAACGAGTAAGTCTCCAATTTTGGGAAACTGAGATTTTAATTCACAATCTTGAGTTGCTAGATTATTCCAAAGCTTGAATTTTTGAAACCCATATTTTTGGATCACGTATAGTATCATCCTTGGGCCCCCAAAGATGGTTCTTAGCTCAAATGTGTTGAATCAGCCCATTGAGAGTTTCCTTGAACCTTTTAGCTCGAGCCCTTGTAACTGGACCAATTGGAACTAGAATAGGATCCACCTCCCATTTGTTAGCCATGTCCTCATCAGCATTTAACCAAGATAGCACAACTCTTGCAAATATCAAACACAAAATTCAAATAATTGTAAGTAAAGATCTGTTAACTGTTCTTAAAAAATTTGCATGCTTTAGAAACAAACTAGTTATTTCAACGAATAATCTCTCAATCATTCCTTCCATTAGATCTGGAGAGGGAAAAATTCATAGGTGAAGATGTCAACAAGAGGTCTCACCTTAATCATAATTGACAATGGAATTTGGAATCTAGGGAAATCATATACACACACGTGTATGTGTATGTGTGCATGTGTCTATATATATATATATATATATATATATATATATATATATGTTTCCTTTATTACTTGGACCATAATAGTGATTTATTCAAACCTTCAGTTAAATTTAAGAGAAGAAGTGAGACAATACAATACAAAGAGAATTTGCTTACAAGGGATGTATCTTATTTATAGCCTAACCTAAGGTGAATGTTTCACATTCTAACCGATGTGGGACTAACATAGACATTATATATATATATATATATATATATATATATATATATATATATATATATATATATATAAACACACACACACACACACACACACATTAACAGCCCCCCTCAAAATCAAGGCGGTAAAATAGAGACCAACTTGAGTTTGGAAACTAAATCCTGAAGGTATCCAGGAGGATGATGACGCACAAAGTGACAATCAATCTCAATATGTTTTGTGCTTTCATGGAATACATCATTGTGAGCAATCAGGATAGCACTTTGATTATCGCAGCTGATGATAGTGGCAGTAGAATTAGTGACGCCCATGTTTTTAAGTAACCAATGAAGCCAAAGAAGTTCTTGAGTTGTATTAGCAAGGGCTCGATACTCAGCTTCTATGCTGGATCGAGCGACTATTGTTTGCTTCTTGCTTCGCCAAGAAATAAAAGAATCACCAAGAAAGAAGCAATAACCAGTGGTGGATCTACGATTAGTAGGCTCACCTGGCTAATCTGTATCCGAGTAGGCATGAAGCTCAAGTGAAGAGTGAGCTAAGAAATGGAGACCGTTAAATAGGGTCCCCTTGATGCACCTGGGAATGCGAAGAACTGCGACATAATGAGGTGTGCGAGAAGTAGAGAGAAACTGACTGACAATATGGACAGCATAAGAGATATCAGGATGAGTAACTATAAGATAAACAAGACTACCAACCAACTGACGAAACAAGGTGGGGTCTTCCAAAGGTGTACCATCCAGAGGAGTAAGTTTAGAGTTGAGCTCAAGAGGAGTGGTACATGTCTTACTATCTGTGAGTCCCGCTCGAGTAAGAAGGTCAGAAGCATACTTTGCTTGAGAAAAATAATATCCCTCGAAGTTAGAAGTGATCTCAAGTCCTAAGAAGTAACTGAGCTTCCCAAGATCTTTCATCTCGACATGTTAGTTGAGATAAGTCTTAAGATCCAAAATTCTATATATGTCATCACCAGTGATGATTATGTCATCAATATAGAGGAGAAGAAGGATAGTACCCTGGTCTATTTTTCGAATGAAAATAGCATAATCATGTGAGCTGGGAGTGAATCCAAAATCTCCAACAATGGTGTTGAACTTGGCAAACCAAGCCCGATGAGCTTGCTTGAGACCATAGAGAGCCCGACGAAGTTTGGAGACTTGATGCGAAAGATGAGGAGAACTAAGAGAAGGGCACATATAAACTTCTTCAGTGAGTTCACCATTAAAAAAAGCATTTTTCACATCCATCTAAGATAATCCCCAATGATGAACGGTGACAACTGCAATTAAGCTGCGAACTGAAGTGAGGCGGGCAACCGAGGCAAAGATCTCCTCATAGTCGATCCCATACTCTTGGGTAAACCCTTTAGCTACCAAGCAAGCCTTGTATCAATCAATGGACCCATTAGAGTGAGTTTTGATATTGTAAACCCACTTGCATCCCTTAACATGTTTGCCTTTTGGTAGGTCCACTAGATCCCAGGTGTGAGTGTTTTCGAATGCCTATAGTTCATCATTCATTGCTTTTTGCAAAAGAGGATTAGAACTAGCTTCATGATAAGACTATGGTTCATGGTGAGAAAGAATAGTAGAAAATGCAACCAAGTCACGAAGCTTAATAGAAGGAGTTTTTACCCGATTATTTCGCCAATGAGGGAGATCAGAAGTTGTTAGAGCGGATCCATCGGAAAAGACAAGGTGGATAACTTAATTGAGGTGTCTGTATACATGTTTGGTGGTAATGAGATATATGATAAAGAGATAGGATTGTTGGAGTGGATCCATCGGAAGAGACAAGTTGCTTAGAAGAGGGTAAGGTGGATAACTCAATGGAGGTGTCTGTAGACATGTTAAGTGGTAATGACATATTTGATAAAAAGATAGAATGTGTTGGTGGAGATGTTGACTCAGAAGAAGAGTTTATCTCAAGAGTTTCGGGAAAAAAGATCCTTGAAGAAGACCGTAAATAGGAGAGAGGTGTTGTCGTTCGACAAGTGAAACTTGGACATGGAGACGAACATCTTGTGTTCCCAGAAAACAACATGACGAGACACTCGGAGACATTTGGAGGAAGTATCCCAGCATCTATAGCCTTTGTGTTTAACACTGTATCCCAAGAAACAACATAAATGAGATCTAGGTTCCAATTTGGTGCACTCATAAGGCTGAATGATAACAAAACAGGCACAACCAAATACCTTAAGAGTGCTATAGTCAATAGGGTGACCATAGAGACGCTCAAAGGGTGATTTATTCCCAATGATGGGAGAAGGTACACGGTTCTTGGTGTAAATAGCTGTAAAAGCAGCTTCACCCTAAAAACGTTCAGGATACAAAGCAGATATGAGAAGAGCACAGACGGTATTGAGAATGTCTCGGTGTTTATGCTCAGCACACCCATTTTATTGAGAGGTACCTTGACATGAACAATGAAAAAGAGTGCCATGCTGGCGAAGAAATTTAAGGATGCTATAGTCTGTGTATTCAGCAGCATTATCAGCACAAAACAATTTGATATTGTAAGAAAATTGAGTTTTGACCATGGTAGCAAAATCAAAGTACAATTAAGGTAATTCAGATCGATTACGTATAAGAAATATCTAGGTGTAACGGGAGTAATTGTCAACAAAAATGACAAAATATCTAGAGCCTCCTATAGTAGCAGTGGGAGACGGGCCCTAAAGATCAGAGTGAATTAAGTCAAATGGTGCAAAAGAAAAAGAATCACTTTTGTGAAATGGTAATGCCAATTGTTTGGCAAGTTGACAAGGAAGACAATCAAATTATTCTTTATTAACAAGCCTTAAATGACCATTAGACACTAAGGATTGAAGATGAACAACAGAAGCATGACCTAGATGAGAATGCCAAAGACTAACGAATGGGGTAGATGAGACTGGAGCTGCTCTATGAACTAATGAGGAGAAACATGATGGAATGTAAAGATTGATGAGCTCAAAGAGTCGTCCAACTTGATGGTCTATCCTAAGAGTTTGTCCCATCTTTGGATCATGCACACAACAACTAGAAGCAAAAAAAAGGATAGTTATACCGAAGTCACATAATTGACAACCAGATATGAAATTGAGAGTGAGTTCGGGAATACAATAAGTATCAGGAAGGGAAGTGTTTAATGTTGCAATTTTTTCGATATGACTCACTGTCATGGGAGAACAATCAATAGTTTGAATAGTTGGAGTATGATTAGTAAGATGTTTGATGGAAAAGAGAGTGGAATCAAGAGTCATGTGATAACAACATATAGAGTCAAAAAACCAAGATGAATTACTTGAAGTGACTTATATAGCAGTAGAAGGTAGATTACCATAATGAGCAAGGAAAACGTTTGACAATTTCCTCTATGTGAGAGGCAGAAAACGTTTCAATGGAAGCAGTGGATGATGAACTTTCAGCAGTAGTGATAGCAGATCTAGAAGGAGTACCGCGAGATATATATTGCTAGGAATGTCTGTTGGGGTTTTGGAAACAATCATGCTGAAGATTACCAAGGGCTTGCTTCTTACAGAATTGAAAAAATCGAATCAGGCATTCCAAGAGAATGTGTCATGGTTTCTTACAGTAATTGCAGAATTTTAAGGATCCAGATTGATGCCCTTTGTTGTTGGGTTAAAAAGATCCAGATGGATGCCCTTTTTTTTGAGTTGAGGTCCCCTGGGAATGGCGACTAAGGTGACATCGATGGAGAATAAGACTTCGATTATAGTGACGTCGATGGAGAATAAGACTCCGACTATAGTGATGACCCAACAGGTATGAAGAGAATATATAAGAAGTCTTTCTGATGTGAATGATCCACTAATAGTGGCAATCACAAAGCATACTCAACTCTTGATATATCGAGAACCACTAAGAACCTGGCTCTGATATCAAGTTGAATTTAAGTGAGGAAGTGAGACAATACAAAGAGAAAAGAATTTTATTGAATGGTGTGATTTGCTTACAAGGGAGGTATCCTATTTTTGTATATATATATATATATATATATATATATATATATATATATATATATATATGTACATATAAATACATATATATACATACATACACACACACACATACACACACACACAGAGAGACATTAACACATTCAAATAAATATCAATTTGGCAGGTATAAATTATGCAATTGTGGCTTCTATAGTATTCTTAATTTGAATATGCTATTTTGGGTTCAAGCCATAGGAATCGGTTTACATAATTATGGTACAAGTACTTTAACATCTATTTGAATTGAAAAAAGGAACTGATTAATATGAAGATGAGATAGCGTATTAAGATGGACTGATAACGTATTAGGATTGACTGATACATAGATGGATAAGCAGAAAGAGAGAGACTTGAGGAACAGCCCTGACTTATTCATTTCTTTCATCATACTTCTTCTCAGCATCATTTTTTGATTCCTCTAGAATTGATTTTTCTATGTCCCACTTTGCCCTTAAGCTCACTCTGTACAGCACAAATTAGAGTAAGTCATATCAACTTATTTGATAAAAATCAAGCAAAACAGAACTTCACTGATGACAGTCTTTCCAAATGAAGAAAAATGTCAAGACTATCAGCAATCCACATATGTTTATACCATCAGTTCATCCTATTTCTGGACATACTGGCCCTAAAATTTTTGAAGCTCATTGTGTGATAGATGATGTTAATAATAAAATACAATCACTTGTGTTACACCCATATTTTTATCCACTTAGAATCAAAACAAAAAACAAAAACTAAGGTTAACAATCAATAATATGAGAACTAAAAGCAAAGATAAGAAATAGAAATAGCAAAACAATTTTGGAAAGAAATGGGAAGGTACATTTTCACTTTTGAGCGCATCTGCCAATTTATGTAACTCAGATGCGTCCTCCTGCAGTGAAGCATTTGTCTATTAATGAAGTTAGTGTTCATTCCATGTATTTTAGACTTGTTTGATGTCTAATACATGTTGACATTAGAACAAACGCACACACATATGAAAGTATGTCACTAGGAAAAGGTCGACTCTCTCACACGAGCAATCGCCTCAAGCGTTGAGATAGTGAGCTAAGATGAGACTTGGTATACTATTTTGACACTAATGAAAATGAGCCAAGTATATAGTGAATGTGAATTCATAAATAGTATACATTGTTAAATGTCACATTGACTAAAGTCAAGATGAGGTCTTGAGCTAAAGCTTAAAAAATTTAGACAGATCATGATCATCCCACAATTATAGAAATCTAGATGGAAGCCAAAATATGAGTACTTATTAAAGTTCTCAAAGGAGCAAGCAAATAAAGAACTAGAGCTAGGCACATGAGAGCATGAAAGTGTAGATTACAACTGTATTGTGCTAAGTGGGAGGTTAGGTCGTTATAGTGGTATTAGAGCTGATTCTCGAAAGCTCGGAGGTGGGTTGCCTGATGTGGGACCACACAGTGAGGACGTTGTGCCATAAGGAGGGGACAATATGACTCTTCAAGATGAGGTAAAGTCTTGGTATCCCACATTGGCTAGAGAGAATATGATTGGGATATTTATAAGTGATTGTCACATTTATTTGCATAATGCATTTTAAATCCATGAGGCTTGGTGTGCCAAAGTGGACAATATTGTGCTATATGAGAGGTCGAGTAGTTGCAAATGGTATCAAAGCCTAAACCAATTGAAAATATGGGGCCACCTAGGATACATTATGCATCCCGATGCTCGATTACCCCCGGTCCGGTGAGAGAGTGTAACACCGAAGACGCTGGCAACAACGTGGTGGGCCAATGAGCCCCTGGAATCCTGCATCGCTTGGTGATGTATGTGACTGGGCTATTTATAAGTGGTTGTCTCCTCTACTTGCACAATGTGTTTTAAATCTGTGAGACCTAGTGTGCCAAAGCGGACAATATTGTGCCAAATGAGAGGTCGGGTAATTACAAATGGTATCAGAGTATGGTTTGAGATCATGTAGACTTAGGCTCTAGATTATTACTCTTATGATTGAAATAATGCACCTCAAGGTTGTTTGAGTTATTATATCTTGTCTGAACTCAAGCTACTATTGTTAATGTATGTTGATTTTTAATTTAGGTGTGGCGTAAAAAGGATGGTTCGCACTAGAAACAATAATGGAGAATCATCAAGCAATGCATCCAGGGATCCAAGGTTAGATGGTGTATTATAAGCAATGCAGGCCATGGCCTAAGTAATTCAATGGGGCCAACAAGGTCAGCAGGGCCAACAAGGTTAACTTGGATAAGCTGTAGAGAGAGTTGGGGGTTGCACCTTTGAGCAGTTCAAAAAGGCTACCCCACCAGGTTTTAGAGGTGGCCCTAATCCTTTAAATGTTGAAGAATTGTTCAAGGAATTAGATAATATCTTTGAGGTTATAAATTATACTGATGCCCAACAGAAGGTTACTTTTTTCACGTTCATATTGAAGGTAATGTTGACAAATGGTGGAAAGTGGAAAAAGATATGCGAACTGAGGTTGAGGGATCGTGGACTTGGGAAGCTTTTAAGAATAGTTTCTTTGAACAATACTTTCCGAAGTTGGTGAAAGAACAAAAAGAAACTGAATTCTTGGTTCTTAGGCAAGGGAATATAATTGTAGCAAAGTATAAGGTCAAGTTTATCGAGTTGGTCCGTTATGCTCAATATATGGTCAACACTAATGTAAGGAAAGAGAGAGCCTTTGAAAGGGGATTATCTCTATGAATCAAGTCTTCTATTGTTCCTCCAATGCGCACTACTTATGCTGAAGTGGTGCAAACTACTAGGCTGGCTGAAGGTGTTTCATCCAAATACTAGAGGGTTAGAGATCCAAAATATAGGTATCAACATGAGGGGAAATAGACTAGAAAACCTATAGAGAATCCTTCTAAAAGGCTAGGGCAGCCTGTATTTGGAAACAAATTCCCACATCAGAAAGGTCATAGCATGTATGCTAGGTACAGTAAATTATATTTTGGAGAGTTTCATTGGATCTCAGGAGCATGCTTTAGCTGTGGCAAGATGGGCCACCTGGTTGTAGACTGTCCTAGTGGTAAGAAAGTTACTCGATTGCTAAAACCGACGGAAGGGCTTAGAAACCAAAGGTGCAGGGTAGGGTTTTTGCACTTACCCAGCATGATGCTCAAGCATCAAACTCTTCTTAATAAGTACACCTTCAATTTGTTCTTGGTATACTCATGTGTTGATTGATCCTAGTTCCACTCATTCCTTTGTGTAGCGCAAATTTGATGCTAAATTTGATAACACGGCTAAAACACTAGATTGTGAACTTTGCATTGCTACTCCTATTAAAGAGTCTTTGATTGCTGAGTATATGTCTTGTGTGGTAATAATTGATGATAAGGAATTACTAGCAGACTTGGTAAGTTTAGACATGCAAGATTTTGATGTAATTTTGGCGATGGATTGGCTAGCTACTTATCATGCATCAATTGATTGCTATGGTAAGAAAGTTGTCTTTCAAATTCTTAGATAACTTGAATTCAGTTTTGCTGGAAGTAGAATGGGTGTTCCTATTTGTGTTGTATCTGCTTTGCAAACTAAGCGATTGCTCTAGAAAGGTTGTAGTGGGTACCTTACCTGCGTAAAGGATACTCATTAGGATGAATTAAGGTTGGAAGACATCCCCATTGTTCGAGAATTCATAGATGTTTTCCTTAATGACCTTCTAGGATTGCCACCAGATAAAGAGATTGAATTCTCAATTAATTTTGTTCCTAGAACTGGTCCAATTTTAAGGCTCCTTACCATCTAGCCCCATTAGAGCTGAAAGAGTTAAAGGTCCAGTTGCAAGAGTTGTTTGACAAAGGGTATATTAGGCCAAGTGTGTCACCTTAGGGTGCTACAGTGTTGTTTGTAAAGAAAAATGATGGTTTTATGCGATTGTGCATGGATTACAAAGAACTTAATCAGACAACTGTGAAGAACAAATACCCATTACCAAGGACTGATGATCTTTTTGACCAACTTCAAGGTGCCCAGATTTTCTCAAAAATTGATCTTCGATCTGAGTATCACCAACTAAAAATCAAGCTTGAAGATGTGCTTTAAGTCAGCTTTCCAAACCAAGTATAGTGTAACGACCCATCCCGGGTTAGCCACCCCCAAGACAGTGTCATCACATTTTGAAAATCCCAACACGACACATATATGCAAAAATAAAAATTTATCAACTGTAACTATTTACATCAATATTTACAAATATTTTTTTCTCATTAGTCTGAGGATGTGAATCACGTGGCTTAGAGATAATAAATCTGTCTAAATCTCAGTTCACTAACTATCCGTCCTACCTGCTGCCTGAAATTACTTACATTGAGGGATGAGCCTCATAAGCTCAGTGAATTAAATTTACTAGAAGTATTCAATTCGTATAAATAGTCTTTTAATATTTAATCATTTATATCTCATATAACTTGATAATACCATTCTATTATCGCTACACATATCATAAGTCTCATTCTCTATCAATCTCTTCTTCTTATATATTTGTTCCCCTGAAGACCATCAATTATTTCATAATTACCTCGTTATGAGGTTCACAGCATATAGTCTACCATTTAGATAGTTCTTATAATATCATACTTCTATGTTTCTTTCTCACCATAACTGTCTCTCTGTGAGACTCATTCATCTATAAATTTAAAATAACAAACAACACTTCAGTATTTCAGTATTTCAGTAGTATAATAAATATTTAAAATAGATGCAATGCATGAATTATTATTAGGGAACGTCTTCCCACATGTCGACATGTTTTTATCTTAGACTGGCCCCTTCCCGGTTCATTTATTTCCAGCATATACTGGCTGTCACGGTTTTCATTTATTTCTAGTATATACCAGCTGTCACAGTTTTCATTTATTTCCAACATATACCGACTGTCACGGTTTTCATTTATTTCTAACATATACCAGCTGTCATGGTTTTCATTTAGACCGGCCCCCTCCCGGTTCTTTTATTTCATGCATATGCATATGAACAATGATATGAAATATGCATATAAACAGTAATATAACAACAAACATATTCAGACATTAAATTTAGCTATCCTGCATTTTCTCAAATTATTATTTGATCAATTTCACTAATTTTTTCTCCTCATATATCATATCAATTTATGAACCATAACTCTTCAAAAATTTCATTATCACCCTCATTATTAAATCGACTCATTATTCTAATAATATTACTTCTCATATAATGATTCTCTACACATCAATTATTCCTATCATATTTATCAACCAATTTAGATCTACCACCAAATCATAAGTTAATAATTTATTAAAAAATTATCACTATATATTTCATATTTATCTTGATTACTTAAAATAAATCTAACTCACCATGTAGCACTTAAAGCTACCCGTGGATCATCTCCTTGCCTTTCCTGCTCCTCTCAACAATTTCCTTCGGTCGCTGATCGTCAACACCTGACATAATATTCATATTAACTTCTAATTTATTTTTTAATTCACACCCTTTAAAAATTCCCACTTTGAATTCCGGAAATTTCATATGTGCTAAATTTAAAAAATAAACTTCACGTTATTATCTTCTGTTTTTCTTAGAGCTTCCCGTGATTCTCTATGAAATTCTCCCGTAAACCGCTTCAAAATTTTACTCTTTCAATCTTTCTTTTGGTCCCCAAGTCTTTAAAGAAATAGAGTAATATAGATTTGAGATTGAAGAAAACCAAACAGGATTTGGTAAAACTAATAAAACAATTCAATATATAAAACTTTTTACACGGCACTGTCACCGCTTCCACCGTTTCCAATTCAATAGCTGCATAACATGCAGCAATCTTCAATTGTTGAAGCAACACCTAGAGTCCAGGTGTTGCAAGCTGTTTTGTTTTTTTGTTTTTTAAGTTTTCTTTCCTTTTCTTCTTCTTATCCTCTACGAAATATTTTTTTTTCTTTTCTTCTTTTTATCCTCCACAAATTTTTTTTAGAATTGTTTTATAAAGATTAAATCTTTCGCATATATATATTATTTTAATTCCATATCATATTTATTAAATCACTTCTTTACGAATACAGGTATTACATATAGTCACTATGAATTCTTAGTTATGCTTTTTGGATTAACTAATGCACCTGTTACCTTCATGGATTTGATGAACAGGATGTTTAAGAAGTACCTAGACTAGTTTGTAGTTATGTTTATTGACGACATCCTGATTTACTCCAAAATCCATGAAGATCATGAACGACATCTTAGAATTGTGTTGCAAATTTTGAGGAGAAGAAATTGTATGCCAAAGTCAAGAAGTGTGAGTTTTGGCTTGATAGTGTGGCTTTCCTTGGGCATGTTGTATCCAAGCATGGCTTAGTGGTTGTAATATTCTTGTTCATAAAAAAAGGGTAAAGAAGTAATTTTACATATATTATATTGAATTAAATAATCTATAAATGAAAGATTTAATATTGATTTGAAATAATATTTGAAAGATAATATTGAAAAATTTGGTCGTAAAGAGTTAGAAAACTTTTAAAGAAGAAAGGACTGAAAATTTTCGAAATTGGAAGTTTCAAATGAAAGAATTTGAAGAAAAATGTAGAATGAGGTTGAAGAAATTAATTAGAAGAATTTTTTTGGAAGAAAATATAATTTTTTGTATTATATATATATATATATATATATATATAAAGAAGAGAGATGGAAAATTGATTTTGAAGAAAAAAATATGTCAAGATTGTAATTAAATAGTGGAAAAATCGTAATTACTGAAGTGGCATAATCTTAAATTTAAAAGGCTGAAAGACTAATGGCAGAATCAAAATTAAGTAGTAGCAAAGTTGTAAAATTTAAATGAAAATGCATGGTGGCATAATTGTAAATAGAATGTGGCAAAACTGTAATTACTAAAGTAGTGGCAGCAAATAAAGTGTTTATCTTTAGTTTTAAATCAAACAAGGCTTACGAGGTGGAAGAACATGGGAATAAATGTGTGGTTTCATTAAATGTTGATGGGGACCACCATTTGTTTACAAAGAAACATTTTTATCAAAAGACTAGCATTTGAACGAAACCAGAGCTTGGATAACTAAGAAAGATTTATAATTTCAGTCAAGAGGTGCAGACCTGGCATAAGACCAGGGAACAACAGTTCACGGGTCAGAATAAACACGTCTTTAGGCTTACACGGATACATGGGTCAGACCGGTTTTGTGAAAGTCGATTTTTCAAATTTGTCTCACTCTAAAAACAAAAATTTCTCTGTCTCTCTAGCAAAAAAAAAAAAGGTCAAGAAAAATGGCAGCAGGTGGCAGCCCTGCTACCAAGTGAAATTGTGAAAGGCTTAGCCCTCCACGTCTCCAAAACGTGGTGGAGACTTTGTGAGGGGGGGTTGCAGAGATTTTTGGGACAAATCTCTCCTATATATACAGACATCCTATGTGAAATCTTACGATTTCACATAGTTCTTTTTTATTTCTTGTTTTCTCAAAATATTTGGGGATTTAAAGAAATGTTGAAAGAGCAAAATTTTGAAGGAGTTTTCTGTGAAATTTCATAGAAAATCAAGAAAAGTGATCAAAAAAGTATAAGGTAATAACATAATGTTTATTTTTGAATTTTTGACATTTATGAAGTTTCCCTGAATTCAAAGTGGAAATTTTCAAAGTGTATGGCTTATAACGAATTGAAGTATAAATTATAAATTTAATATAAATACGATATCAGGTGTGGACGATCTAAAACAGGGGAAATTTCTGAGAGAAACAGGAAATGCAAGGAGGTGATCCACAGGTAGCTTTAAAAGCTACGTGGTGAGTTAGATTTATTTTAAGTAGTCCAAATAAAAAATCAAATATTTAGTGATAATATTAAAATAAATTATAAGCTTATGTTTTAATGATAGATAAATATTTGGTTGATAGATATGATGTGAATATTTGACTATAGAAAAATTATTATGTGAGAAGAAATATTATTAGAATAATGGGTTGATTTAATAATAATAGTGATAAGTGAAATTCTTGATGAGTTTTAGTTGATGTTTTGATACAAAATTTGAGGAGACAAATTTTAATGGATCTTGACAAACTTTGATGGATGATTTGAGGTGATTTTGGATGAGAGGAATTTTAGTGGAATTTTCATTATATAAATTTGAGAATAATCAAGATAGTAAATTTATGTTGTTTTTATATTACTATTCAGATGCATATTTCATATCATTCATGTGCATATGCATTTAATAATATAACCAAAAGAACCGGGAAGGGGCTGGTCTAATTGAATAACCGTGACAACCCGTATATGCTGAAAATAAAAGGGACACCGTGACAGCTGGTATATGCTGGAAATAAATTTCGTGACAGCCAGGATAAACTATAAAGAATTGGGAAGGGGCTGATCTAAGATAATAATAATCTGTCAAATAGTGGGAAGACATTCCCATCATAATCATTAGTGCATTGCATATGTTTTAGTTATTGCTTGCATTATTGAAATGTTGATGTGTGGTGTATTAATTGTGAATTTAAGTATAGATGGTTGAGTCTCACAGAAAGAGATAGTTATCGTGATAAGATTATTGAAATGCTGAGGTGTGGTGTATTATTTTGAATTTAATTATAGATTGCTGAGTCTCACATAAAGAGACAATTATGGTGATAAGATTACTGAAATGCTGAGGTGAGATTTGTTATTGTTATGGTGATAAGAACTATCTAAATGGTAGACTTTATGATGTGGAACTCATTCCCGAGGTAATTATGAAATAACGGATGGTCTTAAAGTGAACCAATAAATAAGAAGAAGAGATTGATAGTGAATTAATCTTCTGACATGTGTAGTGATAGTAGAATGCTAGTATCAGGTTATGAGAGATATAAATGGTTAAATATTGAAAAATAATTTATACAACTGAATACTTTTAGTAAATTTAATTCATTGAGCTTGTGAAGCTCACTCTTCATTGTACAATGATTTCAGGTAGCAGATACGACAATTAATTTGGTAAGTTGAAGTTTAGAAAAAATCATTTTCTGTAAGCCACGTACGTGTCATCATCCTCAGACTAATGTTAAAAGAAAATAAAGTAAAAATTTATTTGTAAATATGCATACATTTTACGTTGTAGTTAATGTTTAAAGATCAGATTAAGGTAACTCCCCTGTTGAGGTTGTGGATTTATGTAAAAAAAAATTCTATTAGTGTTATTTATTTTTATTGTTGCATATATGTGTCGTGCTGGGATTTTCAAAATGTGATGACACTGTCTCGGGGGTGGCCAACTCGGGATGGATCATTACAATTTTGGTATCAGAGTATTAGGTTTTAAGATTTTGTAAACTGCATAAAAAGTAAGAAAGTGGAAGATTAAAATAAATTATATTTTAATAAACAGCTTGAGGATGACATGTGGACGTGCTAGAGCTAGAATTAGAGTTGTTGATTTAAGAGGGCGTGATAGGCCCTAATATTTTGTCAAGTCGAGGTTGAGATTAAATATGTGGTTCCTTGAAGGGAACATGCTGATAGTATGATTGATATTAGTAATATAATAGATATTGGTAAAGGTGTGAGAGAATCTGAAGTTGAAAGAGATGAGCTAAGATAAGCTCTTATACATGCTTTTGAGAAAATGAAAGTAACAAATGATAGAGTTGATAATCTATACCATAAACTTGATAAACAGGCTAGAGCAGTGCCTGAGGTTGTTGTAAATCCAGTAATGATAGACGTTTAAAAAGGGAAAAAAGTGAGTTATGTATGAGATGCAGGGAGATTGTTAAGTTGAATGCTTTGTCGTTTGTAAACTTTTTTTAAGCCTAAGTTTTGGGAGAAACATGTAGAAAGATTATTTGGTAATTTACCAGTGACTGACAGGCAGATGGTTGCCTTTACTTTGTTTGAGTTAGAAGGAGAAGTTTTGGATTGGTGGGAGGATATTCTTCCTAGGGTAAGTGCTGATGTCGATAGACCCTTAACTTGGAATGGGTTTAAGGCAGTTTTCCTTGATAACTATTTTCCTTAGACCCTTAGAGCCCAACAAGATAGAGATTTTATATAATTGGGGAAATGTATTAAATATGACTCAGTATGATAGTAGATTTGTGGCTTTGTCAAGGTTTGAACCAAAAAAAAAAATTGCAGACATAGAGAAGAATAAGTGTAAGAGGTTCATAGATGATCTATGTTATAAGGTTTGATCAAAACTATCTTACATGAGGCATATGAATTATGTCAGATTGGTGGATACAACACTTCAGATTGAGAATGATGTGATGGAGTTTAAGGGAAAGAGAAAGAGTGGTTAAAGAAGCTTAGATATAAAGGTTATAGAGGTAGTGATAGTATGAGTGTACAGGGTGAGAGACCACCCCAAATGAGGCGTTCCTTGTTACAGAGAAGTGAAGTACAGAGTCAGAGGCAAACATAATCTGTTGCTTCTGTATCTTAGAATACTATTGATGGGACCCTTAGATTTGAGAGACAGGTTATGGGAACTCGAAGTCATGGTAGAGGAAGTAAGTATGTCACCAAGTGGAAGTGGCAATATGATGTATGATTGAGAGACAGAAGTTTGTTATAATTATATTCAGATAAGATATTTATCTCAGAATTGTCAAAAATTTGAAGTACTTTATGTGTAGAGAAAATGGACATGTCAATGTTGGTTGATCTTGATGCCACCCATTTTTTTTCATCCAGTATTCATATGAAGTCTATTGAAGTATGTATTAGTTCTTTGATACAAAAATATTTTTGAAGTTAGAGATAGAGTAATAATCATAAATGCTTTCAAGGGTTGTGTGATTCGTATCAGTGATAGAGAATCTGAAGCTGATTTATTGAATATGATAGATCTTCAATTAATATTGGGAAAGAATTAGTTATCGACGTTTTATGTCTGGGTTGATTGTTCCAGAAAGAATGTAGTGTTCAAGATATGGACATGAGGAGTGTAACTTTTAGAGAGAACATTAAATACTCTCGAACTATCTTATTTTTACTTTGACCACTGGGAGATGGTTGAAGAAGGGTTGTGAGGAGTATTTGGCATACGTAATGAATTCTAAAAAGGAAAATAGGAAGTTAGAATAAATCTTAACTGTAAAGATTATTCTAATGTAATTCTTGAAGAATTTCCTAATTGTCTCCCAGTAGGGAGACTAAATTTCTCTATTGATATGATACTAGGTTCATCACATATATTTAATAGCATCCTACATAATGATACCAGCTGAATTGAGAGAGTTGAACGTATCATTTTAAGAATTTTTGGATAAACAATTTATCGGACCTAATGCATTTGAGGAGCCCCTGTGTTGTTGGTGAAGGAGGAAGATAGAAAGATGAGATTGTGTATAGACTACAAATAGTTGCATAAGAACAAATATCTTTTACCTAGGATAAATGAATTGTTTGAACAGTTGCAAAGAATGAGAGTGGTTTTCTAAGATAAACCTGAGATCAAGTTATCACCAATTGAGGAGAGAGAAGGGAGACATGCCTAAGACTGCTTTTAGGACACGTTATGGTCATAAACTTTTTGTGATGTTATTTAAATTAACTAATGTTCCAGAAACATTCATGGACTTGATGAATAGAGTGTTTAAACTATATCTTAACAATTTTATGATTATATTTGACATTATGATATAATCTAAGAAGGAAGAACAACATGGGAAACATTAGATAATGTGTTGGAGATTCTGAGGAGAGGGAGATTATATGCAAAGTTCTCTAAGTGTGAGTGTTGGCTGAATGAAATTAGCCTACTCATGACTTAGAGTTAGCTGTTATAGTGTTAACTTTAAATATTGGAGACATCATCTGTATGGAGCCACTTGTGAGATATTCATGGGTTATAAGAGTTTGACATACTTACTGACCCAGAAGGAGTTAAATCTGAGACAAATGAGGTGGATGGAGTTGATTTGTGATTATGACTATACAATTCATTATCATCTAAGAAAGGCAAAGGTGATAGCAGACATGTTGAGTAGAAAGTCTACAAGAAGGTTAACTACTATTGGGAGTCATGATATGAATTTGATGACAGATTTAAAGAGATAATAATGAAGTTAAATATTAGTGATAAAGGATCATGGTTAACGAATAGGGTTGTACAGTCATCCATAGAAAAATGTTTGTTAGAGATGCTAGATTTATATCTTGGTTTTGGAGAGGGTTTCAGAAAGCCATGAGTACACAGTTGTAATTTAATATAATTTTCACACTCAGATAAAAAGGGTTTTTTTTTAAGTACTATAAGGTATGTTAAGAGCAAATGTGATGAGTTCTCAGTAAGTGGGGATGCTTACATGCCATCGATTAAAATTGTAATAATCAGTATCAAACTAGTATTAGGATGGCACCCTTCGAGGCTTTATATGGTAGGAGGTGTAGAATACCTATATGTTGGGAAGAAGTGTGAGAGAGAAATATATTTGGTCTATCAATTATTGAGTTAATAACCGGGAGGATCAAATTGGTTTGGGAGAACCATAAAGCAACACAGAGTAGACCAAATAGATATGCTAATAATAACAATAATAAAAGACCTCTTGAGTTTCAAGTAGGTGATTGGGTATATTGAAAAATATCTCAATGAAAAGGTGTATTGAGATTTAAATAGGAAAAGAAAGCTGAATTCGAGGTCTGTGGGACCCTATGAGGTTATTGAGAAAGTTGAGCTAGTTGTGAGGAGCCTGGATTTGCCTCCAGAATTAAAACATTTATATAATGTATCTCATGTTTCACTTTTATGAAAATGTTTACAAGATGAATATTATAATATTTCGAGCTAAGCTATAGAAATTCAAAAAAATATTGGGTTTATATACAAATACCAATGAGAATTTTTGACAAAAAGAACAAATCTTGTATAATAAAATAATTTCATTAGTTTAAGTTCTCTGACGAAATAAGAATGTTGAAGAAATTATGTGAAAACGTGAGACAATTATGAAGAAGTATTGTTCACAATTATTTCTTGAGTTAGGTAAGGAAATTTCGGGGACGAAATTTTTATAAGGTGGGTAGAATTGTAATATTCGTGTTCATAAAATAAGGGTAAAGAAGTAATTTTACATATATTATATTGAATTAAATAATCCATAAATGAAAGATTTAATATTGATCTGAAATAATATTTGAAAGATAATATTGAAAAATTTGGTTGTAAAGAGTCAGAAAATTTTTAAAGAAGAAATGGCTGAAAATTTTCGAAATTGGAAGTTTCAAATGAAAGAATTTTGAAGAAAAATGTAGAATGAGGTTAAAGAAATTAATTAGAAGATTTTTTTTTGGAAGAAAATATAATTTTTTGTGTTATGTGTATATATATATATATTAAAATAAAAAAAAGAAGGAAAATTGATTTTGAAGAAAAAAAAATGTCAAGATTGTAATTAAACAGTGGAAAAATCGTAATTACTGAAGTGGCATAATCGTAAATTTAAAAGGCTGAAAGACTGATGGCAGAATCGAAATTAAGTAGTGGTAAAGTTGTAAAATTTAAATGAAAATGCATGGTGGCATAATTGTAAATAAGATGTGGCAAAACTATAATTACTAAAGTAGTGGCAGCAAATAAAGTGTTTATCTTTAGTTTTAAATCAAACAAGGCTTACGAGGTAGAAGAACATGGGAATGAATGTGTGGTTTCATTAAATGTTGATAGCGACCACCATTTGTTTACAAAGAAACATTTTTATCAAAAGACTAGCATTTGAATGAAACCAGAGCTTGGATAACTAAGAAAGATTTATAATTTCGGTGAAGAGGTGCACACCTGACATAAGACCAGGGAACAACAGTTCACAGGTCAGAATAAACACGTCTTTAGGCTTACATGGATACATGGGTCAGACCTGTTTTGTTAAAGTCGATTTTTCAAATTTGACTCACTCTAAAAAAATAAAATTTCTCTGTCTCTCTAGCAAAAAAATAAATAAAAATTTCAAGAAAAACGGCAGCAGGTGGCAGCCCTGCTGCCAAGTGAAATTGTGAAGGGCTTAGCCATCCATGTCTCCAAAACGTGGTGGAGACTTTGTGAGGGGGGCTACAGAGATTTTTGGGACAAATCTCTCATATATATATAAACGTCCTTTTTTATTTCTTGTTTTATCAAAATATTTGAGGATTTAAAGAGCAAAATTTTGAAGGAGTTTTCTGTGGAATTTCATAGAAAATCAAGAAAAGCGATCAGAAAAGTATAAGGTAATAAAATGATGTTTATTTTTGAATTTTTGACATTTATGAAGTTTCCCTGAATTCAAAGTGGAAATTTTCAAAGTGTATGGCTTATAACGAATTGAAGTATAAATTATAAATTAAATATAAATACGATGTCAAGTGCGGACGATCTACAACCGGGGAATTTCTTAGGGAAACAGGAAATGCAAGGAGGTGATCCACGGGTACCTTTAAGAGTTACGTGGTGAGTTAGATTTATGTTAAGTAGTCTAAATAAAAAATCAAATATTTAGTGATAATATTAAAATAAATTATTAGCTTATATTTTGGTGATAGATAAATATTTGGTTGATAGATATGATGTGAATATTTGACTGTAGAAAAATTATTATGTGAGAAGAAATATTATTAGAATAATGGGTTGATTTAATAATAATAGTGATAAGTGAAATTCTTGATGAGTTTTGGTTGATGTTTTGATACAAAATTTGAGGAGATGAATTTTAGTGGATCTTGACAAACTTTGATGGATGATTTGATGTGATTTGGGATGAGAGGAATTTTAGTGGAATTTTTATTATATAAATTTGAGAATAATCAAGATAGTAAATTTAAGTGTTTTGCATTTATGTTGTTTTTATATTACTATTCATATGCATATTTCATATCGTTTATGTGCATATGCATTTAATAATCTAACCGAAAGAACCGGGAATGGGTCGGTCTAATGGAACAACCGTGACAGCTGGTATATGCTGGAAATAAATTTCATGACAGCCGAGATAAGCTGTAAAGAACCGGGAAGGGGCCGGTCTAAGATAATAATAACCTGTCGACAGGTGGGAAGATGTTCTCTTCATAATCATTAATGCATTGCATATGTTTTAATTATTGCTTGCATTATTGAAATGCTGATGTGTGGTGTATTAATTGTGAATTTAAGTATAGATAGTTGAGTCTTACAGAAAGAGACAGTTATGGTGATAAGATTATTGAAATGCTGAGGTCTGGTGTATTATTGTGAATTTAATTATAGATGGCTGAGTCTCACAGAAAGAGACAATTATGGTGATAAGATTATTGAAATGCTGAGGTGAGGTTTGTTATTGTTATGGTGATAAGAACTATCTAAATGGTAGACTTTATGATGTGGAACTCATTCGCGAGGTATTTATGAAATAACAGATGGTGTTAAAGTGAACCAATAAATAAGAATAAGAGATTGATAGAGAATGAATCTTCTGACATGTGTAGTGATAGTAGAATGCTAGTATCAGGTTGTGAGAGATATAAATGATTAAATATTGAAAAACCATTCGCGAGGTAATTATGAAATAACAGATGGTCTTGAAGTGAACCAATAAATAAGAAGAAGATATTGATAGAGAATGAATCTTCTGACATGTGTAGTGATAGTAGAATGCTAGTATCAGGTTGTGAGAGATATAAATGATTAAATATTGAAAAACCATTTATACAACTGAATACTTTTAGTAAATTTAATTCACTAAGCTTGTGAAGCTCACTCCTCATTGTACAATGATTTCGGGTAGCAGATAGGACAATTAGTTTGGTGAGTTGAAATTCATAAGAAATTATTTTCTGTAAGCCACATGCGTGTCATCATCCTCAGGCTAATGTTAAAAGAAAATAAAGTAAAAATTTATTTGTAAATATGCATATATTTTAGGTTGTAGTTAATGTTTAAAGATCAGATTGAGGTAACTCCCCTGTTGAGGTTGAGGATTTATGTAAAAAAAATTTGTATTGGTGTTATTTATTTTTATTATTGCATATATGTGTCGTGCTGGGATTTTCAAAATGTGATGACACTGTCTCAGGGGTGGCCAACTCGGGATGGGTCGTTACAGTGGTGGCTAAAAAGGTATAGGCAGTGAAGGATTGGAGTAGGCCAACTACTGTGATAGAGATCTGCAGTTTTTTGGGTTTGCTCGGTTATTATAGGATGTTTTTTGAGGTTTTTTCTAAGATTGGAGGTCCCTTAACACACTTGATGCAAAAGAAAATAAAATTTGAATGGACTGAAGAGTGTGAGCATAGTTTTCAAGAATTAAAGAAGTGACTAGTGACAACACCAGTACTCATAGTGCCTTCGGGTATGGGTGGATTTGTAGTGTATAGTGATGCATCTCAAAAAAGATTAGGTAGTGTTTTGATGCAGCATGGGAAAGTTATAGCCTATGCATCTAGGAAATTGAAATCTCACGACAAAACTATCCCACTCATGATCTAGAATTAGTAGCAGTAATCTTTGCATTGAAGATTTTGAGACATTAAAGAAAGAGCTCTCAATCGTCAGTCAGTTTCGAGCAAGCTAGAGAGAGAAGCTCTCAACTGCTACAGTGCTTCCCCATGGTTCCCCGCCCCTCTCCCCCCTCCACCTCCGTTCTTTGAGCTCAAATATTAGCCAGCCTTAGCATGGGTAGGAGAAAACCCTCCAAGAAGCCTTCCCTCTCAGTCCAAGAACAGAATGATCTAGAGTATGTCCAGAATCATTTCAAATCCAAAGATGCTACAGTAACTTTGTCGCGGGATGAAGTCCCTGTAAGTTCCAGTAAGCATGGAGCTAGAGCTTCAAGTAAAGAATCAGAAAGCTCTTCCTGCTCCATGGGAGAGGAAGGGTCTAAGTCTAAGAGGCTTGAAGTGGAAGGCTCAGCCTTGGGCAATGATGGAAGCATGTTCAGAGCTTCAAAGGTGAACAGTAACCAAAATCAGAAAAAGAAAAAGGAGGAAACTCAGGCCATACAGGATGAGTCTCAGACCCTTGGGGATGAGATTGCAAGCTCTTCAGAGGTGAATGAGGAGGAATCAGTGCA
The DNA here is from genome assembly GCA_023935145.1 of Bretschneidera sinensis. Lineage (NCBI taxonomy): Eukaryota > Viridiplantae > Streptophyta > Magnoliopsida > Brassicales > Akaniaceae > Bretschneidera > Bretschneidera sinensis. Next base: position 108,124,533 of record CM043702.1, read on the forward strand.
AGAAGATTCTTTTTCTTCTTCTGAAGAAGATGATCCCAACTGCCAAGCTATTGTTCACGGAGGAACAGCTGCAGCTAGGATTGGAAGGAATGAGGTAAGCAGTGAATCTAGGCTCCTCCCTCCCTAGAAGAATGGGAGTCTCCCCTCAAAACCTGGGTCTAATATGGCTTCCCCTGAGCTGGCTGGTTAAGCTGGAGCCAAAGATAATGCCAATATCAATGGCATAGCTGCTCAGGAAGTGAACAAGAAGGCTCTTTGGGTAAGTCTGTTTGCTGAGAACAGAAAACAAAGTAAGGGCCTTCAACTATCTTCAATTGCAAGTGAAGGAGGAGTGGTTTGTATTGAGAATGAAGACATGGAGGAAGTGTTCAATGCCCAACAATTCTGCCTGGTGGGGTACTTTGCTGGGAGATTTCTAGGGAAGGCTGCGCTGAAAATGCTCACAGACTCATGGAAGGTATCTGTTTCAACTCAATTTCATGATAGTGGATGGATAGCGTTCAAATTTGATAATGCTGAGTTTAGTATGAATGTGCTGCATGATGGTCCATATCAAGTCTATGGTAGACCTCTTCTTTTGAAATTAATGCCTAAGCTTTTTACATTTAATAATGAAAAAATTAGTACTATTCCAGTTTGGATTCAACTAAGGGGCTTGCCTCTGGAATTATGGACTGCTAACTACCTTAGCAAGATAGGAACCCTACTTGGAAAGCCTCTCTATGCTAACTAATTTACAAAAAGCAAAGAAAGAATCTCCTTTGCTAGGCTGCTTATAGAGATTGATGTAGCAAAGGAGATTGTGTTCAATGTGCCACTGAGTTTTCCTAATGGTGACACTTTTGATCAAAAAGTCACTTATGAGAACCTCCCTAGATACTATTCCAAATGTAAGGTCTTAGGTCATGACCTCCATGCCTGTAGCCTTAATGCAGATAAAGATAAGGGGAAGAAGCCTAAAGGAAAGGGGAAAGACTTAATAAGGCAGGAAGAGACTGACCTGCCAAGTGCTCAAGATTAAGGGGTGAACATCCAACAGTCTCTGATAGTAAGAGTTAGGCCAAGCAAGGCTCCAGCTTTTAAGACTAGAGCAGGCCAAGAACCAAGAGTAGATGTGCAATCAGAGAATGTCTCAGTCATAAAGGAGCATAGGCCCAGAGAAACTAGGGTGGAGGGAAACCTTGAGAATGCAACTCCTCCATTCCAGTTGGTTGCAGGCTTGGTGTCCTCCCCCCCCCCCCCCCCCCTGATCCTCCTGATATAGAACAGCCTATTGATCCTGGTGAGCAGGAGTGTAGATCTCATGAAATGGCTCCAGATGTTCAGGGAAGTGGATTTTAGTTAGTGAAGAAAAAGAAAGGAAGATCACTCACCAAAGATACTCAGTCAACCAGGAAAGGGGGGACAGCCCCCTACCTCCCTAATGATTATTACTAGCTGGAATATCAGGGGCTTTCACAAGCCCCTGAAACAAAATGGGGTGGTACACTTCATGAAAAGTAATAAAGTAGATGTGATGGGGATTTTGGAATGCAAGTTGAATGAAGATAAACTGCACAGAATTTTGGGCAATAAATTCAGTATGTGGAGTCAGATCAACAACTTCTCTGACCATCCTTTTGGCAAAATTTTGGTGCTTTGGGACCCTTCTAAGGTCAGTGTTTCTATCATTGAAGCTATCTCCCAAGTTATTCACTGTAAAGCTTATTGTTTAATTTCTTCTTGTAATTTTGTAATTAGTTTTGTTTATAGCTTGAATACCATTGTTACAAGAAGACCCTTATGGGACAATCTATGTAAATTTAGTCATGATTTATCTGCTCCCTGGATTATAATGGGTGATTTCAATAATGTTCTTACTCCTGATGAGAAAGTAAATGGGCTGCCAGTAACAGATTATGAGATTAAGGATCCTAATGTTTGCTGTGGGGAGACTAGGCGTTCTGATGTCAGGTCTACTGGCTGTTTTTTTACATGGACAAACAAAAAAGTTTGGTGCAAGATGGACAGAGTGATGGTCAACAATATTTGGTACCAAAAGGGGTATAGGGTCCAAGCTGCTTTCCTTCCAGCTGGTTGCCTTTCTGAGCATTCTCCTTTCCTGGTAAGATTGTTGGAAGAAGCTTATGGGGGTAGGAGATCTTTCAAGTTCTTTCAACATGTGGACTGAGCATGCCAAGTTTGTGGATATAATTAGAACCCATTGGTGTAATCCTGTGGAAGGCACTAAACAGTTCATTCTATGTTCCTACTTGAAAGGCCTCAAACCTCATTTCAAGAAGCTTAATGAGAAACATTACAGCCACATCTCTGAGAGAGCCCTCGAGGCTTCAAATAAATTGGTTAGCCTCCAACAAGAGCTTCATGACAACCAAAGTGATACTGACCTGCAAACTATGGTGGTAAGTTTAAAGTTGAAAGCTTTCAAGCTTGCAAAAGCTGAGTGAAGTTTCCTCTCCCAGCAGGCTAAATGCAAATATCTACTGAATAGTGATAGAGGGGCAAAATTCTTTCATGCCTTGGTTAAAAGGAAGACTAGTAGAAACCATATTGCTACTTTAATGACTTCTAATGGCACAATGACTACCTCTGAAGATGAGGTTGCTCAGGAGTTCATCAAGTTCTACAAGGATCTTTTGGGTTCCTCTGCCAACAGTAATCCCATTGACATGGAGGTAATTAGAGAAGGTTCTATTGTCCAAGATAATCAATCCGAATCTTTGATTAGGGAGGTTTCTGAGGAAGAGATTAAGGAAGCTCTATGGAGCATAGGGAAGGACAAGTCCCCTGGTCCTGATGGATATTCCTCCAAATTTTTCAAGAAGGCTTGGGATGTGATTAACAAAGACATCATAGAGGCTATTCAGGAATTCTTTCAGAATGGGAGACTTCTTAAGCAGTTCAACCATTCAATCTTAGCCTTGATCCCTAAAAGCAAACAAGCATCCAAAGTGGAGGACTTTAGGCCTATAGCCTGCTGTAATGTGATCTACAAGACTATCTCTAAAATTCTTGCCTCAAGACTAGCTCCATGTTTAATCCAAATTGTCAACCCAGCTCAGACTGCCTTCATTAAGGCCAGGTCTATGACTGAAAATATCTACATGGTTCAAGAACTGCTCAGGATTAAAATTGACCTTAGGAAAGCTTATGATACTGTGGAATAGGATTTTTTGCACAGCCTTCTTCAGGGGCTGGGGTTCCCTGAAAGGTTTAGGTCCTGGATTATGGAGTGTGTCTCCACAACAACTTATTCTCTGTCAATCAATGGCAGTATCCATGGGTTCTTCTCAAGCAAAAGAGGTATTAGACAAGGGGGTCCTCTTTCTCCTTATCTTTTTGTCTTGGTCATGGAGTACTTGTCTAGGCTTCTGGGTAGATTAACTGAAAGGGAGGGATTCAGATTCCACCCTAAGTATGATAAGCTCAAGATCACTCATCTGGCCTTTGCAGATGATCTCATCCTGTTTGCTAGAGGGGAGGCTAAATCTGTGGGAATGCTTATGAAATGTGTCAACACCTTTAGTGAGTGTTCAGGGATGAAAGCTAGTCTGGCCAAATCAAATTTGTTCCATGCTGGGGTAAAGCCAGAGGAGCTAATAAAAATTAGAAGGTGCACTGGTATGGTGGATGGCAGCCTTCCTTTCAAATATTTGGGGGTTCCTCTTACCTCTGTCAAGTTGAATGCCACTCATTACTCCCCCCTCATTGAGAAAATTGCTAGGTATATTAATGTTTGGGCTAGCTCCTCCCTTTCCTATGCAGGTAGAACTGAACTGATCAAAGCAGTGCTCCAAGGTGTGGAGTGCTTCTGGCTTGCAATATTCCCAATCCCTGGTAACATATTGGAAAAGATTATCAGGATGTGTAGAACATTCCTTTGGAATGGGAAGAATGCTGGAATGAGGAAGGCTTTGGTTGCTTGGGCTAACATCTGTAGGCCTAAAGAAGAGGGAGGGTTAGGGTTGGTTGACCTTAAATCCTGGAATAAAGCTCTCCTAACAAGGGTCCTATGGAACATCCATATGAAGAAGGATTCATTATGGATCCAGTGGGTCCAACATTACTACCTCTTGAACAAGTCAATATGGGAAATTAAGGCAAGCAAGGATGACTTCCCCTTATGGAAAAGGATTCTGGAAATCAGAGATGAACTAACTGGGCACCCCTTCACCACATCAAGGCAGAACCAGACTACTGGATTGGAGGGTGCAAGATGAGTTGAGCATAAGGAAGGCTTACAATGCAAGCAAGCAGAAAGGCAATGTGGTCAGCTGGGCTTCCCTGGTTTGGTACTCCCATTGCCCCCCTAAATACTCATTCATTCTCTGGCTGGCCATCAAGAATAGGCTTCTCACTAAGGATAAACTCCAGCTTGAGGGTGATGATAAGTTGTGCCCTCTATGTTTAGAGCAGAATGAGACCAGGGATCATCTCTTCTTCTCCTGTAGAATCAGTAAAGAAACTTGGGACACCATTAAAAAAGTGGCTTGATTGTAGGAGACAAATGACTACCATTGAGAGTGCACTCAAATGGACTCACAAAGTAAGAGGTACTGGCCCCCCTACAATAGCCAAGAGGGTAGTCTTAGCAAGCACTATTTACAGCATATGGTTGGCTAGAAATGCCAAACTTTTTGACAAGTCTTGTGTCCTCCCAGCCAGTCTTGTGAAAAATATTCAGTTTGTTATTTATAGAATTGTTTATGCAGCCTGTCCAGAGACAAGGCTTTTGTTGTAAGCTCCAATGCTATTTTCTATCTTTGTGGCGTTATTGTTAACCCCTGGGAATGCCCAGAGTATATGTATAGCTGCTGGCCAATTACTTGGCTTCTAATGTAAGCTTTTGTTTTTCTTTGTTTTTGCATATATTGTAAATCCCCTGGGTATGCCCAGTGATTTTTGTACATTTTGATCATTTATACAAGCTTTATTTACAGATCAGAAAAAAAGAAAGATTTGGAGACATTATTTGTATGGTTAAACTTGTGAGATTTTTACTGATCATAAGAACCTGAAGTATTTGTTTACACAGAAGGACTTGAATCTTAAACAAAGAAGGTGGTTGGAGTTATTAAAAGACTATGATGTTAATATTAATTATCATTCGGAGAAAGTGAATGTGGTAGCAGATGCCTTAAGCAGGAAGTCTTCGAACATCACGACTTCATTAATTACTAAACATAAACATTTATTAGAAGACCTAAGGAAACTAAGAGTCCAAGTTCATATTCAGGAGTCTGTTTCAGTTCTAGCACATCTAAGGGTTCAGCTAACCCTAAATGAAAGAATTAAATATGCTCAGATTGGAGATCCTTAACTAATAAGAATCAGAGAGGAGGTGGCGAAGGGTAATGGTAAGTATTTTGTAGTTCATGATGATGGAACACTAAGATTTGGGACTAGGTTATGTGTTCTAAACGATCTTGAGTTAAAGAGGGAGATTATGGAGGAGGCTCATTCTACCAGATATACTATACAACCTGGGAGTACTAAGATGTATAGGGATATCAAAGATGTTTACTGGTGGAATAGTATGAAGAGGAAAATTGTTTGTTTTGTATCTTAATGCTTGGTTTGTCAACAGGTGAAAGCAGAGCATCAAAGGGCAGCCGGATTGCTTCAGCCATTTCCCATCTCACAGTGGTAGTGGGAACTTATCACCATTGATTTTGTAGTTCGATTACCGAGGACTCCCAAAGGTAATGATATCGCTTGGGTTAATGTGGATAGGTTGAATAAATTGGCTCACTTTCTAGCTGTCAAGAATACTTGGCCTCTTGACAGATTAGCAAGACTTTATATTGGCGAAATAGTTAGATTACATGGGATTTTAGTCTCAATTGTTTCAGACAAAGATATGAGGTTTGCATCCAGGTTTTGGGCAAGTGTGCATGGCTATTTGGGTACAAGGTTAGATTTTATTACTACCTTTCACCCTCAAGCATATAGGCAATCTAAGAGAACCATTCAAATCCTTGAAGACATGCTCCGAGCTTGTGCCTTAGACTTGGGAGGTAGTTGGGAGGAGCACATGCCATTAGTGGAATTTTTATATAATAATATTCAACAGTCTAATATTGAGATGGATCCATTTGAGGCTTTTTATGGCAGGAGGTGTAGATTGCCTATATGTTGGGACGAGATTGGTGAGAAAAAGATGCTCGGCCCAGATTTGGTCAAGGTAATTGTTGAAAAGATTCCTTTGATTCGTGAATGATTAAAAGCAGCCTAGAGTAGATAAAAATGTTATGTTGATTGCAAGAGACGAGAATTAGAGTTTCAAACTGGTGAGCACATATTCTTGAAAGTATCCCCATCCAATGGTGTGATGAGATTTGTGAAGAATGGGGAGTTGAGCCCGAGGTTTGTGGGGCCATTTAAGATCTTGGAGAGAATAGGTAGTGTAGCTTATAGCATTGCATTACCCTAGCATTGTCTGGTGTTCATAATGTCCTCCATCTGTCTAAGTTGAAGAAGCATGTGCGTGACCCAAATCATACTGTGGAGCTTGATCCCATGGAGATCAGAAAGGATATGTCCTACGATGAGTACCCAATTCAAATCTTGGAAAGAAATGATAAAGTTCGACATAACCATTTGGTGTCATTTATGAAAGTATTATGGAGGGACCACTCTATTGAAGAAGTAACTTAGGAAAGTATGGAAGAGATGATGGAGAAGTATCCTAACCTTTTTCACTTCAAAGGTATGCCAAGTTTAGGGACTAAACTTATATTAAGTGGGAGAGAATGTAATACCCTAAACCCAAAAGTATTACTTAATTACTATTTAGGGCATAGTATATATATATATATATATATATATATATATATATATATATATATATATATATATATTTGTTAACATAGGTAAGAATTTAATTATTTTATTAAGATAGGGTAGTTGGTTGTAATTAAATTAAAGTTGGGAAGATATATCGAACTACTATTGTTTTGTAATCAGAATTAGGAGCGAAGGAAAAAGAGAGAGGAGAAACCCCTGTATTTCTTTTTCAAGGCAACCAAGATTTCCTGAGCGGTGTCATACTTCACAGCTCATATGCGAGATTATCTTACATAATACTCAGCATCACTATGCAAGCAATTCTATCATTCCTCTTCCATGATTCATAAGCCTCATGATCTATCTCGCTTTGAGAAGAAGTTCCTCACTCAAGTTGATTCATGGTGAGGTCGACGACTTTGTTAACAGCTAGTGCTTTAAGGATGCACTGAACCTTTTGGTACCAAACTTCAAAGTTTCACCATTCAATTTTTTATCCTCATTTAACTCAACCTTTACAGTATTAGGATTTGAAGTCATAGTCAAAATAACTACATGGAGACATATCACTAATCAAATACTTGCACACTCATAATCTTCTTCACACACATATATTTTGTAGCTAATTTGAACTAATTCAATGATAATTTTACTTGAGACATGGCATCGAAAGTTCACTATGCTCCCAATCATCTTCCATATACAAAAGTTTAATTGTCATAAATATAGTCCAATTAGTGCAAAATTTAAGTCCTAGGTGAGAATTCTTCTCAACTCTACCAACCTAGAACTCCCACTAATTTCATGTATATTAAATACATTATATAACAAACATATTGAATGATCATGAACATAAAATAATAAAGCATTCTAAAACAAAATGATTTCATTTCGTTCATCATGTAAGCAAAAAAAAAATATTTACAGAGGAAAGGCCTAAGTTCCACTTCATTAACTTAGATTCATTAATACAAATATTTACATATCTTAGTAAAACAAAACACAAGCTTCTAGCATTGTCTACACTTTTCTTCTTTCTCTCAATAGAAAAGATTGTAATAGGTAATTTCTTGGTCAAACATTGATCACATTTGTAATCTTCCAATTAATTTGTATGACCAAAGAAACTTATTTTCTCATCTATTACTCGTTTTCCTATCTTAATTATCTAATGATCCCTCTTTCCTACAAAAAATCTTAAATGTCTTGCACTACATAGATTTGGAAACTGTGATAACAAAGCAATACGCTTCATTCCTAAAAGAAGACGATGCTCTTATACCAATTCCAATTCACTAGCGACATTATAAACCTTTGGTCATGCCTCAGAGTAGTCTTCATAGTTTCCTTTTCATCATCCAAAATAACTCAAAGACGACTCGAGCCTTAAGACATTTAGAAATAGTGAGATCTTCAACTATAACTTTATCCTACTTCTTTATCACTACATCTATGTGCATATTCATCTTAGGTTCTGGATCATTTTCGTAATTAAGAAAACTCTAATAAAAGTGACATGTTCATCACATCCTAAAGAAATTAACATCTGTAAGTATTTTAAATTGATACTCAATTATTAAATTCATTCACATGACAACAAATATACGTGCACGCAATTTTGATTCGACTCGATTTCAACGGTAGAGAAAAACAAGAATCCAAGAGCTTTAACAAGCTCCCACTGGATACTGACCCCATTAAAAACAATTTTACACTCAAAAATAAGTTTTCCACACTAAAAAATGTGCAAACTTGAATTTTAGAAAATTTCCAACCAATTATTAATTTTAAATTACTTAAATAATCCAATAAAAAATAAAATTTGAAATTATTATAGAAAAATCATTAAAAAAATATGATCAAAATGGAATTTTTTCGCACCACAAAGCCATCGCTAGACGCTGCCACGTGTCGGTAGTGGTTTGGATGGTAGATACTATTTAGAAACAACCCAAAACCTACTCACTCTTAACCTTGGCACATGCAATACACGCGTCACCTTAACGACATCTGATGCTGATTGGACCAGAGGCTGATGTTTTGTCCAGTGATGCTGGTTACGGTGGTGCGGTTGTTTTCTATTTTGGTATCTTTTAGAGTGAGAGATTGCAATCACTTTCTTCATGGTGCGTGAAGTGTTTTCTGGTCTAGAGGTCATCTTCAACCTCCAAACTTTCCATATTGCTAGAAAATACCCAAAAAAAATTAGAGTAATATCTTTCTCTATAGATTACCAAAAAAAATGCGTGCAATATACCGTTAGAAAGCTTATGAGATCATCTTCATAACCATATAAAGTTTATGTCATGAATTTAAATGTACCATTTATGAGAAGTTTTCAAATTTTCAGTTTTATAAACTAAGGTTCCATTTTTCTCTCTTGTCTTTGAGAGTTAGCATGTTATATTTTCCAGATTTCATAAATATAATATTAACTACCTTATTATAGAAAATCATGACATTTTGACAACAAATGGACAAGATTCCATTTTTAACCCATTTAAACCTTAAAAAAGATTAATTATTTATTCTCTCCACAGAGAGTGTTAAGCCACGAGAATTTTCAGATTTCATCCTTTATATAAAGTTTATTTACATATCAAATCTCGTGTTTTATTTCCATGAAACTAAGAAATTGCCATTTTCAAGTTTCAACCTTTATATTTTAGGTTTCATACTATAATATGTGTTTCAAGCAATTCAACGCAAAAATTCACATTCATAAAGTTTATAAATACCCAAAGAGCATAAACACAGGCTCTAATACCAATGTTAAAGAGTTACATAGCGGATTAGCGAGTACTTACCAATTCGATCCAAAATATTCTAGTATCTTGGACTCCTCTCCGGCTCTTTACGCTTTAATCTCATCGGAGGTCAGGCGTGAAATCACAATGAAAGAAATCACGTTCTTGTCACAACCCAAAAACCCTTTTGTCTCTCTAAAGGAAGAAGATGAATTTTCTCTCTCTAGAATATTTTCCAGCAGCCATTTTCTTACATGACACATATATATATATATACACATATATATAGACACACACACACACACACACACACATTGCTATGGAGAGGCATTACAGCAAAGAGGTTATGGGCAGTTGAAATCAAACCAATAGTTGCATGGTTTCCTTCATGCTTCTTGATTCAAAGGTACACGGGCGGGACAAGTCGCCCATCATGGGTTCCCAACTCAGTCCTGATTTCCTACGGATAAATTTGTAAAATTTGATTTAATAATCATTCAAAAATAAGTTTTATACTAAAATTTTGCTTGATTAATTGAGAGAACTCTATACACTTTCATTCTTACAAGAGATTGTTCAAAATTAAGTTCTGCTTGTGAATGGCAATCGATTGTTGTAATGTGACAGACGACTAGTTTGCACTAAAATTTATGGCAGTCGACTGTGAATAAAGACAATCGATTTGTAATGAACAACTCATTTTAATTTCTAGGTTCGTATGTCGACATGTAAAGGTGCGTGCTTGTTCAATTTGAGTTCTAAGTTTTTACTAAGACTTGTGAAATTTAAAATAAATAAAAAATAGGTAGACAAATTAAGTTTTTAGTAATAAAGTTTACCTAAGGGGAAATTTTAGAGTTTTAAGAAATGTTAAGGTAAACTGGAAGAGAGTTGTAGAATATGGGGTAGTTTTTCAATTTATATAGAAATTTTCTATAAATAGGGGGAGATAGGGAAAGAATCCAGCACTTTGTGTTGGATTTCTCTAGAACCAACAGGAAAGAAAGAAAAAAAGACAAAAGAGAGAAAAGAATAGAAAATAGAGAAAGATGAGAAGAAAAGGAAAAAGGGGGAGAGTTTTTGAAGTGTGATTTGAAGAAAATTTTAAAGAAAAAGTTTGAAGAAAAAGGAAAAAATGGGTTTTTGAACCAAAGTTGTGGCTTTCATGTTTGGAATGCAATTTTTGGTGTGAGTAATGTTGATTTTTAGTTAATATAACTAATAGAAATTGTATCTTTGAATAAATGAAAGGATTTATAGAAATCAAGAAGAATTTGAGGGAACACTTAAGTTTTCATAATGGTTTTTTCTAGATTCAGGTAACCTAGTCGACTAGGTCAAGAGACTAGTTGACTGGATGAGATTTTTTTGCTGTTTCTAAAGGACCTAGTCAACTAGGTGAAGTGGCAAAAGCTTCTGGGCGTTTTCCCAATCGACTGGATTAAGTACAATGGATCATGATGATTTTTGAAAAATAAATGACTTTTTTCTTTAGTTTTTTAGTATGAAACCTTTCCAAAGTAATTTTAATGTTTATATACATTTGAAGTATGATTAAAACACCTTTAAAAGTGTTAATACTTATGAAGATTAAAGTGTTTTTGAGGTTCAAAGTAAATGATTTGAAAAAAGATTTAAAGCCATGATTTCTTTGATTTTGGTTTCGTGTGAAGTGCACTCTTGATATTTAAAGTGTATAAATAATTTGGGTTTCCGACTATTTTGTTATTGAATGATATTAATTGGGGATAGATGTTGTTTCGATCTTCGTTGCAAGTGGTGGATACCGTTATAGATCAAGGGAGTAGTTTGAGATTAGTTGTGAAGCATGTACGAGGTGAGTACAATGCACTTTTAGTAAGCGTATTAGACTAGAGAAATAGAAATAAAAATATGTAAAACATGAATAAGGATAACAATCATATATAGTAGATTTTAAGTGATGTGAGTGTAGAAGATTAGGAGTAGGGAAGACAATAAAGAATAATGTATTGGAAGTTATATAAAAATGTACAGAGATATGAATATATATATATATATATATATATATAGTATAAGTTAATAGATGATTTAATGTGGTTGTGCTTGAGAAATCTTGATACGTGTGCTTGTATTGAAATTGATTGTTTAGATTGTTATGGATTTATGATGCAATTGATTGAAAAAATGGTTGTTTGCATATCATTTCATTATGAATGCATTTTGATTATAACAATTGCTTGACGGTATGTTATTGAGCGGTAAATGATGGATGAAGCCGATAGGTCCCTTCCTATAAGGGGTGTAAGGGTACCGAAAGTATTTGGACGAGTAAGACCCGACCTAGATCAAGGGGGGTTCCGAAGATTTGATATTATGATGATTGGATGTATCGGTACATGGGGAGACGTCCCCGTGATGATAAGATTATCCTAGTGAAAGGCATTGATATGATTGTGCACATTTTACATTTCATAGCATTGCGTTTCATGGATACATCAGAATGATTGGCCCATGAAGGGTGTATTTTGTGATTCTCCTATGAGGGGCGTGTGAAGTGGTTGGTCATGAGGGACGTATGTTATAACTGGCCCATGAAGGCATGTGATATGTTGAGCCCGATGAAGGGTGTGTATGTGGTTGCAATAATAGGAAAGTGTTGAGATGAAAATTATCATGTATTGATTAACATTGTATTGTGTGCTATATGATAGGAATTATATGCTTGAAAAAAAAAACTAAAAAAGGAAAATTTTGATAAATTCTTCTGTAAAGGACAGTTTCTATCAAGAAAATAAAAAGAAATGTGAAAAAAAAGAGTAACAATTATGCTACATGTAATTAAGAAATAAATAACTTATATGGTAAAGGTTGTATATAAAAAAAAATGAAAAGCTTTCTATTGCGATTACTTCTAGTAATGTGTTCTCACTAAGCTTTTTAGCTCACTCGTTTATTTTCACTAACATTTCATGTAGCAACGAGTATTTTATGGTCAAAGTTGAAGGGAGTTGCATACAACATCGTCATCCCTTAAGTCTTTTTTTTATATATATTTGATAGAAGTTTAAGAATTTTTTTAATAATAGTCTAGTTGTTGTGGGGGAAAGTTTTCCTTTAAATTGTACCTTTATAAGCTGTAAAATTTTGATTTTCCTTATATTGAAACAATTTGTATTTGTATGAACTTGTGATGTTTGAAAATATTACAATTTGTGTTGTGAGTTTTATGTGTTTGTATATAGGTCGGGGCGCTCAAACTTGAAAGGTGATGATGCCTCCTCGGGTAGGACCCACCCGGGGATGGGTCGTTACATTTTTGGTATCAGAGGTTTAGATGTAAGGTTCTGTAGACTTTAGTTTCATGATGCATATTGCATGTGATGGTTATAGAGAACTGGTTGTGTAGAGTTTGAGAGGATGCCGTTAGGAGTAATGACCAATAATAAGATATTTTGAGGATAAAGTAAAGTCGATTTCTGCCTGAATGTTGTATGGATTTATACTGTTTGGAATGAACTTACATTGTTGGTGGAATTTTGTGATGATTCCTTGATGAGAATAATTTATTGAAATGCTTTGATGTGATGAAATGTGCGTTTAGAGGAATGTTATTATGTAGTTGATTGTTTAATGAGAAGATTGAAAGGTGAAGAGTGATAAAAGATTTACACCTTAAGTAGTCTTAATTACTTGAAAAAAAAATTTGACTTATGTAAACATCGATAAATTCTTATTGAACTATTAGTTAAGGGATTTAGAGATATTATTGAGATTGATTCTCCTAAAGGTATAAGTGAAAATGAATTGTACTGAGTTAGTAAATTTTATTGACTTATATATAAACTTTTCAGTTGATATTTCCTTTCCATGTTGTGTGTAATAAAGTGCTTGTGATTGACGATTTTGCAAATATTACGAAGTGTCGGCTTAAAAAAATTATTATATAGACCGTAGATTTTAATTAGAGGAAGTGGTGAGTAATGAGATTATTATGCATATGCTTGAATAATAAGTATGGGAAAAATGAAATTGATTGAATATCAAGTTGAAGTAATTGGAAAGTTTGGGTTGCACTATCTATTAGAAAGTGTAGGGAAGTTCAGTGGTTGGTGAGTAGTACAAAAAAAATTTGTAAGTATATTAACATAAGGTAAGACTTAAGAAGAGTAATTAATAAGCGGTTAGTGTGAGGAATAAGGTTAGTAGGGAGTGAGTGAAGCAAAGACGAGGATGATATTTAAGTAGAGGAATGGTGGTGTTAATTCAATAAAGTGAAATTTTGTAATGGTAGTTGGGTATTTTAATAAAGATAAAATGTTAGAAAGTAGAAATTATTATGTGAGGAGTCATAAAGGAGAAAGGTGTAGGAAATTTTAAACTTGATCGTAAGTTTACAGTGAAGTTTGACGCAAGAAATGATGAATTTGTTTATGGAATAAGAATTGATTTAATTAAATAGTTGATGATTGGTTAAGTGAGCTTAAAGATTTTACTTTACTTTAAGAAAATGATAAATTGGATCTAACGAGAGGTGTGTGATGATGATTTAAGGTAATTAAAGTGTTGAAAAAGTAAAGAATGGTGATTGAGTTGTTTTAAGTGTGAATAAGACATTAGAAGAGTTGATAGTAGTAAAAGTGAGATAGCATTTCTTAGCAAATAAATTTGAGTAAGAGGCTATTATATGTAACAAAGAGATATTAAGAAGGTATATTATGGAAGATCAAGAGTTCGTGAGTTACAGAAAAATTAGAGTAATTATTATAGGAGAGAAATAGATTTGGGACATAAGGCCAAAAGGTGTTAGACAAAAAAAGAAGGAGAAATGCTTATTAGTTGAGACAATTAAATAAGTTTGAAGTTACCTAGCGAAGTGGTTTTATGAGGAAGCTAAATTTCAAGTGAAAGGAAGATCTTAGTCTAATTGAGGAGTTATGGGGAGGCTTTAAAAGGTTGAAAATAGAATCTTACTAAGATTATAAAAGAAGGTATAAATCATGATCGGATTAAGAAATACTTTTGAGGAATGATATAGATTGTATGACGTAAGTGTGAAGTAATCAAGGACTACTAGTAATAGTGAGTAAAAAGGGGATTGTTGGAGTTCATCGTATATAGTATGGCTAGATTCGAGAAATTGCAAGGAAAACTGTGGAGGTGATGTGCTAAGTAGTTTTACGGAGATTCAATTCCTTTAATGGACCAAAAAGGGAAATAAGAAAAGAAAAGGGAGTTGGAAGACTAGTTAAGTCAGAAGGGTAAGTTTGAGTGCGTAAAGGTTCATTAGAAGATAGGGTAAAATAGAGAAATGGGAATATTATAGTTAACAAGGTTATGGATGGTGAGGTAAGTTGTGGGGTGCTTGTGTTCAGTTTCGTCATTAGAATGAAATGAAGATGGGATGACTTACTAAGGGTGACGAGAAGTGGAAGTATGTTAAATTAGATGTAGGAACAGGTGAATAGTGTTTGATTGATGATTCGGTTGGAACTTCGTATGAAATGTAACCTTAAAAATCTTGAGGCTATTATTAATGTTTTAAAATGGGATGAGTCGTAGAAGAGATGAAAACCTAAGTGTGAATTAAAATGCTATAGATAAAAATCGGGTAGAAGATCGGAAATTGGGAAAATTGGTTATATGAGAAGGAGAAATGAGAAATTGGTAATGCAAGATCTAATGGGCTAAAAGGGCAGCGAATAAAGATATTCTTAAAAAAAAAAAAATTGGGTGGAAGATTATCTAAAGTGTATCTTTGAGAGTTTTCCAAGAAAGACAAGTACTGGTTGGACGTGAAGTGTAGAGTACACGACAAAGAGGTTGAGTAGAAGACTTGTCTTAGGGGAAGATATAAAGGAATGGGATGATTCTAGATGGATAAAAGAGTAGTAAAACTTAAAGTATGATAGACACCAAAGGAAATATTTATGTGGGTAAAATCCTTTGGAAGTTCAAGTAGAGGTTAAGAGAAAGTTAAATAAGTTATAATTAAGGATAACCAAATGATAAGGTTAAAGAAAATACTTGTAGAATGGGACTTAGTAGCTATGAGTGGAAATGATTAGTTCATCAAATGTTCAAACAATACTACGAATTGATTTACGGTGTAATTATTTGTGACTAAAGAGAGACGAGTTAAATTGGAGTAGTAATGAAAGGTAAAGTGCTCAACTATTGTTGTGATGATGAGTTTCATAAGAGTTTATAGGCAAGCAAATCTTGATTGTCGATGAATAAGTTAAGGTTTAAAGGGATCAACAAGTGAGGAAATCGGGTTATAGCTAAGAGACACATTGAGTAAAAGGAGTAGATTACTAAAAGAAGTTTTGTGCTCGAGGGATGCTAGAAATTTTGGGAAGCATCAAGAAGTTAAATTGTTTTCTTCTGAGTATTTCTTTCCTGGGGTAAACTCGAAGTTTTGAGGTAATCAAATTGATGAGTTAAATAAGACCTAAGTTGACGTGAATACAAAAAAATAGTAATAACACTGTTAATGGATCCTATGTATGATTTCTAGTTGGAGAAGAAGTTAATGATTAACTTGAGGGAGTAGTTAGTTGGTAAATAAGTTTATAAAGAGGTATTTGGGAAAGACATGATTTAAAAGTCATACTGTGTTTGAGACCTTTGAAGTATTAAGTCACGAGAAGGAAATGTAAAATGATGAAAAGATTAGATTTGAAACCCAAGAACAGAAGGGAGATTTAACAAAGGATCGATCTTAAGCAATGCTTTTGGTTAAGAATACGTAAATTATGGGATTTGGTTAGGTGAATTGAAGGATCAATGGAGGAGAAAGAACGAGGTATAAGTTAAGGATATATAACTCATAGAAAGGTGAGTACCGCTTAGTAAATAACATAGTTTCTAGAAAAATCAAATAGAGTTTATTAGCATAGTATGTTAGATTACTCCAGTAATAAGTTAGATAGTTGGAAACGATTTAAAGGGAGTTCAGATCGATGGCATAGTAGAAGTTTGACCTTATGTTGACAGATTTTTGAAAAAAGTGGAGAAATTGGGAAGTGTATTTGAGTTAATCAAACAGGCTAGAAAGGTTTTGATCTTGACATCATGTGAACCCTGCTCATGAAAATTTCGAGGACGAAATTTTTATAAGTGGGGGAGAATTATAGAGCCCGGTAATTTAATTTGATTATTTTAATTTTAGGGTTCATATTTCAACGCATAAATGTGCGAGCTTGTTCAATTTGAGTACTAAGTTTTTACTAAGGCTTGTGACATTTTTTTTATTTAAAAAAAGTAGGTAGAAAAATTAAGTTTTTAGTACCAAAGTTTACCTAGGGGAGCTTTTAGAGTTTTAAGAAGTGTTAGGATAAATTGGGAGAGAGTTGTAGAATAGGGGGTAGTTTTGCAATTTATATAGAAATTTTCTATAAATAGGGGGAGATGGGGAGAGAATCCAACACTTTGTGTTAGATTTCTCTAGAACCAACGGGAAAGAGAGAAAATAGAGAAAGATGAGAATGGGAAGAAGAAAAGGGAAAAATGGGGAGAGTTTTGACAAAAACAAGGTAAAGAATCTTGTTCTTCTTTATTTCTTATTATTAATTTTGGTTGTTAAGCTAAAGATTTGAGTTTTTGAAGTGTGATTAGAATAAAATTTCAAGGAAAAGTTTAAAGAAAAAGGGTTTGTCTCAAAAATGGGTTTTTGAACCAAAGTTGTGATTTTCATGTTTGGAATGCAATTTTTGGTGTGAGTAATGTTGAATTTTAGTTAATATAACTAATAGAAACTTGTATCTTTGAAGAACTGAAAGGATCTATAGAAATCAAGAAAAGTTTTGGGGAAAAACTTAAGTTTTCGAAGTGATTTTTTTTTTTAATTAGGTGACCTAGTCGACTGAGTTGGGAGACCAGTTGACTGGATGAGATTTTTGTACTATTTCTAAAGGTCTTAGTCGATTGGGTCATAGAACCAGTCGACTAGGTGAAGTGGCAGAAGTTTCTGGACGTTTTCCCAATTGACTAGATCATGTACACTAGATCATGCTGATTTTTTATTTAAAAAATGATTTTTTTCTTTAGTTTTTTAGTATGAAACCTTTCCAAAGTAATTTTAATGTTTATATACATTGGAAGTATGATTAAAACACCTTTAAAAGTTTTAATACTCATGAAGATTAAAGTATTTTTTAGGTTCAAAGTAAATGATTTGAAAAAGGGTTTAAAGCCACGATTTGCTTGATTTTGGTTTCGTGAGAAGTGCACTCTTGATACTTGAAGTGTGTAAATACCTTGGGGTGCTGACTACTTGTTATTGAATGATATTAATTGGGGTTAGATTCAAGTGGTGGATACCTTTATAGATCAAGGGAGTAGTTTGAGACTAGTTGTGGAGCATATACGAGATGAGTTCACCTTACTTTTAGTAAGTATATTGGACTAGAGAAATAGAAATAAAAATATGAAAAACATGAATGAGGATAAAAATCATATATAGTAGATTTTAAGTGATGTTAGTATAGAATATAGGAGTAGGGAAGACAATAAAGAATAATGTATTGGAAGTTATATTAAAATGTACGGAGATATGAAAATATATATATATATATAGTATAAGTTAATAAATGATTTAATGTGGTTGTACTTGAGAAATCTATGTGATTGTATTGAAATTGATTGCTTGGATTGTTATGGATTTGTGATGTAATTGATTGGAAAAATGATTGTTTGCATACCATTTTATTATGAATTCATTTGTATTATAACAATTGCTTGACGGTATGTTATTGAGGGGCAAGTGATGGGTGAGGCTGATAGGTCCCTTCCCACGAGGGGTGTAAGGGTACCGAACGTCTTTAGATGAGTAGGACCCGACCCGAATCAAGGGGGGATCCGCATATTTGATATTATGATGATTGGACATACCGGTACGTAGGGAGACATCCTCATGAGAAGTGCACTCTTGATATTTGAAGTGTGTAAATACCTTGGGGTGCTGACTACTTTGTTATTGAATGATATTAATTGGGGTTAGATTCAAGTGGTGGATACCTTTATAGATCAATGGAGTAGTTTGAGACTAGTTGTGGAGCATATACGAGATGAGTTCACCTTACTTTTAGTAAGTATATTGGACTAGAGAAATAGAAATAAAAATATGAAAAACATGAATGAGGATAAAAATCATATATAGTAGATTTTAAGTGATGTTAGTATAGAATATAGGAGTAGGGAAGACAATAAAGAATAATGTATTGGAAGTTATATTAAAATGTACGGAGATATGAATATATATATATATATATATATAATATAAGTTAATAAATGATTTAATGTGGTTGTACTTGAGAAATCTATGTGATTGTATTGAAATTGATTGCTTGGATTGTTATGGATTTGTGATGTAATTTATTGGAAAAATGATTGTTTGCATATCATTTTATTATGAATACATTTGTATTATAACAATTGCTTGACGGTATGTTATTGAGGGGCAAGTGATGGGTGAGGCTGATAGATCCCTTCCCACGAGGGGTGTAAGGGTATCGAACGTCTTTAGATGAGTAGGACCCGACCCGAATCAAGGGGGGATCCACATATTTGATATTATGATGATTGGACATACCGTTACGTAGGGAGACATCCTCGTGATGTTGAGATTAGCCCGGTAAGGGCATTGATATGATTGTGCACATTTTACATTGCATTGCATTGTATAGTATTGCATATCATGGATGCGTCGGAATGATTGGCCCATGAGGGGTGTATTTTGTGATTGGCCCATGAGGGTTGTATTTTGTAATTGGCCTATAAGGGGCGTGTGTAGTGGTTGGTCCATGAGGAGCGTGTGTTATAATTGGCCCATGAAGGGCATATAATATATTAAGCTCAGTGAAGGGCATGTATGTGGTTGCGATAATAGGAAAGTGCTAAGATGAAAATTATCATATATTGATTGACATTGTGTTGTGTGCTATGTGATAGGAATTATATGCTCGAAAATAAACTAAAAAGGAAAATTTGATAAATTCTTATTTAAAGGACAATTTATATCAAGAAAATAAGAAAGAAATTTGGGAAAAAAAGTAAGAATTATGCTACATATAATTAAGAAATAAATAACCTATATGGTAAAGGTTGTAATTAAAAAAAATGAAAAGCTTTCTATTACGATTACTTTTAGTAATGTGTTCTCACTGAGCTTTTTAACTTACTCATTTATTTTCACTAATATTTCAGGTAGCAACGGATATTTTATAGTCAGAGTTGAAGGGAGTTGCATACGACATCCTTGTCCTTTGAGTCTTTTTCTTTTATTTGATAGGAGTTTAACATATTCTTTTTATAATAGTCTAGTTGTTGTGGGGGAAACTTTTCTTTTAAATTGTACCTTTGTAAGCTGTAAAACTTTGATTTTCCTTATATTGAAACGATTTGTACTTGTATGAACTTGTGATGGTTAAAAATGCAACAATTTATGTTGTGAGTTTTATGTGTTTGGATTAGGTCAGGGTGCTCGAAACTAAAAGGTGATGATGCCTCCTCGAGTAGGGCCTACCTGGGAATGGGTCATTACACAATTGCCCTTCTTGTACTTATCAAAAATTCCCTAAATTAACTTTCCACAGTTTATTGTCACATTACAATAGTCAATTGTCAACTCGATTATATATATACATGCCTAAAAATCTGTCCTTTTCACTTTCTCTTTCTCTCTCCTCTCAAACCCTAACGCACCATCTCACTCCCTCTTAAATATCTCTCAAATCTTCACCAAATTTTATCAAATTTAAGCTTCAAATATCTTTTCTTTTTGTTGTTCACCATGCTTACCCAAATGGTTCTTGGAATTTGAGTTCCATCAAGAAATCCATGGAACCCATTGTTGAAAATAATGAAAATGGAAAGTTATGTCTATTCAGTCTCCAAGACAAGATGCTAAGAAATGATTTAAGAAATTCTATTCGAGAGGTGTGTGATGTTTTTCAATTCAAAATTTAATTATTAAAATTCTGTTTGAGAATATAGGCTGATTTTGAATTTTCTCTTTAAAAGTATTAGTTTATTCTAATATATAAAAGTCTTTTACTCTAATTCATTGAAGTTTTCTTAACACAAAGATTTATAACTTAAATGTGTTTTAATTTACTATCCTTGCCGAAGAAATTAATAATTGAAATATAGCATAAATTTTAATCACACTCCTCATGTAGAAAATAAAATATTTTATGGTGTACTTTATTTGAAATCATAATGCACTTATGTAGGAGGAAAAGTTTGGTAATCTTGATTCATTTTTTAAAGCTTTTGTTTGAATAATTTTTTTTAATTATTTGACATGAATTATTTCCATTGAAAAAAGAAGATGATCTTCACTTAAATTTTGAAATATATCAAAAAAAATTTACTTAATTGTTTTTAGCATCCATTCCATTGTGCCTCTATCTCAATTCTCTTTGATTTGGCATCGGATAAATCAAGTGATAAGCTTGAATTTAGATATGAAATTTTCTATTATATATGCTTGAGGATCAATGCATTTTATGCCTTAATTGAACTTAAAATGAAACTATCTTATCATATAAATTTTTTTTACAAACTTCTCTGGTTTTAAAATCAAATTTTGAAGTGTTTTTAAGCAAAAAAAATGAAGTTTGAGTGCTGAAAGTCGACTCACATGCAGCTCTTTGAAACATAGACTTTCTGAGTCTCTAAGAGCTAACTCTTTGGTCTGAGAATTGACTCTCAAAGCTCAAGAGTCGACTCTCAAGGGCAAAGAGTCGACTCTCATGCCTAATGGTCGAAAAGTTTAAATTGTTTAAAAGCGAGATCTTTGCATTTAATGCACCAAATAGCTGGTATCTATCTCTAATGTGTTTAAAGTTCCCATAGGCAATAAATACAAGTCTCGTACTCAATTGAATGCAAGGATCACAAGTATTTATGAGTAATTAAGAGCATTTATAAAGTTTTGAGCCCTAGATTTGCAATACATGTTTTGAATTATATACTTGAGTGAAAGCATTGTTGTAAATCACATCTACCTTTATTTATTGATTGTGAAAAGAGTTAGTGTAACTCTTGGATGAGTTTGTTAGAACTCTTTGAGTGTTTTGGGTTGAAACACTTAGGTAGAGATTTTCTAGAGAGAAAAAATTCCTTGTAAAAGGTTTGGGCACCACCTTGGAAATTGCTTAGTTGTTGATTTCACTTGGATTAGTGGAAGAACTCTCAAGAAGATTCATAAGGAGTGGACTAGAAATAAGGAGTGAGTGAACCACTATAAATCCATTTGTGCATTATTCTTCCTTACTCTTTTTAATTTCCAGTAAGTTATTTTCATTGCTCTCTAATTTTATTTACTTGCTTTGAATTGTTGGGAATTTGATTATTGCTTGATTATTTGAATTTACAAAAGATTTTAACAAATCAATTCACTCCCCTCCTGAGTTGCCTTAGCTAACACCAATGGTGTCTCTCGCACACCAGTGGTCACTCCGAGGTACAACCTAGACTCTAACACTCACACGTGCTCAATATGAACTCATGTGACATTTTGGATGTATTTGAAGGGGCCCTATTACCCGGAAATATCGTGCGGTAGAGGCGGAACCTGTAACGACCCATCCCGGGTTGGCTACCCCTGAGACAGTTTTGTCACATTTTGAAAATCCTAGCACGACACATATACGCAACAATAAAAATACCATACGTAATTGTTTACATCGATTCTCAACCCTTAATAGGGGAGATACATCATTCAAATCTCAACTTAAACATTTTATACAACACAATATGCATGAATATTTACAAATAATTTTTTTTTCTCATTAGTCTGAGGATGTGGACCACATGGCTTACAGATAACGACTCCGTCTAAATCTCAGCTCACCAACTATTTGTCCTGTCTGCTACCTGAAATCATTTAACATTGAGAGATGAGCTTCACAAGCTCAGTGAATTAAATTTACTAGAAGTATTAAATTTGTATAAACAATCTTTTAATATTCAATCATTTATATTTCATATAATTTGTAATAGGATTCTATTATCACTACTTATATCATAACCCATATTCTCTATCAATCTATTTTTCTCATATATTTATTCACCTTGAGACCATCAATTATATCTCATAATTACCCCGTTATGAGGTTCACAACATATAGTCTATTACTCATATCATACTTTTATATTTCTTTCCTATATCGTATCTGTCTTTCTGTAAGACTCATTCATTTATTAATAAATTTACAATCAAGAACAATACTTTAACATTTCAGTAATAAAATCAATATTTAAAACAGATACAATGCATGAATTATTAATTGGGAACATCTTCCCACACGTCGATATCTTTTTATCTTAGACTGCCTGCCTTCCCGGTTCTTTTATCACCAGCATATATTGGCTGTCACGGTTTTCATTTCTCACCAGCATATACCAGCTGTCACGGTTTTCATTTCTCACCAGCATATATCGGCTGTCACGGTTTTTCATTTATGACTAGTATATACCGGCTATCACGGTTTTTATTTCTCATAAGCATATACCGAGTGTCACGGTTTTTTATTTATCACCTACATATACCAGCTGTCACGATTTTTCATTTCATGTATATGCATATGAACAATGATATGAAATATATATATGCACAATAATATAAAAACACGCATATATTCAGGCATTCAAACACACTGGACCTTGCACTTTTTTTTCTTAGAAAGATTTTTTTATAAAAATTTGATCTTTTGCATTATATATATATATATATATATATATATATATATATTATTTTAACTCCATACCATATTATTAAATTACTTCTTTACCATTTCTTTACGAATACGGGTATTACAATTCAACACACCTTACAAAAATTTTGTCCTCGAAATTTCCTTACCTAATTCATGAAAGAGTTGAGAATATTCTTTCCACATTCTTGCTTCATGCTCCCAAATAATTTCTTCAATATCTTTGCTTCGCCATAATACTTAAATCAAAGGAATTACTTTATTATGCAAGACTTGTTTTTTTCTATCTAGAATTCTGACTGGTACTTGCATAAAGGTTAAATCTTCTTGAAGTTCGATAGTCTGATTTAGAATATTATGGAAGTGATCATGTAAATACTTTCTTAAAAGTAAGACATGAATCACATTCTGTAATTGTTTTAACTCTGCAAGCAAATCCAATATATATGCGACTGGTACAACTCTTTCAATCACCTCATATGGCCCCACAAATCTCTGGCTCAACTTTCTTTTCTTTTTAAAACTCAAAACACCCTTCCACGGAGAAATCTTCAAAAATACCCAATCACCAACTTGAAACTCGAGAGGTCATTTTCTATTATCAGCGTATCCCTTCTGTCTGTTTTGTGCTGCTCTAAGGTTCTCTCCAACCAGTTTGGTCCTCTCAGTAGTCAAATCTATCATTTCTGGACCGAATATCTTTCTTTCTCCAACTTCTTCCCAACCTAATGGAGTTCTACACCTTCTACCATGTAAAGCCTCAAATGGTGTCAGTTTGATACTGATTATTGTATACAAACTCGATCAAAGGAAAATAAGCATCCCAACTCACTGAGAAACTCAATACACTTGCCCTCAACATATCTTCTAGTATTTTGATGATTCTCTCCGTCTGCCCATCAGTTTGTGGATGAAAAGTTGTACTAAACTGCAATTGTGTAACCATAGCTTCTTGAAAACCTCTCCAAAATCTAGAAGTAAATCTAGAATCTTTATCTGATACAATGCTCAAAGGTACTCCATGTAATCTTACAATCTCCGCTACATACAATTCAGCCAACTTTTCAGGAATCCAGGTAGTTTTAATAGGAAGGAAATGTGAAGACTTAAAAAGTCTATCCACTATAACCCATATAGCATTATGACCCCTCTAGGTATGGGGAAAACCAGAGACAAAATCCATGCTCATGTTCTCCCATGGCCACTCAGGTACTGGAAGAGGTTGTAATAAACCTGCTGGATGTCTATTCTCAGACTTCACCTGTTGACAGGTCAACATCTAGAAATATGCTCCGCTACATCCTTCTTCATCTTTGACTACCAATAATTCTGTCTCAACCCCCTGTACATCTTATTATTACCCGGGTGCATAGACTATACAGAATCATGAGCCTCCCTTAGTGTCTCCTTTCTCATCTCACATCATTGGGAACACAAACTCTTTGCCCCAATACCACCATACCATATTCTCTAATTCTAAACTTAGTCGGTTTCCTACTCAATACTTCCTGTCTGATCTTCTCTATCCCTTCATCTCTACCTTGCATCTGTAATAAACGATCAATAATAGAAGATTGTACCACCATATATGCCATCAATACTCCTCTATCATTGACACTCAACTGCATCCTCATTTTTCTTATTTTTATCATCAAGCTAGTATTATGACTCTCAATAGTAGTTAATCTCCCTGTAGTCTTTCTACTCAATGCCTCAGCTACTACATTAGGCTTTCCTGAATGATAATGAATTGTACAGTCATAATCACTAATCAACTCCACCCACTTCCTCTGCCTTAAATTCAACTCGTCCTGGGTAGGTAAATGCGTCAAATTTTTATGATCAGTAAAGATTTCACAATTGACTCCATACAGATGACGTCTCTAAATCTTCAAAGCGAAAATTATGGCAGCCAATTCTAAATCATGGGTCAGGTAATTCCTCTCATGGTTCTTCAATTACCTAGATACATAAGCTATAACTCTCCCGTGTTGCAATAACACACATTCCAACCCCTAATGTGACACATCACTATATACCATCCTTCATCCCCAGTAGGAAGTACTAATACCAGGGCAGTAGTCAAATTTTCTTTTAATAGCTGGAAACTCCTCTCACATTCTTCTGATGACCTAAACTTCACTTCCTTCCTGGTCAATCTAGTCAATGGTCCAGTAATCATAGAAACTTTTTGTATAAACCTCCTATAATAACTAGCTAACCCCAAAAAGCTTCTAATTTCAGTTACACTAATGAGTCTTTCCCAATTCAACACTGCTTCTACTTTCTGTGGGTCAACTACTATTCCCTCTCCCGACACAACATGCCTCAAGAAAAATATTTCACTCAACCAAAACTCACACTTAGAGAATTGTGCATATAATTTCTCTCTCCTCAGAATTTCCAACACTATCTCTAAATGTTGCATATGCTCCTCTTCATTCTTGGAATATACCAGAATATCATCAATAAGCACAATAAAAAATCTATCCAAAATGGTTTAAACACTTGATTAATTATATCCATAAATGTTGCAAGAGCATTAGTCTACCCAAATGGCATGACTAGGAGCTTATGATGGCCATAACGTGTCCTGAAAGCAGTTTTAGGCACGTTCCCCTCCTTTATCTTCTATTGATGATAACCTGATCTTTGGTCTATCTTAGAAAACACCTTAGCTCCCTGTAACTGTTCGAACAAATCATCTATCCTAGGCAAAGGATATCTATTCTTGATGGTGATCTTATTCGACTCTCTATAATCAATACACAACCTCATTGTCCCATCATTCTTCTTGACAAACAACACAGGGGCTCCCCAAGTTGACATACTAGGTCGAATAAACTATTTATCTAGCAACTCCTGAAACTGAACTTTTAACTCTCTCAGTTCAGCCGATGCCATTCTATAAGGTGTTATAAATATGGGTGTTGATCTCGAAATCACCTCAATAGAAAACTCAATCTCCTTATTGGGAGGCAAACCAGACAACTCTTCAAGGAATACATCAGAAAAATCTTTCACTGTCAAGATTTCTTCTAACTTCCTACTTTCCTTGCTAGAATCCACCATATATGCCAAATACCCATTCTTCAACCATTTACTAGCAGTTAAGGCAAAAATAAAACAATTAGCAAGTATCTTATGTTCTCTCTAAAAATTAAACTCCTCTTTTCCAAGTATCTTAAACACCACATTCTTCCTAAAACAATCTACCCAAGAATGATATGCAGATAACCAATTCATCCCTAGAATTAAATCAAAATTTGTCATATCTAAAGGCAATAAATCAACTTCAAATTCTCTATCAGCCATATTAATCACATAACTTTGATAAATTATCCTGATAATAACTCTATCCCCAGTAGGAACCTCAACAAAAATAGCATGTATCAAAAGACTAACACTAGCATCAATAGATTTCATGTAAACACTAGATGCAAAAGAATGGGTTGCACCAGGATCAATCAATAATCTAACAGGCCTATCAAGGATAGATACCATACCTATAACAACATCAGGAGTGGCTTGTGCATCCTGTTGGGTTAATGCATAGACTCTACTGTCTCTAGACTGTAATTGGCTACCACATCCTGATAGGTGCTTAAATATTCATATCTAAGCCCCCTTATTTACACTTGTTAGGTCCTTAGTTATGTTAATTTAGTTCATTTTATTTCATTTGTGTGTTTCCCATGTGTTTATAGGTCTTGGAGAAAAAGAAGCAGTTTTGGCACTTAAAGGAAGAAGCCTGAAATTCCTAGAGCAGCCTCTGGACAAAATGCGATCGATCGCACCATGCAATGCGATCGAGCGCACATTGCGATCATGCGCACACAAGAAGGATCGAGCGCACACTGCGATCGAGCGCAAGATGTGTGCGATCGAGCGCACATGTTCGGGCGTGAACAGTAAACTGCAGAACTCTATTTTGGAAATAAGAGAGTTTTGTAATTTAGGAAAGTTTAGAAACTCATAAGCTTTCTTGGACTTCTCAAGCCCTATAAATACACTTGTAAAGCACACACAATTCATCATTTCTTAGACCACTTCTTAGAGAACACTTCTCTTATCTTTTACTTGGAGTTGTAAAGCTTTAGGAGAGAATTGAAGCCTCTTCTCTCGGGTTTATTCTTCTCTTTATGTTTAATTTATATATGATGTTTATTTTAGATAGCATGTATAACTAACTTTCTTATAGGGCTCGATTGAAGCCCTAGTTATGCTTTCTCATATATTTATTCATTGATAAAATCTTTGCCAATAGCTTCTATTATGTTGCTTAACTTGATTAATGCCTATGCTTATTTAAATTCCTCATATGTATGTGTATGGCCGATGTATGCATGTGGTATGGATTGGTTAGTTAGATCAATTAGGATGACTGAGTCCTGGGTCTAACATTAGTAACAAAAGATATCTACACCGGATTCTTAGATTATTCAACATGGGAAACCAGGATTAGATACCATGCCCTAGGTCTCATGTGGTTGTCGATTTCCATAGTACTTATGCTTTCTTAAGGAACAACTCAAGCAGATACCATGCTGAATCCCTTAAGGAAGAAAAGAGCTAGAGTAGATATCATGCCTAACTCGTTGCTTAGGGAAATCAATAGCTTAAGGAGTAGATACCATGCCCTTAGGTTG
This sequence comes from Bretschneidera sinensis, assembly GCA_023935145.1. NCBI lineage: Eukaryota > Viridiplantae > Streptophyta > Magnoliopsida > Brassicales > Akaniaceae > Bretschneidera > Bretschneidera sinensis. Next base: position 108,152,418 of record CM043702.1, read on the forward strand.
GCGACCATTATGTATACATGATAAGGCTAGTGCACTAATACATTATACAATCGGGAAAGTATGATTAGTGGTGGATATCCAAGCCCTATGTATTTATTATTATCAAATCACATTCAACAGTTATTTATTTCATTTTACTCTAAAGAAACTAATTCTAAAACTGAACTTTACCAATCCCTGTGGAGATGATCTTGACACTATACTACATTGTTGACCTTGTGCACTTGTAAGTAAAACTAGTACGATTATTTACTCATTAATTTAGGTAGATTTTCGCACAACACATCCTCTCTTAACTACTGATCCTTGACTTCTGTCCTGCACACTCCCTGATCCACCACCTCTCTCCACCGGTCTTCTCCTAACACTTTCAATGCCTACGTCAGTAAATTTCCCCACTGGACAATTTATAGCAACATGTCTTCCCTCACCACATATAAAGTATATTTGCATAGGAAAATTCTGAGACAGATGCCCCGTCTGATTACAGCTAAAGCAAACCTTTAGCTCTCGATCATACATCAGATTACTTACTCTTCTGATGTAAGCACCGGTATTACTCTGAGTTACAGAAGCAATAGATCCTGCTTGCCTCTGATTCTGTACTATAGTTCCTTGTGATAAGGAATGCCTTCTCTGGGGTGGTCTCCTACCCTGTACACTCATACTACCACCATCTCTAGGTCCCTCAAATCTAGACCTCTTCGGCCACTCCCTCCTACCTCTAAACTCCATCAAATCCTTCTTAATTTGTAATGTTTTATCCACCATTATAGCATAATTTCCAATGCCCATAAAAGAGAGTTTAGTCCAAATGTCATAGTGTAATCTGTCTAAAAATCTCTTACATTTTCTCTCCTTTGTATTCACTAATTTAGATAAAAATCTTGATAGGACTATAAATCTACTATCATATAGAGCCACTGATAAATTACCCTAAGTTAGATGAATAAAATCTCTCTCTTGTTGTGCCTGAAAGGTATCTAGAAAATACTTTGCAAAGAACTCATCCTTCAACTTACTCCAAGTTAAAGGTTGTTCTACATGTGTGCTTACCCTGGGCAAATTATCCTCCCACCATTGAGAAGCCTCACTTTCCAGCATAAATGAAGTAAAAGCAACCTTCTGTCTATCTGTCACTAGTAAGATTTCAAAATATTTCTCAACATGTCTAATCCACTGCTCAGCTTCCACAGGATTTATAGATCCTCTAAAAGACTGGGGTTTAAACTTCAGAAATCTCACAAAACAATCACTTTTCATCTCATGTGCAAACACACCTTCTTCCTCATGAACCTCTTGTCTCACCACATCAGGGTCTATTCTACCCCTCTCCTCTAATCTCCTCTGTAAATTATCAGCTCTTTCTTCAGTTGCATTCATCCTCTCTATAGCACAGTCAAGAGCTTCTCTCAATTCATCCCTCCTAATATCATATTCTCTCCCAACTCTACTAGTACCAACTGCACTAGCAACCTGTTCCCTTGCAGGAACCATAGACTCAACCTCCCCCTCTGCTTTAACTCATCTAAATATTGGAGGTCTACCACGTCCCATCTGATTCAAAACTCTACCTCTAGCTCTAGCACGTCCACATGTCATCCTCAGACTCTGCATTAAAATATAGTTTATTTAGATCTTTCGCTTCTTTAAATTCTTTTGCAGTATACAGAATCATAAAACCTAATGCTTTGATACCAAAATTGTAACGACCCATCCCGGGTTTGCATTTCATTAATAAAATCAATATTTAAACACAGATGCAATGCATGAATTATTAATTGGGAATGTCTTCCCACATGTCGACATGTTTTTATCTTAGACCGGCTACTTTCCCGGTTCTTTTATCACCAATATATACGGGTTGTCACGATTTTCATTTCTCACCAGCATATATTGGCTATCATGGTTTTCATTTCTCACTAGCATATACCCGCTATCACGGTTTTCATTTCTCACTAGCATATACCGGTTGTCACGGTTTTTCATTTATCACTAGCATATACTAGCTGTCATGGTTTTTCATTTCATGTATATGCATATGAATAATGATATGAAATATGCATATGCACAATAATATAAAAAGATACATATATTCAAACATTCAAATTAGTTATCCTGCTTCTTCTCAAATTATTGTTTAATCAATTAAACTAATTTCTTTTCATCATATATCATATCAAATCATCATCCATAGTTCGTGAAGAATTTCACTTATCACATTTATTATTAAATTGACTCATTATTCTAATAATATTACTTCTCACATAATAATTTTCTACATGTCTAATATTCATATCATACATATCAATCATTTTTTCATCTACTACCAAAGCATAAGCTAATAATTCATTTTAATATTATCACTAAATATTTCATTTTTTTATCTAGATTACTTAAAGTAAATCTAACTCACCACATAGCATTTAGAGCAACCCGTGGATCACCTCCTTGTCTTTCCTACTCCTTTCAGTAATTTCATCCGATTGCTAATCGTCAACACCTGACATAATATTTATATTAAAATTTCTAATTTATTCTTCAATTCTTCCATAATTCATACCCTTTGAAAATTCCCACTTTGAATTTCGAGAAATTTCATATATGCTAAATTTCAAAAATAAAATTCACATTATTACATTTTGTTAAGAGCTTTCAGTGACTCTATGTAAAATTCTCTTGTAAACCCTTTCAAAATTTTACTCTTTCAACTTTTTTTTCAGTCATCAAATGTTTAAAGAAATAGAGTAGTTCGTATTTGAGATTGAAGAAAACCAAACATGATTTGGTAAAACTAATAAAACAATTCAATAAAAAAATGTATACGATTTGTTAACGGTGGCACCGTTACACCGTTTCTCCAAACGGTGCTCAGTGTCCACAATTTCCTAAATTAAGGATTAGTGTCCCTTGAGCAACACCTGGTGTCCAGGTGACCCCAAGTGTTACACGCCATTTTTTTTCTTCTATGTCTTATTTTTCATTCTCCACGCTAGACCTTGCATTTTTTTTTCTTTTTCTTTTTCCTTACATGCTGTCCATGTGTTGTCTTTTTTTTCTTCAAAAGAATTGTTTTATAAAAATTTGATCTTTCGCATATATATATATTATTTTAACTCCATGTCATATTATTAAATTACTTCTTTACCATTTCTATACGAATACGGGTATTACAAAACCTCTCTTCTATCACCACGTATCACATGGTACTGTATCGGCTATAAATATCCCTCATTTACTCCAAAATAATACATTTTTATCATTTTTTGCTCAGACTAGGGGCTACTATTATTCTATTTTTCCATATAAGAGCATTGCTACTGTCAGGGTATTTGCCATTAAGTTATTGTACTTTAGAGTTGCTCCATTTCCTCTTCGCCTAGCATCTTCAAAGTGTTCCTTGATCATTTCAGCCACGTCAGCACTTTCCAATACTATTTAAAACATTAATCTAACCCTAATCAGATAGAAACAATAGTGAAAGGGAGAATTTGTTCATTTCTCTAACATTCATTAGTCACTCAAATTGATCAAAACCCTAAACGCAATCCACCAAAATGTCTTTCGTTGAAGCATTTCCATCATTTTGAAGCATCTCGAAGCAAGCATTTAGAACCATCTAGAAGCATTGTCAAGCAGTTCGACACCCTTCAATGGAGATTGTGTCGAAAGACTTCCATCATTCCATGGAACGCCTTATTACAATAAGTTTTGTGGGTTATCTTGTGGATTTTTTTTTGTTTGAAACCATGCATGAATTCTGTAATGAGGATGGGATTTACTAAGTAAAGTTTGACTAATCAAATAGAATGGGTTTACTAAGGAAGAAGAGGAAGAGGAAGAAGACGAACATAGAGAGAAGAGGAAGAAGACGTAGAACATGAACACTAGAGAGTGAAGAGATGAAGATTTGAGGGTTTTGATCCAAAATGTTGTTTTAAAGGGTTGTGATATTGTCAGAACACTAATTGTTAAGGCTAGAGAAAAATTTTTAATTGACAAAATTACCCTTTTTTAATAATATATTATTCTAGAAATCCCCTATTTCTTCCTCTCTTACTCCTTTATCTCTCTCTCTCTGTTGGAAAAAAAAAGAATAAAACCTTATAATTCGCACAATGCTGGTGATTGGTTTAAGTTGCTGGAGTGGTCTCCAATACAAGTACTTGATGATGAAGTGGTCTCCCTTCTTCAAAAATAGCTCATGAACAAAAACACTTGTGCACAAGGGGCACTTGGTAAACTAAGAAATGAAGAATATTGACAAATTGACTTTTGCATGTATCTTAAGTTTGTGTGCTCAAATCTACCAATAATAATGACATTTGCTTGTTCAATTGATGGGCATTAGATGTAGTATGCTGATTGTAAAGTAATTGGGGGTCATGTTTTAGTCGCCTAAAAAACATATTGAAACCCTCACAATGAAGACACCACTCTATATATGCATTTAATCGCACCCATCCCTTTAGCCAGCGAGTAATCCTTTATCATGAACTCGTGGGACCCATTCATCATCTTCATGATCAACATGGGAATTGAGTCCGGTTTGCCTATAATCTCATTGAAATTCACTGTTCTTAAATGTATTGATCACTTGATTTTGTTTCTACACCCTATTCTTCTTTTTCTAATCATGACAGTGAGTTTGGTATGCAAATTATAAAGTCAAGTTTCTTTTTTCTTGTTAGTTAAACAAGATAAAAAGAGAAGAGAATAGAGGGGATTTCCATAATAGTATATAATAGTAATTTTGTCAATTAAAATAATTTGTTTTGGTCTTAACAATTATTGCTTTGATAATATTATCACCTAGTTTTGAATGGTTTAATGTTTTGTATCATGCGAGATGAGGTTTTTATCATTTTCTCACTTTTCGCCTGACATGGCATGTCAACTTCAATGATTCAAGCAAACAAATTGAAATCAGGATAAAAAATTAGAAATTTTACTCAATTGCAACGTCTGAAAGTTTAGGATAAAATTAAAATAAGGGTACAGTTTAATGACTAAAAAAAAGTTTTACATAATTTTTTGTACACTACATATAATTTGAACTTTTCTTTTAGCAAATCGTGTTATTTCTTATAACATTTATTCAAAGTTTATTTAGTTTTATAGAAAACCCTATAATTTATTAATAAATCAAATATAAAAAGTTATAAAATTGTAAATAATTTTATATTAAAATTCATTTTATATCAAACAAGTTGCAAGGAATTTGATCGCCGAAGAATTAAAGATTCCCTGCAAAACAACATTAGTCAATGTTGCTCCTTTGGTCAAATTTGTCAAGAGACTTTCAATTACATATGAGTTTCTCAACAGTAGTTCAGGTGTTTGAAATTTGATTAAAATTTTCTTAAATCAATTCAAATTAAAAATCGAGATATGTTAATATCAATTCCAATCCAAGGTGACAATAGCAAAGAGTTAAGAATTTGAGGGTAACTCAGCACCTCAAAATTGTTGAGGAATTTATTTGTCGCAAGTCTTTGGGACCGATTTGAGCGAAAGGGCAAACCAGGGAGACAAAATGGTGTTATTTAACCGGATTCCCCCTACCCAACTATCCATGATTCCATTACGTATTTTCCTCTCGTAGCGAAGCAAAGCGGAAGAACGCCCAATATATAAACATATATGTATACGATGACGATGATGATACAGCAACTACCAGCGCGCCTCATAAAGTCTCTCTCTACTTCTTCTTCCACCGCCCTCCAAGAGATTGCTTCTTCTCAGCCCAAAGGTCTCTCTCGTATAACTCTCTCTCTCTCTCTCTCTCTCTCTATATATATATATATATATGTCTGTGCGTGATAGTGTTTTTCTGCCAAATGAGCTCAGTTGAGCATCTGGGTATCCTCAATACCATATGTTTTCATGCATCGTTTTTTGCTTATGTGAAATTTCTTAACTTTTTTGCTTCCGGGGCTCCATGAATTTGCATTATTATACCTTTTTTTTTTCTTTCTTACAATTAGGCGGATGTGTAAGTAGTAAAGCTATGCCCTTTTTCCTTTTGACATTTTAAGCATAATTTTTTTTTTTTTTTTTGTTGCAAATGAATTAAATGGGTCTTGTAGAAAGAAAAAAGCAAAAGCGAGAGGAGAAACTGATCTTTATGGCGACTTTAGAGATACTCATGTTTGATTAATTACTATTTGATTTTGACTTAAGAAACCGTTGTTGAATCCCAATATTGTGCTTCGTCTCAGTTTTTAATCGTATCTTATTGGACACATTTTCAACTTTTTTGTGGTTGCTTTGTTGAGTTCAGTAGTATAAAATGAATTGAAAACCAAGTTGCTATTGCGGTTTAATTTGAGCTAAAATTTGTTTCCTTTTAATGGTATTCGTTTCTAGAAATGCTTAGGCTGTGCATTTATCTTAGTGAGCTAGATGCTGAAGTGGGGTTTGTGTTGTCAATTCGAAATTGCTTGTGTTTTTATATAAATCACTGGGAACTATATTTAGAGATTTTTATTTTTTTTTTGTTTTGGTTCATTGGAGGCCTGTTCGGCCTATGCTAGCAACTAACCGGTGTGTAGTCCTGTCCCTTTTCTTATACCCTAATCTCGGTATTCGATCATAGGTCTCTTGTGCGACAACAAGTGGCTTTACCGATAAAGCTAGTTGGCACCTACTAATAAGACAATGGTTTAAGAGTGAGCAATATTCAAACACTTTGGACAAGCTGTGAATGTTGAACTTCATTAATCCATCACAATTTGTTGGGAAGTTGTTAGGAACTGTACCTGATTCTGAAAGCGGTTGACAAGAACTAATATTGTATAATTAGCAGTGATGCTGCTTCCATCTTCTTCAGTTGCTTTGTTTTTGGTGAGGGGCAACTTTTTACCTTCACATTGTATTTGAAAGAAATGAAACAATTCTATTCGTATTGAACATTCAAACCACCCAAATAAGATGTGCTATACAGATTTAAACACCCCTTTTCCGTGATAGCATCATTATATCATTAATAATGTCACCAAATTATTTTTACTCTTTATAGCTTAAGCGAACTGGTTTATGCAAAACATGTACTTATATTGGTCAATTATATTTAATTTCTATACCTTCTTGTAAATATTGGTTTGGCTTTGTAGGTGTTGCAAAGGTTGTACTGAAAAAAGGGAAGACACAACTCTTCAAGGATGGAAGCCCAATGGTGTACAGTGGAGCAGTTGACAGAATAATTGGTAGACCACCACCTAAGACTGGAGATGTTGTGCTACTAGCCGATGGGACGGAGAAACCAATAGGGTGGGGCTTGTATAATTCAGTTTCTATGTTCTGTGTTCGGCTTATGCAGCTAGAAGAGGAAGCAACAAGGTGACTGGGCCAAAACCTCAACAATATTCTTTCAGTTAGGTTGTATCTTCTTCATAAGGCTACTAAGGTCATGATTTGTGTTATGTAGAGATCCTTCTTGTGCATTGAACATGGAGAAACTGCTTGAAACAAGAATCGATGCAGCTGTAGAACTACGCAAGAGTTTGGGACTTCCATCAGCAAATACAAATGCATACCGTCTTGTCAACAGTGAAGGAGACAGGTATATGATTGTGATTTCGAGTGTTATTGTGATATCAATATTATTATTTTCTCCAACTGTTATGTGTACAATCTTCAGTATCTCTAAATCGTAGCTAGTTGATTTGAGCGAGTGATGTCTATCAGGAGCTATTTGTTCATATGTTCATGAATAGATACATAAACATGCATGTACTAAAGTACATTAGTTCCATATAGAAGGGTTGTGGCCATTCTTTTTGGCCTTTTCTTTATTTGAGTTATTTATTATCAGAATCAGATTTCTGGTTCAGCAGCATCAGGTCCTCTTTTATTTGATGCAGTGGGAAACTAAGTTAAATTGTTATGTTTATTTAGGATTTGGGATTTGGCAACTTGAGACTGTTGGTTATTGATTTCTTTTGTGTGTCAAATGCTAAGTTGTTGCTTGTTGTGCTAATAATGTGTTGAAAAATCAACATCCAACGGAATTTCTACATCTAGTCTATAATGCTGTTATGAAAAAGAAAAGAAAAAAAAGGAAGAAGTGGTAGGAAGGAAGACAAAGCACATTTGTGGGATCTATAGTTTGTTGGTGTAGTTTTGTTTCAGGACCAGTCCTCAATTTCAATTAACTTTTTGGATTTAAACTGAATTATTTTGGGCGAGCTAGTCTTATTTGCAAGTTCCATGTCATTGCATCACTGCAGATTGTCAGGATTGATTGTTGATGTCTTTGGAGATTTAGCGGTAATAGCATCATCTGCTGCTTGGGTTGAGAAGTACAGGGATGAAGTAGAGGCTTGCATCAGAAAAATTGATGAAATTAATCATATAAATTGGAGACCTTCTCTTGATATTCTGAAAGAAGAAGGAATCAGTGTGTCAAATTTGAAACAAACGCATCCATCTACTTGTCCAGAGAGAACAAAGGTAGGAGATCCCTTGAAAGATTACATATTGCACATTTCGAACAGCTTTCTTATGCAAGCTCCTCCTTCCACAGTGATAAAAATGCCATAAAGGCTGACCTTGAAAGTGCTTTCACTACCTTTAACATGTACCCTCTTCCCATCCCCTATTGTTAACCTTATGCCTTCCTAGACAATTATCACCTTTAGTGACATTCTACCATATGAGCCGAAACATTAGTGAAGAAAGATTGAAGAATAAACTTTGTCTTATTGATATCTGGTACTGATCACATTTTGTTGAAGCTTTTCTTGAACAACATGACAATCAACTTCAATATGTTTAGTTCTCTCATGAAACACTGGATTATTTGCAATATGAATAGTTGCTTGATTGTCAGACACCAAGCTCATAGGATTTGGCCGGTTAATTCCAAGTTCCGCAAACAACTGTTTTAGCCAAACTATCTCACAGGTAGTATGCACCATTGCTTTATATTCGGACTCAGCACTCGATCTAGCCACCACAACTTGCTTCTTACTTTTCCATGATATTAAACTACTTCCAACAAATACACAATATTCAGTAGTGGACCTCTTATCAGATGGAGAATCAACCCAATTTGCATCAGTATAACCCTCAACTTGAGTATGAGCATGATTTTGATAAAGTAAACCACGATCTGGAGAACTTTTAAGATATCTCAAAATTCGAATAACAGCATCACAATGACTAGCTCGTGGAGCATCAAGAAATTAACTAACCACACTTGTTACAAATGAAATATTAGGCCTAGTACCAATGAAATAATTCAATTTGCCAACCAAACACCTATATTGCGGTGGATTAGATAATAATTCAGCTTGATCAACTGCAAGTTTTGTGTTGAGATCCATAGGACTGTTTATAGGCTTACACTCTAACATTCTAGTATCATTCAACAAATTAAGAACATATTTACGCTGAGACAAAGAAACACCATGACGAGATCTAGCAACCTCGATACACAAGAAGTATCTCAATTGTCCTAAATCCTTTGTTCGAAATTTAGTACTCAAGAATTGTTTAAATGTTAGAATTTCTTCTTTGTCATCTCGTGTGATCACAGTATCATCCACATATACAATCAACAATATCCTACCTACCTTACTGTGTTTATAAAATACAAAATGATCTACACCACATTTACTGAGGCCAAAATCAATCACTATTTCACTGAAACTACTAAACAACGCTCGAGGAGATTGTTTCAATCCATATAAAGGCTTCTTCAATCGACATACTAACCTAGACTTTCCCTGAGCAACAAATCCAAGCGGTTGCTCAATGTATATTTCTTCATGCAAATCATCATTTAGAAACACATTTTTCACATCCAACTGATGTAGGGGCCAATGAAACATAGCTGCTAGAGAGATAAACACATGAATGGATATAATCTTAGCCACTGGAGAGAATGTCTCAGCATAGTCAATACCATATACTTATGCATACCTTTTTGCTAGTAGGCGAGATTTTAATATGTCAGTAGTACCATCAGGATGTACTTTTACAGTATAGGCCCATCGACAACCAACAACAGATTTTCCTGATAGAAGAGGAACCAAGTCTCATGTATTATTTGTACTCAAGGCATATATCTCTTCATCTATTGCTGCTTCCCATCCAAAATGAGACAAAACTTTTGTAATGGATTTAGGAATAGACAGAAGAGACTGAAGCAACAAACGAAGCATATAAAGGAGATAAATGATCATAAGACACAAAATTAGCAATCGGATAAGCTGTACATAAACGTTTATGATGTAGAATAGGAAGATAAAGAAGAGAGAAATAGAAATAAGGCTACTATGGAGATTAGAAGAGAAGCCAGGCTACCTTGGAGGTTGAGGAGAAATCAATGACTCAATATCAATTTTTATTCATTAAAAGCTATTCGAAAAGTAACATAGGGATCTCTTATATAGAGATATTTAGGAATCCTAATCCTAAGCTAACACTGTAAATAAAGAAATTCAAAACTGATCAAATATTATATTCTAATCCTATTCTGAGAAATTAAATTTTAATCAAATACTATGTGCTGGGATCCCTACTAAAATATAATTCTTTCAAGATTACAAAATTTCAACGTTGTCCCCATATTCTTTTGTACCCTATCATTCTCCACCACTTAGAAAAAACTGGACCTTGAGTTTTGAATTGAGGAAGCAACAATAACTGCGATGCTTGTAGAAATGAAGCATAGTCACACAAGTCTTGAAAAATGAAGTATCGACCAAAAAAATTTTTTTTGGTGAAGAATATCTGCTGTGGAGGTGCTTCTAACCAAACAGGCATGGTAAAATCAACACTAGGAGCCTGCATAACAACCACTATCTCACTCATGTCTTCCAAATTTTCATGGACTTGCTCAACATGTAAAGGAGTTGGGACTAGGACAACCTCTTGCTCTTTTATCAGGAGCTTAGTAGCATAGTTTTCATGAAATTTCTCTGCCAACTTTTTAGCGATAGGCATAACTTCCGCATTGCTTTTCTTAGCACTAGCTAAGATTGTGGAGGGCAAACTCGTGAAAAGTTTCTTCATTTTCTTCTAATACAAGGGTCATAATAGTCTCTATAGATGAGAAGACATTCTTTGGGTGATAATACCTTATAGCCTTGAGAAAATGACGGAACATCTCATTAATCAGAGCATCACTTTCAAGATTCAACATCACTACACATGATTACATATGATCTGACCTTGGCAATAGTCTTAAGAATTGAGATCCTCTTAATATATGACCGACTAGACTGGTTAACTAGATTTTCAAATAAGGATACAATCAATTGAAATACCTCCTTCATTTGTTCATCATCATAAGGCATTTCTAGTGCAGTTATTCTTGTTATCTCACTCATGCAAGCGGCGACTGCAATTTTCACATCAATATGTGAATGCTTGAAAAGCTAGTCAGGAACTAAAACTTCTATCAACAAAGCGAGTGAGGTTTGCAGCAATATAGGAGGTGATTGCTTTACCTTTGAAAGACATAGTGTGGCGTGGTCGGGAAGACAAATGAGCTTATCAACCGATAAATAAGAATTTGTAAGCTTATACTGAACTCTGTGAGTTGTTGGTCAAGCTAAAAAATCGACAACATATTTCCTTATTTTTTCTTTTTACTTTTCTTTTGCTTATTTTGTTTTTTTAAGTACAAAGTTACTTAAATGAAGAGTAACAAACACTGGAAAATGCAAAAAAGGTCAGCTTGGCGGGAGAAGTGATTCGCAAATGGCTCGGCTTGGAGGCTTTGCTCGGTGGCTCGTAGATGGCTAGGTAGCTGAGTTGGTTGGGCCACCCAGATCGGGTCAGGTAACCCGTATAGTGCCCAACACTTGGCGCGTGTGGTGTTGTCTGGAACTGGTCGGTGGCGAGGTTTCAGGGGTAGACCGAAAATTGGATTCCGATCACCGTGGTGGGGTGGGTTTTGCCGGAAAATGCCGGGAAGTATGAGATTTGGTAGGTGTTGTGGTTTGAGGAATTTTTTGGTCGTTTGCGGCGGATTCCGGTGGAGTGGGACGAATCTTAACAAGTTGAGGTCTCCAGCTCAAGGCAAGCTTAAAGGTGGTAGCGGCGCAACCCAAACGTCACCGGTGTAGGAGATCGGAGGTGGTGACGATGCAGTGGTTTATGGAAATTTGTGCCGTTTTCTGGCAGTATATAGGCGCGTGGATAGCGGGGTTGAGTAGATCAGGAAATTTTGATCCTGGTGGGTGGTTGGTCCCGACCAGAGGTGGCTCTGGGGGCGGTGTGTGGAGGATGAACCTAAAAATCTTAGGTTGTGGTCGACTCAGGTGAGCGAGGCGGCTGGTGATGGTTGTGTCGGTTGGCAGTGATCGAAAATTGGTCAAATTAGGTTTATGTGCACTGTCTTGCCTAGGGTGTGTTTGGGTGTTTGTGTTTTGGGTTAGGGTGTGTGTATGGAGATATGATTTTAGGCTCTGATACCAAACTGATGTAGAACAAGGGATAGAAAAAGAAAGAGAGGAATAGAAACTGGGCTACCTTGGGGATTAGAATAGAAGCCAGGATACTCTGGAGATTGAGAGGAAATTGATACTTAGTGTCAATTAAATTTTATTCATTCAAAACTATCCGGAAAGTAACATAAGGATATCTTATATAGAGATCTTTAGAAACCCTAATCCTAAGCCAACACTGTAAATAAAGAAATTTAAAACTGATCACATACTATATCCTAATCCTATTCCAAGAAATTAAATCCTAATAAAATACTATGTGCTAGGATCCATGCTAAAATACAATTCTTTCATGATTGAAATTAAATTCTAATCAAAACCTATGTGCTAGGATCCATACTAAAATACAACTCTTTCATGATTACAAATGTACAACTTTGTCCCTATTGAGAGTCCTAATAGGATTCTTAATGAGTGTCCTAGTAGGTTTGGATCATATTTATCTTATCTAATTGTTGTGTCCTATTCCCTATTAGACTTATAGTCCTATTTCCTATTAGACTTAGTATTTATAAGTCTATATATTGGGTCAATTGTATTCTTTTCATTCAATCAATGACATGATTCTTTTTAGTTCTTGTTTTTCAACATGGTATCAGAGCAAGATCTCCCTTGGGATCCCGAATAATTTTTTTTTTCCTTCCAAAAATAAAAAAAAATGTCGATACTGTTCATCCGACATTGTTCATCGGTACTGCCCTTTAAGTACTGTTCATCGGCACTATTTTTGGGTACTATTCACAAGTAGCAGAGAAAGTTTGATAAATAGATTCGTACGAAAAAAAGCAATAAAAAAACCTTAGTTAAAAAAAATAAAAAATCATCTATTTTTCATCTCAACTTTGTCTTCCGTGTAGAGAAATTTTGTTTTGTGTTATCATTTTTTTAGGAAGTCACTATGGAGTCCAAGATTGTCTCTTATGTGTCTCCCCATCCAAGTTCTAATATTAGAACTTAATTTAGTCGTGGTGGTAATTTTGTTTGTCAATGTATGTATTGTTATCGTTTTGGGTATACTTGAGAGACGTATTGGAAGTTAGTTGGTCGTAGTTGAGGTTCACTTCGTCAATGTACGTATTGTCATCGTTCTGGGCATACCCGGGAGACATGTTGGAAGTTAGTTGGTCATCCCATGGTTGCTAATAATATGACTTCTGATTCTATTAAGTATGGACTTACCTCAAATTTTGTGCCTTCAATTTCCCTGATGGTTTCCAAAGATAAGTGTGATGAGTTTTTACAGTATAAGGCAATCAACCGAACATCTTCCTCGATTGCCCTTTTCACCTAAAAAGGTACACCAAAAGCTTGTCTATCATCTGGTAACTCTTCATCTAGACTTTGGGTCTGTGTCTCTGCAGCTACTAATCATTTGTCGGATATCACTGATGTTTTCTTTAGCTTTTATCACTCTTCGTCTTTGCTTAACGTTACTCTTGCAGATGGATTTAAAACCACTGCTAATGGCATTGACACTGTGCAACCTAGTTCTTCTATATCTTTATCATCTGTCCTTGATATCTGTTACTCAACTTACAAAATCTCTTAAATGTTCTGTTACCTTTCTTCTTGATTCTGTCCAAAATCTGACAACAAGAAAAACAATTGATGGAGGGCATGAATCGAACGACCTATATTACTTTGATCTTATCCCATCATCCATTGCTTGCTCAATTGATGTGTCTCCACTTTAAGAACATTGTCGTTTTGGTCATCCGTCCTTAGAAAAGCTGAAAAAGTTAGTTCCTACTTTGAGTCAGGTTTCGTCTTTAGAATGTGAGTCGTGTCAATTGAGTAAGCATCATTGTATATCGTTTTCTTCCCGAATTAATAATCACGTGTCTAGTCCTTTTATGTTAGTACATTCTGATATTTGGGATCCAAGTCGTGTGACTTCTAAACTTGGATTTCGGTATTTTGTTACCTTTGTGGATGATTATTCCAGACTTACTTGACTTTATTTAATGAAAGACCGTTTTGAGTTGTTTTCCATTTTTTGTGCCTTGTGTGTTGAGATAAAAACCCATTTTGACTTATCTATTAAGATTCTCCATAGTGACAATTCTCGGGAATATTTTTCTAAACCTTTTAAAACTTTTATGACTAAGTTTGACATTATTCATTAGTGATCTTGCTCTCATACATCCCAACAAAATGGGGTTGTGGAGTGGAAAAATCGACATCTTATGGAGATTGTTTGTATTCTCTTATTTCATATGCATATCCCAAATTGTTTTGGAGTGAAGCCGTTATGACTGAATGTTACATAATCAATTGTATGCCATCCTCTATTCTTCCGTGCTCTTTCCTGAAGATGTTATCTTCCACTTACCTCCTCGTGTATTTGGATCTGTTTGTTTTGTTCATTAGCTCCGTCCAGTGGTTGACAAACTTGATCCCCGCTCTATAAAGTGTATTTTCTTAAGCTATTCTCATACACAGAAAGGTTATCGGTGTTATAGTCCTTCACTACAAAGAAGCTTTGTTTGTGCCGATGTTACATTATTTGAGTTTACTCCATATTACTTCGAGTCTCATTCTATCTCATATCTGCCTGATTCATTTCCCTGTCCATTACCTGTTCCCATGCCCCTTACAGAGTCAGATCCTCCTCTATTAGTCTCTTTGTCGCCTACCACTCCGTTGCAAGTATACTCTCGTCGTTCTTGACCTTCCACCTCTGCTACTCCATCAATCGCTCCCTTGTTGATAGATCCCGATTCTTCGTCCTCATCTGAGGATGGTCATCTTATTGCTCTTCATAAAGGTAAACATTTGTTCATCCGATTGCTAATTTTGTGTCTTATGATTAGTTATCTTCTTTATATGCTTCGTTTGTTGCTTCGATCTCTTTTGTCTCTATTCTTTAGTCTGTTACATAAGCTGTCTCATTCTGGGTGGAAAGCTGCTATGGATGAAGAGATACATTCCTTGAATACTAATGAAACATGGGACTTGGTTTCTAGAGATACATTCTTTAGTCTGTTCTTATCATGTCATACTTCTATGTTTTTTTTCATCACCATAACTATCTCTCTGTGAGACTCATTCATCTATAAATAAATGTACAATAACAAACAACACTTCAGCATTTCAGTAATACAATCAATATTTAAAACAAATGCAATGCGTGAATTATTATTAGGGAACATTTTCCCATAAGTCGACATGTTTTTATCTTAGACCGGCCCTGTCCCGGTTCTTTCATTTCGAGCATATACCAGTTGTCACGATATTCATTTATTTCGAGCATATATCGGCTGTCACGATTTTCATTTATTTCGAGCATATACTGGCTGTCACGGTTTTCCTTTATTTCCAGCGTATACCAGCTGTCATGGTTTTTCAATTAGACCGGCCTCTTCTTGGTTCTTTTATTTTACACACATTTATATGAACAATGATATGAAATATGCATATGAACAATAATATAAAAATAAACATGAATTCAGATATTTAATTTAGCTATCTTGTTTTTCTTCAAATTTCTATTTGATCGATTTCACTAATTTATTTTCCTCATATATCACATCAATTTATTAACTATAACTCGTCAAATTTTTTATTTATCACCATCATTATTAAATTGACTCATTATTATAATAATATTACTTCTTACATAATAATTTCTTACATGTCCAATATTCATATCGTACCTATCAATCAATTTTTTATCTACCACAAAAGCATAAGCTAATAATTTATTTTAATATTATCACTAGATATTTCATTTTTTATCTAAATTACTTAAAATAAATCTAACTCACCATATAACACTTAGAACTACCCGTGGATCACCTCCTTCCTTTCCTGCTCCTCTCAGCAATTTCCCCCAGTTGCTGATTGTCAACACCTGACATAATATTTATATTAAACTTCTAATTTATTCTTCAATTTTTCCTTTTTTTTAAAAAAAAAAGTACAAAATTGTAAATATAACTAAAAAATAACTAGTAAACTTCTATTACAGAAGCAAAAACAACTTAGACACAACTGCACTACGTGACTTTCATTGACGGTGGTCACTGGGCTGGGAACCTTGGGTTATGGTCGCTTGAAGGTGATGACCAAGGTGGTGGTGGTGGCTATGTGGGAAAGCTGTTGACTGTGGAGATCGGAGATGGTGGGTGTGGTAATGGTTTTGTGGAAATTGACAGTGCTTCGGCCAAAATAACGTTGCGTGAGCGTTAGGGTTGGTGAGATCGACGTCGGTCGACCCTGGTAGAGTAGACGGAGGCGGTAACGGCCTGTGGCGGTGGGTGGCGCTGATGGTGGCTCAGGTTTTTGGTCGTCGGACATAGCTAAGACGGATGGGGAGGGCAGTGTTGGCCGGAATTAGCTGGAAAAAGGGTTAAATCAATTCAAACTCTCTGTCAAGGCTGATGGGCAACTGATTTGGTTAAGGGGTTGTTTGGGTATGTTGCAGGGATCTGGGTGTTTGGCTCTGATTTAATTCGATGAAGTGTTTGGCAGATATTTTGGGATTTGTATGTGTTTTAGTCTTTGATATCAAACTGATGTAGAATAGGAAGATAAAGAAGGGATAGAGAAATAGAAACCAAGCTACTCTAAGGATTAAAAGAGAAGCCAGGCTACCTTGGAGGTTGAGAAGAAATCAAAGACTCAATATCAATTTTTATTCATTAAAAGCTATTTGAAAAGTTATATAGGGATAAGAGAGTACCAGCTACCATGTTCGAAGGAGGAGAATCTTATTGTTTAAGGGGCATTGGAACAGGTAATGGACAAGAAAATGAATCAACCAATCAGAGATAGAATTAGACTTGGAGCAATATGGGGTAGACTCAAAGAATGTAACATCGGCACAAACAAAGTACCTTTGTAGTGATGGACTATAACATTGATAACCTTTCTGTGTACGAGAATAGCCTAAGAAAATACATTTGATAGAGCGTGGGTCAAGTTTGTCAACTTCTGGACGGAGCTGATAAACAAAACAGACCCAAAACAACGATAAGGTAAGTGGAAGGTAACATCTCTAGCAAAGAGTACGGAGTGGAGGGATTGGCTATCAAGAATAGAGGATGACATACGGTTAATTAAGTAACATGCAGTCAGAACGGTTTCGCTTCAAAACAATTTAGGGACATGCATATGAAATAAGAGAGTACAAGCAGTATCCATTTTGTTGGGATGTATGAGAGCAAGATGATTGATAAATAATGTCAGACTTAGTCATAAAAGTTGTAAAAGGCTCAGAAAAATACTTACGAGCATTGTCACTACGAAAAATCTTAATAGATAAGTCAATTTGAGTTTTTATCTCAGCACAAAAAGCACAAAAAATAGAAAATAACTCAAAATGGTTTTTCATTAAATAAAGCTAAGTCTGGAATAATCATCCACAAAGGTAACAAAATACTGAAATTCAAGTTTGGAAGTCACACGACTTCAACCCCAAATATCAGAATGTACTAACATAAAATGACTAGACACACGTTTATTAATTCGGGAAAGAAACAACACACGATGATACTTATCCAATTGACACGACTCACATTCTAAAAATGAAACTTGATTCAAAGTAGGAACTAACTTCTTTAGCTTCTCTAAACACAGATGACCAAAAAGAAAATGTATATGAAGCGGAGACACATCAATTGAGCAACCAATTTTGATGGGATAGGATCAAAATAATACAGGTCATCCGATTTATGCCCTCCATCAATCGTTTTCCTTGTTTTCAAATCCGAGATAAGAACAGAATCAGGAAGAATTTTGTAAACTGACTAACAAATATCAAATTATACCGAGAAAAGTGAGTATAAAGGACAGATGATAAAGACAGAAGAATTAGGGTGCACATTGTCAATGCCACTGGCAGTGGTTTTAGATCCATCTACAGGAGTAACACCAGGCAAAGACGAAAAGTGATAAAAACTAGTGAAAACATCAGTGGTACCTGATAAATGATTAGTAGCTGTAGAGTCAATGACCCAAGGTCTAGATGAAGAGTTATTAGATGATAGACAAGCTTTTGGTGTACCTTTCTAGGTGGAAAGGGCAGTCGATAAAGATGTCCGGTTGGTTGCCTTATACTGTAAAAACTCATCGTACTCATCTTTGGAAATCGTCATAGAAGTTGAAAACACGGAATTTGAGGTAGGTCCACACTCAACTGTATCAGAAATTATAACATTAGGAACCATGAGACGACCAATTAACTTCTAACATGTCTCTCGAGTATGCTCGAAGCGATCGCAATACGTACATTAATGAAGTGAATCTCGACCACCATCACGACTAACAGAATTACCACGATGAGCAAATGAAGTGCTATTACGATCACTACCACGATCTCCTCTACAACCACAACTACTTATATTATCAGAACCACGACCTCTACTAGTATAATTACCATCTGCTTGACCATCTTGCTAAGCTTGAGTAACCAAGGCAGATTTGTCAACCACAGATTCGTTGTTACTATTTTGAGAAACTGCACACAACACGTGAGCATAAGTCTCAGACCATGTAGGAAGTTCTACCTCTCCTAGTATTTGAGATCGAACCGATTCATACTCAGATTTTAGACCTGCCGGGAATGTGAGTACCTCTACTTGCTCCTGGCGTTTTTTGCTTGGTCTGTACATCAGCTGAAATAGGCATCAAGTACGCAATTCTAAAGACATCATCTTCATATTAGCAAAGTACTCAGTAACATCCCAATCACCTTGCTGGCCATGGAAGAACTTGGCATTCATATCATTCATCTGATTAAGATTGCTCAGAATACAACTGCCAAAGTTCGTTACAGGTTTCAAGATGTGTACATAAGTCGGCAATTTGGGGCTCCATTGAATTCAATAACAACGTGATGAGTAAGGAATATGATAGACCATTGATTAAGAACACTTATGTGCGGCAAAGGCTTAACAAGGTGATGAAGAATTAGTTGCAGCGGAAGCTTCCAATTTCTGTTAGCAGAGAGTTTGTTAGATGAGTTGGCTTTATTGAGTTGTTATTTTTTGTTGGTTAGTGAGTCTGTTAGCTGCTGTGGGCTGAGATTCAGATATAAATAGGAATTGGGAGGAAACGGGAGAGGGCAGGGAATATTAAGAGATAAAAGAGGAGAGACTAGGCTCTCGAAATCCTAGTTTTAATTTACTGTTCTTCCTGTATTTTCCATTGCTATTCCTGATTAATGTCATTCGGCTTTCTAATCTAACTATATCTACCATTCTCTTTATCATAATCACTAAGATATATCCAGCTGGTGAAGTGTTCTACCAAGTGGTATTAGAGCAGATTTTTTTTCCTGGGGTAAGATTGCACAAAGGAAGGTGGAGGTATTGGAGGAAAAAACGGAAATTGAAGCTCAAAAGATCGGTGGGTTGGAGAAATCAGTAGGGAGTTTGGAGAAGACAGTGGGGAGCATGGAGAAGTCAATAGGGAGCTTAGAGAAGTCGATGGCTGTTTTGATGGAAAAGATGGATCAAATGGCATGGAGGGATGATTTGTGCTCTTCATCTCGAATGGAAGAGAAGCAGAAAAATACCCAGCTGATGGAGTCGCAAACATTGGATGGTGAAGTTACGATAAAACAACCGCAGTTGACGGAGTCGCAGACTATGGGAGGAGAAGCTGTGATAGAGACGTTTGGGAATAGGACGTATCGAAGATTGGAATTACCCATTTTCGCGGGAGTAGATCCGGATGGGTGGATTTTTCGAGCTGAAAGGTACTTTTCGTTGAGTAAGATGAACGATGGAGAAAAACTAGAAGCGGTGGTTCTAAGCATGGAAGGCAAAGCCCTTGCATGGTTTCAATATGTAGAAGATAGGTTCAGATTTCGTACTTAGAACGAATTCAAAATGGCCTTCTTAAACTGGTTCCGATCGAAGATGGAGGGATCTCTGTGCGAGAAATTCTCGCCGTCCGGCAAGAAACCATCGTCGAAGAATATCAGGAGTAGTTCGAAATCCTGGCATCACCATTAAAGGGGCTTCCGGAGGAGGTTCTTGAAAGCACCTACCTCAATGGCTTGAAGTCAGTGATCAGAGCGGAGGTGTGTCTCCTCAGGCCTAACAATCTGATCGAGATGATGGAGGCAGCAAGAATGATCGAAGATAAGAACAGTGTCTTCCAAGCATCGTGGGTCGGACCTAGATCCAGTGGGTCATGGGGCAGATCAACAGGTTATGGGTCGGGTTCTTTTTATTCGAACCCAGGGTATACTACGACGTCGTTTCGACCACCATCAGGTTCTTCTTATACGAACCCAAGGTCTACAGCAAACAACACAACAACTGTGTCTCCTCTTTCAAACTCGGTACGACCATCTTCGACGGCAAGCACAGGTCACGCCGGCCCAAACCAGAGAAAGACAGCATCGGAGTCAACAATGACGAACCGAAATTCATCAACCTATAAACAATTTACCGATTCTGAGTTGCTAAGCCGTCGCGCGAAAGGGTTATGTTTCCGTTGTGATGAAAAATACTCTCCTTGTCGTTTGTGCAAAAATCAGCTGCTCCAGGTGTTAATTGTGGATGAGGCCGGTACGATTGAAGAAACTGGAGAGGAAGAACTGGAAGAAGAAGTTCCTGAGCTAGTAGAAGGAGCAATTGAATTCTCTGTGAACTCCGTAATGGGGTTTACCGATCCCCATACTATGAAATTGCGAGGGGAGATTGGAACGCAGATGGTGACAGTGCTCATAGATTGCGGAGCATCACATAACTTCATCTCTAAAGACGTAGTACATCGGCTGAATCTGCCAATAACGGCGATGACGACATACAAGGTGATAATAGGAACAGGAGGCACAGTGTATACTAATGGCATTTGTAAAGGTATGTTACTAACTCTTCCTGAAGTAGAAGTGGTAGAGGATTTTTTACCTTTGGAACTGGGAAAAGAAGACGTCATTCTGGGCATGCAATGGTTATCGAAACTAGGATCGATGCAAGTCAATTGGAAGGCATTAACTATGAAATTTACCTTGGGTCAAACCACGATAACACTGAAGGGAGAACCGGGACTTTGCAAAAAACAGGTATCGCTCAAATCAATGATGCGTACTGTACAGCATGAAGGACACGGGTATTTACTTGAATTGGGGACCTTAGGGTCAGAGAATGAAAACGAAGAAGGAGTTGTGGAGGTGTCCCAAGCGGTCAATACACTGCTACAAGAATATTCTGAAGTGGTGACAGAGCCGAGAGGATTGCCTCCTCAACGAGCGCTGGATCATCGTATTACATTGAAGGAAGGTGTTGAACCGGTGAGCGTGAGGCCGTACCGGTATCCACAAGTGCAAAAAGATGAAATCGAGCGTTTGGTCAGTGACATGCTGTCAGCTGGTATCATACAGCCAAGCCACAGCCCATTTTCAAGTCCCGTGATTCTGGTTAAAAAGAAAGATGGTAGCTGGCGGTTCTGTGTTGATTATAGGGCTTTGAATCAAGTGACGGTTCCAAACAAATTTCCAATACCAGTGATTGAGGAGCTCTTAGATGAACTACATGGAGCACAGTTTTTTTCAAAATTGAATCTCAAGTCAGGATATCACCAAATTAGAGTGAGCCCTTGAGATGTGCCTAAAACGGCATTCAGGACTCATGAAGGCCACTACGAGTTCTTGGTGATGCCGTTTGGATTGATGAATGCACCAACGACTTTCCAAGCCTTGATGAATGAGGTATTTAAGCAGTACCTTCGGAAATTTGCATTGGTATTCTTTGATGATATTTTGGTATATAGCAAATCTATGACAGATCATCTAGAACACTTGAGGACAGTTTTGGAGACGATGAAGATTCATTCATTGGTAGTTAATCTCAAGAAATGCATCTTTGTACAGAATGAGCTAGAGTACTTGGGTCACATTGTATCGGCTACAGGGGTGGTAGCGGACCCTAAGAAGATCCAAGCGATGCTGGAATGACCAACTCCTCCTAACCTGAAAGCCTTACGAGGATTTTTGGGTTTAACGGGATACTATCAGAAATTTGTCAACAATTATGGGCACATAGCAGCACCACTCACTTGAGGCTCTGAAGGTGGCCATGACAACTGTTCCCATATTAGCTCTTCTTAACTTCTGTCAACCGTTTGTGGTAGAAACGGATGCTTCTGGTTTTGGCATCGGTGCAGTATTAATGCAAAACCAGAGACCAATCGCATTCTTTACTCAAGTTCTTAACCAACGGGATCGATCTAAGTCGGTATACGAGCGCGAGCTGATGGCTATTGTTTTGGCAATCCAAAAGTGGCGACCTTATCTTTTGGGGCGCAAATTCATTGTGCGTACTGACCAGAGGAGTTTGCGATTTTTGCTTGACCAACGACTGGTATGTGATGAGCAACAGAAATGGGTTTCGAAGTTATGGGGTTACAATTTTGACATCGAAGTTATGGGGTTCTGAGAATAAAGCACGAAGGGACGAAGGTTGCAAGCTGGCTGTCCTCACTGTTTCATGTTATGTGCCAGGCGATGAGCTGAACAACGAAGTTGACTTCGACCTCACTTATGGACCAATCAAACAGCAGCTATTGCAAGGGTCAGACTCATTTCTGGACTACAGCATACCACATGGCATTTTATTATTCAAAGGACGGATAGTGATTCCGTCAGAATCCACTCTCATTCCGACATTGCTAGCCGAATATCATGAGGGCAAAGTGGGAGGGCGTTCTGGGGTCTTAAGGACAATTCAAAGGCTGTCTAGAGATGTTTTTGGCGGGGTATGAGGAAACAAGTGCAGTGTTATGTGGCCGAATGTTCAGTTTGTCAACAGAATAAACATGAGACTCTACGCCCTGCAGGGCTGCTGCAACCACTACCAATTTCGGAACAAGTTTTTGAAGATTTATCCATGGATTTTGTGGAAGGACTGCCTACCTCTGATGGGTTCAATTGTTTATTTGTGGTGGTTGACCGTCTTTCGAAATACACTCACTTTATCCCACTCAAACACCCTTTCAATGCCCAACATGTTGCCACAGTATTCGTCAAGGAGATCATCCGCTTACATGGGGTACCCCGCTCCATTGTTTCAGATCGCGATAAGGTGTTTCTCAGCAAATTTTGGATGGAGCTATTCCGCTTGCAGGGTACATCATTGAAGCACACCACCGCTTATCACCCGCAAACGGATGGGCAAACCGAAGTGGTCAATAGGAGCATTGAGACCTACTTAAGGTGTTTTGCGGGAGACAAACCCAAGCAGTGCGTTAAATGGTTACTGTGGGCAGAATATTGGTACAATACTTCATTCTACTCTTCCACGCGCACTACTCCATTCTACGCTCTCTACCGCCGTGATCCACCACCGTTGTTACGTTTTGAAAGGGGTTCCACTCTTATGTCTGAGGTGGATGTTCAACTACAAGCTCGGGATCACATATTAGATGAACTCAAATTTCATTTGAACCGCTCTCAGAAACGCATGAAAGACTATGCGGATAAGAAGCGCCGCGAAGTTGAATTTGAGGCTGGAGATTGGGTCTATATTAAGCTGCGTCCTTATCGTCATAAGTCTTTGGCAAGGAAAGCAAATGAGAAGTTATCTCCTAAATTTTTCGGTCCTTATCAGGTGTCGTCCCGCGTTGGCGCTGTGGCATACAAGTTGGACTTACCCTCTACTACCTCCATTCACCCAGTGTTCCATATTTCAATGCTGAAGAAAGCAGTAGGTGAGACCACCAGGGTGAAACCCCTCCCTGAGGTCCTCACAGAGGAGTTGGAGTGGCAGGTAGAACCGGAAGCGGTGGACGGGCTACGCTACAATGCACATGGAAAGTTGGAGGTATTGATTAAGTGGAAGCATCTCCCGGATTTTGAGACATCATGGGAAGAGTTCGAGTTCCTCAACGCACAATTTCCCACCTTTCACCTTGAGGACAAGGTGAGACTCCGAGGGGGGGTATTGATAGACCATTGATTAAGAACACTTATGTGCGGCAAAGGCTCAACAAGGTGATGAAGAATTAGTTGCAGGGGAAACTTCCAATTTCTGTTAGCAGAGAGTTTGTTAGATGAGCTGGCTTTATTGAGGAGTTATTTTTTGTTGGTTAGTGATTCTGTTAGCTGCTGTGGGCTGAGGCTCAGATATAAATAGGAATTGAGAGGAAAGGGGAGAGGGCAGGGAATATTAAGAGATAAAAGAGGAGAGACTGGGCTCTCGAAATCCTAGTTTTCATTTACTGTTCTTCCTGTATTTTCCATTGCTATTCCTGATTAATGTCATTCAGCTTTCTAATCTTATTATATCTACCATTCTCTTTATCATAATCACTAAGATATATCCAGCTGGTGAAGTGTTCTACCAGAAAACTCTTGTTCCCATGTATCAAACAATTTCGGATCGATAGTAAGAAGTCTTCGCTTTCCCTAACTAGTGACATACTTATATATTGCCTTGGACCACTAAACGTAATTACTACTATTCAACTTTCAAGTAGTAATAATATGAGGACTTGGATGGGAAGAAATATCAGAGATAATATTGGAGTCCATAGTGAATTCCTGAGGGATCTGGGTTGGGTTGGTCTAAAGCTGGAGACCAAAAAGAAATGGGTCATAGATGGATCTGGTCAAAAGCCCATAAGTTTGGTTAAAAGCCCACGAAGCTGGTTATGGCACTGATTTCTTTTTACGGGCTCGAATGGTCTCTACATTGGCTTCTCAACTGAGTTTGTGGGCCGAGCATGGTTTCGTCACTAGAGCAGGGCAACCCCGGTGGTGATCTCTGATTGAAGTTTGAGGTCAGAGAAGAGGATCGGAAAACGGGTGCTATGTTCAGTGTTGGCTGCGCAATGATGACAGAGTCTGGGAAGAAGGCCGGAAAAGTGGTCGCGACTGTGGGTCGCGAGGTTGGGGCTGGCTGTTTGGTTGCGGCTAAGAAGGTGATGACGGTGCGGCTCTTTGAAGGTGACAGCGTGGGGAGATATCGCGCTGGAGAAGAAGGGATCGTGCCGAAAACGGCTGGCTGTTGCAGGTAGCGAGGACTGTTGACTGTTGACAGTTGACAGTTGATGGCTGCAGGTTTCCTTCTTTTTTTTTTTGAAAAAAATATTTATATAGCATCCCAAGGGCCAGATTGCTCTGATACCTTGTTGTAGAATAAGAAAGTCGGAAGAACAAACTTTGTATTATTGATATACTCTGAATACAATTCTGCTGACTAATATATAGACTTAAGAAAACTAAATCTAATAGGATTAGGATACGATAAATATAATAGAAATACAATAGGATTCTCAACAATGAGATTACAAGTGCAGAAATAAAGGATGCCTCCGTGTTAAATTACAAAGGTCGGCTGCTGATGCCTTCACCGCACTGGAATGTTTTCTTAGAGGTGTAACTACTTACTTGGACAATGGTCGTTCCTACATCTCAGCCAATGCAGAAAATTTTTTTAGATGATTTTTTTCACTACTATAAAACAATAAGCTACAGTTTCTTCTTTTTTGGCCTTTTATCTTCCTGATTCATTTCTGAATTTAA
Source organism: Bretschneidera sinensis (assembly GCA_023935145.1). Lineage (NCBI taxonomy): Eukaryota > Viridiplantae > Streptophyta > Magnoliopsida > Brassicales > Akaniaceae > Bretschneidera > Bretschneidera sinensis. The sequence continues at coordinate 108,178,356 of CM043702.1, forward strand.
GAGAAAACAATTCATCCTTAATATATTGCCAGTTGAATCCCACTCAGGAGTACAAGTTTAATATGTGTTGAGAAAAATAAAAATAGATGTATAGTCTACTAGTAAAAAGTAAAATTTGGTTTGCCTATGTTCATATCATTTACCAGAGTGTATATTAGGATGTAATGGTCGTCTAGCAACATTCTCGTGGGACGGTTCTCTTTTTAGAACATTTTTAGATTTATAAAATGAAAGAAATAAAACTTTCAGTGGCCTCAAAAGACAATCCGAACCTATATTTCTCTGGGCTTATATTGTATTGAGTTATGAAATATATAGCAGTCTCGGAAATGTCTTCTTGCAGAAGTTGCTTTGTTTGCGATTCTATGTTTATATGAATACGTTAAACAAGAGTTTCCTATGGCATCTTCTAATGCTCGCATTCCAGGTTATGGAAAATGGGATTTCTTATGCAATCTCACTAGAGGGCCAGAAGACAGGATTTTATGCTGATCAACGTGAAAACCGTCAGTTCATTTCAACAATTTCAGATGGTCAGACAGTTCTTGATATTTGCTGCTACAGTGGTGGTTTTGCTCTAAATGCAGCAAGAGGAGGTGCTGTAAAAGTCATTGGTACTGTTTCATTGCTAAGTTTATCATTCTATTCAACTCATTTTTACCTGGAACCCTCTAATTCAGATTCACGATGGATACCTTCTTCAGTAAAGACATGCTTAGATAGAATAACTGAACAACTTTAAATCTTCTGTTTTTCCCCTCGTATCTTCTAACAATCCGTCTTGAATAAACAGTCATAAGATTTGACCTTTTTTATTTTTTCTTTAAATTTCTTTTCTTGTATAGAAAAAGATTATGATAAATGCTTGTGAAATTCAGTTGAACTAATATAAAGTTCCAAAATTTTATTAGTCAGAAATATTTTAGCATTTGCAATTTGGACTATTACGACTTCTGGCCAAAGGAGAAATTATTAAATTAACTATTGGTGGCATTGCACTTTCTTGTCTGGATTTGTCTTTTGTTCTTTCTCTCACATGATATATTAGATGTTGTATACAGGATCTTAATTAAAACATCGAGCCCTGATTGTTATATATGATAACTTCTTATTAAATACTTGGAAGAAATCCTATATTAACATTCTAGCTTGTGTTATAATGTATAATTCTGAGTAAAATGTGTTACTGAATTATTGTACTTCTTTTTAATTGCAAACACTGGTAGCACATGCATTTTGTGTAAAAGTTAAAGAAGCTTTCTGGTAAACTTACATTCCGTTCTTATCTTATCATAAAGGCACCATGAAATTTATTGTGGAAGAATTGCATGCATATTAGAAGTTTAATTAATTAGAGACCCTCATATATCCTGTCAGGTGTTGATTCATCATTACCCGCATTGGAGCTTGCGAGAGAAAATATTGTTCTTAACAATATGGATCCGGGGAAAATATCTTTTTTGAAAGAAGATGCAACTGATTTTATGAAGGGTGCTCTTTCTAGAAATGAGTCCTGGGATATAGTAATTTTGGATCCTCCTAAGCTAGCACCAAGAAGAAAGGTAAATTTTTTGAGACTAAGACAAAAAGATAGGCGTCACCTATGAATCTGGATATTCGTAGCTGAGTTTCTTCACCTCACCATATTTCAGAAGCAGCAGTAAAATCACCTAACTTGTCACTCATCCAACTTTCCTCATGTGGTAAAAAGGAAAGATTAGTCTGTATGATACTTTTTAGGCCTTAAAATCTTCTTGAAGAAATTTAATCCCACTTGCATGACACCGAATTAGTTTTTCAATTTGGATATGATACAAGATGAGTATATAATTTTGCATTTATAAATACTTTTATAGGCCTTATTGATAAGGATATACTAATCTACCTGTGTCGTATTTTCCCCAACTTTCTTTTCTTTTCTGGTTAGTGTTGAAGACTTCTTTCTTCCCATTATGATAATAAATGCATCTGATATTACTGGAAGTTAACTATTATGGTCCAACCATGATATGTTACCATTATTTGAGGAGTGTTTCGATAGCTTTCCCTGGGATAAAGGCAATCCTCACCGTGGATGATTTTAGGTGTCAAACACTTTGATGCAGCACATATCCACATTTCTTCATCCTTCTTTGATAATTGGACATGATTTTACAATATATGATGCATTATTTTCAGTCAGGGTCATGCCATAAGGTTTGTTACTCAAATTAGAAGGAAAAAAAGAATGTTCCTTTCTTATATTCATTTGCATTCCAATATATTTTGCACATGCATCTAGAATTAGTAGTCATTTTATGTATGAGATTAGTGTCTTTAGGCTTGGTGCCATACACATCCCTCATCGTGAGTCACTGCTTCATGCATACTGCAGCTGCTTCTCCCTAATTTTCTTATTGCTCATTGTTAATATCAGGTCCTACAAAGCGCATCAGGCATGTACAGAAATTTAAACTCATTAGCAATGCAATTGACGAAGAGAGGCAGTCTTTTAATGACCTGTTCATGTTCAGGAGCTATGACCCAGAGTGGGATGTTCTTGCGAATTCTCTATGTAAGTAATTTCTTTCTGTGAAAAATTATCATTCTTGTAATTATATGGGACATTTAGGCTCCGATTGATATTGAAGAAAAGTAAAAAAAAAAAAGAGCATTGAAAAACAAGAGGATTGATCATAGCCGTCAATCACTTCTCTTTCTTTTTTCCCTTTTTTCCTGGCATCAATCCATCAATTTTTTTCTTCCTCACTTTTATTGCACTCTCATGTCCTGTGGATTCTTATTTATGAATTTGATCATAGCAGTCAAAAATTGGAAGCGTCTCCTTATTCCTTGAACATTTACGTTACAAAATTAATATAGTTTCCTTGATAATTGGGTTAAAACGCCTGAGCATTGCAAAACTGTAAGCAAATTTTCTAGGACGGTGATCAAGTTTTGATCACCTCTTGAAAACAGAATGCATTGCAATTTGCTTTCCAGCATCTTTATGGCATGTCTCCACTAGTATTTCTCATTTAACCAAAATTTCCTATTTATCAGGGTGCTGCATCAATGGCGGGAAGGAGAATCACTATTCTGAGGCAAGCTGGAGCAGCTTGTGATCACCCTATTGACCCATCCTACCCAGAAGGCGCATATCTTTCCAATATTCTACTTAGAGTCTTATAGATATTGTTGTTAGATTTATGCATAAAAACATGCAAGAAGCTTTTTCTACTTCTTCAATTTAACAGAATGGAAAAACAATCAATTGATGAACAGTGGGAAACTAGTTTGATTAGAGCTTTTCCTAAATTATACATAAAACTTACCAAAGTCAACCTCTCACCCAAAATTCAAATTCCAGATTACAAGCATAAAACTTATCAATGTTTAATAAGACATTTTACATATTAACACAAAAAATACATCACCCACCGTGAGTCGTTCCAGTCCACAAGTTTGTTAGCGTCCTGCAGGGTTTCTGATCCAAGACAAGTATGAGGGATCTCCAAGTCGCCTGAAATGAGGAGTAAAAATACATTTTTTTATTAAGTGAGAAGTAAAAAGACATTTGCTACCACATCTAAGTTTACTTGCAATTAATAACAGTAACCATACTCGCTGCAGAACCCATCGTTAGCACTTGGCACTTATAGTCAGTAGAACAGGAAATAGAACCAAAAGAGAAGGTCTTGCTACATATAACTAGTAACTTTTAAGGCTATGATTAGTAGGATAGAAATCCCAGCGTTATGAAAGCAAAGAAAAGGTTTATCTTTCCTCTATATGTTTACTTTTGGCAGAGGAAAGAAAAGTAAAAAAAAAAAAAAAAAGTTCATCGGAGCAAGGCACATAAAAACCACGTCACCAAATGAAAGAGCTCAAGCAAGGTGCCAATATTTACAGCCTCAATGTTAGATCTCAGAACGTAGGAACAGGTTTGGATAAATGTTGTTAAGAAGTTTACCTTGGCTTGAGGAGGTACATAACAGTGAAAGACATGGCCAAGAAGAAGCAAATCCCACCAACAGTGAGATAAGCAATGCCAAGGAAGTTATTCTTCCCACCAAGCCAGCTAGTGGTTGAAAGCACAAGCTTCTTCTTGCCATTAAAACTGTACGTGTTGTAGTTGTTCTGCAATGTCACTTGTATGGTATCATTCTCCTGGAGATCCACCTCTATCTTCCCATACAAACTTTCTAAAAGTAGGCAATGCTGCAGTTCGCATCCAAACTATAAGGTACTCCTGCTTACTCAACTGTTATGCAACAAATTTGACCAGGTTAGGCATTTGCCTCACTAATGGAAGTAAATTCAATATTAATAAGCTCCTAAAACCTAGAACTTCTAGAACAATCATAATCCTTTGAGCTGCTACAAAACCTTGAGGAATATATGTAAGCTGATTGGCTTGAACAAATTCACTGCATACCACTACATAATAGAGCTTTTTCTTCATCATATATTAAGGTACATATAGATGCTTCGTTTAGTTGTCAAAGGCTACTGCCAAAAAAAAAAAAGGAAAAATAATTTTATCATATGAGAAAGGGTTTTGAAAGGCTTACTGGCACGCTCGTATCAAGACTGGCACCACCTTTAAGAGTTCCATTCTGAAAGTTTTTAGGAAAGACATCTTTGCCAAACTTGTGCTCCCTATCACTCTTCCATGATATACCCTTCTTGTTCACACTCAGTTGTTGGTTGTTTTGTGAGAAGCTGTACGTATCGTTGAACAAACTCCAAGCAATCAGACCACAAGGCACAATTGGTACCCCATCTACGTTATCTTCAGGCTTACAAGCGCTTATATCACTCTCACTTTTTCTACTTTTCAACTGTTCACCACTTCGGCTTTTTACATAACTGAATAGTAGAAAGGTGTCATCACACTTGATCAAGCACTACTCAGAGATTAACTCAATTTATTTGCTTTATATTTCAACCAATAAGCCTTCATTTATTGAACGAGTGAAAAATTATAAATAATAAAATGGAGCTGAATACAAAACATCGAGGCATCTAGGGTTAATGATGTTATGAAGATAATAATAAACCATTATCAAGAAACATAAAACAAGCTCGAATTGCATGTTTGTGTAGACTGTAACCAAACAATTTCTTATCAATATTTTAAATACGGTAATTCATATAGCTAAACTAAAAAGAACTCAGTCAATTGTTTGTTGAAAAAGAATGTATAGGTTCTCTTGTGCTCCAAATATCTTAATTGCGAATCAAGGGAAACACTAGATATCATGAACAGCACACAACTACCTAAAGGAAAAGAAGTCAAACTTTTTTCCCTTTGCAAGTGATAACAAAGCCACAATATAAAATTTAACGTCATTATATGCCCAGACCTCATTATTCTTCTTTTGAAATCGAAGATACATGGCAAGAAACCTAGAAAAATAAGATACCTCTTCTGCACAATATCATGGGCAGTCCAGAGGATCACCAAAGTCCATGGTCTAGCTACTGCTTTTATGATCATTAAAAAAGTTCCATGAGAAAATGACGAACATCATGTACTCATAGAATCATCACATTTTGTGAATTGCTCAAAATAGTTTCTTGCATTGGTTCTTTATACAGGAATAGAAGATATGGAGAGGCAGGTAAAATATACCTCCGATGATTCTGGTAGAAGTTCTCAAGCTGGTAGTAAACATAGATAGGCTGCTTCATCTTCTTTGGCACCTTTTAAGGCGAAAAAAAAGAGAAAAAAAAGGCAGGTGATATGTAATCAGAACTTCGAAGCCGAACGCCATTATGAAAGTTAACAACACAACAACAACAATAAAATGAATAATTGTACAATAATAAAATGTTCTGTTACATGTCTTATCGCCAGGGCCTTGAATATATCCAAGCTAATTATTTCTAGAGGGAAATGGTATGCATTCAGTCTCATATCGATCAACAATTTGAACCACTTGTTAGGAAGGCAAAATCCACAATCAAACCCATACTAAATCAAAAACAAAAGTGCAATAGATTTAAGTCACACGAGCATACATCCTGGGAAGTGAAAAGGGAAACCACTCCAAGGGGAATGAAGACAACACTAACAAGCAGATAAGTTGAAATCACCTGCAGAAAGGGGGAAAGTGGAAGATTGAAATTATATAAATTCTCTTCACAGTATGCTGATTAAATGCCAGAGGTACTTATACAGTAAACATAATAAAATGCTTACCCATCCTGGTGTAAGAATTGGCTTACAAGCTGGAAGTTCCTGCTGAGTGAACCTTGAATCTGAAAGATAATTTTTTTGAAAAGAATAACTTCATTTAGTTAAATTGTAGAGATTTTGTAAGAGACTTCTCTCATGAGTATAGTAGACAAAAATGCTGCCCAGTACACAGACTTTTGTTTGCAGCAAAATGAAAACTGAATCAAAACACGTGCTATGGAAAGGTTTCTAGCATATGTTGACAAAAAAATGAATGCTGAAATCACAAAATGAATCAGAAAATATTTGCATGGAATGGATTCACACATTACAGTGGACGCCAAGGTGTCATACTTGTTTATAGATTTTGTTAATTAATATCTATGCGTCTAACACCATGAATTATGAGTCGGCCTAGTCATGCAACTCATGCCTCTGGAAACCGTTGCTTCAAATTTTTAGTAAGCCGTTGTATCATAGATGATAGTAGATTTCATATGATACCATAATCCTGGGTAAACTGCAGCATTTTTCAATAAAAACCAATTCAACTCTGCACTATTCTAAAAATCACCTATTTCGGAAAATTGTCACAAGCTTATTGAACTTTTGGGTAATTTACTTGATATCAGAGGACATAACAGAATAATCAAAGAAGACAAGGTTGTCATAAGGAAGATCAATCGAAATCCAGCTTAAATACAGAAATGAACAAAGCCTCGCAGTCAGCAATCTAAACAGTCAAATTGGAAGCTAAACACAGTCTTGTTTCCAACTATTCCTTTCCGAGATGTTTCAGTATGAGAGATTTTGTCAAAGACATTAAGAAAATAAACAATCGATAACATGAATGCAACCAGATGAATTTCATCAAAATAATGCAGCCATCCCAATAAAATTACAAGTAAAACAGAAACATGTGTATTCAAATCCCAGGCTATGATAAATTCCCAAAGAATTATTCAACATGGACAGTTAGAGAAATGAAATTAATTTGAAGTAGTGGGCATTGGGTAACACCATCTTAAGAGTCAAAATATAATGCTTAAATTAAAAGATCAAACAAGGAACTGATTAATGCTTTTCCAAGAAAGAAAATCAGTATTAATATGATAACAAGCCAAAAACATACCAGAATAACATACAGGTAAAACTAGCCAGATAAACAAAAAATAATGAAAATATCAAAGACTATTCCCTTCTCTTTCTAGAAGATAATACTAATGCCAAATGAGCTTGTAGAGAGAGACGTATGGTTTTATAGAGAGAGCGCAGAAAATTGAACGAGTAATAATGAAACAGGGTCAAACCAATACAATGTGTTGATGCCAAAAATGTGTTTTGGTGAGTTGGAGGCTAGGACTCAGACGTATCTGCACAGGGAGAGGAAAGTGAGCTAAGGGGTCGCCGGAGGGGGTGCCTCCGGGGATGCTCCGAAGCTTTAGTTAGAGTCAGAACAAAAATATATAAGGGACGAGCCCTCTCTTTTTCAGTTGAGCAAAAAGTTGGCCTCTTTGAAGTGCATACCTGACCCTTTTTATAGGGCTTTGGAGGCGGCATTTGACCTAGGGCGGCAGTGATATGTTGCCCCAACTGGGTTGGGTAATGATGCCTAGGAGGCCCAGCTAGGTGGCTGGGGGCCGTCCGTTAGGGCTTTGCCTTGCTGTCTTGATCGGGAGTCGTCTATGCATTAAGGCGGTTTGACGACCTGACGTCCCAACCTGGAGATAATGATGGCTTGGAGGGCTGTGGCGACGTGGAGGCCCAGCTGGAGGGCAATGATGCCCTGAAGGGCGGTCATGACCTGGAGGCCCAACTGTCCGATCCTGGGTCTTCCGCGTGTCTCCTTGCAGCCCGGGGTCAAGATGATCCACGTGTCGTCTTCTTGTTGGAGAGGTGTATTTTGGCAGTATCAGAGGCCCCCCACTTCCTTGAGTACATTTATGTGTTTAAAGAAGTATTGCAGGGTTTGATCTTCAATGAAAATGATAGTGTACCGTGTTCTGCTAGAGCCGAGCAGGTGTGGAGCAATCCATCTGCTCGGCCTTGGACGGGAAAGACATGAGTCTGAGCACATGTGGAGTAAGTCCAGCCGCTCGGACCTTGAAGGGACGAGGTCGAGGTCGAGGCCGAGGACAGTGGGACGAGGCCGAGGACAGTGGGACGAGGCCGAGGCCGAGGATAGTGGGTCGAGGCCGAGGACCGTGGGTCAAAGCTGAGGCCGAGGACAATGGGTCGAGGCCGAGGACAGTGGGTCGAGGCCAAGGTCGAGGACAGTGGGTCGAGGCCGAGGACAGTGGGTCGAGGCTAAGGACAGTGGGCCGAGGCCAAGGACAATGGGTCGAGGCCGAGGACAGTGGGTCGAGGCTGAGGACAATGGGTCGAGGCCGAGGACAGTGGGTCAAGGCCGAGGACGAGGACAGTGGGTTGAGGCCGAGGAAAGTGGGTCGAGGCCGAGGCCGAGGACAGTGGGCCGAGGCCGAGGATATGGCCCCTGAGGGACGAGTCTGAGGACAAATAGAGCAATCCATCTGCTCAGATCTTAGAGCTGGTGGCCGAGGCAGAGGACTGGGTCGAGGCTGAGGCCGAGGACATGGCCCCTGAGGGACGAGTCCGAGGACAGATAGAGCAATCCATCTGCTCGGATCTTAGAGCTGGTGGCCGAGGCCGAGGACTGGGTTGAGGCCGAGGCCGAGGACATAGCCCCTGAGGGACGAGTCTGAGGACAGATAGAGCAATCCATCTGCTCGGATCTTAGAGCTGGTGGCCGAGATCGAGGACTGGGTCGAGGCTGAGGCCAAGGACATGGCCCCTGAGGGACGAGTCCGAGGACAGATAGAGCAATCCATCTGCTCGGATCTTAGAGCTGGTGGCCGAGGCCGAGGCCGAGGACATGGCCCCTGAGGGACGAGTCCGAGGATAGATAGAGCAATCCATCTGCTTGAATCTTAGAGCTGGTGGCCGAGGTCGAGGACTGGGTCGAGGCCGAGGCAAGGACATGGCCCCTGAGGGACGAGTCAAGGACAGATAGAGCAATCCATCTGCTCGGATCTTAGAGCTTGTGGCCAAGGCCGAGGACTGGGTCGGACCTTGGGTGTGCGCAACTTAGTTTGGCCGTGCGCACTGATGCTCGGCCAGTGTGCATTAGTGTATACTGACGTTGGACCCCGTCCGAGGAGTGTGCATTACGTTGGCTCAGAAAGGGGTGTGCGCACTACGACACTTGACCATGTACGCTATACGGTAGCTCGGACAGGGGCGTGCGCACTATAGTGCTTAGCCGTGTGCACTATACGAGAGTTCAGATAGGGTCGTGCGCACTACGGTGCTTAGCCGTGTGCGCTATACGAGAGTTCGGACAGGGGTGTGCGCACTACGGTGCTTAGCCGTGTGCGCTATGCGAGAGTTCGGACAGGGGCGTGCGCACTACGGTGCTTAGCCGTGTGCGCTATGCGAGAGTTCGGACAGGGGCGTGCGCACTACGGTGCTTAGCTGTGTGCGCTATTCGAGAGTTCGGACAGGGCGTGCGCACTACGGCTAAGGAACTTGACCCAAATAGATGGGTGTGAGTACTAGCCCCTACTGCTCTTTAACCCGCATCCCTGGCGGTGGATTTGGGCGGCATGACAACAGATGAGTTCTTTAAACTTCTTCGCTGTTACTGCCAGCGAGAGATGGTGGTTTCCCACGGACGGCGCCAATCTGTTGATGCCAAAAATGTGTTTTGGTGAGTTGGAGGCTAGGACTCAGATGTATCTGCACAGGGAGAGGAAAATGAGCTAAGGGGTCGCCGGAGGGGGTGCCTCCGGGGATGCTCCGAAGCTTTAGTTAGAGTAAGAGCAAAAATATATACAGGACAAGCCCTCTCTTTTTCAGTTGAGCAAAAAGTTGGCCCCTTTGGAGTGCATACCTGACCCTTTTTATAGGGCTTTGAAGGCAGAATTTGACCTAGGGCGGCAGTGATATGTTGCCCCAACTGGGTTGGGTAATGATGCCTAGGAGGCCTACCTAGGTGGCTGGGGGCCGTCCGTTAGGGCTTTGCCTTGCTGTCTTGATCGGGAGTCGTCTATGCGTTAAGGTGGTTTGACGACCTGACGTCCCAACCTGGAGGTAATGATGGCCTGGAGGGCGGTGGTGACGTGGAGGCCCAGCTGGAGGGCAATGATGCCCTGAAGGGCGGTCATGACCTGGAGGCCCAACTGTCCGAGCCTGGGTCTTTCGCGTGTCTCCTTGCAGCCTGGGGTCAAGATGATCCACGTGTCGTCTTCTTGTTGGAGAGGTGTATTTTGGCAGTATCACAATGAAGGAAAAAAAACACGGTTGCTGGGTTTGACTTTTATTGGGAAAATAATGTTTTTGCCATGAGGTTTACCAAATGTTCTAATCAACCTATGAGGTTTTAATTTGTTTCAATCGACATTTCAGGTATTTGAATTGGCTTAATCAAACTTTTTCTTTACTCCTATTCATTTCAGGCGTTAAAACAAAGAGTGTGTCCTAGCACGTGTGTTATAAGCTTTGGGCATGTTCGTAACTTCCAACAAAATTTGGTATTTCCTAATTTTAGGTTTTGCTCTAATCTATCTCCGGCCACGATTTCGCAATTCTCCTGCTCAGATTTCACGATTCTGGCATTGATTTCCTGTTTTCGGCTACACCCAAGTTTGAAAGCGCTTCACTCAGCTTTACTCGCGCTCGCGTTTCCGGTACGTTTTTCGATTGAATTGATTATTGCCTTTGAGTCTTTTTGTTCGATTTTTTGTTGATCTTTTCTGGCTGTTGGGTTGGTTCACGGGTGCTTCTCTGTACCTCTTGGTTTTTTGCTAATCTCCTTTGATTTCCAGATTTCAACTAAAACCTCCCCTTCGGTTTCTATGCTCCCTTTTCTCAACCACCACCGTCTCTCTGTTTTCACTAAGGTATAAACAATTAATTTTTGTTTTTATCTCTTTTTAATGGGTATTCTTTTTTGTGGGCATGCTTTGGATTTTGGTTTGTGTGTACTTGATTTTTAAGTCAGGACTCATGGGCATTTTGTTTGGGTTTTCGTATTGGTGGAAGGTTCTTTGTTATTGTTGTGGGCAATTTAGCTAGAGCATTGTGGAGTGATTTTTTTTTTGGAGTTGGTGACACTATTTTTAAGTTCAAAGTTTCAGAAATGCTTTTGCTTTGGAAGGAGCTAAAAACATTAATACCTATGCACATTATAATTTATTGGGAATTCTCACAAATTTAGGTACCCAGATAATTGCATTTCTACTTTTCCCCTCAAAATTCCAATTCCTTGTGACAAATAGGCTCTTAGCTAATTTAGTCGATCTCATCATCCATAAATAATAGTTTGTGAATTGTTATGAATTCTTGAAATGTAGTTAGTAGTCGATCTCATCATCCATAAATCAATAGTTTGTGAATTGTTATGAATTTTTGAAATGTAGTTAGTTCACAGTATACCGTAAAATATTTACACTATTCCAATAAATTTCATTATGACAAGCTTGGTCCTTATTTCTAACTAGTATGGGTAACAACTTTCTCATTTGGCCTTTGTTTCATATTTTTGGGCTATTTATTATCGGTTAGTGGTTTTACATCACATACTTTCTCTAGTCTCTCTGACCCTCTTTTTCAAAGTAGATATATTTTCATACTTATCTTTTTGGTATTTTTAAGATGCATTGCTTTTTTTTTTGTTGCATAAATACAAGCTTTTAGCTAATTCTTTCCATGTTGCTTTAGATGTTGTCTTGAGGGAGCATTCTTTCTTAAATTTTTTTCATGTATTTTACTTTGGAGCTTCTTAATTGTTTATGGGAGGCACTTTTTTGGGATCCGCAGGCGTAGTTAGGGGGCTCCATCATTTCAAAACAAATTGTATTTGTGTCTAACTATCTACTTTAGATTGACTGCTTATTTGTTGCACTGTGTAATTTTGTCTCTCTTAATTTTCTCATTTCATGAGAGGAAAGATTTAAATATGCATTTCCAACAGTTTTCCTTTGATTTTCAAATTTGATGGGACAAAAAATTTGTTATTAAGATGTGTTATTGGTGATCATTAAGGTGACAAATACTTTATGCTATATGCCTATACAGGACTTAGTTGACAGTTTTGGGGTATACTGGGCCACCACACTGACCATTGGCCTTAATTTGGAAGTTGCAATGGGCAGGATCCTGTGTGGGATCAATCTGTTTGGTTGCTTTCTCGATTTCAATTGTAATTTAAATTTACCACTAATTTTCTAGATTTCATTAGTGTATAGTATCAAAATAGATTTTCAACATCTTTAATTATTTTAAAAATATAAAATATAACCCATAAAACAAATTACTATAAAATGATAGCAAAATCTTGTTAATTTTTTTAATTAATAAACAATAACTAGTATAACTTGTGGAATGTGTGGACATATAACTAGTATTAATAAAAAAATAACATAAACTTTTCATCAGGTTCTTAAACTACATTTTTAACAAATCTTTAACAACAAATTTGATTTTGAAGCACTAAAGTTGTGATTACTTGCAATCATTTTTTTTAATCCAATTTATATATTTGTTTTTTTTCTCATTTTAGTTAGATGTGCAATTTAGTAGTATTGTAAACTAAATTATGTGGTGATATTGTGATCAATCTAATAATTGTATTTCATGTAAGATCACTTCAGATGAAAAAAAAAAAAGCTCAACGATCTTTCTTTCTTTGTTTGATATATGGTGACATTTTTTTTAAGGTATGCCTTAGACCCAAACTTAATTCGCTATACTGGATGTACTAACTGAGAAAATGCGTGGTTACTACACTTGTGTGGTGCATCATCGCGGGTATTTTACATAAACACCTTCAAGGAAATATGTATGCGGGGTTGAGTCATACATTGACAACTGTGATGAGGATAAGGTTTTAATTCCAGACATGAATGCCATCTTTAAAGAAGATTTAGGTATTAACCCGGCCTTTGTGCAGAAGCTTCACTATATGTTTTCTAGGGATGACTTAGACAGTCATTTAAAGGAGGTTGATGGTGATAAATCTTCACTAGATATACTGAAAAGACTGGAGAAATGCAAAGAGTTGCACGTCTACATTGAGTATAATTGGGATGTAATTGATGTTCATAATAGGAAGGTTCCACGAGAGGTAGGGAAACAATATGTTTATGACCTAGAGAAGCACACATGCACTTGTTATAACTGGGATCTGACTAGCATACCATGCTCACATGCCATAAGTGCAATCTATTACATGAAGAGAAACCTAGAGGAATTTGTGAACAAGCGCTATAGTAGGGATTCATACATCAAGTGCTATTCATAAGTTATTAACCCAACTAGTGGGCCAGATTTGTGGTCTAGAACTAGGTTAGATGAGCCATTGCCTCCTCCATTAAAGAGGTCACCTGGAAGACGAAAGAGAAATAGAAGGAAAACCCTTGGTGAAGTGACTAATCGCTACAAGATGAAGAGAAGCAATGAGGTCACGTGCACAAAATGTGGCATTAAGGGTCATAATTCAAAAACATTTAAGGGTGAGATTGGTGGAAACAGGAAAAGTGCATCAATTAAGGTTGGTAAAATTACTTGATGTTATATGTTACTGTGCTCATATTCGAAATGCTAACTGTTGATTGATTCCATTTAGGTGAGGAGGAGGCATGTTTCTTTTGGTTTTGACACTTACGGAATTGGTAGTGTGGACAACCATGTATGTATGTGATTTAATGTATATAATTTAAAGTTTGATTTTAGTCCATGGTGTATATACATTTTGAGTTGTTATCATTTTGATATATCAAGGAGGTGCAACAAGTGGGTCTAGAACAACACGTAGGATGAAGAGGAAGCATAATGGGAATGAGTAAAGAAATATATACTAAATAATTTCCTAGTGCATGTGGGCCTTCTTTGATATGTCTTTTAATCTACTTATGATTTTGTTTGAATTAGGAGAGAAAGAAAAATGGGAGTGGAGCACCCACAAGGCCTACTAGAGCACAAACAGGGCCTACTACAGCACACACAGGCCCTACAAAATGAGTTGTGTTAGGAAATGTGTTATTTTGGAATCCACCTTTTTTTGTAGTGCTACGATATTCCTTTTGTACGTGCTTATGTTTTCAAGTGGTGCGAAATAGGTGGATAATATATGATGTAAGTACTTGTGGTGTCAAGCACTAATTTTTTACATGCTTATGTGGTCAAGTGATGGGAAATATGTGGTTTTTTTAAATGAAATATGGGTAATGAAATATTAGTTATTTATGTTGATGGTTTTATAGATTTTTTTTTTTTGAAAACTAATGCTGACCTATCAAAATTTAGTACTTAGTCTTTATCCCTACTTGGCATATTTGTTCCTATCATAATTTAGCTATTGTCCCAGGCCATCTTATACCCCTCCAATTATCCTTTTCAACAACGGTGTAAGATTGAGTTATGTACTTATGTATTATTAGTTACTCAAATCAGTTACATTACAAAAGTGTAAGCTTCAATAATGAAGCAATTGTAAATAGGCTATTATATATAATATTGACATTCTACACTAGAGGAAAGAGAGTGAAGAAAAATGATGAGACAAACAATTTTATTTATAAATGTTTCTCACAGAGAGTGTTATTATTCTTGCTTTTCACATATAAACTAAATTTAAGGACATTGTTGCATTGCTAATAATTGGTCCATTACAGCTAATAGTCATATCCCATTTAACTACTCATGACTACAATACATAAACAAAATCATAAAAATAATGGTTGAAGAAACCCCAAGCAAATTTCGGCAACATCTCCTTCCCTCGGTCACACATAGGTGGATCAAGCCATTCACAATCTCCATCACCCTGTAAACAAAAATAGAAATAAAAATAATAAGCCCCAATAACATCAAAATTATTCTTGATACAAAGATTACCCATAACTAGAACAAACCCCATGTTTGACGCATGCATAGAAACACCTACCAAGATCCCCAGAAATCTTTGATGTCTTCAGACGCGAAGAAATATCACAGTAGCACAATCCCTAGTTTTGGTCAGAAATTCTAAAGGATTTGTGTTTGTTATCTCTTACTCGTCTCTCCCTCATCTCTTTCTCTCCCCAGTATGGGCAGCTTCTACTTTCTATAAAACAACTCTGTATCATCTGTTAGCTGAAAGATCACTCATTATTTATCATCTTCTGGTATGTTTTTGATTTCAATTCCTACCACATGTACTTGTCAATACAAGTTTAAAGAGGATATACACAAAACTAACATTCATGGCTATACTCAGTTCTAGCATCCAAGTTAAGCAACTAAGTATTTCAATACTTTACAGCAGAAACGCAACAATCAAAACTACTGCAAGCAAAGTCACCTCAAAGATTGGCTATAACGCATATATACCTTGGATTTATTATAAGAAAATTCACCTAAAAAACTAAAGCAATCAAGAGATTAAAGAAACAACCCATATAAAGAAAGATTTATGATTTCCCAATAAATTAAAACGTGCATAGGTATTAATCTGATTGGGTTAGGTTTTCAGCTCATTCCAAAGCAAAAGTGTTCTCAAAACTTTGAACTTAAAAGCAGTGTCACCAACCCCAAAAAAAAAAAATCACTCCACAATGCTTTAGCTAACTTGCCCACAACAACAACAAAGAACCCCTCCACCAATACCAAAACCCGAAACAGAATGTCCATGAGTCATGACCCAAAGAATAAGTACACACAAACCAAAAGCCAAAGCATGCCCACAAAAGGAATACACATTATAAAGAGATAAAAACAAAAATTAATTGTTTATACCTTAGTGAAAACAAAGAGATGGTGGTGGATGAGAAAAGGGAGCATAGAAATTGAGGGGGAGGTTTTAGGTGAAATCTGGAAATCAAAAGGGATTAGCAAAAAATCAAGAGGTACAGAGAAGCACCCGTGAACCAACCCAATAGCCAGAAAAGATCAGCAGAAAATCGAACAAAAAAACCCAAAGGCAATAATTGATTCAATCGAAAAACGTATCGGAAATGCGAACGCGAGCAAAGCTGAGCGAACTCAATTTCGAACTCGGGCGTAGCCGGAAACGGGAAATCGACGTTGAAATTGAGAAATCTAAGCAAAAGAATCGCGAATCGAAGCTGGAGAAACAAATTAGAGAAAATCAGAAAATTTGGTTGGACTCTTTTCTATTTCGTTCATTTGATTATGGTTTAAAGGAAATAAATTAAGGAAGACCAAATTTTGTTAGAAGTTATGAACATGCCCAGACCTTATAACACACGTGCGAGGCAACATGCTTTGTTTTAACACCTGAAATGAACAAGAGTAAACAGAAGGTTTGATTGAGCCAAATCAAATACTTGAGGGGTCGATTGAAGCAAATTAAAACCTCAAAGGTTGATTTGCACATTTGGTAAACCTCAGGGGTAAAAACTTTGGTTTTCCATTTTTATTTTACTTATACGAATTAAAAAGAAAATTTTAAAGGGGTTGGTAATTACAATAAATGGATATGTGTAAAAATAATTAGAGGAATATTCAATTAGAAGGGGTTTATTTTTTTGGCAAGTTTACACCATTTTAAAGGCAAATATTGTGTAAAAATATAAAATTATGCGTGTATTGTGTGATTCTACTAATATAATTGCTTTATTCCCAACTTTAATTTGTGGAAACCATTAGATTTTTTTTAGGGAAATTCAACTTTTTTTAACAGTAATTGGTAAAAACATAATTTACTTAATTGTGATAATTCAACTTTTACATAAATTAAACAATCATTTAAATAATTTGAGTTTATATTTTTAGATTTATTGTTGTGACTTCTTAAAATGGTACTTGTATTCCTATTCAATTAATCTGACCTAACATACACTTTATTTTAAGCTTTAAGTATAAGAATGTATTAATCTATTACTAGAGTCTCCGCATTATGTGCATGATTAAAAAATATACATATTAATCATGAAATATCAAAAGAAAAAAAAATATGAAACTTAAAATTTTGGACTAGCATTTGTTTTTTAGGTTTACCATGAAATCTCAAAATGAACAAAAAAAAAAATTCCATGAAACAAAAAAAATTTGGACAAAGATTTTATTAAGAGTCTGACCCAAAAAAAATAAGATCTTGAAACCTCAGCAATTTCATGGCCCATAGGATCACACTTTTATTGTCTTTCACTTCTTCTTCATATAGCAAAGATGTAAACTCCATTATTCATTCCTAGCCCATGTGAGATTATATAATAACACACATTAAACTTTATATATAGAAAAAAATCAATTGATATAGGAAAAATTACTAAAGTAGCCATGTGATTATGGTGTAATTACACATGCATCCTTTTTGTTTGTAATTACACATGAGACAGTTGACTATAGACACAAAAAGATTTTAGGGGTTAAAGTGACAAAAAATTGTCTAATCAACAAGACAACGGGTTAAGTACATGCTCTTTTTATCGAATGTTAGTTATGGAACAACATAAATCTAATTTGAAACACTAGTTTACAATTTGTGCAAATGTTTAATCTTAAGCTAAAGTGTTAACACTTAAAGAATTTTTAGAGGTTAAAATGTAAAATGCTTGTCCGATCGATGAGGTGTGGGTTAGATACACCTATCGTTTTTTTTTAACTGAATATGAGTTTCTGAACAAACGAAATCATAGAGAGGTTTTAGTGGTGCAAATGAAAATTTCTTGTCCAATAGATGAGATTAGGGTTAATTATACGTTTTTTTTTTTTGTAATGTGCATTTCGGAACAAATAAAATCCAATCTAAAACACTGATTTGCATGTCGTGCAAAAGTTTATATTTAAGGTTAACCGTTAACAGTTATAGAGGTTAAACTGTAAAAAACTTGTCCAATCGACGAATAATTGGTTACATACATGTTCTTTTTGTCAAATGTGAATTCAAGACAAAATGAAATTGATTTAAAACACAGGTTTGGATTTTGTGCAAAAGCTTAGGTTTTACGTTAACTGCTAACACATAGAGAGATTTTCAAGATGAAAATGAAAAATACTTGTCCAATCGACAAGACAAGGTTTAAATACACGTACTTTTTATCGAATGCAGTTTGTAGAATAAAAGAAATTATTTTTAAAACACTAGTTTGCAATTCATGCCAAAGTTTCGGATTAAGTTGATCCGTTAACACATAGTGCTTTTAAAGGTGAAATTATAATATATTACTACAATCAACGAGACGGGGATTAAGTCGATTTTCTTTCTTCTTTTGTTTGAAATTGAGTTGTGGAACAAACATAACCCATTTTAAAACATGTGTTTGCATTTTGTGCAAAAGTTAAAGTTCAAAATTAACCGTTCACACTTAGAGAGGTTTCAGAGGATAAAATGTAAAATACTTGTCCAATCGACGATGCCTGAGTTACTTACTCCTTCTTTTTATTGAATTTGAGTTTCTAACCAAGCAAAATCTATTAGAGAACACAAGTTTGGATGTTGGGCAAAAGTTCAGATTTTACACTAACCGTTACCAAATAGAGAAGTTTTAGGGGTTAAAATTAAAAATTCTTGTCCAATGGAGGAGATGGGGGGAAATACATGTAAATTTTATCTAATGTGTGTTTTGGAACAAAAAAAAATTCCATTTTGACACACCGATTTGTATTTTGTGTAAAAGTTTATGATTAAGTTTAACTGTTAGCACTTATAGAGGGTTTAGAGGTTAAAATGTAAAATATTTGTCCAAAAGATGAACCATGGGTTACATACATGTTTTTCTTTGTCAAATGTTAGTTGAGGAAGAAACAAAATCAATTTTAAATCACTGGTTTGGATTTTGTGCAAAAATGTAGGTTTTACGTTAACTATTGACACAGAGAGGCTTTAGGGGTTAAAGTGATAAAAACTTGTCTAATCGATGAGACAGGGGTTAAGCTCATGGTCTTTTTTTATCGAATGTTAGTTGTGGAACAATAGAAATACAATCTAAAACACTGGTTTGCAAGTTGTGTAAATATTTCATCTTAAGCTGAACCGTTAACACTTAAAGAATTTTTAGAGGTTAAAATATAACATACTTGTCCGATTGACGAGGTGAGGGTTAGGTACACCTTTATTTATTTATTTATTTTTATAGAACATGAGTTTATGAACAAACGAAATCATAAAGTGGTTTTATTGGTGAAAATGAAAATTTCTTGTCTAATAGATGAGATGGAGGTTACGTATACGTTTGTTTGTTTGTTTTTTTTAATGTGTGTTTTGGAACAAATAAAATCCATTCTAAAACACTCATTTGCATGTTGTGCAAAAGTATATAT
Source organism: Bretschneidera sinensis (assembly GCA_023935145.1). Lineage (NCBI taxonomy): Eukaryota > Viridiplantae > Streptophyta > Magnoliopsida > Brassicales > Akaniaceae > Bretschneidera > Bretschneidera sinensis. Next base: position 108,197,803 of record CM043702.1, read on the forward strand.
TTAAGGTTAACCATTAACAGTTGTAGAGGTTTTAAAGGTTAAACAGTAGAAAACTTTTCCAATCGACGAACAAGTTGTTACATACATGTTCCTTTTTGTCAAATGTGTGTTAAGGGCCGGACAAAATCAATTTTAAAACCTAGGTTTGGATTTTGTGAAGTAGTTTAGGTTTTACGTTAACTATTAACACATAGAGAGGTTGTCATGGTGAAAATGAAAAATACATATCAAATCGACGAGATGAGGTTTAAATACACGTACATTTTATCACATGCGGTTTGTAGAACAAAAATTTTTTTTTTAAAAATATTAGTTTGCAATTCGTGCCAAAGTTTTGATTTAAGTTGAACCATTAACACAGAGTGCTTTTACGGCTGAAATTATAATATATTACTACAATCAACAAGACGGGGATTAAGTAGACTTTTTTTCTTCTTTAGTTTGCAATTGAGTTGTGGAACAAACATAACCCAGTTTAAAACACGTGTTTGCATTTTGTGCAAAAATTTATGTTAAAAGTTAACCGTTCACACTTATAAAGGTTTTTGATGTCAAAATTTAAAATACTTGTCCATTCCACGAGGTGTGGGTTACTTACGCTTTCTTTTTATTGAAGTTGAGTTTCTAAACAAACGAAATCTATTATAAAACACTACTTTGGATTTGGTGCAAATGTTCAGATTTTACGTTAACCTTTATCACATAGAGAAGTTTTAGGGGTTAAAATGAAAAATGCTTGTCTAATGGAGGAGATGGGGTTGAGGTGCATTTAAATTTTATCTAATGTGTGTTATGGAACAAAACAATTCCATTTTGACACACCAATTTGCATTTTGTGTAAAAGTTTATATTTACGGTTAACTGTTAGCACTTATAGAGGGTTTAGAGGTTAAAATGTAAAATACTTCTCCAATAGACGAACCATGGGTTACATACATGTTTTTCTTTGTTAAATGTTAGTTGATGAAGAAGCAAAATCAAATTTAAATCAGTGGTTTGGATTTTGTGCAAAAGTTTAGATTTATGTTAACTATTGACACAGAGAGGCTTTAGAGGTTAAAGGATAAAAACTTGTCTAATCAATGAGACAAGGGTTAAGTTCATGCTCTTTTTATCGAATGTTAGTTCTGGAACAACAAAAATCCAATTTAAAACATCGGTTTGCAATTTGTGCAAATGTTTAATCGTAAGCTGAACCGTTAACATATGAAGAATTTTTAGAGGTTAAAATGTAAAATGATTGTTCGATCGATGAGGTGTGGGTTAGGTACACCTACCTTTTTTTTTTTTTTTTTATTGAATATGAGTTTCTGAACAAATGAAATCATAGAGAGGTTTTAGTGGTGCAAATGAAAATTGCTTGTCCAATAGACGAGATTAGGGTTAAGTATAAGTTTTCTTTTTTTTTTTCTTTTTTTTTGTAATGTGCATTTTGGAATAAAGAAAATCCAATCTAAAACATTGATTTGCATGTTGTGCAAAAGTTTATATTTAAGGTTAACCGTTAACAGTTATAAAGGTTTTAGTGGTTAAACTGTAAAAAACTTGTCCAATCGACGAATAGTTGGTTACTTACATGTTATTTTTGTCAAATGTGAATTAAGGACAAAATGAAATCGATTTAAAACACAGGTTTGGATTTTGTGCAAAAGCTTAGGTTTTACGTTAACTGTTAACACATAGAGAGATTTTCGGGATGAAAATGAAAAATATTTGTCTAATCGACAAGATAAGGTTTAAATACACGTACTTTTAATTGAATGCAGTTTGTAGAACAAAAGAGATTATTTTTAAAACACTAGTTTGCAATTCATGCCAAAGTTTCGGTTTAAGTTGATCCGTTAACACATAGTGCTTTTAAAGGTGAAATTATAATATATTACTACAATCAATGAGACAGGGATTAAGTAGATTTTCCTTTTTCTTTTATTTGAAATTGAGTTGTGGAACTAACATAACCCATTTCAAAACACATGTTTGCATTTTGTGCAAAAGTTAAAGTTCAAAGTTAACTGTTCACACTTAGAGAGGTTTCAGAGGATAAAATGTAAAATACTTGTCCAATCGACGATGCCTAGGTTACTTACACATTCTTTTTATTGAATTTTAGTTTCTAACCAAGCAAAATCTATTAGAGAAGACAAGTTTGGATGTTGGGCAAAAGTTCAGATTTTATGCTAACCGTTACCAAATAGAAAAGTTTTAGGGGTTAAAATGAAAAATTGTTGTCCAATGGAGAAGATGGGGGGAAATACATGTAAATTTTATCTAATATTTGTTTTGGAATAAAAAAAATTCCATTTTGACACACCGATTTGCATTTTGTGTAAAAATTTATGATTAAGTTTAAGTGTTAGCACTTATAGAGGGTTTAGAGGTTAAAATGTAAAATATTTGTCCAAAAGATGAAACATGGGTTACATACATGTTTTTCTTTGTCAAATGTTAGTTGAGGAAGAAACAAAATCGATTTTAAATAACTGGTTTGGATTTTGTGCAAAAGTTTAGGTTTTACATTAACTATTGACACAGAGAGGCTTTAGGGGTTAAAGTGATAAAAACTTGTCTGATCGATGAGACAGAGGTTAAGTTCATGCACTTTTTTATTGAATGTTAGTTGTAGAACAACAGAAATACAATTTAAAACACTGGTTTTCAATTTGTGTAAATGTTTCATCTTAAGCTAAACCATTAACAATTGAAGAATTTTTAGAGGTTAAAACATAACATACTTGTCCGATTGACGAGGTGAGGGTTAGGTACACCTTTTATTTATTTTTTATTTTTTATAAATTATGAGTTTATGAACAAACAAAATCATAAAGAGGTTTTATTGGTGACAATGAAAATTTCTTGTCCAATAGATGAGATGGAGGTTAAGTATACGTTTGTTTGTTTTTTTTTGAATGTGTGTTTTGGAACAAATAAAATCCATTCTAAAACACTCATTTGCATGTTGTGCAAAAGTTTATATTTAAGGTTAACCGTTAACAGTTGTAGAGGTTTTAAAGGTTAAACGGTAGAAAACTTTTCCAATCGACGAACAAGTTGTTACATACATGTTCCTTTTTGTCAAATGTGAGTTAAGGGCCAAATAAAATCAATTTAACAACATAGGTTTGGATTTTGTGAAATAGTTTAGGTTTTACGTTAACTATTAACACATAGAGAGGTTGTCATGGTGAAAATGAAAAATACATATCAAATCGACGTGACGAGGTTTAAATACACGTAATTTTTAACAAATGTGGTTTGTTGAACAAAACAAATCTTTTTTAAAAAACTAGTTTGCAATTCGTGCCAAAGTTTTGATTTAAGTTGAACCATTAACACAGATGCTTTTATGGGTGAAATTATAATATATTACTACAATCAACAAGACAAGGATTAAGTAGACTTTCTTTTTCTTGCATTTTACACCCCTCTCTAATACCTATAAGCTGGGATGGCGCGATAACCCCACCTTCAGCTGGAAGTCTGAAAACCAACAGCTTGCACAATCCCCTGCACCATATCTTGAACCATATCATGCACCTGTGTCTTCTAGGAGTTCTTTAGAAGATACTTTACATGCTTTTATTGAGGCACATGGTAAGACTAATATAAGACTTGAATCGTTAGCTGTGCAAGTTGTTGAAGAACATAAAGAAATAAAGAGCCAAGTGTCCAACTTGATGAGCTACTTGAGTGTGACTGAGCGAGCTAAGTTCCCTGCTCAAGCTCAGTCCACATCCCATGGTCAACACCTAGCACAAAAGAATTTGGAGGAGGTGAATGCCATTGAGACACTTGGTGGTAAATCAATACACATCCCAACAACGAAAAAATCAGAGGATGTGGCTGAAAGCCATCAAGTACAAGCATACATGACGGACTCGTTCATGGAAAAGGTCTAGCACCTTAATCCATTAGAGTCCACCTTCACCTATGGCTTCACCAAAGCATATATCGAGCCAACATTTGTGGATGTTACTGATGACATCCTTAAGGCCCCCCAAAAGCATAGAGGCACCGAATTTGGCAGTGCAGCAGCGGCGGATGCATTCAACCTATGCTTTTCGAGGAGAGAATAAGAGCGTCTGGCTGAAGACGTAAAACTTAGCGCTCGTGGGAGGCAGCCCACAACGTATCCTTTTACTTTTACTGTTTTTCATATTTCTTTTTCTTGTTTATTATTATTATTTTGTTGTTTTCCAGTTTTACTTTAGTATTTATTTTTCAGGGATAAATAAACGAAGCAGTTCAAATGATCGTGCACATATTTCAACTCCATGCACCGTTGGTTAAAAAAGGAGTTTCCTTTACTTTTACTTTTTCATTGAGGACAATGCTTATCTTAAGTTGGGGGTGAAAGATATACATTTCTTATTGCATATCATTGAACTGCTTGGTGCCATCTTTGTTTTGTGTTTAGCATGCTTTGTGTTAGCTTTAGAGTCAATTTACATGTCAATGATATAAAACTTAATTGAGATAGCATATAACATTCAAAAGTAGTTAAATCTTGCTTCGGTTTGAAATTAATTTAAGTATCAATCTTGAGCTGGTTTGAGACTCTAGTTTATAGTAAGATTGTATGATTAGTCTTAAACATTTAGAAAAGTTTTATGTGTGATTATTTTGTGAATATTTTTGCGGTCTCGACAAGCTCTAGAACTTACTTGATAACCACTTGAGGCGAATTCCTAGAATGCACACTACTTAGGATATGATATAGGCCATTTTTGAACCGTTTGAGCCTTTCAAACCTACCATTACTATATTTATCACTAGTTACCTATTTGAGCCTTTTTCTTGAAAAGAAAAATTGAGCCTTGTTTCTTTGGATAAACCATTTACTTACCTTTATGAGCCTAAAAATATTTTTATCCTTACCTTTCTTTTAAAAGAACTTAGTTATACACATGTTGTGAGAAGCACTTAAAAGGAGTAAGGGTGGAAATATGAAAAAAAATATCACTACCGCAACCCAAGTACATTAAAGGAGATAAGTTGGGGGTCGTGGAAAAGATAAGAAAAAAAAATGATGAAAAAGAAGGTGAATGGTTATGTGCCAAAATAAAAAAAAATAATAAATTATGGCAAAGAAAGAAGAAAGAAAGAAAACGAAAAGAAAAAAATGGTGATTTGTTAAAAGAAATGCTCGAAAAATGGTTGAAAGAGTTGGGTATGGAAGTAAAGGTTATCAAGTGCTTAAAGTGATTGTGTTTAAAGCTAAGAGATTGAGTTCTTTTACTTGTGAATCTTTCCCATTCTTCCTTAGCCTTTACCTTAGCCTAACGTTACAAGCTTATTAAAGACCTTTTGATCCAATGTAGTGTGATTTTTCTACAATAGTGGAGAGTGGTTTGAAATGTAAGCATATGGAGCTTGTTTTTGTGATTGATGTCATGCTATTTATTATGTTTTTAGAGACCAAGATTTGTATTCATGAATATTATGTATAAAATCATCCGGATGTTTGGATAAATGGATTGTGGTAAGATGGATTTTAAGAGTCAATAACGATTTTAAGATTGATGTTTTAATTACTTTTGGATTTGAGTGAAATTTAATGATTCTTTGTGCCGTATGTTGTGTGCAAATTTTGAGACAAAATGTGAATTACTCTTGGTTAACACTATTATTGCTTTTCATTTACTTTGATTCCCACCATAGAACTCATCTCTTAATTTCGCTTGAATTGCTAGGGACTAGCAATAAGCTAGTTGGGGGTTGTGATGAGAGTCATAAAATGCCTCTCAGCATTGGTTAATTGTTAGCATTTTAAGATTGATCTCAGTCTTTATTGTGCTTTTATATGTTAATAACTCTAAAGTAATATTATTGGACCACTGACTTATTTCAGTGTAATTTACAGGTACTTTAAGTTTAAAAGAGAAAAAGAAGCAATCGTTGCTTAAAAGACCAAGATCCCATGCTTCTGGAAGGACAAGATGGACTGCTGCCTGAATTGCGATCGAGAGCACAAGCAATGCGATCGAGCGCACATCCCATATTGAGCAAGGTACTCTGCAGCGCATATGCGATCGAGCGCACAAGCCGCAATCGAGCGCATGTGCGATCGATCGCACTCGGGCTGCGATCGAGCGCACCTGGACAGTATCCCACATTGGCTAGATAACACATAGCATTCCGGGAGTTTTCCTATATAAAGACCCACTCTGCTCAGCTGAAATAATCAATCAATCGGGGATGAATCCAGAGGGCCTTTAGGAGAAATCCAGAGGGCCTTTAGGAGGAACCCGAAGTTTAAAGTTTGAAAATTGGGAGAGATTATCGTCGGGAGGCCGGAGGCAACTCGAGGACGCATGAGCCCCATGGCCGGCTAGTCTCCAAGCAAGGCGAACGGATGAATCACTAGGTGTAGTTGTTCTTATTTTCCTTTATTTGATTCGGTTGTAGTTGGAATTATTTTCATTAAATATTGTTATGTTTTATTCTTAATTTAATTAGTAGATTTATTATAACTCCGGTGGTTGCATGCTTCTTTTCCATATAAGTTCAGTCAGGCTTTTCTTATGTGTACCTGTTTGGGTGTGATTGAGTCCGGTAGATCTCTTTTATAGATTTGTCCATTGCTGCGGTATCGTCATTTTAGATATATCGTCGTCTCTTGATAATTTATAAGTTAGGTCATGTGAGTTAGAAAGTAAAGAATAATTCATAGCGATTACATTAGGATTTATAAATGCGCTTTAATTGAATATTTTCCGATTGCCTGTTTGGGATGTGAAACCTGCAATCGAGATAAAAACAACTGAATCAAGTTAGGATTAGAGCAACGAACCTAGGGGGGATTCTTGGAACCTTGTTGTCATTTTTATTTTAAACTTATTTACAAAATTACCCTTTCCTCAAAACAACTCAGATTTTATCCTTTAAATCTTTTATCGCTTGTGTTGAGGTTTACACCTTCTGTTGTACTTAACTTGTTTTCCTGTGGAATCGACACCCCAAAACTGTACTACAATAACCGCGTTATTTTTTGGGCGTAATCTGATAGGGATTAAGTAGACTTTCTTTTTTCATTTGTTTGAAATTGAGTTGTGGAACAAGCATAACCCATTTTCGTGTTTTCATTTTGTGCAAAAGTTGAAGTTCAAAGTTAACCGTTCACACTTAGAGAGGTTTTAGAGGTTAAAATGTAAAATACTTATTCAATCGATGAGGTGTGGGTAACTTACACCTTCTTTTTATTGAATTTGAGTTTCAAAACAAATGAAATCTATTATAAAACACAAGTTTGGATTTTGTGAAAAAGTTCAGATTTTACGTTAACCATTACCACATAGAGAAGTTTTAGGGGTTAAAATGAAAAATGCTTGTCCAATGGAGGAGATGAGGGTGAATTACATGTAAATTTTATCTAATGTTTGTTGTGGAACAAAACAATTCCATTTTGACACACCGATGTGTATTTTGTGTAAAAGTTTATGTTTAAGTTTAACTGTTGGCACTTATAGAGAGTTTCGAGGTTAAAATGTAAAATATTTGTCAAATAGATGAACCATGGGCTACATATATATTTTTCTTTCTCAAATGTTAGTTGAGGAAGAAACAAAATCAATTTTAAAACACTGGTTTGGATTTTGTGCAAAAGTATAGGTTTTACGTTAACTATTGACACAGAGAGGCTTTAGGGGTTAAAGTGATAAAAACTTGTCTAATCAACGAGACAGGGGTTAAGTTCATGCTCTTTTTATCGAATGTTAGATGTGGAACAACATAAATCCAATTTGAAATATTTGTTTACAATTTGTTCAAATGCTTAATCTTAAGCTGAACCGTTAACACTTGAAGAATTTTTAGAGGTTAAAATGTAAAATACTTGTCCGATCGACGAGGTGAGGGTTAGGTACACCTTTTTTGATTTATTATTGAATATGAGTTTATGAACAAACGAAATCATAGAGTGGTTCTAGTAGCGATAATGAAAATGACTTGTCCAATATATGAGATAGGGTTTAATTAAACATTTTTTTTTTGTAATGTGTGTTTTTGTACAAAGAAAATCCATTCTAAAACATTGATTTGCATGTTGGGCAAAAGTTTATATTTAAGGTTACCGTTAACAGTTATAGAGGTTAAACTGTAAAAAAACTTGTCCAATCGATGAACATGTGGTTACATACATGTTCTTTTTGTCAAATGTGTGTTAAGGGCCATATGAAATCGATTTTAAAACATGGGTTTGAAATTTGTGCAAAAGTTTAGGTTTAACGGTAATTGTTAACACATAGAGAGGTTTTCGGGGTGAAAATGAAAAATACTGTCTAATCAACGAGACAGGGTTTAAATACTCATACATTTTATCGAATGTGGTTTTTAGAACAAAAGAAATCCTTTTTAAGACAGTAGTTTGCAATTCATGCCAAAGGTTCAGTTTAAGTTGATCCGTTAACACATACTGCTTTTAAAGGTGAAATTATAATATATTACTACAATCAACGAGATTAGGTAGAATTTCTTTTTCCTTTTGTTTGAAATTGAGTTGTGGAACAAACATAACCCATTTTAAAACACGGGTTTGCATTTTGTGCAAAAGTTAAAGTTCAAAGTTAACCGTTCACACTTAGAGAGGTTTTAGAGGTTAAAATGTAAAATACTTGTCCAGTCGATGAGGTGTGGGTCACTTACACCTTCATTTTATTGAATTTTACTTTCTAAACAAACGAAATCTTTATAGAACACAAGTCTGGATTTTGTGCAAAAGTTCAGATTTGACGTTAACCGTTACCACATAGAGAAGTTTTAGGGGTTAAAATGAAAAATGTTTGTCCAATGGAGGAGATGGGGGTGAAGTACAAGTAAATTTTATCTAATGTTTGTTGTTGAACAAAACAATTCCATTTTGTCACACTGATTTGCATTTTGTGTAAAAGTTTGTGATTAAGTGTAACCGTTAGCACTTATAGAGGGTTTAGAGGTTAAAATGTAAAATATTTGTCCAATAGATGAACCATGGGTTACATACATGTTTTTCTTTGTCAAATGTTAGTTGAGGAAGGAACAAAATGAATTTTAAAACACTTGTTTGGATTTTGTGCAATAGTTTAGGTTTTACGTTAACTATTGACACAGAGAGGCTTTAGGGGTGAAAGGATAAAAACTTATCTAATCAACAAGAAAAGGGTTTAGTTCATGCTCTTTTTATTGAATGTTAGTTGTGGAACAACATAAATCCAATTAAAATACAGGTTTGCAATTTGTGCAAATGTTTAATCTTAAGCTGAACCGTTAAAACTTGAAGAATTTTTGGAGGTTAAAATGTAAAATACTTGTCCAATCGACGAGGTGAGGGTTTAGTAATCCTTCTTTTTTACCAAATATGAGTTCCTGAACAAAAGAAATCCTAGAGAGGTTTTAGTGGTGAAAATGAAATTTGCTTGTCCAATAGACGAGATGGGGGTTAAGTATACATTTTTTTTTTTGTAATGTGTGTTTTGGAACAAGGAAAATCCATTCTAAAACATTAATTTGCTTGTTGTGTAAAAGTTTATATTTCATGTTACTGTTATAAGTTATAGAAGTTTTAGAGGTTAAACTGTAAAAAACTTGTCCAATCAATGAACAAGTGGTTACATACATCTTCTTTTTGTTAAATGTGAGTTAAGGGTGAAACAAAATCCACTTTAAAACACAGGTTTGGATTTTTGTCAAAAGTTTAGGTTTTACATTAACTGTTAACACATAGAGAGGTTTTTCGGGGTGAAAATGAAAAATACTTGTCCAATTGATAAGACAGGGTTTAAATGCACGTACTTTTTATCGAACACAGTTTATAGAAAAAAAGAAATCCGTTTTAAAACACTAGTTTGCAATTCGTGCCAAAGTTTCAGTTTAAGTTGAACCATTAACACATAGTGCTTTTAAAGGTGAAAATATAATATATTACTACAATCAACAAGGTGGGGATTAAGTAGACTTCCTTTTTCTTTTGTTTGAAATTGAGTTGTGGAGCAAACATAACCCATTTTAAAACATGTGTTTGCATTTTGTGCAAAAGATAAAGTTCAAAGTTAACCGTTCGCACTAAGAAAGGTTTCAGAGGTTAAAATGTAAAATACTTGTCCAATCAACAAGGTGTGGGTTACTTACACCTTCATTTTATTGATTTTGAGTTTCAAAACAAGCGAAATCTATTATAGAACACAAGTTTAGATTTTGTGCAAAAGTTCAAATTTTACGTTAACAGCTAACACATAGAGAAGTTTTAGGGGTTAAAATGAAATATGCTTGTCCAATGGAGGAGATAGGTTGAAGTACATGTAAATTTTGTCTAATATTTGTTGTGGAACAAAACAATTCCATTTTGACACACTGATTTGCATTTTGTGTAAAAGTTTATGTTTAAGTGTAACCGTTAGCACTTATAGAGGGTTTAGAGGCTAAAACGTAAAATATTTGTCCAATAGACAAACCATAGGTTACATACATGTTTTTCTTTGTCAAATGTTAGTTGAGGAAAAAACAAAATCAATTTTAAAACACTGGTTTGGATTTTGTGCAAAAGTTTACGTTTTACATTAACTATTTACACAGAGAGGCTTTAGGTGTTAAAGGATAAAAACTTGTCTGATCAACGAGACAGGGGTTAAGTTCATGCTCTTTTTATTGAATGTTAGTTGTGGAACAACAGAAATCCAATTTAAAACATTGGTTTGCTATCTGTGCAAATGTTTAATCTTAAGCTGAACCGTTAACACTTGAAGAATTTTTAGAGATTAAAATTTAAAATACTTGTCCTATCGACGAGGTGAGGGTTAGGTACACATTTTTTTATTTTTTTATTATTGAATATGAGTTCCAGAACAAACAAAATTGTAGGGAGGTTTTAATGGTGAAAATGAAAATTGCTTGTCCAATAGACGAGATGGGGGTTAAGTATACATTTTTTTTGTTGTAATGTGTGTTTTGGAACCAAGAAAATTCATTCTAAAACACTGATTTGCATGTTGTGCAGAAGTTTAAATTTAAGGTTTTTGTTAATAGTTATAGAGGTTTTAGAGGTTAAACTGAAAAAAAAACTTGTCCAATCGACGAACAAGTGGTTACATACATATTCATTTTGTCAAATGTGAGTTAAGGGCCCAACAAAATCCATTTTAAAACATAAGTTTGGAATTTGTGCAAAAATCTAGGTTTTTCGTTAACTGTTAACACATAGAGAGGTGTTCTAGGTGAAAATGAAAAATACTTATCCAATCGACGAGACAGGGTTTAAATACATGTACATTTTATCAAATGCGGTTTATAGAACAAAAGAAATCCTTTTTAAAACACTACTTTGCAATTCGTGCCAAAGTTTCAGTTTAAGTTGATTCGATAACATATAGTGCTTTTAAAGGTGAAATTAAAATATATTACTACAATAAACGAGACGGGGATTAAGTATATTTTCTTTTTTCTTTAATTTGAAATTGAATTGGGGAACAAACATAACCCATTTTAGATAATGTGTTTGCATTTTGTGCAAAATTTAAATGTCAAAGTTAACTGTTTGCACTTAGAGAGGTTTCAGAGGTTGAAATGTAAAATAGTTGTTCAATCGACGAGGTGTGGGTTACTTACACCTTCTTTTTATTGAATTTGAGTTTCTAAACAAGCGAAATCTATTACAGAGCACAAGTTTGGATTTTGGGCAAAAGCTCAGATTTTACCTTAGTAGTTACCACACAGAGAAGTTTTAGGGGTTAAAACGAAAAATTCTTGTCCAATGGAGAAGATGAGGTGAAGTACGTTATCTAATGTTTGTTGTGGAACAAAAAATTCCATTTTGACACACCAATTTGCATTTTGTGTAAAAGTTTATGTTTAAGTGTTACATTTAGCACTTATAGAGGGTTTAGAGGTTAAAATGTAAAATATTTGTCCAATAGACGAACCATATGTTACATACATGTTTTTCGTTACCAAATATTAGTTGAGGAAGAAACAATATCAATTTTAAAACACTAGTTTGGATTTTGTGCAAAAGTTTAGATTTTACTTTAACTATTGACTCAGAGAGGCTTTAGGGGTTAAAGGATAAAAACTTGTTTAATCAACGGGACATGGGTTATGTTCATGCTCTTTTTATTGAATGTTAGTTGTGGAACAATAGAAATCCAATTTAAAACATTGGTTTGCAATTAGTGCAAATGTTTAATCTTAAGCAGAACCATTAACACTTGAAGAATTTTTAGAGATTAAAATGTAAAATACTTGTCTGATCGATGAGGTGAGGGTTAGGTACACCTTTTTTTTTTTTTATTATTGAATATGAGTTCCTGAACAAACGAAATCATAGGGAGGTTTTAATGGTTAAAATGAAAACTGCTTGTCTAATAGACGAGATGAGGGTTAAGTATACATTTTTTTTTTTTGTAATGTGTGTTTTGGAACAAAGAAAATCCATTCTAAAACATTGATTTCATGTTGTGCAAAATTTTATATTTAAGGTTACCGTCAACAGTTATAGAGGTTTTAGAGGTTAAACTGTAAAAAAACTTGTCCAATTGATGAACAAGTGGTTACATACATGTTCTTTTTATTAAATGTGAGTTGAGGGTCAAATGAAATCCTTTTAAAACATAGGTTTGGATTTTGGTCAAAAGTTTGCTTTGTTTGGAAACAGTTTTTGAAAACTGTTTTCAAAAGCAATTTTCTAAAATAGTTTTTAAAAACTGTTTTATTAAAACTCGAAATTGGTGTTTTCTGACATAATTTTCGAAAAATAACCTTAAAATTAGTGTTCACTTCTCTGTTTCATTCTTCCTCCATGTTATATTAAAAATATTAAAATTTTGAAAATAAAATAATATTAATTATTTTTAAATATTTAGTAAATATGAAAAGTAAAATTAATATAGATTTTAAATTTAAACTAAAAACTAAAAATAATAACAAGGTGTATCAAAACAGTTTTCAAAACAAGATTATCCAAACAACATTTCATTGTTTTATGTTTTGGAAATAGTTTTCGAGTTACAGGTATCCAAACATGTTTTCTTCATAAAACATCAAAAAACTTTTTTTAGTTTTCATTTTCGAAAACTGAAATCAAAAAACTGTAACCCAAACATGCCATAGGTTTTACATTAATTGTTAACACATAGAGAGGTTTTCGGGGTGAAAATGAAAAGTACTTGTCCAAATCGACGAGAGGGGGTTTAAATACACATATTTTTTTATCGAATGTGGTATGTAGAACACATGAAATCCTTTTTAAAACACTAGTTTGCAGTTCGTGCCAAAGTTTCGGTTTAAGTTGATCCATTAGCACAATGCTTTAAATGGTGAAATTATAATATATTAATAAAATCAATGAGACGGGGATTAAGTAGACTTTGTTTTTTTCTTTTTGATCTGCAATTCATGCCAAAGTTTCGGTTTAATTTGATTTGTTAACACATAGTGCTTTTAATGGGGAAATTATAATATATTACTAGAATCAAGGAGACGGGGATTAAGTAGACTTTATTTTTTTTGTTGTTTGAAATTGAGTTGAGGAACAAACATAACCCATTTTAAAACTCGTGTTTGCACTTTGTGCAAAAGTTAAAGTTCAAAGTTAATTGTTCACACTTAGAGAGGTTTCAGAGGTTAAAATGTAAAATATTTGTCCAATCGACGAGGTGTGGGTAACTTACACCTTCTTTTTATTGAATTTGAGTTTCTAAACTAACGAAATCTATTATAGAACACAAGTTTTGATTTTGTACAAAAGTTCAGATTTTACGTTAACCGTTACCACATAGAGAAGTTTTAGAGGTTAAAATGAAAAAGGCTTATCCAATGAAGGAGATGGGGGTGAAGTACAAGTAAATTTTATCTAATGTTTGTTGTGGAACAAAATAATTCCATTTTGACATATAGATTTGCATTTTGTGTAAACGTTTATGTTTAAGTGTAACCGTTAACACTTATAGAGGGTTTAGAGGTTAAATGTAAAATATTTGTCCAATAGACGAACCATTGGTTACATACATGTTTTTCTTTGTCAAATGTTAGTTGTGGAGGAAACAAAATCATTTTTAAAACACTGGTTTGGATTTTGCACAAAAGTTTATATTTAAGGTTACAGTTAACAATTATAGAGGTTAAACTGTAAAAAACATGTCCAATCGACGAACAAGTGGTTACATACATGTTCTTTTTGTAAAATGTGAGTTAAGGGCCAAACAAAATCCATTTTAAAACAAAGGTTTGGATTTTGGTCAAAAGTTTAGTTTTTACGTTAACTGTTAACACACAGAGAGGTTTTCGGGGTGAAAATTAAAAACACTTGTCCAATCGACGAGACGGGGTTACATACATGTACTTTTTATCGAATGCGGTTTGTAGAACAAAAGAAATCCTTTTTAAAATACTAGTCTGCAATTCATGCCAAAGTTTCGGTTTAAGTTGATCTGTTAACAGATAGTGCTTAAGGGGGAAATTATAATATATTACTAAAATCAAGGAGACGGGGATTAAGTAGACTTTCTTTTTTTTTTTTGTTGTTTGAAATTGAGTTGAGGAACAAACGTAACCCATTTTAAAACTCGTGTTTGCACTTTGTGCAAAATTTAAAGTTCAAAGTTAATCGTTCACACTTAGAGAGGTTTCAGAGGTTAAAATGTAAAATATTTTTCCAATCGATGAGGTGTGGGTTACTTACACCTTCTTTTTATTGAATTTGAGTTTCTAAACTAACAAAATCTATTATAGAACACAAGTTTTGATTTTGTACAACAGTTCAGATTTTATGTTAACCGTTACCACATAGAGAAGTTTTATGGGTTAAAATGAAAAAGGCTTGTCCAATGGAGGAGATGGGGGTGAAGTACAAGTAAGTTTTATCTAATTTTTGTTGTGGAACAAAATAGTTCCATTTTGACATACAGATTTGCATTTTGTGTAAAAGTTTATGTTTAAGTGTAACCGTTAACACTTATAGAGGGTTTAGAGGTTAAATGTAAAATATTTGTCCAATAAACGAACCATTGGTTACATACATGTTTTTCTTTGTCAAATGTTAGTTTTCGAAGACACAAAATTATTTTTAAAACACTGGTTTGAATTTCGCACAAAAGTTTATATTTAAGGTTAGTGTTCAACAATTATAGAGGTTAAACTGTAAAAAAACATGTCCAATCGACGAACAAGTGGTTACATACATGTTCTTTTTGTCAAATGTGAGTTAAGGGCCAAACAAAATCCATTTTAAAACAAAGGTTTGGATTTTGGTCAAAAGTTTAGTTTTTACATTAACTGTTAACACACAGAGAGGTTTTCGGGGTGAAAATTAAAAACACGTATCCTCGACGAGATGGGGTTACATACATGTACTTTTTATCAAATGCGATTTGTAGAACTAAAGAAATCCTTTTTAAAATACTAGTTTGTAATTCATGCCAAAATTTCGGTTTAAGTTGATCTGTTAACATATAGTGCTTTTAAGGGGGAAATTATAATATATTACTACAATCAAGTAGACAAGGATTAAGTAGACTTTATTTTTTTGTTGTTTTAAATTGAGTTGAGGAACAAACGTAACCTATTTTAAAACTCGTGTTTGCACTTTGTGCAAAAGTTAAAGTTCAAAGTTAATCGTTCACACTTAGAGAGGTTTCAGAGGTTAAAATGTAAAATATTTGTCCAATCGACGAGGTGTGGGTTACTTACACCTTCTTTTTATTGAATTTGAATTTCTAAACTAACGAAATCTTTTATAGAACACAAGTTTTGATTTTGTACAAAAGTTCAGATTTTATGTTAACCGTTACCACACAGAGAAGTTTTAGGGGTTAAAATGAAAAAGGCTTGTCCAATGGAGGAGGTGGGGGTGAAGTACAAGTAAATTTTATCTAATGTTTGTTGTGGAACAAAATAGTTCCATTTTGACATATGGATTTGCATTTTGTGTAAAAGTTTATGTTTAAGTGTAATCGTTAACACTTATAGAGAGGGTTTAGAGGTTAAATGTAAAAGATTTGTCCAATAGACGAACCATTGGTTACATAAATGTTTTTCTTTGTCAAATGTTAGTTGTGGAAGAAACAAAATCATTTTTAAAACACTGGTTTGGATTTTGCGCAAAAGTTTATATTTAAGGTTACCGTTAACAGTTATAGAGGTTAAACTATAAAAAAACATGTCCAATCGACGAACAAGTGGTTACATACATGTTCTTTTTGTCAAATGTGAGTTAAGGGCCAAACAAAATCCATTTTAAAACAAAGGTTTGGATTTTGGTCAAAAGTTTAGTTTTTACATTAACTGTTAACACACAGAGAGGTTTTCGGGGTGAAAATTAAAAACACGTATCCTCGACGAGATGGGGTTACATACATGTACTTTTTATCAAATGCGATTTGTAGAACTAAAGAAATCCTTTTTAAAATACTAGTTTGTAATTCATGCCAAAATTTCGGTTTAAGTTGATCTGTTAACATATAGTGTTTTTAAGGGGGAAATTATAATATATTACTACAATCAAGTAGACAAGGATTAAGTAGAATTTATTTTTTTGTTGTTTTAAATTGAATTGAGGAACAAACGTAACCTATTTTAAAACTCGTGTTTGCACTTTGTGCAAAAGTTAAAGTTCAAAGTTAATCGTTCACACTTAGAGAGGTTTCAGAGGTTAAAATATAAAATATTTGTCCAATCGACGAGGTGTGGGTTACTTACACCTTCTATTTATTGAATTTGAGTTTCTAAACTAACGAAATCTATTATAGAACACAAGTTTTGATTTTGTACAAAAGTTCAGATTTTACGTTAACCGTTACCACATAGAGAAGTTTGAGGGGTTAAAATGAAAAAGTCTTGTCCAATGGAGGAGATGGGGGTGAAGTACAAGTAAATTTTATCTAATGTTTGTTGTGTAACAAAATAGTTCCATTTTGACATATCGATTTGCATTTTGTGCAAAAGTTTATGTTTAAGTGTAACCGTTAACAGTCATAGAGGGTTTAGAGGTTAAATGTAAAATATTTGTCCAATAAACGAACCATTGGTTACATACATGTTTTTCTTTGTCAAATGTTAGTTGTGGAAGAAACAAAATCATTTTTAAAGCACTGGTTTGGATTTTGTGCAAAAGTTTATATTTAAGGTTATCTTTAACAGTTATAGTGGTTTTTGAGGTTAAACTGTAAAAAACATGTCCAATCGATGAACAAGTGGTTACATACATGTTGTTTTTGTCAAATGTGAGTTAAGGGCCAAACAAAATCATTTTAAATCAAATGTTTCGATTTTAGTCAAAAGTTTAGTTTTTACGTTAACTGTTAACACATAGAGAGGTTTTCGGGGTGAAAATTAAAAACACTTGTCCAATCGACGAGACGGGGTTACATACATGTGCTTTTTATCGAATGCGGTTTGTAGAACAAAAGAAATCCTTTTTAAAATACTAGTTTGCAATTCATGCCAAAGTTTTGGTTTAAGTTGATCTGTTAACACATAGTGCTTTTAATGGGGAAATTATAATATATTACTAAAATCAAGGAGACGGGGATTAAGTAGACTTTCTTTTTTTTGTTGTTTGAAATTTAGTTGAGGAACAAACGTAACACATTTTAAAACAAGTGTTTGCACTTTGTGCGAAAGTTAAAGTTCAAAGTTAATCGTTCACACTTAGAGAGGTTTCAGAGGTTAAAATGTAAAATATTTGTCCAATCGACGAGGTGTGGGTTACTTACACCTTCTTTTTATTGAATTTGAATTTCTAAACTAACGAAATCTTTTATAGAACACAAGTTTTGATTTTGTACAAAAGTTCAGATTTTATGTTAACCGTTACCACACAGAGAAGTTTTAGGGGTTAAAATGAAAAAGGCTTGTCCAATGGAGGAGGTGGGGGTGAAGTACAAGTAAATTTTATCTAATGTTTGTTGTGGAACAAAATAGTTCCATTTTGACATATGGATTTGCATTTTGTGTAAAAGTTTATGTTTAAGTGTAATCGTTAACACTTATAGAGAGGGTTTAGAGGTTAAATGTAAAAGATTTGTCCAATAGACGAACCATTGGTTACATAAATGTTTTTCTTTGTCAAATGTTAGTTGTGGAAGAAACAAAATCATTTTTAAAACACTGGTTTGGATTTTGCGCAAAAGTTTATATTTAAGGTTACCGTTAACAGTTATAGAGGTTAAACTATAAAAAAACATGTCCAATCGACGAACAAGTGGTTACATACATGTTCTTTTTGTCAAATGTGAGTTAAGGGCCAAACAAAATCCATTTTAAAACAAAGATTTGGATTTTGGTCAAAAGTTTAGTTTTTACGTTAACTGTTAACACGTAGAGAGGTTTTCGGGGTGAAAATTAAAAACACTTGTCCAATCGACGAGACGGGGTTACATACATGTACTTTTTATCGAATGCGGTTTGTAGAACAAAAGAAATCCTTTTTAAAATACTAGTCTGCAATTCATGCCAAAGTTTCGGTTTAAGTTGATCTGTTAACACATAGTTCTTTTAAAGGGGAAATTATAATATATTACTAAAATCAAGGAGACGGGGATTAAGTAGACTTTCTTTTTTTTGTTGTTTGAAATTGAGTTGAGGAACAAACGTAACCCATTTTAAAACTTGTGTTTGCACTTTGTGCAAAAGTTAAAGTTCAAAGTTAATCGTTCAACCTTAGAGAGGTTTCAGAGGTTAAAATGTAAAATATTTGTCCAATCGACGAGGTGTGGGTTACTTACACCTTCTTTTTATTGAATTTGAGTTTCTAAACTAACGAAATCTATTATAGAAAACAAGTTTTGATTTTGTACAAAAGTTTAGATTTTACGTTAACTGTTAGCACATAGAGAAGTTTTAGGGGTTAAAATAAAAAAGGCTTGTCCAATGGAGGAGATGGGGGTGAAGTACAAGTAAATTTTATATAATGTTTGTTGTGGAACAAAATAGTTCCATTTTGACATACAGATTTGCATTTTGTGTAAAAGTTTATGTTTAAGTGTAACTGTTAACACTTATAGAGGGTTTAGAGGTTAAATGTAAAATATTTGTCTAATAGACGAACCATTGGTTACATACATGTTTTTCTTTGTCAAATGTTAGTTGTGGAAGAAACAAAATCATTTTTAAAACACTGGTTTGGATTTTGTGCAAATGTTTAGGTTTTACGTTAACTATTGACACAGAGAGATTTTAGGGGTTAAAGTGACAAAAACTTGTCTAATCGACGAGAAAAGGGTTAAGCACATGCTCGTTTTTATCCAATGTAAGTTGTGGAACAACTAAAATCCAATTTAAAAGCCTCGTTTGTAATTTGTGCAAATGTTTAATCTTAAGCTGAAGCATTAACACTTAAAGATTTTTTAGAGGTTAAAATGTAAAATACTTGTCTGATCGATGAATCATGGGTTACATACATTGTCAAATGTAAGCTGAGGAACAAACATAATCTATTTTAAAATAGCAATTTGGTTTTTATGCAAAACTATAAGTTTAAGATTAATCATTCTCACTTAGAGAGGTTTTAAAGATAAAAAGGAAAGATACTTGTCTGATCAAAGAGCCTAGGGTTATATATGCCTTCATTTTGTTTAATTTGAGTATTGCGACAAAAAAATCCCATTTTAAAGGATCAGTTTAGATTTTGTTCAAAATTTTAGGATTTATGTTAATCGTACCACATTGAGAGGTTTTAGGATTGAAAATAAAAAGTACTTGTTCATTTTAAAACATTGGTTTGCATTTTTTGTAAAAATTAGGTTTAAGGTTAATTCTTAACACTTATAGAGGTTTTAGTTGTTAAAAACTAAAATACTTGTCGAATCGATGAGCCGGGGGTCTTATTCACGTTCTTCTTGTCGAATTCGAGTTGTGGAATAAACAAAATCAGTTTTCAAACACTGATTTGGAACTTGTGCAAAAGTTTATGTTTTGCGATAACTATTAACACATAGATTGTTTCTATGGGAGAAAATATAATATACTTGGCTAACCAATGTGATGAGGGTTAAGTAGATGTTTTTTTTTTTTTTAATTTGAGTGGAGAAGCAAACCAACCCCATTTTAGATCATTGGTTTTCATTTTGTGTAAAAGTTTACGGTTAAAGTTAATCATTCACACTTAGAGAGGTTTTAGAGATTAAAATGTAAAATACATGTCCAATCAACAAGGTGAGGTTTAGGTACACCTTCTTTTTATTAAATATGAGTTTCTGAACAAACGAAATCATAGTGAGGTTCTAGTGGTGAAAATGAAAATTGCTTGTCCAATAGACGAGATGAGGGTTAAGTATACATTTTTTTTTTGTAATGTGAATTTTGGAACATAGAAAATCTATTCTAAAACACTGATTTGCATGTTGTGCAAAAGTTCGTATTTAAGGTTAACGGTTAATAGTTAAAGAGGTTTTAGAGGTAAAACTGTAAAAAAACTTGTCCAATCGATGAACTAGTGGTTACATACATGTTATTTTTTGTCAAATGTGAGTTAAGGACCAAACAAAATCGAATTTAAAACATATGTTTGGATTTTGTGCAAAAGTTTAGCTTTTACATTAACTGTTAACACATAAAGAGGTTTTCAGGGTGAAAATGAAAAATACTTATCCAATCGATGAGACGGGGTTTAATTATATGTACTTTTTATTGAATGCGGTTTGTAGAACAAAAAATATCCTTTTTAAAACACTAGTTTGAAATTTATGCAAACATTTTGGTTTAAGATGAACCGTTAACACAGAGTGCTTTTAAGGGTGAAATTATAATATATTACTACAATCAACGAGATGGGGATTTAGTTGACTTTCTTTTTTATTTTGTTTGAAATTGAGCTGTTGAACAAATAAAACCCATTTTTAAACATATGTTTTCATTTTGTGCAAAAGTTTAAGTTCAAAGTTAGCCGTTTACACTTAGAAAGGTTTTTGAGGTTAAAATGTAAAATACTTGTTCAATCGATGAGATGTGGGTTACTTACACCTTCTTCTTTCTTTTTTTTTTTTTTATTGAATTTGAGTTTCTAAACAAACAAAATCTATTATAAAACACAAGTTTGGATTTTGTGCAAAAGTTCAGATTTTATGTTAATCGTTACGGCATAGAGAAGTTTTAGGTGTTAAAATGAAAAATGTTTGTCCAATGGAGGAGATGGGGGTGAAGTACATGTAAATTTTATCTAATGTGTGTTGTGAAACAAAACAAGTCCATTTTGACACACCAACTTTGCATTTTGTGTAACAGTTTATGTGGTTTAGAGGTTAAAATGTAAAATATTTCTCCAGTACACGAACTATGGGTTACATACATATTTTTCTTTGTAACCGTTACCACATAGAGAAGTTTTAGGGGTTAAAATGAAAAAGGCTTGTCCAATGGAGGAGATGGGGGTGAAGTACAAGTAAATTTTATCTAATGTTTGTTGTGGAACAAAATATTTCCATTTTGACATACGGATTTGCATTTTGTGTAAAACTTTATGTTTAAGTGTAACCGTTAACACTTATAGAGGGTTTAGAGGTTAAATGTAAAATATTCGTCCAATAGATGAACCATTGGTTACATATGTGTTTTTCTTTGTCAAATGTTAGTTGTGGAAGAAACAAAATCATTTTTAAAACACTAGTTTAGATTTTGCACAAAAGTTTATATTTAAGGTTACCGTTAACAGTTATAGAGGTTAAACTGTAAAAAACATGTCCAATCGACGAACAAGTGGTTACATCCATGTTCTTTTTGTCAAATGTGAGTTAAAGGCCAAACAAAATCCATTTTAAAACAAAGGTTTGGATTTTTGTCAAAAGTTTAGTTTTTACGTTAACTGTTAACACATAGAGAGGTTTTCGGGGTGAAAATTAAAAACACTTGTCCAATCGACGAGACGGGGTTACATACATGTACTTTTTATCGAATGCGGTTTGTAGAACAAAAGAAATCCTTTTTAAAATGCTAGTCTGCAACTCATGCCAAAGTTTCGGTTTAAGTTGATATGTTAACACATAGTGCTTCTAATGGGGAAATTATAACATATTACTAAAATCAAGGAGACGGGGATTAAGTGGACTTTCTTTTTTTTGTTGTGTGAAATTGAGTTGAGGAACAAACGTAACCCATTTTAAATCTCGTGTTTGCACTTTGTGCAAAAGTTAAAGTTCGAATTTAATCATTCAAACTTAGAAAGGTTTCAGCGGTTAAAATGTAAAATATTTGTCCAATCGACGAGGTGTGGGTTACTTACACCTTCTTTTTATTGAATTTGAGTTTCTAAACTAACGAAATCTATTATAGAACACAAGTTTTGATTAGGTACAAAAGTTCAGATTTTACGTTAACCGTTACCACATAGAGAAGTTTTAGGGGTTAAAATGAAAAAGGCTTGTCCAATGGAGGAGATGGGGGTGAAGTACAAGTAAATTTTATCTAATGTTTGTTGTTGAACAAAATAGTTCCATTTTGACATACAGATTTGCATTTGGTGTAAAAGTTTATGTTTAAGTGTAACTGTTAACACTTATAGAGGGTTTAGAGGTTAAATGTAAAATATTTGTCCAATAGACGAACCATTGGTTACATACATGTGTTTCTTTGTCAAATGTTAGTTGTGGAAGAAACAAAATCATTTTTAAAACACCGGTTTGGATTTTGCGCAAAAGTTTATATTTAAGGTTACAGTTAACAATTATAGAGGTTAAACTGTAAAAAACATGTCCAATCGATGAACAAGTGGTTACATACATTTTCTTTTTGTCAAATGTGAGTTAAGCGCCAAAGAAAATTCATTTTAAAACAAAGGTTTGGATTTTGGTCAAAATTTTAGTTTTTACGTTAACTGTTAACACATAGAGAGGTTTTCGGGGTGACAATTAAAAACACTTGTCCAATCGACGAGACGGGGTTACATACATGTACTTTTTATCGAATGCGGTTTGTAGAACAAAAGAAATCCTTTTTAAAATACTAGTCTGCAATTCATGCCAAAGTTTCGGTTTAAGTTGATCTGTTAACACATAGATCTTTTCATGGGGAAATTATAATATATTACTAAAATCAAGGAGACGGGGATTAGGTAGACTTTCTTTTTTTTGTTGTTTGAAATTAAGTTGCGGAACAAACATAACCTATTTTAAAACTCTTGTTTGAACTTTGTGCAAAAGTTCAAGTTCAAAGTTAATCGTTCACACTTAGAGAGGTTTCAGAGGTTAAAATGTAAAATATTTGTCCAATCGATGAGGTGTGGGTTACTTACACCTTCTTTTTATTGAATTTCAGTTTCTAAACTAACTAAATCTATTATAGAATATAAATTTTGATTTTGTACAGTATTTCAGATTTTACGTTAACCATTACCACATAGAGAAGTTTTAGGAGTTAAAATGAAAAAGGCTTGTCCAATGGAGGAGATGGGGGTGAAGTACAAGTAAATTTTATCTAATGTTTGTTGTGGAACAAAATAGTTCCATTTTGACATACGGATTTGTATTTTGTGTAAAAGTTTATGTTTAAGTGTAACCGTTAACACTTATAGAGGGTTTAGAGGTTAAATGTAAAATATTTGTCCAATAGATGAACCATTGGTTACATACATGTTTTTCTTTGTCAAATGTTAGTTGTGGAAGAAACAAAATCATTTTTAAAACTGTGGTTTGGATTTTGTGCAAAACTTTATATTTAAGAATATCTTTAACAGTTATAGTGGTTTTAGAGGTTAAACTGTAAAATGCATGTCCAATCGACGAACAAGTGGTTACATACATGTTCTTTTTGCCAAATTTGAGTTAAGGGCCAAACAAAATCCATTTTAAAACAAAGGTTTGGATTTTGGTCAAAAGTTTAGTTTTTACGTTAACTGTTAATGCATAGAGAGGTTTTTGGGGTGAAAATCAAAAACACTTTTCCAATCGACGAGACGGGGTTACATACATATACTTTTTATCGGATGCGGTTTGTAGAACAAAAGAAATCCTTTTTAAAATACTAGTCTGCATTTCATGCAAAAGTTTCGGTTTAAGTTGATCTGTTAACACATAGTTCTTTTAAAGGGGAAATTATAATATATTACTAAAATCAAGGAGATGGGGATTAAGTGGACTTTCTATTTTTTTGTTGTTTGAAATTGAGTTGAGGAACAAACGTAACCCATTTTAAATCTCGTGTTTGCACTTTGTGCAAAAGTTAAAGTTCAAAGTTAATCGTTCACACTTAGAGAGGTTTCAGAGGTTAAAATGTAAAATATTTGTCCAATCGACGAGGTGTGGGTTACTTACACCTTATTTTTATTGAATTTGAGTTTCTAAACTAACGAAATCTATTATAGAACACAAGTTTTGATTTTGTACAAAAGTTCAGATTTTATGTTAACTGTTAGGACATAGAGAAGTTTTAGGGGTTAAATTGAAAAAGGCTTGTCCAATGGAGGAGATTGGGGTGAAGTACAAGTTAATTTTATCTAATGTTTGTTGTGGAACAAAAGAGTTCCATTTTGACATACTGATTTGCATTTTGTGTAAAAGTTTATGTTTAAGTGTAACCATTAACACTTATAGAGGGTTTAGAGGTTAAATGTAAAATATTTGTCCAGTAGACGAACCGTTGGTTACATACATGTTTTTCTTTGTCAAAAGTTAGTTGTGGAAGAAACAAAATCATTTTTAAAGCACTGGTTTGGATTTTGTGCAAAAGTTTAGGTTTTACGTTAACTATTGACACAGAGAGATTTTAGGGGTTAAAGTGACAAAAACTTGTCTATTCGACGAGAAAAAGGTTAAGCACATGCTCTTTTTTATCGAATGTTTGTTGTGGAACAACTAAAATCCAATTTAAAAGCCTCGTTTGTAATTTGTGCAAATGTTTAATATTAAGCTGAAGCATTAACACTTAAAGATTTTTTAGAGGTTAAAATGTAAAATACTTGTCTGATCGATGAATCATGGGTTACATAGATACTCATTGTCAAATGTAAGCTGAGGAACAAACATAATCTATTTTAAAATAGCAATTTGGTTTTTATGCAAAACTTTAAGTTTAAGATTAATCATTCTCACTTAGAGAGGTTTTAAAGATAAAAAGGAAAGATACTTGTTTGATCGAAGAGCCTAGGGTTATATACGCCTTCATTTTGTTTAATTTGAGTTTTGTGACAAAAAAATCCCATTTTAAAGGATCAGTTTAGATTTTGTGCAAAAGTTTAGGATTTATGTTAATCGTACCACATTGAGTGGTTTTAGGATTGAAATAAAAAATACTTGTTCATTTTAAAACATTGGTTTGCATTTTTTGTAAAAATTAGGTTTAAGGTTAATTCTTAACACTTATAGAGGTTTTAGTTGTTAAAAACTAAAATACTTGTCGAATCGATGAGCCGGGGGTCTTATTCACGTTCTTCTTGTCGAATTCGAGTTGTGGAATAAACAAAATCAGTTTTCAAACACCGATTTGGAACTTGTGCAAAAGTTTATGTTTTGCGATAACTATTAACACATAGATTGTTTCTAAGGGGGAAAATATAATATACTTGGCTAACCAATGAGATGAGGGTTAAGTAGATGTTTTTTTTTTTTTTTTTAATTTGAGTGGGGAAGCAAACAAACCCCATTTTAAAACATTGGTTTTCATTTTGTGTAAAAGTTTACGTTTAAAGTTAATAATTCACACTTAGTGAGGTTTTAGAGATTAAAATGTAAAATACATGTCCAATCAACAAGGTGAGGTTTAGGTACACCTTCTTTTTATTAAATATGAGTTTCTGAACAAACGAAATCATAGAGAGGTTTTAGTGGTGAAAATGAAAATTGCTTGTCCAATAGACGAGATGAGGGTTAAGTATACATTTTTTTTTTGTAATGTGAATTTTGGAACATAGAAAATCTATTCTAAAACACTGATTTACATGTTGTGCAAAAGTTTGTATTTAAGGTTAACGATTAATAGTTAAAGAGGTTTTAGAGGTAAAACTGTAAAAAACTTGTCCAATCGATGAACTAGTGGTTACATACATGTTATTTTTTGTCAAATGTGATTTAAGGACCAAACAAAATCGATTTTAAAACATATGTTTGGATTTTGTGCAAAAGTTTAGCTTTTACATTAACTGTTAACACATAAAGAGGTTTTCAGGGTGAAAATGAAAAATACTTATCCAATCGATGAGACGGGGTTTAATTACATGTACTTTTTATTGAATGCGGTTTGTAGAACAAAAAATATCCTTTTTAAAACACTAGTTTGCAATTTATGCAAACATTTTGGTTTAAGATGAACCGTTACCACAGAGTGCTTTTAAGGCTGAAATTATAATATATTACTACAATCAACGAGATGGGGATTTAGTAGACTTGTCCAATCGACGAGACGGGGTTACATACTTGTACTTTTTATCGAATGCGGTTTGTAGAACAAAAGAAATCCTTTTTAAAATACTAGTCTGCAATTCATGCCAAAGTTTCGGTTTAAGTTGATCTGTTAACACATAGTGCTTTTCATGGGGAAATTATAATATATTACTAAAATCAAGGAGACGGGGATTAAGTAGACTTTCTTTTTTTTGTTGTTTGAAATTGAGGTGCGGAACAAACGTAACCCATTTTAAAACACGTATTTGCACTTTGTGCAAAAGTTAACGTTCAAAGTTAATCGTTCACACTTAGAGAGGTTTCAGAGGTTAAAATGTAAAATATTTGTCCAATCGATGAGGTGTGGGTTACTTACACCTTCTTTTTATTGAATTTCAGTTTCTAAACTAATGAAATCTATTATAGAACATAAGTTTTGATTTTGTACAGTATTTCAGATTTTACGTTAACCGTTACCACATAGAGAAGTTTTAGGAGTTAAAATGAAAAAGGCTTGTCCAATGGAGGAGATGATGGTGAAGTACAAGTAAATTTTATCTAATGTTTGTTGTGGAACAAAATAGTTCCATTTTGACATATGGATTTGTATTTTGTGTAAAAGTTTATGTTTAAGCGTAACCGTTAACACTTATAGAGGGTTTAGAGGTTAAATGTAAAATATTTGTCCAATAGACGAACCATTGGTTACATACATGTTTTTCTTTGTCAAATGTTAGTTGTGGAAGAAACAAAATCATTTTTAAAACACTGATTTGGATTTTGTGCAAAATTTTATATTTAAGGTCATCTTTAACTGTTATAGTGGTTTTAGAGGTTAAACTGTAAAAAGCATGTCCAATGGAGGGGATGGGGGTGAAGTACAAGTAAATTTTATCTAATGTTTGTTGTGGAACAAAATAGTTCCATTTTGACATATAGATTTGCATTTTGTGTAAAAGTTTATGTTTAAGTGTAACCGTTAACACTTATTGAGGGTTTAGAGGTTAAATGTAAAATATTTGTCCAATAGACGAACCATTGGTTACATACATGTTTTTCTTTGTCAAATGTTAGTTGTGGAAGAAACAAAATCATTTTTAAAAAACCGGTTTGGATTTTGTGCAAAAGTTTATATTTAAGGTTACTATTAACAGTTATAGAGGTCTTAGAGGTTAAACTATAAAAAAACATGTCCAATCGACGAACAAGTGGTTACATGCATGTTCTTTTTGTCAAATGTGAGTTAAGGGCCCAAGAAAATCCATTTTAAAGCAAAGTTTTGGATTTTAGTTAAAAGTTTAGTTTTTACGTTAACTGTTAACATATAGAGAGGTTTTCGGGGTGAAAATCAAAAACACTTGTCCAATTGACGAGACGGGGTTACATACATGTACTTTTTATCGAATGCAGTTTGTAGAACAAAAGAAATCCTTTTTAAAATACTAGTCTGCAATTCATGCCAAAGTTTCGGTTTACGTTGATCTGTTAACACATAGTGCTTTTAATGAGGAAATTATAATATATTAGTAAAATCAACGAGACGGGGATTAAGTAGACTTTCTTTTTTTTGTTGTGTGAAATTTAGTTGAGGAACAAACGTAACCCATTTTAAAACTCGTGTTTGCACTTTGTGCAAAAGTTGAAGTTCAAAGTTAATTGTTCACACTTAGAGAGGTTTCAGAGGTTAAAATTTAAAATATTTGTCCAATCGAAGAGGTGTGGGTTAGTTACACCTTCTTTTTATTGAATTTGAGTTTCTAAACTAACAAAATCAATTATAGAACACAAGTTTTGATTTTGTACAAAAGTTCAGATTTTACGTTAACTGTTACCACATAGAGAAGTTTGAGGGGTTAAAATGAAAAAGTCTTGTCCAATGGAGGAGATAGGGGTGAAGTACAAGTAAATTTTATCTAATGTTTCTTGTGGAACAAAATAGTTCCGTTTTGACATACGGATTTGCATTTTGTGTAAAAGTTTATGTTTAAGTGTAACCGTTAAGACTTATAGAGGGTTTAGAGGTTAAATGTAAAATATTTGTCCAATAGACGAACCATTGGTTACATACATGTTTTTCTTTGTCAAATGTTAGTTTTGGAAGAAACAAAATCATTTTTAAAACACTGCTTTGGATTTTGTGCAAAAGTTTAGGTTTTACGTTAACTATTGACACAGAGAGATTTTAGGGGTTAAAGTTACAAAAACTTGTCTAATCGACGAGAAAAGAGTTAAGTACATGCTCTTTTTATCGAATGTTAGTTGTGGAACAACTGAAATCCAATTTAAAAGCCTGGTTTGTAATTTGTGCAAATGTTTAATCTTAAGCTGAAGCATTAACACTTAAAGATTTTTTAGAGGTTAAAATGTAAAATACTTGTCTGATCGATGAATCATGGGTTACATAGACATTCTTTGTCAAATGTAAGCTGAGGAACAAACAGAATCTATTTTAAAACAGCAATTTGGTTTTTATGCAAAACTTTAAGTTTAAGATTAATCATTCTCACTTAGAGAGGTTTTAAAGATTAAAAGGAAAGATATTTGTCCGATCGAAGAGCCTGGGGTTACATACGCCTTCATTTTGTTTAATTTGAGTTTTGGGACAAAAAAAACCCATTTTAAAGGATTAGTTTAGATTTTGTGCAAAAGTTTAGGGTTTATGTTAATTGTACCGCATTGAAAGGTTTTAGGACTGAAAATAAAAAATGCTTGTTCACTTTAAAACATTGGTTTGCATTTTCTGTAAAATTTTAGGTTTAAGGTTAATTCTTAACACTTATAGAGGTTTTAGTTGTTAAAAACTAAAATACTTGTCGAATCGATGAGCCAAGGGTCTTATTCACGTTCTTCTTGTCGAATTCGAGTTGTGGAATAAACAGAATCAGTTTTCAAACACTGATTTGGAACTTGTGCAAAAGTTTATGTTTTGTGATAACTATTAACACATAGATTGTTTCTAAGGGGGAAAATGTAATATACTTGTCTAACCAATGAGATGAGGGTTAAGTAGACGTTTTTTTTTTTTTTTAATTTGAGTGGGGAAGCAAACATACCCCATTTTAAAACATTGGTTTTCATTTTGTGTAAAAGTTTACGTTAAAGTTAATCATTCACACTTAGAGAGGTCTTAGAGATTAAAATGTAAAATACTTGTCCAATCAACAAGGTGAGGTTTAGGTAAACCTTCTTTTTATTAAATGAGTTTCTGAACAAACGAAATCATAGAGAGGTTTTAGTGGTGAAAATGAAAATTGCTTGTCCAATAGACGAGATGAGGGTTAAGTATACATTTTTTTTTTTGTAATGTGAGTTTTGGAACATAGAAAATCTATTCTAAAACACTGATTTGCATGTTGTGCAAAAGTTTGTATTTAAGGTTAACGATTAATAGTTAAAGAGGTTTTAGAGGTAAAACTGTTAAAAAAAACTTGTCCAATCGATGAACTAGTGGTTACATACATGTTATTTTTTGTCAAATGTGAGTTAAGGACCAAACAAAATCGATTTTAAAACACAAGTTTGAATTTTGTGCAAAAGTTTAGCTTTTACATTAACTATTAACACATAAAGAGGTTTTTAGGGTGAAAATGAAGAATACTTATCCAATCGATGAGATGGGGTTTAATTACATGTACTTTTTATTGAATGCGGTTTGTAGAACAAAAAAAAAATCCTTTTTAAAACATCGTTTTTATTGAATTTGAGTTTCTAAACAAACAAAATCTATTATAAAACACAAGTTTGGATTTTGTGCAAATGTTCAGATTTTACGTTAACCGTTACCACATAGAGAAGTTTTAGGGGTTAAAATGAAAAATGCTTGTCCAATGGAGGAGATGGGGGTGAAGTACATGTAAATTTCATCTAATATGTGTTGTGAAAGGCTTTAGGAGTGAAAATATAAAATATAGAGAGGTTTTAGGAGTCAAAATATAAAATGCTTGTTCACTTTAAAACATCAGTTTGCATTTTGTGTAAAAGTTTAGGTTTAAGGTTAATTCTTTACACTTATAGAGGTTTTAGTTTTTAAAATCTAAAATACTTGTCCAATCGATGAGCCGGGTGTTTCATGCGCATTCTTTTGGTTGAATTTAAGTTATGGAAAAAACCTTCTGGTTGAATTTAAGTTATAGAAAAAACAACATCAATTTCAAACACTGATTTCGAACTTGTGCAAAAGTTTACATTTTGCAATAATCGTTAACACAGAGTGTTTATAAGGGGGGAAATTTAATATACTTGTCCAACTAACCAGATAAGGGTTAAGTAGACGTTCTTTTTTTTAATGTGAGTGGGGAATCAATCAAAC
Source organism: Bretschneidera sinensis (assembly GCA_023935145.1). Lineage (NCBI taxonomy): Eukaryota > Viridiplantae > Streptophyta > Magnoliopsida > Brassicales > Akaniaceae > Bretschneidera > Bretschneidera sinensis. Next base: position 108,228,379 of record CM043702.1, read on the forward strand.
CCCATTTTAAAACATCGGTTTGTATTTTGTTCAAAAATATAAGTTTAAAGTTAATCGTTCACACTTAGAGAGGTTTTAGAGGTTAAAATGTAAAATACTTGTCCTATCGATGAGGTAAGGGTTTGGTACACCTTCTTTTTATTGAATATGAGTTATTGCACAAACGAAATCTATTTTAAAACACTAGTTTGGATTTTGTGCAAAATTTTAGGTTTTAGGTTAACTGTTACCACATAGAGAGGTTTTAGTGGTGAAAATGAAAATTGCTTGTCCAATAGACAAGATAGGGGTTAAGTATACGTTTTTTTTTTAAATATAATATGGGTTTTGGAACAAAGAAAATCCATTCTAAAACATTGATTTGCATGTTGTGCAAAAGTTTATATTTAAGGTTAACCGTTAACAGTTATGGAGGTTTTAGAGGTTAAAATGTAAAAAACTTGTCGAATCAACAAACAAGTGGTTACATACATGTTCTTTTTGTCAAATGAACAAACGAAATCGATTTTAAAATACATGTTTGGATTTTGTGCAAAAGTTTAGGCTTTACGTTAACCGTTAACACATAGAGAGGTTTTCGGGTTGAAAATGAAAAATACTTGTCCAATAGACGAGATGGGGTTTAAATACATTTATTTTTTTATCGAATGTGGTTTGTAGAAAAAAAGAAATCCTTTTTAAAACACAAGCTTGCAATTTGAGCCAAAGTTTTAGTTTAAGCTGAACCGCTAACACAGAGTGCTTTTAAAGGTGAAATTATAATATATTACTACATTCAACGAGACGGGGATTAAGTAGACATTCTTTTTTTTTTTGTTTGAAATTGAGTTGTGGAACAAATAAGACCCATTTTAAAACATGTGTTTGCATTTTGTGCAAAAATTTAAGTTCAAAGTTAACCATTCACACTTAGACAGATTTCATAGGTTAAAATGTAAAAAGGCCAAGAGCAGCCCCATGCCACTCATTTGTAGCAAAATCTCTCTCTCTCTCTCTCTAAAACTTAAGAACATCCAAACTTCAAATCATTCACTCCTCCACACCCCAAAGATTTAGGACATAACATTTTGAGAGGAGGTAGAAAACGACAAGAGGAATCCAAAAGTCTAGGATGTGTTGTCAGATGTGCGGTCTAGGGAGGCGCATGGACCTCATGCACTCGATGACTATTTTCTTTTCTTGTCACCTTTTTGGATATTTTTATATATTGTTCGAGATAGAATATTTCTCCCTCTTGTTTCTCTTTAAAAGTAGGTTCAAATAATTAAATTTGGAGATTTGTTTGGGTTGATTTGGATTTAAAACGTGAAAGTTTGAGTTAGTTGAAGTTAAGATTGAGTTTTTGAGTGAGTTCTTGAACCATCCTTAAGATATATGATGCAAGAGCGGTAATGGGTAATGTGAAATATGTAATTTTAAACTTAGCAGAATGTTGCTTAGCTTGGATTTCATTAATTTTCTTAAATTTGAAATTTGGCTAATAAAATCCTTGATATTGTTAGAAAATATTTTAGAATGTTACAAGGAAATTTGAAGAAGTTTTTTGAGTAAATTAATTTTATTTTATTTTTATATTGAAACCCTAAACCTAACGCAATTCAATTTGGAAATATTTTGATAAACTAAAGCCTTTATATTTTTGCCTTAAACTTGAATTTTTATAAGAATTGGAGGAAATTGAAGAAAACGAGAATATTCTATGATTTTGAATTTATTGCCTTAATACTTTCTACAATAAGGCATAAAATGTGTTAAGTAAAAATAATGGGTCATGCACATTCTAGACAAAATCCTCCACTTTTTAATAGTGTGTGGGTATTCTAGACATGGTGCACGATATGTGTTCATAACATTCAAAGTAAACGGATATCATATAGTAGTGTGTGTCATGTGTGCGCATGGTGCTCTAGGTAAAAACTGCATCATAGAATAGTGGGCAAAGTGTTCGTGTTATAATATAGTAGTGCGCATTGTGCACGCGCTATTATATAGTGGTGAACGGTGTGTGTGCATAGCATTCTAAGAAAATTGGCATTATATAGTATTGTATTGCATGTGCGAACATGTTTTGATTATTGAGAAACTAAGTGTAGAACCTAGTATTTTAATTGGGATATTTTAATTTCCAGAATCTCACCCAAATGCGTTTTTAGACTACTTGTACAAATTTGGTTTAATTAAGTTCATTTGGGGGTTGTAAAATTTGGAAAAAAAGTAATTAAAGGAGGTTTAAGTATTAGAGTTTTATTTTGGGAAACTTTTGGAGTTTTAAGAAATAGTTTTATTAATTTAGAAAGCCATGTGGTAAAAATAGGAAAGGTTATAAATTAGAGGATGATTTTGTAATTCTTAAAGAATTTGCCTATAAGTAGGGGAGAGAGGAGAGAAGAACCAGCATTTGCTGGATTCTTCTAGAGAGAGAGAGTTCGGCTAAGAGGAGAAAAAAAAGAGAAAAGAGGGAAAAAGTATAAGAAGAAAAAAGAGAGGAAGAAAGAGAGGAAAAATGAGGAAGAAAGATAGAATCTCTGCAAAATCTAAGGTAAGAATTTTGTTTTACTCCTTCCTAGTTGTTCTTAAATTTTTATTAAGTTAAGATTTTTAAATTTGGAGTTTTGAAATCTAAGTGTTCTTGAGAAAAAGTTTGAAGAAAATGGGTTTGTTTCAAAAACTGGGTTTTGTGCAAAAATTTGTTGATTTGGGAGTTTTGGGTTTAAATTTTCTCTTGGGTAGTGTAAAGTTTTAGATTCCAAACCCTTGGAAAACTTGTCTTTGAACAATTGGAAGAATCTTTTGAAATCAAGAAAATTTTTGGGAAAAAGATGGAATTTTGGTAGGGTTTTTGCTGGAAATCGGGTGCTATTCGACTGGTTGCTTCCCCAGTCGACTAAGGGCTGTATTTGATGTCTATCAATGGTACTAGTCGACCATTATGAGTACCTAGTCAACTGGGTAAAGGGGCAAAATGTTTCTGGAGGTTTTCCAGTCGACTAGTTCAAGTACCCAATCGACTGGATCATGTTGATTTTCAAAAAATTGACTTTTCTCCTTAGTTTGTGAATATGAAGCCTTTCCAAAATAATTTTAATACTTATATACATTTGAAGTATGATTAAAATACCTTTAAAAATATTATTATTCACAAAAATTAATGTGTTTTTGAGATTCAAAATAGATGATTTAAAAAAGGTCTTAAAGCCTCGATTTCTTTGACTTTTGGTTTCGCGCGAACTGCGGTCTTGAGATTTAAAGTGTGCAAAACCCCTCGAGGTGGCTAGAGATTCTTTTAAATGATTTAAATTATTGAAGTTAACTATTATTCATTCTTTGGTACTAATGGGAAAACCCTTGAGAGATGAGGAAGTAGTAAGATCGCGTAGCGAGGTGAGTACGCCTTACCTCTAGGAAGCGTATTTAATATATATATATATATATATATATATATATATATATATATATATATATATATATATATATATATATATATAGTCAGTAATAAAGAATACAAATATGATCTACTTTGATAAGTATAAACTCTAGAAATCTTATAAAAAAAATGAGCTCTGGTATGAAAATAGTAAGAATTAATGTTATGAAAAATTATTATAGGTGGAGTAATAATTGTGTAAGATATGAGTCTTGAAATGATTCCAGGTGGTTGTGTTGAGGATTTGTGATGTGTGGAATTCTAATGAATGTGCTTGGTTGAAATTGTATGAATTGCGATGTGAATGATTGATGTTTTCTTGTATATATTGTTAGAGTATTATTGAGGGGGGAGTGATGGGTGAGGCCGGTAGGTCCCTTCCCACAAGGGGTGTAAGGGTACCGAATGTTATTGGACATGAAGGGTCCCGAAAGGAGGATCCATTGTGATATGATGATGTGATGATTGGACATACCGGTACGTGGGGAGACGTCCCCGTGATGATGATGACGTAAAACGCAAGCAGAAGAAAGAACTAGGAAGAAGAATTGTGCCTTCAACCCTTAATACAATAGTTCTCACGAAGAGAAAAGAAACCCTAATTTAATTCAGAAAAATAATAATCCATAATATTACATAGCCTCCTTATTTATAAGGTTAAAGTAAAAAAAAACGAAAATCGAAATTAGGCAAGTACAAAATAGGAAATTTCCTAAAAATTGAAGGCCTAAACGTCGTGTTTTGGCTAAAATCCCGCTACACTCATTACAATAATGAGTTTTTCCCGGAAGCCCGTTTCCAATCAGACTAGGGTCTTCGGGGCCCGATCCAGGTTGGCACGTAAAATGATGTAAACCGTACCCTTAGATTTGGAGCGATCCAACCGTTTTAGGTAGTCCAGGGCCATTTGTTCTGCTTTGTCTACCTGTTCTACATCATTCCCCCTTACTTCAAAAGAACTCGACCCCGAGTTACTGTCAGGATAAAGTGGTACGTCCAGTGGATGGTATTCAAACAAATCTGCCACATTGAAAGTGTTGGAAATGGCCATGTTATTCGGAAGTTCAATCACATAAGCATTATCATTAATGCGCTTCAGCAGTCGGAAAGGGCCATACTTCCTGATTTTTAGCTTGTTGTAAGTTCCTGCAGGGAAACGGTTCTTATGCAGATGGGCCATCACTAAGTCACCTTCCTGAAATATACGTTCATGCCAATGCTTATCGGCGACAGCTTTATATTTGCTGTTGACCAACTCTAGACTCTGGCAAACTTCTGCATGGATGCGTTATACTTGCTCAATTAGGTTCTGAGTAGCCTGACTATGGCCAGGAGGCTTGGGCAAAGGAACAAGGTCCAAAGCATGCTGAGGTGCTTTGGTGTAGACAATTTCGAATGGCATCTTCCCGGTAGATCGGTTGTATATGCTATTAAAAGCAAATTTAGCTTATGGAAGGGCGACATCCCACTGTTTACACCAAGAACCAGTCACACAACGAATCAAATTACTAAGGGTCCGGTTGACCACCTCGGTTTGACCGTCTGTCTGCGGATGGCAAGTGTTGCTGTATTTAAGGGATGTGTCAAATCTGCCCCAAAGTGACTTCCAGAAGTGGCAGAGGAACTTGATATTGCGATCAGAGGTGATGGACTTGGGAACCCCATGAATGCGAACAATCTCACGAAAGAAAAGGCTGGCTACATGAGACGTGTCTGAAGTTTTGCAGCACGGAATGAAGTGTGCCATCTTGGAGAATCGGTCGACAACCACAAAAACAGAATCCACCCCACACTGAGTCCGCGGGAGCCCCAAAATAAAGTCCATTGTCAAATCCTCCCAAATGTTTTTCGGCACAGGCAAATGAGTGTACAACCCAGTATTTTGTGCTTGGCCCTTTTCAATTTGGCAGACAGAGCACCTCTGTACAAATTTGCCCACATCATGTTTCAGCTGTGGCCAGTAATAACGTTCAACTACCTGGGCTATTGCTTTGTCATGCCCCGCATGACCCCCTAAACCACTGCTATGTATCTCACAGAGAATTTGCTCGCGCAAAGACGTGTGAGGGATACACAATTGGTTACCGCGAAACAGAAACCCATCCTGGACATGAAAATCCAAGATTGCCTCTTTCTGTTGATACTTCACCCAAATTTCCTGAAAATCAGCATCTTCCTCATACAACTCTTTCAAACAGTCAAACCCCACAATTTCTTATCGGAGAGTCAAAAGTAAGGATGCACGCCGGCTTAACGCATATGCTACCTTATTCAACTGCCCAGACTTGTGTTTGAGTACAAAAGTGAACTTCTGGAGGAAGGTAGTCCACCGAGCATGCATTCTGTTCAGAGTGGTTTGCGTGTTGATAAATTTCTAGGCTTGGTGATCATTGTAGAGCACAAACTCACGCTGGATCAGGTAATGCTCCCAATGTGTCAAAGCTTAGATGACTGCATAAAATTCCAGCTCATATGTGGTCCACTTTTAGCGAGCATCGTTGAGTTTCTCACTGAAAAATTCTACTGGTCGTCCCTCCTGTGACAGAACAGCACCAATACCCATGCCCGAGGCGTCACACTCAACTTCAAACAGCTTGTCAAAGCTCGGCAGGGCAAGTACCGGGGTTGTAGAAAGCTTTTCCTTAATCACTGCAAAGGCTGTATCTTGTGCTTTCCCCCAGTGGAAGCGGCCCTTTTTCATGCACTCTGTGATTGGTGCTACTATATTGCTGAAGTTCCTAATAAACTGGCAGTAGAAAGTGGCCAGTCCATGAAAACTACGAACATGGTGCACTGTTGTTGGGGTTGGCCACTCCCGAATTGCACGTACCTTCTCTTCATCAACCTGAATACCATCTGCACCCACGATATATACCAAAAACAGTAGCTTGGTAGTGAGAAAATTGCAATTTTTCAGGTTCACATAGAGTTTACTCGCGCGCAAAACAAGCAACACTTCCCGCAAGTGGTCCAAGTGCTCCACCTCATCCTGGCTATAGATTAAGATATCGTCAAAATAAACAACCACAAATTTACCAATGAAGGGTTTTAAAACCTAGTTCGTTATGCGTATGAAGGTGCTGAGAGCATTTGATAAACCGAAGGGCATCACCATCCACTCATAAAGCTTCTCTTTTGTCTTAAAAGCTGTTTTCCATTCATCTCATGGTCTGACCCGAATCTGATGGTAACCACTACGCAAATCTAACTTGGAGAAGATCTTGGCACCCTCTAACATGTCCAGCATATCACTCAGTCATGGAATGGAAAAACGGTACGTGACTGTTATCTTATTTATGGCCCGACTGTCAATGCATATGCACCAGCTTCCATCCATTTTCGGTGTCAACAAAGCAGGTACAACATAGGGACTCAGACTCTCTCTGATTAGCCCTTTTTTAATCAACTCCTCAACCTGATTTTGTAGAATTTCGTGTTCTTGAGGACTCATTCGGTAGTGTGGAAAATTCGACAAACTAGCCCCAGGAACCAAGTCAATATGGTGCTGAATATCTCTCATGGGAGGTAGACCTTTAAGTAATTCCACTGGTATGACATCTTCAAATTCAGCCATTAACAGCTTTAACTCCTCAGGAATCTGTTGATAGTCGGTTGGTGGTTCTCCTTTTACAACCAACGTATAGAACTCCCCTGCTGCTTTCACATCCTCAACGAACTCCATCTCAGGGGCTGTAAGAAAGGTCTTTCCCTCTGCCTTAGGAGTTTCAACAGCTGGCTCACGTTCACTTGCAAGAACTAGTATAATCTTTTTGTCAAATCACCAGAAAACATAAGTATTATCCCGACCCTTATACATAACATCTACATCAAACTGCCATGGCCTCCCCAATAATAAATGACACGCATCCATATCAACAACATCACACACAATCTCATCCTTATAAAATTTGCTAATAGAAAAAGGAACACGACAGATATCAGTTACCCGAGTTTCAGCACCCTTTTTGATCCAACCAATCTTGTATGGATAGGAATGTTTTTCTGTTTTTAGGTTCAATGCTGCGACAAGGGCCTTCGATACGATATTCTCACTACTGCCACTGTCAATAATCAACTTACACACTTTCTGGTTGATAGTGCACTGCGTCCTGAAAATACAGTGTCGTTGGTTATCATTCTGCTGCCTTGGCATAAGTAATAGGCACTCACAGTTAACATGTACACCCTCATCTGCATCTGCTACTTCGCCACCAGCGTAATCATCGACCTCCCCAAAATAACCTTCATCTGCACCAAAAGGATTCTCCTCCTCCTCTGTTCTTTCAACCATGTTAACCTACCAACGGTTGGGACATTCATTGGAACGATGTCCAGGTTGACCACATCTGTAACACTTTCCTGGAATGGGACGGGCATAGGGATTACTAGGCACTCCTCTGTTTTGTGCTGGGGCACCGGTTGTGGGGGTTGTTGGCTTGGTGGGGTTGGTAGTACCAGTACCAAAAACTCTGCTGGTTTATGGCTGTGGTGAAGTCTGCGGCACTGAAACCTGTAATGGTTGTGATCGATATGGTTGGGGACGTGATGAGTGCCTGGACTGTTGTGACTCCACTTTCATGACTAGGTTGACCGCCTCAGACAGGGACCACATAGTATGGAGGGATACCTGTTCTTGAATGGACACTTGCAACCCTCCGATATACCTAGCCACTTGCTGTCCCTCTGTTTCCTGTAGGTCATTGCGCGAGTTCAACCTATAAAACTCCTCCGTATAATAGCTGAGGGTGCGCACCCCTTGCCTGCAATTCTGATATTGCTGGTACAGTATTTGTTCATAGTCAGGAGGAAGGAACCTCGCTTGCAGTAGTTGTTTCATCTTGGACTAGGAACGAACAGGTTGCTTACCCTATCGCCTGCGGCTATTCTGCGTCTGCTCCCACCACGAAGAGGCTCCCCTCTTCAGTTTATAGGCTACAAGCTTCACATGCCTATCTCCTGGGATCTACATATACTCAAAGAAAGCCTCCATTTCGAAAAGCCAGTCAATGAAGTTTTCGACGTGGAGGTAGCCATTGAAACATGGCAGATTTACTTTAACCTGAAAATCATGATTGTTCTGTTCGTACCTGTTATGGTTGCAACAGTTCTGACCAACACGATTCTGATTACGACCATGCCGACCATCATCATCGTTCTTGGCGCCAAGCACTTCGAACACATCATCACTAGATAAAGCGGCATAGGCTTGGGGCCTACGCTGCGGAGCAGGAACGCGTCCAGCAACCGGTTGGTCGCGAGCAAGGCCTCCGACATGATCCGGGTTGTGTTCTTCACCCCTATTGCCATTGATTCTCAGACCAACCATGGTTTGTTGTATCTCCCACAAAATACGTTCGATACGATCAAACCGTTGATTGTGATCATCAAACTGCTGATTGTGATTATCTGTGGCTGCCCATAGGACCTGCACCCCACGATCAACTTCGTCAAGGTGGTTGCTTTCGTTTCCATCACCTGCCATCAGACCAGGGTAGAACAAGGCTCTGATACCAATTGACGTAAAACGCAAGCGGAAGAAAGAACTAGGAAGAAGAACTGTACCTTCAACCCTCAATACAATAGTTCTCACGAAGAGAAAGAAACTCTAATTTTATTTAGAAAAATAATAATCCCTAATATTACATGGCCTCCTTATTTATAAGGTTAAAGTTAAAAAAAAAAAAAGAAAATTGAAATTAGGCAAGTACAAAATAGGAAATTTCCTAAAAATTGAAAACTGCTAAATTGAAGGCCTAAACGTCGTTTTTTGGCTACAATCCCACTATGCTCATTAAAATAATGAATTTTGCCTGGAAGCCCATTTTTAATCAGACTAGGGTCTCCGGGGCCCGATCCAGGTCGACACGTAAAACGATGTAAACCGTACCCTTAGATTTGGAGCGATCTAATCGTTCTAGGTAGTCTAGGGCCATCTGTTCTGCTTTGTCTACCTGTTCTGCATCAGATGATATTAGCCCAATGAGGGGCCGTGATTTCTTTATGCATTGCATTTCGTAGACACATGCATTATAAGGATTGGCCCATGAAGGGATTGCTTGATGATTGGCCCGTGTGGGGCATGTGATGATGAGATATGCTTAGCCTGGAGAAGGGCATGATTGTGGTTATGGAATGTGAAAGTGTTGAGATGAAAATCTTATTTGTTTGCTTTGGTGTTGTGTTGTATGATTGTATTAAGTGTTGGCTATAGTATGTGAATTAAGAAAATTTGTGAACACTAGCATAAATAGGTTTATGATGGTATAAGAAATAAAGAAAAATATATGGAGAAAACCTAAAGGAATAATTGGAGGGCACCCAAGAAAAATAATACCTATACTTAGTAACTTAAATAAATAATATTTTATAATTAAAATAAAAAGGAAAATTATTTTCATACTATTACTTCTCGTAAGGTGTGTCTCACAGAGCTTTTTGTCCCACCCTTTTATTGTTGGGAACTTTTCAGGTAAATATTGGAGACTTGTCAGTCAAGTTGAAGAGGTCTTGATTAAGGCCTTTGGCAATGACATCATCGTCTTTGAAAGTTTTTGCTTAGAGTTTTGGAATTTGGGATTTGGGAATAGTCCTTGTACAAGAACAATTTTTTATGGGGAAGTTTTTCTGTTAATTGTGTCTAGTTAAAAAAAATTGATGCATTGTAAAGATTGTTAGTTGTGAAGTCATTCTAACACTGATAATTTTTGTTCCTAATATATCATTTTTTTTTGTGCTTTCCCAATTGTTTATGATATATATCTTCTCTAGATAAAACCTTTATTCTCCTAAGACTTTTATATGTTCTTTAGGATAGTTTTAAACTTTTCCAATCACATTTCGACATATCATGTTTCCCAGTAGGAAGGCTTTTCAATCTGAGTTCAACCACTTTTAACAATTCTTTATTTTTCTCATTTAAATCTAATTTCCCTATTTCAACGAAGGTTTTTAATATTTATTCCATTTTTTTTCTGTTTTTGTTGATAAGTGATATATCAAGTGTACTAGAAAATTTAGTACTCCTTCAGTATCATCGATGTTACAGTGACTATTATGCATAAATTCTTTAGACTCAGGATCTAAATTATGCCATTCAATATTTGTGTCCCAAAGAGTCATATAATATATTTTGTAAGTATTCTTGATTAAAGGGATTAAATTGATACTTTTTTAAGTTGCAATACCAAGCTTTTACGTTTTTAAACTTGAGGGTAACAAATATGATAAGGAGCTATGTTGAAGGGCTTACCTTTTAAATTCTGAATCCTTTTGAAATTTCTCTCACTTTTGTCCTCTTGTTTTGATATTTTCCCATAATTTTCATAATGTCAGTAATGCGACTATATATGCCATATGTAACCTTGATCTAATATCAAGAACTCTGTGTGTGAGAGAGAGACGATTATGTGAAAGATACAGTGAGCACATGGAGATCAAGATATTTTCTTTATAAGAGCAATGCTATTCAAATACCCATTTAAGTAATTTGTTTTGAACATTTCACGTAATAACTGAGTTGTGTAAAGTTTTTTACAAGTGTTTGGAAGGACTGTGCAGTAATTATTACTTTTTAATAATTAATATCCTTTTTCAGAAATTGTATTCAGTAAGCAAACAATACAGAGAATCAAATGACAAATCAAACTAGCACTCTAAATCCACACCAAATCAAAGATACATTTTGGGATATAATATTCACCCAAAAGCCACCAAAAGATTAGCAAAATAATACAGTAGAGTTACAACTCAAACCCAAATAAAAAGGAAAAAAGAAAATAAAGGGGGATGATGGTAAGGTGGTCCTACACTCTGCCTCTACACAAAATTATCCCACACACAGCCTGTTAAAGGAATACCCAATAATGCAAATGTGTGATGGTCACATGGAATGGAATAAAAAAAAAGCAACTGACACACAACACATGCCATTGCCTCCCGTTTGCACATGCTCTCTGTCTCCTCCACCCAACAGCATTTCTTTATTTCTTCTCTCTATTCTATTTCAAAACACTCACTATCATAAAAATTAAAAATCTCCCATGTCATAAGTCAAAAGTGACAAACCCATCTGATTTTTCTCCTATCTATATACACAAACCATATTCAAAGCAAAAAAAGGAAAAGAAAAAAATAATAGTAATTAGAGAATGAGCTTAATTAGCACTCTATATGTGCATTCTAGCATACTTTATGTCTTGTTTTTTTCCCCCTTTTTTGTTTCTATAGATCAGCTGGTGGTGGTGCCTCAATGGGCCTGCGGCAGGCTGCAGTTAGGGTACATGGGAGGTGCCTGTGGCAACTGATCAAGTGGTCATTGATTAAACCGGCGGCTTGCATGAAGGAATGGACCACAGTCGGACCAACAAACCGGAAACCCCTCCTCACCATGTCTTTGCTTATGCTTTCTGATTTTGATGTCTTCACTGGGATTTTGTGACCAAATTTGTAATTAGTGGAGATAGCCTTGTGATTCACAAACCCCCAAATGTATCTGTCAAATGACCCAAATTCCTTCTTAATCTGTCAAGACAAAATTTTGTACAAATATAAACATTAGGAACCTCATAAGAGTTTTAATAGTACTAAATGAATAATATTTTTCAAGATGCATTAAAATAAATTTGATGAAAAAGGAATTGCTTAAAAAAATTAAGGGAAAAAAACATGGTAATGTACCTAATGGTGAGCAAAAAGGGGGTCCATGTTGTTTTCCTTTTTTAATTAACAAATTTTTTTTTGCATGGAGGTTTCACATTTCATGTGAGGAGAAATATTTGTCCACGCACAATGGGTTCTGAACAGGATGCATTACACATCATCCGATGACAATAATTGTTTCCCCATGCTATCAAACGATGAACTAAGTTCATTCAACTTAACCCTGACAAGAATTTCTCCCATGTAGGGTCATGTGTTTCAAAATCAGAACAGCTTGGAACTTGCAGTTGACAATCAAGTCATTGCATGTTTTTCTTAATCATATTTTGAAATGTATATTTTTATAAACTAAAAGGTTCTTTTTTTAGTTTAAAGTGGGGAAAAATATTTTTGGGTAAAACGTAAGGGCATAAAATTAAGGACGGACCCCCAATCACAAAACTGATCCAAAAAAAAAGTGATAAAGAGCAATTCTTTTGTGAATCTCTTTATGCTTAGATTAATTACCTCAAGAATTCTGTTAGAATTGTCAACAACACCTCGAACTCTGCTTATATCAATCCCATAATCTGAGCTAATTGACAACATTTGTTTATCAGTAAATTTGCCCACAATTTCTGCATCAAAACATGAAAATGCATTCCTGTGGAAAACAAAAAGTACTAGTTATAAATACACATATAATGAAAACTATTCAATTAATTAAGCTATGGTGTTTGTTACTACTAATTTCGGCAAGGAGATGATAATTAATCCACCTGAAATCTTGACGTTTCTTCAAGATTGAAGTCCAGTCTGAGCCAACCTGAGCACCGCTTAGAACCAGCAATTCAAAGAACATCCTGCATCAAAATTTTCAAATGGGAAAATGTAGTAATATGCAACAATGCAAAAAAGAGAGAGAGAAGAGAGAGAAATTTATTTACTTGTCATCATGAACTGGAACTCCCCATTCTTCATCATGATAAGCAACATAAATGGGATCTAAGCATTGTGAAAAAAAGGACAGTTAGTCTATCTAAATTTTTATATTTTGCAGTAAACCTAAATATATACCCATTTTTCCCAATTAAATATCTAAGTAAAAACACCAAGGGAAAATCAATACCTGAATTGGGTGTAATAAAGCTGCATCTTTTCTCTTCCTCATTAATTGTTAAAACATTATTGGAAGTAGTATCAAGAGGGACCACTTTAGCTTCAAACTTTGCAGACTTTGACCTCCCATAATGGGCAATCCTCATCTTTCTTTGTGCTTGTTGGAGTGCCATATGTTCCCTTCTCACCGCGGCTATACTCCCCGGTGACTCAACGATCAAAGAAGAGGAATAACTCAACGATGACTCCATAGAATTAGAAGCAATTACCACTCCTTCCTTAAAACTTTTCGATTTCTTGCGCTCTAAGGTTTTATAAGTTGTTGATTTAGGCGTTACAATTACCTTTTCGGAACTCGAATTCAATCCATTAATGGAGTCAACATTTGTCCTCTTGATTGCTTGTGGCCTAGGGGATTTTGATGAGAACTTTGGTGAAATGGGGGGTGTCAATGAGGCCTTGTTATTAGCCCTATAAGCAGAAATTATTGGTGGTGGTGGAGACTTTGGTGATGATATTTTATTGATGGAATTACGTCGGTCCAATCTAGCAACTCGATTGCAAGTAGGTTGAAGCACTGGCCGGCCATTGATCCTAGCAACCGAAGGCGGTGTTTCCTCCATCCCTGTGGTGATAATCACCTTAACCTTGGAGCTGCACATTTTATTGAATAATGTTATATATGTGTAACAAGTTGATATATGGTTTATAACAAAGGGAAACCAATAAATGGTAGAGGCCTAGGGGGTACAAGAAATTATGAGTGAAAATAAAGATGGAAAATTAATCAATGCAAGGGAAGGGAATGAATTTAAGAGTGGGTGATGAGAGATTGAAAAGGGAGGGATGTGGGGTTATATGTAAGACAGAGAGAAAGAGAGAGAGAGAGTTGTAACATGGGGAGGTTGGGGTCTGCCATACAACCTCTTGTGAAGGCATTACTTTTTGTTAACTAAACCACGAGGGGTGTGTCTTCTTCCATACAACCTCTTGTGAAGGCATTCCTTTTCGTTAACTAAACCATGATTTGTTAACTAAACCACGAGGGGTGTCTCTTCTTACAAAATCTGCTTGGCATTGTTTAGCTAATTAATTAATTCCCCTGTTACTGTTTCAAGATAAAATACAAATGCATTCCTCATTTTCGGTAGTAATTATAATTTAATTTTATCTTTTGGTAAAATCATGCTCATTTCGAAAAGTTTTAGTTAAGTAATTTCATCCAAAATAGTTACCGATGAGAGTAGAATTAATGAAATATTTTTCTGTCAATCATGTAATATGAAATGTGAACTGTCTGTTATAAACATATAACGAATATTAATTAAATAACATTTGGATTTTTTTATTTTTTGGTTAACTTCTTTAACAATGGTATGAATTTGTTATATATTTTTTCAATTTTAAATGATGCGATTATATTTTATCTTATTGTTAATATATATTATAACCAAGGAATAGAGATAAATAATAATAAAAAAAAAATCACGGACTAGTAACTATAGAGTATTATTGTTTGTATATATAGGGAGAGAATGATGGAAGTTGATTGAAGGGATTTATTGGTATACACAGGTTAAAAATACACAATATTTTAACTTTAGAACTTGTTTTATTAATGTCCATTTTAAGTTTTATTTTGATTATAAATTATAATTTTTGACGTAATAATAAATGTTAAATCCCTATAAAAGATATACCTTGATCCTGATAATATGTATGCCCCTATTGTCAAGTAATTCAGTTGGAGTGGTGGACAAGGAAGGTAACAGTGATAAAAAAGACCAATCATTGATCTATTCTTTTTAGCTGGAGGGAATCTCTCTCTTCTCTCTCTAAGATGTTTTGGAGAGGGAAAGGTAAGATGGGAGATTTTTATCAGCACACAAACTGAAAACCTTTTTGAAGTAAGCACAAAAAAAATTAATCAAAAACCTTTTTAGAGGTTTATTTTTGATAGGGTTTAATTGTTTGGAACTAATTAACTAGAGAGACAGATATTTCTAATTAGATGTCCATACAACACCTAGCTTTGTGGAATTAAATTATTAACTCTATAGCTGGTGTCTTTGTTTAAGCTAGTACTTTAAAAGTAGTATCTTATATGTGCTTTCCAGACAAATAGGGCTGCACTTGTTTGCCATGATGATCTTTAATTTTTTTAATTGTTTTTCTTCTTGTTCTTTTAATTTTTTTTAGAGTACTTTTAGTTCGTTATTAGATTTACCCAGGATTTAATGAATTACTGAAAATCTATGTACTTGCAATGTTTGGGTCACAAGATAATAAAAACTTTAAATTACTAGGAATTGTATATTATTGTGTTATCGATTATATTACCTAAAATGTTTTCATATTTTGATCATGTTTTTCCAATGAGACATTGGTCATAGAAATACACAACAAAATTCCTGTCAAGATCAAAAGAAAATTAAAATTCTTGCAAAGACGAATGTTAATTTACAATATTTTAAATGTAAGTTAGCATTATTCACATATTTATATTAGAACAAAATACTGTCAATTAATGTAAAAAAAGGTGTAAGGGTAATGTAGAAATTCAATAAAAAAATTTATTTATATAACCCATTGAAGACTTAATGCAATTATTAGTTAAGGGATGAACCGCAGACAACATTGTCGGCATCGTTGAAGTCAACAGTTATCAATTTACATCGTTGAAGTCAATAGTTGTCGATTTACTGTACGACAAAGTTTCACCGCCATATGCAATCGCCTAAGCCTCCAGGTGCCGTCCGAAGATTCCATTTTCTGATCACTTTGTTTTGTTATCATCCATCAATCATTACTTAAAACCATCATCACAAACATGTGGAAAATCGACTGATCTATTGTCCTATCAACAAAAAATTTTAGTTGGTTTAGCTCTAAAGACAATTGTTTAGACTAGTTAAAAACTTCATTAGTAATTTGAAGGAGTTTTATTGATAACATCAATATAGATGTGAGATTCTAAAATTAACATTATCAATAAATTTTTTAAGATTATCAATAGATTTTCGAACTAATCTAAACCCGAGTCAATCAATAAATCCTCTCCTATCAAACCATCACCACAGGCAGCCTAATTCCGTTGGATATATAGTGCACAAACACTTCACACTCCTGCCTATGCACATGGACGTGCGTTTTCCAGTGTAGTATTTTGACTCTGATGATAGAAAAAAATGGCTAAAAGTTTAAAATATCCTTACATCAGGGAGTTTGCATTATATGTCAAGGACTTTTTTGTCCAAAATGATTGATGTACAATGATCAATTAAAACAGAAGTGTTGTATGTCAATATTCCCCATTGTTAATAATGGTTTAGGTACCAATTACCCCAAAAATTTAAAGTGATGGAAAAGAGTCCAATTATTCATTTATACTAGCAAGTTCCTCACGTGCAAACTTGATGAAAGATTAATGGGTTTTGCATGTAAATCCAAATGTAAGAAGATCCAAATGTATGCAAAGCACTGTGTGAAACGTTAATGAAAATGAGCATCCTCAATACTCGAATCGAAGCCCTAAAAATCTAATATGAAGTTGAGAATAGTTTTATTGTTAATTATCTTAAAAGTTTAAGCTGGAGGAAAATCACTCAATTTAATTATTCTTTTATACATTATTAAATATACACATACACATTTTTATATTTGAGAAGCATTTAAGGATTACAAAATTGAATTATCTATTGCAATATATATATATATATATATATATATATACACACACACACAAAAATACATACATACATCCTCAATACTCGAATCGCAGGAATAAAAATCTAATACGGCGTTGAGAATAGTTTTAATGCTAATTATTTTAAAAGTTTAAGCTGGAGGAAAATAGCTTGATTTAATTATTCTTTTATACTACACCCATTAAATAAATACTTACACATTTTTATATTTGAGTAGCATTTAAGGAGTAAAAAATTGAATTACCTATTGCAATATATATATATATAAAAGGTTTTGCTAATTTAACCAACTATAGGAGTGGGTTAGCATTGTGCCCCAATCTTTGTAGACTACAATACCCTTGATTATACATTATGTTAGGGTATTTAATGTTTAATCCCTAGTTAAGAGGTTTTGATGTAGACAAACCATATTGTTTTTATTGATATGTTTATTAAGTGTGCATAATATTTATCATTAGATTGCAGAAGCATTTAATCTTAGATTGCAGAATCAAGCATTAAATTAGACATTCATTGATGGTATCAGAAAGAGATTACAGAATCGGAGAAGATTTCGAGAAGATTACAAAATTTAAAAAGATCCAAAAAGATTACGAAATTCAAGATGATTGCAGAATCATAAGAGAATATTGCAGAAATCGAGAACGAAGCTAGAGAGCTGAAGGGCTAGGTTCGTAGCTAGGTGTCTAGTAGAGAAAGCTTGTAGTAAATGGTCAGAAAGTGGGAAAATGGCCACTGAGACTTGTACCGGTTGAAGAAATGGATTGAAGGAGCTACGTGTAAGGAGTTGGGGCATGCATAAGCATATGAGGAAGGCTTAGGCACTTGGGAGATGTCTAAGTGCCTGGTAAGGGAAAATGTAGAAAATGACCAGTAACTCTATGCACCTGCATAAATGTTTGAGAGAGGCTTAGGTGTCTAGCTAAGCGCCTGACATGGTGCTAGACACCTAGCGAGGCTCTTGGCAAGAGAAAGTTTCAAAAAATGTGTGTTACTGCTAAAGAAAGGCTTGAGGAACATGCTTGCAAGGGCTAGGTGCCTAGGTAGATGCTTGAGACAGTGCTAGGCTCCTGGAGAAGAGCCAGGTGCCTAGCCAGGCACCTGACACAGGTTTAGCTTAGTGTTGGAAGACCGAAACCCTGAAGAGCCCCAGTCTGCATAGAAGTTGTAGACGTCTGGTTAGACAACTGGTTATATTATTGGCTAGACATTTGGGTAGATGTTTGAAGACATCTGTTAGAGGTCAGACAAATCCTTATTTAAAAAGAATCTCAGTCATAAGTTAAGAGGATTCTCCGAGGAGCAGATTTTGAAGTTTTATTTCTTGGAGGCATAACTGAAGGCTATAAATAGAGGAAACTGAAGTGAAGTCTGACAAGCAATCTTGAGCATCAAATTACAAGCTTAGGAATTTGTTTAGTTTACTACTTTTTTGGTAGTATTTATTCTGTTAGCTATGAGATTGTGAGTGGTGAGAGTGTGTCTCTTTGTAAGGTAGCTTGGTACCCATAAAGTCAAGCAGTATGTAAGGTTTTCTTAGTACTTTGAATAGTGAAACTCAGTAGACCAGGGAGGCATATTGAAGAAGTTGATGTAGGCACATCACATTACCAGACCACTATAACCTTTGCATTCATTTTCTCTTCCTTTACTCTTTTATTTTGGCTAGCATATCATTTTCAGTTTTAATATCGTGTTTGATTTAATTGTGCTAATAACCTAGGTTTATTTTGTAGAACCAATTCACCCCCTCCTTGGTTTTCCTGATACACTACAACAATATTAAAATAGATACATTTTTGTAATTTTACAAACAAAGAAAAAGTCAAAAAATCAAAATGCAAGGATGAAGTTCCACTCGTGGGTGTCAAAGTTTGTTAGAGAGTGTGATTCACCCTGGTTATTTTTCGTCTCCAAATTTTACAAGAAGGTTGGAAATTAAATTTTCGGCTTTGTGGTAGTGTTACTTTCTAGTAAAAATCATTTAAAAGTTCTAAATCTAAAAAATACTGTCTTGAGGTAACCAATAGCGCGTAAGGGTGACCAACTGGGCGGGAGGCGGTGCTTCCAGATCTCATTTTGTAAATTTCAATAATAGATTTCCAAGGATACCGGGGGTGCATTTTTCTAACCATTAGATGGTCCAATAGCTAAAAAATCTTGGAAGTAGAAAAAAAATTAAATAAGTGTATCTATTGAATTACCCAATTGCTTTTGTATTTACGTCATGAAAATTTGAATTATTGATGGTATCTTGGTCTAGAAAGGTTGAGGTACATTGCTAATTTATTTTGTATGTGTGTATTCCAAAAGTTTTTCTAGAAGCGTTTAGGTGATTCTATGTGTCCAATTTTTTTTTTTTTAACTTCAAGTATGAAACTACGTAGTTTTGATTTTATAATTAATTGAGATATAAAACTCAGTTCATAACTCTTTGAAAGCTAAAATAATAAAGCCCAATAAAAATAATATTGGTTTTATAATTAATTAGGATATAAAGTTCAACCCATAAACTTTATAAAACCTAATAAATTAGAACTATATATTAAAAGATATTAATAAGAATTCAATATAAAAAATCTAATCAACATAATAGTTAAATTGTAAACTATTGACCCTCACCCGTATTTTAATGATGACAAAACACAATTGTTATTATACTAACTAAGTATAGTAAGCAACAAAAGCGTTCAACCAAGGATCAAAGTTCAAGAACTCAAACCAAATCAAAGTATCAAGTGAAGACTGAAGAACTAGTATAGGTTTAAGGAATTAGAACCAATGTAAGTCTTACTTATACATTGTAATAGCTTGTTCAATGGCTCGAACAAAAAAATTTTCTAAACCGATCGTTTTAAAACAAGTATTTTAAATTAAAA
Organism: Bretschneidera sinensis; assembly: GCA_023935145.1. Classification (NCBI taxonomy): domain Eukaryota; kingdom Viridiplantae; phylum Streptophyta; class Magnoliopsida; order Brassicales; family Akaniaceae; genus Bretschneidera; species Bretschneidera sinensis. Next base: position 108,248,148 of record CM043702.1, read on the forward strand.
CAGAAAAACTGGGTTGGAAGACAATCCAGTCGACTGGGTACATATACCAGTCGACTGGTATATGAGACAGTAAGTCTCCAGTCGACTGGGTCATTCATACCAGTCGACTGGTAAAACGGACAGTAAGTTTCCAGTCGTTTGGATGAACAATACCAGTCAATTGGACACCCAGAAAGTCTGAAAACGTGATTTTTTCAGGTGACCCCAGTCGATTGGTGTCACGACCCAGTCGACTGGTAGTTCAAAAATATGACCGTTGGACTTCAAATCTGGACGTTTTAAAGCAAATCTTTTTCAAATTAAAGTCGTAACACCATATTATTTGATTGCTATATAAACTCATTCTATTAAGCATTCAATAAGAAGCTACACACATTCAAAAAGAGTTGATCTCACACAATCAAGTTATTATACTCTTGAAACACAAAAAGCTTTGAAATAATCTTATTGAGCCATTCTTCAAGCTTTACTTTGAAAGAGAGATATTATTCAGTTGTATAAGCTTCCATTAGCTGTTTCTCTACTATTTACTTTACATCATCTTTTATAAAGGGATTACTTCCAAAAGGAAGGGGATTAGTTCCGAGAGGAAGGGGATTGCTTCCGAGAGGAAAGGATTGTAAGGTTTGTGCAACACCGGGAAAGTTGTACGACTAAGTTACTTAGTGGATTACTTCAAAGAGTTCCTTGAAGAGAGTGGACGTAGGGTCGGAACGAATCCGATATTGCCGAACCACTATAATCTTAGTTTGCATCCTCTTCTCTTTAAACTCTTTATTTACAGCACATTATTTGTCTTAATTGTTTGCTGCTTATTCGTTTTTATAAACTTGTATTAATTCCGCAAAAAGTTTTAAAAACCAAATTCACCCCCCTCTTGGGTTGAAACCTCGATCTACAATTGGTATCAGATCTTTGTTCTCATATTTAGGCTTAAAATCCTTGAGTTGATCCAATGGCAGCAAATAGCTACTATGAGGGACACTCTTATACTAGACCACATTTGTTCAATGACTTCAATTATAACTATTGGAAAAACAGAATGAAAATCTTTGTCAAATGACAAGATTACAATCTATGGAGAGTCATTGAAGAAGGACCTAGAATTCCTACAAAAGAAATAGCTATTGGAGAGACTCATCATACAATGCCTAAACTCAAAACTGAGTACACTGACGAGGATTGTAGAATGATGTCTCTCAATAGTATAGCAACAAGTATGTTACATTGTGCATTAGATATTTCTGAATATAATAAAATATCTGCATGTGTTTCTGCTAAAGAGATATGAGACAAATTACAAGTCACATATGAAGGAACTAGTGAGGTAAAAAAGTCAAAAATTTACATTTTAATTTCTGAGTATGAATCCTTTAAAATGTCTCATGATGAAACTATTTCTGAAATGCACTCATGGTTCACCACTATTATAAATGGTTTAAAACTGCTTGGTAAGAATATTGAGAAGGTTGAACTAACCAGAAAAATCTTGAGATCTCTGCCACCAGAATGGAAACCAAAGAAGATAGCCATACAAGATGCCAAAGATCTTGACAAACTAGATGTTGAGACACTACTTGGGTCATTATTGACGTATGAGATGGAAGAAATGACTCCTATCGTCAATAATGATGAGAAGAAGAAAAAGCATATTGCTCTCAAAGCTTCTACGAGTAGCAAAGAAATGGAATCAGAAAAAGAAGCTGAGAGCAGCGAGGAAGATGGCGAAATGGCATTGATCACTAAACGATTTCACAGGTTCTTGAAGAAAAGTAAGAAATCTTACACAAAGGATACTACTCCGAAAAAGAACCGCTTATGTGCTATGGCTGCAAGAAGCCCGGTCACATTAGAGCTGATTCTCCGGTTTCAAACAAACCATACAAGAGCTTCAAAAAGAAAGCCATGATAGCAACTACCTGGAGCGATGACGAAGAAGATGAGTCATCGGACAAAGAAATCGGATACAAGGAAATTACCAACCTTTGTTTGATGGCAATCGACGATGAAAGTGAGGTAATATCTTCTCCTTCTACTAAGAATAATATTGTGAGTAGTAGTGAAGAACTGCTAGAAGTAATAAATGAAATGCATGTGGAATTGAAGAAATTTGATTCTAGAAATTCCGTTCTTAAGAAAGAGGTATCATCTCTCTCTAAAGAGATGATAAGTCTTAGAGAAGAAAAAGAAAAGTTATCGTCTTTACTGTATGATTCTTCTCAAGATTTTTTCAAAGATGAAAATGAGAATTTAAAAAATAAAATTTCTGAATTGAATAGCACTATATCAAGGCTTATGCTTGGAAAAGAAAAACTTGATGAAGTGCTTTCTTCCTAAAGATTGAGTGGAGGAAAATCTAGTGTAGGATACTCTCTTTTGGGAAAGCAAAAATCAAAAGAGAGCTTATTCATGAAAGCCTCATGTGAAGCCTCTACTTCAAGAAACCCTAGCAAGATTAAAAGCACTCCCTCATTAAATGCTAGGAATTCAAATGTTCATACAAAAATGAAGCAACCTGGAAATATACATGCTTATATGTATGCACACTCTAGAAATGCTCATACACATCCTAGAAATAACCAACATGCACATTCTAGGAATAATATGTATAATCAACATATGCACTCTGCTCATACTCATCCTAGGAATTACCATCATGGTTATCCTAGAAATAATATGCATACACATAATAATGCTAGCATGTATCCTAGAATGCATCATCATTCATTTTCTGGAAATGACATGCATTTTCATACTCCTCACCATGGAAACATGTATCCTAGGAGCTATTATCCTAAGGATTATAGGAATGCACATGTAAGATATCCTAGAAATTTTAATTACTACCATCCTAGGATTGTGCATCATCAATATGTACATAGATCTCCATATACTGTTAAGAAAGTATGGGTTCCAAAAGGAATCGTGTTTTCTAGAACTAACCCTAAAGGACCCAAGAAATTTTAGGTACCTAAAAGTGCTATCGTATATCCTTGTGTGATGTAGATATGTCTCCACACCAAGGAGAAAGGTAACTGTTGGTACCTTGATAGTGGATGCTCGAAGCACATGACCGATGATAAAAGTGTATTCAAGGAGCTAACTCTAAGAGATGGTGGACTTGTGACCATTGGAGACAATACTAAAATAAAGATCATCGGGCATGGAAAAGTCGGTAATGATTTCTCAACCTTAGATAATGTATTGCTAGTACAAGGCCTTAAGCCAAATTTACTTAGCATTAGTCAACTATGTGACAAAGGCTTTAAAGTCACATTTGAGACCTCTCATTGTCTAGTTATAGACATCAAGAGCAATAAGATCAAATTTATTGGTCATAGACATGAAAATGTCTACATAGTTGATTTGAAATCCTTACATTCTAAAAATGAAAAATGTTCTCCTGCTTTTAGTGAAAATTCATGGCTATAGCATAAAAGGCTTGGTCATGTAAACATGAACTTGCTAAAAATCGTTTCAAGAAAAGATTTAGTCATTGGACTTCCTAAAATCAATTTTGAAAAAGACAAAGTATGTGATGCTTGTCAAATGGGAAAACAAACTAGGATTTCTTTTAAAGCAAAAAACGTAGTCTCAACTACTAGACCTTTAGAACTTTTGCATATGGACTTATTTGGTCCAATTAGTACCATTAGTCTAGGTGGCCATCAATATACTCTTGTTATTGTTGATCACTATTCAAGATACACCTTTGTTATTTTTATTGCTTACAAGGATGAAGCTTTCAAAGGATTTGAAAAGTTTTGCAAAAAGGTACAAAATGAAAAAGGAATTTGTATTTCAAGCATAAGAAGTGATCATGGCAAAGAATTTGAAAATCAAAGCTTTTCAAAATTTTGTGATGAAAATGGAATTAATCACAACTTTTCAACTCCTAGAACTCCTCAACAAAATGGAGTTGTTGAGAGGAAAAATAGAGTTCTAGAAGAATTTTTAAGAACTATGCTGTGTGAAAATAGTTTACCAAAATACTTTTGGGCTGAAGCCGTGAACACTTCTTGCTATATCTTAAATAGAATTTTGATAAGACCTCTGCTTGATAAAACTCCATATGAACTATGGAAAGGGAGAAAGCCCAATATCTCCTATTTTTGTGCATTTGGCTGTAAATGCTTCATCTCAAATAATAATAAAACTAACTTGGGTAAATTTGATTCTAAGACTGATGAAGGAATATTTTTAGGATATTCAACATCTAGTAAGGCTTATAGAGTTTTCAATAAGAGAACTCTAGTAGTAGAAGAATCTGTACATGTAACTATTGATGAATCTAACCCAATTAGTAGTAGAGAAGTTTTCTTTAAAGATGATGCAGATTTTATTCCAAGAATGGAAACTCCTACTCCCATTGTTGACCCAAAAGAGAGTCCACCTCAAGCAAATGAAGAGATGGAAACTCCCAATTTGGACCAACCATCCTCAAGCCAACAAGAGGAAAGTCTACCCAAAGATTGGAGGTATGTAAATAATCACCCAATTGATCAAGTAATTGGTGATCCTTCACAAGGGGTAAGAACTCGTTCTTCTATTAGAAATATTTACAATTTTGTAGCTTATTTGTCTCAAGTAGAACCTAAGACATTTATAGAAGCTGAAAAAGATAATGATTGGATGATTGCAATGCAGGAAGAGATAAATCAATTTGAGAGAAACAATGTTTGGAAACTAGTTCCAAGACCTAAAGATCATTCAATAATTGGAACTAAATAGGTATATCGAAATAAAATGGATGAAAATGGTATAGTAACTAGAAATAAGGCTAGACTAGTTGCTAAGTGATATAATCAAGAAGAAGGAATAGACTTTGATGAAACCTATGCTCCCATAGCTAGATTAGAAGCTATTCGAATGTTATTAGCCTTTGCTTGCTTTAATAAATTCAAACTATTTCAAATGGACGTAAAAAGTGCCTTTTTAAATGGCTTTATAGAAGAAGAGGTTTATGTTGAGCAACCTCTTGGATTTGAAAATCCTAGTCTTCCAAATCATATCTACAAGCTTTCTAAAGCTCTATATGGGTTGAAGCAAGCTCTAAGGGCATGGTATGAAAGACTAAGCAATTTTTTTATTGACAATAATTTTGTTAGAGGTAAAATAGATGCAACACTCTTCACAAAAACTCACAAAAATGACACTTTGATAGTTCAAATATATGTTGATGATATTATATTTGGTGCTACTAATGAATCTATGTGTCAAGAGTTTGCAAAGTGCATGCAAGGTGAATTTGAAAACCTACTTCCTTGGACTTCAAATCAAGCAACTAAAAGGAGGCATCTTCATCAATCAACAGAAGTACATTAAGGACCTACTAAAAAGGTTCGGAATGGAAAGTTCAAAGCCACTTGGAACGCCTATGAGCACAACTACAAAACTTTATCTTGATGAAGAAGGTAAAACTGTAGATACTAAACATTATAGAAGCATGATAGGTGCTTTACTTTATTTCACTGCAAGTAGACCTGATATAATGTTCAGTGTATGCATGTGTGCTAGATTTCAGTCTAATCCTTAGGAATCACATGTAGTTGCAGTAAAAAGAATCCTTAGATATCTACAAGGAACCCAAACCATAGGATTATGGTACTCTAGAGAATTATCTTTTGAGCTTGAAGGATATTCAGATGCTGATTTTGCTGGATGTAGGTTAGATAGAAAAAACACAAGTGGTACATGCCAATTCTTAGGAGCTATGTTAACCTCTTGGTTTTCCAAGAAACAAAATTCCGTTGCACTATCAACCGCCGAGGCGGAATACGTTGCAGCCGGAAGTTGTTGTGCCCAAGTAATTTGGATGAAACAACAACTAGAAGACTATGGCATGAACCTAAAAAACATCCCAATATTTTGTGATAATACTAGTGCTATCAACCTAACCAAGAACCCTATTCAGCACTCTAGAACAAAGCACATAGAAATAAGACATCATTTCTTAAGAGACCATACTCAAAAAGGTGATATAAGATTAGAATTCATACCTTCGAAAGATCGAATAGCTGACATTCTTACAAAACCTCTAGGTGAAGCCAGTTTTTGTAAAATTAGAATGCTGATGGGATTGCTGGATTATGATAAACTGAATATCTGATTGCTCCTTCATTCATCATATGCATGTTTGACATCTAGTGAAAGAGTATTAATTCTTGTTTAAATATCTCCCTCACTCAAGATGTCATAAATAAACAAATTTCGTGCTATAATTCAAGACTAGAAATTTTCCTAAGGGTCCAGTTGATTGGTAAATCTATTTCAGTCAACTGGTAAGTCACTACCCTTTCATCCAGTCGATTGGTAAATATGATCCAGTCGACTGGTAAGTCTCTGCCTCTCTTCCAGACGACAGGTAAATCCTATCCAACAGTCTGGTATCTCTAGACCCTGTTTGGAGCCAATTTTTTGAAAATCAGTTGTTATCCAGTCGACTGGTAAATTCAATCCAGACGACTAGTATCTTACTGCCAGTTCATCCAGTCGACTGGTACATGAACCCAGTCGACTGGTATGAAAACTATTCATCTTTTCAAAGGGATCCAGTCGACTGGTAACTCGACCCAATCGACTGGTATCGCGATTCTATAAAAATGACTGTTCATTTTTCTGATTTTTTACGCCATTTTCGAGCACCCCTGCTTTCTCTCTCTAGAAAAATTCATCCTTTTTGATCTAAAACCATCCAAACATCATCTAAACACACTGATCTACACATCCATAACGAGATTTTTAACTTTTTACGGTTAAAATCTCTTATTTTCACTAAAATCTCTTTTACCCAAAAACTTCAAATTTCTCCAAAATGTCTGATAAAATCCGTGTTAAATTCACTATTAGTGGACCAAATGCACCTAAGAAGCCAAGGACTACAAAACCCTCGGCATTGGAGTCATGTGGGAAAGGGGTAGCAGGCTCGTCAAACAAAGCACCTAGAACAGAGCTTGATGAGTCCCTGTTTTTCAATCCTGCGATAAAGGCGAGGTATAATTCAATAATCCGTCATAAAAAGATCATGACGGGTAGAGTTGTAGACTACTCTATTTGTCATGGAAATTTTGATATATTGCCAGCCTTTAAGGCGATTCACTTGACCCCATTGGTCAAAGTGCACGAAAATTTTTACCCGAGACTGATTCACCAGTTCTACACGAACTTGGTGAAACCCAGTCCTCTGGCTCTGAGATTCAGAACCAGAGTCAGTGGTGTGGAGTTTGAGGTCAACACTGACCTCCTCATGAGCTTACTGAGGATCCCTGCAAGGGGGATCCAATGGAGTCTGGATGGATGGCCAGACAACTTCGACGTTGAGGTGGCCCGTCAGATAGTCAGGAGAGACCCTAACTATGTGTACAGACCCACTACATTTCATACATGTAGTGATATACCCCTCGACTCGAAGCTGTTTCAGCTGATAGTGAGTTGGACTATCCACCATAGACTCGAGAGTCGAGGGTATCTATCTAAGATAGATACGGTATTGATTTGGTGCCTTAAATCTGGGCACCACTTCAATATTTATCCTCTGCTGCTCGCCAACATGATAATGGCAAAGCGAGCGACTCCGGGTGTCTTCCTTACGGGATACTCATTACACTCATACTCCAGCACTTCCGGGTGCCTCTGTCAGCCTCCGAGGCTCAGGATATTGGACCGACGGACATCATCAATGTCTCATCAATAAAGAAGATGGAATGCACGGTTCGAGACGGCATCCTCTATCCAAAAGCCGGGAAGCGCTTACGGACAGTAAGTTTCCAGTCGTCTAGATGAACAATACCAGTCAATTGGACACCCAGAAAGTCTGAAAACGTGATTTTTTCAGGTGACCCCAGTCGATTGGTGTCACGACCCAGTCGACTGGTAGTTCAAAAATATGACCGTTGGACTTCAAATCTGGACGTTTTAAAGCAAATCTTTTTCAAATTAAAGTCCTAACACCATATTATTTGATTGCTATATAAACTCATTCTATTAAGCATTCAATAAGAAGCTGCACACATTCAAAAAGAGTTGATCTCACACAATCAAGTTATTATACTCTTAAAACACAAAAAGCTTTGAAATAATCTTATTGAGCCATTCTTCAAGCTTTACTTTGAAAGAGAGACATTATTCAGTTGTATAAGCTTCCATTAGCTGTTTCTCTACTATTTACTTTACATCATCTTTTGTAAAGGGATTACTTCCGAAAGGAAGGGGATTACTTCCGAAAGGAAGGGGATAGCTTCCGAGAGGAAGGGATTGTAAGGTTTGTGCAACACCAGGAAAGTTGTACGACTAAGTTACTTAGTGGATTACTTCAAGGAGTTCCTTGAAGAGAGTGGACATAGGGTTGGAATGAATCTGATATTGCCGAACCACTATAATCTTAGTTTGCATCCTCTTCTCTTTAAACTCTTTATTTACAACACATTACTTGTCTTAGTTGTTTGCTGCTTATTCGTTTTTATAAACTTGTATTAATTTTGAAAAAAGTTTTAAAAACCCAATTCACCCCCCTTGGGTTGAAACATCGATCTACATAAACTAACTTAAATTAGATATTTAACAAAATTATATATATGATTACATCATAAAAAAAATGAGAAGAAATTGAGTTTACATAATTTTTTTTTTCATTACAACATAATTATGGTATTTGTAGTTATGTGAGCTATCTATAAAGTCTAATTTAAAAACCCTATAAAGATCTAAAATAATAAAATAAATTTTACTGAACTTAAAATAAATAGTTATTTACACCATATAGGGTTTCTTAATTTATAATTTAACTAATTATAAGATTAAATTTCAAGTTTTTAACTTATACATTCACATTTTATACTCATATGTTATATTGAGTAGATAAAAATATCTATAATAAATAGTTATTTATTTGATTATTTTCGTAAAATTAAATTTAATGCTAATGCCTTGAGTTCTTCTTTAATTATTTGACATTTGTGCACATGTTATATTTTTTTTATCGGTATTAACATGTTATGTTATGTTAATTAATAAAATTTTATCAAGAAATAAATAACAATTTTTTTTTAAAAATTTCAATAAATGAAATAATAAAATCTTAACATAATTAACTAACACAGATACTTTAAACTCTAATATTCAATAAATTATCTTTTTTTCTAACACTAACTCGACTTAGTTTTATTAATATATAGCTATATAAACCTCATTCTATATACCTACAAATGATTAAAATAGTAAATTTAAATCTATAAAATTTTCAAAGTAGGAAAAATAAATAAGTAGTAAACGAACTTAAACGAGATCTTCAATAAATTGAACATATGATATCATGTTATAAAAATTAAATAAAAATAGAGAAGCAAGTGGCCTCTTGCCACAAGCTTTATTTTCTATCTTCTTTGAGAGATTAAAATTTAGTATCATTATTTTTATTATAAAATCTAATTTATAAACATTGTAAAAATAAAAATAAAATTTATTTTTAGATTAATCGGTAGTATAAGCCAAACAAGATTTTTCAGCAAATTGAATTACTGAGATTGTATTCTAAATACATACCATATATATAGCTTCGGTAAAAAAAAACAATTAATTGTTTATCAATGTAATGTATTAAATTTCAATACTATAATATTTTAGCATGCATTTAAATATGAACAATCATACGGAAGCTTTAAATCATATATATATATATATATATATATATATATATATAAGATATATTTTACTTATTCTCTTATAATATTTTATATTTCTTATCCAAATATAAGAACTATGTAACTAATTGAATAATATTTTTTTACAATAAAATAATAATATTTTACACATTTTTTTTTTATTCAATGCACGGATACAACTACTAGTGTATACTGCCCATTAACCCTTCAATTAGTAATCATATCATCATGGTGCAATATACTCCTATTTTATTTTTTATAAAACAATATACTCTTATTGATGACAGAAATAATTGTTGAAAGTATGGATATAACTCATGCCTCTATGGGCTTTTAGGTACCTCCAAATTAATGATGCCTTTTGTGTTCTATGAAGCCACGTATGCAAAGATATGGGATACTTCATCAACTTCTCAAAGACTATATCCATAGAGAGCTTCATTTTCGTGGGTATTGGAAACCTTGCTTGCAAGTGAGACTAACTACCGAAGGTAAGAAATGAGTATAAGCTTCTCCTTCAACAAGAAGATTTTGCAGAAAATTTTAGAAGCTTATAAGGTGCAAAAGATGTTTATTTTTGGTCTCACTAATTTATACTAAATTTATGCAGTACGTCATATTTACTCATAAGTGTTGAAAGACCAAAATAAATTAGGTGAAAACTAATTTCAATTATAATTCTTTTCTACTTTGATGAAATTCATATTTCATTTTTTATTTAAGTTTCATGTCATTACAAATTGCTAACCGTTCATTATTGATATAATTGATTATATCTCCATAAGTTAACCAGTCATAAGGAATGGATCCTAAATTTTGATCTTTGATCCTTCACCTTACATTTTCTGCAAAAAGTCTTGGAAGGCCATAAATGAACTTTTCTTTCCGGAATGAATTTTGACAATCTTTTCTTGTAAATACTTTTGTCAGGAAAAATGTTTGTACCATCTAAAATCTTGAAGTGTTGAACAAGTTAATTTTGAAAGTACTTTTGAAATCCTTTCTTGAAAACCATCTGGTTCACCAACAAAATGTTTTGTTATTACATATATTAAAGTTGAAACAACAATTTGTTCAGTATCAACTCTAATTTGCTGTTGACTAGTTGATTGATCTATTACGATCATATTGTATTGTCTAGTTCCATTTTGAAAATTTGATCTTTCTTGATCAGAAAGATAACTATCCCACCACCTTCGGTTTGACCAATAAATCTGGCTATGATTAAATTGTTATTTTATGATCTATATTTGAATCGTTTGTTTTATAAACAGTAGTTGCCATTGTCACTTCTTGAAGTAAGTTTAATATTTATTGTTTACTATGACCATTTATGTTCCATTCACAAATGCTATGATTGTCATATTTGGCTTGAGTATTAGTTTATTTATCTTCAAATTGGAGATCTGCAGGAGTAGTGTAATACCTGTACTCTTAGAGTATGGGTAAAGAAGTAAATTGATAAATATGACATGAAATTAAAATAATATAAATGTGAAAGATTTATTATTGAATAAAATAATTCTTTTAAAAAAAAACAGACACGTGGTTGTGTAAAGAAAAAGAAAAGAAAAGGAAAATGAAAAGAAAATTGAAGTGTCCAGACAAAAGAAAAGGAAAAAGAAAAAGAAAAAAAGAAGAAAAAAAAGGGATGGTGTCAACACCTGGAGCATAGGTGTTAACAAATTTGCCAACATGCAATTGCATGTTGGACAGATAGATGCAAGAAAAATGGTGGCGGTGATATATATATATATACACACACACACACACACTTTTTACTTTATTTTAATTATTCTTACAAAATCTTGTTTGGTTTTCTTCAATTTCAATTCAAGCCACTCTCTTTCTTTAAAAAGTTGGGGACTGAAAGAAAAGTTGAAAGAGTAAAATTTTGAAGGAATTGTGGGAGAATTTTACAGAGAGTCACGGAAAGCTCTAAAAAAAACAAAAGGTGTTGATGATCAGCAATTGGGTGAAATTGCTAAATGGAGTAGGAAAGGCAAGGAGGTGATCCACGGGTAGCTGTAAATGCTACGTGGTGAGTTAGATTTACTTTAAGTAATCAAGATAAATATGAAATATATAATGATAGTATTTGAATATATTAACTTATGATTTGGTGATAGATGAAAGTTGGTTTATAGGTATGATAGGAATAAGTGATGTGTAGAGAATTATTATATCAGAAATAATATTATTGGAATAATTAGTCGATTTAATAATAAAGGTGATAAGTGAAATTCTTGATGAACTATGGATGATGAGTTGATATGATATATGAGGAGAAGAAATTAGTGAAATTGATCAAATAATAATTTGAGAATAAGTAGGATAGCTAAATTGAATGTCTGTATACATGCTTGTTTTTATATTATTGTTCATATGTATATTTCATATCATTGTTCATATGCATATGCATGAAATAAAAGAACTGGGAGGAGGCCAGTCTAAATGAAAAACCACGACAGCCGGTATATGTTGGAAATAAAAGAACCGAGAGGGCAACCAGTCTAAATAAAATAAAAGAACCAGGAAGACAGCCGGTCTAAGATAAAAACATTTCGACATGTGGGAAGACGTTCCCTAATAATCATTCATGCATTGCATCTGTTTTAAATATTGATTTTATTACTGAAATGTTGAAGTGTTGTTTTGTTATTGTAAATTTATTTATAGATGAATGAGTCTCACAGAGAGACAATTATGGTGAGAAAGAAATATGGAAATATGATATGATAAGAACTATCTAAATGATAGACTATATACTGTGAACCTCGTAACGAGGAAATTATGAGATTTAATTGATGGTCTTAAGGTGAACAAATAAATAAGAAGAAGAGATTTATAGAGAATGGGGTTTATGATATGTGTAGGGATAGTAGAATGCTATTATCAAGTTATATGATATATAAATGATTAAATATTAAAAGACTATTTATATAAATTGAATACTTCTAGTAAATTTAATTCACTGAGCTTGTGAAGCTCATCGCTCAATGTTAAAAGATTTCAGACAGCAGGCATGACAAATAGTTGGTGAGCTGAGATTTAGACGGATTCATTATCTGTAAGCCACGTGGTCCACATTCTTAGATGATGAGTCTTAAATATTGCATATTTAAGACCCTTAACTTATATTTGTTATGCTCTTAGTTAGTAGTATTTCACTTTATTTTATGTTTATTTTTTTTTTTTGTGTTTTGTGTATTTTTATAGGTTTGTGGAGAAAATGAAGCAATTCAGGAGATGTGAAGCTTCAGGAGCAATAGCGATCAATCGCACTATGTTGCGATCGAGCGCATGGTTAACAATCCCACATCGAAATGTTTGCAGTACAGTGTACCTGCGATCGAGTGCACCAGACACGCGATCGAGCGCACATGCGATCGTACGCACAAGACATACGATCGATCACACTTGTGATCGATCGCATCATTCTGCAATCGAGCGCACTCGGACAGTATCCCACATCGAATTTGAAACCTATGCTACTCCGGGACTCCCCCTATATAAGCACCATCTGACTTCATCATTCAGTGTGCAATTCTTTGTGCCATTGGGTACAATTCCTGGGCCACTTTGGTGTTAACCGGTGGACGTCTGCTAGCATTCTGGTGGATCCCGAAGGCTTTGCTACCACGAGGGGAAGCGCCGCCCATCAGCGAGTGGAATTTCTCCCATGTAAAGTTATTTATTTCTTTTTATTTAGTTGTTTTAGTTTAATGTTTAGCACTTTTTATTATGAATTATAGTTTCATAATTATGAGTGGCTAAAATCTTCAGCTAAGGTTGAAGATGAAGTCCTGCCATTGTTTGGCATAGTAGTTCAGATTTGCTTGTACAAATCTGACATTTTTATAGTATAAATGTTCTGTCAATTATTTGAGTTAATCTTGTGATTGATTGAGTTTGAATTGTTCTGTTGGATATTCCTTGTGTTTCATCTGATGGATACATTGAATTGTTTTTGATTAAATTGGATTTCCTTTGTGATTTGTTGAGAGCGGATACATTGGACGCTTTTGGTTTAATTGGGATATTCTTTGTTTTTTGTCTTATAGTTAGATTCATGGAATATTTTGATAGGCTATGTTTTTAGGACATATATGCTAAAACTTTGGTGGGGTGGATTCGGAAACCTTAGTGTTTTTCATTAGTTTTTAAATCAATTTAATTTAAGTTTATATTTCTTTTGCAACATATAATTACAAATTTGGAACTAGGTTAAAATAGACTTAGTTTAGATAAAAATATATATTCACAACGCAATTCCCTGCGGATTCGACCTTGCACTTGCACACACTATATTGCAAACGACTCGTGCGCTTGCGAGTAATTTAAAACTCACAACAAGTTTTTGGTGCCGTTGCCGGGGAATTGTTTGGTTTGTGAAAATTTTTGGTCTGAATTGATTTTATTTTTCTACTAGTTAGTTATAAAAAAAATGTGGATGAATCCAGCACCGGTTTCACAGTCCTTAAAGGACACCATTAAGGAGTACATGAAAATGACCGGCCTGTCCATCAATGCTGCCAACACAATCAATGTTGATAACTGTTCCATTTGTGCTAGTCCTATGCATTTAGCACAAAATTGTCCATCAATGTCGGCTTTTGCCGAGTATCCCATCGAACAAATGAATGCTTTCAATGAGTGTTGTTGGCAATCAAATGGATCTTACTCCAAAATGTACAATCCAGGGTGGTGGGACCACTCTAATTTTTCATGGGAGCAGAACCAACTGATGAATCAGGGAGGAGCCCCTTATCATGCTCACAATCAATACCCTCCCAAATTTCCTCTGCCAGTTCCAAGTTATAGTCACTCAGTCTATCTAGCACCATTACCTGCTTACTAAGCTCCCATTCAAACACCAGTGCCAGTTTCACAGTCACTTGACGACACCCTTAAGGAGTACATGAAAATGACTAGCCAATCCATGAGCGAAGTAATGAGTGCAACAATAGAAAACACCCAAGCAATTGCCAAGCTAGAGAGTCTAATGGATCAAATCGCAAGTTACGTGGGTGAAGGAGAGAATGGAGAGTTCCCCAGTCAACCTGATCCTAACCCAAAGGAACAGTTTGCGGTGGGAAATTTATCAACTCCTATGCATTGGCAGGAACAAGTGCAATCAACTGTCCCACACTTGTCTGGGAGACAAGTGTACAATCAAGTGGAAGAGAACCCTGCTATGCACCAAGGGCAAGAAAGTGGCAACAATGAAAAGAGAGATGCTGAGCCATCTATAGCCACACCTATCATTAAGGATCTCCCTAGGTCGTTTTTACCTAAAGCGCCTTACCTTGAGAGATTACAAGCGCCCAAGAAAGGAGAGGAGTTTGAGGATCCCCTGGAGGCATGCTTTGCTCACTTTTGAGAGGACTTGGGCTTAGATAAGTTACTCGAGGAAGTGAATGCCATTTTGGAGTCTGATCCTCAGAAGAGCAGTGAGACGGAGGAACTATGGATGAATCACGTATTGAGGACCCCTTGGAGGCATGCTTTGCTCAATTTGAAGAGGATTTGAGCTTAGATAAGTTGTTTGAGCAAGCAAATGCTACTTTGGAGTCTGTTCCTCAAAAGATCAGTGAGACGGAGGAAACCACAACACCTGAACCCCTCAAGAAGGAACTTAAGCCTTTACCGGACAATCTTAAGTATAAGTTCCTAGGTCCAGCAGATTCTTTGCCTGTGACTACAGCTTCAAATTTGGTTGATGCTCAAGAGGATAAATTATTGGACTTAAGAGAGCACAATGAAGCTATCGGTTAGACTATTGAGAATATCAAGGGGATAAGCCCCTCGGTGGTGATGCACAAGTTACATATTGAGGAGAATGCCAAGCCATCGAAGGAGCCACAAAGAGGGCTCAACCCAGCTATACAAGAGGTTCTTATTCTTTATCCAATCTTTGATAGCAAGTGGGTGAGCCCGATTCATGACGTGCCAAAACAGGCTAGATTGGCGGTAGTAATAAATAAAGACGACGAGTTGGTTTAAACTCGAGTTCAGTCAAGATGGAGAATGTGTCTAGACTACCGTAAGTTGAATGCTACCACACTAAAGGATCATTTTTCACTCCCATTTATTGATTAGATGGTGGAGTGTTTATTTGGACACGATTACTAATATTGGGTCTGGCTGAAGACGTTAAACTTAGCGCTCATGGGAGGCACCCCACAGCTTATCCTTTATGTTTATTTATTATTTTACGTATTTATGATTAATGTTTGTTTTTAGTATTTTTTGTTTTCTAGTCTTTTATTTTTCAGGGACAATGCATACTTCAGTTAAAGTTTAGGGGTATGCTATGAGCCATACCAGTCCAGATAGTTCTCCATATCTCAAGTCAGCTCTTTCCATATTAGTCACACATTGGGGTCAATGTGTAATTTAAGTTTGGGGGTATGGGAGACATATCACACACTTTGTCCTAATTTGTTGTCTTTTCATCGTAAAGATAAATGCATGTTCATGTTCGTCTAAAAATTTTGGTTGATCTGAAAAATTGTGATGTAATTTCATTGGTGAGTTTAAAACTTTGAACACATGATCTAATGATAGAGTTTAAACTTTAGTTACTTACTTTAGGCATTTTCGAGAATTCACATGTTTGATCTAATCTCACACGAGCACATTAGCACATATTTGTGTGAGGTATGACATGTGAGTTGAATGTATACGTTTCCTTGTCTTAACTGAAACCGGATGACTTGTTGGATAAACACTTGGGCAAAAAGTAATGAATGACAATCTTTAGACATTTGCTAAAACTCATACCTGGGACTTGGTTGATTTACCTTATGGTAAAACTGCAATTGGTTGTAAGTGGGGCTATAAAATTAAAAATCATTCTGATGAGTCTGTTGAACATTATAACACTTGTCTTGTAGCTAAAGGTTATGCTCAAGAATATGAAACTGACTATGAAGAAACATTCGCTCATGTTGTTCGTCTTACATCTGTTCATAGTTTGCGCTATCACTGCAGTACAAAAATGAAATCTGTTTCAAATGGATGTCAAAAATGTCTTTCTCAATGGTGATCTTGATGAAGAACTTTATATGAAACCCCATCTTAGGTATGATCACCCACCTGATAAAGTGTATCGTCTACGAAGAGCTTTGTATGATCTTAAACAAGCTCCTAGAGCTTGGTTTACAAAATTTAGCTCCACTGTCAGCTTGGTTTCACTTTAAGTCTCTATAACATTGCACTTTTTTTCAAGAAAATTGACAAAGGTCACATTTTTCTCTTATTTTATGTTGATGATATGATCATGATAGGTGATGATATACAAGGTATTTTTGAGCTCAAAACATTTCTTAGTTGAGAGTTTGAAATGAAGGAATTGGGTTTTCTTAGCTACTTCTTGGGTCTTGAAGTATCATTTGATTCTATTGGTTATCATTTATTTTAAGCTAAGTATGCTTATGATCTTCTTACTCGAGATGGTTTGACAGATAACATGATTATTTCTACTCCTCTCGAGGTCAATGTCATGTTTATCTTTATTGATGGTCAACCTCTTAGTGATCCCACACTTTATCATCAATTGGTTGGGAGGTTGGTATATCTCACTATGACTCATCTTGATCTTTCTCACATTGTTCATATCGTTAGTTAGTTTATGTATACACCTCGTACCACTCATTTTGTTGTTATTCTTTGCATTCTTCGGTATATCAAATGTGCTTTGTTTCATGGCTTGCAATTCTCATCTCAATCTTCTCTTGAGTTACATGCTTATTCCGATGTTGATTGGGTTGGGGATCTTATTAATCAACGTTCTACCATTGGTTTCTACTTCTTTTTGGGTGACTCAAAATAAGTTCTTACTTTTAGATCCAGTACCAAGTCAGAATATCGTGGTATTGCTGATATTGTTGCTAAATTTCTTTGGCTTCATCGATTACTACATAATATGGGTGTTACATATTCTGCTGTCACTATTATTTATTACGATAATTAGAGTGCCATAACTATTGCTCATAGTGATTTTTTTCATGAACAAACCAAACACATTGAGAATGATTGTCACTTTGTTCGTCAACACGTTGACTGTGGTACCATTCGCCTTATTTTTTTTCACTTCGTTACTCAGATTATTGATGTCTTCACTAACTCAGTTACCTTATCGTTTTCATGAGTTAGTTGGTAAACTCAAGTTGGCATATACTTTATCACTTTAAGTTGAAGGGAGTGTTAGAATATATTATGAGAATTTATTATTACTAGTTGTCTAAGCAATTGTATAGTTATAATTCAGTAAGTACACAGTACAATTTTTCAAAATCCTATTTCTTTCTTTTTCTCTAACAAAGAGGAAATCAGAAAGAACAACAATTTTGTCGATTATTGAAGCGTGTTTATGTCTGTGTTGTTTCTCAATATTCTTTTAACTTTTTAAATATTTTCACACGTGAAATTCTTATTGCATTTAAATAAGCTATTGGTTAACCTTTAATCTAGCTTAATTATAACGTTCCAAACATTAAGAAGATCAAAGTCGCTCACACCATGGAAAAGAAGACAGGTATCTCTAATTGTCTGACATATAGATCTAATGGACTTCCAATTATTATTTTTATTTTAAAAAAAACAAAAAACAAACTACTCCTATATGAAGTTCATTATTATTGTATTGTGGTTCCGTAAACAAAAGGTTTTCCTCTGAATTTTGTGTGAATGGTGAAACCTTCCTCTCTTCATCATGTTTTCTTTTAATGATTATCGTGATAGGGTTAGTGGTAGTGGTAGTGATAGTATGAGTTGTAATGAGAGTAAGAGTAGTGATGATCTAGAGAACGAGGTGGAAGATGTCTTCGGTGGTGAGGAGTCCCTTACTCTAGTTCCTTATAAAAGGGAGAATGGTTCTTCTTCTTCAAAAGGTAACCATGTCCTTTCTGAGCTGAGGGAGGATATGAGTATGGATGAAAGGATAAATTAGGCTTACATAGCAAACTTGATTCCCAATGTTTTAGAGTAAGAGAACCTTCAGGTCCTTAGGCTTGAATATAGGATACCAGAGGAGTTTGAACTTTGAAATGCTGGGGTAAAGAAAGTGCTTCTAATGATCTTCGGGAGGGAGGTCCTTATGAGATATGTGTGTATGTCCACCACCTAAAGACCAGACTTAGGTTTCCTCTTCATCACTTTTTCTGTCGTATTTTGAGCTACTTTGACATAGTTTTGTGTTAGCTCGTTCCTAACTCTCTACCCTTAGTGATGGCGTTTATATATGTTTGCACAAAAGTGGAGGGTTTGATGAATATCAGTGTTTTTAAGTGTAACGACCCATCCTGGATTGGCCACCCTTGAGACAGTATCATCACATTTTGAAAATCCCAGCACGACATATATATGCAACAATAAAAATAATACTAATAGAATTTCTTTTATATCATTTTGATATTAACTTAAACATAATATACAACATAAAATGCAAGAATATTTACAAATAAATTTTTATTTATTTCATTTTCTCAATTGTCTGAGGATATTGACAAATACGTGGCTTACAAAAAATGATTTCGTCTGACTCTCAACCCACCAGACTATTTGTCCTGCCTATATATGAAATCATTGTACAATGAGAGATGAGCTTCATAAGCTCAGTGAATTAAATTTACTAAAAGTATTCAAATTGCATAAATAACCCTTTAATATTGAATCATTCATCTCTCATATAACTGGATAGTAGTATAATGTTTAACATTCAAATAATTCTTATCATATCATATTTCAATGTCTTTTTCTCACTGTAACTGTCTGTCTCTGTGAGACTCATTTATTTACAATTACATGCATAACATCAACAACATTCAGTAAAAATATCAACATGTAAAACACATGCAATGCATGAATTATTATAATGGGAACATCTTCCCACATGTCGACATGTTTTTATTATCTTAGACCAGCCCCTTTCTGGTTCTTTATTTCCAGCATATACCGGCTGTCACGGTATTTATTTTCAGCATATACCGACTGTCATGGTGTCCCTTTTATTTCCAGCATATACCGGCTATCACGATATTTATTTCCAGCATATACCGACTGTCATAGTGTCCTTTTTATTTCCAGCATATACCGGTTGTCACGGTTTTTCAATTAGAACGGCCCCTTCCTGTTTCTTTCAGTTTTCTTCTTTAATGTATATGCATATGAACAATGATATGAAATATGCATATGAATAATAATATAAAAACCACATGAATTCAAAATATTTAAATTAACTATCCAATCTCTCCTCAATTTTCTTCTTCTCATAAATCACATCAAATCATCCATCATAGCATGTCAAGATCCACTAAATTTCATCTTACCATAATTCATATCAAAACATCAACTACAACTCATTAAGAATTTCACTTATCGCTTTTATTATTAAATTAACTTATTATTCCAAAAATATTATTTCCCACCTAATAATTTTCTACATGTCCAACAATTTCTATCATACTTATCAATCAATTTCTCATCTACCATCAAAACATAAGCTAATAATTTATTTTAATATTATCACTAGACATTTCATTTTTATCTACATTACTTAAAGTAAATCTAACTCACCACGTAGCATTTAAAACTACCCGTGGATCACCTCCTTGCCTTTCCCGTTCCTCTTAACAATTTTCTCTGGTTGCTGATCGTTAATACCTGACATAATATTTATATTAAATTTCTAATTTGTTCTTCAATTCTTCATAAATCTCACCCTTTGCAAATTCCCACTTTGAATTCCGGGAAATTTCATGTATGCTAAAAATTCAAAAATAAACAATACGTTATTACCTTTTGTTTTTCTAATAGCTTCTCGTGATTCTCTATAAAATTTCCCCGTAAACCCCTTCAAAATTTTACTCTTTTAACCTTTTTTGCGGTCCCCAAGTGTTTAAATAAAATGCGTAATAGAAGGAAAACTAAACAAATTTGGCAAGTGTAACTTAACGTTTACATATAAGCGTAATATATATAGAAAATTTGCTGCAACGACAGCTCACATTTACTTGCCAAAATGCACTTGGCAACTCCCAAAAACTCTCCACATATATGCCTTGCTGTAACACATGCAAGGCTTGAATTTTGCACTTGGCAACATGAAATTAACTTGCTGCTACCTGCTGCCATGTTTTTGTGTTTTTTTTTCTTTTTCTTTTTGCTTTTCTTATATACTGTTCACGATTTTTTTAGAATTACTTTGTTCAAATAATAATAAACCTTTCACATATATTTTATTTTAAGTCCATGTCATATTTATTAAATTACTTCTTTACCCTTACTTTACAAATACGGGTATTACAATTCTACCCACCTTACAAAAATTTCGTCCCCGAAATTTCCTTACCTAAAATCAAGACAAGAGTTGGGGGTAATCCTTCCTCATTCTTGCTTCATGCTCCCACATGACTTCTTTGAAATCTTTGTTTCACCATTATACTTGAACCAAAGGAATGAATTTATTGCACAAGACTTGTTCCTTTCTGTCTAAGATTCTAACCAGTACTGGCATAAAAGTCAAATCTTCTTGAAATTCTATTGCTTGATTCGAGATACTATGGGATTCATCGTGTAAGTACTTTCTAAGTAGTGACATATGAAACACTTTATGTAATTGCTTTAATTCTGGAGGCAAATCCAAACAATACACTACTAGTCCAATTCTCTCGATCACCTCATATGACCCCACAAATCTCAGGCTCAAATTTCCCTTCTTTTAAACCTCAGCACACCCTTCCATGGAGATATCTTCAAAAATACCAATCACCAACTTGGAACTCGAGAGATCGTCTTTTTTTTTATCATCATATCCCTTTTGTCTATTTTGAGCTGCTCCAAGGTTCTCCCTAACTAGTTTGATCCTCTCAATAGTCAAATCTATCATTTATAGGCCATATATCTTTCTCTCTCCAACTTCTTCCTAGCATACTAGAGTTCTACACCTTCTACCATATAAAGCCTCGAAGGGTGTCATTTCAATACTAGTTTGATATTGATTATTGTATGCAAATTCGATCAAAGAAAAATAAGCATCATAGCTCAACTGAGGAACTCAATACACTTGCCCTCAGCATATCTTCTAGTATTCTGATGATTCTCTCCATCTGCCCATCAGTTTATGGATGAAAGGCTGTACTAAACTATAATCGCGTACCTATAGCTTCTTGAAAACTCTTCCAAAATCTGGAGGTAAATCTAGAATCTCTATCTGAAACAATGCTCAAGGGTACTCCATGTAATTTTAGTATCTCCACTACATAAAATTTAACCAACTTTTTTGGACTCTAGGTAGTTTTAATAGGAAGAAAATGTGAAGATTTAGGAAGTCTATCCACTATAACCCACACAATGTCATGTTCCCTCTGGGTACGGGGAAAACTAGAGACAAAATCCATACTCACATTTTCCCATGGCCACTCAGGTATTGGAAGAGGTTGTAATAAACCCGTTGGATATCTATTTCCAGCCTTCACCTGTTGACAAGTCAAACATCTACAAATATATTCTGCTACATCCTTCTTCATCCCTTACCACCAATAATTCTGTCTCAACCCCTTGTACATCTTATTATTACCTGGGTGCATGGAATATACAGAATCATGAGCCTCCCTTAGTATCTCCTTTCTCATCTCCACATCATTGGGAACACAAACTCTATGCCCCAATACTACCATACCATCTTCTCTAATTCTAAACTCGGTTGGCTTACCACTCAACACTTCCAGTTTGATCTTCTCTATCCCCTTATCTCTACCCTACATCTGTAATAAATGATCAATAATAAAAGATTGTATCACTATATTCACCATCCATACTCCTCTATCATTGACACTCAACTAGATCCTCATTCTTCTTAATTTTGTCAACAAGCTAGTATTATGACTCCCCATAGCAGCTAATCTTCCTGTAGCCTTCCTACTCAGTGCATCAGCTACTACATTAGCCTTTCCTGGATGACAATGAATCGTACAGTCATAATCACAAATCAACTCAATCTACCTCCTTTGCTTCAAATTCGACTCTTTTTGGGTTGGTAAATGCGTCAAGATTTTATGACCAGTAAAAATTTCACACTTGGCTCCATATAGATGATGTCTTCAAATCTTCAAAGCAAAAACTATAGCAGCCAATTCTAAATCATGGGTCGAGTACTTCCTCTCATGGTTCTTCAGTTGTCTAGATGCATAAGCTGTAACTCTCCAATATTGCATCAACACACATCCTAACCCTTGATGTGACGCATCACTATAAACCACAAATCCTTCATCACCAGAATGAAGCCCTAATACTAGGGTAGTAGTCATTTTCTCTTTCAACAGTTGGAAACTTCTCTCACATTCCTTTGACCACCTAAACTTCACATCTTTCCTGGTCAATTTAGTCAAAGTTCCAGCAATCATAGAAATTTTTTTGATAAATCTCCTATAATAACCAGCCAACCCCAAAAAGCTTCTAATTTCAATTACACTCGTGGGTCTTTCCCAATTCAACACTGCTTCTACTTTCTATGGATCAACTGCTATCCCCTCTCCCAACACAACATGCCCCAAGAAAGATATTTCGCTTAACCAAAACTCACACTTAGAGAACTTCGCATATAATTTATCTCTCCTTAAAATCTCCAACACTATCTCCAAATGTTGCATATGCTCCTATTCATTCTTGGAATTTATCAAAATATCATCAATAAACACAATCACAAATCTGTCCAAGTATGGTTTAAACACCCAATTAATTATAATACCCATATTCATGAAGGGTAAAGAAGTAATTTAATAAAAATGTCATGAAATTTAAATAATATATTTACGCGAAGGATTAGTATTGAATAAAATAATTATTTTGAGGAAAAAATTTTTTTGGGACGTGGACGTCATTAAAAGAAAATAAAAAAAATAATTAAAAAAAATCTAGACGTCCAAAACGTCCAGAAGAAAAAAAAGAAGAAAAAGAAAATAAAAAGTCAAAAAGTAAAAAAAAAACAAAAACAAAGTCAAGAAAAATGGCAGCAGGTGGCAGCACTTGCTACCAAGTGAAATTTGTGAAAGGTTTATCCCCTCCAAGTCTCCAAAACATGGAGACTTTGTGAGAGGGGTGGGGGGCTGCCAAAGAAAGAAAGGCATTCTACATGCATGCCACATGCCCTGTGCGTGGCAACTTGAAAAATGCAAAGGGAGGGGACGGCTGAAGCAAACTTTTCTTATATATATATATATATATATAACTTGTATACTGAACGATTTCGTTTAGCTTCTTTAAATTTCTTGTTTTCTCAAGACACTTGGAGATCCAAAAAAAAGTCGAAAGAGCAAAATTTTGAAGCAGTTTTCTGTGGAATTTCATATAGAATCATGAAAAGCTATCAAAAACAGAAGGTAATAGTGTAGTATTTATTTTAAATTTTTTAGCATATATGAAATTCCCGAAGTTCAAAGTGGGAATTTTCAAAGGGAGTGGTTTATGATGAATTGAAGAAATAATTAGAAATTTAATACAAATATTATGTCAGGCGTTGACGATCTACAACCGAGAGAAATTTTTGAGAGGAACGGGAAAGTCAAGGAGGTGATCCACGAGTAGCTTTAAGTACTACGTTGTGAGTTGGATTTACTTTAAGTAGTCTAAATAAAAATCAAATATCTGGAAATAATATCAAAATAAATTATTAGCTTATGTTGTGGTATAGATAAAGATTTGGTTGATAAATATGATATGAATTTTGACATGTAGAAAATTATTAGGAGATAATTAATATTTTTGGGAATAATAAGTTGATTTAATAGTAAAAGCAATAAGTGAAATTCTTGATGAGTTATATTGATGTTTTAATACGAATTATGATGAGATGAATTTTAATAGATCTTGACAAGCTTTGATGGATGATTTAATGTGATTTGGGATGAAATTTAGTGAATATTGGCAAGCTTTGATGGATGATTTGATAAGATTTGGGATGAAATTTAGTGGATCTTGACACACTTTGATGGATGATTTGATGTGACTTAGGATGAGGGGAATTTAGCGGAATTTTTGTTATATAAATTTGAGAATAATCAGGATATCCAATTTAAGTGTTTTGAATTTATATGGTTTTTATATTACTATTTATATGCATACTTCATATCATTGCTCATATGCATATGCATTAAATGAGAAAGAAAAAGAACTGGGAAGGCAACCGGTCTAATTGAAAAAAAAATTGACAGCCAGTATGTGCTGGAAATAAAGGAGATATCGTGACAGCCGGTATATGCTGGAAAAATTCTGTGGCAGTCAGGACAAGCTACAAAGAAAAGAACTGGGAGGGGGGGCTGGTCTAAGATAATAACAACCTGTCGACAGGTGGGAAGATGTTCCCATCATAATCATTCATGCATAGCATCTGATTTAATTATCGCTTGCATTATTGAAATGCTGATGTGAGGTGTGTGATTGTGAATTTATTTATAGATGGATGAGTTTCACAGAGAGACAATTATGGTGATAAAAACCATCTAAATGGTAGACTTTATGATGTGAACCTCAGTACGAGGTAATTATGAGATAATTGATGGTCTTAAGGTGAATCAATAAATAAGAGGAAGAGGTTGATAAAGAATGGATATGATGACATGTGTAGTGATAGTAGAGTGGTAGTATCAAGTGTATGAGATATAAATTCATTTAAATATTAAAAGACTGTTTATACAAATGAGTACTTCTAGTTAATTTAATTCACTGAGCCTGTGAAGCTCACCCCTCATTATACAATGATTTTAGGTGGCAGGCTTGACAAATAGTTTTGTGAGTTGAGGTTAAGAATAAATCATTTTCTGTAAGTCGACTACGTGTCAACATCCTCAGACTAATGGGAAATGAAAATAAAAAATTTATTTGTAAATATTCATGCATTTTACGTTGTATAGAATGTTTAAATATCAGATTGATGTAACTCCTCTGTTGAGGGTTGAGGATTTATGAAAATTTTCTTTTGGTGTTGTTTATTTTCTTTGTTGCATATATGTGTCATGCTGAGATTTTCAAAATGTGATGACACCGTCTCGGGGGTGGCCAACCCGGGATGGGTCGTTACAATTTGGTATCAGAGCATTAGGTTTTTTAAGATTCTGTAGACTGCATAAAAACTAAGAAAGTGGAAGATTAAAATAAATTATAATCAATAGTCTGAGGATGACACGTGGACGTGCTTGAGCTAGAGTTAGAGTTGTTGATTGGAGAGGGGGTGGTAGTGTAACGACCCATCCCGAGTTGGGCACCCTCGAGACTATGTCATCCCATTTTGAGAATCCCAGCACGACACATATATGCAACAATAAAATAGTACTAACAGAAATTTTTATTTTAGATTCTCAATCCCCAACAGGAGATGTACATAAATCTAATATTTACTTACAAATAATATACAATGCAAGATGCATGAATATTTACAAATATTTAATTCATTTTCTCCCTAGTTTGAGGATATTGACACGTAAGTGGCTTACAAAAAACGAATCCGTCTGACTTCTGACCCACCAGACTGCTTGTTCTATCTGCTAACTGAAATCATTGTACAATGAGGGATGAGCTTCACAAGCTCAGTGAATTAAATTTACTAAAAGTATTCTAATTTCCTAAATAGCTCTATAATATTTAATCATTTATTTCTCTTGTAACTGGATAATAATATAATGTCCAACATTTAAATAATCACCATATTATCATATTTCTATGTCTTTTTCTCTTTTTCTCACTGCAATTGTCTCTTCCTAGGAGACTCATCCATCAATAATTACTTTCACAAGAATATGCTACCCATCAGCAATTCAATAAATGCAATAAATAATTAAAACAGATGGAATGCGTGAATGCATATGATGGGAACATCTTCCCACCTGTCGACAGGTTATTATTATCTTAGACCGGCCACTTCCCGGTTCTTTACAGCTTATCCCGACTGTCACGGAATTTATTTCTAGCATATACCAACTGTCATGGTGTCCCTTTTATTTTCAGCATATACCGGCTGTCATGGTTGTTCCATTAGATCGGCTCCTTCCCGGTTCTTTCAGTTATATTATTAAATGCATATGCACATGAACAACGATAAAAATATGCATTTGAATCGTAATATAAAAACAACATAAATTCAAAACACTTTAAGTAACTATCTTGATTATTCTCAAATTTATATAATAAAAATTTCCACTGAATTTCTCTCATCCCAAATCACCTCAAATCATCCATCAAAGTTTGTCAAGATCCATTAAAATTCATCTCCTCAAATTTTGTATCAACACATCAACCAAAACTTGTCAAGAATTTAATTATCACCATCATTATTAAATTAACCAATTATTCTAATAATATTCCTTCTCACATAACAATTTTTCTACGTGTTTAATATTCATATCATATCTATCAACCAAATCTTTATCGAATACAAAAATATAAGCTAATAATTTATTTTAATATTATTACTATATATTTGATTTTTTATTTAGACTACTTCAAGTAAATTCAACTCACCACGTAGTACTTAGAGCTACCCATGGATCACCTCCTTGCCTTTTTCGTTCTTCTCTGAAACTTCCCCTGATTGTTGACTACCAACACCTGACAAAATATTTGTATTCAATTTCTAATGATTTCTTCATTTCTCTATAAACCACTCTCTTTGAAAATTCTCACTTTGAATTCGGGGAAATTTCATAAATTCTAAAAATTCAAAATAAACACTATGTTATTACCTTCTGCTTTTTTGATAGCTATTCGTAACCGTCTATAAAATTTCACAGTAAATTCTTTTAAAATTCTACTCTTTTAATCTTTCTTTTGATTCCCAAGTGTTTAAGGAAAACAGAGAAATTTGAAAGAAAACTAACGAATTTGATGAGTGTAAATTTCGTTCACATATTAGTGTGTGTGTGTGTATATATATATATATATATCCTGCTAGTCTCAACCACCCCCTCCCAACTACTGCCATTAATTTGCAACGTTGTTTTTCAACTTAACATATACCCCCCTCTCAATTCACTGCCATGGCACTAAAAAGTGTCAAGCAAACCATTTCTCTTTACTTTGCTTGGCAGCAGGTGCTGCCTGCCACCCCATGTTGACTTTTTTTTATTATATTTTTTTCTTCTTTCTTGGTTCTGGACATTCATGTCCATTCTTTTTTTTTTTAGAAATTTGACTTTTACATTTAAAATACCTAAGTATTATTTTTAACTCTGTCATATTTATTAAAATACTTATTTAAATACAGTTATTACAGATAAGCCCCAATATTTTTGACAAGTCGAGGTTGAGTCTGAATCTGTGATTCCTAGAAGGGAATGTGCTGATAGTATGATTGATATTAGTAATATAATTGATATTAGTAAGGGTGTGAGAGAATCTGAAGTTGAAAGAGATAAGCTAAGATAAGCTCTTACACATGCTCTTGAGAAAATGAATGTAACAAATGATAGAATTGATAGCTTATAGCATAGACTTGATGAACAGGCTAGAGCAGTGCCTGATGTTGTTAATCCAGTAATGGTAGACATTTAAAAAGGGGGAAAAATGAGTTTATGCAAGAGATATAGGGAGATATAATTAAGCTGAATGCTTGTTGTTTAAAGGATCTATGAATCCTTTTACGCCTGAGTTTTGGGAGAAACATGTAAGAGACATTATTTGGTATTTTTCCAGTAACTGACAGATAGACGATTGTCTTTGCTTCGTTTGAGTTAGAAAGAGAAGTTTTGGGAATGGTGGAAGGATATTCTTCCCAAGGTAAGTACAGATATTGATAAACCCTTAACCTATAATAGGTTTAAGGAGGTTTTCTTTTGTAAATACTTCCCTTAGATCTTTAGAGCCCAACAAGATAGAGGTTCTATTTATTTGAGGCAAATGGGTTGACTATGGCTCAGTATGATAGGAGATTTGTGGCTTTGTCGAGGTTTGAACCGAAAAATGGTATACTTAGAGGAGAAGAAGTGTAAGAAGTTCATAGATGAACTATGTTTTAAGGTTTGATCAATACTATCTTACATAAGGCACATGAATTATGTCAGATTGGTGGATATATCATTTCAGATTGAGAGAGATGTGATGGAGTTTAAGGGAAAGAGAAAAAGTGCTTAAAGAGGCTTAGACATAAAGGTTATAGAGGTAGTGGTAGTATGAGTGTATAGGGTGAGAGACCACCTCAAATGAGGCGTTCCTTGTCACAGGGAACTGAAGTACAGAGTTAGAGGAAAGCATGATCGATGTATTACTTCTGTAACTCAGAATACTATTGGTGGGACCCTTAGATTTGGGAGACAGGTTATGGTAACTAAGAGTCATGGCAGAGGAAGTAAGTATACCACCAAGAGAAAGTGGTAATCTGATGTATGATTGAGAGATATAAGCTTATCATAGATATATTCAGATAAGATATTTATCCCAGAATTGTCAAAATTTGAAGTGTTTTATGTAGAGGAGTTGGATATAACAATGTTAATTGATCTTAGTGCAACCCATTCTGTTGCATCCAGTATTCATATGAAGTCTATTAAAGTATGTATTAGTCCTTTGATGCAAAAATATTTTGTTGGAGTTTTCACTAAAGATGGAGTGATAATCATAAATGTTTACAAGGGTTGTGTGATTCATATCAGTAATAGAAAATATGAAGCTGATTTATTATATTTAAATATAATATAATTTTAAGAACGAATATGTTCGATTGTTCCAGAAAGAATGTAGTGTTCAAGATATGGACATAAGGAGTTTAACTCTCAGGGAGAGCATAAGATACTCTCAAACTATCTTATTTTGCTCTGACCACTAGGAGATGGTTGAAGAAGGGTTGTGAGAAGTACTTGGCATACATAATGAATTCTAAAAAGGAAAACAGGAAGTTAGAAGAAATCTTAGTGGTGAAAGAATATTCTAATGTGTTTTGTGATGAGTTGTCTAGGTTGTCTCCCAATAGGGAGATTTAAATTATTTATTGATGAGATATCAGGATCATCACATATATCTATAGCACTCTACAAAAATGATGCTTGCTGAGTTGAGAGAATTGAAAGTGTAGCTTCAAGAGTTGTTAGATAAACAACTTATTCAATTTAGTGTATCATCATGAGGAGTCCATGTAATGTTCGTGAAGGAAAAAGATGGAATGGTGAGATTGGGTATAGATTACAAATAGTTGAATAAGAGCAAATACGTTTTCCCTAGATAAATAAATTGTTTGAGCAGTGCAAGGAGTGAGAGTGTTTTCTAAGATAAACCCGAGATCAGGTTATCACCAATGGAGGATAGAGAAGGGAGATGTGCCTAAACCTACTTTTAGGATACGCTATGGTCATAAGTTTTTTGTAATGTCAGTTGGATTGATTAATGTACCTTAAAAATTCATGGAATTGATTAATAGAGTGTTTAAAATATATCTTAATAAGTTTATGATTGTATTTGACCTTTTGATAAAATCTAAAGAAGAACAACATATGAAACATTAGACAGTGTGTTGGAGATTTTTGAGGAGAGAGAAATTATATGCAAAGATCTGTAAGTGTGAGTGTTGGACGCATAAAATAACCTTCTTGGGGCATGTAATGTCTAGAGATGGCATAACAGTTGATCCATATAAAGTAGAGGTAGTGTTGAGTTGAGAAAGACAAACTAATGTAATTGAGATCAGAAGCTTCTTGGGGTTGGTAGGTTATTATAGATGATTTATCCATAATTTTTTTTCTATTATTGCAGTATTGTTGGCTAGATTGACCAAGAAAGATGTGAGATCTGTATGGTCTGGGAAGTGTAAGAAAAGTTTTCAATTACTAAAAGAGAAATTGACTACAGCTTCAGGTTTGGTGTATAGTGATGTGTCGCATCATTTGTTGGGATATGTGTTACATAGGAAAGCTGTGGCCCATACTTTTAGGCACTTAAAGATTCATGCTAAAATTTATCCTACCCATGACTTAGAATTGGTTGCTATAGTGTTTACTTTAAATATTGGATACATCATCTGTATGGAGCCACTTAGGAGATATTCATTGATCATAAGAGTTTAACATACTTACCTACCCAGAGAGAGTTGAGTTTGACACAAAGATGGTGAATGGAGTTGATTAGTAACTATGATTTTACAATTCATTATCATCTAGAAAATGTGAAGGTGATAGCTGATGCATTGAGTAGAAAGTCTACAGGAAGTTTAACTGCTATTAGGAGTCCCGATGTGAAATTAATGATTAATTTAAGAGAGATAAGAATGAATTTGAATATCAATGATAGAAGATCATGGTTAACGAATATGGTTGTACAGTCATCCATAGTAAAATGCTTTAGAGATGTAAGGTAGAGATGAAGAGATAGAAAAGATTAAGCATTTAGTGCTTACTAGAAAGCAATATGAGTTTAGAAATTTGAAGTGAGGGTATTTTTGGTATTGGAACATGGATTTGTGTTCCCAATAATGCAGAGTTGAGAAAGGAGATAATGAGAGAGGCACTTGATGATGTAGATTCAATGCAACCAAGTAACAATAAGATGTATAGAGGATTACGACAAAATTTCTGATGGTTAGGATTGAAGAGGGATGTGGCTGAGATTGTGAGGTTGTGTGGAGTACCATTGAGTATAGTGTCAAATAGAGATGCTAGAG
Organism: Bretschneidera sinensis; assembly: GCA_023935145.1. Lineage (NCBI taxonomy): Eukaryota > Viridiplantae > Streptophyta > Magnoliopsida > Brassicales > Akaniaceae > Bretschneidera > Bretschneidera sinensis. The sequence goes on from CM043702.1 coordinate 108,279,447, forward strand.
TTACATCTTGGTCTTGGAGAGGCTTTCAGAAAGCCACGGGTACGCAGTTACAATTTAATATTGCTTTTCATCCTTAATAGATGGGTAGAAGGTGAAGAACTCCAGTATGTTAGGAAGAAGTGGGGGAGAGAAATATATTTGGTCAATCAATTACTGAGTTAACAGCTGAGATGATCAAATTGGTTAGAGAGAACCGTAAAGCAGCACAGAGTAGACCGAATAGCTATGCCGATACTAAAAGAAGATCTCTTGAATTTTAAATAGGTGATTGGGTGTAACTAAAAATATTTCCATGAAAAGATGTGTTGAGGATCAAAAAGAAAGGAAAGTCTAGTCTGAGGTAAGTGGGACCCTATGAAGTTGTTGAGAAAGTTAGGTTAGTTGTGAGTAGCCTGGATTTGCCTCCAGAATTCAAACATTTATATAATGTATTCCATGTTTCACTTTTAAGAAAGTGTTTACATGATATTTTGAGTTAAGTTATAGAAATTCAGAAAGATTGGGTGCACATACAAATACCAGTAAGGATGTTGAAGAGATTTCGTGAAAGTGTGAGACAAGTATGAAGAAGTATTTTTTACATTTGTTTCTGGAGTAAAGTAAAGAAATTTCGAGGACAAAATTTTTGTAAGGTGGGTAGAATTGTAATACCCGTATTCGTGAAGTAAGGGTAAAGAAGTAATTTAATAAATATGTCATGAAATTTAAATAATATATTTATGTGAAGGATTAGTATTGAATAAAATAATTCTTTTGAGAAAAAAAAATTTAGGACGTGGATGTCATTAAAAGAAAAGAAAAAAATTAATTAAAAAAATCTGGACATCCAGAAGAAAAAAAAAACGTCAAAAAGTAAAAAAAAAAAAACAAAGTCAAGAAAAACTACAGCAGGTGGCAGTACCTGCTGCCGAGTGAAATTTGTGAAGGGTTTATGCCCTCCAAGTCTCCAAAACATGGAGACTTTGTGAGAGGGGCAGGGGGCTACCAAAGAAAGAAAGATATTCTACATGCATGCCACATGCCTCGTGCGTGGAAACTTGAGAAATGCAAAGGTAGGGGATGGCTGAAGCAAACTTTTCTTTTATATATATTGAACGATTTCGTTCAGTTTCTTTCAATTTCTTATTTTCTCAAAAAACTTGGGGATCCAAAGAAAAGTCGAAAGAGCAAAATTTTGAAAAGGGTTTTCTGCGGAATTTCATAGGGAATCATGAAAAGCTATCAAAAATAGAAGGTAATAGCGTAGTATTTATTTTAAAATTTTTAGCATATATGAAATTCCCGAAGTTCAAAGTTGATTCGGTCATCCAAATTGATTCGACTAACCTATCCATACCACATGCATATGTTGATCAGGCACACACATACGAGGAATTTAAATACAAACAGGTATTAATCAAGTTAAACATTCAGACAGGGCTATAGCAAAGATAGTCAATGAATAGATATGTGGAAAAGCATAACTAGGGCTTCAATCGAGCCCTATAGGTGTTTAGTTACACATGCTAAGTAGAATAAACATGCTAAACATTATGAAAATAAAAACTGAAAACTAAAACCGAAGAAGACTTGGGAGATGAGTCGTCAATTCCTCCCCTAAGCTCTCTACTTCGATTCTAGAACAAAAGATGATCTATTATGTGTTTTTACAAGGCTATTTATAGGGTCCCAAAACCCTAATTCCTATTTGGAGTCGGAGGACTTCTTTCCAATTCTGGCTTCTGCCGCCTCTGGAGTAATTGCGCTCGAGCGTATGTGGGTTGTGCTCGAGTTCAGATGTGCACTCGAGCCTTCTTCAAGTGCGCTCTTGTCCTTGTACGCTCGATCTTAATGAGGTGCGCTCGAGCGCACCTTACTGGATGGTAGAACTTCATTTTTGCTCCTAAAAGCTCCAATTTATTATCTTTTTGTCCAAGTCCTGAGAAAAACACATAAAATATGAAAATGAAGTTAAATCCATACAATTAGCTAGGTAAAGAGTCTAACAAATATAAATTAGGGGGCTTAAATATGACTATTTAAGCACCTATCACATGCTTCTTCTCTATATAAGTCTAGTTAAGCTTTTCTTATATCAAGTTGTTTGGATGTGATTGAGTCCGGTAGATTTATCTTTTAGGTTTGTCCATTACTGCGATATTGTCATTGAGATATATTGTCGTTTCTTGATAAATCTATAGGATAGATCATGTGTGCTTAAATTGAAAGTAAAGAGTATTTCATAGCAATTATATTTGGGTTTTCATATGCTTTGATTGAATATTTGTCGATTGCTTGTTTGGAATGCAAAACTTGCAATCGAGATAAAAACAATTGAATTGAGAGTGGAATAAGGCAACGAACCTAGGGAGGATTCCCGGACCCTTGTTGTTTCCTTATTATATTATTCATTATAATTACACAACTCCTTCACACTATTTCTTTATCAAACTCAGATTTACTCATTTAGATTTTATCATTTTGTATTAAAGTTTACATCTTCTCTTGTAGTTTGCTTTTCCTCATGGGATTGACACCTCAACTATACACAGTAGTCGTGTATTAGTTTGAGTGTAATCAAATTTTGGCGTCATTGCCGGGAAAACGCGCTTAAGTACAAGGAAGATTGTCAACGTTGAGACAAGATGGTAATATCGTTCTTTGCTCTTTGTTTTGATTTTCTAATTTTATTTTTTTGTTTTATTTGTTTCTCTCTAATCCCTTTGGTGTATGCTAAGACCGAGAGATTTGCGAGGTAGATTCATTAAAAGACTTGAAATAGAGTTACCCTCTCTTTCCACATCCGTTAGTGAAACCTCGCCTAGATCAAACCGTAGTGCACACCCAAGTGAGAATTTAGAGGATTTTGTTAACATGGCCGAAAATCACAATGAAAATGTTGCTAGGACACTTAAAGACTACTTGCACCCTAACCAAACGGCCACATCATCTTGTATCATGTTCCCCCCTAATGTTCAACAACATGAGTTTAAGCCGGGTATGATCTAATTGCTACCAACCTTCCATGGGTTTGAGAATGAAAACCCCTATATCCATATTAGGGAATTTGAGGAAGTAGTAGCAACCTTTCAAGGTAGGGCTGATATGGTAGAAACCGTCAAACTTCGGTTTTTCCCTTTTTCACTTAAGGAAAAAGCCAAGGTTTGGCTGTACTCATTAAGGCCTAAGTCCATAGGTAGTTGGGATGAGATGACCCGAGTTTTCTTCCAAAAGTACTTCCCAACCCATAAGGCCAACAACCTCAAGAGACAAATCTCAAACTTTGCACAAAAGGAGAGTGAAATCTTATATTAAGTTTGGGATCGTTTCAAGGACCTTTTGAATTCTTGTCCACGCCATGGGTATGAGAGTTGGCAGGTAGTTAGCTATTTCTATGATGGATTTCTAAGTAGGGAGAGGCAGTTCATAGAAATGATGTGTAATAGGGATTTTCTTCAAAAAGATCCTGACCAAGCCATAGATTTCCTAGATGACCCATCAGAAAAAGCCCACACTTGGACATGACCAAATGCCATAGAAAGCACTAGGAGAAATCAACCCGTTGGGATTTATCAACTTAAGGAAGAGGACAACCTTAAAGCCCGTTTAGAGGCCCTTACTAAGGAAATTGAAGCCTTAAAAACCAAGGATGTTAGAGCCCCTGAATCGGTTGCTAGGGTGGAGTCCCACGAGCCTTGTTTCATGTGTAATGAAGTAGATCATTTACCTAAGGATTGTCAAACTTATTTTGAGATAAAGGAAGAGTGTAATACTTTAGGTATACCCTTTAGGAAACCAGACTAACCCTACTCTAACACCTACAATCCCGGTTGGAAGAATCACCATAATTTTAGTTGAAAATCCGATATACAACCTCATCCCCACTCTAGTACCCAACGGAAACTAGAAGCAACCTCATCTAATGCACCTTAACAATCTTTACCTTTGGAAGATATGTTTAAGTCATTCATGCAGGTACATGCTAAGAGTGTGGAAGAGTAAGGCAAGATAAATTAACGGTTGCTAGAGGAGCAACAAGTGATCAAAGAGGAACAAAAGGTGATAAAGAGTCAACTCACCAAGTTGACTAGTTTCTTGATGGTTCAAGAATAAGGTCATTTTCCTTCATAGCCACAACCTAATCAAAAGGGACAACATATGGCACAAACCTCCGATCTTGAAAATCAAAATGTTGGAGAGGTTAATGCCATAATCACTCGTAGTGGTAAGAAAATTGATGGTCCTACTCCACCATCACACTGGATTCCTAATACCATGAGCAACAAGGATGAAGCCCCCAAGGAACAAGAGGCCCATAATGATTATTCTCCACCGGTGCCTTTCCCTCAAGCTCTCCTTAAGCCAAAGGAGATAAATTCAGCATTGAACGGTGAGATTCTTGAACAACTTCAGCATGTTAAAATTAACCTCCCTTTTCTTCATATTATAAAACAGGTTCCCAACTATGCTAAAGTCATCAAGGATCTATGCACACTCAAGAGGAGGCACAATGTGAAGAAGACGACATTCTTAACGAAGCAAGCAAGTGCAGTACTTGACAGCAAGACACTGCCCAAATATAAAGATCCAGACTGTCCAACGGTGGCTTACCAAATTGGAAACAAATCTTGTGGCCAAGCATTGCTAGATTTGGGTGCTAGTGTGAACCTCATGCCATACTCCATGTACTTGCAGCTCGGTCTAGGTGAGATCAAACCAACCTCCATGGTACTTCAATTAGTGAATAGATCGGTAAGAAAACCAAGAGGTATTGTGGAAGATGTTTTGTTGCAAATTGATAATTTCTATTATCGTGTTGACTTTTTGGTTTTAGATATTGTTTCTATTGTGAATACGGAGTCAAAAATTCCTTTGATACTTGGAAGACCATTCCTTGCCACGGCCAATGCCCTCATTAATTGTAGGAATGGCCTAATGAAATTATCATTTGGAAATAGCACTTTAGAGGTAAATGTTTTTCGAATCTCAAAGAAGCCACATGAAGAGGATGAGTGTTTCGACACTTATATGATTGATAAGCTCAATTTGGAGGATGAGCACATTAAAGATAATTCTAACTCTTTGGAATTCCCTCCTAATAATTTTGAGTTCGATGATTCTTCAATTTATCCCCATGTTGTTAATGTTGTTGTTGTTATTTGTCTAAATTTCAAACATATCCAAACATGGTCTAAAGTTGGTTAAAGTCCAAACCAAAGATGGAGTATGAAATTTCAGCAAGTTAAAAGGTTGCACACAAGTGTGTGCTTAAGTTTTGAGCGTGGGAAGGTTAGGCACACTGCTGTGGAAGTTTCTGCCCACAGGCAGAAGGTGTGCACACAGCATCAGGAGGCTGCAGCATCAGGTCACGCCGCAGCACACAACACCACACCAAAACGCACAGCATCACTTGGAGAGTGATGAAGGGCTGAGATTAAAGGAAGAACATGATCAAAGGGTCAAGAATGATTCACAAGATTGTCCAAGAATTAAGAGGCTATAAAAAGGGTTTCTTAGCCTCATTTCAAGTGGTGGAAAAAAGGTGTGTGAGAGAACCACACAGGTTGTGACATTGTGAGATCATTGTAAACACAAAAGAGAATTGTGTGAGAGACATAAACACAAGAGGGACTCTTGTAGTGAGGCTGGTTGTAAAGAAGAGAGGTTAGTAGAGAATTGATAGAAAGCATTGTAATAGGTCTATCACTTTCTCGTTCTCTTCTTGGTTCTTCAAGAACTTGGATTCTTGAAGGGGATTGCTGTAACTTTGTAAGAACCATTAAGATAGTGCAGAGAGTTCGGAGGAACTCACAGGGATGTAGGCACATTACCGAACCTCGACAACAAATTACTTGTCTTCTTTCTTTCTTTGATTTTCTGTTCTTGAGTTCGATTGCTGAAATTATATCTACAAGTCATTCAAGACTTGGGTGTTTGGAAGATCACCACCTGGGCATCTTGTCAAGGTGATTTCCAATAGTGGTATCAGAACTTTGGTCAGTGGTATCAGAGCACAGCAGCTGGTTATCGGAACAAGAAGTAGAAGGTACGGAGCCAAGACTCCAAGAATCAAAGATCAAACTTCTTGGGTGATTCAAGAACGGAGTTAAGATCTATATCTGATCGTGTTCTTGAGGTAAATCAAGAACGGTGTTAAGATCAATATCTGATCGTGTTCTTCAGGGTGATTCAAGAACGGTGTAAAGATCAAGATCTGGTCGTGTTCTTGAGAGTGATTCAAGAACAGTTAAGATCCATCTTCGATCTGTGTTCTTGAGGTTGAAGAAAGCATTTGTGGTTAGTGCATAAATCAGGGATCTTGTCCGCAAAGATGGCTTCAAATTTCGGTATTGAGAAGTTTGATGGAAAGGGAGACTTTGCCCTTTGGAAGCGGAAGATCAAGGAGGTTCTAGTGCAACAGAAAGTGGACTTAGCTCTTGGAGAAGATGATGCTTTTCCAGCAAGTGTCACAGAGGACCAGCGGAATGAGATGAAGAAGATGGCTTACAGCACCATTTTCTTGCACATGTCGGATAATGTCACAAGGGAGTGTAGAGACTCGGAAGATCCAGCTGCAATATGGAAGAAACTAGATGAATTGTTTCTTGCCAAGACTCTCCCTAATAAGAGGTATCTTCATAAACGAATCTTTGATTTTAAATTTGATCCTAAGAAAGAGTTGCAAGATGATCTTGATGCCAAGAAAAGGAGTGCATCAAGTGGTAAAGGGCTGTTCTTTAAAAGAAGGCCAGCAACTTGGTATGGCAGCAACCATGGCTACTACCGGGACAGAGGTAGAGGAGAGAGCCATGGGAGAATGCACAGCAGCATGCATGGCTACTACCGGGACAGAGGTAGAGGAGAGAGCCATGGGAGAGTGCACAGCAGCATGCATGGCTACTACCGGGACAGAGCTAGAGGAGAAAGCCATGGGAGAATGCATTCTAAACTGAGATTTGGAGGGAAGAGCTGCTACTACTGCCATAAGGAGGGTCATGTCAAGAAAGATTGCAAGAAGATGACAAGGGATAGAGGAGGAAGCCATACTAAGAATGGAGAGGCTTCGGTTGCCAAAACAGAACAGCAAGATGATGATGTTCTTGTTGTGTGCTTAAGTGTGAGCAAGGGGCAAGAAGGCAGCGGGAAATGGATCTTGGATACCGGGTGCACTCATCATATAAGCCCTCACAAAGAATGGTTCAAGAATTTCAAGAAGATCAATGACGGAAGAGTCTTCTTGGGGAATGACAATTCTTGCCAAGTGAGAGGGATTAGAGACATCCAATTGAGGATGTTTGATGGAGTCACAAGGCTGCTGGAAAATGTGAGGAATGTTCCAGATTTGAAGAGGAACTTGATCTCATTGGGGCAGCTGGATTCCATGGGCTATACATGCAAGATAGAGGGAGGAAAGATCAAGGTGGCCAAGGGATCTTTGGTAGTGATCAAGGCAGCAAGAGACGATGGACTCTATGAGATGATCGGAAAAACAGAAACCAATGATCAAGCAGCAAGCTTGATGGCTGAGTTGGACAAGGCAGCCCTTTGGCACATTCGCTTGGGACACATGAGCGAAAAGGGCCTGCAAGTGCTTAGCAAGGAAGGTCTACTTGGTGGTGACAAAGTAGAAAAACTGGATTTTTGTGAAAGCTATGTTCTTGGGCAGCAAAATCGGGTCAGCTTCAACACCGGAGTGCATAAGTCTAAGGGCATTCTTGACTACATTCATGCGGACCTTTGGGGACCAGCAAGGACACCAACACAGGGAGGTAACATTTACTTTCTGTCTTTAATTGATGATTATTCAAGAAAAGTATGGGTTTATTTGGTTAAGAATAAATTAGATGCCTTGAATAAATTAGTGGTGTGGAAAGGGCTGGTTGAGACTCAAATAGGTAGAGTAGTTAAGGGGATAAGAACCGATAATGGCTTAGAAATTTTTAACCAAGAACTTGATCAATTCTGTAGGTTAAATGGCATTCTAAGACATAGGACGGTTGTGGAAACTCCTCAGCAAAATGGAGTTGCTGAGTTGATGAATAAGACCCTTATGGAAAAGGTTAGGTGCATGTTAGATGGATCCGGGTTACCAAAATATTTTTGGGGAGAAGCTGTAGCTACAGCTGCATATTTGATTAATAGATCACCCTCTAGGATTGTGTTCCAAAAGACTCCCATGGAGATGTGGAGTGAAAAACCCCCTGAATTGGACAACCTTAGGACTTTTGGGTGTGCTGCCTATGCACTCCAAAATGAGGATAAGCTTAGCCCAGAATCTAGAAAATATGTGTTTCTAGGATATGGGGAAGGGGCTAAGGGGTACAGGTTGTGGTCCTTAGAAAAAGAAGGATTTAAACTCATAATAAGTAGGGATGTTGTCTTTAATGAATTATTATTTCCCTACTTGGAGAAAACTAACCCTGCAGGGGCTAGTGAGCAAACCAATTCAGAAATTGTTGAGCATAGCATCAAGGGAGATTCTGTTCAGGTAGAGCAAAGGAGGCAAGAGGGTTCAGACCAGGTAGAGCCCTTGGATGATTGCCAAGCTCAAGAAACTCAAGAAGAAGCTGAACAAGAAAAGGATGCTGTAGTAAGTCAGAAGGACTTTCAGCTCATAAGAGACCGGGAAAGAAGGCTGGTCGGACCACCTTCAAGATGTGGGTTTGTGGATGCTGTGGATGCAGCAGCTCCTTGGAAAGAAGGAGGGATGGCTGAACCAGAAACTTACACGGATGCCATGGAGTGTAAGGATTCGTCAAAGTGGCAGCTAGCTATGGAGGAAGAAATGGATTCTTTGAGGAAGAACAACTTTTGGGAATTGGTGAAAATTCCAAGAAAGCAGAAAGTTGTGGAATGTAAGTGCACTTACAAGATCAAAGAAGGGTGCCCTCCAAGAGATGAAGTCCGGAACAAGGCTAAGCTGGTGGCGAATGGGTTCACAAGAAGAGAAGACATAGGTTTCATAGAAACTTTCTCACCTGGACACAAGGTGGAGAAGATGGTGAGTATCCTCACCTATGTCATTGATGGGCTGTTAGTTTGGAACAGCAGGAAGAGGATGGAAAGGTTTACATCTCAACTCAATGAGGAGTTCGAGAGGAAGGATCTTAGCCTTGCACAAAAGATCCTTGGGATGAGAATCATCCAAGAAAAGAAGAGAAGCCGGTTGAGGGTTTCTTGGGCAATGGGTGTTCTCAGCAAAATTGTGAGTAATCCCAGAAAAGAGCATTGGTTTGGGATGAAGTGGTTGCTGAGGTACATGGAGGCTCAGTGGCAGCCAGTGGTAGCACTCATAATAACCAGGGCAGAATACATAGCGGCTACGGAAGCCATAAAGGAGGCTATGGGGTGCAAAGGGTTGTTGGACGAGTGGGAGATCCTAAAAGAGCAGGTTGTGGTGTCTTTGGATAGCCAAAGTGTGGAGAACTTGTGGAGGAATCCGGTGTTCCATGAGGGGACAAAGCATATGGATGTTTGGTATCATTACATTCTGGAAAATGGTACGAAAGGATGCATTCATGTTGACAAGAAGACCACGGAGAAAAGTCCTGCAGATTTAAGCACCAAGGTTCTACCTCTAAGAAGGTCCAATCATTGCCTTGGACTTCTTAGGAATAGAGTTGGTTAATTGGTAACTCTAGATGAGTTTGGATCCCGAAGCTTTCTGCACAATGGTTCAGGTTTTTGAACTCTTAGACAAAGGTAGAGATTGTTGTTATTTGTCTAAGTTTCAAACATATCCAAACATGGTCTAAAGTTGGTTAAAGTCCAAACCAAAGATGGAGTATGAAATTTCAGCAAGTTAAAAGGTTGCACACAAGTGTGTGCTTAAGTTTTGAGCGTGGGAAGGTCAGGCACACTGCTGTGGAAGTTTCTGCCCACAGGCAGGAGGTGTGCGCACAGCATCAGGAGGCTGCAGCAGGAGGCTGCAGCATCAGGTCACGCCGCAGCACACAGCACCACACCAAAACGCACAGCATCACTTCGAGAGTGATGAAGGGCTGAGATTAAAGGAAGAACATGATCAAAGGGTCAAGAATGATTCACAAGATTGTCCAAGAATTAAGAGGCTATAAAAAGGGTTTCTTAGCCTCATTTCAAGTGGTGGAAAAAAGGTGTGTGAGAGAACCACACAGGTTGTGACATTGTGAGATCATTGTAAACACAAGAGAGAATTGTGTGAGAGACATAAACACAAGAGGGACTCTTGTAGTGAGGCTGGTTGTAAAGAAGAGAGGTTAGTAGAGAATTGTTAGAAAGCATTGTAATAGGTCTATCACTTTCTCGTTCTCTTCTTGGTTCTTCAAGAACTTGGATTCTTGAAGGGGATTGCTGTAACTTTGTAAGAACCATTGAGATAGTGCAGAGAGTTCAAAGGAACTCACGGGGACGTAGGCACATTGCCGAACCTCGACAACAAATTACTTGTCTTCTTTCTTTCTTTGATTTTCTGTTCTTGAGTTCGATTGCTGAAATTCTTTCTACAAGTCATTCAAGACTTGGGTGTTTGGAAGATCACCACCTGGGCATCTTGTCAAGGTGATTTCCAATAGTTGTTGATGTTTTTTATAAGTCATAGGGAGTTATTAAGAAATCATGGCAACCATGCTTTAAGAAGTTGCTTGAGAGAAGTCACATGGGTGCGGGAATCAAATACCCTACCGCTGATAATAAATGGGCAACACTAAGAACACTTGAGCCACATGTGGTGGACTTTAAGCATTCCTTGCCAAAAGATTAGCAATGAGGCTATTAAGTTTGGAGCCTCATCTTCAGCACCACAATAAGGCCAGTAGTGAGAGTGGTGCAGCGTCTGGCTGAAGACGTAAAACTTAGCGCTCATAGGAGGCACCCCATAGTATATCCTGTTATTTTTATTGCTTTTCATATTTTCTTTTCTTGTTTATTATTAGTATTTTGTTGTTTTCCAGTATTACCTTCGTATTTCTTTTATTGGGACAAATATGCGTAGCAGTTCAATTAGTCGTGCACAATTTTCGGCTCCTTGCACCTTGGGTTAAAAAGGGAGTGTCCTTAACTTTTGCTTTCACATTGAGAACAATGCTTATTTTAAGTTAGGGGTGGAGGAAACACATTTCTTATTGCATACATTGAATTGTTGAATGTCACCTTCTTTTTCTTTTTCGTTTTTATTCATTTGTTTTGTTTTTTTATTTGTTTGTTCTTAGCATGCTTTGTGTTAGCCTTGAATGTAATTCACATGTCAATGATATGAGCTTAATTGAGATAGCATATAACATTTAGAAAAAGTTAAATCTTGCTTCGGTTTGAGAATAATTTAAGTGTCAATCTTCATTTGGTTTGAGACTCTGGTTTGTGGCAAGATTGCATGATTAGTCTAAAACAATTAGAGAAGTTTTATGTGCGATTGTTTTGTGAATATTTTTATGGTCTCGACAAGCTCTAAAATTTATTTGATAATCACTTGAAGCGAATTCCTAGAATGATGATGAGAGTCGTAAAATGCTTCTCAACAATGGTTAATTGTTAGCATTTTAGGATTGATCACAAGCAGTGCAATCGAGCGCACATCCCACATTGACCAAGAAGTACTCTGCAGCGCAACTGCGATCGAGCGCACCAATCTGCGATCGAGCGCACTAAAGCTGCGATCGATCGCACTGAGAAACTCATCACATTTTCCTTTAACATATCTTCTAGTACTCTAATAATCTTTTTTGTCTGCTCAACTGTTTGAGGATGAAAAGTTTTAGTAAACTGCAACTGTGTACACATGGCTTTCTGAAAGCCTCTCCAAAGCCAAGATGTAAATCTAGAATCTCTAAATGACACTATGCTCAATAGTACTCCATACCACCTCACAATCTCAGCTACATACAGTTTAGCCAACTCTTTAGGATTCCAATTAGTTTTAATTGGAGGAAATTGAAATGACTTAAAAAGTCTATCTACTATCACTTATACTGTATCGTGACCTCTCTAAGTATGGGAAAATCCAGAAACAAAATCCATACTCACATTTTTCTATGGTCATTCAAGCACAGGAAGAGGCTGTAGTAAGCCTCCCATATGTTTATTCTCTAACTTCACTTACTGACAAATCAAACATCTAGATATATATTCAGCTACATCCCTCGTCAATCTTAACCACCAGTAATTTTGTCTCAATCCTCTATACATCTTACTGTTACTCGGGTGAATTGAATATACATCATCATGTACCTCTCTCAATATCTTCTTTCTCAACTCCGCATCATTGGGAACACAAATCCCATGTTCCAATACCAAAATACTCTCATTTCAAATTTTGAACTCATACTGTTTTCTAGTAAGCACTCAATGCTTAATCTTTTCTATCTATTCATCACTACCTTGCATGATTACGCCCAAAACATAACGCGGTTATTGTAGTATAGTTTTGGGGTGTCGATTCCACAGGGAAACAAGTACAACAGAAGGTGTAAACCTCAACACAAATGATAAAAGAGTAAAAGGATAAAATCTGAGTTGTTTTGAGGAAAGAGTAATTTTGTAAATAAGTTTAAAATAAAAATTACAACAAGGTTCCGAGAATCCTCCCTAGGTTCGTTGCTCTAATCCTAACTTGATTCAGTTGTTTTTATCTCGATTGTAGGTTTCACATCCCAAACAGGCAATTTGAAAATATTCAATTAAAGCGCATTTATAAATCCTAATATAATCGCTATGAATTATTCTTTACTTTCAAACACACATGACCTAACTTATAAATTATCAAGAGACGACGATATATCTAAACGACGATACCGCAGCAATGGACAAATCTATAAAAGAGATCTACCGGACTCAATTACACCCAAACAGGTACACATAAGAAAAGCTTGACTGAACTTATATAGAAAAGAAGCATGCAACCACCGGAGTTATAATAAATCTACTAATTAAATTAAGAATAAAACATAACAATATTTAATGAAAATAATTCCAACTACAACCGAATCAAATAAAGTAAAATAAGAACAACTACACCTAGGGATTCATCTCTTCGCCTTGCTTGGAGACTAGCCGGCCATGGGGCTCATGCGTCCTCGAGTTGCCTCCGGCCTTTCGACGATCATCTCTCCTGACCTTCAAACTTTAAACTTCGGGTTCCTCCTAAAGGCCCTCGGGATTGCTCCTAAAGGCCCTCTGGATTCATCCCCGATTGATTCTTCAAAGCTGAAGTGGAGTAGGCCTTATATAGGCAAATACCAAGAGTGCAATGTGTTTCCCATCCGATGTGGGATGTGGGATATAGAAATGTGTTTTCCAACCAATGTGGGATGTGAGATTTAAGCCCAAAATCACGCTGAAATCCCGCACAGCCCGCACAGCCTGACCTTTGTCTACTTAAACAGCCATAACTTTCTCTAGAAAAATTCTTTTGACGAACCGTAAAATTCTCCAGAAAATAGACTTCCGGATCTTTCTAAGCATATATGGCTCATCTCCTGGTTCTTCTTGTATCAATACAGTTTAATTTTTAAATATGATTGATATGTACGGGAAATTCTGGCAATTTAATGAAACTCCTTTCCAGTGCGGGCAGCAGTTGTTGCTCTTTTAAGCCCTCCATCTTGTCCTTTCGGAAGCATTCCTTCACTCCAGTATGCCTCGAGTCTTTGTACTTCAAGCAATGATAACTTTTCCTCCTCTTTTGAGCTTAAAGTACCTGAAAATGCACCGAAATAGATCAATGATCCAAGAATGATACTTTAGAGTTGTTAACATATAAAAGTGCAATTAAAACCTAGATCAACCTTAAAGTGATAACAGTTAAGTACTGTTAAGATGCATTTTACGACTCTCATCACATCTCTAACAAGCATTTTACTATGGATGACTGTACAATCATATGTGTTAACAATGATTCTCTATCACTGATATTCGACTTCATTCTTATCTCTCTTAATCCATCATCAATTACACATCATGACTTTCAATAGCAGTCAATCTTCTTGTAGATTTTCTACTCAATGCATCAGCTACTACCTTCGCCTTTTGTAGATGATAGAGAATTGTACAATCATAGTCACTAATCAACTCCATCCACTATATTTGCCTCAAATTCAAACTTCTTTGGGTAGGTAAGTATGTCAAACTCTTATGATCAATGAATATCTCACAAGTGGCTCCATACAGATGATGTCTCCAAACTTTAAAGTAAACATTATGGTAGCCAATTTTAAGTCATGGGTAGTGTAATTTCTCTCATGATTCCTCAATTGTCTAGAAGTACATGCCATTATCTTCTCATGTTTCATCAACACACATCCCAACTATTGATAGGATGCATCACTATACACCACATATCTTTCATCACCAGAAGGAAGCACCAATACTGAAGTTGTAGTCAATTTCTCTTTTAGTAATTAGAAACTTTTCTCACACTCCCAGACCATACAAATCTCACCTCTTTCCTAGTCAATCTAGTCAATAGTACTGCAATAATAGAAAATTTTTGTATGAATCTTCTATAATAACCAGTTAACCTCAAGAAGATTCAAATCTCAATCACATTAGTTAGTCTCTCCCAACTCAAAATTGTCTCTATCTTTTATGTATCAACTGTTATACCATTTCCAGACATTAAATGTCTCAAGAAGGTAACTTTATTAAGCCAAAATTCACATTACAAAAAAAAAAATCGTATATAATCTATCTTTCCTCAGAATCTTCAACACTATTTCTAAATTCTTCACATATTGTTCTTCCTTCTTAGAATATATCAAAATGTCAAATACAACCATAAACTTGTTAAGACATAGTTTAAACACTCTATTAATCAAGTCCATTGTTGGGAAATCACCTCAAGATACCCAGGTGGTGATCTTCCAAACACCCAAGTCTATAATGACTTGGAACGATCAGAAACAGAAACAGAAATCAAAGAAAAGAAAGAAGAGAAAACAGAAAGTGATAAGGAACTATTACAAAGCCCTTCTCCCCAATCTATACTACTCTCTCTAAACAACCAACCTCTCTTTGAGATCTATTCTAGTGCCTCTCCTATGTTTTTTGTGTCTTTGCACTCTCACACATGCACTTGAATTCTCGTGTATGATGATGATGATAATCTCTCTTGATGTCTTGTTATGGAGGCTAGGTGACCCCTTATATAGTGCACCAACTTCTTCATCCATTCTTTAAGATCAATCTCAACCCTTAGATCTCAAGAACCAAAGACCTGTGGCTCTCTAAGAGTCTAAGTAGTACTAGGTATTTTGATCATGCCTCACACACATTTCAAAAGGCTGAAAAAACTTGTCTTAGTGTGCCTTCAAGCTGCGGCTCAGAACAAGGCATGCCGCGGCTTGGAAAGGGGGGGCGATGTTGCCACTCTGGAGTCCACGGCTTGGAAAGGAGGGGAGATGCTGCCACTCTGGAGGCCACGGCTTGGGTGGCCTGTGCCGCAGCATGCACACCTTGGGCAACGGTGCACAGCTCCTCCCTCAACTCCTGGACTTTTTGGAGGCTGAGGTGCGCACACCTTGAGCCGCGGCCTGGAGACCTGATGCTGAAGCTTTTCAAATTTGTTTAATCCTTAGACAAATACCAACATCCATGAATAGAACTGTAAAATAAGTCAACCCAAATGGTATCACAAGAAACTTATGACCATAACGTGTCCTAAGAGCAGTCTTAGGCACGTCTCCTTCTTTTATTCTCAAATGGGTGATAACCTTATCTCAGGTCTATTTTAGAAAATACTCTTGCTCCCTGCAACTTCTCAATTAAATCATCTATCTTGGGTAAAGGATATTTGTTCTTAATGGTTATCTTATTCAACTATCTATAGTCTATACACAATCTCATCATTCCATCTTTTTTCTTCACAAAGAACATAGGACTCTCCAAAACGACACACTAAATCGAATAAATTGTTTATCTAACAACTCTTAAACTTCCAACTCTTGTAACTCAGTGTGTGTCACTCTATATGGTGTTATAGATATATGTGATGAACCTGGTATCACATCAATAGAGAATTTAATCTCCCTACTGGGAGACACACTAGACAGCTCATCAAGAAATACATTAGAAAAATTTTTCACCACTAAGATTTATTCTATCTTCCTATTTTCCTTTTTGGAATCCATTGTGTATGCCAAATACTCCTCACAACCTTTCTTCAATCATCTACTAGTAGTCAGAGCAAAAATAAGGCATTTTGCAAGTATCTTGAGTTTTTCCCTGAAAATTAAACTCCTCTTGTCCAAGTATCCTAAACAGTACATTTTCTTTAAAATAGTCAACCATATTCAAAGAAAACAAATCAACTTCAAACTCTCTATCACTTATACGAATCACATAACCCTTGTAAATATTTATGATTATCACTCTATCTCTTGTGGGAACTTCAACAATAACATTATGCATCAAAGTACTAATACATACATTAGTAGACTTCCTAAACATTGGATGCAAAAGAATGAGTTGCACTAGGATCAACCAACATTGTTATGTCCACCATTTCTACATACAAAACATCTCAAATTAAGACAATTTTGGGATAAATATCTCATCTGATTACCTCTATAACACGTTCTAGTCTTTCTATCACATTACTACATCCTTTAGGTAGTACAGTCCCCTTCTACCATAACTTCCAGTTCCTATAACTTGTCTCTCAATCTAGGGTTCCCACCAATATTCCTTTGAGTTACAAAAGCAATATACCCTGCTTGTCTTTGTCTCTATATTATAGTTCCCTATAACAAAGAACGCCCACTCTGGGGTGATCTCTCACCTTGTATACTCATACTACCACTATCTCTAGAACCTTCATGTCTAAGCCTCTTTAACCACTATTTCTCTTTCCATTAAACTCCATCACATCTTTCTCAATCTGAAGTGCTGTATCCACCAACCTGACATAATTCATATGCCTCATGTAAAATAGTTTCGATTTAATCTCAAAATGTACTCCATCTATGAACCTCTTATACTTCTCCTCCTTTATGTCTACCATTTTCGATAAAAACCTTGTCAAAGCCACAAATTTGCTATCATACTGAGTCAGAGTCGACATATTTTACCTAAAATAAATGAAATCTCTCTTTTGTTGGGCTCTGAAAGTATATGAGCAATATTTATAAAAGAACAAGCCTCCTTAAACTTATTCCAGGTTATGGGTCTATCAACATATGCACTTACCTTTGGAAGAGTATCCTCCTACCATTCTAAAGTTTCTCTTTCTAACTCAAATGAAGCAAAGGTGACCCTCTACCTATTAGTCACTAGTAAAATACCAAATAATCTCTCTACATGTTTCATCTATAGCTCAGGTTTAAAAGGATTCATAGATCATTTAGACAATAAAGAAATCAACTTAATATATTTAACAAAACAATCTCTCTGTATCTCATGTATAAACTCACTTTTCCCCTTTTGAATGTTTACCATTACTGGATTTACAACAACCTCAAGCACTATTGTAGCCTGTTCATCAAGTCTATGCTATAGACTATCAACTCTATCATTTGTTACATTCATTTTCTCAATAGTATGTACAAGAGCTTATCTTAGCTCATCTGTTTCAACTTCAGATTATCTCACACCTCTATTAATATCAATTATACTATCAACACGTTCCATTTCCGGAACCATAAACTCATACTCAATTTCCATTTCAATCTCATCTTGTCAAAAAAATTTTGGGGGTCTACCGCGCCCTATCTGGTCAGAAATCTACCTCTAACTCTAGCATGTCCATGTGTCATCCTTAAACTTTTCATTAAAATATAATTTATTTTAATGTTCCACTTTCTTTTACTTTATGCAGTCTATAGAATCATAGAACCTAATGCTCTGATACTAAAATTGTAACGACCCATCCCGAGTTGGCCATCCCAAGGTGGTGTCGTCACTTTTTGAAGTCCCAGCATGACACATATATGTAAAAATATGAAAACATCAACTGAATTATTGACATACATAAATCCTAAACCCTCAACAGGGAAGTTACATCATTCATATCTCAACTGAATAGTATATACAACATATTATGCATGAATATTTAAAAAAAAAAATTTCATTAGTCTGAGGATGTGAACCATGTGACTTACAGATAATGACTTCGTCTTAATCTCAACTCACCAAACTATCTGTCCTACCTGCTACCTGAAATCATTGTAAAATGAGGAGTGAACTTCACAAGCTTAGTAAATTAAATTTACTAGAAGTATTCTATTATATACTCCTAGTTACATCTTATAATTCAATTACTTCTAATAATCTTTCGATATTCATTAATCTTTTTCCTCTAATAATTCAATAATAATATTCTGTAATCACTACTCAATTTCATAATTTCCCCCATTAAACAATCTCTTCTTAAGTTACTCATTAGACGTATCAATCTTTTAATCATCTCTAAATTCTCAATTCAACATTATCATTTACCTCGTTATGAGGTCACAACATATAATCAATCAATCAGAGAATTCTTTTTTTTAACCCATGGATTCAGGTCTAGTTATAATCACGGATCCTGGCTAGGCATAAATCTGACAGCAACCAAACAAATTATAAACAAGCAACCAAATAGATTATATTCGAGTAACTAAGTAGAACCAAGCAACCAAACAAGGAATATCCAGGTAACCAAATAGGGGATATCCAGGATATCCAAGTAACCAAACAGAAATGATGCAGATGGATCTGGGCAAACGTACAGCCACCCGTGGCAGGACTGGAGTGCCGGACACGAGGGTTTGGTCGCCGGAGCAGGAGGTGGTCTTCAATGACCACATGGTGTCAGAAAATGTAGCTGGAAATGGGGATGTGTGGTGGAGAAGATGATCGAAGAAAAACAAGCTTTGGTCGAGGAAGGCCTATTTCCGGCGTGTGGACACCAGATCGGAGGAGATCGCTCAGTTCCAATCCTGACCGTGTGCTCAGAGGCAGGCGACGACGACTAACGGTGCATGCAGCAGCCGGTGACCATCGGTGACAGAGTCGAATGGTGACCTTGTATTTTTTTATGCTATATATATTTTTTATGTAGTATCCCAAGGAACATGATGCTCTTATACCATGTGAAAATAAGAGAAATTATAGAAGAACTCTCAATATTATTGCTCGATTGAAAAGAATACAATTGAACCAATATATAGACTTATGAATACTAAGTCTAATAGGACTAGAACATAGCAATTTAAATAAGATGCACATAATCAAAGTCTATTAGAACACTTATTAAGAATCCTAATAGGATTCTCAACAGAAAAGTAACAAATTCATAAAATATTTAATGATGTTAGAAAATTATATATTTACATGTGAAATAATGTATTTGCCTTCTTAGATAAATAAGAGGCTAGGGAATAATACGCATTTGGTTGACTTAATCACAAGGTGCAATAGGGCAAGATGGCCAGTGTCTCTTTTCCAACAAGCAAAAGGTAACCGGTTCGTCTCCTTATAGCCTTTTTAGTGCCAATTATTAATTGCTTAATGATTCAATGCATGCAGTCTCGTGTTATTATTAATGTTCATCCAAAAATAAAAGAATACACGGCACAAATCACAACAAAACGCCTTAAAAAATTGTGTTAACGGTGGAAATTGGAACAAATCATAACAAAACTCCTTAAATGTCGGGTTGACCTAAAAAATTATAATAATTTGCGGGTTGACAGAGGAGAATCCGCAAATTAGAAGCTACAAATCAGTGGATTGACTGCGTTTTTGCGCCTAATCCTCATAAACGTGGATTTGTTTGTATCTACCACCCAAAGGTGGCGTATTTGGGCACTTAGGTACGCACTCTTAAAGGACAATCAGCAAGCTTTTTTGGTAGTCAGCTGTCATCATCATGGGGCATATCGAACCAATACAAACTACTGAGTTGTTGAATAACCTCTCTTTACAACTAAAAGAACACAAGGATGGAAATGGATTGCATTCAAACACGTTTAGGTTGGATCAGAATAAATTCAACATACATGTTCTCAAAAGTGCACAAAGCACCTTTTCATGGTAAGACACGAGATGCCATGATAATGGGTACAGATAAAGCATCAAACCACACATATATTTGAACAGAAACCAACATACATATGCAGCATAGGAAGAGAACACAGTCTCAATAAATTAGCAGTTTCTCAAAATATCTTTACAATGCGTCCCATGCATTGCATTTACTTCAAAAGGAGTGAAACCTAATGAATAATAGACAATATGCTACATAAAATATATCTTGGCCTAAAATTTTGAAATATGGCCATGTCCCTATGTCTGGACGACGTGCACATCTTGCACTATCTTACCTCTCAACATAGTAGGCAAAATTTATTGAGGGGTGAAAATTTAGCGCCAGTGGTTGGAAAAAGTTGCTACCCTGGTTATTGATTACAAACTTTCAAGATAAAACATAATCTTTTTTACACAAATTGTTATCAAGCTTTCAGTAGTAGGAATCCTCCAACACAAAATTGTTCTTTTCCACGTACCTATTGTAGTTCAATTAATTCCAACTAGATATCAAAACAAAGTCTTTTTCCCTGCTACGTGGAGTCAGGTACAGCTATTTTTTGTTTTCTTATTTATCTGTCATTTTGTGATTTCTCATGCTTCTCTTCTTCTTGAACATTGATTAAAATTTCAAAAGAAAAAAGACAACAATAACCAACGACCAATAATAGTGACATGGACAACCATTGATGAACATGACCAACTATCATTGCAATCACCAATAGCTACGCCAACCAACTCTCACAATCATTGATAATCCCGACAATTACCAACGACCATCCCATCTTCAATTACACAAAATATACTATCAAACTTTCAGGCATACAAAAAATACTTATAACAACCAAAACAGATTCATTAAAAATGGTTTTTACTGAAAATTGTTCCGACAAGATGACATCTTTAGTGAAATAAACAAAGCCCAATGCAAGATGAGAAAGAACCCCAATTGCAATAAGATAGGATAATAACTTCCTATGACCATAAAGTTCTACTCAAGGATAATACTGTAATACTCGTATTTGTAAAGTAAGGGTAAAGAAGTACTTTAATAAATATGACATGGAGTTAAAATAATTATATATATGCAAAAAATATAATTTTTATAAAAAAATTCTTAAAAAAAAATGGACGTGTGTGATGTAAAGAAAAGGAAAATGAAAAAAAAAATTCTTCCAGAAAAAGAAAAAAAATTTGGCTTCTAGAAGAAAAAAAAAAACAACAACAACAAAAACGTGGCAACAGGTGTTGCCATCTGTTGCCAAAAGGAAAATGTAATGTTGCATGTAAGGCAGCATTACAAAAACGTGGCGACTTTGGGGAGGTACTGTGCTGAGAGTTTGAAATTTTTTTTTTTGCTTATAAATATTTACAACTTTAGGTTTTTAATCATTTACCAAATCCTGTTTGGTTTTCCTTCAACTACGATTCAATTACTCTATTTCTTTAAACAACTAGGGACCAAAAGAAATGTTGAAAGTGCAAAATTTTGAAGGGATTTATGGGAGATTTTTATAGAGAACCACGGGGAGCTCTAAGAAAAACAGAAGATAATAACATAAGTTTTATTTTTGAAATCTAGCATACATGAAATTTCCCGAAATTCAAAGTGAGAATTTTCAAATGCTGTGAATTATGGAAGAATTGAAGAAAAAAAATTAGAAATTTTAATATAAATATTATGTCAGGTGTTGACGATCAGGAACCGGGGGAAATTGTTGAGAGGAGCAGGAAATGCAAGGAGGTGATCCACAGGTAGCTCTAAGTGCTACGTGGTGGGTTAGATTTACTTAAAGTAATCAAGGTAAATATGAAATATAAAGTGAAAATATTAGAATAAATCATTAACTTATGATTTGGTGAAAGATGAAAATTGGTTGATAGGTATTGTTGGAAATCACCATAGCAAGATGCCCAGGTGGTGATCTTCCAAAAACCCAAGTCTAGAATTACTTGTAGAAAGAAAAAACAGCAATCGAACACAAGAACAGAAAATCAAAGAAAATAAAGAAGACAAGCAATTGTTATCGAGGTTCAGCAATGTGCCTACGTCCCCGTGAGTTCCTCCGAACTCTTTACACTAAATCAAATGATTCTTACACGTTACAACAATCCCCTTCAAGAAACCACAATGTTCTTGAAGAAATCAAGAAGAGAAGAAAGGAAGAAGATGAGAACTAACAATGCTCTCTTTCTAATCTAGACTTCTCTATCTTTTTACAACCAGCTTTACTTACAAAGAGTTCCTCTTGTGTTTATCTTTCTCACACAATTCTCTCTTGAAATACAATTGATCTCAAAGTGTGTCTTGTATTGTATGTGTGTTGTATGAAAAATGAGGCTAGGAAACCCCTTTTATAGCCATCCACTTCTTAGACATTCTTGAGATTAAATCCTCACCCTTTGATCATGATCTCCATTTAATCACGGCCCTCCATCAATCCTAGGTGAAGTGGTGCATTTTAACCTTGCACCCACGCACTTAACAAGAGGTTAAATCAAGCTGTCCATGTGTGCTTCAGTGTGCCTAGCACCTAGGCACTCAATAGGGGCGCCGCGGTGCTAGGCAAAACCACACTTTCAGCACCTTCTGGGCACTGTGGTGCTGGTGCGGTGCTGACTCTTCTCCAGACACCTCCTTGCTGGGTGCTGCGGTGCTGAAGGGCAGCACCGCGGTGCACACTGATGCTGCCTGTGCGCACACTTTCTCAGCTTGTGTGCTGAAGTGCACACACTAGTGTGCCTACCCTTACCTTGCTCCAAAGTGATGCACACACTTGTGTGTAGTCCTTTAACATGCTTTATTTTAATATTCCAACATGGTTTAGACTTTAACTATCTTTGAACCATATTTAGACATGTTTAAACCTTAGACAAATACCCACAATCTCTACCTTTGTCTAAGTGTTTAAACCCGAACCATTTTGCAGAGAGCTTCGGGATCCAAACTCATCTTGAGTCACCAATTAACCAACTCCAATCCTAAGCAGTTCAAGGTAATGATTGAACTTACTTAGAGGTAGAACTTTAGTACCCAAGTCCACAGGATTTTCTTCTGTGGCAACCTTGTCCATATGGATGCATCATTTCGTAACATTTTCCCGAATGAAATGATGCCGAACATCCATATCCTTTGCCCTCTCATGGAACACTAGATTCTTACACAAGTGCAATGCACTTTGACTATCCGAAAATACCACAACCTGCTCATCCAATACCTTTAACTCTTCAAGCAACCCTTTACACCACATAGTTTCCTTAATGGCCTCCGTAGCCGCTATGTACTCAGCCTCGGTTGTTGAGAGTGCTACCATTGGCTTTCCAACTTACACAAAATCCATTTAAGCTGAAGAAGTAGGAGGTAATCAATCTCTTTTTATCCCGGTTTGCTCTATAGTCCGAGTCTGCAAACCCCTCAAGGCAGATGGCATTACCCATCTTCTCATATACCAGCCCTATTTCTGGGCTTCCCTTCAAGTACCTCAGCAACCACTTCATCCCAAGCCAATGCTCCTTTCCGGGATTACTCATAAACCTGTTGAGAACACTCATTGCATGAGCAATATTAGGTCTAGTGCTTACCATGGTGTACATAACAGAACCAACAGCACTAAAGTAAGGGACTTTCTCCATTTCCTTTTTCTCCACCTCCGATCTTGGACATTGATCACTGGAGAATTTGAAATGACCAGCAAGGGGAACCTTCACTGGTTTGCTATCTTCCATAGAGAATTTAGATATCATCTTCTCTATGTAGGAAGTTTGAGAGATCTTCAATCTGTTTCTCTCCCTTTCCCGGATGATACACATCCCAATGATCTTTTGTGCATAGCCAAGATCCTTCATCTCAAACTCCTCACTGAGTTGAGTCTTTAATTTCTTTATCCTCTCCATGCTGCTCCCAACCAGCAACATATCATCAACATAAATGGGGATGATCACCATTTCCTCAACCTTCTGCCCTTTATAGTACAAGCACGAATCATAGTAACTCCTCATGAAACCCAAGCTGATCACAAAGGAATCAAACCTCTTATTTCATTACCGAGGTGATTGTTTCAGGCCATAGAGAGACTTTTTTAATTTGCACACTAGCTCTCTCTGCCTTCCTTCCTTATAGCCTTTAGATTGCCTCATGAAAATGGTCTCATCGAGCTCTCCATGTAAGAACGCTGTCTTTACATCCGTTTGCTTAATTTCCCAATCAAATTGGACTACCAATACTACCACTATCCGAATCGTCTTGTACTTCACAACTGGTGAGAAGATTTTAGTAAAATCTATGCCTTCTTTTTGTGTGAACCCCTTCACCACCAGCCTAGCTTTGTATCGGACTTCATCCCCTGGAGTATTCCCTTCTTTGATCTTGTAGAGCCATCTACAACCCACAACTCTCTGTTTTTCTGGTTTGGGCACCAACTCCCAAGTGTTGTTCTTCATCAAAGAATCAATTTCTTCCTCCATAGCCAGCTACCACTTTGACGAATCCTTACACTCCATGGCATCCGTGTAAGTTTTTGGTTCAACCTCTCCTTCTATCCAGGGAGCTACTAGTAGTCATTTCGACTTGCTACATCAACCTCTTCTTGTTAAGCCTCTTCTTGAGTTTCTTGAGCATGGCTTTCATCCACGGGCTCTACCTTATCCGAACTTTCTTGCCTCCTTTGCTCTACCTGAACCGAGTTCTCCTTGATGCGATGCTCCACAACTTCCGGACTGGTTTGCTCACTACCCCCTGCAGGGTTAGTTTTCTCCAAGTAGGAAAATAACAATTCATTAAAAATAACATCCCTACTTATAATCAGTTTCATGCCCTTCTTTTCTAAGGACCACAACCTATATCCCTTAACCCCATCACCATATCCTAGAAATATACATTTTCTAGATCTAGGGCCAAGTTTATCCTCATTTTGATGTGCAAATGTTGCACACCCAAAAGTCCTTAGGTTATTTAATTCAGGGGGTTTTCCACTCCACATCTCCATGGGAGTTTTGAGCTCTAAAGCTCTAGAGGGTGATCTATTTACCAAGTATGCAGCTGTAGCCACAGTTTCTCCCCAAAAATATTTTGGTAACCCGGATCCTATTAGCATGCACCTAACTTTTTCCATAAGGGTTCTATTCATCCTTTTAGCAACTCCATTTTGCTGAGGTGTTTTTACAACCGTTCTATGCCTTAGAATTCCATTTAATTCAGAGAATTTATCAAAATCCTTATTGCAAAATTCTAAGCCATTATCGGTTCGTAAAGCCTTAACTACCCTACCTGTTTGAGTTTTTAGCAACTTCTTCCACACAACAAATTGATTCAAGGCATCAGATTTATTCCTAAGCAAATAAACCCACAATCTTCTTGAATAATCATCAATTAAAGACAGAAAGTAAAAGTTACCTCCCTGTGTTGGTGTTTTTGCTGGTCCCCAAAGGTCCGAATGAATGTAGTCAAGAATCCCCTTAGACTTGTGTACTCCGGTGTTGAAGCTGACCTAGTGTTGCTTCCCAAGAATGCAACTCTCACAGAAATTCAGTTTCTCTACTTTGTCTCCTCCAAGTAGACCTTCCTTGCTAAGCACTTGCAGGCCCTTTTCGCTCATGTGTCCCAAGCGAGTGTGCCAAAGGGCTGCCTTGTCCATCTCAATCATCAAGCTTGCTGCTTGATCATTGATTTTTGTTTCTCTGATCATCTCATAGAGTCCATCATTTCTTGCTACCCTGATCACTACCAAAGATCCCTTGGCCACCTTGATCTTTCCTCCCTCTACTTTGCATGTGTACCCCATGGAATCCAGCTGCCCCAATGAGATCAAATTCTCTTCAAATCTAGAAGATACCTTACATTTCGCAGCAGCCTTGTGACTCCATCAAACATCCTCAATAGGATGTCTCCAATCCCTCTAACTTGGCAAGAATTGTCATTCCCCAAGAAGACCCTTCCATCATTGATCTCCTTGAAATTCTTGAACCATTCTTTGTGAGGGCACATATGATAGGTGCACCCAGAATCAAGAATCCACTTTCCGTTTCCTTGCCTTCTGCTCACATTTGAGCACACAACAAGAACATCATCTTGCTATTCTCCCTTGGAAATCGAAGCCTCTCCATTGTTGGTATGGCTTCTCCTCTCATCCCATATCCTCTTCTTGTAGTCTTTCTTGAAATGGCCCTCCTTATTGCAGTAGAAACATCTCCTTACTCCTCCAAGTCTTGTCCTGGAATGAGATCTCCCATGGTTCTGCCCTCTACCTCTTGATTTCTCTCGGTAGTTGCCATGAGTTCTACTGCCATTCTGAGTTGCTGGCCTTCCTCTTACGAACAGCCCATCTCCACTTGATGTCTTATTCATCTTGGCCTTGAAATCATGTGCCCTTATGGCATTGATCACAATCTCCTTTGTTAAAGTATCCCTTCCATACTCAATAGCATTAATCAAATTATCAAAGCAATCAGGAAGAGAATTTAAGAAGATAACAGCCAATTGTTCATCCAGAAAAATAATGCTACAACTATTCAAATCTTGAACTATCTTATTAAAGACATCAAGGTTATCTTGCAACTCTTTACTAGGATCCATTTTAAAAGCAAATATTCTTTTAAGAAGATAAATCTTGTTAGGAAGAGTTTTGGTAAGAAACAACTCATCTAGTTTCTTCTATATGACAGTCGGATCTTCCGAGTCTCCGTACTCCTTTGTGACACTATCAGACATGTGCAAGAAAATGGTGCTGTAAGCCATCTTCTTCATCTCAGTCCGCTGGTCCTCTGTGACACTTGCTGGAAAAGCATCATCTTCTCTAATAGCCAAGTCCACTTTCTGTTGCATTAAAACCACCTTGATCTTCCGATTCCAAAGGGCAAAGTCTCCCTTTCCATCAAACTTCTCCACACAGAAATTTGAAGCCATCTTTTGCGGACAAGATCCCAGATTTATGCACTACCAACAAATGCTTTCTTCAACCTTAAGAACACCGATCAAAGATGGATCTTAACACTGTTCTTGAATCAACTTTCAAGAACACGATCAGATCTTGATCTTTACACCGTTCTTGAATCACCCAAGAAGTTGATATTTGATTCTTGGAGTCTTGGCTCCATCACCTTCTTGTTCTTGCTCCGATACCCAGCTGTGCAGCTCTGATACCACTGTTCGAAATCACCTTAGCAAGATGCCCAGGTGGTGATCTTTCAAACACCCAAGTCTAGAATGACTTGTAGAAAGAAAAAACAGCAATCAAACACAAGAACAGAAAATCAAAGAAAATAAAGAAGACAAGCAATTGTTATCGAGGTTCGGCAATATGCCTACGTCCCCGTGAGTTTCTCTGAACTCTCTACACTAAATTAAATGGTTCTTACAAGTTACAGCAATCCTCTTCAAGAAACCACAATGTTCTTGAAGATATTAAGAAGAGAAGAAAGGAAGAAGATGAGAACTAACAATGCTCTCTTTCTAATCTAGACTTTTCTATCTTTATACAATTGGCTTTACTTATAAGGAGTCCCTCTTGTATTTATCTCTCTCACACAATTATCTCTTGTAACACAATTTATCCCAAAGTGTGTCTTGTATTGTATGTGTGTTGTATGAAAAATGAGGCTAGGAAACCCCTTCTATAGCCATCCACTTCTTGGACATTCTTGAGATTCAATCCTCACCCTTTGATCATGATCTCCATTTAATCATGGCCCTCCATTAATCCTAGGCGAAGTGGTGAGTTTTAACCTTGCACCCACACACTTAACAAAAGGCTAAATCAAGCTGTCCATGTGTGCTTCAGTGTACCTAGCACCTAGGCACTCAATAGGGGCACTGCGGTGCTAGGCAAAACCACACTTTCAGCACCTTTTGGGCGCTGCGGTGCTGGTGCAGTGCTGACTGTTCTCCAAACACCTCCTTGCTGGGTGCTGCGGTGCTGAAGGGCAGCACCGTGGTGCACACTGATGCCGCCTGTGCGCACACTTTCTCAGCTTGTGTGCTGAAGTGCACACACTAGTGTGCCTAGTATTACCTTGCTCCAAAGTGATGCACACACTTGTGTGCAGTCCTTTAACATGCTGTATTTTAATCTTCCAACATGGTTTAGACTTTAGCCCTCTTTAAACCATATTTAGACATGTTTAAACCTTAGACAAACACCAACAGGTATGATAGAAAGAGTGGATGTGTAGAGAATTATTTTATAAGAAATAATATTATTGAAATAATGAGTTGATTTAATAATAATGGCGATAAAAGAAATCCTTGATGAATGGTTGATGATTTGGTATGATTTATGAGGAGAAGAAATTTAGTGGATCTTGACGAGCTATGATTGATAAATTGATGTGATATGTGAGGAGAATAAATTAATGAAATTGATCAAATAGTAATTTAAGATTAATCAGGATAGCTAATTTGAATGTCTGAATACATGCTTGTTTTTATATTATTGTTCATATGCATATTTCATATCATTGTTCATATGCATATGCATGAAATAAAAGAACCGGAAGGGAGCCGGTCTAAATGAAAAACCGCGGCTGGTATATGTTGGAAATAAATGAAAACCATGACAGCCGGTATAGGCTGGAAGTAAATGAAAAATGTGACAGCCAGTATATGAGGGAAATAAAAGAACTGGGAGGGGGCCGGTCTAAGATAAAAACATGTCGACATGTGGGAAGACGTTCCCTAATAATAATTCATGCATTGCATCTTTTTTAAATATTGATTATATTACTAAAATGCTGAAGTGTTGTTTGTTATTGTAAATTTATTTATAGATGAATGACTCTTATAGAGAGATAGTTATGGTGAGAAAGAAACACAGAAGTATGATATGATAAGAACTATCTAAATGGTAGACTATATGCTGTTAACCTCATAACGAAGTAATTATGAGATGATTGATGGTCTTAAGGTGAACAAATATATAAGAAGAAGAGATTGATAAAGAATGAGAGTTATGATATGTGTAGTGATAGGGAATGCTATTATCACGTTATATGAGATATAAATGATTAAATATTAAAGACTATTTATACAAATTGAATACTTCTAGTAAATTTAATTCACTGAGCTTGTGAAGTTCACTTCTCATTGTACAATGATTTCAGGTAGCAAGCAGGACAAATAGTTTGGTGAGTTAAGGTTCAGAAAAAATCATTTTTTGTAAGCCACATACGTGTCCACATCCTCAGACTAATGAGAAAATAAAGTAAAAATTTATTTGTAAATATTCATGCATTTAACATTGTATAAAATGTTAAAGTCAAGATCAAAATGATGTATCTCCCCTTTTGAGGGTTGAGGATTGATGTAAAATTTTCTATTGCCGTTATTTTTCTTGTTGCATATATGTGTCGTGTTGGGATTTTCAAAATGTGACAACACCGTCTCGGGGGTGGCCAACCCGGGATGGGTCGTTACAATTTTGGTATCAAAGCATTAGGTTTTATGATTTTGTAGACTGCATAAAAAGTAAGAAAATAGAAGATTAAAAAAAATTATATTTTAATAGTCTTAGGATGACACGTGGACATGCTATAGCTAAAGTTAGAGTTTTTAATTTGAGAGGGCTTGGTAAGCCCCCAATATTTTGATAAGTTGAGGTTAAGTCTGAATCTGTGGTTCTTAGAAGGGAACGTGTTTATAGTATAATTGATATTAGTAAAGGTGTGAGAGAATCTAAGGTTGAAAGAGATGAGCTAAAATAAACCCTTACACATGCTCTTAAGAAAATGAAAGTAACAGATGATAGAGTTGATAGCCTATAGCATAGACTTGATGAATCGGCTAGAGCATTGCCAGAGGTTGTTATAAATCTAGTAAAGGTAAATGTTCAAAAGGGAAAAGTGAGTTTATGCACGAGATGCAAAGATATTGTTTTGTTAGACATATTAAGTCGAACGCCTTATTGTTTAAAGGAACTATGAATTCTTTTAAGCCTGAGTTTTGAGTGAACCATGTAGAGAGATTATTTGGTATTTTACTAGTAACTGACAGGCATATGGTTGCCTTTGCTTCGTTTGAGTTAGAAGAAGAAGTTTTGGAATGATGGGAAGATATTCTTCCCAAGCTAAGTGCAGATGTTGTTAGACCCTTAACTAGGAATAGGTTTGAGGAGGTTTTCCTTAATAAATACTTTCCTTTGACCTTTAGAGCCCAACAAGATAGAGATTTTATTTATTTGAGGCAAATCTGTTGACTGTGGCTCAGTATGATAGCAGATTTGTGGTCTTGTCAATGGTTGTACCGAAAATGGTAGATCTAGAGAAAAAAAAGTGTAAAAGTTTCAAAGATGAACTATGTTTTAAGATTTGATCAAAACTATCTTACACAAGGCATATAATTTATGTTACGTTGGCGAATATAACACTTCAGATTGAGAAGGATGTGATGGAAATTAGAGGTAGGAGGAATTGGTGGAAGAGATCTAGATTTGAGGAACCTAGAGGTGGTACCAATATGAGTGTGTAGGGGTGGGAGACCACTCAGAGGAGGTGTTCCTTGCCACAGGGAACTGTAGTATGGAGTCAGAGGCAAGCAAGATCTGTTGCTTTTATAGCTCAGAGTAATATCGGTGGGACTCTTAGAGTAATATCGGTGGGACTCTTAGATTTAGAAGATAGGTTATGGGAACTGGGAGTCATGGCAGAGGAAGTAAATATGCCACTGATAAGAGTCATAAAATGCATCTAAACAATACTTAATTGTTAACACTTTAGGGTTAATCTCAGTCGTAATCGCACTTTTAAATGTTGATAACTCTAAAGTGTTATTAATAAATCATTGACTTAATTCGATGCATTTTCAGGTGCGTTGAGTACAAAAGAGATGATAAAGCGATCTATGTTTAAAGCACCAAAAGATCTTGGGTGTCGGTGCTCGTTTTTGTCCAAGGTTTAGACATTTCCAAAAATGATTTAAAGATAATTAAAAGTCTAAACCAAGGTTGGAGCAATAAAGTACATTGAGTTGAAAGACTGCACACAAGTGTGTGCATCACTTTGGAACAAGTTAAGGGTAGGCACACTAGTGTGTGCACTTCTGCACCAGAATTTCCTGTACAGATCAATCAACTTTGCAGATTAAACTGTATTGATGTAAGAAGAACCAGGAGATGAGCTATATATGCCTAGAAAGATCCGGAAGTCTATTTTCTGGAGAATTTTACAGTTCGGAAAAAGGATTTTTCTAGTGAAAGTTATGGCAGTTTTAGCAAAAACAGTTCAGGGCCTCCAGAACAATGCCCAGCGCCTCACCTCTCACTGTCCAGCGCCCCAGCGCCCAGGAAAACAAGAACCAGCGCCTAGGCGCCCACGAACCAGCGCCTAGGCGCCCACGAACCAGCGCCGTGCCCCTCAGCCATCAGCGCCGCGCCCCTCGCCAGCTGCACCTTTACTTTCCAGCGCCCAGGCGCACACTTGGACACGCGCACATGCTGCTGGACCCACCTTCACGTTCCAGCCTTCACTTTCCAGCGCCCGGGCGCACGCTCAGACAAAGCCAGCAGCGCGCACATGCTGCTGGACCACCTTCACATTCCAGCTTTCACTTTCCAGCAGTGCGCACATGGACTCCAATTCAGACTCAAATTAGAGCTGTGCAAAGACAGCTCTCCCTCGTGGGCTATAAATATGTGCTTAAGGTTTGCAGCCAAAGGGAGCTCGGGGAGAAAAATAAAGACAGTTTTTGATAGATAAAAATTGAAGAAGTTTTTAGCATTTCGTTTAAGTTTTCGTAAGTTGGAAATCAAGGAGAGAACATCCACATTGTTCTTCCGCCTTGAGCTCCATGGCCAAGAAATCAAGGGGAGAACATCTATATTGTTTTTCCACCTTGAGTTTCATGGCTAACTAATCATCAAACAAGGGAAAGGGATGAATCCTTAGGGTTTTATTGTTCCTTATTTCCTGTTCTTGATTCATTTGTATGGACTTTTTGTTAAAACATTGTCTATGATTTACTCTTTGATTAATTAAGAAGGATTTGAGTTCATGTGATAGCTGTATTCTATATTCTTCTTCTTTTAGTTTCTTTCAATCCGGTGATTGCATCCTTCTACTCCACATAAGTCTAGTCAAGCTTTTCTTATGTCAAGTTGTTTGGATGTAATTGATTTCGGTATATTTATCTTATAGATCGGCCATTACTGTGATATCATTATTGCAATATATTGTCGTTTCTTGCTAATCTATAAGATAAATCATGTGTGCTTGAATTGAAATCAAAGAGTAATTTGTAGCAATTATATTAGAGATATAAATGTGCTTGATTGAATAATTTCCGATTGCCGGTTTAGGATGTGAAACTTGCAATCGAGATAAAAATTTGAATCAAGAGTGGAAATAGGGAACGAACCTAAGGAGGATTCCCGGAACCTTGTTATTTCTTATTTATATTCATCGTTATATTCGCACAACTCTTTTACACAATATTGCATTATCAAAACTCATATTCTCTCACTTAATCATTTTCGTTAGTGTTAAAGTTTATAACTTCTTTTGTAATTAACTTGTTTCCCTGTGGAATCGACACCCCAAAACTATACTACAATAACCGCATTATGTTTTTGGCGTAATCAAATTTTGGCGCCGTTGCCGGGGAAACGCGCTTAAGTACAAAGGAAGCTTGTCAACTTTAAGTAAAAATAAAAAAAAAATATTAAGAAAAAAAAATCGTAAATATTTTTCTTTTCAGCACTTTGTAAACACTGTAATATTGTTCCTTTACTTTTATTTATTTATTTATGTATTTATTTTAATTTTCTTTTATTATTCTGTTTTATTTATCTGTTTATTATTCTGTTTTATTTATTTATTTATTATTTATTATTCTGTTTTACATATTTTATTTCCCCTCTAAATTAATTGGTGCATGCTTAAACCAAGAGATTCGCGAGGCAGATTCATTAGAGGACCCGAATTAGAGTCACCCTCTCCTTCCACGTCCGTTAGTGAAACCTCGCCTAGATCATACCATAGTGCACCCCCATCCGAGAATTTAGAGAATTTTGATAACATGGCCGACAATCACAATGAAAATATTGCTAGGACACTTAAAGACTATTTGCACCCTAGCCGAACGGCCACACCCTCTTGTATCATGTTCCCCCCTAATGCCCCACAAGCTGAGTTTAAGCCAGGCATGATACAACTGCTACCAACTTTCCATGGGTTTGAGAATGAAAGCCCCTACATCCACATTAGGGAATTCGAGGAAGTAGTAGCAACCTTCCAAAGTAGGGCTGATATGGTGGACACTGTCAGACTCCGGTTTTTCCCTTTTTCACTTAAAGAAAAAGCCAAGACTTGGTTGTACTCATTAAGGCCTAGGTCTATTGGTAGTTGGGATGAGATGACCCGAGTTTTCTTCCAAAAACACTTCCCAACCCATAAGACCAACAACCTTAAGAGACAAATCTCAAACTTTGCACAAAAAGAAAGTGAAACCCTATATCAAGTTT
Source organism: Bretschneidera sinensis (assembly GCA_023935145.1). Lineage (NCBI taxonomy): Eukaryota > Viridiplantae > Streptophyta > Magnoliopsida > Brassicales > Akaniaceae > Bretschneidera > Bretschneidera sinensis. The sequence goes on from CM043702.1 coordinate 108,312,848, forward strand.
GGGAACGTTTTAAGGACCTTTTAAATTCTTGTCCACACCATGGGTATGAAAGTTGGCGGGTAGTCAGCTATTTCTATGATGGACTCCTAAGTAGGGAGAGGCAATTCATAGAAATGATGTGTAATGGGGATTTTCTTCAAAAAGATCCCGATCAAGCCATAGATTTCCTAGATGACCTATCAGAAAAAGCCCACACTTGGACAGGACCGAGTGCCATGGAAAGTACTAGAAGAAATCAACCCGCTGGAATCTACCAACTTAAGGAAGAGGATAGTGTTAAAGCCCGTTTAGAGGCTCTAACTAAGGAAATTGAAGCCTTAAAAACCAAGGATGTTAGAGCCCCCGAACCGGTTGCTAGGGTAGAGTCCCATGAACCCTGTTTTATGTGTAATGGGGTAGATCATGTACCAAAGGATTGTCCATCTTATTTGGAGATAAAGGGAGAGTGTAACTCCTTGGGTATCCCCTTTAGGAAACCTTACTCACCCTACTCTAACACTTACAATCCCGGTTGGAAGAATCACCCTAATTTCAGTTGGAAATCTGATGTGCAACCTCCTACCCAATCTAGCCCCCATTGGAGATCTGATATACAACCTCATCCCCACTCTAGTTCCCATTGGAGACCGGAAGCGACTTCATCTAGTGCACCACAACAATCTTTACCTTTGGAAGATGCTTTTAAGTCATTTTTGCAGGTACATGCCAAGAGTGCAGAAGAACAAGTCAAGATAAATCAACGGTTGCTAGAGGAGCAAAAGGGGATCAAAGAGGAGCAAAAGGAGATAAAAAGTCAACTCACCAAGTTGACTAGTTTCTTGACAATTCAAGAGCAAGGTCGGTTCCCTTCGCAACCACAACAAAATCCACGAGGACAACATATGGCACAAACCTCCGATCCTGAAAATCATAATGTTAAAGAAGTTAATGCCATGATCACCCGCAGTGGTAAGAAACTAGATGGACCCACTTTATCACCAAATCTGAGTCCCAACACCGTGAGCAACAAGGATGAAGCTCCCAAGGAACAAGATACTCATATCGACCCTTCACCAGTGCCTTTCCCTCAGGCACTCCTTAAGCCTAAGGAGAGGAATTCAGCATTAAAAGGTGAGATCCTTGAACAACTTCAGCATGTTAAAATTAACCTCCCTCTTCTTCATGTCATAAAACAGGTTCCCAACTATGCTAAAGTCATCAAGGATCTGTGCACACTGAAAAGGAGGCACCATGTGAAGAAGACCGCATTCTTAACGGAGCAAGCAAGTGCGGTAATTGATAGCACGACACCGCCCAAATATAAAGATCCGGGCTGTCCAACGGTGGCTTGCCAAATTGGAAACAAATCTTGTGGGCAAGCATTGTTAGATTTAGGGGCTAGTGTGAACCTCATGCCATACTCTATCTACTTGCAGCTCGGTCTAGGTGAGATCAAACCAACCTCTGTGGTACTCCAATTAGCGGATCGATCGGTAAGAAAACCAAGAGGTATAGTAGAAGATGTTTTATTGCAAATTGACAAATTCTATTATCCTGTTGACTTCTTGGTTTTAGATACCATCTCTATTGTGAATACGGAGTCAAAAATTCCTTTGATACTTGGAAGACCATTCCTTGCCACCGCTAATGCCCTCATTAATTGTAGAAATGGCCTAATGACATTATCATTTGGAAATATGACTCTGGAGGTAAATGTTTTTCGAATGTCAAGGCAACCACATGAGGAGGATGAGTGTTTTGACACTTACATGATTGACGAGCTTATTTTGGAGGATGAATACATTAAGGACAATTCTAACTCTTTGGAATTCCTTCTTAATAATTTTGATTTTAATGATTCTTCTATATATCCTCATGCCGTTAATGTTGTTGATATTTCTGATAAGCCGCAGGGATTTATGAAGAAATCATGGCAGCCATGCTTTGAGGAGTTGCCTAGAGAAAGGGAGGCACCCAAACCCTCTTCCGAGGAGACACCAACGCCCAATTTAGCTCCGCTTCCCAAAGGACTCAAGCATGTTTTCTTAGGCCCAGGTGATACTTTTCCGGTCATTATTTCCTCTGAACTTAGTGATATACAATGTGATCAACTGCTGAAGTTGTTGAGAGAACATAAATCTGTATTAGGTTGGACCATGGCTGACATTAAGGGTGTAAGCCCCTTAATTTGTTCCCATAGGATTTACTTAGAAGAAGGATCTAACCCCCGTAGAGATCCACAAAGAAGATTAAACCCAACTATGAAAGAGGTAGTTAAGAAAGAAGTCTTAAAGCTGTTGGATGCAGGAATTAGATATCCGATATCGGATAGTAAGTGGGTTAGTCCAACCCAAGTAGTTCCTAAGAAAGCTGGGGTTACTGTGGTAGAAAATGAGAAGGGAGTACTAGTACCAACTAAGGTAGTGACCGGGTGGCGAATGTGCATAGACTATAGGAAACTTAATTCAGCCACTCGGAAAGATCATTTTCCTCTTCCATTCATAGATCAAATTTTGGAACGGGTGGCTGGCCATCCTTTCTATTGTTTTTTGGATGGATATTCAGGATACTACCAAATAGGGATTGCCCTAGAGGATCAAGAGAAGACCACTTTTACTTGTCCTTTTGGTACTTTTGCTTTTCGAAGGATGCCCTTTGGGTTATGTAATGCACCAGCTACTTTTCAAAGATGCATGATGAGTATTTTCAGTGACATGGTTGAAAAATGTGTAGAAGTGTATATGGATGATTTAACTGTGTTTGGAACTTCTTTTGATTCATGTTTATCTAATTTGAAAAATGTTTTGTGCAGGTGTGAAGAAAAAGGACTCGTGCTTAATTGGGAGAAGTGCCATTTTATGGTATCTTCTGGAATAGTCTTGGGCCACATAGTTTCTGAAAAAGAGATAGAAGTAGATAAAGCAAAAATTGAATTGATCTCTAAACTCCCCACTCCTAAGAATATTAAAGATGTGAGGTCTCTCTTAGGTCATGCTGGGTTCTATAGAAGGTTTATTCAAAATTTTAGTGCCATCTCTAGACCTCTATGTAGCCTTTTGACGAAGGATACCGAGTTTAAATGGAGCCTTGAATGTGAACAAGCCTTTAGGACATTGATTTCTAAGCTTACAACCGCCCCTATTATGCGATCACCAGATTTTACTTTGCCTTTTGAAATTATGTGTGATGCTAGTGACTATGCTGTAGGGGCTGTTTTAGGACAACGAAATGAGGGAAAACCATTTGCTGTCTATTATGCTAGTAGAACATTGAATCATTCTCAAATGATGTATACCACAACCGAGAAAGAATTACTAGCTGTAGTATTCGCATTGGATAAATTTCGATCTTATTTGATTGGTTCACCTATCACGATATTCACAGATCACTCCGCCCTAAAATTTCTTTTTTCAAAAACGGATGCTAAGGCCCGTTTGATACGTTGGATTCTGCTTTTGCAGGAATTTGACTTAACCATCAAAGACAAGAAGGGGGTGGAGAATGTTGTGGCGGACCATTTATCTCGCTTGGAATTCAAAAGTGAAACTGACCTCGTGCCCATTGGGGAGGCCTTTCCGGATGAAAACCTATTTGCTGTTCTTGGTCACACACCATGGTATGCCGACATTGCCAACTACTTAGTTTCCCGCCAAGTTCCATCTACATGGAGTGCACAAGACAAGCGTAAGTTTTTGGCTGAGGTGAAAAACTTCTACTGGAATGATCCTTATTTGTTTAAATATTGCCCTGATCAAATAATAAGGAGATGTATTCCAGATATGGAAGTTAACAGTGTGTTAACCTTTTGTCATACATATGCTTGCGGTGGCCATTTTTCTATCAAAAAGACAGCCGCAAAAATTTTGCAATGTGGTTTTTATTGGCCCACTTTATTCAAAGATGCTAATGAGTTTTGTAGATCATGTGACAGATGCCAAAGGTTAGGTTCGTTGTCCCGCCGTCATATGATGCCTCTCAACCCAATCCTAGTGATAGAAATCTTTGATTGTTGGGGGATCGATTTTATGGGACCATTCCCACCTTCCTTTGGGTATCTTTATATTTTGCTTGCTGTTGATTATGTTTCTAAATGGGTTGAAGCAATACCTAGCCGCACTAATGATAATACAGTTGTTGTTAAATTTTTAAAAGACCATATCTTATCTAGGTACGGTACTCCACGTGTTATCATTAGTGATCAAGGGTCACATTTTTGTAACCGTTCTTTTGAGGCTTTAATGCGCAGGTATGGAGTCACCCATAAGGTTTCTACAGCATATCATCCACAAACTAATGGTCAAGCTGAATTAGCAAATAGGGAGATTAAGCGGATACTTGAGAAAACGGTGAATCCGAACCGAAAAGATTGGTCCTTGCGCCTGTCGGATGCACTTTGGGCGTATCGGACAGCATACAAGACGGTTCTTGAAGCATCTCCCTATCATTTAGTATTTGGCAAAGCATGTCATTTGCCAGTAGAACTTGAGCACAGAGCATACTGGGCTATCCGAAATTTTAACTATGACCTTAAGTTGTCCGGTGAAGAAAGGAAATTGCAACTTTGCGAACTTGCGGAGTTGAGGGATGATGCATATGACAATGCTAAGGATTTGAAATCAAGGATGAAGACGGTACATGATCAGAAAATACTCCGAAAACATTTTGAACAAGGTAATAAAGTCTTTCTGTATGACTCGCGATTACATCTCCATCCGGGAAAATTGAGATCGCGATGGAAGGGACCTTATGTGGTAAAGAGTGTTTTTCCCAATGGAGTGGTTGAGATTGAAGATCCTTCCGATGGTCGAGTATTTCGAGTCAATGGCCAAAGGTTGAAGCTGTACTTGGAACATGCTAAGGACAGCACCGAAGAAATTTCTTTGGTGGCCCCGATTTATGTTTGGTAATCGGGTACTTTCGTTCCACTGTATACTAGTTTTTATTTTGTTTTATTGAATTTTTGACTAATTTAGAATTTTTGTTTTATTAATTTTTGTTTTATTTTATTATTATTTAGTTAATTTAAGTCTTTGTTAATTTATTTTTGTTTTTGATTTGTTAAGCCTATTTTATTTTATTATTATTATTATTATTATTTTATTTATTTATTTTCTTTGTGTGTTGTTTTGGTACAAACAAAGAATTGTCTGTTTTAGGACACTACATCAGGCCCAGGCGCACAGCAGGCCCAGGCGTGCAGGCCCAGGCGCACAGCAGGCCCAGGCGCGCAGGCCCAGGCGCACCAGGCCCAGGCGCACAGCAGCGCCCAGGCGCACAGCAGGCCCAGGCGCGCCAGGCCCAGGCGCACAGCACGCCCAGGCGCGCAGGCCCAGGCGCACCAGCGCCTAGGCGCCCATGAACCAGCGCCTAGGCGCCCACGAACCAGGCCCGCGCCTCACCTCTCTCCAGCCAGCGCCCCAGCGCCCCAGCACACCAGGCCCGCGCCTCGCCTCTCTCAAGCCCAGCGCCTCACCGCTTGGCCGAGCCCATCAGCACCAAAACCCTAAAATCTGCCCTAAAATCTGCCCTATTTAAACACTTTTTCCAGCCTCTTTTTCATTTCTCCTCTCACACCAACGGCTGCACACTCCTCTCTCTCTCTCATTGTCCCTCTATATCAACCTATACCAACTTTTTCCCTCTTCCTTTCTTGATCTAAACTTCAATTCTTGAAGAATTGCACACTAATGTCTCCCATTTTTTGCAGAAAATTTCTCTAAGAGATTTGGTTCTAAGAGGAACTTGTTTTTTTTCACAAAGATATCAAATTGGTGGGTAGCTTTTCCTCTCTCCAATTGTGTGCAAGTAAGACCAATTTCTCTTCTTCATTGTTCAATTGTGATTTTTGGTGGTTAAATTTTGCTCTTAAGTTCATTGTTTCATTTATTTAATTTTCATGGCACCAAGGATGAAAAGAGCTAAAGGAAAAGAACCACAAGAGTTTGATGAGACTAAGTTTGTTAGTTTTGAAGCGAGTGAGAGCTATGTTAAAATAATGCAAAATAGAAAACTCATTCCCGAGAGAGGATTTAACATAACCGAGAGTGCGAACCCGACTCTTTTTAGAATGATTCTCTATAGGAATTGGAGTGCATTTACAAAATCACCCTTTCATTCCCTATCAAATTTGGTCCGAGAATTTTACGCTAATGCCGATGAACATAGCAATGGTAAAGTATGGGTGAGAGGAAAAATAGTCTCTTTTAGCAGCTCATCAATAAATAACTTCTATGGGTTACCTGACATCCCACACAGTGAGTATAGAGCATATGTGTCTACATTTAATTATGAAGAGATTCGCCATACTCTCTGTATTCCGGGCACTACATGGAAAATGTCGGGTGATTCCCCGACCTCCTTGCCCGCTGCTTCTCTAAATGTCAATGCTCGGGCTTGGCAATATTTTGTGTGTCACAGGTTGATGCCTGCCTTGCACTATAGTGATCTCACTGTTGAGCGAGCTATTCTGATTTATGCAATTTTGATGGGAATGACTGTCGATGTGGGCCAAGTCATCTGTAAATCCATCTTACACACTGTTAGACTAAAGCTCGGATTATACTTTCCTTCTTTAATTACCCAATTGTGTATCCGAGCTGGAGTCCCACACAGTACTGATGAGGAAACCCAACCACCAAAGAAACCCATTGATGATGGCATGCTCGCTCAGATTAAAGCCTCCAGGCCGCCAACTTCGAGCGAGGGAGCCATAGCTGCTAGCACCCCTCCCCCCTCTAGGAATATCACAGTTGCTGAGCGCCTTGAGCGCTTAGAGAGTCGTTTTGACGAGCATCATAAATTGTTGTTTGATAGGCTAGATCGTCAAGACCAAATGTTAGCTAGGCAAGACCGGTTCCTGGCTCGGCAAGCTGATTACCAAGCAGAGGTCAACTCTGCTTTTGGTCAGATGTACCAACACCTTGCCTCCGCTACTGGTTGTAATATGGGTCTTTTTCCTACTATGCCACCCTATCCGGGTTCATTTTTTGACCCACCTCCCGAGGAAGGTGAAGGGACTGAAGAAATTGAAGTAGAGGATGATAATTTCGAGGATTAGTAGGGATATCTCTTGTTTGTCCACTTTTATTTTTATTTTTATTTTTATTTTTATTTTTATTTTTATTTTTATTTTTATTTTACTAACATTTTTTGTGTTTTTGTGTTTTTATTTTATTTATTTTTCGTCTTTTCTCTTAGTTGTTAGTTATTTCCATTTCGTGTGCTAACCTAACATACGGTGGGAATCTTGATGTTACACCGCAGTTGCTTTTTTTTTTTTTTTTTTCTTGTTCTGTTGTATATTGCAGATAAAAAATTTCAGCGAGAAGAATGGTATGCAGTTCAAATGGTGGTGTGCAATTTTCAGCTTCTGTGCACTTTTGGCTAACAAAGGGAGTTTCTTTTCCTTTTTCTTTCACATTGAGGTCAATGCAATGTTTAGGTTGGGGGTGGAGGAAACACATTTCTTTCCTTTTTCCATTGAACTGCTTGGTGTCACTTTCCTACGTTTTGTTTGTTAGGATAATAAAAAAATAATTAAAAAAAAAAAAGGGGTTTGTTTTTTTTTTGCATGCTTTGTGTTAGCCTTGGAGTTATTCACATGTCAATGATATGACCTTAATTGAGATAGCATATAGCACTTAGAAGAAATTAAATCTTGCTTCGGTTTGAAATTAATTTAAGTATCAATCTTGATTTGGTTAGAGACTCTAGCTTGTGGTAAGATTGTATGATTAATCGTAAGCATTTAGAAAAGTTTTATGTGTGATTATTTTGTGAATATTTTTGCGGTCTCGGCAAGCTCTAGAACTTACTTGATAACCACTTGAGGCGAATTCCTAGAATGCACATTATTTAGGATATGATATAGGCAATTTTTGAACCGTTTGAGCCTTTCAAACCTACCCTTGCGATATATATCACTAGTCACCTATTTGAGCCTTTTTTTTCTTGAAAACGAAGTTGAGCCTGGTTTCTTTTAAAAACCCATTCACTTACCCTTATAAGCCTAAAGAGAATATTCTTACCTCTCTCTTAAAAAGAATTTAACTATACACATGTTGTGAGAAGCACTTAAAATGAGTAAGGGTGGAAATATGAAAAAATATCACTACCACAACCCAAGTACATTAAAGGAGATAAGTTGGGGGTTGTGGAAAAGAAAGAAATGAAAAAGGAGGTGAATGGTCTTTTATGCCAAAATATAAAAGAAAAGAAAAACAAATGGTGATTTGTTGAGAAGACAATCCTCGAAAAAAAAAAAAAAAAAAAAAATTGGTTGGAAGAGTTGGGTACTGAAGTAAGGTTATCCAGTGCTTAAAGAGCTATGTTCAAAACTAAGAGATTAAGTTCTTTTACTTATGAATTCTTCCCATTCTTTCTTAGCCTTTACCTTAACCGAACGTTAGAAGCTTATTAAAGACCTACTGATCCAATGTAATGTGATTTTTTCTACAATAGTGGAGAGTGGTTTGAAATGTAAGCTTATGGAGCTTGTTTTTGTGATTGATGTCACGCGATTTATTTTTTTTTTAGAGGCCAAGACTTGTATTCATGAATATTGTGCATAAAATCATCCGGATGTTTAGATTAATGGATTGTGGTAAGATGGATGTTAAGAGTCAATAACGATTTTAAGATTGATGTTTGAATTATTTTTGGATTTGAGTGGAATTTAATGATTCTATATGCTATATGTTACGCATGATTTTTGAGACAAAGATTTTTGAATCACTCTTGGTTAACACTAGCATTGTTGTATTTTGCATTAATTTCTAAATAAAGAACTCATTTCATGTCTTTCGCTTGAATTGCTAGGGACTAGCAATAAGCTAGTTGGGGGTTGTGATAAGAGTCATAAAATGCATCTAAACAATACTTAATTGTTAACACTTTAGGGTTAATCTCAGTCGTAATCGCACTTTTAAATGTTGATAACTCTAAAGTGTTATTAATAAATCATTGACTTAATTCGATGCATTTTCAGGTGCGTTGAGTACAAAAGAGATGATAAAGCGATCCATGTTTAAAGCACCAAAAGATCTTGGGTGTCGGTGCTCGTTTTTGTCCAAGGTTTAGACATTTCCAAAAATGATTTAAAGATAATTAAAAGTCTAAACCAAGGTTGGAGCAATAAAGTACATTGAGTTGAAAGACTGCACACAAGTGTGTGCATCACTTTGGAACAAGTTAAGGGTAGGCACACTAGTGTGTGCACTTCTGCACCAGAATTTCCTGTACAGATCAATCAACTTTGCAGATTAAACTGTATTGATGTAAGAAGAACCAGGAGATGAGCTATATATGCCTAGAAAGATCCGGAAGTCTATTTTCTGGAGAATTTTACAGTTCGGAAAAAGGATTTTTCTAGTGAAAGTTATGGCAGTTTTAGCAAAAACAGTTCAGGGCCTCCAGAACAATGCCCAGCGCCTCACCTCTCACTGTCCAGCGCCCCAGCGCCCAGGAAAACAAGAACCAGCGCCTAGGCGCCCACGAACCAGCGCCTAGGCGCCCAAGAACCAGCGCCTAGGCGCCCATGAACCAGCGCCTAGGCGCCCACGAACCAGCGCCGCGCCCCTCAGCCATCAGCGCCGCGCCCCTCGCCAGCTGCACCTTTACTTTCCAGCGCCCAGGCGCACACTTGGACACGCGCACATGCTGCTGGACCCACCTTCACGTTCCAGCCTTCACTTTCCAGCGCCCGGGCGCACGCTCAGACAAAGCCAGCAGCGCGCACATGCTGCTGGACCACCTTCACATTCCAGCTTTCACTTTCCAGCAGTGCGCACATGGACTCCAATTCAGACTCAAATTAGAGCTGTGCAAAGACAGCTCTCCCTCGTGGGCTATAAATATGTGCTTAAGGTTTGCAGCCAAAGGGAGCTCGGGGAGAAAAATAAAGACAGTTTTTGATAGATAAAAATTGAAGAAGTTTTTAGCATTTCGTTTAAGTTTTCGTAAGTTGGAAATCAAGGAGAGAACATCCACATTGTTCTTCCGCCTTGAGCTCCATGGCCAAGAAATCAAGGGGAGAACATCTATATTGTTTTTCCACCTTGAGTTTCATGGCTAACTAATCATCAAACAAGGGAAAGGGATGAATCCTTAGGGTTTTATTGTTCCTTATTTCCTGTTCTTGATTCATTTGTATGGACTTTTTGTTAAAACATTGTCTATGATTTACTCTTTGATTAATTAAGAAGGATTTGAGTTCATGTGATAGCTGTATTCTATATTCTTCTTCTTTTAGTTTCTTTCAATCCGGTGATTGCATCCTTCTACTCCACATAAGTCTAGTCAAGCTTTTCTTATGTCAAGTTGTTTGGATGTAATTGATTTCGGTATATTTATCTTATAGATCGGCCATTACTGTGATATCATTATTGCAATATATTGTCGTTTCTTGCTAATCTATAAGATAAATCATGTGTGCTTGAATTGAAATCAAAGAGTAATTTGTAGCAATTATATTAGAGATATAAATGTGCTTGATTGAATAATTTCCGATTGCCGGTTTAGGATGTGAAACTTGCAATCGAGATAAAAATTTGAATCAAGAGTGGAAATAGGGAACGAACCTAAGGAGGATTCCCGGAACCTTGTTATTTCTTATTTATATTCATCGTTATATTCGCACAACTCTTTTACACAATATTGCATTATCAAAACTCATATTCTCTCACTTAATCATTTTCGTTAGTGTTAAAGTTTATAACTTCTTTTGTAATTAACTTGTTTCCCTGTGGAATCGACACCCCAAAACTATACTACAATAACCGCGTTATGTTTTGGGCGTAATCAGCCACCAATGGAAGTGGTAATCTGATGTATGATCGAGAGACAGAAGTTTGTTATAGATGTATTCAGATAAAATATTTATCCCAGAATTGTCCTAATTTGAAGTGCTTTGTATGTAGAAAAGGTGGACATATAAATGTTGGTTGATCCTGGTGCAACCCATTCTTTTGCATCCAATATTCATATTAAGTCTATTGATGTGTGTATTAGTCCTTTAATGCATAATATTATTGTTAAAGTTCCCACTAGAGATAGAGCGATAATCAAAAATATTTACAAAGGTTCTGTGATTCGTATCGATGATAAAGAATTTGAAGTTGATTTATTACCTTTGAATATGATAGATCTTTATTCGATTTTGGGAAAGAATTGGTTATCGATGTATTATGTCTGGGTTGATTGTTCCAGAAAGAACGCAATGTTAAAGATATGGACATGAGGAGTTTAACTTTCAGGGAGAACATAGAATACCCTCGAACTATCTTATTTTACTCTGACTACTACTAGATGATTGAAGAAAGGTTATGAAGACTATTTGGCATACATAATGGATTCTAAAAAGAAAAATAAGAAGTTAGAAGAAATCTTAGTAGTGACAAATTTTTTCTAATGTATTTCTTGATGAGTTGTCTAGTTGTCTCCCAGTAGGGAGATTAAATTCTCTATTGATGTGATACTAGGTTCATCACATATATCTAACAACACCCTACAGAGTGACATCCATTGAGTTAGGAGAGTTGAAAGTTCAAGAGTTGTTAGACAAAAAAAAATTTCGATCTATTGTGTCACCATAGGGAGCCTTTGTATTATTTGTGAAGAAGAAAGATGGAATGATGGGATTATGTATAGATTACAGACAGTAGAATAAAATAACCATTAAGATCAAATATCCTTTACCTATGATAGATGATTTATTTGAGAAGTTGTATGGAGCAAGGGTATTTTCAAAAATAGACCTGAGATCAGGTTATCATAAATTGAGGATAGAGAAGGGAGATGTACCTAAGACTACTTTTAGGACATGTTATGGTCATAAGCTTTTTGTGATGTCATTTGGATTGACCAATGTTCCAAAAACATTCATGGACTTAATGAATAAAATGTTTAAACTATTTCTTTATTGTTTTGTGGTTGTGTTCATTAATGACATCTTGGTGTATTCTAAGACTAAGGAAGAGCATGTAAAATATTTAGAAATTGTGTTGGAGATTTTGAGGAGAGAGATTTTATGCTATAATTTCCCTAAATATAAATTTTGGCTGAATGAAATAACTTTCTTGGGGAGGGTGAGAAAATTTTCAAATTACCAAAAGAGAAATTAACTACAACTCCACTATTGGTGCTTCCTTATGGTGATGAAGAATTTGTTGTGTATAGTGATGCATCCCATCAAGAGTTGGGATGTGTGTTGATGAAACATGAGAAGTTAATGACATGTGCTTCTAGGCAATTAAGGAATCATGAGAGAAATTACCCTACCCATAGCGTAGAGTTGACTGCCATAGTGTTTACTTTAAAGATTGGAGACATCATATGCGTGGAGCCACTTGTGAGATATTCATGGGTTATAAGAGTTTGACATACTTACCTACCTAGAGAGAGTAAAACTTTGAGGTAAAGATGGTGGATGGAGTTGATTAGTGACTATGATTGTACAATTCACTATCATCTATAAAATATGAAGGCGATAGCTGATGCATTGAGTAGAAAATCTACAAAAAGATTGACTGCTATTGGAAGTCATGATGTTAAATTAATGATAGATTAAGAGAGATAAGAATGAAGTGGAATATCAATGATAGAGGATCATTGTTAACAAGTATGGTTGTACAGTCATCCATAGTAAAATTCTTGTTAGAGATGCAAGGTAGAGATAAAGAGATAGAGAAGATTAAGCAGGAAGTGCTTAATAGAAGGTAATATGAGTTCAAAAAATTGAAATGATGGTATTCTGGTCTTGGAACATAGAAATTATGTTCCCAATAATATGGAGTTGAGAAAGGAGATAATGAGAGAGGCACATGATGATATAGATTCGATGCAACCAAGTAACAATAAGATGTATAGAGGATTGAGACAAAATTTTTGGTGGTCAGGATTGAAGAGGGATATAGTTGAGATTGTGAGGCTGTATAGAGCACCATTAAGCATAGTGTCAAATAGAGATGCTACATTTACATCTTTGTTTTGGAGAGGCTTTCAGAAAGCGACGGGTACAGAGTTATAATTTAATATAACTTTTCATGCTCAGACAGAAAGGATTATTAGAGTACTAGAAGATATGTTAAGGGCAGATGCGATGAGTTTCTCAGTAAATTGGGATGCTTACATGCCATCGATTGAAATTTCTTATAATAATCAGTATCAAACTAGTTTTGGGATGACACCATTTGAGGCCTTATTTGGTAGGAGGTGTAGAACTCCAGTATGCTGGGAAGAAGTTAGAGAGAGAAAGATATTTGGTTCATAAATTATTAAGTTAACAACTAAGATGATCAAACTGGTTAGAGAAAAACTTAAAACAGTACAAAGTAGACCAAATAGCTAGGTGGATAATAGAAGAAGACCTCTTGAGTTTCAAGTAAGTGATCGGGTGTATTTGAAAATATCTCAAAGAAAAGGTGTGTTAAGGATCAAAAAAGAAAGGAAAGTTGAGTCTAAGCTAAGTTGGACCATATGAGGTTATTGAGAAAGTTGGGCTAGTTGTGAATAGCCTGGATTTGCCTCCAGAGTTGAAGCAGTGACATAGCATATTCCATGTTTCACTTTTGCAAAAGCTCTTACTTGATAAATCTCATAATGTTTTGAGCTAAGCTATAGAAATTCAGAAAGATTCGACTTTTATACAAGTACCAATAAGAATTTTAGACAGAAAAGAACAAGTCTTGCATAATAAAATAATTTCATTAGTTTTATTTCTGTGGTAGAATAAGGATGTTGAAGAGATTACGTGAAAGCATGAGGCAACTATTAAGAAATATTATTCACAATTGCCTTCTTGATTAGGTAAAGAAATTTCGAGGAAGAAATTTTTATAAGGTGGGTAGAATTTTAATACCCGTATTTGTAAAGTAAGGGTAAAGAAGTACTTTAATAAATATGACATGAAGTTAAAATAATATATATATATATATATATATATGCAAAAAAATTAATTTTTATAAAACAATTCTTAAAAAAAAAATGGACGCGTGGTGGTGTAAAGAAAAGGAAAATGAAAGAAAAACGTCTAGAAGAAGAAACGAAAAGGAAAACAAAAAAGAAAAAAAATTTAGTTTCCAGAAGAAAAAAATGGTGACTTTGGGGAGGTGCTGTGCTGAGAGTTTGAATTTTTTTTTTTTTGCTTATAAATATTTATAACTTTAGGTTTTTAATTACTTACCAAATCATGTTTGGTTTTCCTTCAACAACGATTCAATTACTCTATTTCTTCAAATACTTGGGGTCCGAAAGAAAAGTTGAAAGAGAAAAATTTTGAAGGGGTTTACGGGAGAGTTTTATAGAGAACCACGGAAAGCTCTAAGAAAAACATAAGGTAATAACGTAAGTTTTATTTTTGAAATCTAGCATACATGAAATTTCTCGGAATTCAAGAGGGAATTTTCAAAGGGCGTGAATTATAGAAGAATTGAAAAAAAAATTAGAAATTTTAATATAAATATTATTTCAGGTATTGATAATCAGAAACTAGGGGAAATTGCTGAGAGGAGCAGAAAAGGCAAGGAGGTGATCCAAGTGTAGCTCTAAGTGCTACGTGGTGAGTTAGATTTACTTAAAGTAATCAAGGTAAATATGAAATATATAGTGATAATATTAGAATAAATTATTAACTTATGATTTGGTGAAAGATGAAAGTTGGTTGATAGGTATGATAGGAATAGTGGATGTATAGAGAATTATTTTATTACAAATAATATTATTGAAATAATGAGTCGATTTAATAATAAAGGTGATAAAGGAAATTCTTGATGAACTATGGTTGATGATTTGATATGATTTATGAGGAGAGGAAATTTAGTGGATCTTGACGAGCTATGATTGATATATTGATGTTGATATATGAGGAGAAGAAATTAGTGAAATTGATCAAATAATAATTTAAGAATAATTAGGATAGCTAATTTGAATGTCTGAATACATGTTTGTTTTTATATTATTGTTTATTTGCATATTTCATATCATTGTTCATATGCATATGCATGAAATAAAAGAACCGGGATGGGGCCGGTCTAAATGAAAAACCATGACAACCAATATATACTGGAAACAAATGAAAACCATGACAGCCGGTATATGCTGGAAATAAATGAAAACTATGACAATCGGTATATGCTACAAATAAAAGAACTGGGAGGGGGCAGGCCTAAGATAAAAACATGTCGACATATGGGAAGACGTTCCCTAATAATAATTCATGTATTGCTTCTGTTTTAAGTATTGATTGTATTACTGAAATGCTGAAGTGTTGTTTGTTATCGTAAATCTATTTATAGATGAAAGAGTCTCACAAAGAGATAATTATAGTGAGAATGAAACATAGAAGTATGATATGATAACTATCTAAATGGTAGACTATATGTTGTGAACCTCATAACGAGGTAATTATGAGATGATTGATGGTCTTAAGGTGAACAAATATATAAAAAGAAGAGATTGATAGAGAATGAGAGTTATGATATGTGTAGTGATAGTAAAATGTTATTATCAAGTTATATGAGATATAAATGATTAAATATTAAAAGAGTATTTATACAAATTGAATACTTCTAGTAAATTTAATTCACTGAGCTTGTAAAGCTCACTCCTCATTCTACAATGATTTCAAGTAGCAGACATGACAGATAGTTTGGTGAGTTGAGGTTCAGACAAAATCATTTTTTGTAAGCCACACATGTGTTCACATCCTCAGACTAATGAGAAAACAAAATTAAAATTTATTTGTAAATATCCATGCATTTTACGTTGTATATAATGTTAAAGCCAAGATCAGAATGATGTATATCCCCTGTTGTGGGTTGAAGATTGATGATTGATGTAAAATTTTCTGTTGGTGTTATTTTTCTTATTGCATATATGTGTCGTGCTAGGATTTTCAAAATGTAACAATACCGTCTCGGAGGCGACCAGCTCGAGATGGGTCGTTTCAAATACATATACCTCACCATTGAAGTTGATTGCAATATCTCATCATCAAGTAAATTCACCACAAATCAAACTAGTGCATCTAATAATTGGCAAAAAGCAATTTGAATAGTTAAATAGGGTAAAGGACCTGGATGCTCAGAACTTTTTAAGAATAGAAAAGTGGCTCTACCTATATAAGTTCCAAAGAACTACAAGGTTTCCCTCTTTATGAGTATATCCTTCTAAGATATTCGATTGAGTATTCTCTTCTTCATCCAACTAGATCATCTAGGCCTTTGATGACAAATAAGAAGCATCATGTGGAGCTTTTCTCCTTCAATGAGACGAAGCCTAGTTTTGATTATTGTTCTTTAACTACAAGTCCCGATGATTGTGGGGCTTGCAAGCTATTCAAAACGACGAAGGTAAAGCAACTTATGCTGAGTCATTTTCTAAAGGTGAAATTTTTAAGAAATGGCAATGACTCAAGCTCTTCTCACTAGATTTGGATGTATGAGAAGTCGAAACTCTTAACAAATTTGACGAGGGAAACTTTTGATAGGTTAGAGGAGAAGGAAGTTAGATAGTCAAGGAGATCCAATTTCTCCGTTATTATTTATCATAGCGGTATATCTCACGTATTATATGCCGACGACATGTTACTTTTCTTAAATGGTAAAAAAAATTCAGTTGAGGGTTGCACAAAATTATTAAAACATTGTGGAGATATCTCGGGTCAACAAATAAATTGGGATAAGAGTTCATTCATTTCTAGCACTGTGTGGTGTGCTTTTAGAATTGTTAGGATGATAAAATGGTCTTCTTTCAAAAACACTCTTACCATTTAATTATTTGGGTGTACCTCTTTTTAAAGGAAAATGTTCTAAGAAATATTTTTTGAATTTACAAGAAAAAATCTAACACAAACTTGCTTCATGGAAAACAAAATTCTCATCCATTGCGGGAAAATTAACTCTTATAAAAAGTGTTCTTAGCTCAATTCCAATAAATACACGCCTTATTCAATCTTTGGAGAGTATGTTTTCTTCATTTTTTTGGAATTCAATGGATCAAGTTCATAAAAACTGGATTACTTGGGATAGAATTTGTAATCCAATGGAACAAGGTGGTTTGGGGGTTAGGTGCATACTTACAATCTAATTCTTTATGGAGTAAATTCATGAAATAAAAATATGGACAGCTGAATGGTGAGTTCCATATACCTTGGTATAGCTCACGTATTTGGAAAAATATTGCCCCTTATATCATCCACATAAAACAACACTCGACTTGGATAATTGGTGATGGGAATGTTAAGTTTTTGGCATTATAAATGGCCTGAAAAAATAAAACATTTAGAAGATCATTTTCCTAATATATATGCTACCGCTAAATTGGTTCATTTAAATGATACTAAAGATAAATTAATTTGGAATCATTCTTCTTCAGGTTTGTTCACTTCTAAGGATTAGAATTAAAAATGTAAAGTTTAGATGGGAAAAAAAATTTAGAATAATTGCGTACCATTAAAAGTAGTTTCATGTGGAAATTAATCTTTGGTGCAATTTCTGTTGACATTAGAGTTAAGGAGGTAGGAATTCATATAGCTTCAAAGTGTTCATGTTGCCATATTGGTCACATAGAATCCATAGAACACTTATTTGTTCAAAGTGATATGGCGTGTGCGGTTTGTAACTATTTTGGTAGAAGGTTTGACGTTGCACAAACATGGTCTTTAAATGCTTTGATTTATAGTTGGTTGGCTCAATTTGGTGCTGTAAAAATCTGTACTTTATTATGGGGTTGTTGATTCATATGGAGGATGAGAAAATAAGCGTGACAAGATGGAAAAAGTACAAGCTCCGTTGTGCTATTTAGTAGAATTTGTGATGGCTTAATAGTAGCAACAATAATATTAAACTGAAATCATCAATTAGATTTCATAATATCTTGTGCATCAATTCGGTAGATATTACAATTATTCCTCCAACAATTAGAAGAGGTGTTTGGGTTCGTTGGAACCACCTAGAAGACGGAAAAGTAAAACTTAACTCGGATGGTTCATGTTCGTCTAAAGGTAGTGCCGGGGAGGGGGGAGGGGGGTGGCTTTTTAGAGATGGTTCTAAATTTCTTTTAGCCTACTCATATTCTTTTTGATGTTTACACTAAAAATTAGGCAGAGGCACAAGAACTTTTAATTGGACTACAGCTAATGCATAAGTTTAATATTAAAGTGGATATAATTGAATGTGATCAAAGTTGTTAGTTCATTTTATTTTAGGTTTAAGTACTTGTCCTTGGGACTTAGAGTACTTAATCTGAGATATTAGATCACTTATTACGGTAGGTGTCACTATTCAACACACCTATACAAAAGCCAATGCTGTTGTGGACTCACTTGCAAAGTTTGGACTCATGGTAGCATCAAAATTATTTGGAACATCGATGAACTTTCAAGTTCTAGCCTACCTGCAATTCAATTTAATAATTCACAATTGTATTCTTATAGAAAATTATAGGTCCTTATATTTTGTTTGGATAGGGTAAGGCTTAGGGACCACTGAGCTTGTTCGAGTATGGTCCCTATTATCCTCCATTTGTTTGTGTAATTTTCTTTCATATTAATAAAATTTTGCGAAGGTTTTTAAAAAAAAATAAAAAAAGAAAGCATTATGCATATAGAAACATTGTTTTTGGATAAGTTATGCATATAGCAACATTTACAGAAGTTTCATTCTCTCAAGAGAACAGAAGTACAAATGAGACTAAGCAAATAGGTATCTACATATACCATGCCTTTAGCTCTTGGAGTGGGATTTAGCTTATACTTGGTTTTAAGGGTTTTTTTTTTTTTTTTGTGCTCATTCTTTATTGGTTCCCACTTTAATCAGCACTTTAAGCACTCATTTACCCGAACAGTAAAACAACTTAAATCATCATCAATTAAAGCACCTCATAATGATTTTAAGTTGAAAAAAAAATCTAAGGCATCATAGTTTTTTATACAACGAATTTTTCAAGTTTTTCTTGCTATGTTGTATCAAGTATGGTTGTTTTTTATAAGTAAATTTTATTAAAATCATCAAGAGGGTACAACCCAAAAACAAAGTCTATTTACAACAAAGAAACTCCACAAAATCTAAAAGATTTATATCATTAAAAAAAATCTCTTTAAACCAAAAATTAAGGGTATTGAGCTAATTATCTCTAATTACTTCAAAAGGTCTCTCTATAACATCAAAATCTCTATGATTCCTCTCATTCTGCACAATCCAAAAAATAGAAAGCATAAGCTCCTTAGAAGCATGAAACCAACTCCGGCCCACCTTCATTTTTTCGGGAGCCGACAACCACGCAAGGCATTATAAGCCATCTCTCAGAAGTTTTTAGCCAACGAACACTCAATCAAAAGATAAAACACGGACTTGGTGTAACCTTTGCAAACGTAACACCTATTAACAAGCACTTTTTTCTTTCTTTGTAAATTATCAATAGTAAGAACCTTCTCCAAAGAGGCTTCCAATTTTAGAGGCACGAGGACACCGCTTTCTAAGGGAAGTTGGGTGAATCTTTCAAGAGAGTCTCATCAATAAGAATCTTATAAAATATTTCACCTCAAAACCGTTATACGGGCTAGCCCTCCTACTAGCCACATCCTCTCTAGCCATATCCAATCTAGAACTATACAAGGCCTCAAAAAAAATGTCAATCATCTCAACCTCCCAATCATGAACATTGCGGATAAAGGCACAACCTAAGAGATCACATCATTAATCAAGGAGACGCATGAAAAAATGAGAGCTTCTCACAACATCGTATGAACCATATTGTTAAAGGCGCAGGGCACACTAAGGCGCAAAAGGCACTAGGGACCTAAGTGCAAGCGCACACTTGAGGAAGCCAAGGCGCACAATTTTAGAAAATGTGTATAAAACATGCATAAATGGTATATTTTAGATTTCCATTTGTAAAAAACCAACACTAACATTTAAATGCAAACATACTACACCATAAGGTTCAATACTAGATTACCAATACAAAAAGAATATCAACTAACAAGCATAGTTCAGGTGTTCAAACAAAGCATTTTTACAAGATAAGAGCTTGCACCGGTACAACAAATACACAAGTTTTATATATATATATATATATATATATATATATATATATATATATATATATATATATTGTGATAGTAATACAAGAGGAGAACAAATTAAAACAAAGCCCTAATATTTTTTGTGCCACGCGATCACAGTGTCATGTGACATATGACCAGTCGTAAATAATGAGAGCAACTGGCCAGGGATAAAATGTGTTTGATGAAATTTTAAGCTCTTAAGGTTTGTTTCCACATGTTGGTCATATTTTTTCAATCATACATATAATTAATGTAGTAGTTGAGATTAAATAATGAACAAAATAAAAACTAAATACGCATTAGGCGCAACTTTTGTGCACCTGGCACCTGACCCAAAGGTGAGTGCTTGGGAGCCTAGGCTTGCATTCACCTCGCTTAAGGCTAGCAAAGGCGTATGCCCTTGAGTCTGGCTGCACCTTAAGCCTAGTCACGCTTGAGCTATGGTAGAAAGGACAGGTTTTCTGTTTGGTTGTATGCCTTTGACCTTTCTATTAAATAAATTTGTTTCTTAACAAGAGGATGCCCTCACTTTGCCCAAGGTCCTCAAAATATTTAAAAGCTAAAGCTATGCTATCGCTTATAAAGTCCTAAGAATATAGCCATATAAGGGTAACATTTTTTCCAAAGTCATAAACACGCAAAACCTATAGGTGAAGAACCTCTAAGGCCTAATAAAGCTCTGCCTTCAAAGAACTTCATAGCAATTGATTGATAATGGAAATATTTCTCGGAATCACATTTCTATAGCAAAGACACCACCCTCTTACTATGCTTACATCTCATGAATGAATTGTTTAAATTCCTTTGAGCCAAGTAGCAAAGTATTTTTATGAATGTTTCATAATCTATGATCCACTTCACTTGTATATCTATAAAAATGTTATCACAAAAGGAAGAGAGGAATAAAGTAATTACAACCCTTTTCCAAACAGCTACGCCTTCAAACCTAATCTTTACACAGGATCCTAAAACCTAAGAATACCCCAATTAAAGGACCAAGGCACTCCAAAAGATCTTTCATTTTCTAAACAACATAAGATATTTAGTAAAGTGAAACTTCCTCCAAGATCCTCCTCATTTTGAGCCTATGTTCTTTTTTCTCTTTTTTTTTTTTTGACAAGTCATTTTGAGCCTCTGTTAAACCTTAGGCTTTTTATAGTTGTTGCAACAAACTCCTCTAGTATCAAAAATTGGGCAGTAAACTAAAAGAAACACCCTTGTAAACATTTTTCTTAAAGAAATATTACTTCTGTCATCAACTGAGAAACTCAGTCTACTCTAGGCACATACTTTGTTTATTCACTCCTGCAAAACATAAAATCTTTTGCATCACATGTTATTCTCTCATGCTACACATCAGTTGGATATCAATTCTAATGTACTAGTGTGACAATTCATATCAAGCTGCCACGAATGCATAATCCAGTGCCTAACAAACTCATCCAAGAGAAACCTATTGACTCAACTTGCAAATTAGATTATAAGTCCCAGCCAACTTGTGTTGATTCTCTGAAGTGCTGTACAAACCTCCATTCGATTCAGTGGGAAAATTAACGACTAATCAAAAGAGCAACTTGATAAGACCCCAGCACACATGGAAGGGCAAGAAGAGAGGATTCGACCAACTACGGATAATAACTAAGACATATTCTAGAAGGAATAGGAAGGTTATTGTGTAGAAGAAGAATAACATGTGTCTTTTCCTAATGTGTTAGAGGCAGTTAATATTTTGTTACTATTATGTTAAGAAGTAGTTGTTTTTGGCTCCTAGCAATTGAAATGTTAGTTATAGTTAGTTGTGTTAGTTACGAACTTAGTTACAAGATAGTTGGTTGTATCCACAACACTATAGATACTACTGTACTCAAATTAAGAGAATCATTCAATACAGAAAATTCATTTCTTCTCCTAAATTATTCATTCTTCTTCTTTCCTTCTCTTATTCTAAAGAGTTCTATCCATACGCAAAATTGGATAACTATCACAACTCTTATCTAATGTCAAACCCCAAACCTAAAAGAGCATAATTAAAAATACTAATATTAATACAAGAAATACTAATATTATCCCAAAAACAAAACCAAAAAAATTACTAGTAACACTAATGGTATTACTATTATAAATGAAAGAAATTATCAACATAACCCAAGGTCAAAGAATACTTACTAATTCCCTAAACATAGACGAATCTAACCTTAAATTATCTTTGTATAACATGCATGATTGTTGACCCTCACCTATATTTTAATGATGACAAAACACTACTCTTATTATACTAACAGTGTTATCTAAGCGATAAAAGCATTAAGCCAATGATCAAAGTGCAAGAACTTAACCCGAATCAAACACTAAGTTAAGATAGAAGATCTAGTATAGGTACAAGGTATTCAATCAAGTTGTAAATGTCACTGGTTCAGGTAACAAGCTTGTCCAATGGCTCTTTTTGAAAAACATTTTAAAAACTAACGTTTAAAAGTCAAAAACATTTCAAAGAATGAAAAAATTGGGTTGAAAGGCCACCCAATCGATTGGGTACTTACACCAGAAGACTAGTGTTTTGGACAGACAGTCACCAGTCGACTGGTAAGAACAACCCAGTCGATTGGTACTTTTGACAGAAGGTCTCCAATCGACTGGTACCAGTCATAGCCTTAAAGGTAAGACTTTTAACCTGACCCAATCTACTGGTACTAAAATCCAGTCGACTGGTAATTCAAAAATATGACCATTGAGATGCGAGAATTCAGCACAAAATGCACCAAAACATTCTAAGTCAGTACAAAATGGCCATATCTATACAAGGCTATATAAACCCACTCTATTGAGCATTTGAAAAGAGAGATTATACATTCAATCAAGTTTTTACTCATTAATACACAAAAGCTTTGAAATATTTATTGTTGAGCCATTCTTCAAGCTTTACCTTGAAAGAGAGATATTATTCAGTTGTATAAGCTTTCATTGTTGTCTCTCTACCATTTACTTTACAACATTTATTGTAAAGGGATTAGCTTCCGAAAAGAAGAGATTAGCTTTCGAGAGAAAGAGATTTTCTTCCAAGAGGAAGGGATTGATTGTAAGGTTTGTACAACACCCGTGAAGTTACACGACTAAAGGTTTTTTAGTGGATTGCTTGAAGGAGGTTCCTTGACGATAGTGGGCATAGGGTCGGAATGAATCCGATATTGTCGAACCACTATAAACTGAGTTTGCATCTTCTATTCCTTAAACTCTTTTGTTTATAGCACATTACTTGTTTACATGCTTGTTGGTTTATCTGTTTTTATAAACTTGTGATTAATTAGTAAGAGTTTTTAAAAACCCAATTCACCCCCCTCTTGGGTTGAAACCTCAGTTTAAAATTGGTATCAGAGCCTCATTCTCAATTTTAGGCTTAATATCCTTGAGTTGATCCAATGGCAGCAAATAGCTATTCTGAGGGACACTTCTACACTATGCCTCATTTGTTCAATGGCTTCAACTATAACTATTGGAAAAATAGGATGAAAATCTTTGTCGAATGACAAGATTATAATCTATGGAGAGTCATTGAAGAGGGATCTAGAATCCATCAAAGGAAATAACTATTGGAGAAATCAATCATACAATGCCTAAACTCAAAACTGAGTACAATGATGAGGATTGTAGAATGATGTCTCTCAATAATAGAGCCACAAGTATTTTATATTATGCTTTAGATATATCTTAATACAATAAAATCTCTGCGTGTGTTTCGGCTAAGGAGATATGGGATAAATTTTAAGTTACATATGAAGGAACTACTGAGGTTAAAAAATCAAAAATCTACATGCTAGTATCTGAATATGAATCGTTTAGAATGTATCCTAACGAAACAATTTCTCAAATGCACTCACATTTCACAACTATTGTTAATGATTTGAAGCTTCTTGGTAGGAACATTGAGGAGTTTAAACTAACAAGAAAAATCTTAAGATCTTTGCCACCCACTTGGAAAGCAAAGAAGACAGCCATCACAGAGGCCAAAAATCTCGACAAACTTGATGTTGAGACACTTCTTGGATCATTGTTGACATATGAGATGAAAGAAATGAATCCCATTGTCAATGATGATGAGAAGAAGAAAAAGTTGATTGCTGTTAAAGCTTCTACATGCAATAGAGAAGAGGAAATGGAAGAAGAAGTGGAGAGTAGCGATGAAGATGGTGAGATGGCTTTGATCACCAAACGATTTCAAAGATTCTTGAAGAAAGCAAGAAACCTTACACAAAGGATCCCACTTCAAAAAAGAAACCACTTGTGTGTTATGGATGCAAGAAGCCTGGTCACATCAAGGCCGATTGTATGGTTACAAGCAAACCATACAGAAGCTTCAAGAAGAAGCTATGATAGCAACCACTTGGAGTGATGACGAAGAAGAAGACTCTTCGGATAAAGAAATCGGATATGAGGAAATTTCCAACCTATATCTTATGGCAATCGATGATGAAAATGAGGTATTATCTTCTCCTTCTTCAAAAAATAACTTTGTTAGTAGTAGTGAAGAGTTGATAGAAGTTATAAATGAAATCCATGAAGAATTTAAGAAATTCGATTCCAAGAACTCTACTCTTAAGAAATAGGTGTCATCTCTTTCTAAAGAGATAATAAGTCTAAGAGAAGAAAAAGATAAACTATCTTCATTGCTTTATGATTCTTCTCAAGATTTCCTCAAAAATGAAAATGAAAACTTAAAGAAGAAGATATTAGAATTGCATGGTACAATATCTAGACTCATGCTTGGAAAAGAAAAGCTTGATGAAGTGCTTTCTTGCTTAAAACAAAGCTTGATGAAGTGCTCTCATATAATTTCATTCGTAAAACAAATATTCACTTATTTGAATTTCATCGTTTAGTGTTAAGGTTTGCACTTTTTCTTGTAGGTTTACACTTTCTCATGATGGCTATAATGTGTCTTAAAAGCAGTCTTAGGCACATCCCCCTCCTTTATCCTCAAATGATGATAACTCGATCTCAGGTATACTTAGAAAACACCCTAGCCCCCTATAACTTCTCGAATAAATCATCTATCCTGGACAAAGGATATTTATTCTTGATGGTGATCTTATTCAACTGTCTATAATCAATACACAACCTCATCATCCCATCCTTCTTCTTCACAAATAACACGTGGGCTCCCTAAAGCGACATACTAGGTCGAATAAATTGTTTATCTAGCAACTCCTGAAACTGAACTTTCAATTCTCTCCCTGAAAGTTAAACTCCTCTTGTCCTAAAACAATCTAGCCAAACATGATATGTAGTTAACCAATTCATCTCCATAATTAAATCAAAATCTGTCATATCTAAAGGCAATAAATCAACTTCAAATTCTCTATCAGCCATACTACCCGATAGATTGTCCTGATAATAACCCTATCCTTAATAGGAACCTCAACAATAACATCATGCATCAAAGGACAAACACAAGCATTAATAGATTTCATATACAAACTGATGCAAAAGAATGGGTTATACTAGGATCAATCAATAATCTAGTAGGTCTATTAAGAATAGAGACCATACCCATAAAAATATTAGGAGTGGCCTATGCATCCTTTTGGGTCAACGTATAGACTCTGCTGTCTCTAGGTTGTAACTTACCACCCCATCCTCTCTCAGCTACTGATCCTCTGCCTCTACCCTGCATACTCCTTGATCCACCACTTGTCTTCTCCCAACACCTCCAGCACTTATCTCAACATATTTTCTCACTGGACAGTCTACACTAATATGTCCTCCCTCACCACATACAAAACACATCAGAGTAGGACAATTCCGAGATAGATTTCCTATCTGATTACATCTATAGTAAGTTTTTGTATCTCGATCATACATCAGATTACTACTTCCCCTTGGTGGCATACTAATTACGCCCAAAACATAACGTGGTAATTGTAGTACAGTTTTAGGGTGTCGATTCCACAGGGAATCAAGTTAATTACAAAGAATGTGTAAACTTGAACACAAACGATAAAAGTTAAAGTGACAAACTCGGAATTGTTGATTTTATGCAAATTGTGTAATTGATTGAATAATATAATAAAGAAATGACAAGTTTCCGGAAATCCTCCCTAGGTTTGTTGCTCTAATCCTAACTTGATTCAGTTATTTTTATCTCGATTGCAAGTTTCACATCTCAAACAGGCAATCGTTAAATATTCAATTAAAGTGCATTTATAAACCCTAATGTGATTGCTTTGAATTATTCTTTACTTTTAAGTGCACATGACCTAACTTATAAATTATCAAAAGACGACGGTATATCTAAACGACAATACCACAGCAATGGATAGATCTATAAAAGAGATCTACCGGACTCAATCACACCCAAGCAGATACACATAAGAAAAGCATGACTAATAAAAATCTACTAATTAAATTAAAGAATAAAACATAACAATGTTTAATGAAAATAATATCCAACTACAACTGAATCAAATAAAGGAGAATAGAAACAACTACACCTAGGGATTCATCCCTTCGCCTTGCTTGGAGATTAGCTGGCCATCGAGCTCATGCTTCCTTGAGTTGCCTCCGACCTCTCAACGATCATCCTCAGCTTTCCCTCCAAAATTATACTTTCGGATTCGTCCTAAAGGCCCTTTGGAATGCTCCTAAAGGCCTTCTGGATTCACTCTCTGATGATTTCAGATGAGTTCCGATTGATTCCTCCTTTCAGCTGAGTAGAGTGGGTCTTTATATAGGCAAACTCCCAGATTGCTATGTGTTATTGAACCCTTGTGGGATACTGTCTGGGTGCGCTTGATCGCAGCTCGAGTGCGATCGATCGCACATGTGCTCGATCACGGCTTGTGCACTCGATTGTATATGCGCTGCAGAGTACCTTGCTCGATGTGAGATGTGCGCTCGATCTCACTGCTTATGAGTCCATCTTGTCCTTCCAGAAGCATGAGATCTTGGTCTTTTAAGCAATGATCACTTCTTTTTCACTTTTAAACTCAAAGTACTTGAAAATTACACTGAAATAAGTCAGTGGTCCATTAATATTACTTTAGAGTTATTAACACATAAAACCACAATAAAGACCGAGATCAATCCTAAAATGCTAACAATTAACCACTGTTGAGAGGCATTTTATGATTCTCATCACATACTTACTCCTCTACCATAACTTTCATTTTCCATAGCCTGTCTCCCAGATCTATGAGTCCCACCAATATTATTCTGAGCTATAGAAGCAACCGATCCTGTTTGCCTCTAACTCTGTATTACAGCTCCCTGTGATAAGGAATGCCCCCTCTGGGGTGGTCTCTCACCCTGTACACTCATACTACTACCACCTCTGGGTCCCTCAAATCTAGACATCTTCAACCAATCCCTCCTACATTTAATCTCCATCACATCATTCTCAATATATAATGCTTTGTCCACCATTATAGCATAATTCTCAATGCCCATATAAGAGAGTTTATTTCAAATTTCATAGTGTAACCCGTCTTAAAATCTCTTACATTTCCTCTCCTCTGTACTTACTAGCTCAAGTAAAAACCTCGACAGGGCTATAAATCTACTATCATATTCAGCCACAGATAAAGTATTCTACCTTAAATGAATAAAATCTCTCTCCTACTAAGAAACGTATCTAGAAAATACTTTGCAAAGAATACATCCTTAAACTTATGTTAAGTTAAGGGTTGATCTACCCGTGTACTCAATCTAGGAAGAATATCCTCCCACCATTGAAAAGCCTCACCCTCCAGCTTAAATGAAGTAAAAGCAACCTTCTGCCTATCGGTCACTGGTAAGACTTCAAAATATTTCTCAACATGTGTTAATCCACTACTAAGCTTGAATAGGATTTACAGATCCTCTAAAAGACTAGGATTTAAACTTCAAAAATCTCACAAAACAATCCCCTTTCATCTTATGTGCAAACACCCCATCTCCCTTATAAACCTCTTGTCTCACCACATCAGGTTCTGTTCTATTCCTTTTCTCTAATCTTCTCTGTAAATTATAAGCCCTTTTCTTCTGCTGCATTCATTCTCTCTATGGCACGATCAAGAACTTCTCTCAACTCATCCCTCAATATCAGATTCTTTCCCATCTTTACTAGTACCAACTATACTAGCAACCTATTCCCTTGCATGAACCATAGACTCAACCTCCCCTTCTGCTTTAACTCTTCTAAATATTGGGGGTCTACCACGTCCTCTCTGATTCAGAACTCTACCTATAGTTCTAGAACGTCCACGTGTCATCCTCAAACTCTACATTAAAATGTAGTTTGTTTAAATCTTTCACTTCTTTAAATTTTTATGCAGTCTACTAAATCATAAAACCAAATGCTCTAATACCAAAATTGTAACGACCGATCCCGGGTTGGCCACCCCCGAGACGGTGTCGTCACGTTTTGAAATCTCATCACGATACATATATGCAACAATATAAAAACATACATCGACTGAATATATATATATATATATATATATATATATATATATATATATATATTCTCAACCCTCAACATGAGAGTTACATCATTAAAATCCCAACTGAAACAATATATACAACCTATTATGCATGAATATTTACAACAAAAAAATTCTTCCATTAGTCTGAGGATGTGGACCACGAGGCTTACAAATAATAATTCAGTCTGAATCTCTACTCACAATTCTATTTGTCTTGCCCGCTACCTGAAATTATTTAACAATGAGGAGTGAGCTTCACAAGCTCAATGAATTAAATTTACTTGATTATATACTTCTAGTCACATCTTAAAATTCATTCGTTTCTAATTCACCAATATTGATCATCTATTTCTTCACATATAATAATTTAATCTTTCAAATAATCATCCAATATTCATTAATATATTATCTCATATAATTCAATAATAACATTCTATTATCACTACTCATATCGTAATTCCAACCATGTATCAATCTGTTCTTAAATTAAACATCAAACATATCAATTTTTCTTCTCATTTATTTAATCATCTTGAAACTATCAATTCAACATCATTATTTACCTCATTATGAGGTTCACAGTATATAATCAATCAATCAAATAATTTTTTCTATCATATCATATCTGTCTCTGTGGGACTCATTTATCTATCAATAATTTCACAATCAAGACTGATACTTTAGTATCTCAGACAATAATAATCAATATTTAAAACAAATGTAATGCATAAATTTAAATCATCTTTCTTTCGTTCTCATAAGATCATTTCATATTATCATCTGGGAATGTTTTCCAACATGTCGACATGTTTTAGCCAGAGCAGCTGCCTTCCTGATCTTTTCGACTAGACCAACTGCCTTCTTGGTCTTTTCAGTTAGACCAGCTGCCTTCCTAGTCTTTTCAGCTAGATCAACTGCCTTCCTAGTCTTTTATTTTATGTATATGAGCAATAATACGAAAAGAAGCAGACTAGCTGCCTTCCTAGTCTTTTATTTTATTTATATGAGCAATAATATGAAAACAAGCAGACTACTTGCCTTCCTGGTCTTTTCATTTTATGCATATGAGCAATAATATGAAAACAAACATACATTCAAACATTCAATTCAACTATCTAGCTCTTTCTCAAATTTATTATTTTTTATCATATTTATTAAATTGTCTCCTCATATATCATATAAATTTTTCAAACATATTTTCAAAATTTTATATAACTTCTCAACATATTTTTCATTAATCCATCATTTTTTAAATACAAATTCTTATATAATTAATATTCAACATACTTTCAAATTCCTAATCAATAAGTCAATCAATTTTCATATATAACAGAAAATACATCGTTAAATCATTATAATTCACCAATTTATTCAAATATCATAAATTCATATTTTTATTGGTCTCAATTACTAAAAGTAAATCTAACTCACCATGTAACACTTAAAGCTACCCGTAGATCACCTCCTTGCCTTTCCTGCTCCTTTCAACAATTTCTTGAGATTGCTGATCACCAACACCTAATTATAAACTTTCATAAATCTTACTATTTCATAACTTAATTCAAACAATATAATTATTTAATTATGAGTCTTATTGAAAATTTACCTCAAATATGATGAAGTCTTGCTATTGTAATTGAATGATTGTACTATCTCTAATAGTAGAGAAATAAATAATATAATTCTTTAATTATGAGTCTTATTGAAAATTTACTTCAAATATGATGAAGTCTTGCTATTTTAATTGAATGACTGTACTATCTCTAATAGTGGAGAAATTTTCTTTATAACTTTTTGCTAAGAAATTTGAATTGAAGAAACAAGAAAACCAAATGGTATTTGGTAAGAAATAATAAAACAAAACAAAAACTAAATTTTTATATAAAAAAAAATTTATTTCACTCGCCACCACCAAATGCTTAGTGTCCATGAGTTGGCTAACATGCAATTCTTGCATGTTTTTGTAGCCTACACTTAGACTAAGCATCTAGGTGTATCACCACCTATTTTTTTTAATAGTAAATATCTTATGTATATATTATTTTAATTCCATGTAATATCTCTCAAATTACTTCATTACCCTTACTTTAAGAATATGGGTATTACAATAGTTCTTGATCCAATTCTTCAATTTAAGATGAACCTTTGATGTAATGAATGAGTGTAGGAGGGGGTCTACCATAGATGGCTTGGTAATGAATCATTTGATTATAGTATGGTAGGAGGTATTGTACCAGTATTCTGCCCATAGCAAGAACTTGGACCACATAGTAGGTTGTTCATGAGCAAATGATCTAACATATTGCTCCAAGAATCTGTTGGGGACTTCAGATTTACCATCTGTTTGAGGATGGTAAGCATAGCTCATGTCAAGCCTTGTACCATTTATTTTAAAGGAGATTTTGCTATAAGTTATTTAGGAAAGCTGAATCCCTATCAGATACAATAGATATAGGGATGCTATAAAGTTTAACAACTATTTTAGCAAATAACTTGGCCACTTTTTCAGCAGTAAAATGTGTTGGTATTCTACCAAAATGGGCATCTTTAGACAGTCATTCCACACCACCATGATAATTGTGTGCCCTTGAGAACTTGGTAAATTAGTGATGAAGTCCATTGTAATATCCTCCAATATTTGAGCGGGAATCGGTAATGGTTGTAATAAACCAACTGGTTTAGTAGTATGATACTTGGTCTGCTAGCAAGTCACACACTCTTTGATATAATTCTTGACATTAGTTCTCATATTAGGCCAACAGAAACTAGCTGAGATTCTTTAACATGGTTTTAAGATGCCAGCATATCCTCCAGCAGGGGTAAAATACAATTCCACCAGAATTTTGGATTTGAAAAGGGAATTAGAGGCAATTCTTAATCTCCCTTTGAGTATAGTAACCCATTATGCAGTTAAATTTCTAGTTTATAACTGTGCTAATAGTTTTGTCTAAGTGTTTTTCATTAAGCTTAAGCATCCAACTCAATGACAAGATGTAATTCAAGCATAGAGAAGAAAATATCGCATTTGAGAGACATACGAAAGAAGATCGAAGACTAAGTTTAGATTCTAAGGTAGTTTACATTTACATATAAATCTCTCTTTTAGTTTCTCAGCCTGATCTTGGCTCAAAAACTCTCCTGGAAACTGTTTTGGTTAATCGAAAACTTATTTATGTCAAAAACTAATTTAAAATCTATGTTTTCGAAAACTGAAAGTCGACTGTGCATTACAGTCGACTGTCCAAGTCTCTCTAACTGACCATTTTAAAAAATAAAATGGACAGTCGACTATGGCCAATGGACAATTGACTGTGGCCAATGGACAGTCAATTATGAAAGGGACAAAGAGTTTCATAGTCGACTGCCCATTTAGACAGTCGGCTGTCCAAATCTCTATAACTGACCATTTTGAGAAACAAAATGGACAGTCGACTATGGCCTATGTACAGTCGACTTTGGAAAAGACAGAGAGTTTCATAGTCGACTGTCCATTTAGACATTCGATTGTCCAAAACATTTCAAACCAAGAATTTCAAATTCAAGAGAGGATAATCCACTATCCATTTTACACAGTCAACTGTCTTGTAGAGAAAAACAATTAGTTTTCAAAATCTGGATGCGAAACTTTAGCATTTAACGCTCCAAACTAACTTAACTTGTTTCTAACTGCCGTATAAAGCCAAGCCTATAAAAACCCCTCGTCAATGAGCATTTAAATAAGAAGAAAGAATAATCAATTTTTAAAATAGCTCATTAATACTCTTAAAAGCTTTGAAAATTTCTTGTGAGCCATTCATCAAGCTTTGTTCTTAAAAGAGAGAGCACCTTCATCTTGTAAAGCATTTATTGCTATCACTCTTCTTTTCCTTTACATTCAACATCAATCATTGTAAAGAGAAAGAATTGGTACAACTCTTAGAGTGTTTAGATATTAAACATTTCCTTATAACTTCCTTGTGGAAAAGAGTACTTGTAAAATTTTGGCAACACCCATGAAGTTGCTCAACTATCATTAGTGGATTGTTTCAAGGAGGTTCTTTGAAGAGAGTGGACGTAGGGCCGGAGTGATTTCAATATTGCCGAACCACTATAAATGGAGTTTACATATTCTTTTCCTTTACTCTTTTTAATTTCAAGAAATTTATTTATTTTGTGCTTTACTTGATTAAATTGTTAAAAGTTGTTTGTAAATTGAAAAAGGTTTTTGAAACCTAATTCATCCCCCTCTTGGGTTTATAGCTCGGTTTACAAT
Organism: Bretschneidera sinensis; assembly: GCA_023935145.1. Lineage (NCBI taxonomy): Eukaryota > Viridiplantae > Streptophyta > Magnoliopsida > Brassicales > Akaniaceae > Bretschneidera > Bretschneidera sinensis. Next base: position 108,345,597 of record CM043702.1, read on the forward strand.
TGGTTTTACAACCCAGTTCTTTGTAGCGCTAAACTGATTCTTAATATAATAAATTATCATTCTTGTAATCAAGATTTTAAATGCATTAGTAACCCAATTGTCATTGTTTGGTTAATTTTGTTTTTTGAAATCGAAATTACGTCATTTTCTTTCTAATATATGTCCCTTCACTTGTCTGAACAAAATTGAATTTAACCACGCCACATCTCTTAACAAAGGGAAATGGACATTGGTTTCAGATTGTTTAGATAGGTAAACAAATTGTTGATTATTAATCTAAGAGGAAGAGAAGAGAGAGAAAGGGAAAAGAAAGAAAGATAATCAAATCTAAGAGGAAGAACCAGTCCCTGTGGGTGTGGGTATGGGTATGGAAGGATTCTATCACAAAGGGGAGGGGAAGAGAGAGTAATCCTCTCTATTTAAAATTGAAATGGAGACAAGTTTATGGTGAGATTAAATATCACATCATGAAATCTAGAATATTCAAAATCAAATATAAAAACGTGGCATTTAATCTCACCATGAACTTGACCTCCATTTCAATTCTTAAATGGAGAGGATCGTGATCCAGAGAGAGAATGTCCTGTGATGAAATGTTGACTTATGATATGATAGGGTAGTATAAACAGGGGCAATTGAGTCTTTCACTAATTTATATTAATAGTTAACAGAGACTTAAGTTCAATGCTGGTCAAAAAGGGTATCTGTATATTTTTAAACTACGAATCCTTATATATAGGTTAGGCCAGGTATCATAGAATTTACGTACCTTTAAAATTTTCACATTTACAACAATAAAATTAAAAATCATGAAAATTTTGAATTTATAAAATATAATATATTTTAAAAATTTTGAATTTATATATTTTTTACACAAAATTTGATAAATATTAAATCTTTGATGGATTAAGAGTAAAATCATACAAATTTTATTATAAATGTATTGATCCTTTGAAAAAATTTCACGAACCTCAAGACATTAATTTTTCTTTTAGTTTTTCACTAAAAACCCCAAACGTTTCGCGACCTTTCTTCTAAAAAAAAAACATCTTTTGTACCCTAACAAATCATTACTTAACCTCTCCTATTTTATCTTTCTTTACGCGTCATAAACCTATCTCTTTCAGTCTCAACTGTTTTGAACCCAGAAGAAAATACTATACATCCATCAAGAATCATGACTCAGTCATCCGTGCCACCACCACCGTTGGCCCCACTGCCACAATCACACGGAGTCGAAGGTGGCCATGGCGATGGGGTTCAGGAATGGTGTGTAGGTTACCGTATGATCTTCACGGTGGGGCCAGGGGTTACGGAGTTCATTTTCCCTACTTTCCAGTTGCCGCAAATGCTGTCGTTGAAGCTCTTTGTTAGGGTCCACCTCTATCAACACCAACCGCAGCAACAACAACAGCTGCAGAAGCCGATGAATTTGCCGCTTCAAGTGCCGTCTCATGGAATCAATCCGACAAAGATCTATCTTCCTTACACTCACTGTAAGGCCATCCTCAATGTTCCTTATGGCCTTATCGTTTCTCCTGCCCATAATGCGGTGTTGACGTAGCCGTCGATTTGTCCATAATAGAGCAATTTTGCCTCCTCGACTGCCACTCGAGGAAGTCAGAGAGGTATTTATTTTTTATTTATTTATATATAATCCTCTCTATATATATGCCACCTTTTCTGTTTTGTTATGTGGTTGTACTTCTAGAATTAATGTATTAAATTTAGTACTTCTATTTGTTATTCTTATACTACTACTTACTAGTAATGTTACTCCTACTATTAACATCGAATGATTGATCATTGTAGATTGAGGTTTCAGCCCAAGAAGGGGGGTGAATTGGGTTTTTAAAATTTTTTACTAATTAATCATAAGTTTATAAAAACAGATGAACCAACAAGCATGTAAACAAGTAATGTGCTGTAAACAAAAGAGTTTAAGGAATAGAAGATGCAAACTCAGTTTATAGTGGTTCTGCAATATTAGATTCGTTCCGACCCTATGTCCACTCTCTTCAAGGAACCTCTTTGAAGCAATCCATTAAAAAACCTTTAGTCGTGTAACTTCACGGGTGTTGTACAAACCTTACAATCAATCCCTTCCTCTTGGAAGAAAATCCCTTTCTCTCGAAAGCTAATCTCTTCTTTTCGGAAGCTAATCCCTTTACAATAAATGTTGTAAAGTAAATGGTAGAGAGACAACAATGAAAGCTTATACAACTGAATAATATCTCTCTTTCAAGGTAAAGCTTGAAGAATGGCTCAACAATAAATATTTCAAAGCTTTTGTGTATTAATGAGTAAAAACTTGATTGAATGTATAATCTCTCTTTTCAAATGCTCAATAGAGTGGGTTTATATAGCCTTGTATTGATATGGCCGTTTTGTACTGACTTGGAATGTTTTGGTGCATTTTGTGCTGAATTCTTGTGTCTCAACGGTCATATTTTTGAATTACCAGTCGACTGGATTTTAGTACCAATCGACTGAGTCAGGTGAAAAGTCTCACCTTTAAGGCTATGACTGGTACCAGTCAACTGGAGACCTTCTGTCCAGAGTACCAATCGACTGGGTTGGCAACCCAGTTTTTTCATTCTTTCAAATGTTTTTGACTTTTAAATGTTAGTTTTTAAAATACTTTTTCAAAAAGAGCCATTGGACAAACTTGTTACCTGAACCAGTGAGATTTACAACTTGATTGAATACCTTGTACCTATACTAGATCTTCTATCTTGACTTGGTGTTTGATTCGGGTTGAGTTCTTGCACCTTGATCCTTGGCTGAATTCTTTTATCGCTTAATACACTTAGATAACACTGTTAGTATAATAAGAGTTGTGTTTTGTCATCATTAAAATATAGGTGAGGGTCAACAATCTCCCCCTTTTTGATGATGACAAAACTAATGAGAGAAAATAGTTTTAAAAAACTAAGTGTTTGATTTTTTTAAAAAATTGGGCAGAGTTTCCTCTGTTTTTTGAATAAAACCAACCTGTAAAAAGATTAAAAAAAATAGTTTAAATGCAACCCAACCAATCAACTCAATATATAAGATCATATACTAAGTTCTTTAGAGCAATGCTCCCCCTAAATCTATGCATTAGTTTGAGTTTACAGTTATTTTTCTCATTTTCTCATATTTCTCCTCCGTTTTGACAACAGCAGAAAAGGGGGCAGTAAACCAAAAAAATAAGCTAAATGGATACTATAAACATGAAGATCATGCATAAAAATACTTGTACGCAATACATGAAGAACTGGAAGTTTCCATACATATAGAAGCAGTTTAAAGCATTTATCCGAATACAAAAAGACATAAAGCATGTAACCATATTGCATAAATGTAAAATAAGTATATGAATTAAGTCTAAGCATAAACCATCATCATATAAATCACCAGCCTATACAACATAGGCTTCAGAAAACCGAAGCAGAAGTACAAAATACAGTAAATGATGAATATATGTCTGTACTAAGAACAATGAAAAACTACATCAATATGTACATCAAAAAAGAGATAGAAAAACGATGGAGCGGGAGACTCAGAGCTACCACGAGCGAGATCTAAAAGCTCAGCCAGAGAGCCCTCAGTATGCTCACGGTGTAACTCGAAGTCATTCCAGAGAGAGCGGAGGTCGTGATACATCAACTATAGAGCTCAAGCTCTAGAAGCTAGACTACATGGTTAGCTGGAGGCTCGTGATAGCCTGAAGAAGATCACTATATCCAGCCTGACTAGCACTCGAGTCACCCATAGGAGGTGCTCAGTCATCCGTATCCATAGCAGCGGTAGCAACAGCATCTGGACCCTCGTCCTCATCATCACTGCTCTCGTCCTCTCCTATCCGAATGTGCTTCCCGGCCTTGGAGTAGATGAAGCCATCTCGAACTGTGCATCCCATCTTCTTTAGCGAGGAGACATTGATGATGTCCTTGAGGCCGATATCCTGAGCCTCGGAGGCGGGGAGAGGCACCCGGAAGTGTTGGAGGATGAGCGTGATAAGTATCCCGTACGGAAGGCATCCGGAGTCGCTCACTTCACCAGTTATCATCTTGGTGAGCAGCAGTGGGTAGATATTGAAGTGGTGCCCATTTTTAAGGCACCAAATCAATACGATATCTATCTTAGATAGATAGCCCCGACTCTCGAGTCTCGGGTGGATGGTCCAACTCACAATGAGCTTGAACAATTTCGAGTCAAGGGGCATGTCACTACATGTGTGAAATGTAGTGGGTCGAAACACATAGTTAGGGTGACTCCTAACTATCTAACATGCCTCTTCATAATCAATATTGTCTGGCCATCCATCCAGACTCCATTGGATCCCTCCCACAGGGATCCTCAAGATACTCATCAAGAGGTCAGTGTTGACCTCAAACTCCATACCCATAACACTGGTTCTGAACCTCAGAGCCAGTGGACTGGGTTTCACCAAGTTCGCATAGAACTGGTGAATCAGTCTTGGATAAAATTTTTCATGTATCTTGACCAGTGGGGTCAAGTTAATGGCATTGAAGGCAGGTAATATATCAAAATTACCATGACGAATAGATTCGAAGTTGACGAATCTACTCGTCATGATCTTCTTATGGTGGATAATGGATATATACCTATCTTTCACCGTCGGGCTGGAGAACAGAGAGTCGTCAAGCTCTGTTATGGGCTTCTTGCTTGATGAGGCCGCCACATCTTTCCCTTGGGAATCCGGGGTAATGGATTTGGTGGACCTTGGCCTAGTAGGTGCATGTGGTCCCCCAACGGTGGTTTTTATGCGGATTCGGTTAGACATTTTTGAAAAATGGCTTTTTGGGTTAAAAAGGGTTTCTGGTATAAAAAAATGGGATTTCAACCGTAGAAAGTGGAAATGGATGGTTTGGATGAGTAGATTAAGGTGTTTATGAAGTGTTTTGAAGGTTTTTTATTCAAAATGATGAGATTTTGTAGAGAGAGAAAGCTTTGGGTTTTAAAACTAGCATAAAAATCTAGAAAAAATGAAGATACTATATATAGAATCGCGATACTAGTCGACTGGGGTAAAGGTACCAGTCGACTGGGTTCATTGCAGATTTGAAAAGTTTCACATACCAATTTAATGGGTAGGGATACCAGTCGACTAGGTAAACTAGCAGAAGGATACTAGTCGACTGGGTAGTTCATACCAGTCAACTGGGTGGTTAACAGATTTTCAAAAAATGGCTTCAAACAAGGTTTTTGATTACCAGAAGACTGGTATAGCCTTACCAGTCGACTGGAAGATTAAGCGTAGACTTACCAGTCGACTAGACCCTTAAGAAAATTTTCAGTCTTGAAGTTCATGCCATAGTCTTCTAGTTGTTGTTTCATCCATAAAACTTGGGCACAACAGCTTTCAACTGCTACATATTCTGCCTCGGTGGTTGATAGTGCAACGGAGTTTTGTTTTCTGGAAAACCAAGAGGTTAACATTGCACCTAAGAATTGGCATGTTCCACTTATGTTTTTTCTATCTAACCTACATCCAATAAAATCAGCATCTGAATATCCTACAAGCTCAAGAGATGAATCTCTAGAGTACCATAATCCTAGGGTTTTAGTTCCCTATAGATATCTAAGGATCCTTTTTACTGCAATTACATGTGATTCCTTAGGATTAGCCTGAAATCTAGCACAGATGCATACACTGAACATAATATCAGGTCTACTTGCAGTTAAATAAAGTAATGCTCCTATCATGCTTCTATAATATTTAGTATCTACACACTTACCTCCTTCATCAAGATCAAGTTTTGTAGATGTGCTCATAAGTATACCAAGTCCCTTTGAGCTTTCCATCCCGAACCTCTTTAGTAGGTCCTTGGAGTATTTTGATTGATTGATGAAGATGCCTCATTTCAATTGTTTGATTTGAAGTCCATGGAAGTAGGTAATCTCTCCCATCATCCTCATTTCAAATTCACCTTGCATGCACTTGGCAAACTCTTGACACACAGATTCATTAGTAGCACCAAATATAATATCATCAACATATATTTGGACTAGTAGAGTGTCATTTATATGAGTTTTTGTGAAGAGAGTTATGTCTACTTTACCTCTTATAAAATTATTTTCAATAAAAAATTTACTTAGTCTTTCATACCATGCTCTTGGAGCTTGCTTCAACCCATATAGAGCCTTAGAGAGCTTGTAGACATGATTTGGAAGACTTAGATTCTCAAATCCAAGAGGTTGCTCAACATAAACCTCTTCTTCTATAAAGCCATTTAAAAATGAACTTTTTACATCCATTTGAAATAACTTAGACTTATTAAAGCATGCAAAGGCTAATAACATTTGAATAGCTTCTAATCTAGCTACGGAAGCATAGGTCTCATCAAAGTCTATTCCTTTTTCTTGATTATATCCCTTAGTAACTGGTCTAGCCTTGTTCCTAGTTACTATTCCATTTTCATCCATCTTATTTCTAAATACCCATTTAGTTCCTATTATTGTATGATTCTTATGTCTAGGAACTAGATTCCAAACATTGTTTCTTTCAAATTGATTTATTTGTTCTTGCATGGCAATTATCCAATCATTATCCTTTTTGGCTTCAATAAATGTATTAGGTTCTATTTGAGACAAATAAGCTACATAATTGTAAATATTTCTAATAGAGGAACGAGTTCTTACCCCTTGTGAAGGATCACCAATCACTTGATCAATCGAGTGATAATTTACATACCTCCAATCTTTAGGAAGACTATCCTCTTATTTGCTTGTAGATAGTTGGTTCAATTTGAGAGTTTCCATTTCTTCATTTGTTTGAGGTGGACTCTCCTTTGGGTCAACAATGGGAGTAGGTGTCTCCATTCTTGGAATAAAATCTGCATCATCATTGAAAGAAACTTCTCTACTACTAATTGGGTTAGACTCATCAAGAGTTACATATACAGATTCTTCTACCACTAGAGTTCTCTTGTTGAAGACTCTATAAGCCTTATTAGAGGTTGAATATCCTAAAAATATCCCTACATCGGTCTTAGAGTCAAATTTACCCAAATTAGTTTTATTGTTATTTAGGATGAAGCATTTGTAACCAAATGTACGAAAATAGGAGATATTAGGCTTTCTACCTTTCTATAATTCATACGGAGTTTTATCAAGCATAGGCCTAATTAAAATTCTATTCAAGATACAGCAAGAAGTGTTTACTGCTTCAGCCTAAAAGTATTTTGGTAAACTATTTTCACAAAGCATTGTTCTTGCAAATTCTTCTAGAGCTCTATTTTTCCTTTCAACAACTCCATTTTGTTGAGGAGTTCTAGGAGCTGAAAAGTTGTGATCAATTCCATTTTTTTCAGAAAATTTTGAAAAGCTTTTGTTTTCAAATTCTTTTCCATGATCACTTCTAATGCTTGAAATACAAATTCCTTTTTCATTTTGAACCTTTTGCAAAATTTTTCAAATCCTTGGAAAGCTTCATCCTTATAAGCAATAAAGATAACAAAGGTATATCTGGAATAGTCATCAACAATAACAAGAGCATACTGATGGCCACCTAGACTTATGGTATTTATTGGACCAAATAAGTCCATATGCAAAAGTTCCAATGGTCTAGTAGTTGAGACTACATTCTTTGATTTAAAAGAAATCCTAGTTTTTTTTCTCATTTGATAAGCATCACATACTTTGTCTTTTTCAAAATTGATTTTGGGAAGTCCAATGATTAAATCTTTTCTAGAAATGATTTTAAGCAAATTCATGTTCACATGACCAAGCCTTCTATGCCATAGCCATGGGTTTTCACTAAATGCAGGAAAACATTTTTCATTTTCAGAATGCAATGATTTTAAATCAACTATATAGACATTTTCATGTCTATGGCCAACAAACTTGATCTTGTTACTCTTGATGTTTATAACTAGACAATGAGAGGTTTCAAATATGACTTTGTTTCCTTTGTCACAAAGTTGATTAATACTTAGTAAATTTGGCTTAAGGCCTTGTACTAGCAATACATTATCTATGGTTGAGAAATCATTACCAACTTTTCCATGCCCGATGATCTTTATTTTTGTGTTGTCTCCAATGGTGACATATCTGCCATATCTTAGAGTTAGCTCTTTGAATACACTTTTATCACCGGTCATGTGCTTTGAGCATCCACTATCAAGGTACCAACAGTCACCTTTTTCCTTGGTGTGGAGACATATCTACATCACACAAGGATATACAATGGCATTTTTAGGTACCCAAAATTTCCTAGGTCCTTTGGGGTTAGTCCTTGAAAATATCGTTCCTTTTGGGATCCATATTTTCTTAACAGCATATGATGTTCAATAGATATGTTGATGACGCACAATCCTAGGATGATAGTTATTGAAATTTCTAGGATGATTCAGTTGTGTATGTCTATAATGCTTAGGATATAAGTTCCTAGGATACATGTTTCTATTGTGAGGAATATGAATATGCATGTCATTTCTAGAAAATGTATGATGATGATTTTTAGGATACATGCTTGTATTATTATGAATATGTATATTATTTCTAGGATAACCATGATGGTAATTCCTAGGATATGTATAAGCATTTCTTGAATGAGCATACGTATAAGCATGAGTATTTCTAGGATGTTTCATTCTTGTATATGCATTAGAATTAGTGTTTCTAGACTTGTTAGTATTCATTGAGGGAATGCTTTTGACCTTGTTAATGGTCTTTGAAGTAGAGGCTTCATTCACACATGATGCTTTCATGAATAAGCTCTCTTTTGATTTTTGCTTGCCTAATGGAGAGTATCCTAACCTGAATTTTCCTCCACTTAATCTTTGTCGTCATATTTTCACAACTCTCTCATATAATTTCATTCGTAAAACAAAGATTCACTTATCAAGATATTGATGAAGAAATAACAAGGTTCCAGGAATCCTTCCTAAGTTCGTTGCCTTATCCCTCTCTTGACTCAATTACTAGTTTTACATCCCAAACAAGCAATTGGTAAATATTCAATCCAAGCAAATAAACACCTTAATGTAATTGCTAAAAATTGCTCTTTAATTTCAATTCAAACACTTATGACCTATGTTATAAATTATCAAGAAACGACAATATATTTCAATAATAATACCACAATAATAGACAAACCTATAAGATAAATCTACTGAAATCAATCACATCTAACAACTTGATATAAGAAGAGCTTGACTAGACTTATATGGAGGAGAAAGATGCAATCACCGGATTAAGAGTAAATCTTCTCTTTCTTACTTAATCAAAGAGTAAATCATAACAATGTTTAACAATCAATCCATACAACTAAATCAAGGATAGAAATAAGAACAACTACACCTAGGAATTCATCCTATTGCCTTACTTGGAGATTAGTTGGACATTAGACTCATGCTTGATCACCTAAAATGGAGAAGAATATGGTAGCTCTCCTAAATTCAACCTCCTTTTCAGCAAAACCTAAGTGTTCTATTAATACCCCAAAAGGTTCAAAGGTATTTTCGGGTCAAGAAATGTAATTAAAGCCCTAATAAAGTCATGAAACAGAAACAGGGGAATCATGCTCCCGCCGCGGCTCAGAAGAGAGAAGCCGAGGCACGGCTGTAAAAAAGCCCCTGTGCCTCGGCCCAAGCCTTTCCTTGCCGCGGCGCCGCCCTTCGTTCCTACTTGTCAGTGGTGCTGGTGGCCGCAGCACGGGCACCTTGGGCCGCGGTGCAAATTCCTGATCCCAACTTTCTTAATGGTTCTGGTGGTCGCGGCTCAATCCTTGGCTCGCTGCAGCATGGAACCCTAGAAATGGGTTTCTCTTCATTTTATCCTTCTGAAACCATTCCTTCACTACGATATGCATAGAATCTTCGTGCTTTAAGCAACGTTAGCTTTTCCATCTCTTTTAAACCCAAAATACCTGAAAATGCATCGAAATAAATTAATATACCAAGAATGACACTTTAGAACTATTAAGGCATAAATGTGTAATTCAGCCCTAAATTAACCCTAAAATGCTAACAAATAAATACTATTAAGATGCATTTTATGACTCTCATCACCAACTGATAAGGAGACACTCCAAGAACCGTCTTGTATGCTGTCTGGTATGCCCAAAGCGCATCCAATAGGCGCAAAGACCAATCTTTTCGAATTTACCCTTTTTTCAAGTACTTGCTTAATCTTCCTATTTGCTAGTTCCTCTTGACCATTGGTTTGTGGATGATAAGGTGTAGAAACCTTATGGGTGACTCCATACCTACACATCAGAGCCTCAAAAGAATGGTTACAAAAATGTGACCCTTTATCACTAATTATAACACGTGAAGTGCCGTACCTAGATAAAATATGATCTTTAAGAAATTTAACAACAACTATATTATCATTAGTGCGGTAAGGTATTGCTTCAACCCATTTAGAAACAAAATCAATGGCAAGCAAAATGTAAAGATACCCAAAAGAAGGTGGGAATGATCCCATAAAATCTATCCCCCAACAATCAAAGATTTCCACCACTAAGATCGGGTTGAGAAGCATCATATGACGGCGGGACAATGAACATAACTTTTAACATCTTTCACATGAACGACAAAACTCATTAGTATCCTTGAATAAAGTAGACCAATAAAAACTGCATTGCAAAATTTTTGCAGCTGCCTTTTTGATAGAAAAGTGACCACCACAAGCATATATATGACAAAAAGTTAACACACTATCAATTTCCATACCCAGAATGCATCTTCTTATTATTTGATCGGGGCAATATTTAAAAAGATAAGGATCATTCCAATAAAAATTCTTTACCTTAGCCAAAAACTTACGCTTATCTTGTGCACTCCATGTAGATGGAACTTGAAAGGAAACCAAGTAGTTTGCAATGTCGGCATACCATGGTGTGTGATCAAGGACAGAAAATAAATTTTCATCCGAAAAGGCTTCGCGAATGGGCAAAATGTCATTATCATTCTTAAATTCCAAGCGAGATAAATGGTCCGCTACAACATTTGCTACCCCTTTCTTGTCTTTGATGGTCAAGTCAAATTCCTACAAAAGCAAAATCCAATGTATCAATCGGGCCTTAGCATCCGTTTTTGAGAAAAGAAATTTTAGAGCGGAGTGATATGTGAATATAGTGATAGGTGAACCAATTAAGTAAGAGCGAAATTTATCCAATGCAAATACTATGGCAAGTAATTCTTTCTCAGTTGTGGTGTACATCATTTGAGAATGATTCAAGGTTCTACTAGCATAATAAACAACACATGGTTTTCCCTCCCTTGTCTGTCCTAAAACAGTTCCTAAAGCATAGTCACTAGCATCACACAATATTTTAAAAGGCAAGGTAAAATCGGGTGATTGCATAATAGGGGTTGTTGTAAGCTTAGAGACAAGTGTCCTAAAAGCTTTCTCACATTCGGGGCTCCACTTAAACTTAGTATCCTTCAACAAAAGGTTACATAGAGGTCTAGAGATAGCACTAAAATTTTGAATAAACCTCCTATAAAACCCGCCATGCCCTAAAAAAGACCTAACATCTTTAATATTCTTAGGAGTGGGTAGTTTAGAGATTAATTCAATTTTCCATTTATCCACTTCTATCCCCTTTTCAAACACTATATGGCCCAAAACTATTCCGGAAGACACCATAAAATGGCACTTCTCCTAATTAAGCACAAGCCCCTTCTCTTCACACCTACACAAAACATTTTTCAAGTTAGATAAACATGAATCAAAAGAAGTTCCAAACACAGTTAAATCATCCATAAACACTTTCATACATTTTTCAACCATGTCACTAAAAATACTCATCATGGATCTTTGAAAAGTAGCTGGTGCATTACACAAACCAAAGGGCATTCTAAGAAAAGAAAAAGTACCAAAAGGACAAGTAAAGGTGGTCTTCTCTTGATCCTCTAAGGCAATTCCTATTTGGTAGTATCCCGAATACCCATCTAAAAAACAATAGAAAGGATGACCAGCCACACGTTCTAAAATTTGATCCATGAATGGAAGGGGAAAATGGTTTTTCCAAGTAGCTGAATTAAGTTTCCTATAGTCAATGCATATACGCCACCCAGTCACTACCTTAGTTGGTACTAACACCCCATCTTCATTTTCTACCACGGTCACCTCGGCTTTCTTAGGAACTACTTGAGTTGGACTAATCCACTTACTATCGGATATTGGATATACGATTCCCACATCTAACAGTTTTAAGACTTCTTTCTTAACTACCTCTTTCATAGTTGATTTAGCCTTTTTTATGGATCTCTACAAGGGTTAGCTCCTTCTTCTAGATAAATCCTATGGGAACAAATTAAAGGGCTAATACCTTTTATGTCGGCCATAGTCCAACCTAATGTAGATTTATGCTCTCTTCACAAATTCAACAATCTATCACATTGCACATCACTAAGTTCGAAAGAAATAATAATCAGAAAGGTATCACCTGGGCCTAAGAAGGCACGTTTGACTCCTTTGGGAAGCGGAGCTAAATTAAGTGTTGGTGTCTCCTTGGAAGAGGGTTTGGGAGCCTCCCTATCTTTAGGCAACTCCTCAAAGCATGATTGCCATGATTTCTTAATAAATCCCTGCGACTTATCAAAAACATCAACAACATTAACGGCATGGGGATAAATTGAAGAATCATCAAAATCGAAATTATTAAGAAGGAATTCCAAAGAGTTAGACTTATCTTTAATGTACTCATCCTCCAAAATAAGCTCATCGATCATGTAAGTGTCGAAACACTCATCCTCTTCATGTGGCTGCCTTGAGACTCGAAAAACATTCACCTCTAGAGTCATATTTCCAAATGATAATGTCATTAGGCCATTCCTACAATTAATGAGGGTATTGGCAGTGACAAGGAATGGTCTTCCAAGTATCAAAGGAATTTTTGACTCCGTGTTCACAATGGAAATGGTATCTAACACCAAAAAGTCAACGGGATAATAGAATTTGTCAATTTGTACTAAAACATCTTCCATAATACCTCTTGGTTTTCTTACAGACCAATCCGCTAGTTGAAGTTCCATGGAAGTCAGTTTGATATCACCTAGATTGAGTTGCAAGTAAATAGAGTAGGGCATAAGATTCACATTAGTTCCCAAATCTAGCAATGCTTGGCCATAAGCTTTGTTTCCAATTTGGCAAGCCACCGTAGGACAGCCCAGATCTTTATACTTGGGCGGTGTCTTGCTATCAATTACCACACTTGCTTGCTCCATTAAGAATGTCGCCTTTTTCACATTGTGCCTTCTCTTGAGTGTGCATAGATCCTTAATGACTTTAGCATAGTTGGGAACCTGTTTTATGACATGAAGAAGAGGAATGTTAATTTTAACTTGCTGAAGTTTTTCAAAAATCTCACATTTTAATGCCAAATTTCTCTCCTTAAGTTTAAGTAGTGCTTGAGGGAAGGGCACCGGTATAGAATCACTATGGGCATCTTATTCCTTGGGGGCTTCATCCTTGTTGCTCATGGTGTTAGGAATCAAGTTTGATGGTATAGTGGGTCCATCACTTTCCTTACCACTGTGAGTAATCATGGCATTAACCTCTTTAACATTTTGATTGTCTGGATTAGAGGTTTGTGCCATATGTTGTCCCCTTGGATTAGGTTGTGACCGCGAAGGAAAACGACTTTGCTCTTGAACCGTCAATAAACTAGTCAACTTGGTGAGTTGGTTCTTTATCACATTTTGTTCCTCTTTGATCCCTTGTTGCTCCTCTAGCAACCGTTGATTTATCTTGCCTTGCTCTTCTACACTCTAGGAATGTACTTGCATAAATGACTTAAAAGCATCTTCCAAAGGTAAAGATTGTTGTGGTGCATCAGATGAAGTTGCTTCTGGTCTCCATTGGATACTAGATTAGGTAGAAGGTTGTGTATCGGATCTCCAACTAAAATTAGGGTGATTCTTCCAACCAGGATTGAAGGTGTTAAAGTAGGGTGAGTATGTTTTCCTAAAGGATATACCTAAAGCATTACACTCCTCCTTCATCTCCAAATAGGTTGGACAATCCCTAGGTACATGATCTACCCCATTACACATAAAACAAGGTTCGTGGGACTCTACCCTAGCAATCAGTTCGGGGGCTCTAGCATCCTTGGATTTTAAAAACATCAATTTCCTTAGTTAGGACCTCTAAACGGGCTTTAAAGCTATCCTCTTCCTTAAGTTGATAAATTCCATCGGTTTGGTTTCTCTTAGTACTTTCTATGGCATTGGGTCCCGTCTAAGTGTGGGCTTTTTCTGATAGGTCATCTAGAAAATCTATGGCTTCGTTGGGATCTTTTTGAAGAAAATATCCATTACACATCATTTCTATGAATTGCCTTTCCCAACTTAGAAGTCCATCATAGAAATAGCTAACTACTTTCCAACTCTCATACCTGTGGTGTGGACAAGAATTCCAAAGGTCTTTGAAACGTTTCCAAACTTGATATAAGGTTTCACTCTCTTTTTGTGCAAAGTTTTAGATTTGTCTCTTGAGGTTATTGGTCTTATGGGTTGGGAAATACTTTTGGAAAAAGGCTTGGGTTATTTCATCCTAACTACCTATAGACCTAGGCCTTAACGAGTACAACCAAACCTTGGCCTTATCCTTAAGTGAAAAGGGGAAAAACCTAAGTTTGACGGTGTTTACCATATCAGCCCTACTTTGAAAGGTTGCTACTACTTCCTCAAATTCCCTAATATGGACATAGGGGTTGTTGAACATTAGGAGGAAACATTATACAAGATGGTGTGCCCGTTCGGCTAGGGTGCAAGTAGTGCCTAGCAACATTCTCATTGTTATTATTGGCCATGTTAACAAAATTCTCTAAATTCTCGTTCGGATGTGCACTATGATTTGATCTAGGTGAGCTTTCACTATCAGACGTGGAAGGAGAGGGTAACTCTATTTCAGGTCTTTTAATGAGTCTACCTCGCGCATCTCTAAGTCTACGCATATACCAAAGGAATTAGAGGGGAAACAAATAAAATAAAAAAAAAATCGAAACAAAGAGCAAAGAACAATATTACCGTTTTGTCTCAAAGTTGACAATCTTCCTTGTAATTAAGCGTAATTCCCTGGCAACGACGCCAAAATTTGATAACGCTCAAACTAACATGCGATTATTGTATATAGCTAAGGTGTCGATCCCACAAGGAAAGCAAACTACAAGAAAAAGTGTAAACCTTAATACTAAATGATGAAATTCAAATAAGAAAATCTGAGTTTTATGAATGAAATTATATGAGAGAGTTATGAAAATATGATGACGAATTCAATAAAGAAATAACAAGGTTCCAAGAATCCTTCCTAAGTTCGTTGCCTTACTCCTATCTTGACTCAAATATTTTATCTCAATTGCTAGTTTCACATCCCAAACAAGCAATTGGTAAATATTCAATCAAAGTACATAAATACCCTAATGTAATTGCTGCAAATTACTCTTTAATTCCAATTCAAACACACAGGATCTATCTTATAAATTATCAAGAAGCGACAATATATTTCAATAATAATACCGCAGTAATGGACAAATCTATAAGATAGATCTACCGAAATCAATTATATCTAACAACTTTGACATAAGAAAAGCTTAACTAGACTTATACGGAAAAGAGAGATGCAATCACCGGATTGAGAAAATCTAAGAGAAGAAGAACATAAATTGCAGCTTTC
This sequence comes from Bretschneidera sinensis, assembly GCA_023935145.1. Lineage (NCBI taxonomy): Eukaryota > Viridiplantae > Streptophyta > Magnoliopsida > Brassicales > Akaniaceae > Bretschneidera > Bretschneidera sinensis. The sequence goes on from CM043702.1 coordinate 108,361,236, forward strand.
ATATGAACTTAAATCCTTCTTATTTCATCAAAGAGTAAATCATAAACAATGTTTAACAATCAATCCATACAACTGAATCAAAGATAGAAATAAGAACAACTACACCTAGGAATTCATCCTTTCACCTTGCTTGGAGTTTAGTTGGACATGGGGTGCATTCTTGATCACCTTGAGGAAGAAGAAGACGATATACTCTCTTAATCTCAGTCTCCTTTTCAGCAAACCCTAAATGTTCTATTAATACCCCAGAAGGTTCAAGGGTATTTTCAGGTCAAGAAATATCATTAAAGCCCTAATAAGGTCGTAAACCAAAAACAGAGAAATCGCGCCCACGCCCATGCCGCGGCACAAAACAGGGGCGCCATGGCACAGAACAGGGGTGCCATGGCACGGCTGTAGAAACTCCTGTGCCGTGGCGCAAACCATGCCTCGCCTTGGCACAAAACCCTAAAAATGGGTTTTTCTTCATTTTATCCTTCTGAAACCATTCCTTCACTCTGACATGCATAGAATCTTCGTGCTTTAATCAACGTTAGCTTTTCCATCTCTTTTAAACCCAAAATACCTAAAAATACATCGAAATAAAATCAATATACTAAGAATGACACTTAAGAATTATTAAGGCATAAATGTGTAATCCAGCCCTAAATCAACCCTAAATGCTAACAAATAAACACTATAAAGATGCATTTTCTGACTCTCATCAAGATGATAAAGGAGATACTAAAAGAGATTCATGATTTTGTGTATTCTACTCACTCGGGTAATAAAAAGACATACATGGGGTTGACACAGAATTATTGGTGGTCAGGGATGAAAAAGGAGGTAGCTGAGTATATTTCTAGATGTTTGACTTGTCAACAAGTGAAATTTGAGTATAGACATCTAGCAGGTTTATTACAGCCTCTTCTAGTACCTGAATGGCCATGGGAGAATGAGTATGGATTTTGTTTCTGGTTTTTCCCGTACCCAAAGAGGTCATGATGCTGTATGGGTTATAATGGATTGACTTTCTAGTCTTCGCATTTCGTTTCTATTAAAACTACCTAGAGTCTTGAAAAGTTGGCTGAATTGAGTACCTTTGAGCATTGTATCAGATAGAGATTCTAGATTTACTTTTAGATTTTGGATGGGTTTTCAAAAAGCTATGGGTACACAGTTGCAGTTTAGTATAGATTTTCATCCTCAAACTGATGGGCAGACAGAGAGAATTATTAGAATACTAGAAGATATGCTGAGGGCAAGTGTATTGAGTTTCTCAATGAGTTGGGATGCTTATTTACCTTTGATCGAGTTTGCATACAATAATCAGTATCGAACTAGTATTGGAATGACACCATTTTGAGGCTTTATATGGCAGAAGGTGTAGAACTTCAGTATACTGGGAAGAAGTTAGAGAAAGAAAGGTATTTGGTCCAGAAATGATAGATTTAACTAATGAGAGGATCAAACTGGTTAGAAAGAACCTTATAGCAGAACAGACAGAAGGGATATGCTGATAATAGAATACGACCTCTTGAGTTTCAGGTTGGTGACTGAGTGTTTTTGAAGATATCTCTATGGAATGGTGTATTGAGATTTAAAAAGAAAGGAAAGTTGAGTTCGAGATTTGTGGGGCCATATGAGATGATTGAAAGAGTTGGACCAGTAGTATATAGATTGGATTTTCCTCCAGAGTTAAAGCAATTAAAAAATGTGTTTCATGTGTCACCTTTGAGAAAGTGTTTACATGATAAATCCCATAGTATTCTGAATCAAGCTGTAGAACTTCAAGAAAAATTGACCTTTATACAAGTACCAGTTAGAATTCTAGACAGAAAGAAACATGTATTGTGTAGTAAAGTTATTCCTTTGGTTCAAGTATCATGGCAGAATAAAGATATTGAATAAATTACGTGGGAGCATGAGGCGAGAATGAGGAAAGGGTACCTCTAGATTTTTCATGAGTTAGGTAAGGAAATTTCAAGGACGAAATTTTTTTAAGGTGGATGGAATTGTAATATCCGTGTTCTTAAAGTAAGGGTAAAGAAGCAATTTGATAGATATTACATGAAATTAAAATAATATATATATATATATATATGAGAAATTTACTATTGAATAAAAAAACAAGTGGTGATACACCTGGACGCTTAGTCCAAGTGTAGGTTACAAAAACATGCAAGAATTGCATGTTAGCTAACTCTTGGATACTAAGCATTTGGTGGTGGCAGGTGAAACGGTTTTTTATATAAAAAATTAGTTTTTGTTTTGTTTTATTATTTCTTACCAAATCTCGTTTGGTTTTCTTCTTTCTTCAATTCAAATTTCTTAGCAAAAAGTTATAAAGGAAATTTATCCACTATTGGAGATAGTACAGTCATTCAATTATAATAACAAGACTTCATAATATTTGAGGTAAATTTTCAATAAGACTCATAATTAAATAATTATATTATTTGAATTAAGTTATGAAATAGTAAGATTTATGAAAGTTTATGATTAGGTGTTGGTGATTAAGAATCTCAAGAAATTGCTGAAAGGTGCAGGAAAGGCAAAGAGGTGATCCACGGGTAGCTTTAAGTGCTATATGGTGAGTTAGATTTACTTTTAGTAATCGAGACCAATAAAAATATGAATTTATCATATTTGAATAAATGGGTGATCAATAAATCAATCAATTTTCATATATAACAGAAAATACATCGTTAAATCATTATAATTAGGAATTTGAAAGTTTGATGAATATTAATTATACAAGAATTTATATTTTACAAATGATGAATTAATGAAAAATATGGTGAGAAGTTATATGAAATTTCTGAAAATATAGTTTAAAAATTTATGACATATAACGAGACAATTTAATAAATATGATTAAAATAATAATTTGAGAAAGAGCTAGATAGTTGAATTGAATGCTTGAATGTATGCTTGTTTTAATATTATTGCTCATATGCATAAAATGAAAAGACCAGGAAGGCAGCTGGTCTGCTTGTTTTCATATTATTGCTCTTATATATAAAATAAAAGACCAAGAAGGCAGCTGGTCTACTTGTTTTCGTATTATTGCTCATATGCATAAAATAAAAGACCGGGAAGGCAACTGGTGATAAGTGCTTAAATATTCATATTTAAGCCCCTTAATTTACATTTGTTAAGCCCTTCTGTTTATGTATTTTATTCGATTCTACTTCAATTTTGTGTTTTATGTGTTCTTTATAGGTTTTTGAAGAAAATATAGCATTTTGGAGCTCTAAGGAATAAAACTGAAGATCTGGAACCTAATAAGTGTGATCGAGTGCAAAGTTGCTGTGATCGAGCGCACAAGCACTCGTGCACACACCTAGAAGGTTCGAGCGCAACCCTGTGCTCGAGCACAAAAACACGCGATCGAGTGCACGCACAAAGAGAGGCAGCAGAGCCAATTTTGGAAAGATGTCTTCGGGTCTTATTTTGAAAATTAGGGTTTCAGGGTGTCCTTAGAACCCTATATATAGACTTGTAAAACACAGAAAGAGGAGTTTTTTCCCTTTAGTTTTAGTTTTTGGTGGGGAGGCCGGAGGCCAGAGGGGATTCCAGAGAAGAATTGACGACTCTTCAATGGAGCTCTCTCGGCTTTCTTCTTTCCTTTATTTTATTATGTGTAACTAAACCTAGTAAGGGCTTGGTTGAAGCCCTAATTATGTTTACTCAATAATTCAGTATTGGCGCCTCTGCGATATTTATGCTGTGATGCTTAACTTGATTAATGCCTGTGTTTATTTAAATTCCTCATATGTGTTTGTTGATTAACTTATCTATGTGGTATGGATTAGTTAGTTGAATCAATTTAGATGACTGAGTCCTGAGTTTAACAATAGTAACAAAAGAAACCCACGCTGGGTTCTTGGGATTAATCATCATGGGAAACTGGGAGCGGACCAAGCCCTAGGTCTCGTGTGGTTGTCGATTTTCACAAATCCTATGCTCTCTTAAGGAACAACTCAGTATACACCATGCTAAATCCCTTAAGAGAGAAAAGAGTTAGAGAATACACCATACCTAACTCGTTGCTTAGGGAAATCAATAGCTTAAGGAGTGGACCAAGCCCTTAGGTTGACAAACATTAGGTATTCATAGTATGAGTAGAGCATTGGCATATTGTTTTGTTGGGGTAGCATGATTAGTGGTGGATATCAAGTCCCTACATCTTTATCATTATCAATCTAAACTCAATATTTATTTTTATCGATTTTTACATTGTGAAACTGATTCTAAAACGAAATTTACCAATCCCTGTGGAGATGATCTCGCATTTGCACACTATGCTACTGTTGACCTTGTTCACTTGCAAGTAAAACAAGTTTGATTATCTGCTTATTAATTTAGGTAGATAAATGCACAACAAGTTTTTGGCGCCGTTGCCCGGGATTGCACTAAATTTCTTTTTAGAATTATTTTCGTTATTTTTAGTTTATTTTATTATGTTTTATTTTTATAAAAAATTTTAAAGTTTTTGTTTTTCACATTTATTTTTTTTCATCAAAGACCTAATCTATTTTTCTTTCGTTTCTGTTTCAGGCACTACAGCAGAAGCTCTCTGTGACATTGCACTCAAGCGCAACACCCTGTGCGATCAAGCGCATCTCCTCTGCGATCGAGTGCATTTGAGGCAGAGGCTACCCAAGCACTGAAACTACTGCACTGAAGTGGTTTTGCTGATTCATGCAAGGGCTTCGATCCATGACTCCCACTTTCTTTCGCCTTGATACAGAGCTTGAGCAGACCATTCGAGAAAGGCTTAGAGGCAGTGTTGAAGAGGAAGAAGAAGAATTCGAGGAAGAAGCATCAATGACGGAACAGCTAGAAAATCAACAACCACCTGAGCGAAGACCTATGAAGCAATCCTTCATCCCACATAACCTAGACCAGCAATCATGCATTGCTTATCAACCAGAGGCGAAAGGCAATTATTAAATATCTCCGTAGATACTCAATGCTTTGACTCACTTCAAGGGGACACTTGCTAAGGACCCACACTTACATCTATGGGAATTCTTTGATCTCTGCAAGTTCTAGCACATCCAGGGCCTAAATCAAGAGGGAATCAGTTAATTCTTTTCCCTTTTACATTAAAAGATAAAGCTAAATTGTGGTATAATTCATTGCCTGCAGTATCCATCCATACTTGGGAAGAGCTATGCAGTAGGTTTTTAAAAAAAAAATTTCCCAGCATAAAGACAAGGCAAATGAGGAAGAAGATTCAATCTTTCCAACAGAGGGATGGAGACCTTTTCTTTGAAGCATGGTGATACTTCAATGAGCTGCTTCTCAAGTGTCCACATCACAATCTACCTCAAGATGAGCTGGTACAAGCTTTCTATGAAGGTCTGAGTGACATAAATTAAGGTATTGTGGATTCAGGTTGTGGAGATGTGCTAATGGAGAAGAGCAGTGAAGAAACTATGGAGCTTTTTGAGACCTTAAGTGAGCACACCTAGCAATTCTCTTCCAGAGGGAGACCAGGAGTAAAGAGCAAGGGTATGTATGAAGTGAACTTAAATGGTGGATCTTCAAATCAGATGACTGCAGTGGAGAGGAAACTAGATATGCTTGTAAAATCCATGACTACTCAGAACATCTCAGCTCGACCACAAGCTACACAACTCCAGGTATGTGCTATATGTTTTCATTTTGATCACACTACTGAAATTTGCCCTTTGTATTCATCTGCAGATCCAGAGCAAGTACACTATGTGGGACCAAACAACTATACTTCCAAGAACAATGCATATGCAAATACCTATAATCCTGGATGGCGAAACCACCCCAACTTCTCATGGAGCAATGACCAAAATGCCTTAAACTTTCAAGGGCAGCAAACAAACTCCGAACAAGCAGCCCAATCAGTTTCAGAATCAAAGTAGAGTGACCTAGAGAGTATTGTGAGGCAATCGGCAACTCAACAACAATAATTGATGACTTCACAAGAACAGTTCATGGCGGAGGAAAGACAATTTTGGACTGAGCAAAGACAAATCAATGGCAAGCATGAGCAAGCTATTCAAAGACAAGAAGTACAAGTGGGGTAAATAGCTAAAGAGCTGAGTAAAAGAAAGCTGGGTGAACTTCCTAAACAATACCTAATCCAAGAGGACATCAGCAATTGAATGTCATTACAACTCTCAGAAATGGTAAGATCATAGGAGTTGATGAGCCTGCAAAAGCATCTACTTCCAAAGTAAGTGAGATGGAGAAGGTGAATGCACCATCCTTCCCTCAAAGGTTAGTAAAGCCAAAGAAAGAAACTAAATTTCTTGATATCTTTGAAACTTTGAGAAAAGTAACAATTAATGTTCCGTTATTAGATGCAATTAAACAAATTCCTTCATATGCTAAATTTTTAAAAGATAGTTGCACTCATAAGAGGAAGTTTTAGGAACATGAGACAGTAGCTTTAACAGAAGAGGTAAGTGTTGTGCTATTAAGAAAACTACCCATATGGATTATTCCACCAAAACTATTTGACAAATGTAATTTTGAGTCTAGTAGTTTTAAAGTTATTTCCTTTTTGCTTGAATATAAATTGTGACTGTGTGTTTTGCTATATTAATGTATGGTAATAAAACTTCAATTAAAGTTTTGAATAATTTTTCTTGAAACACAAAGGGCTAGACTTCGGTCTAAGCAAGAGAGGGGGCTTTAATTCCTTTCTCTCTTATACCCAAATCTCCTGAGCCTTGGAATCTCTCACATGGACCAATGACCAAGTATTTGAACCCCTTCAAGGTCAAAAGGTGACTCCTTACCTGTCATCCTTGCTTTATGCTTGAATGATAATGACTACATGTATAATACTTAAAACTAAACCATAATAAGAGTCCCTTTACTACTTGTAAAGGGACTATATTAGCCTTGGTAGGTTTAATTCATTTCCAAATGCCTACTCAGAGTAATGCGCACCCTTTTCATATCATCCTTCCTCGAAGGGAGTGAACTTGGGTAATGAGTCGGATGCATAAGTAATCATCGAAAAAGAGTGGTTCCTATAGTTGGTGACTCTATTGGGGAGATTGAACCTTTAAATGTTTCTTGGAAATTTTTCAAACTTTAATCTGAAGTTATTATTCCATACTTTACTTTGCACACTAGCACTTACCTTTTGCTCATGATGGAGTAAATTGGGGGCTCGTTTCCTCTTGGTTTTTGGTGTGAACCTTATTTGTTTACATTAGCCCTTAGTGTGAGATAAGTTCCTTTTGGTTTTTGTCATTGTAACGAAGGTTTGCTGTCGTGTTTCTACTCTCGTGGTCCACTTATTAGGCCACTCAAGGAGCATAATGGCATACTTCTAGCCATGGGGTACCTGAGGCCACAAAAGTTATAAGGAGAAGCCCACCTTTTAAGCAAACCCTATAACCTTCCCATCTAAGACATGGACCCTCTTTATCTCTTTGCTTGCTTGCATTTGTTTGCTCTCACCTCATATGTTAAATATAAAATAAAATTAACTTGTTTGATAATATTTATTATGGTTTTGTGTTCTCCTTGATTAAATTATAACCTAATGATTTGATCCCTATGTTGAGCCTAGTTTGATCCAAAATAGAGGACTTTCTCTTAGTTAACTCTTGTTAGCTTGACATCATTAAGAAGCCCACCAAAAAAAGCTGCCCTAACCCAAGAAATCTAAATCGAAAGTGAATGGATACCCTAAGGATCAAGTGGAATAATCTATATGAGGGGAAATCTTCATCATTCACTTATCTTATCTCATTTCACCTGGAAGGTTGATGAGAGTCATAAAATGCATCTTTACAGTACTTAATTGTTAGTGTTTTAGGGTTGATCTAGGTTTGAATTGCACTTTTATACCTTAACAACTCTAAAGTGTCATTCTTGGATCATTGATCTATTTTGATGCATTTTCAGGTACTTTAAGTTCAAAAGAGATGGAAAAGCTATCATTTCTTGAAGTACAATGACTCGATGAACACCATAGTGAAGGTTCACAAGCACTTAGGAAGGAGTTTCACTAAATTGCCAGAATTACCCATACAGATCAATCATCTTTGCAAATTAAACTGTATTGATGCAAGAAGAACCAGGAGATGTGCTATATATGTTTAGAAAGATCCGGAAGTCTATTTTTTGGAGAATTTTATGGCTCATCAAAATGATTTTCCTAGAGAAAGTTATGGCAGTTTTAGTAGACAAAGGTCGGGCCACCAGCCAGCACCACGGTGCCCAGAAACCTCCACATGTTGCCCAACAGCCAGCACTGCGGTGCCCAGAAGCTCGCCCAGCCAAATTATGCCTAGCGTCTAGATAGTTCTCCATATCTCATGTCAGTTCTTTCCATATTAGTCACATATTGGGGTCAATGTGTAATTTAAGTTTGGGGGTATGGGAGACACATCACACACTTTGTCCTAATTTGTTGTCTTTTCGTTGTAAAGATAAATCCATGTTCATGTTCGTCTAAAAATTTTGGTTGATCTGAAAAATTGTGATGTGATTTCATTGGTGAGTTTAAAACTTTGAACACATGATCTGATGATAGAGTTTAAACTTTAGTTACTTACTTTAGGCATTTTCGAGAATTCACATGTTTGATCTAATCTCACAGGAGCACATTAGCACATATTTGTGTGAGGTATGACATGTGAATTGAATGTATACGTTTCCTTGTCTTAACTAAAACCGGATGACTTGTTGGATAAACACATGGGCATATATAAAAAAAAAAACGATCATCATCAATAAACTTTCCACTGAGTAACTGGACCTCTTGCCTCAGTAAGCAGTGAGTGTTCACGTCAAAAGGTGGGAATTTTATTCATAATGATCATTGCAAAACTTTTCGCTAAGTAACTGGACCTCTTGCCTCAGTAAGCAGTGAGTGTTCACGTCAAAAGGTGGAAATTTTGCTTGGTAGTATTAAGGCCAGTTTAATTTCGTAGCCTTTTTTACTCGAGTTAGTAAGTCCTTAGGGGTGCCTTTACACCTAATGCCCTAAAACCATCTGGTTTGGGAGTCATTGACTCAATACTCGTTACATGGGTCAATTAGAAAGCTTAAGGGAACTAAACATAGCAAAGCCTTATATATAAAAAAATAAAAAATAAAAAATAAAACTATGCCATCGTTGTTCTTTCCGATGAGAAATTCTGTGGATCTTGAGACTTGAATTACCTTGTACATTGAAGTTATTTGGAAACCTCATCTGTATATGCTAATTCACTTTACACTGATTCAAGCTTGTGATGTCTTACCATGCCTCTTGTAAGTAATTAGGTTTTAAATTCTTATTCATTGTGAAGATGGGTTTGACTTATTCAAGCTTGCTCATGAATGAATCTCATGATTTTGTATGCTCCTTAAATTTTTGGATACCATGAATACTGAACTTATCTTTATAATCCTTGTTGTTCATTTAGTTGTTTTATTTTGTTTTGCTAAGGGACTAGCAAAATATAAGTTTGGGGGTATTTGATGAGTCTTAAATATTACATATTTAAGACCCTTAACTTATATTTGTTATGCTCTTAGTTAGTAGTATTTCACTTTATTTTATGTCTTTTTTGTGTTTTGTGTATTTTTATAGGTTTGTGAAGAAAATGAAGCATTTTAGGAGATGTATAGCTTCAGGAGCAATAGCGATCGATCACAGTATGCTGCGATCGAGCGCATGATCAACAATCCCACATCGAAATGTTTGCAGTACAGTGCACCTGCGATCGAGCGCACCAGACACGTGATCGAGTGTACATGCGATCGTGCGCACAAGACATACGATCGATCGCACTTGCGATCGATCGCATCATTCTGCGATCGAGCGCACTCGGGAAATATCCCACATCGAATTTGAAACCCATACTACTCCGGGACTCCCCCTATATAAACACCATCTGACTTCATCATTCAGTGTACAATTCCTGTGCCACTTTGGTGTTAACCGGTGGACGTCTGCTAGCATTCTGGTGGATCTCGAAGGCTTTGCTACCACGAGGGGAGGCGCCGCCCATCAGCGAGTGGAATTTCACCCATGTAAAGTTATTTATTTCTTTTTATTTAGTTGTTTTAGTTTAATGTTTAGCACTTTTATTATGAATTGTAGTTTCATAGTTATGAGTGGCTAGAATCTTCAGCTAAGGTTGAAGATGAAGCCCTGCCGTTGTTTGGCATATTAGTTTTAGTTTTGTTTATACAATTATAATGTTTTTAGTATAAATGTTCTGTCAATTATTCGAGTAGAATCTTATGATTGATTGTGTTTAAATTGTTCTATTGGATATTCCTTGTGTTTCATCTGATGGATACATCAAATTGTTTTTGATTAAATTGGATTTCCTTTGTGATTTGTTAAAAGCGGATACATTGGATGCTTTTGGTTTAATTGGAATATTTGTTGTTTTTTGTCTTAAGTTAGATTCATGGAATTTTTTGATAGGCTATCTTCAGAACATTGAGATATATGCTTAACTTTGGCGGGGTAGATTCAGAAACCTTAGTCTTTTTATTAGTTTTTAAATCAATTTAGTTTAGTTTTTATTTATTTTGTAACACATGATACAAAACTCGAAACTAGGTTAAGATAAGATTAGTTTAGATAAATTTATATTTTCACAACGCAATTCCCTGTGGATTCGACCTTGCACTTGCACACACTATATTGCAAACGACTCGTGCGCTTGCGAGTAATTTAAAACTCACAACATAGTTGTTTCCTTGCATTATCTTTCTTTCACCCATTTCTCCTCAAAACGGTACAGCAAGCTCTTCTCCGTTGATTCTTAGTCTTCCTTGGCCTGAAACATATAGAGCATTATTAGAACATGATCTAAATATTGCTTATACAAATGAGACACATATGAACATATGCAAATGGTTTGACATCACTCAATCCATGGTTGCTAAGAATCTATCCAACCTCACCCTCACATGAGAATTATCAAATCTATTGTTGGACCAAGTGTAACCACTACCATCAAAACCAAGACCTTGGAACCCACATTAATTCACCAGTTGACGGAATGCTCCCATTTGAGCATTGATCGATAACGCCAACCATCTTGCTCTAATGAATTAAAGATCCCATTGAAATCCCCCACTGATTCCCATGACAAATTGGGCTTGTCTTTTACTGTACGAAGCAATTTCCATGAAGCTTCACGTTGTGTGATCACTGGATGACCATAGAACCTCATAAATCTCCAAGGAATTGCCTAATTAACTATCACATATGTATGCCCTATAGAATAACTATCCAATACCTCATCTAAATCATCTTTTTAGAACAAAATTAGTCCGCTATAGCGCCCACGTTTACCTATTGCTATACCCTTAAAGAATCGACATTTTTGTTTAATATGATCCACCTCACTCGTCTAAAGTTTTGGATTTGCTCAAAAAAAATCATATCATGATCTTCATGTCGAATCAAATTGGTTAAAACCTAAACTGCTAGAGGGTTCCCAAGCCCCTAAATGTTCCAGTTTATAATCCTCATTTGGACAAGCGAAGCTACTCAATTTAAGCTTACTTCGTTGGTTCTTGTGTGTGATTTAAAACCCTACCACTTCCATTAACATCTGTCATCCTCTTCTCCCTATTTAAATCAGAAGAAGAAAGTGACCTCAACTTCCACTAAATATGTTTTTCCCTTACTATTAACCCCCTTAAGTTCCCTACATTTCCTTTACCCTTCTCCCGTGCCAACCATTTCTACGAACCCCTCTTGTCACTCTCTCATTCACCTACCACAGCCCCTCCAGATCCTTAGACATCCCCTATGACAATCACCTGGCTCGATTCCTTGCCCAAATCCTCTCCACCTGACCCCATGTTTTCCATATTCACCAACTGCACAGTAAAACTCTTGCTCAATTTCTTCACCAATTGATCATGAACTACATGGTCATAGTCTTAGCTCAAAAACACCATCATTGAGCCACTATCATCTAAAACTAAATCATTTGATACAACATTACTCTTTCACCCTGCCTCCTCCACATGTCCTTCAACTCTTCTCTCAATAGACATAAACCCCTTATCCCTTCACTCCTATGGCAGAATTTAAAGCCCCAAGCTTTTCTACTCAATATGCCTTATTGGTAGTTTGATATACCTCCTTAGGAATGCAATCTATAAACTCTTCCATCCTTACTTCCTCTTACTAACCATAATTTGTACCAGTGTGATCCCAACCACTACCATAACTACCTCAAGGTCTATCAACAATTGTTCTCATCCAACTCCCATATAGGTATTCAATAGGATCCCCCATCTCCCTCATTTGTTTTGCTACTACACGTTCTTTCCACATGGCCAATAACTCCAAAGAAACAAAAGCGAGACAATCGTCCGTACTTAAAAGGTGCCCAAACTCATTTCCCATTCCCACCAATCACGTTAGTACCCCTTCTCAATGACTGTTGAATATTAGTCAATACCCTAACTCTCAGATATTTACCCCATTTAGCCCTATCAACTGGCGTATCCACTACCATTGACCCACCCATAGAATTTTCAATCTTCATCCTTATTTCCCTAGACATCCCAAATAACTGTATCCCTTATATTTGAACCCAAAAAGAGGAGTACCGAAAATCAATCAAATAAGATGGCCTATCGCCCTAATACTCACGTAAGATTAGTAAAGCATCATCAAATAACCAAGGAGCTCTATCAAACACTCCCATCTCATCCTTAGAATTGACAAACTCAAAGAGAAAAACTCCCTTACCAAATTCCCTGATAAACAAATGATCCTCTAATTTCCATATAAGCTTCATAGCTCTTTTAAAAGAATCCTTACTATAAGCAGGATCTGTTAATAACTTACCCACTAAGCAAAACTTTCCTTGTCCACTCGAAACACCATGAATCTCCACCCCAATATCGACTTCAAATTCCTTATTCCAACGAAGGTTTGAAAGATTTACTATATTGAAAACCCTAGTAAGAAACAAACATAAAACCATCAAAACCCTTAAACCCCCATCCACGAGAGGACTCACTTGAGTTTTCTAAATAAAGGATCGAAAGGTAACCGCTAAGCAGGTTGAAGTCAAGTTGCAAGATTTCTTTTACTCTAAATCTGGACTTGAAGATGGTCCTTGGAAGAACATGAAGAACAAAAATAAAGATGAAAAAGAAATAAAGGTTTTGGACGAAAAGTTTAATTAACTCCCTTTTTAAAATGGTACTAGAAATTTTTTTGACTTACCATACTAGCCTAACCTAAAAGACAATAACTTAATTTCAAGAGTGCTGATAGTGCCTTATAAACAACACTCACACATCTAATCTCACTAACGTAAGATAAGCCCTTTCGACATACAAGTACATAGTAATCAACCAAAATTGGTTCAAACTATCTTGGAAGTAGAAAAGCAAATGAGTTGGAATGGATAAGAAAATATAGTTCCACATACAAGTACTAAACTACAACCATATAATTACCTACATTTTTTAGTACATCAATGAAGAGAGAGATTGAAACCGGGTCTCTCCTATGTAGAAATCGGAGGTAATCATCAAGCCAAAATACCTAGGTTTACAACATATAGCACAAACAAATATTTGAATCTCAACATTAAAAGGTCAATATGTGCAGTTTTTTTCCATCAATACCAATATGTATAGATTTATGTACAAAAGTTCCTATCTTGCAATGATCAAGTATATAGCCTAAGGCGGTTAGTGATCTGCTGCCGGCATATTGGACAATTAGACACTTTTGATCCACAATCTTTACAAGTCTGCAAAACAAGCCATTCTCATTTAAAAATCATTGAAATGACATGTGAATGTATCAAAGCCAATACTGGTGTTGGTGAACTTACCATGTGCCCACACCCAAAGGCCAAGTCCTTCGCCTTAGTCAAGCAAATTGGGCAAGCCTACATTTGAATTGAAAAATAAATAAAAATCATATCATAGTTCTCAAACAAGAAAGACTTTCTAAGTCAACTAGGACTTCAACTTGACAAACATTTTTTCTAATGATGTGAAGCAAAGTTGAACTAGCAAAACTTAGGTGTGTTTTAGTAAGAGAGAAAAGTAGAAGAAAAATTATGTGGAATGAACTTTTTTTCTTATTTAGTAGAAGAGAAGAAAAAAGTGAGAAAAGAAAACAAAGAGGATTGATGTTTTTCTTTTGCATGTACAAATCATAATCCTCCAAAACTGAGAGGATTGGAGAGTGGAATACGAGAGGAAAAGATATGAGATTATCAATTTACTAAATAATCCTCATCTAGTCTCCTACTTTAATATCCATTCATATTATGAAAGAAATAATGGTAAAACTTGAAAAGCTAACACTTAATTATCATGTTAACTACATTTGATAATACATTTCTGGTGCTTAAGATTATAAGCGCATTAGTCAACACTCAAAATTGAGAACTTGATTTGAAAGTAAAATCACTTAACAGATTAAGTAACTAATATCTCATACCTTATTAAATAAGGAAAACATAAGATTATTGCCATACCTGTGTTTGTTCATCTAACGTGGATGACAATAGGTTGCTTGGTTCACGATTTGGCAGTGCACGAGGGGTGTAAGGAATTGGAGGAGCACGTGGAACTATTTTCCTTGTATTGCCAGTCCGATGCCTTTTGTTCGATGCAATAAACAAGAAACAATGAGCACGTAAAACCAAATGAATCAAATATATTCCATTTTCATATCCAAAACAATATTAGGACAACAAATCAACCACCCAAGAGGTATATTATCACTATAACATTAAAGCTATGTTTAGTACAACGGATTGAAATGTAATGTTATAAACAATGTAAATAACCTCATTCCATTGTAAATATTATTATGGTAAGTGTGGGCATGGATAATAAGATAAAAATATGTTGTCAAATATCTTTTAGATTGAGTTTAGTAATAACATGTAATGGAATGGGGATCACACTAGTTGTCTTTAGTAATCACTATTACATTTTTTTGTAATTATGAGTTACATGGCTACTTTCATTACATTAGATTTATTCAACCATAATAATTATAACAATGGAATGTGGTTCATCACATTGTTGAATAAATTGCATTCCAATCCATCATACCAAGCATAGCATTGACTATTAAAATAGCCCCATAAGTTCAAGGAATATTTCTTCAAACAAAATTTTGTTTAGTTTGCCTATTTTTCTCTTATACAGATAAAGACTAAAGAGATCGCACAAAACAGAAAAAAGTTCAGGGAACCTTACCCAAGTATGCCAAGTTCAACAACTGCTTTATATTGGATAGGGATTTCCATGAGGGCAGCAAGAGCAAAAGCTGCTTCTTTCTCGGAGGGAGTTGCATTTTTGGACATAATTGAACTAAAGTTAACAAACTGCAGAAAAAAAGGAAATATGAGTTGAAATGCCATAGTATATTGTAATACAACAATAAAAGATTGGACTCAAACTAACTTGTTCCACAAGGCAATACCTGAAAGTTGTCGAATTCACGTGTAGGGATCTTGTCATCAAATTTTTTCATATCCTCCCAGGGTCCATCGCCAACTCCAACAAGAACAATTGACAATGCATATGCACTGTATATAAGAATTACGGAAGCGAAAAATTAAATCATTTTCGATACAAAATGGATGTAGGGATTGCTATTGACGTCAGATATTCAGATTACTGATTCATACTGGTGTTCCCAATTTCTCACTTCCACACAAGCTCGCTGATTATTATCCAACAAAGGAAATACAAGAAAGATGAACTCTATTCGTAGCATATTCTAAACCGAGCTGCGCTTAATCTAATTATTTTGTTCTTGCTTTAAATAATTATTAGTTTTCCTCCTTTGTTGACATACATACCAGAAACAAGGTTATTGTACAAGGCAAGGATAGTCTATTAGGATATAAGAATGCACTTAATTGATCCCTCACCGCCAGAAAAGGGCCTTACGAGTCATTTGTTAGTTTGCAGATGACACTTCAACATGGATTTGAACTTTCGAAACATCTCTACCAAAAGAAAATAAAGATGTGAACATAAAAAATTATTGATCCAAGTTATTTTTCCATTTTGTTCCATTATTTATTGATACTTTCTGCTCTAATGGATACCTAAAAAGGACTACGCACATCATCTAAGTGGGTTTTTCTTTTCTTTTCAATTGAACACAAAAATAGAACTTTTCTTAACAGAAAATATTGCAACGGCACAAACTGAAAACTGAATAGATCTGTGAAGCATCATGAGACTTTAACAAACAACTAGTAAGAAATGGCTCAAAGAGCAGCAAAACCTGTGCTGCCAAAACCAGTAAACCCATTAATACAAAAGCAAGAGCATTCCAGGCACAATCATACACAAGACAGAACAATAACATCAACCTATCCAGATCGGACCGACCACAAGCCAAAGATAGCAAATAATAAAGGATAGTCTATATTAGGATATAAGAATGCACTAAATCGATCCCTCACCGCCAGAAAAGGGTCTAACGAGTCATTTGTTAGTTTGCAGATGACATTTTAACATGGATTTGAATTTAAGAAACATCTCTACCAAAAGAAAATAAAGATATGAACATAAAAAATTATTGATGCAAATTTTTCTTCCATTTTGTTCCATTATTTACTGGTACTTTTTGCTATAATGGATAGCTAAGAAGGACTATGACACATCAGCTAAGTGGTTTTTTTTAAAGGCTAAATAGAACATTTCTTAAAAACAGTTACTACAACAGCACAGCCTGAAAATTGAATAGATCTGTGAAGTCTCACAGACATTTAACAAACACCTAGTAAGCAACGGCTCAAAGTGCAGAAGAACTTGTGCTCCCAGAACCAGAAACCCATTAATACAAAAGCAAGAGCATTCTCATGCACAACCATACACAAGACAGTACAACAACATCAACCTATCCAGATTAGACCTACCACAAGCCAAAGAATGCAAATATAAGTTTCTTTCTTTTTTCTTTTTTTTTGAAAGAGAATGCAAGTATAAGTTAACATCTCTTATGCCTTTACTTTTAGGTAGATGAGGAAAGTTAAGTGACTAAATATTCTAAAATCTTATTAAACTCTAGGGAAAGGGCCAACTTTTATATGTTATATTCTAACACTTCCCAAATGGCTTTGCACATAGACCAAAGTGCAAATAGGCAGAAGACTTAATGAGGTTTTACCCAAGCCAAGGGACTCAAGTGCACAGAATGGACTAGAAGGTATTCAAATAAAATACCTAAAGCTCTCATATTAAAATAATGAAAGTTCAGTGATTAGTTATTCCAAAACCCGAAGCTTAAGATATTTAAATTCTAAAACAAGCGAGTAGTATTTCCATTCTAAATGCACAATAATGTTAACTTTTAAGAATAGAGCGTATAATGGTAGCTTGAAAGCAATAAAATCCATTTGCAAGACTTGCCTTGCCTTCACTATTGATTTGATTGTTCTCTCTTCTTGTGGACTCTGTTCTCCATCACTTGTATTAACACTTCTGGTAACCTTCATGATTTTGAGGAAGGAAGGAGGAACAAAAGTCACATTGATATAATATAATATGAGTGAGTGAGAGAGAGAGAGAGAGAGAGAGAGAGAGAGAGAGAGAGAGATTTCAACCTGGCCATCTGCAATGATAACCAACACATGGAATTGGCCACAACTGTTCTCCACAATGTCAATTGCAGCATCAATTACCGGTGCATAAGAAGTTGGCCCTTTAAACATAATTAACAAATATACTTGAAATCATGAATTTTGAGAAATTAAAAAATTAAATTAGTTGATAAAAAATCCAAGACCATATAAGATATTAATCCCACATGGTTTGAAGGGGGGGGGGGGGAATGAAGGGGATTGAATATTATATCTTGGAAATTTTTCAAAGGAGGGAGGGGAAGCGGATTAGAGGTGATTTAATCCCACCCTATCCCCCCTATACCCAGTTTGACTAAATGTTATCATTGGTTCCCACAGTTTGGTCCTTTGGTCAAATTGATCTTGAAATTTTAATTTGGTCAAATAAGCCCCAGAGTTGGGTTCATTGGTCAAATGAGTCTCATGGTTTCAATTTGATCAAATAAGTTCCCAAAGTTTTTATTTAGTCCAATTAAGTCCCTCACGTTAACTCAATTTGTTCAAATTGTTCTTCATGTTAAGCATAAGCGAGAGATTTTTTGCTATATATTAGTCATGATTGAACAATTAAGTCCAAGTGGCCATCTACATAGTTAAGATGGAGTTACGAGGGACTTAATTGGACCAAATAGAAACTCTGGGGATTTATTTGACTAAATTAAAAATTTGTGAATCAATTTGAGGAAAGTACCAAACTCTGGGGACGAACTTATTTGACCAAATTAAAACTATGGTGACCAATTTGACCAAAGGGCCATACTAAAAGAACCAATGGTGGTTCTAAGGGGGGATTGAGAATTATTAATTTTCAATATCCCTTCCCTTCTTTTTCTAACCAAACAAGGCGAAGGTCTTTACACTCCCATTCTTTTCCTTTTTAACATCCAAACAAGGGGCATAACCACCCTATCTCCCCTTCCCATCCTCTCCCTTTAACTACCCCTCCTTCTCTTCTTATCCAAACTCCCAAACATGGTGTAAGGGGTAGAAAATATATACCAACCTGCAAGCCGCAAAGTTGGCACTATCTTCTTGTAGCAAGCCAAAACCTCTTCAAACCCATGACATGACGAATGATCGCTATGAAAACTGAACACTTCTTGATCATGGGTGGTTGCTATAATAAAAAAAATATCATCTAGTGATTAGATTCAAAAGTAGAAGGGAAAGGACTAAAAATTTTACACTATTTAGGCTCTGATCGATAGAAGAAAAAAAGTGAAAGAAAGGAAGAATTAGAGGATAGAAAAACAAAATGATTGATCTTTTCCATCATGTGTTTGGTAAAGATGATGGAAAAGTGAGAGGAAAGAAGAAAAAGACATTAAAAAGAGTTTATGTTAGCTTCGTCTCCTCAATCCTCCAAATTTGAGAGGATTGTGATTTTTATATGTAGCAAGAAAACATAAATCCTCCCACTTTTCGTTCCTCTACTCACTTCTCTTTTCTCTTCCTTTCACTTTTTCTCTTTACCAATCATAGCCTTAAAGAATTACAACCTACCATCACCAAAGCCAAAGCAAGGAATTAAATTGTCATCATCGAAGGGAGCCATAGTCTTTCCAATTATAGAGATGGCTTTCTCATATGGATTTGGAGTATCACCGATGGCATGCAGGCTTCGATTATTGAATGAAACTTGGCCTTTAACATTAACAATACATTGGCTTCCAAAAGATACCAAATACAGACAAAGTATTTCAAAACAATATAATTACAATACATATATCATTTGCCAATTAACATCTCATTGGCTTCAGATTGTTGCATTATAACAGGAGTAGAAGAGGCGAAACATTGTTGGAACTCAAATCTTAATGAAACAAATGAGGAAAAGGGAATAATATGAAAACATAATGAACAGAAATATTAAAGAAGAAGAACAAAAATATACTACTACCATTTATTTCATTCATATGAGAGTCTAGGAAGGCATTATTATCTCAATTTGATGTGTCCCACCTTGGAGAAATCAAATGTCCCTTAAGGTTGACTAAGATCAATATTATGCTTGAAAAAGTAATTTTTTTGGAGTTTTATCATAAATTCACCATGCACTTTTACTCAAATACCAAATTTCTCCCTACACTTTGTCCTAATACCCAATAGCACCACGTCGTCCACAATGCAATCAAAATTAGAGGATTTTTTACACACATGAAGTACATGTAAAACCTCACAAACCTTCGTGCGTGCTCTTTAAAGGTCAAAAAGAGATTTTCTTGAGAAATAAATGAAAAATTCAAAAAAATTTAAAATTGTTAAGCAAAAGATATTTTGGTTTTTTTTGTTAATATGTTCTTACATTGCACATGCAGCGCTCTTAAGTTTCCACAAGCGTCGTATATAAGTTTACAAGCATCTGACATGCAAAGAATTTTTTATAATTTTAAATTTATTGTAGATAACTATTAGGTATTAAGACAAAAAGTAGGGTGAAAATTGTAGCAATTGAAAGTCTTGGTGCACATTGATATTTCACTGAAAGTGCAGTACGCATGTATGATATAAAAAAAAACAAAACAAAACTTTTTTCAAATAAGTTAAATTTCAACCAAGGCTTCTATTTATGTCTAATTTTCAACCATATAGTCTTAACTTACTTTATGAACAGCTCCAACTCTTAAGATCTATGGGGGAAAATTAGCATAGATTAGTAATGGAGTTTTCTTTCTGAAGTTATGTGTACCTGTCCATTCGTTGCTTTTAGTAAAATCAATTCCCACAATGAGATTGGATGATTCTAGACCAGCTTCTCTCAATGCCGTTGTAACCTGTAAAAGCAAAGGCCCTATTTAGAACTTTTAGGAACTCAGCTGTCTAGAAACTAAGAACACATTATGACATTTATGTAAGTAATCATCAATCTTTTCCTAACAATCTATATCACCCATCCTATGTGGGAATTTAGACTTGCTTTCATGACCGCCTACAAATGCTGGCATATAAGGATCCCAAAAATGTGAAGAAAGAGAAAATATCAGAGGAAAATGAAATAGAAAATAAATAGAAAAGATTCATTTGAAACTCTTTTTTTTTTAAGTTGTGTTCTTGAACTTTTATTTGACATCCAAACGAAACAAAAAGAAATGTCTTTTTCATTTATCTATCCAATTTTCTTTCCTTGAAATTTTCATGATCAAAACATAACCTTGGCGTTCTTTAACAATATAGATCAGCTCTTTTTACAGAAAATTTGAAAGAAATGCAAGTTCTTTCCAATAAGTATTTCTACTTAGCATTTGATAGCACTCACATTTGCCCAACATCTCAATAGACCATACAGTTGCAAAACAATTATGCCTGCTACTGATAACAAGTTGAAACACCTTGAGAGCTAGTGTTGTAAGACTTTGTATTGCAAAATTGGACATTTATGTATTTTCTCATCATTGACTTTTCAGGAACTTTATGAAAAATAATAAAGGACAAAAAAATCAATTATATATGGTTCGCTAGCTAGATTAGATAAGTATCATAACTCATAAGTGGAAAAATGATGTCATAAGAGGTTATTTAAGAAACCAACTTATCCTATAAAATTATAATTTGGGGTTTAAATTATTTTTAAAAATAAGTTATTTAGTGTTAAATTAATCTTACTTAAAGTTATGAATGTTTTGTAAAATAGTATTGAAATCAGTTTAAGGCTGTCAAAATAACTAAAAAGTGACATAAAAGATATAGTAAGTTATTATTTGTTTTGTACATTGACTTTCACTCTAATTTTCAATCCAAAAATGAGTTATCAGACTCAATCTATTAACCTTAATCATCACAATTGATAAAAATAAATAAATAAATGACCTAACACCATTAATGGTGTCATTAGACCAAAACAAGGCGCACTTCCTTCCCATATCATGACAAGTTTGAAATACATTTAGGCTTGATGAGAGCCTGGCTGAGCCAATTATTTACATAGAATCGGACCAATTTTAGAGGCCCAATTACTTTTAAACCATTAAACCAAGCTCACATATAGTTACCATAGTAGCCTAGCCCAAACTATGTACCAGCATTCATTAATAATACAATAATATTTTTTGAGTATTACCTCACCTTACCTTCTCTTTCTTCATTTTTATTTTCTTTTTATTTTTCCCTTTTTTACTATGAAAAATGTAATCCAATCAAACTATAAACATTGCTTGAACAAGAGAAGAGCTGAACCCGCTAAATTAAGCCTACGACTACATTCTCCTACTTTGTCTTTCCTTTGAACCTCTCATTCCCCTCTCCGTCGAACTCCAAAACATTAACAATGTGCTTAAAACAAAGGGTGTTTATTTTTGTAACCGAGGAATCGGTTCGAACTTTAACTATTTTTGATAGATGATACTACCAAAATATGACACTCCAATAGGAGGAGGACACGTGGATCATCGTGATCCCCAGAATTCAAAGAGACACGTGGACAATTCAGGCCCAGACAGTTGGATCTCCAGGTCATGACCGCCCTTCAGGGCATCATTGCCTCCAGCTGGGCCTCCAGGTCATGACCGCCCTCAGGGGCATCTTGGCCCCAGCCGGGCCTCCACGTCACCACTGCCCTCCGAACCATCATTACCCACCCAAGTTGGGACGTCAGATCTAAACACCGTCTTACGCATAGACGGCTCTGGAGTAAGCCAGCAAGGCAAAGCCCTAACGGACGGCCCCCAGCCACCTAGCTGGGCCTCCTAGGCATCATTACCCAACCAAGTTGGGACGTCAAGTCGTCAAACCGCCTTAACGCATAAACGACTCCAGATCAAGCCAGCAAGGCAAAGCTCTAACGGACGGCCCCCAGCCACCTAGCTGGGCCTCCTAGACATCATTACCCAACCCAGTTGGGGCAACATGTCACTGCCGCCCTAGGCCAAATACCGCCTCCAAAGCCCTATAAAAAGGGTCAGGTATGCACTCCAAAGCCCCAACTTTTTGCTCAACTGAAAAAGGGAGCGCTCATCCCCTACATATTTTTGCTCTGACTCTAACTAAAGCTTCGGAGCATCCTCGGAGGCACCCCCTCCGGCGACCCCCTAGCTCACCTTCCTCTCCCTGTGCAGATACGTCTGGGTCCTAGCCTCCAGCTCAATACAACACATTTTTGGCATCAACAGATTGGCGCCCACCGTGGGGCACCACCATCTTTCGCTGGCAGTAACAGCGAAGAAGTTTAAAGAACTCATCTGTTGTCATGCCGCCTAAACCCCCCGCTAGGGATGCTGGAAGGAGAGCAGTAGGGGCCAGCACTCACACCCATCGGTTTGGGTCAAGTTCCGCAGCCATAGTGCGCACACCTCTGTCCCAGCTATTGCATAGCGCACACGGCCGAGCACCGTAGTGCGCATGCCCTTGTCCCAGCTATTGCATAGCGCACACGGCCGAGCACCGTAGTGCGCACACCTCTGTCCCAGCTATTGCATAGCGCACACGGCCGAGCACCGTAGTGCGCATGACCTTGTCCCAGCTATTGCATAGCGCACACGGCCGAGCACCGTAGTGCGCATGACCTTGTCCCAGCTATTGCATAGCGCACACGGCCGAGCACCGTAGTGCGCATGCCCTTGTCCCAGCTATTGCATAGCGCACACGGCCGAGCACCGTAGTGCGCACACCTCTGTCCCAGCTATTGCATAGCGCACACGGCCGAGCACCGTAGTGCGCATGCCCTTGTCCCAGCTATCGCATAGTGCACATGGCCGAACACCATAGTGCGCACGCCCCTGTCCCAGCTATCGTATAGTACACATGGCCGAGCAAAGGCATATGTGCGCACCTTCTCGGACAGGGCCAAGCAGTAGTGCACACTATTGCACACTGTCTAAGGTCCAGTGCGCATCAGTGCGCACGGCCAATCGAGGCTGCGCACACCCATGGCCGAGCAGAGGCACATGTGCGCACCTCCTCGGACAAGACCGAGCAGTAGTGCACACTATTGCACACTGCCTAAGGTCCAGTGCGCATCAGTGCGCACGGCCAATCGAGGCTGCGCACACCCATGGCCGAGCAGAGGCACATGTGCGCACCTCCTCGGACAAGACCGAGCAGTAGTGCACACTATTGCACACTGCCTAAGGTCCAGTGCGCATCAGTGCGCACGGCCAATCGAGGCTGCACACAGCCATGGCCGAGCAGAGGCACATGTGCGCACCTCCTCGGAAGGGGCCTAGCAGTAGTGCACACTGTTGCACACTGCCTAAGGTCCAGTGCGCATCAGTGCGCACGGCCAATCGAGGCTGCGCACACCCATGGCCGAGCAGAGGCACATGTGCGCACCTCCTCGGACAAGACCGAGCAGTAGTGCACACTATTGCACACTGCCTAAGGTCCAGTGCGCATCAGTGCGCACGGCCAACCGAGGCTGCGCACACCCATGGCCGAGCAGAGGCACATGTGCGCACCTCCTCGGACAAGACCGAGCAGTAGTGCACACTATTGCACACTGCCTAAGGTCCAGTGCGCACCAGTGCGCACGGCCAACCGAGGCTGCGCACACCCATGGCCGAGTAGAGGCACATGTGCGCACCTCCTCGGACAAGACCGAGTAGTAGTGCACACTATTGCACACTGTCTAAGGTCCAGTGCGCATCAGTGCGCACGGCCAATCGAGGCTGCGCACACCCATGGCCGAGCAGAGGCACATGTGCGCACCTCCTCGGACAAGACCGAGCAGTAGTGCACACTATTGCACACTGCCTAAGGTCCAGTGCGCATCAGTGCGCACGGCCAACCGAGGCTGCGCACACCCATGGCCGAGCAGAGGCATATGTGCGCACCTTCTCGGACAGGGCCAAGCAGTAGTGCACACTATTGCACACTGTCTAAAGTCCAGTGCGCATCAGTGCGCACGGCCAATCGAGGCTGCGCACACCCATGGCCGAGCAGAGGCACATGTGCGCACCTCCTCGGACAAGACCGAGCAGTAGTGCACACTATTGCACACTGCCTAAGGTCCAGTGCGCATCAGTGCGCACGGCCAATAGAGGCTGCGCACACCCATGGCCGAGCAGAGGCACATGTGCGCACCTCCTCGGACAAGATCGAGCAGTAGTGCACACTATTGCACACTGTCTAAGGTCCAGTGCGCATCAGTGCGCACGGCCAATCGAGGCTGCGCACACCCATGGCCGAGCAGAGGCACATGTGCGCACCTCCTCGGACAAGACCGAGCAGTAGTGCACACTATTACACACTGCCTAAGGTCCAGTGCGCATCAGTGCGCACGGCCAATCGAGGCTGCACACAGCCATGGCCGAGCAGAGGCACATGTGCGCACCTCCTCGGAAGGGGCCTAGCAGTAGTGCACACTGTTGCACACTGCCTAAGGTCCAGTGCGCATCAGTGCGCACGGCCAATCGAGGCTGCGTACACCCATGGCCGAGCAGAGGCACATGTGCGCACCTCCTCGGACAAGACCGAGCAGTAGTGCACACTATTGCACACTGCCTAAGGTCCAGTGCGCATCAGTGCGCACGGCCAACCGAGGCTGCGCACACCCATGGCCGAGCAGAGGCACATGTGCGCACCTCCTCGGACAAGACCGAGCAGTAGTGCACACTATTGCACACTGCCTAAGGTCCAGTGCGCATCAGTGCGCACGGCCAACCGAGGCTGCGCACACCCATGGCCGAGTAGAGGCACATGTGCGCACCTCCCCGGACAAGACCGAGTAGTAGTGCACACTATTGCACACTGTCTAAGGTCCAGTGCGCATCAGTGCGCACGGCCAATCGAGGCTGCGCACACCCATGGCCGAGCAGAGGCACATGTGCGCACCTCCTCGGACAATACCGAGCAGTAGTGCACACTATTGCACACTGCCTAAGGTCCAGTGCGCATCAGTGCGCACGGCCAACCGAGGCTGCGCACACCCATGGCCGAGCAGAGGCACATGTGCGCACCTCCTCGGACAAGACCGAGCAGTAGTGCACACTATTGCACACTGCCTAAGGTCCAGTGCGCATCAGTGCGCACGGCCAATCGAGGCTGCGCACACCCATGGCCGAGCAGAGGCACATGTGCGCACCTCCTCGGACAAGGCCGAGCAGTAGTGCACACTATTGCACACTGCCTAAGGTCCAGTGCGCATCAGTGCGCACGGCCAACCGAGGCTGCGCACACCCATGGCCGAGCAGAGGCACATGTGCGCACCTCCTCGGACAAGACCGAGCAGTAGTGCACACTATTACACACTGCCTAAGGTCCAGTGCGCATCAGTGCGCACGGCCAATCGAGGCTGCACACAGCCATGGCCGAGCAGAGGCACATGTGCGCACCTCCTCGGAAGGGGCCTAGCAGTAGTGCACACTGTTGCACACTGCCTAAGGTCCAGTGCGCATCAGTGCGCACGGCCAATCGAGGCTGCGCACACCCATGGCCGAGCAGAGGCACATGTGCGCACCTCCTCGGACAAGACCGAGCAGTAGTGCACACTATTGCACACTGCCTAAGGTCCAGTGCGCATCAGTGCGCACGGCCAACCGAGGCTGCGCACACCCATGGCCGAGCAGAGGCACATGTGCGCACCTCCTCGGACAAGACCGAGCAGTAGTGCACACTATTGCACACTGCCTAAGGTCCAGTGCGCATCAGTGCGCACGGCCAACCGAGGCTGCGCACACCCATGGCCGAGTAGAGGCACATGTGCGCACCTCCCTGGACAAGACCGAGTAGTAGTGCACACTATTGCACACTGTCTAAGGTCCAGTGCGCATCAGTGCGCACGGCCAATCGAGGCTGCGCACACCCATGGCCGAGCAGAGGCACATGTGCGCACCTCCTCGGACAAGACCGAGCAGTAGTGCACACTATTGCACACTGCCTAAGGTCCAGTGCGCATCAGTGCGCACGGCCAACCGAGGCTGCGCACACCCATGGCCGAGCAGAGGCACATGTGCGCACCTCCTCGGACAAGACCGAGCAGTAGTGCACACTATTGCACACTGCCTAAGGTCCAGTGCGCATCAGTGCGCACGGCCAATCGAGGCTGCACACAGCCATGGCCGAGCAGAGGCACATGTGCGCACCTCCTCGGAAGGGGCCCAGCAGTAGTGCACACTGTTGCACACTGCCTAAGGTCCAGTGCGCATCAGTGCGCACGTCCAATCGAGGCTGCGCACACCCATGGCCGAGCAGAGGCACATGTGCGCACCTCCTCGGACAAGACCGCACAGTAGTGCACACTATTACACACTACGTAAGGTCCAGTGCGCATCAGTGCGCACGGCCAACCGAGGCTGCACACACCCATGGCCGAGCAAAGGCATATGTGCGAACCTCCTCGGACGGGCCGAGCAGTAGTCCACACTATTACAAACTAGCCAAGTATTATTGTGCATTCATGAGCACGACCAAGCTAAATTGCGCACACCCAAAGTCCGAGGAGATGGATTGCTCCACAAGTCCTCGGCCCATTCTCTTCAAGGTCCGAGGAAATGGATTGCTCCACTTGTCCTCAGACTCAGGGTGTTCTTGGCAGAGGAGATGGATTGCTCCACAAATCTTCGGCCCATTATCTTCAAAGTCCGAGGAGACGGATTGCTCCACAAGTCCTCGGCTCATTCTCTTCAAGGTCCGAGGAAATGGATTGCTCCACTTGTCCTCGGACTCAGGGTGTTCTTGGCCGAGGAGATGGATTGCTCCACAAGTCCTCGGCCCATTATCTTCAAAAGTCCGAGGAGATGGATTGCTCAACAAATCCTCGGCCCATTATCTTCAAAGTCCGAGGAGACGGATTGCTCCACAAGTCCTCGGCTCATTCTCTTCAAGGTCCGAGGAGATGGATTGCTCCACTTGTCCTCGGACTCAGGGTGTTCTTGGCCGAGGAGATGGATTGCTCCACAAGTCCTCGGCCCATTATCTTCAAAAGTCCGAGGAGATGGATTGCTCAACAAATCCTCGGCCCATTATCTTCAAAGTCCGAGGAGATGGATTGCTCCACAAGTCCTCGGCTCATTCTCTTCAAGGTCCGAGGAGATGGATTGCTCCACTTGTCCTCGGACTCAGGGTGTTCTTGGCCGAGGAGATGGATTGCTCCACAAGTCCTCGGCCCATTATCTTCAAAGTCCGAGGAGATGGATTGTTCCACAAGTCCTCGGCCCATTCTCTTCATAGGCCAAGGAGATGGATTGCTCCACAAGTCCTCGGCCCATTATCTTCAAAAGTCCGAGGAGATGGATTGCTCCACAAATCCTCAGCCCATTATCTTCAAAGTCCGAGGAGATGGATTGCTCCACAAGTCCTCGGCTCATTCTCTTCAAGGTCCGAGGAAATGGATTGCTCCACTTGTCCTCGGACTCAGGGTGTTCTTGGCCGAGGAGATGGATTGCTCCACAAGTCCTCGGCCCATTATCTTCAAAAGTCCGAGGAGATGGATTGCTCAACAAATCCTCGGCCCATTATCTTCAAAGTCCGAGGAGATGGATTGCTCCACAAGTCCTCGGCTCATTCTCTTCAAGGTCCGAGGAAATGGATTGCTCCACTTGTCCTCGGACTCAGGGTGTTCTTGGCCGAGGAGATGGATTGCTCCACAAGTCCTCGGCCCATTATCTTCAAAAGTCCGAGGAGATGGATTGCTCAACAAATCCTCGGCCCATTATCTTCAAAGTCCGAGGAGATGGATTGCTCCACAAGTCCTCGGCTCATTCTCTTCAAGGTCCGAGGAGATGGATTGCTCCACTTGTCCTCGGACTCAGGGT
Organism: Bretschneidera sinensis; assembly: GCA_023935145.1. Lineage (NCBI taxonomy): Eukaryota > Viridiplantae > Streptophyta > Magnoliopsida > Brassicales > Akaniaceae > Bretschneidera > Bretschneidera sinensis. The sequence goes on from CM043702.1 coordinate 108,389,503, forward strand.
GTTCTTGGCCGAGGAGATGGATTGCTCCACAAGTCCTCGGCCCATTATCTTCAAAGTCCGAGGAGATGGATTGTTCCACAAGTCCTCGGCCCATTCTCTTCATAGTCCGAGGAGATGGATTGCTCCACAAGTCCTCGGCCCATTATCTTCAAAGTCCGAGGAGATGGATTGCTCCACAAGTCCTCGGCCCATTATCTTCAAAGTCCGAGGAGATGGATTGTTCCACAAGTCCTCGGCCAATTCTCTTCATAGTCCGAGGAGATGGATTGCTCCACAAGTCCTCGGCCCATTATCTTCAAAGTCCGAGGAGATGGATTGCTCCACTTGTCCTCGGACCCATACTGTTCTTGGCCAAGGAGATGAGTCGCTCCACAAGTCCTCGGCCCATTCTCTTCATAGTCCGAGGAGATGGATTGCCACAAGTCCTCGGCCCATTATCTTCAAAGTCCGAGGAGATGGATTGTTCCACTTATCCTCGGACCCATAATGTTCTTGGCCAAGGAGATGAGTCGCTCCACAAGTCCTCGGCCCATTCTCTTTTGCCTTAGAGTGCATCTTCGATCCCGACATCATATCTCCACAGATGAACAAATGCTAACCCAGTTAGGCTACTTCCTTAACCACAGTGCTGCACTTAAGGAAGTGGGGGGCCTCTGATACTACCAAAATATGACACTCCAATAGGAGGAGGACACGTGGATCATCGTGATCCCCAGAATTCAAAGAGACACGTGGACAATTCAGGCCCAGACAGTTGGATCTCCAGGTCATGACCGCCCTTCAGGGCATCATTGCCTCCAGCTGGGCCTCCAGGTCATGACCGCCCTCAGGGGCATCTTGGCCCCAGCCGGGCCTCCACGTCACCACTGCCCTCCGAACCATCATTACCCACCCAAGTTGGGACGTCAGATCTAAACACCGTCTTACGCATAGACGGCTCTGGAGTAAGCCAGCAAGGCAAAGCCCTAACGGACGGCCCCCAGCCACCTAGCTGGGCCTCCTAGGCATCATTACCCAACCAAGTTGGGACGTCAAGTCGTCAAACCGCCTTAACGCATAAACGACTCCAGATCAAGCCAGCAAGGCAAAGCTCTAACGGACGGCCCCCAGCCACCTAGCTGGGCCTCCTAGACATCATTACCCAACCCAGTTGGGGCAACATGTCACTGCCGCCCTAGGCCAAATACCGCCTCCAAAGCCCTATAAAAAGGGTCAGGTATGCACTCCAAAGCCCCAACTTTTTGCTCAACTGAAAAAGGGAGCGCTCATCCCCTACATATTTTTGCTCTGACTCTAACTAAAGCTTCGGAGCATCCTCGGAGGCACCCCCTCCGGCGACCCCCTAGCTCACCTTCCTCTCCCTGTGCAGATACGTCTGGGTCCTAGCCTCCAGCTCAATACAACACATTTTTGGCATCAACAATAGACATGCCTTGAACCTTAAACATCGAGATGTATGACTCCCACACTCCATATAAAAATAAAAAAATAAAAAATAAAAGAGTATTGGAGGAGGGGAATTGAGATTATTGTTGTATATTGTATTATTTTAATTTTACCTTTTTTTAGTGGTTTAAATTTTACAAGGAATGGTGTACTTGTAATTTGATAATAATAATAACTTTATTCATTCCCTTTCCCTCCCCCTCCTAACAAACTAAAGGAATGTATTTTAGCCTCCCATTATTTTTTTAATATCCAAACAAGAGAGTAACAACCCTACTGGCCCTACCTTCACTTTCCCTCCATTCCCTTCCTTTTAAAATTCATACCCCTCTTTTCCTTCTCTACAAAAGATTCTCATGCCTTTTTTATTTTCTTTATCCTTATTTTCTTTCATTCCTCTCAATTCAAATAAAAAGTTTATGTAACGAAATGTATGCTATTGAGTATGGGTAAAACTTATACGAAGTTTTTTACATGAAACTCTTTTTAAAATTTTTATATTTACAACAACAAAATTAATGATCGTGATCTATTATTTAAAATATATTCGTATATATTAAAGTGATAAATTTTTATTGAAATTTTGTGTATTTAATCTATTATCTAAATTTAATTAAACTGTAAAGTCCAATCTTCGGTTTTATTTTTAGAAAGTATTCATTTTTAAGAGAAGTTCAAAAACTTTTAAGTAAGAAACTAAAGTTTTGGCCACTGAAGTAGCAAGCATGCAATTAACAGCAACTTGTACGCTATTGGACTACCTTGAGAGATGCAATGCCCCACTCTTTAATGCTACTTTTATTATTGGAGTGTCATTATCGCCTATATCTTATCATTCTTTTTCAAAAGCAAACCGTGTTGACCGGTTCAGAAAACGTGTGATACCCGCCAACTGACATAGTTAAAGTTTGTTTGGACACAGAAAAAGAATATTCCCAAGGGTTTCTATGGTTTACATATTCTGCAAGTGTCTTGGAGATTTGGCATCCAATTCCTTGCTTGCCTGTTCGTCATTGAGTTATGGGCATCTTTCCTCTCCCTAATATTCTTTACTTGGATACCAAAATCTCTTAGGTTCTTGGACTATTATAGTCTATCGGACTATACGGCAGGGTCATGGGCCACCCTATCTCTATTTAAGAGGAACACGTGAACTATATTTCTTTGTTATTTACATAAAAAAAAAATGACTTTAAAAAAAGGCTTTAATATACTACTAGCCCAGCTTTAAAATTATTGCAGCAAGGACAGAAAAGTTTTGACGCTTGGTGGGACTTGGGACCCAACAAAGGAAGGGTACAGTTAAAAGAGAAAGGTTAATTATTTTTTTGGTCTTTGAACCATGGAGTTTCAAATTCTTACTTTTTAAAACATTTTAATCTTAACTTTCAACCATTCAAAAGTTTTAATATAATTACTCTGTTCTTTTAGAGGAATATAATTACTCTTTCATTCAAGAAGTTTTTTATTTATTTACTTTTCAAAATATATATTGTATTAAATAAAATAATAAACTACCATACGTGCATTTATATAGAAATCACGCTACTTTATTATTACCTTAAACAACAACATCAACTAAAAATAAAATTAAGACATTTGAAAGAAAAAAATTATCATAATAAAGCTTAATTAATAAAAAAAAACTAAAAATTATATATATATCATTTTTGTTTGAAATTATAATAAAATTACTTTAGTCTCGATTAAAGTGAGTTTTTAAAAGTCTTCATATCTCCCCATTACTATTATATATTTAACATATCAAATTAAATATGTTGAACATTGAGAAACAGGCACTCCACCTAAGATTCTTTATTTTTTTTTGGTTGCGTCTTTCTCCATCTTCCAAGCAACATTTGATTTTGAAATTGAAATGTACTGTACAAAATGGAAAAATTGATTAATTTGAAATCATCTCGCTCACTTTCAGTTCCCCTCTTTACCCTTTACACCACCCACTTCTGTCGTCCCCTTTGGCCAAAGCGCAGTGGGTGAACCCCCTCTATAAAACGTAATGATGTCTTCTATTATTAAAAAAACACACCTCCATCTCTCTCTCTAGACTCTCGTCAATTTCCTTGGCAAATTACAAGAAACGTCAAACATTTTAATTAACTAACAACTGTTCAGTAACAAAACAAAAATCAACAGCACCATCAGAAACCAATATTGTTAAAAAAAGGAAAAATGAAAAGAGAGGGGGAGGAAGACAAACCTGGTCAATAGAAGAGAAATTATCAGGGATAAAAGCATATTTCTTGTTGATGGATTGCTTCTTCTGTAATTTGGAGACCTTATCGTGCTTGTTGTCTTCAGAAGTACTTGTTTCGAAAGATACTTCTCTAGACATGGCTTTGGGGTAATTATAATATGGAAGCTGCGGCGTTGATGCATTTTCTGTTCTTCTTCTTGTCCCTAAGTTGCTGTTTTTGTGAAATTCATGGCTGCTCTTAGTACGTGAAAATAAGTTACCCATGGCACACCTTCTCTGCAACAAAACACAGAGCAGAAGAAAGGCACTTAATAAAGGGATTATACATACTCTTTTAAGGAGAGACAAAGATAAATGGGATTTTCATAATGAATAGATAGAAGGAATACGATGACTTTCTTTTTACATACACATGTTCCTCTTTGATTCCTTGATTGTTAATTTAGGATGAGAGAAAGAAAGAAGAAATACTGATTTGCAGAGTAGCAATTGGCAATTAAAGAGCAGCATGGCTGGTGGCACATGTTCTAACCTATAGTCAATGAGGACTGAGAGTTTAATTTCCATAACAAATGGGTGTAATTTATAGTAGGGCACTGAAGCAGTTACATCAGACCGTATTAAAGAGAAATTGCTTTTCTCTCTCTTATAAAACGTGTTTGGTAAGGTCCCGATTGGTTTATGAGATTGCACTAGGATAAAGTGGAATTAATAATCCCAACTTAATCCCTATTCTCATGTTTAGTTAATATTTGAAATAGGGTTAATTTAATTTCATTTTAAATTTAATCTCATCAAATCTGTCTCATGAGGAAGGTGTAACAGATTTGATGAGATTAGACTTGGGCTAGGATTATATTTTTCAAGACAAGTTTGTCCTCTTTATTTTCTATTATTTTCAATATTACCTTCTTACATATAAATTAACAAAATAATTATAATAAATATTATTATTATAATTATTATTATTAATTAATGTTATTTTTTTCAATAATCCCTCATATGGTTCAAAATTTAGAAGTAAAAAAATTTGGGCCAGAATGAAGTTAAAACAACGATATCTTGTATACTTGAATCGATGTCATGTGTAACATAATTTAATTTACAAGTAATTGGTGACTAAGGCGTGGTTTGGGTAATGTTTTAAATGGAGAATGAAGAAAATTTTCCAAAAGAAAAGTTTAGAAAACTTGCTTTAATCTCCACTTAAAGTATTACCCAAACCATGTCTAAGTGTCTTGAACCAATCACATTTGACGTAAATATCAATTTTCCACACACACTTCATCTTCTCTCTAATGAGTTCTCAATTTGGCATATTATGGACATGTAACTTTTTTGGACTTTCATAAGTGCTCTAGAGAATTTGTTCTATCTCTCATAGAATGCGGCCACCACCTTTACACCCACATAGGTGAACCCATCAAATGTGTATTACCACACACCACCAATACAGGCTACGAGTTCATTAAGAGCTTATTACTCAACCTTACTATATTTGGTAGTAAGCACTATCTACACCATAGGGAGGAACATATTGTTATAAAATTTGTAAATAAGAACAGAATATGAGAATTAAGACTTAGAAGGGTGTTGTAGACACTGTCTTTAAGGCTTTATTCGTCCCTACTTGTATAGACAAGTTTGCTATGGGTTATAAACGAATAGTCCTCTGGGAAACAACCAAGTCTCTTGTTTGAAGTCTGCAGACAACAAAATCTGAAGAACTTCTTATTTAATTCTACTTTGAAATAATGAAAATATTCTGGTAGAGTTTTGAGAGAAAGAATGAAAAATTATTATGTTCTGAAAGTGGGAAGTGATGGGTATTTATAGGTGTAGAAGCACCTCTTCAAATGGTTCTGGAAAGACATGATTTTTTTTTTTCAGATTTAATGAGAACCTTACGATCACGTTTGTTAGTTTTTAACGAACCACATCTTGTCTATTTTAAAAAATAGTTAAAGATTAAATAAATCTCACACATTTTCTATTTAAATCATAACCTTTGATTTAAACTTATGCATTTTGATTTAATCTCACACTTTTTCTATTTAAATCACAACTAATTGATTTAAATAATGTCTTTAAAATAACCCTTTACTTTCATTTTAAAATGGTCCAAAATTAGCTATAAATACTGATTTTTCTAACAATCTCCCACTTGTTTGAAAAATACAACCACAATATCTCTGAGTTTTGTATGCATAAAGAATATATCATTCGATTTAAAACCTCTTATTATTGTAAGTAACTTAAAGTCATATCAAAATAAATGGTGTCTTTTATATTAAACCAACATTCCTATGTGATACAACCAAAGCCACTACACACATACAATTTTTTTATTTCAGTGAGAATTAATTTTCACTTAGCACTATTATGGCCATGTGCTATATCCTAGTTTCATGAACCTCAAGAAAGCAAACCATAACTCTTTGTAAGAAGGGACACCACTCCTTCGTTCATATAGGTGAAGTTCTTCTTGTGTTTCCATTACTAGAACGCCTTATATAACTTCATTAAGAGTTTAACTCATCCTTTAAAACGTAATGAACGATATTGTCTTTCTCAATTATGAGTCAACTTTATGACAATATCAACAATCAATCACAGTAACTTGTTATTACCCATTAAAACCTAGGACAAGTGATCTACTAGCATTAGGTTGGCTTGCCATCACTGTTGACATTTAAATGGTTTAAGCTCCATATCTTTAGATATACTACTTACTAGGTCTCTTGCGAGTGCCTTAGTATGTGGATCAACTAAGTTCTTACTTGACTTTACATAGACAATTGTAATGATACCATCTTGTATCAATTGTCTAACATACTTATGTCTAAGACTAATGTGTCTAGACTTACTACTATAAGCCTTTGATAAAGTGGCTTCACTATCACAATAAAGTGAAAGAAGAGGCATTGGACTAGGCCACGATTTGATGTCTAACAACAAATTCCTGACACATTCGACTTTCTTCCCTGATGTCGCTAGGGCAATAAATTCGGATTCCATAGTTGAGTGAGATATACAAATTTTTTTCTTGATTGCATAAGAAATTGCACCCCCACCAAGGGTGAATATCCACCCACTTGTGGATTCGTTATCTCCCACACTTGTAATCTAACTCGCATAAGTGTATCCTTATAATGCACTTGGGTAACTATTGTAAAAAAGTCTCAAACCACTGGTCCTCTTGAGTTATCCCATTATCTTACCAATGGCTTTCTAGTGTTCTATATGAGGATTACTAGTATATCTACTAAGTTTACATACATAATAGGAAATATCTGGTCTAGTGTAGTGCATTGTAGACATTAAACTACCAATAGTGCTAGCATATTCAAGTTGTGCCACTGCTCTACTAGAATTATTCTGTAATTTGATACTTATATTGAAAGAAGTATTATACTCTTTAAAACCAAGATGTTTAAACTTAGTTAACGCTTTCTCAATATAGTGAGATTGACTTAAAGAATAACCCCTACTATGTTTCTTAATTTTAATTCCTAAGATTGTATCTAATTCACCGAAGTTTTTTATCTTAAAGATAGAAGACAAATACTTCTTTGTTTCATTTACTCCTTCCATGTTAGTACTAATGATCAACATATAAACAAACTATCACACCATAGTTTTTCGTAAATTTGGAGTAAATGCATCTATCAACACTGTTATGTTTAAACCTAAAGGATGAAATAACATAATCGTATTTCTCATGTCATTGTTTTGGAGCTTGTTTTAGACCATAAAGGACTAATTTGCACATTTTATTTTCATTGCCTGGAAGAACAAACCCTTTGGGTTATTCCATATATATTTCCTCATTTAAATCCCCATTAAAAAAAATAGTTTTTACATCCATTTGGTGAATATACAAATTATAAATGGATGCTAAAGCTATAAGAACTTGAATGGAAGAAATATGTGCAAATGATGCAAAAGTGTCAAAATAATCAATCCTTTCTTTTTGTCTAAAACCTTTTGCTACTAGTCTCGCTTTGAAAGTTTGAATAGTGCCATCAATATTGTATTGTCTCTTAAAAACTCACTTACACCCAATAGGTTTGGATCCTTTGGGTAATCTACCAATACTCAAGTGCTGTTACCCATTATAGAATCCATCTCATCATTAATGACTTCTATCCAAAAATAAGCATCTCTTAAAGCTATGTCTTCCTTAAAAGTTATAGGATCCTCTTTTAGGTTAAACACAATAAGTATTTTATCAATAAATTATTATTTTGGTCACCTTTAACAAGAAATATCAATGATTGAGAAGAAATGAAATCAGGGTCCAAAGTCTTCTCTTTTATCGCCCTAATACTCCGTCTAGGTTCAACAGTCCTTTCAGGAGTATTAGTTTCTCTATTTCTAATTTTTTGTTTTAATCCTTCATTGGACTCATCTCTTTGGGACTCATCTCTTTGAGACTCTTCTTCTATAGTCCCAAAATCAGTAGATAAGTTATTTTCAAAGTATTCTCTGTCATATGAATCAATAATAATGTTAGACTCCAAATCAATAAGTCTATAAGACTTACTATTTTTAGCATATCCAACAAATGCACATTCAATAGCTCAAGGTCCTAATTTTGTTCTTTTAGGGTATGAAATTATACATTATGCTAAACACCCACACACTTTAAAATAATTTAAGTTAGGTTTTCTACCTTTCCTGTTTTCATAAGGACTCAATTTTTTTTCTTTCTTGGAATTCTATTATGAACATGACATGCAGTAAATGGTACTTCACACCATAAATTTAATGGCAATTTAGAATTAACAAGCATACAATTAACCATTTCTACTAAAGAATGATTTTTCCTTTCATCCAAACCATTTCTGTTGTGGTGTGTAAGGTGCAATAAAAAAGCCTTAAAATTGTTATAAAATTTTTGTAAATGAGAACAAAATATGAGAATCAAGACTTCGAGGCGTGTTGTAAACACTGTCTTTAAGTTTTTATTCGTCATCACTTGTATAAACAAGTTTTCTATGTGTTATAGATGAATAGTCCTCCAAGATACAACCAAGTCTCTTGTTTAAAGTCTACAGACAGTAAAATCTGAATAACTTTTGATTTAATTCTACTTTGAAATAATGAGAATATTCTGGCAGAGTTTTGAGAGAAAGAAAAGAGAAGAAAGAATGAAAAATTATTGTGTTCTAAAAGTGAGAAGTGATGGGTATTTATAGGTGCAGAAAAACCTCTTCAAATGGTTCTGGAAAGACATGATTTTTTTAGATTTAATGAGAGTCTTGCGATCATGCCCGTTAGTTTTTAACGGACCAGATCATGTCTGTTTAAAAAAAAAGTTAAAAATTAATTAAAATCTCACATCTTTTCTGTTTAAATCACAACCTTTGATTTAAACTTATGCCTTTTGATTTAATCTCACACATTTTCTGTTTAAATCACAACTATTTGATTTAAACTGGTGCCTTTTGGGTTTTCAAACAACCCTTACTCTCATTTTAAAATGGTCCAAAATTAGTTCTAAATGCTGATTTTTCTAACATACACAACATGAATATCGCTTTCCTTGAGATTCTTTGCGACTTGTTTTTACCCATTAAACCTATTTCATATGATCTCCATTAACATAGGTTGGGTTACATTCAAAGGAAGTTCATTATATGGGCTTCAGTCTCATCCCCTTCGATGCATCATGAACCAGTTTTCTCAATAGCCCTTTAGTCAGAGGACCTTCTAAATTTCTCTTTAACCTCACAAAATCAATGGTTATTACCCTATTGCTTATAAGTTGTCTCACAGTATTATGCCTTTGTCGCATTTACCTTTGTTTACCATTGTACACCTTGCTTTTTGCTCGAGAAAATAGTTACTTGAGAATAACCGTGTAGGAAATTTAAAGGAATTTTTTTTCCTAATATTCCTCATCCATTCAGCTTTTGTACCTGCTAGTTCTAAGGAAATGAATTCTAACTCCATAGTTGATCTTGAATTGCAAGTCTTCTTGGAGGATTTCTAAGAAACAAATCTTCCACCTAAGGTGAATATATACCCACTGGTTGAATTTGTCTTATCATTATCTAATACCCAATTGGCATTACAATACCCCTCAAGTACTGTTGGATATCTTGTAAACTAAAATTTGAGATTCATTATTCCCTTCAAATATCTCAACAAACGAGTTAGTCCATTCCAATGACTATGATCAGGATTATGTGTATATCTACTTAATATACTCACAGCATAAGCAATATCAAGGTGAGTATATTTCATAAGAAACATCACACTATCAATAATCTTGGCATTCTCATATTGTGAGACAAGAATTCCTTTATTCCTTTTCAAATGCACACTAGGATCATAAGGAGTTCTCATAGTCACAATCAAAATTATTGAAAATTTTAAGTATTTTCTCAATGTAGTGAGATTGTGACAAAGTTTGTCCTTCACTATTACAAATTATCTTGATACCTAAAATCACATCATATTCTTCTAAGTCTTTCATATCAAATTGAGAAGACAAAAACACTTAGTTGAGTTTGCAACATGGATATCAATCCCAAAAATAAGCATGTCATCTGTTGACCCTATATTGATTTTGACAATGATAAAACTATATTAAAATACTTTAACAATCTTTTTTCTATACTTTTATATTATTTAAGGTGATTTTTACGAACCTTAGAAGGTGCACACGCACTCTAAAAGTTATGCATGCATGCTCGTTGTCTCACACACTCCAAGTTTCAACCTTTTGAGGAAATTTCAGAGTCAAAGTTGTTCAAGCTTAGAAGTTTTAAGTTAATTAAATTTTGTGTAATCTCCCTCTCAACTACTTAGCTTTTAAATGGCTCAATTTGTTTTCAAAATATCTTACTTAAAACAAAAATATATTTTTCCAAAAATGGGTGCAAATTTGTTTAAGTAAAATATGTATTTTAGGTAACCATAGTCGACTATGATTGGAACCACAGTCAACTGGAGGTCTATCTTGGGCTCTCTCCAATTTTTCAGAAAAAAATGTGACATTTGACTGTAAGATTATAACAGTCGACTGTGTCAAAAACAGCAAGGCTTCCACAGTCAATTGGATGTTCTCACAGTCGACTGTGCCCTAACGCTGAAGCTTCATATTTCAAATTTTAAAGAGTATGGTTGTAATACCTATATGCTTATAGTAAGGGTAAAGTAGTAATTTAACATAAATTATATTGATTTATATAATTCATACATGAAAGATTGACAGTTGATTCGAAATAATATTTGAAAGATCGCATTGAGAATTTTATTTGAAAGAATTAGTAATTTTTGAAGAAAGAAAGTACAGAATTTTGTATGATTGGAAGTTGAGAATTATAGAAATTTTGAAGAGAAATATGAAATAAACTTAAGAAAAATATTTGGAAAATTTTAAAGAAGGAAATATAAATTTCTATATTCTTTATAATTTTTTAAGAATTTTTGGAAGGAAGAAATGATGAAAATTTGATTTTAATGGGATAATGGTAAAAATGTAATTATGGAATGACAGAATTATAAATAACGAATGGCAAAACTATAAATTTGGAAAGCTAAAGTGACCGGTAGCTGTTCCGTAGTCGACCGGGCTGGACTGATTGACTAGGTAGACAACCGGTTGTGGGAATTTTGTAAATAGGAAATAAGTGAGATTGGTGGCATTTTTGTGATTTAATGGAACTTTTGAGCCGATCTATTGGGTAACCAATCGGTCAGACCGGCTTTCAGCATATAAATTAGATTTTTAATCTAAAATCAATTTTAAAATCCATTACTCTCTCTAAAAATTATTTTTTTCTCTTTAGAAAACACAGAAAAATAATTCTAACCACCTTTGGATTGAAATATTTGATAATCAAAGATTTAAAGGTTGAAATTTATTGAATTTCATGGAAGGACTTTTAAGGAATTTGGGAAAAAACTTGAAAGGTAATATTTTTGAAATTTGTTATGAAATTTTGAAGAATTGAAGTTATTTTTTAGTATTTATTGAAATAAAATTTGAATTTGAATTCAAACAAAAACGAAAAGAATTTCTGTTAAAAATACTGAAAGTTGAAATTTGAGACAGTTGAATTTTTTATGCATACACGAAATTACCCAGAATTGGATATAGAAATTTAAAAGTATGAATTATAGAAGAATTGAAGAATATGTAGATTTTTAATAAATATATTATGATAAGTGTTGCTGACCAGCAATTAGGTGAAATTGATGAACAGAACAGAAAAGAAAAAGAAGTGGTGCAGTAGTAGCTTTAAGTGCTACTAGGTGAGTTAGATTTACTTTTAGTGATCGAGATAAATATAAAATATTAAATGGTGAGATTTGAATTTATTATTGAATTATAATGATTGGATGATATATGATAGTTCAAAGTTGATTGGTTGATAATATGTGAAAAATTAATATGTTGAAAATAATTATATAAGAAGCTATATTTTTGTAATAATAAATTGATGGAATATATGCTAAAAGAAAAATAAAATTCTTAAAAGCTGTGATCGATAAATTAATATGATATATGAGGAGACAATTTAATATATATATATATATATATATATATATATATATATATATATAAATAAAATAATGATTTTGAAGAGATGGTTGAATTGAATGCTTGCTTGCATGTTTTGATCATATGCATAAAAGGGAAGACTAGAAATGTAGTTGGTATGGTTAAAACATGTACAACATGTGGGAAGACGTTCTCATATACTAGATATTGATATTTCCTATACTTTAGTAGTATAGAGTGATTCCCATACGTTGAATGTATGGAGTATAATATGAGATGATGAAATGAGAAATAAAGAAAGATGATTTAAATTCATGCATTTATTTTATTGATTATTTTATTATTATTGATTGAGATGCTAAAGCATCAGTCTTGATTGTGAAATGATTGATAGACATATGAGTCTCATTGAGAGACAAATATAAACTTCGTGACAAAGTAAATTATGATACTAAAATGATGATAAAGATATTGAATTGAAAATCTCAAGTTGAATAAATATATGAGAAGAAAATTGAAATGATTATGTATATGAGACTGTTTATTTAAGAGAACATAATAGGATGATTTATGATATGAGTAAAGATAGAAGAAAATTATTACTGAATTATAATTATGAGATGATAGTTGAAAATATATTGACAAATTATTTGATTTATTAAACGATAAATTGTGACTAAAGTATAGAAATCGAGTATTTCTAGTAAATTTAATTCACTAGACTTATGAAGCTCACACCTCATTGTTGAAATATTTCTAGAAGCAGACAAGATATGTAGAGTTTTGAGCTAATATTCAAAGTAATTACCTATGTAAGTCCTGTGGTCAGCATCCTCAGACTGTAATAAGACAGAATGAAAATAAAATTTTGAGAATGTATATATTCATGCATTTATTATTTATGTTTATATATATTATTTCAGATATGATATTGATAATGTAACTCCCCTGTTAAAGGTTGAGGCTTGAATGTATTTGATTACGCCCAAAACATAACGCGGTTATTGTAGTATAGTTTTGGGGTGTCAATTCCACAGGGAAACTAGTTAATTACAAAAGAAGGTGTTAAACTTAACACAAATGATAAAAGATGAAATGAATCTAAGTTTTTGATTGTGCAAAAGGGTAATTGTGTAAATAGGTTTGAAATATAATTAAGAATGACAAGGTTCCGGAAATCCTCCCTAGGCTCGTTGCTCTAATCCTAACTTGATTCAGTTGTTTTTGTCTCGATTGCAAGTTTCACATCCCAAACAGGCAATCGGAAAATATTCAATTAAAGTGCAACTATAAATCCTAATGTAATTGTTATGAATTATTCTCTACTTTCATGCACACATGACCCAACTTATAAATTATCAAAAGACGACGATATATCTAACGACAATACCGCAGCAATGGAAAAATCTATAAAAGAGATCTACCGGACTCAATCACACCCAAACAGATACACATAAGAAAAGCATGACTGAACTTATATGGAAAAAAAGCATGCAATCACCGGACTAATAAAAATCTACTAATTAAATTAAAGAATAAAACATAACAATATTTAATTAAAATAATACCAAACTACAGCGGAATCAAATAAAGGAAATAAGAACAACTACACCTAGGGATTCATCTCTTCGCCTTGCTTGAAGACTAGCTGCTCATGGAGCTCATGCTTCCTTGAGTTGCCTCCGGCCTCTCAACGATCATCTCCTCCTCGATAGCGAAAGCTTCGGCAATTCTTCAGCTTGCCTTCAAAATTATACTTTTGGATTCGTCCTAAAGGGCCTCTGGATTACTCCTAAAGGCCCTCCGGATTCACTCTCTGATGTATTCAGATGAGCTCCGACTGAATGCCCCAAAGCTGAAGTGGAGTAGACCTTTTATAAGGAAATACCACGATTGCAATGTGTTTCCAATCCAATGTGGGATGTGGGATATAGAAATGTGTTTTCCAACCAATGTGGGATGTGAGATTTAAACTCAAAATCACGCTGAAATTCCGCACAGCCCGCATAGCCTGACCTTTGTCTACTTAAACTGCCATAACTTTATCTAGAAAAATCCTTTTGACGAACCGTAAAATTCTCCAGAAAATAACTTCCGGATCTTTCTAAGCATATATGGCTCATCTCCTGGTTCTTCTTGTATCAATACAGTTTAATTTTTAAAAATGATTGATCTGTACGGTTAATTCTGGCAATTTAGTGAAACTCCTTTCCAGTGCAAGCAGCGACTGTTGCTCTTTTAAGCCCTCCATCTTGTCCTTTCGGAAGCATTCCTTCACTCCAGTATGCCTCGAGTCTTTGTGCTTTAGGCAATGATAAATTTTCCTCCTCTTTTGAGCTTAAAGTACATGAAAATACACTGAGATAAGTCAGTGGTCCAATAATATCACTTTAGAGTTATTAACACATAAAAGCATAATAAAGATTGAGATCAATCATAAAATGCTAACAATTAACCACTGTTGAGAAGCATTTTATGACTCTCATCACAACCCCCAACTAGCTTATTGCTAGTCCCTAGCAATTCAAGCGAAGACAAGAGATGAATTCTACGATAGCACTCTAAGTAAGTGAAAAGCAATATTAGTGTTAACCAAGAGAAATTCACATTTTGTCTCAAAAATTTAACATAACACACAGCATATAGAATCATTAAATTTCACCCAAATCCAAAAGTAATTGAAACATCAATCTTAAAATCGTTATTGACTCTTAACATCCATCTTACCACAAGCCATTAATCCGAACACCCGGATGATTTTATGCATAAGATTCATGAATCCAAGTCTTGGCCTCTAAACAGGATAAATTTCGTGATGTCAATCACAAAAACAAGCTCCATATGCTTACATTTCAAACCACTCTCCACTATTGTAGAAAAATCACACTACATTGGATCAATAAGTCTTTAATAAGCTTGTAACGTTCGGCTAAGGTAAAGGCTAAGAAAGAATGGGAAGAATTCACAAGTAAAAGATATTAATCTCGTAGTTTTGAACATAGATCTTTAAGCACTGGATAACCTTACTTCGACACCCAACTCTTTCAACCATTTTTCGAGCATTTCTTTCAACAAATCACCATTTTTTTCTTTTCTTTCTTTCTTCTTTCTTTGCCATAATTCATTTTTTTTTATTTTGGCACATAACCATTCACCTTCTTTTTCATTTTTTTTCTTTTCTTTTCCACAACCCCTAACTTATCTCCTTTAATGTACTTGGGTTACGGTAGTGATATTTTTTTCATATTTCCACTCTTACTCCTTTTAAGTACTTCTCACAACATGTGTATAACTAAGTTCTTTTAAAAGAAAGGTAAGGATAAAAATATTTTTAGGCTCATAAAGGTAAGTAAATGGTTTATCAAAAGAAACAAGGCTCAATTTTTCTTTTCAAGAAAAAGGCTCAAATAGGTGACTAGTGATAAATATAGCAATGGTAGGTTTGAAAGGCTCAAACGGTTCAAAAATGGCCTATATCATATCCTAAGTAGTGTACATTCTAGGAATTCGCCTCAAGTGATTATCAAGTAAATTCTAGAGCTTGTTGAGACCGTAAAAATATTCACAAAATATCACACATAAAATTTCTCTAGATGTTATAGACTAATCATACAATCTTACCACAAACTAGAGTCTCTAACCAAATGAAGATTGATGCTTAAATTAATTTCAAACTGAAGCAAGATTTAACTTCTTCTAAATGCTATATGTTATCTCAATTAAGTTTATATCATTGACATGTAAATTAACTCTAAGGCAAACACCAAGCATGCTAAAAACAAACAAAAATGACACAAAGTAGTTCAATGATATGCAATAAGAAATGTATATCTTCCACCCCCAACTTAAGATAAGCATTGTCCTCAATGAAAAAAAACAGAAGTTAAGAAAACTCCCTTTTTAACCAATGGTGCGTGGAGTTGAAAGTTGTACACGATCATTTGAACTGCTTCATTTATTTGTCCCTGAAATATAAATACTAAAGTAAAACTGGAAAACAGCAAAAGAATAATAATAAACAAGAAAAAGAAATATGAAAAACAGTAGAAGTAAAAGGATACATTGTGGGCTGCCTCCCATGAGCGCTAAGTTTTACGTCTTCAGCCAGACGCTCTTATTCCCTCCTTGAAAAACATAGCTTGAATGCATCCGCCACTGCTTCATTGCCAAATTCGGTGCTTCTATGCTTGGGAGGGGCCTCAAGGATGTCATCAGTAACATCCGCAAATGCTGGCTCGATATATGCTTTGGTGAAGCCATGGGTGAAGGTGGACTCTAATGGATTAAGGTGCTGGACCTTTTCCATGAACGAGTCCATCATGTATGCTTGTGCTTGATGGCTTTCAGCCACATCCTCTGATTTTTTTCGTTGTTGGGATGTGTATTGATTTACCACCAAGTGTCTCAATGGCATTCACCTCCTCCAAATTCTTTTGTGCTAGGTGTTGACCATGGGATGTGGACTGAGCTTGAGCAGGAAACTTACCTCGCTCAGTCACACTCAAGTAGCTCATCAACTTGGACACTTGGCTCTTTATTTCTTTATGCTCTTCCATCACCTGCATAAATAATGCCTCAAACCTTTGGTTTGTCTTACCTTGTGCCTCTATAAAGGCCTGTAAGGTGTCTTCTAGCGAGTTCTTAGAGGATGAGGGTGCATGATAAGGTGCAGGGGATGATCAAGGGGGCTGTGCATGCTGGTTTTCAGATTTCCAGCTAAAGTTGGGGTGATTTCGCCACCCCGGGTTATAAGTGTTAGAGAAAGGTGCAAGAGGCTTTTCGTACATGCCTAAGGCATTACATTGTTCCTCATACAGCCCTCTCATATTAGCAAATGTGGGGCATTCTTGGAGGAGATGATCTACCCCGCCACACACAAAACATGGTTCAAAAGATTTTGCATGATTAATCACGTGTGTTGGCTTTAAGCTCTTAGTCTTTAACTCATTTATGTCCATAGTGAGCATCTCGACCTTAGCTCTAAGGTTATCCTCTTCCCTAAGATGGTAAATTCCACCACCATTTGGGTGCCCTATAGGTCGTGACCTATTTGTGCTTTCAATAGCACTAGGTCCAGTGCAAGTGTGAGCTTTTTCAGCAAGCTCATTGAGGTACTCTATGGCCTCATCAGGATCTTTCTCTAAAAACCCACCATTACACATCATCTCTACGAATTGGCGCTCTCTATAGGTAAGTTCCTCATAGAAATAACTCACTAAGCGCCAACTCTCATACCCATGGTGAGGGCACATACTCAATAACTCCTTAAATCTCTCCCAAGACTAATATAAAGTCTCACTATCCTTTTGTGCAAAGGTGGAGATTTGCCTTTTCAAAGTGTTGGTCTTATGTTGGGGAAAGTATTTGTTAAAGAAAGCCCGAGTCATCTCAGTCCATGACCCAATAGATTGTGGTCTAAGTGAGTATAGCCAACTCTTGGCTCTATCCTTCAAAGCGAAAGGAAAGAGCTTAAGTTTCATAATGTCATGAGTTTCGTTTTGACTATGAAAAGTTGCAACTACTTCCTCAAACTCTCTAATGTGCACATATGGGTTTTCGTTATCCAAGCCATGGAATATAGGGAGTAAATGGATCATCCCTGGTTTAAGATCTTGATGGCGAGTATTGGCTGGAAACATGATGCGTGATGGTATGGCTGTGCGTGTAGGGTGGAGGTAATCCTGAAGTGTCCTAGCAACATTCTCATTATGGTTATCGGCCATGTTAACAAAATCCTCTAGATTCTCACTTGGGTTTTCCCTATGGGTTGATCTAGACGAGGTTTCACTATCAGACTCAGAAGGAGAGGGTAATTCTAGCTCAGGTCCTCTAATGATTCTACCTCGCAGAACTCTTGTCTAAGCATGCACCAAATGAATCAGAGAGGAAATAAAATAAATAAAACAAGAATTTTTAGTTATTTTTTTTTTACCGTCACACTCAAAGTTGACAAGCTTCCTTGTACTTAAGCGCGTTTCCCCGACAACGGCGCCAAAATTTGATTACGCCCAAAACATAACGCAGTTATTGTAGTATAGTTTTGGGGTGTCGATTCCACAGGAAAACAAGTTAATTACAAAAGAAGATGTTAACCTTAACACAAATGATAAAAGATTAAATGAATATGAGTTTTTGATTGTGCAAAAGGGTAATTATGTAAATAGGTTTGAAATATAATTGAGAATGACAAGGTTCCGGGAATCCTCCCTAGGCTCGTTGCTCTAATCCTAACTTGATTCAGTTGTTTTTGTCTCGATTGCAAGTTTCACATCCCAAACAGGCAGTTGGAAAATATTCAATTAAAGTGCAACTATAAATCCTAATGTAATTGTTATGAATTATTCTCTACTTTCATGCACACATGACCCAACTTATAAATTATCAAAAGACGACGATATATCTAACGAAAATACTGCAGCAATGGAAAAATCTAGAAAAGAGATCTACCGGACTCAATCACACCCAAACAGATACACATAAGAAAAGCATGACTAAACTTATATGGAAAAAAAGCATGCAATTACCGGACTAATAAAAATCTACTAATTAAATTAAAGAATAAAACATAACAATATTTAATGAAAATAATACCAAACTACAACTGAATCAAATACAGGAAATAAGAACAACTACACCTAGGGATTCATCCTTTCGCCTTGCTTGAAGACTAGCTGCTCATGGAGCTCATGCTTCCTTGAGTTGCCTCCAGCCTATCAACGATCATCTCCTCCTCAGTAGCGAAAGCTTCGGCAATTTCTCAGCTTGTCTTCAAAATTATACTTTCGGATTCGTCCTAAAGGGCCTCTGGATTACTCCTAAAGGCCCTCTGGATTCACTCTCTGATGTATTCAGATGAGCTCCGATTGAATGCCCCAAAGCTGAAGTGGAGTAGGCCTTTTATAGGGAAATACCACGATTGCAATGTGTTTCCAATCCAATGTGGGATGTGGGATATAGAAATGTGTTTTCCAACCAATGTGGGATGTGAGATTTAAGCTCAAAATCACACTGAAATCCTGCACAGCCCGCACAGCCTGACCATTGTCTACTTAAACTGCCATAAATTTCTCTAGAAAAACCCTTTTGACGAACCGTAAAATTCTCCAGAAAATAGACTTCCGGATCTTTCTAAGCATATATGGCTCATCGCCTGGTTCTTCTTGTATCAATACAGTTTAATTTTTAAAGATGATTGATCTGTACGGGCAATTCTGGCAATTTAGTGAAACTCCTTTCCAGTGCGGGCAGCGGCTGTTGCTCTTTTAAGCCCTCCATCTTGTCCTTTCGGAAGCATTCCTTCACTCCAGTATGCCTCGAGTCTTTGTGCTTCAGGCAATGATAACTTTTCCTCCTCTTTTGAGCTTAAAGTACATGAAAATACACTGAGATAAGTCAGTGGTCCAATAATATCACTTTAGAGTTATTAACACATAAAAGCATAATAAATATCGAGATCAATCATAAAATGCTAACAATTAACCACTATTGAGAAGCATTTTATGACTCTCATCACAACCCCCAACTAGCTTATTGCTAGTCCCTAGCAATTCAAGCGAAGACAAGAAATGAATTCTACGATAGCACTCTAAGTAAGTGAAAAGCAATATTAGTGTTAACCAAGAGAAATTCACATTTTGTCTCAAAAATTTAACATAACACACAGCATATAGAATCATTAAATTTCACCCAAATCCAAAAGTAATTGAAACATCAATCTTAAAATCGTTATTGACTCTTAACATCCATCTTACCACAAGCCATTAATCCGAACACCCGGATGATTTTATGCATAAGATTCATGAATCCAAGTCTTGGCCTCTAAACATGATAAATTTCGTGATGTCAATCACAAAAACAAGCTCCATATGGTTACATTTCAAACCACTCTCCACTATTGTAGAAAAATCACACTATATTGGATCAATAGGTCTTTAATAAGCTTGTAACGTTCGGCTAAGGTAAAGGCTAAGAAAGAATGGGAAGAATTCACAAATAAAAGAACTTAATCTCGTAGTTTTGAACACATCTCTTTAAGCACTGGATAACCTTACTTCGACACCCAACTCTTTCAACCATTTTTCGAGCATTTCTTTCAACAAATCACCATTTTTTTCTTTTTTTTCTTTCTTCTTTCTTTGCCATAATTCATTTTTTTTTTTTATTTTGGCACATAACCATTCACCTTCTTTTTCATTTTTTTTCTTTTCTTTTCCACAACCCCCAGCTTATCTCTTTTAATGTACTTGGGTTGCGGTAGTGATATTTTTTTCATATTTCCACCCTTACTCCTTTTAAGTGCTTCTCACAACATGTGTATAACTAAGTTCTTTTAAAAGAAAGGTAAGGATAAAAATATTTTTAGGCTCATTAAGGTAAGTAAATGGTTTATCAAAAGAAACAAGGCTCAATTTTTCTTTTCAAGAAAAAGGCTCAAATAGGTGACTAGTGATAAATATAGCAATGGTAGGTTTGAAAGGCTCAAACGGTTCAAAAATGGCCTATATCATATCCTAAGTAGTGTGCATTCTAGGAATTCGCCTCAAGTGATTATCAAGTAAGTTCTAGAGCTTGTTGAGACCGTAAAAATATTCACAAAATAATCACACATAAAATTTCTCTAGATGTTATAGACTAATCATACAATCTTACCACAAACTAGAGTCTCTAACCAAATGAAGATTGATGCTTAAATTAATTTCAAACTGAAGCAAGATTTAACTTCTTCTAAATGCTATATGTTATCTCAATTAAGTTTATATCATTGACATGTAAATTAACTCTAAGGCAAACACCAAGCATGCTAAAAACAAACAAAAATGACACAAAGTAGTTCAATGATATGCAATAAGAAATGTATATCTTCCTCCCCCAACTTAAGATAAGCATTGTACTCAATGAAAAAAAACGAAAGTTAAGGAAACTCCCTTTTTAACTAATGGTGTGTGGAGTTGAAAGTTGTGCACGATCATTTGAACTGCTTCGTTTATCTGTCTCTGAAATATAAATACTAAAGTAAAACTGTAAAACAGCAAAAGAATTATAATAAACAAGAAAAAGAAATATGAAAAACAGTAAAAGTAAAAGGATACATTGTGGGCTGCCTCCCATGAGCGCTAAGTTTTACGTCTTCAGCCAGACGCTCTTATTCCCTCCTTGAAAAACATAGCTTGAATACATCCGCCACTGCTTCATTGCCAAATTCGGTGCTTCTATGCTTGGGAGGGGCCTCAAGGATGTCATCAGTAACATCCACAAATGCTGGCTCGATATATGCTTTGGTGAAGCCATGGGTGAAGGTGGACTCTAATGGATTAAGGTGCTGGACCTTTTCCATGAACGAGTCCATCATGTATGCTTGTGCTTGATGGCTTTTAGCCACATCCTCTGATTTTTTCGTTGTTGGGATGTGTATTGATTTACCACCAAGTGTCTCAATGGCATTCACCTCCTCCAAATTCTTTTGTGCTAGGTGTTGACCATGGGATATGGATTGAGCTTGAGCAGGAAACTTACCTCGCTCAGTCACACTCAAGTAGCTCATCAACTTGGACACTTGGCTCTTTATTTCTTTATGCTCTTCCATCACCTGCATAAATAATGCCTCAAACCTTTGGTTTGTCTTACCCTGTGCCTCTATAAAGGCCTGTAAGGTGTCTTCTAGCGAGTTCCTAGAGGATGAGGGTGCATGATAAGGTGCAGGGGATGATCTAGGGGGCTGTGCATGCTGGTTTTCAGATTTCCAGCTGAAGTTGGGGTGATTTCGCCACCCCGAGTTATAAGTGTTAGAGAAAGGTGCAAGAGGCTTTTTGTACATGCCTAAGGCATTACATTGTTCCTCATACAACCCTCTCATATTAGCAAATGTGGGGCATTCTTGGAGGAGATGATCTACCCCGCCACACACAAAACATGGTTCAAAAGATTTTGCATGATTAATCACGTGTGTTGGCTTTAAGCTCTTAGTTAACTCATTTATCTCCCTAGTGAGCATCTTGATCTTGGCTCTAAGGTTATCCTCTTCCTTAAGATGGTAAATTCCACCACCATTTGGGTGCCCTATAGGCCATGACCTATTTGTGCTTTCAATAGCACTTGGTCCAGTCCAAGTGTGAGCTTTTTCAGCAAGCTCATTGAGGTACTCTATGGCCTCATCAGGATCTTTCTCTAAAAACCCACCATTACACATCATCTCTACGAATATAAGCTCTCTATAGGTAAGTTCCTCATAGAAATAGCTCACTAAGCGCCAACTCTCATACCCATGGTGAGGGCACATACTCAATAACTCCTTAAATCTCTCCCAAGACTAATATAAAGTCTCACTATCCTTTTGTGCAAAGGTCGAGATTTGCCTTTTCAAAGTGTTGGTCTTATGTTGGGGAAAGTATTTGTTAAAGAAAGCCCGAGTCATCTCAGTCCATGACCCAATAGATTATGGTCTAAGTGAGTATAGCCAACTCTTGGCTCTATCCTTCAAAGCGAAAGGAAAGAGCTTAAGTTTCATAATGTCATGAGTTTCGTTTTGACTATGAAAAGTTGCAACTACTTCCTCAAACTCTCTAATGTGCACATATGGGTTTTCGTTATCCAAGCCATTGAATATAGGGAGTAATTGAATCATCCCTAGTTTAAGATCTTGATGGCGAGTATTGGCTGGAAATATGATGCATGATGGTATGGTTGTGCGTGTAGGGTGGAGGTAATCCTGAAGTGTCCTAGCAACATTCTCATTATGGTTATCGGCCATGTTAACAAAATCCTCTAAATTCTCACTTGGGTTTTCTCTATGGGTTGATCTAGGCGAGGTTTCATTATCAGACTCGGAAGGAGAGGGTAAATCTAGCTCAGGTCCTCTAATGAATCTACCTCGCAGATCTCTTGTCTAAGTATGCACCAAATGAATCAGAGAGGAAATAAAATAAATAAAACGAGAATTTTTTTTTATTTGTTTTTTACCGTCACACTCAAAGTTGACAAGCTTCCTTGTACTTAAGTGCGTTTCCCCGGCAACAGCGCCAAAATTTGATTACGCCCAAAACATAACGTGGTTATTGTAGTATAGTTTTGGGGTGTCGATTCCACAGGAAAACAAGTTAATTACAAAAGAAGGTGTTAACCTTAACACAAATGATAAAAGATTAAATGAATCTGAGTTTTTGATTGTGCAAAAGGGTAATTATGTAAATAGGTTTGAAATATAATTAAGAATGACAAGGTTCCGGGAATCCTCCCTAGGCTCGTTGCTCTAATCCTAACTTGATTCAGTTGTTTTTGTCTCGATTGCAAGTTTCACATCCCAAACAGGTAATTGGAAAATATTCAATTAAAGTGTAACTATAAATCTTAATGTAATTGTTATGAATTATTCTCTACTTTCATGCACACATGACCCAACTTATAAATTATCAAAAGACGATGATATATCTAATGACAATACCGCAGCAATGGAAAAATCTAGAAAAGAGATCTACCGGACTCAATCACACCCAAACAGATACACATAAGAAAAGCATGACTGAACTTATATGGAAAAAAAAGCATGCAATCACCGGACTAATAAAAATCTACTAATTAAATTAAAGAATAAAACATAACAATATTTAATGAAAACAATACTAAACTACACCGGAATCAAATAAAGGAAATAAGAACAACTACACCTAGGGATTCATTCCTTCGCCTTGCTTGAAGACTAGCTGCTCATGGAGCTCATGCTTCCTTAAGTTGCCTCGGCCTCTCAATGATCATCTCCTCCTCGGTAGCGAAAGTTTCGGCGATTCCTCAGCTTGCCTTCAAAATTATACTTTCGGATTCGTCCTAAAGGGCCTCTGGATTACTCCTAAAGGCCCTCTGGATTCACTCTCTGATGTATTCAGATGAGCTCCGATTGAATGCCCCAAAGCTGAAGTGGAGTAGGCCTTTTATGGGGAAATACCATGAGTGCAATATGTTTCCAATCCAATGTGGGATGTGGGATATAGAAATGTGTTTTCCAACCAATGTGGGATGTGAGATTTAAGCTCAAAATGACGCTGAAATCCCGCACAGCCCGCACAGCCTGACCTTTGTCTACTTAAACTGCTATAACTTTCTCTAGAAAAATCCCTTTGATGAACCGTAAAATTCTCCAGAAAATAGACTTCCGGATCTTTCTAAGCATATATGGTTCATCTCCTGGTTCTTCTTGTATCAATACAGTTTAATTTTTAAAGATGATTGATCTGTACGGGCAATTCTGGCAATTTAGTGAAACTCCTTTCCAGTTCGGGCAGTGGCTGTTGCTCTTTTAAGCCCTCCATCTTGTCCTTTCGGAAGCATTCCTTCACTCCAGTATGCCTCGAGTCTTTGTGCTTCAAGCAATGATAACTTTTCCTCCTCTTTTGAGCTTAAAGTACCTGAAAATACACTGAAATAAGTCAGTGGTCCAATAATATCACTTTAGAGTTATTAACACATAAAAGTGTAATAAAGATCGAGATCAATCATAAAATGCTAACAATTAACCACTGTTGAGAAGCATTTTATGACTCTCATCAGTATTTTATTTTCAGTTGATGTTTTATATTGTTGCATATATGTGTTGTGCTGAGATGGCAAAACGTGACGACACCGTTTCGGGGGTGGCCAACCTGGGATTGGTCATTACAACTAGTCGATTGGAACTATGCCATAGTCGACTGTACTGACGAACATAACAATTATTTTTCAAAAATTAAGGCGCGGGATAGAGCATTAAATGCATCAAACAACCATTTAATGTCTCTAACGGCTAATTGGAGTTGAGGCTATAAATAACCATCATAAAAGAGTATTTCTAACTACTTAGAACAATCAATTTCTTTAAGAGCTCATTAATTTACTACTCTTCAAAACTTTCAATATTGTTCTTGAGCCATTCTTAAGCTTTGTTTTGTGAGAAAGAATATTTTAGTTGTAAGCCTTATTTGCATTTTTTCTTGTGTACCAATTACATCTCATTCAATTCTATCTTGTAATAAAGAATTGGTATAACTCTTGTGAGTGTTTAGGTGTTAAAAACTTGAGTGAAGATCTCTCGTGAGAGAAACTTGTAAAGGTTTGAGCAACACCTTGGAATTTTCTTGTTTGTTTTAGTAAAACTTCAAGGAAAAACCTTGAAGAGAGTGGACATAACGTTGGGAGTGATTTCAATATTGCTGAACCACAATAAATCGAGTTTGAACACTCTTCTCCTTTCTTTTTTTAATTTCTAGCAAACTTATGCTTATTGCTTCTACTTGTTCTTGATTAATTGATTAATCTTGTGATTATATTTATACTTGTTGAAAAAGTTTTTTAAACTCAATTCACCCCTACTCTTGGGTTGCCTTATTTAACAATTGAAATCAGAGCTTAGTTCTCTAAGTTTAGACTTAAAATCCTTGAGTAGATACTATGACAACTAATATGTCTAATAAAGGTTATTCTTGCACTAGGTTTCTCTTGTTTACTGGAATTAATTATAGTTATTGGAAGAATAGGATGAAAATTTTCCTAGAAGGTCAAGACTTTGCTTTATTATTATGGATTGACCTAGGATTCCAATGAAAAAGATAAAAGACGAAAAGATAAAAATTCTAGTTCTTAAGGTTAGACAAGAGTTTAATGATGAAGACTGAAAATGGTTTCCTTAAATAGTTGAGCTACAAGTATGCTTCATTGTGCTCTAGATATTAATGAATACAATAAAATTTCAGCTTATGAATCGATTAAGGAAATATGGGATAAACTTCAAGTTACATATGAATGTACTAATCAAGTTAAGAAATCTAAAATCTATATATTACTATTGGATAATGAAGCTTTTAAAATATCTCCTACTGAAACTATTTCTGAAATGTATTCTCGGTTCATTAACATTATTAATGACTTGAAGTTTCTTGGTAGAAATTATGAAAATGGTGAGTTTGTGAGAAAAGTACTCAAGTCTTTTCCAAAAGCTTGGGAATCAAAGATGACGAAAATTGAAGAAGCTAAGGACCTTGACCACCTTGACATCGGCACACTTCTTGGATCACTATTGACTCATGAGATTAATGTCATTAACAAGGATGTTGATGAAGAGTCCAAGAATAAGAAATTCATTGCTCTTAATACTACCACAAGCAAGCAAGTGGAGGAAAATGACAATGGAAGTAGTGAGGAGGATGGAGAAATGACTCTCATTACAAAAAGGGTTTCAAAAATACTTAAGAAGAAAGAAGAATTCAAGTAGGAAGCCCTATACGAAGAATGATTCAACTAAAAAAGATACAATTATATGCTTTCGATGCAAGAAGCCCGAGCACATCAAGGTGGATTGTTCTTTGGCAAAGAAGCCTCACAAAAACTTCAAGAAGAAAGCTATGGTGGCTACTACTTAGAGTGATGATAAAAAAGAAAACTCGAATGAAGAAGTTGATTACCAAAAAATTGCCAACCTTTGCTTCATGGTAATTGATGATGAAAATGCAGTAACTAATTCTTCAAATATTGATAATGATAATGAAATTGTGAATGAAGCATTATTAGAAGCAATTAATGAATTGCATGAATAACTTAAGAGATTTGATACTAAAATATTGCTTTTAAAAAAAGAGGTTTCATCTCTCTCTAAAGAAATAGAAGTGTTAAAAGAACAAGAAGAAAAACTTTCTTTACAGCTTGGTAACTGTAATACCCGTGTTCTTAAAGTAAGGGTAAAGAAGTAATTTGATAAATATTTTATGAAATTAAATAATATATACATGAAAGATTTACTATTGAATAAAATAATTCTTTTGACAAAAAAAAAAAATGGACACGTGGTGGGGTGTAGCTGATTTGCTACCAAAAAACAAGACAGGACCAACACTTGGACATCCAGGTGTTGGTTGCCTAACATGCATACCTGCATGTTAGACAAATGGGGTGTGGATATGAAGAATGGAAGAACGGTTTTGAATATAAAACAAAAGTATTAAACTTTGGTTAATTCACTAAAATTCAGTTTCTCTCTTTTAAATTGTTCTCTTTCTGAAACTTCTGGGGACTCAAAGAAAGGTTAAAAAATTGAAATTTTGAAGAAATTTACGGAAAAATTTTAAAGAGATTCGATGGAAGCCTTAAGAAAAACAAAAGGTAATAATGTGAATTTTATTTTTGAAATTATACATACATGAAATTACCCGGAATTTGATGTAGAAATTTAAAGGGTATGAATTATGGAAGAATTGAAGAATAAATTAGAAATTTTAATATAAATATTATGTTAGGTTTTGACGATAAGCAATCAGGTGAAATTACTGAAAGGAGCAGGACAAGCAAGGAGGTGATCTGCAGGTAGCTTTAAGTGCTACGTGGTAAGTTAGATTTAATTTTAGAAATTGAAACCACTAAAACTATAAATTTATGATATTTGAATAAATGGTTGAATTATAATGATTTAATGATGTACTTTTTGATAAGTATGGTAATTGATTTGGTTTGTTGATTATGGATTTAATACTATGTTGAATATTAATTATATGAATATATGAAAAATGTGTTGAAAAGTTATATAAGATTTGTGAAAAATATGGTTGAAAAGTTGATATGATATATGAGGAGACAATTTAATAAATATGATAAAAATAATAATTTTGAGAAAGATCTAGATAATTGAATTGAATGTTTTGATGTATGCTTGCTTGCATATTATTGCTCATATGCATAAAAGAAAAGACCGGGAAGGCAGCTGGTCTAGCTAAAAAGATCAGGAAGGCAGTTGGTTTAGTTAAATCATGTTGACATGTGGGAAGATGTTCACAGATGATAATATGAAATGATATGATGATAAAGAAAGAAAGATAATTTAAATTCATGCATTACATTTGTTTTAAATATTGATTATTATTGATTGAGATGTTAAAGTATCAGTCTTGATTGTGAAATGATTGATAGACAAATGAGTCTCACAGAGAGACAAATATGATGAGAAATAAATGTGAAAGTATGATATGATAAAAATTATTTGATTTATTGATTATATGCTGTGAACCTTATAACAAGGTAAATAATGATGTTGAATTGATAATCTCAAGATGATTAAATATATGAGAAGAAAAATTGACATGTTTATAATTACTTTAAGAATAAGTGGATAGACCCTTAACTTAGAATAGGTTTAAGGAGGTTTTCTTTGATAAATACTTTCCTTATACCTTTAGAGCCCAACAAGAGAGAGATTTTATTGATTTGAGGCAAAATGTATTGACTATGACTCAGTATGATAGGAGATTTGTGGCCTTGTCGAGGTTTGTACTGAAAATGGTAGATATAGAGGAGAAGAAGTGTAAGAGGTTCATAGATGGATTACATTTTGAGATTAAATTGAAACTATCTTACATGAGGCATATGAATTATGCTAGGTTGGTGGATATAGCACTACAGATTGAGAAGGATGTGATGGAGTTTAGAGGTAGGAGGGATTAGCTGAAGAGGTTTAGATTTGAGGGACCTAAAGGTGGTAGTAGTATGAGTGTGCAAGGTGGGAGACTACCCTAGATGGGGTGTTCTTTGTCATAAGGAACTGTAATACAGAGCTAGAGGCAAGCAAGATTTGTTGCTTTTGTAGCTCAGAGTAATATGGGTAAGACCCCTAGATTTGGGAGACAGGTTATGGGAACTGAAAGTTATGGTAGAGGAAAAAGTATGCCACCAAAGGGAAGTGATAATCTAATGTATAACCGAAAGACAAAAGTTTATTATAGATGTAATCAGATAGGGCATCTATTTCAGAATTTTCCTACTCTAATGTGCTTTGTATATGGTGAGGGAGGACATATTAGTGTAGATTGTCTAGTATGGAAATCTGTTGAGATTAGTGCGGGAGGTGTTGGGAGAAAACAAGTGGAGAGAGGTAGTGGATCAGGGAGTATGTAGGGCAGAGGTAAAGGATCAGTAGCTAAGAGATGATGTGGTGGTTAGTTACAGCCTAGAGACAACAGAGTCTATGCGTTGACCCAACAGGATGCACAGGCCACTCTTGATATTGTTATGGGTATGGTATCTATTCTTGATAGCTTGCTAGATTATTGATTAATCCTGGTGCAATCCATTCTTTTGCATCTAATGTGTACATGAAATCTATTGATGCTTGTGTTAGTCCTTTGATGCATGCTGTTATTGTTGTGATTAGTATGGCTTATAGAGAATTTGAAGTTGATATGTTGTCTTTAGATATGACAGATTTTGATTTAATTCTGGTGATGAATTGGTTATCTACATATCATGCTTGGGTAGATTGTTTTAGGAAGAATGTGGTGTTTAGGATACCAGGACAAAAGGAGTTTAACTTTCAAGGAAAACGTAAGATACTTTCTTACTGTCTTATTTCTGCCTTAACTACTAGTAGATGGTTAAAGAACGGTTATGAGGGGTATTTGGCGTATGTGATGGATGCTAGAAACGATATTAGGAGGTTAGAAGAAATCTTAGTAGTGAAATATTTTTCTGATATGTTCCCTAGGGAGTTGTCTGGTTTGCCTCCCAACAGGGAGATTGAGTTTTCTATTAAGTTGATTTTGGGATCAGCGCCCATATCTATAGCACCTTATAGAATGGCTGAGTTGAGAGAATTGAAAGTTCAGCTTCAAAAATTGCTAAATAAACAATTTATTCGACCTAGTATGTCGCCTTGGGGAGTCCCTGTGTTGTTTGTGAAGAAGAATGATAGGACTATGAGGTTGTGTATTGATTATAGACAGTTGAATAAGATCACCATCAAGAATAAATATCCTTTGCAAAAGATAGATGATTTATTCGAGCAATTATAGGGGATGGGGTGTTTTCTAAGATAGATATGAGATCAGGTTATCATCAGTTGAGGATAAAGGAAGGTGACGTGCCTAAGACTGCTTTTAGGACACGTTATGGCCATCATAAGTTCCTTGTGATGCCATTTGGGTTAACTAATGCTTCTGAAACATTTATGGATCTAATGAATCGGGTGTTTAAACCGTTCTTGGATAGATTTGTGATTGTATTTATTGATGATATTCTGGTATATTCCAAGAATGAAGAGGAGCATGGGCAACATTTAGAGATAGTGCTGGAAATTCTTAGGATAAAGAAATTGTATGCAAAGTTCTCTAAGTGTGATTTTTGGTTGAATGAAATATCTTTCTTGGGGCATGTTGTGTCCAGAGATGGTATAGCAGTTGTCCCATAGAAAGTAGAGGCAGTGTTGAATTGGGAAAGACCCACTAGCGTGACTGAAATTAGAAGTTTTTTTAGGGTAGGCTGGTTATTATAGGAGGTTTATCTAGATTTTTTCTATTATTGTTGGACCATTGACCAGATTGACCAGGAAAGAAGTGAAGTTTATATGGTCAGAAGAATGTGAAAAGAGTTTCCAGTTGTTGAAAGAGAAATTGACTACTGCTCCGGTATTAGTGCTTCCTTCTGGTGATGAAGGATTTGTGGTATATAGTGATGCGTTACATCAGGGATTGGGATGTGTGTTAATGCAACATGGGAGAGTTTAACCTATTCTTCTATGCAATTGAAGAACCATGAGAGAAATTACCTGACTCTTGATTTAGAATTGACTACTATAGTTTTTGCTTTGAAGATTTGGAGACTTCATCTGTAAGGAGTCACTTGTGAAATTTTTACTGATCATAAAAGTTTGACGCATTTACCTACCCAGAAAGAGTTAAATTTGAGGTAGATGAGGTGGATGGAGTTGATTACTAGCTATGAATGTACAATTCATTATCATCCAGGGAAGGTTAATATAGTAGTTGATGCATTGAGTAGAAAATCCACAGGGAGATTAGCTGCTATTGGGAGTTATGATATTAGCTTGATGACAAAATTGAGGGAAATGAGGATGCAGTTGAGTATCAGTGATAGAGGAGTACTGATGGAAAATATGAAAGTACAATCTTCTATTATTGATCGCTTATTACAGATGTAGAGTAGAGATGAAGGGATAGAGAAGATCAGACAGGAAATATTGAGTGGGAGGCCGATTGGGTTTAGAATTAGAGAAGATGGTACGGTGGTATTGGGACATAGAGTTTGTGTTCCCAATGATGTTGAGATGAGAAATGAGATACTAAGAGAGGCTCATAATTCTATGTATTCTACGCACCCGGGTAATAATAAGATGTACAGGGGGTTTAGACAGAATTATTGGTGGTCAGGGATGAAGAAGGATGTAGCTGAGTATATTTCTAGATGTTTGATTTGTCAACAGGTGAAGTATGAGAATAAACATCCAACATGTTTATTACAATCTCTTCCAGTACCTGAATGGCCATGGGAGAATGTAAGTATGGATTTTTTTTTATGGTTTTCCCCGTACCCAGAGAGGTCATGATGTTGTATGGGTTATAGTGATAGAATTTCTAAGTCTTTGTATTCCTTCCTATTAAGATTACCCGGAGTCTTGAAAAGTTGGCTAAGTCGTATGCAGAGGAGATTATGAAATTACATGGAGTACCTCTGACAATTGTATCAGATAGAGATTCTAGATTTACTTCTAGATTTTGGAGGGGTTTTAAAAAAGCTATGGGTACGCAATTGCAATTTAGTACAACTTTTCATCCTCAAACTGATGGGTTGACATAGAGAATCACTAGAATACTAGAAGATATGCTTAGAGCAAGTGTATTGAGTTTTTCTGTGAGCTGAGATGCTTATTTACCTTTGACTGAGTTTGCATACAATAATCAGTATTAAACTAGTATTGGGAGGACACTATTTAAGACTTTATATTGTAGAAGGTGCAGAACTTTAGTATGTTGGGAAAAAGTTGGAGAAAAAATATATTTGGTCCAAAAATGATAGATTTGACCATTGAGAGGATCAAACTGGTTCGAGAAAACCTTAGAGCAGCATAAAACAGATAGAAGGGATATGTTGATAATAGAAGACTACCTCTTGAGTTTCAGGTGGGTGATTGGGTGTTTTTGAAAATATTTCCATGGAAGGGTGTGTTGAGATTTAAAAAGAAAGGAAAGTTGAGTCCGAGATTTGTGGGGCCATATGAAGTAATTGAAAGAGTTGGACTAGTAGCATACAGATTGGATTTGCCTCCAGAGTTAAAGAAATTACACAATGTGTTTCATGTTTCACTTTTGAGAAAGTGTTTACATGATGAATCCCATAGTATTCCGAATCAGGCTGTAGAACTTTAGGAAGATTTGACCTTGATGCAATTACCAGTCAGAATTATAGACATAAAGGAACAAGTCTTGCATAATAAAGTTATTCTTTTTATTAAAGTATTATGGCAGAACAAAGATGTTGAAGAAATTACATGGGATCATAAGGCAAGAATGAGGAAAGAGTACCCCCAGCTTTTTCATGAGTTAAATAAGAAAATTTCATGGACAAAATTTTTATAAGGTGGGTAGAATTGTAATACCCTTGTTCCTTAAGTAAGGGTAAAGAAGTAATTTAATAAATATTACATGGAATTAAATAGTATATACATGAAAGATTTACTATTCAATAAAATAATTCTTTTGACAAAAACAAAGGCAGGACCAACACCTAGACATCTAGGTGTTGGTTGCCTAACATGCATACTTGCATGTTAGATAATTAGGGTATGTATATGAAGAATAATAGAATGGTTTTGAATATAAAACAAAAGTATTAAGCTTTGGTTAATCTATTAAAATTTAGCTTCTCTCTTTTAAATTGCTCTTTTTCTTTAAACACACGGGGACTCAAAGAAACGTTGAAAGATTGAAATTTTGAAGAAGTTTATGGGAAAATTTTAAAGAGATTCGAGGGAAGTTTTAAGAAAAACAAAATATCTATTGAACTCCCATTATTAACCAGGATTCGCTCCATGTTGTAATTTGAAATAACTAGAGTGACGACTATGGCGTCATCGTGGGGCGTTTGCAACCCTTCTAAGTCATCATCAGTAAAAATAAATCACCTGACCAGACTTAACCCTCTTAAGGGATCCGCAAAAGGAAGTTACTGATCGAGCATAAGCTTTCTTGGCTTGCAGTGATTGTCCCCTAGCTACTGGTCCTCCAAAGATCGTTTTGATTGTGTTGGTTACTATAGTAGTGTTGTCTCTACTATTTTGACGATGCTTGTCATCTTGACCATTTCTCCTCGGAATCTACCTAGGACTCCGTCTAAGGGTCCACTCAGAGCTTTACTTAGTTGTGCACTCAAAACTTTGCCTGAATGCACGTCCAAGACTCCGTCTTAGTCGATCTTCATCACCACCAAACGGTCGGGGCCCAATGGATTCATTCAACTATCCTTGGCAGATAAAAGATTTAATCTGGATTTTCAATGCATGGCACTCTTCGGTGTCATGCCCATGATCTCAGTGGAAGTGGCACAATCTGGGTTTGTTTTTGTTTTTACTAGTGTATAGAGGCTTTGAGGTCTAGCAGAGGAAATCACGGTCACTGACATTCGTCAATGTATTTGTCTTGGGTGCATTAAGAGGAGTGTAACTGTTGAACATGCGAGTTGTCTTCACACTACCCTTTTGGTGGAGTTTCTTTTGTGGGTTGTCTTTCGACTCGACAATTTTCTTCTTTCAATTCTCCCTTCTTTTTTCTCTTTCTTTTCCAGAATGCCTGATCCTTTTTAGCAAGTATGTACTCCTCAGCTCGGGTGAGAATTTCATTTATATCCTTGGCTAGGTGCCTAGTGAGTTTGGAGCTGAAGGTCCTTGACCTGAGTCTGTTCTTGAAGGAAAGCATCTGGACCATGGGATCGAGGTTGGGAAATTCCTATGCTATGGTGTTGAATCTCGACATATACTCCTAAAGCCTCTCTCATTTGTGCTAAATGATGCTAAAAAAAGCTTTCTGAGGTCTTTCGTATTCCTTTGCTACTAAGAAAGTGTTTAGCGAAGGTGAGATTGAGATCTTTGAAAGAATTAATGCTCTCTGGTTTGAGGTGAGAATATCATTGCTGGCAGCTTTCTCGAGTGTCAAGGGAAAGGCTCGATACAGGACTGCATCTGGGTGACGATGCAACAAATGGTTGTTTTGTAATTCTAGATGTGGTCAGTAGGGCCTGTGGTGCCATCATATGCCTTGATGATAGGAATTCTGAAGTGTTCAGAGAGAGGAGCATCAAGGATATCTAGTGTAAAGGGAGGATCTTAGGATTTGAGCTCGTCCAGGATGTTAGTACCTCTTCCTTTGAAGGCTTCACTTATTCTTCTATCCATCTCCTCAAGCTTCATATCCAAGTCAGTGTAATTTTTGGAGACGAAATAACCTTAGGATTTCCCTTCATGGTTTGGGGTAGACCCTATAGTGGATTTGGTGTGCGCTTGGAGGCTAGAGTTCTAGTGCCTCATTGGTCGAGGGCTTTGCTAAGATGATTAGAGCTGAGGGGGAGAAGCTTGTCCCCAAAGTTTAGCGGCTAAGTCTGCCACTAGCTAAATGAGTTCCATAAATTATCCCTATGACTGGAGCATCTAGATTCTATTGTACCAAGGCTTCCAGATTACCTTGGGCCTCGTTAATTGGTAGGTTAGCTTGGGAATACTAGGTTGGCTAGGACTGTCCATCCAATGAATAACTAGGGTATTGATCGAAAGTGATATATTCTTGGATAGTTAGGAGTTCAAAACCAATGCGTTAATCGCGACTACTGGCTTGGGTGGTGGCCATGGTGGAAGTAGTGGTGGTGTTTTTGGTAGAGTTCTTAGGTGGTATCTTGACAAATGAGTTTTCTTTCTAAAGATTTCCTCCAGATGACGCCTGTTGAGTAGATCAAGAGAGGGTGAATTGAATCTATAAAATTCAACCGTGATTAGCAAAAATCAATTAATAAGGAACAATTAGATGCAATAAAAAGGATAGAGATAATGAAAAGAGAAAAAACAAGGGACAAGGAATTTATAGTGGTTCGGCGATGAGCCTACATCCACTTCTTCAGTAGCCTTCCGGTCTACTGAGTTTCACTAGAATCACCAAATCACCAAATACACTTGCTTGAGTTTTCATGTACTAAGCTGACTTTTACACTGACTACTCTCAGACTCGATCTCTCAATTTTTCTCACAACTCTCAACATAGACTAATCTCTCAATAAGAAACAGATTACAATAAACACTTTTTGCTAGTTCTCTTTGTATATTTTCTACACAAATGAAACAACAATTTATAAGCTCCATCAAAGTCTTCAGAAAAGGAAATCTGAAATTTTCACCTCTGATAGCCTTTGAAATCTCTAGAAAATTTGCTCTTCAAAATCTCCTTTGATTGTGTCTTGATGCCTTTTATAACTTATCTGACTATTGTGTAACGAACTTCTTCGGTCGACTAAAAATTAAGTAGGCTGGGCCTTCTCTTTAGTGGTCGACTGGCTCTGTTGGTAGTCAACTCACTGGTCGACTAGTTCCTCTGCTGGTGGTCAATTGGTTCCTCTGCTGGTCGACTGGTTCCTCTGACGTGTCTGTAACTTTTGTCCTTTACTTCCTTGGATTCTGCACTAACTTTCCAAATACATAATCTAAATCTACCAAAAATATATTTGAGTTTGTAATTGAAGTATATGTCCTTAATAGAATTTATTTTAATAACCTACACACTTAGATAAATTCATCGATAAATAACACAAGGTTTTGCTATATCAAAACATACCAAGAGATGTAAACATAAAATATCCTAACAATCTCCACCTTTTTGATATAGACAAAACAAAAAATAAAAACATGTGCATCATAATAAAAGCAATTGGAAACAGAAATATCTAGACTATGAAGTATAACATATTTCTCCCTTTTTTTGTCTAAAAAAAAAATTTAAAGTGATAAGAAGCTCCCCCTTAACACGTGGAAACAAGAATTGGCATTAAATAATCATAAAATTTTAAGCATAACTAATATGATACCCAAATAGAAACAATAGAAAATAAAGTCCAGTAGTTTGAACAACATAAGACCAAGAGAAACTAAGGAACACCATCTGAAGCATAAGGGTCAATTAGGGCAACAAGGGGCTCAGGAAAACCTGACCAATCTGAAAACCTATCAAACACGTTTGTAGAGTGAATCTCATCCATCATGGCACCAAAGCTAGTACGAGTATCTTCCTCCAAAGTATCAAGGCGAGAGTTCACCCGATACAACTCGTTTAAAATTTGGTAGAGCCGGAGGTCTAGAGAGGAGGACAAGGATGATGAGTTGCACCACGACGCCGGGACATGCGGGTCTCTTGTGCTTGACTGGTACAGAGCTTGGTTGTAGTGTCATAATGAAACCCCATAAGATTGATCACCTTTTTGCCATACTAGTTCGGTTCAAAAAGCTGAGCGCAGGTTTCACCACAAACGCTGATATGAAAATGATAGAATATTTTTGTCAAAAAAGTGGCATAGCACAAATGTAAATGTCCTTCACCTGCAATGATATGATGAATGTGCTGAAAAATGATGAACGATAGATTGGTTGGGATTCGTTTGACTAGGAGCTATGTGATAAGAATGTTAGCATGAGAAAGAAAATTCCTGGGGACAGTGCGAGGTACAATCGCATAACCCAATAGACGGCTTAGAAGACAATTGATAGGAGTAAGAATATGACTAACAATCAATGAGAGATTTGAGAGATCTTTAGGACCAGAGAGAAGCTTGATAGCACCATCAACTGAAAAATCGAGAATGTTGGGATAGAACCTGTTGACCAAAAAATATTATTCTCCACCAGAGCGAACTCCCAAAATATTTGCGAGTAGTTCAAAAGAAACATGATAGTCTTGCCTATTCATTGTGAATTTGAGTTCATCTGTTGATACGAACTTGACAATTGCAAAGAACACTTTGATCATATTGGGAAAGAAAGGTAAGTTGATGGAAAAATTAGAGGTCCAACCTTGATGATAAAAAAAAGGGCAGATGGGGAGATTCACTGAGTTAAAATAGTCAAAATCCACAAGTTTGGAGGGAGTGATATTTATTTTGGAAAGTTTTTGAAAATTTTCTCACTGGGTGTAGTCATGGTAGTAGAAGAACTGAGTGTAGAGAGAAAGATGGCACACATTATAAAAGGGTGGTAGTCGAGGTGATGAATGAGGCGGTTGTGAGGCTAGAAGAGATGAGGGAGGAGACTAAACGATATTTAGAGGGTTTTGTCGGTAGCGACGACTGATGGGAACGTCATCATCAGAGCCGAACTAATGGTAGGAGGAAGAGCCACGACGATCTACGGAGGAGTGGTGGAGAGAAAGTTTGAGGTAGTGAGAGAGGACGAAACCCTAATGGAAAGAGAAATAGTGTTAAATGTCGAATACGACAAAAACATGAAGGATGACGTATGTAAATAGGCAAATGACCCCACTAGTCGGCTACTTAGTCGACAGCCTGAGGGACTAGGTGACTGCCTGAGGGACTAGTTGACTACTTAGTTGACTTCTTGAGACCTTACTAGTTCACAAAGCAATTGATAAGCTTGAAAAAATTCACTTGAGATTACACATTCCAAGAACTAAACGTAGATGAACAAAGGTATCTTCACAAAGTGGTTTTGTGAAAATATTTGCTAATCGGTGTCCAA
Organism: Bretschneidera sinensis; assembly: GCA_023935145.1. NCBI lineage: Eukaryota > Viridiplantae > Streptophyta > Magnoliopsida > Brassicales > Akaniaceae > Bretschneidera > Bretschneidera sinensis. The sequence goes on from CM043702.1 coordinate 108,427,198, forward strand.
TGTCTACAAAATTTACGATAACAATCCCCATTCTCGACATGATCGTGAATGAAATGGTGCCTAATTTATATGTGTTTAGCCTTAGAGTGATGAACAAGATTTTTTGTTAAATAGATAGTGCCAGTGTTATCATAATAAATAAGGATCTTAAAAAATTCAAATCTATAGTCTAGGAGTTGTTGTTTGATAAGTGTAATTTTTACATGTTTTTTATTACTCTTTTACTTATTAAAATTGTTAACTTTCCTTTATTTCTTTTGATTTTATTTTATTTTCTAGTGTTTGAAGGAATGAGAAGGTTTATTGAAAAAGAAGATTGATTCCTGAAAAGCCGACTAACATTGGCACGGGTCAAGCAGCCAAGAAGATTAACGGACTAGACCAAGACAGGTAGCGGGATGAGCCAAGCAAGCCTTGCACAAACGGGCTAGCATTGTAGGATGAAAGTGGCCCATGTTGATGACCCAATCTAGTGTGCAGATTGACCAAGTCAATCAACATGTGCAAAAGGTGGATAACTTTTAGTGGGTGGTTAGTTGATGAGTGGATAAGATCAAAGAGTCATGATCAGATGGTGCTCCTAAAACCTAGCAGTTGGGGTTATCAGCTGGTGGCTATAAATAACCAAGGCATTTTCATTCATTGAGGGATTCAAGGGGGAGATCTCAAGGAAGAGTGAGAGCAAAAGTTAGAAGAGAATGAAGGCGATTGCCAAGTCTCAATGGAGAGAGATCTTCCACAATGTTGAATGCTTTATCAACTTATTTCAAGTAAAAGAGTTTTATTCTCTTCTCTTTAGTTTTCTTTTGATGCATTCTAATAAGAACATGGTTGATTTCAGATTTATTATGAACTTATTTTATTATTCTAGGGCTTTGATGTAGTGTTGTGAGTTTTAAATTACTCGTAAGTGCACGAGTCGTTTGCAATATAGTGTTGTGCAAGTGCGAGGTCGAATCCACAAGGAATTGCGTTGTGAAAATATATTTTTATCTAAACTAACCCTATTTTAATTTAGTTCCGAATTTTGGATTGTATCTTGCAAAGAAATATAAACTAAACTAAATTGATTTAAAAACAACTGATAAAAACACTAAGGTTTTCTGAATCCACCCCACCAAAGTAAAGAATATATCTTCATGTTCTATATAAAAATAATCTATCAAATTATTCCATGAATCCACCATTATACAAATCACGGGGAATACCTAAACTAAACCAAAACCATCCAACGTATCCGTTTAATTCACAAATCACAATGGATATCCAATCTAATTTGATTGATCTGCCGTTTCCGACAGATGAAACACAAGGAATATCCAATTTAACAATTTGAAAACAATCAATCATAAGAGTTTACTCAAACAATTGAAATAGAACATTTATACTAAAAATATCAGAATTGTACAAACATATCTGAAAATATAATGTTAAACAATGGCGAGGCTTCATCTTCAACCTTAGATGAAGATTTTAGCCTTGCATAATTATGAACATAATTTTCAAAATTACAGTTCTAAACATTTAAACTTTAAAACTTAAAATATATTAAAACTAACAATACATGGATAGAGAGATTTCACTCACAGTTTTCGTGCGGCGCTTCCCCTCTTGGTAGTAAAGCCTTCGAAATCCACCAGAATGCTAGCAGATGTCTTTCAGATATGCAGGTATTATATCATACAACTTACATAAATAGACATATGTATATATATACGCAACTATATAAGTATATTTTTATTTCTAATTTCATATTTAATTTAAAGAATGGCTTTAATTACTAGTATCGTCATCTCCTTATAAGTATTTAACTTATTATTTTTGTTTTAAGTTATTATCTTTACTAGGAGTAAGGTGTCACTCACCCTGAAATCGTGAATCAGCTCTTTTCCCTTAGGACGCTACTCAAGTTCGCCTAAAGAATACATCGTTTATAATCAACCAACGAGATGTTTTGAAACACATATCAATTACTCAAGTCAAGGACTAAGAAACCAAAGTCATCAAATTATTTCATCACATTATCCTTAAGGACTTATGTTTGAAAGAAGTAAGAGAAGTTGTTGTAAAACTCTAAAAATAGGGCTCTATAGTCGATTCCCTTCTTGCACAGTCGACTATGAAAGTCCTAAAAGGTTTTCATAGCCAACTGTCTGACTTCACAATCAACTGTGGGAATCTTAAGGAGAAAGCATACTTGGCTATCTAATCCCACAATTAACTGTGCTAAGGACCTAAAGCCTTTGACCATTTCACAGTCGACTGTCCAATCGTGACAGTCCACTAACTTGAAGCCCAAAATTTGCACAAAAAACCTATTTTTTTTTTCATTTACAAAACCCTTTGATCCTTCAAAAAACTTCAAACCCTTTTAAAACTAAGATTTCTTCAGCTTTAAGTCAAGATATAACATTACCTATAGCAAAAATCTCAAGTTAAACTCCTCAAATCATCAAACCTACCTAAAAACCCATTTTTGAAACCTAACTTGTTTTCCTCCAATTTTTTCACAAAAGCTCTTGAAAACTCAAGAAATTGAAACTCAATTTCATATATTTAAGTTGGAAGAACAAGAAAATATGAAAGGAAAACCTTTTTCTTGAAATCTCTTCTCCAAACTTTTCCTCGAAGGATTTACACTTTAATGAAACCTTGAACTAAAAATGTAAAACATCAAACTTAATGTTGGTATTTATCTAAGGTTTAAACATGTCTAAAAATGGTTCAAATATGGTTAAAGTCTAAAGCAAGGTTGGAATATTAAAACACAACAAGTTAAAGGACTGCACATAAGTGTGTGCATCACTTTGGAGCAAGGTAAAGGTAGGCACACTAGTGTGTGCGCTTCAGCACACAATCTGGAAAAGGAGTGCGCACTGCTGTGTGAAGGGCAGCATCAGTGTGTGCTGTGCCCCTCCCTCACCAGCACCATGCCGCCCAGTAAGAGAGGTGCTGGAAGAAGGCTAGCATTGCACTGCTCCTCCACCAGCGCTGCACCACCCAAAAAGTGTGCAAAGGGACTCTGCCCAGAGCCGCACCGCCCCCTGTTCAGCGCCTAGGCGCTAGGCAAACTGAAGCACACTTAGACAGCTTGCTTGAACCTCCTCTTAGGTGTATGGATGCAAGGTTAAAATGCACAGCACCACTTAGGATTGATGGAGGGCCATGGTTAAGTGGTCATCAAGATCTAAGGGTGAGGATTGACTCTCAAGAATGGGCAAGAAGTTAGTGCACTATATAAAGGGTCACCTAGCTTCATTCTCATCATGAATTACATTGTGACATTTTTTGAGATCAATTGTAAAGAGTGACATACAAGAGAGAATTGTGTAAGAGTGCAAAGACACAAACACAAGGGACTCGTTGTAGTGGGGCTGGTTGTAAAGAGAGAGGAGTCTAGATTAGATAGAGAGCATTGTTAGTTCTTATCTTCTTCCTTTCTTCTCTTCTTGGTTTCTTAAAGAACTTGAGGTTTCTTGGAGAAGGTTGCCAGAACTGTAAAGAACCATTGATTTAGTGCAGAGAGTTCTGAGGAACTCACGGGGACGTAGGCACATTGTCGAACCTCGATAACAAATTGCTTGTCTTCTTTCTTTCTTTGATTTTTTGTTCCTGTTTTCAATTCCAAATCTTTACAAGTCATTCTAGACTTGAGTGTTTAGAAGATCACCACCTGTGCATCTTGCCAAGGTGATTTCCAATAGTGGTATCAGAGCTTGCACAGCTGGGTATCAGAGCAAGAACAAGAAGGTGACAGAGCCAAGACTCCAAGAATCAAAGATCAACTTCTTGGGTGATTCAAGAACGGTGTAAAGATCAAGATCTGATAATGTTCTTGAGGGTGATTCAAGAATGGTGTTAAGATCCATCTTCGATCGTGTTCTTGAGGTTGAAGAAAGCATTTATGGGTATTGCATAAATCTGGGATCTTGTCCGCAAAGATGGCTTCAAATTTCTGTGTTGAGAAGTTTGATGGAAAGGGAGACTTTGCCCTTTGGAAGCAGAAGATCAAGGCTGTTCTAATGCAACAAAAAGTGGACTTGACTATTGAAGAAGATGATGCTTTTCCAGCAAATGTCTCGAAGGACTAGTGGGTTGAGATGAAGAAGATGACTTACAACACCATTGTCTTGCACATATCGGATAGTGTCACAAGGGACTGCGGAGACTCGGAAGATCCAGCTGTCATATGGAAGAAAGTAGATGAGTTATTTCTTACCAAAACTCTCCCTAACAAAATTTATCTTTTTAAAAGAATCTTTGCTTTTAAAATGGATCCTAGTAAAGAGTTGCAAGATAATCTTGATGTCTTTAATAAGCTAGTTCAAGATTTGAATAGCTGTAGCATTACTTTTCCGGATGAACAATTGGCTGTCATTTTGTTAAATTCTCTTCCTTATTGCTTTGATAAATTGATTAATGCTATTGAGTATGGAAGGGATACTTTAACGAAGGAGATTGTGATCAATACCAAAAGGGCACATGACTTCAAAGCCAAGATGAAAGAGACATCAAGTAGAGATGAGCTATTCGTAAGAGGAAGGCCAACAACTCGAAATGGCAGTAGCACTCATGGCAACTACTAGGAGAAATCAAGAGGTGGAGTGCAGAACCATGGGAGATCTCATTCCAAGACAAGACTTAGAGGAGGAAGGAGATACTTCTACTGCAACAAGGAGGGCCATTTTAAGAAAGATTGCAAGAAGAGGATATGGGATGAGAGGAGAAGCCATGCCAACAATGGAGAGGCTTCGGTTGCCAAGGGAGAACAACAAGATGATGTTCTTGTTGTGTGCTCAAATGTGAGCAGGAGGCAAGGCAATGGAAAGTGGATTCTGGATTCCAGGTGCACTTATCACATGTGCCCTCACAAGGAATGATTCAAGAATTTCAAGGAGATCAGTGATGGAAGGGTCTTCTTGGGGAACGACAATTCTTGCCAAGTGAGGGGGATTGGAGACATCCAATTGAGGATGTTTGATGGAGTCACAAGGCTGCTACGAAATGTGAGTTATCTTCTAGATTTGAAGAGAAATTTGATCTCATTAGGGCAACTGGATTCCATGGGGTATACATGCAAAGTAGAGGGAGGAAAGATCAAGGTGGCCAAGGGATCTTTGGTAGTGATCAAGGCAGTAAGAAACGATGGACTTTATGAGATGATCGGAGAGACATAAATCAATGATTAAGCAGCAAGCTTGATAGCTAAGATGGATAGGGCAGCCCTTTGGCACACTCACTTGGGACACATGAGTGAAAAGGGCCTACAAGTTCTTAGCAAGGATGGTCTACTTGGTGGTGACAAAGTAGAGAAACTGGATTTCTGTAAGAGTTGCATTCTTGGGAAGCAACACCGGGTCAGCTTCAACACCGGAGTGCACAAGTCTAAGGGGATTCTTGACTACTTTCATTTGAATCTTTGGGGACTAGCAAGAACACCAACACAGGGAGGTAACTTTTACTTTCTGTCTTTAATTGATGATTATTCCAGAAGAATGTGGGTTTATTTACTTAGAAATAAATCAGATGCCTTAGATAAATTTGTTGTGTGGAAGAAGTTGCTGGAAACTCAAACGGGTAGGGTAGTTAAGGCTTTACGAACCGATAATGGCTTAGAATTTTGTAATAAGGATTTTGATAAATTCTGTGAATTAAATGGCATTCTAAGACATAGAACGGTTGTAAAAATACCTCAGCAAAATGGAGTTGCTGAGAGGATGAATAGAACCGTTATGGAAAAGGTTAGGTGCATGTTAATAGGATCTGGTTTACCAAAATATTTTTGGGGAGAAGCTGTGGCTATAGCTGCATACTTGGTAAATAGATCACCCTCTAGAGCTTTAGAGCTCAAGACTCCCATGGAGATGTGGAGTGGGAAACGCCCTGAATTAAGCAACCTTAGGACTTTTGGATGTGCTGCATATGCACATCAAAAGGAGGATAAACTTAGCCCAAGATCTAGAAAATGTGTATTTCTAGGATATGGTGATGGGGTTAAGGGATATAGGTTGTGGTCCTTAGAAAAGAAAGGCATGAAACTCATTATAAGTAGGGATGTTATTTTTAATGAATTGTTATTTCCCTACTTGGAGAAAACTAACCTTGCAGGGACTAGTGAGCAAACCAATCCAGAAATTGTGGAGCATCTCATCAAGGAGAGTTCGGTTCAGGTAGAACATGAAAGGCAAGAGGGTTCGGACTAGGTAAAGCCCTTGAATGAAGGCCAAGCTCAAGAAACTCAAGAAGAGGCTGAACAAAAAGAGGTTGATGCAGCAAGTCATAATGACTACCAGCTCACAAGAGACAGGGAAAGGAGGGTGGTTAGACAACCTTTGAGATATGGGTTTGCGGATGCTAATATAGCAGCTCCTCGGATTGAAGGAGAGGTTGAACCAGAAACTTACACGGATGCTAGGGAGTGTAAGGATTTGTCAAAGTGGCAGCTGGCTATGGAGGAAGAAATGGATTCTTTGATGAAGAACAACTCTTGGGAGTTGGTGCCCAAACCTGAAAAACAGAGAGTTATGGATTGTAGATATCTCTACAAGATTAAAGAAGGGAATACTCCAGGGGATGAAGTCCAGTATAAAGCTAAGCTGGTGGCAAAAAGGGTCACACAAAAAAAAGGCATAGATTTCATCGAAATCTTCTCACTGGTTGTGAAGTACAAGACGATATGGATAGTAACAGCATTGGTGGTCCAATTTGATTGGGAAATCGAGCAAATGGATGTGAAGATAGTGTTCTTACATGGAGAGCTTGATGAGACCATTTTCATGAGGCAACCCGAAGGCTATGAGGAAGGAAGGCAGAGAGAGTTGGTGTGCAAATTGAAGAAATCTCTCTATGGCCTGAAGCAATCACCTCGGCAATGGAATAAGAGGTTTGATTCCTTTGTAATCAGCTTGGGTTTCATAAGGAGCTACTATGATTCATGCTTGTACTATAAGGGGCAAAAGGTTGAGGAAGTGGTGATCATCCTCATCTATGTTGATGACATGTTACTGGTTGGGAGCAGTCCCCTACTCTAGTACGGTTGGTTCTGTTATGTTCACCATGGTTAGCACTAGACCTGACATTGCTCATGCAATGAGTGTTCTCAGTAGGTTTATGAGTAATCCCATAAAGGAGCATTGGCTTGAGATGAAATGGTTGCTGAGGTACTTGAAGGGAAGCCCAGAAGTAGGGCTGGTTTATGAGAAGAGGGGTAAGACCATCTACCTTGAGGGTTTTGTGGATTCGGACTATGGAGCAGACCAGGATAAAAAGAGATTGATTACCTCCTACTTCTTCAACTTAAATGGATGTTGTGTAAGTTGGAAGGCTCAGTTGCAGCCAGTAGTAGCACTCTCAACAACCGAGGCTGAGAACATAGCGGCTACGGAGGCCATTAAGGAAGTTATGTGGTGCAAAGGGTTGCTGGAAGAGTTAAAGGTACTGGAGGAGTAGGTTGTGGTGTTTTCGGATAGTCAAAGTGCACTACACTTGTGTAAGAATCCGGTATTCCATGAGAGGACAAAGCACATGGATGTTCGGTATCATTTCATTCAGGAAAATGTTACGAAAGGATGCATCCATGTGGACAAGGTAGACACGGAAGAAAATCTTATGGATTTGTGTACTAAAGTTCTATATCTAAGTAAGTTCAATCATTGCCTTGGACTACTTAGGATTGGAGTTGGTTAATTGATGACTCAAGATGAGTTTGGATCCCAAAGCTCTGTGCACAATGGTTCGGGTTTAAACACTTAGACAAAGGTAGAGATTGTTGGTATTTGTCTAAGGTTTAAACATGTCTAAACATGGTTCAAAGATGGTTAAAGTCTAAAATAAGGTTGGAAGATTAAAATAAAGCAAGTTAAAGGACTGCACACAAGTGTATGCATCACTTTGGAGCAAGGTAAAGGTAGGCACACTAGTGTGTGCGCTTCAGCACACAATATAGAAAAGGTATGCGCACTGCTGTGTGAAGGGCAGCATCAGTGTGCGCCATGCCTCTCCCTCACCAGCACCGTGCCACCCAGCAAGAGAGGTGCTGGAAGAAAGCCAGTGCCGCACCGCTCCTCCACCAGCGCCGCACCGCCCAGAAAGTGTGCAAAGGGACTCTGCCCAGCGCCGTACCACCCCCTATTCAGCGCCGAGGCGCTAAGCAAACTGAAGCACACTTGGACGGCTTACTTGAACCTCCTCTTAGGTGTGTGGATGCAAGGTTAAAATGCACAGCACAACTTAGGATTGATGGACGGCCATGGTTAAGTAGTCATCAAGATCTAAGGGTGAGGATTGACTCTCAAGAAAGGACAAGAAGTTGGTGCACTGTATAAAGGGTCACCTATCTTCATTCTCATCATGAATTACATTGTGACATTATTTGAGATCAATTGTAAAGAGTGACATACAAGAGAGAATTGTGTAAGAGTGCAAAGACACAAACATAAGAGGGACTCATTGTAGTGAGGCTGGTTGTAAAGAGAGAGGAGTCTAGATTAGATAGAGAGCATTGTTAATTCTTATCTTCTTCCTTTCTTCTCTTCTTGGTTTCTTCAAGAACTCGAGGTTTCTTGGAGAAGGTTGCTGTAATTGTAAAGAACCATTGATTTAGTGCAGAGAGTTTGAAGGAACTCACGGGGACGTAGGCACATTGCCGAACCTCGATAACAAATTGCTTGTCTTCTTCCTTTCTTTGATTTTCTGTTCCTGTTTTCGATTCCAAATCTTTACAAGTCATTCTAGACTTGGGTGTTTTGAAGATCACCACCTGGGCATCTTGTCAAGGTGATTTCCAACACTTAAGAATATAAGAAAAGGAAGAAAGAAATCTTACTTAAGATTGAGCATTTGAATCTCACCCAAAGATGAAAGTAAGAAGAAGAGAGGAAGTGAAAAATAGAATTCTCAGGAAACTTGGAGAAGAGAGCCAAAAATGTGGTCTCTTCTTCCACTTTCACCTCTTTTATACCCAACAAGAACCTAAAAATACTATTATAACCTTCCCCTTTAAATTTATTTATATTACTCTCCTTCATCCTCACACTCTTATAAGTTTTAGGCTAAGTCCCAAGATCTTTGCTTCTTTTATAAAGTTTCCTCACATGATAAACCCAATCTCCAATACTAGATACTCTACATTACAGATACAACAATAATTCTTTCTAAACAGACAACTAAAATAAATAAATGATGAAAACATTAAAATAAAAAATTATATCGTATAGCTTCATATTCTCAACTACACTACTTAATTATCTACTTTTTATATAAAAAAAAATTCTTTGGTATAATTTAAATTTTTATCTCAATAATAATTTGAGTTTTTTTCTATATTGTTTCCAACCAACCATCTAATTTCTGGATTTACCTAACATATTATTTTGCAATGTTTACTTTTCTATCGATTACTTATTCTTATATTTTATTATTTCTCCTCCATTAATCCTTCCAATTATCCAATTAGCTTCTCAAATCATACTTTCTTTAAATATTTAAAGCTTGTAAATTCAATTCCTTTTATATCTTTTATTTTTTCTTGTATTCCAAAATTTAGTTTCTCACCACCCCAAACTCCTCTCTGAATCTTTTTAATTTTATCTTGACTTTATACTTCTTGGATTTTAATCTGTGGCACAACTTTATTCATTTCCTCTTATTAATTAGTAACTTCTTCCCCAACTAGATAAGATACTCAGATTCCATTCACAATATTACCAAAAATTTCGTACTCAGTTTAATTTAGTTCTTTAATCAACTCCTCAATTAATTCACTTCACAGTTCTAAATTCACCTATGTAAGAGAAATATTCATTAAGCCCTATACAATTCAACTTCCCAATTACTAAAAAAAAAAAAAATCTAACATCGTTCAATTCTTTTAATCTATTTAGTAATTTATTCTTTTTGGCTCAATGTAACTCTTAGTTCTAATCCAAATTCCCCATTTATTATTTCCATTTGACTCAAATTTATCCATTTCTCACAAAGGTATGTTCACCGATAAATTCATATAACTCCTAGTTATAGTAATAACATTTATGTACTTTATTCACCCCTACAACCCCAATTTTTTTATTAGTCTCTCCTTAATTCAATTATGTGTATATCAATCCATTCCATAACATCACTAGGTATTAGTGATATGTGCCAAATATTGCATATTTTAGCCCCTTAATTTACATTAGTTAGCTTAGGAATTTGTTATTTTGAGTTGTTTTCGTTGTTTTACAGGTTTACGAGCACTCGGAAAGGAGTTTCACTAAAATTGCTAGAATTGTCTGTACAGATCAGTCATTTTTGTGGATTTTACTGTATTGATTCAGGAAGAACCAGGAGATGAGCCATATATGCTTTGAAGATCCAGATGTCTATTTTCTGAGGAATTTTATGGCTCATAAAAATAACTTCTCTAGAGAATGTTATGGCAGTTTTAGTAGACAAAGGTCAGGATGTGTGTGATTTCAGCGTGGCAGATCAGTCATTTTTGTGGATTTTACTGTATTGATTCAGGATGAACAAAGAGATGAGCCATATATACTTGGAAAGATCTGAATGTCTATTTTATGAGGAATTTTACGGCTCATAAAAATGATTTTTCTAGAGAACGTTATGGCAGTTTTAGTAGACAAAGGTCAGGCAGTGCACCATGCTGCGCTCGAGTGCACAAGACTGTGATCGAGCGCACTCGGGCAGTATCCCACATCGAATTTGAAACATATTGCACTCTTTAGTTTCCTATAAAAGCCCCACCTCACTAAAGCAATTGGTGTGCAATCTGGAGGACTTCTGCTTGCATTCTGGTGGATCTCGAAGGCTTTGCTACCAAGAGGGGAAGCACCGCCCAACAGCGAGTGGAATTTATCCCAATGTATAGTTAGTTTTAATTTATTTCTTTTTTAGTTTTAAATTTTAATGTTTAGCACTTTTATTGTGAACTTTAGTTTCATAATTATGAGAGGTTAAAATCTTCATCTAAGGTTGAAGATGAAGCCTCGCCATTGTTTGGCATAATATTTTCAGATTTGTTCACACAATTATGATATTTTTAGTATAAATGTTCTGTCCAATTATTTGAGTAAAATCTTATGATTGATTTCTTTTAAATTGTTCAATTGGATATTCCTTGTGTTTCATCTGTCGAATACAACAGATCATTCAAATTAGATTGGATATTTATTGTGATTTTTAAACGGATACATTGGATGGTTTTGGTTTAGTTTGGGTATTTGCTGTGATTTGTATAACGGTGAATTCATAGAATGATTTGATAGATTATTTTTATATAGAACATGAAAATATATGCTTTACTTTGGTGGGGTTGGATTCAGAAACCTTAGTATTTTTATTATTTGTTTTAAATCAATTTAGTTTAGTTTATACTCTTTGCATAATACAACTCAAAATTTGGAACTAGATTAAAATAGGTTTAGTTTAGATAAAAATACATTTTCACAACGCAATTCCCTGTGGATTCGATCTTGCACTTGCACAATACTATATTGCGAATGACTCATGCACTTGCGAGTAATTTAAAACTAACAACAAGTTTTTGGCGCCGTTGTCGAGGAGTTGTTTGGTTTGTGAAATTTTTGTCTGAATTGATTTTATTTTTCTACTAGTTTAGTTAGCATATTTGTTTTATTTTTCTTTTGTAATTTTATTTTAGTTTATTTATTTCTATTGGCAATTGCCCATAAAAAAATAAAATAAAAATTAAAAAAATAACAGCCTTTAGAGGAAACCCTCAAGGATTTCATGAAGATAATCGGCCAATCCATCAGTGAAGTGAGGAGCGCAACAATAGTAAACACCCAAGCGATTGGGTAAAGGAGAGAAGGGAAAGTTCCCTAGTCAACCTGTGCCCAACCCGGAGGAACAATTTGCTGTGGGAAATTCATCGACTTCTACGCACGGACAATAATAAGTGCAATCGATTGCCACATTGAGGTCTGGGAGACAAGTAGACAATCAAGTGGAAGAGAACCTTGCTATGTAGCAAGGGAAAGAAAGTGGCAACAAGGAGAAGAGAGATGCTGAGCCATCTACAACCACACCTATTATTAAGGATCTTCCTGGGGCGTTCATACCTAAAACGCCTTACCCTGAGAGATTACAAGTGCCCAAGAAAGGAGGGCAATCTGAGGACATTGTGGAGGCAAGCTTTGCTTAGTTTGGAGAGGATTTGGATTTGGATAAGCTACTTGAGCAAGCAAATGCTATTTTGGAGTCTACTCCTAGGGAGAGCAGTAAGACAGAGGAGACTGTGGGTGAATAAAGCATTGAGGACCCTCTAGAGGCATGCTTTGCTCAGTTTGGAGAGGATTTGGATTTGGATAAGTTGCTTGAGCAAGCAAATGCTACTTTGGAATCTGCTCCTCAGAAGAGCAATGAGACGAAGGGGACCACAACACCTGAACCCCCCAAGAAGGAACTTAAGCCTTTACTAGACAATCTTAAGTATAAGTTCCTAGGTCCAACAAATTCTTTGCCTATGATTATAGCTTCAGATTTGGTTGAGGCTCAAGAGGAGAAATCAGTGGACATTCTAAGAGAGTACAAGGAAGCTATTGGCTGGACTATTGAGGATATTAGGGGAATCAGCCCCTCGGTGGTGATGCACAAGATATATTTAGAGGACAATGCCAAGCCATCGAGGGAGCCACAAAGAAGGCTCAACCCTACTATGCAAGAGGTTGTGAGGACTGAAGTGATTAAGCTGTTGGATGTAGGGATCATTTATCCAATCTTTGATAGCGAGTGGGTGAGCCCGATTCGTGTCGTACCAAAGCGGGTTGGATTGGCGGTAGTGATGAATAAAGATGACAAGTTGGTTCCAACTCGTGTGCAGTCAGGATGGAGAGTGAGTATAGACTACCGTAAGTTGAATGCTACCATAAGGAATGATCATTTTCCACTACCATTTATTGATCAGATGGTGGAGCGCTTAGCTAGGTATGATTACTAATGTTGGGTCTGGCTGAAGATGTTAAACTTAGCGCTCATGGGAGGCACCCTACAACATCCTTTTTGTTTGTTTATTATTTTACATATTTCTTGTTACTATTTTTCTCTAGTTCGAGTCTTTATTTTTCAGGGACAAAGCGTACTTCAGATCAAGTTTGGGGGTATGCTATGAGCCATACCAGTCAAGATAGTTCTCCATATCCCAGGTCAGCTCTTTCCATATTATTCACACATTGGGGTCAATGTGTAATTTTAGTTTGAGGGTATGGGATACACATTACACACACTTTTTCCTAATTTGTTGTTACTTTTCTTCATTTAAAAAAAATAAAAAGAAAGAAGGTAAATGCATGTTCATGTTATTTTGAAATTTTAGTTGATCTAAACAAATACTGTGATGTGATGTCATTGGTGAGCTTAAAATTGTAAACACATGATTTGATGATAAGTTTTAAAACTTTGTTACTTACTTTAGGCATTTGAGAATTCACATGTTTGATCTAATCTGACACGAGCACATTAGTACAAAATTGTGTGAGGTATGACATGCGATTTCAATGTGTATGTTTCCTTAACTTAACTGAAACTGGATGACTTGTAGGATAAACACTTTGGCATAGAAAAAAAAATATTTATAATGATCATCAATAAACTTTCCACTGAGTAATTGGACCTCTTGCCTCAATAAGCAGTGAGTGTTCACGTCAAAAGGTGGGAATTTTATTCATAATGATCATTGCGAAACTTTCTGCTAAGTAACTAGACCTCTTGCCTCAGTAAGCAGTGAGTGTTCACGTCAAAAGGTGGGAATTTTGCTTGGTAGCATTAAGGCCAGTTTAGTTTCGTAGCCTTTTTTACTCGAGTTAGTAAGTCCTTAGGGGTGTCTTTACACCTAATGCCCTAAAACCATCTGGTTTGGGAGTCGTTGACTCAACACTCGATACGTGGGTCAATTAGAAAGCTTAAGGGAACTAAACATAACAGAGCCTTATAATAAAAAAAATTATAAAAAATAGAATAAAACTATGCCATCGTTGTTCATTCTAATGAGAAATTCTGTGAATCTTGAGACATGGAGACATTGTACATTGAAGTTATTCGGAAACCTCATCTGTACATGCTAATTCACTTTACACTGATTAAAGCTTGTGATGTCTTAGCCTACCTCTTGTAAGTAATTAGGTTTTAAAATTGCTATTCATTGCAAAAATGGGTTATATTTTTTTTTAAGCTTGCCCATGAATGAATATCATGGTTTTGAGTGCTTGTTAAATTTTTGGGTACCATGAGTGATGGACTTATCTTTATGTTCTTTGTTTTTCATTTATTTTTTTATTTTGTTTTGCTAAGGGGCTAGCAAAATGTAAGTTCGGGGGTATTTGATGTGTGCCAAATATTTCATATTTTGGCCCCCTAATTTACATTTATTAGCTTAGAAATTTGTTACTTTGAGTTGTTTTCATTGTTTTACAGGTTTACAAGCACTCGGAAAGGAGTTTCACTAAAATTGCCAGAATTGCCTGTACAAATCAGTCATTTTTGTGGATTTTACTGTATTGATTCAGGAAGAACTAGGAGATGAGTCATATATGCTTTGAAAGATCCAAATGTCTATTTTCTGAGGAATTTTACAACTCATAAAAATGATTTTTCTAGAGAAAGTTATGGCAGTTTTAGTAGACAAAGGTCAGGCTGTGTGTGATTTCAGCGTGGCAGATCAGTCATTTTTGTGGATTTTACTGTATTGATTCAGGAAGAACCAGGAGATGAGCTATATATGCCTGGAAAGATCCAGATGTCTATTTTCTGAAGAATTTTACGGCTCATAAAAATGATTTTTCTAGAGAAAGTTATGGCATGTTTAGTAGACAAAAGTCAGGCAGTGTACCATGCTGCACTCGAGCGCACAAGACTGTGATCGAGCGCACTCGGGCAGTATCCCACATCGAATTTGAAACACATTGCACTCTTGAGTTTCCCTATAAAAGCCCTCACTAAAGTAATTGGTGAGCAATCTGGAGGACTTCTGCTAGCATTCTGGTGGATCTTGAAGGCTTTGCTACCAAGAGGGGAAGCGCCGCCCAACAGCGAGTGGAATTTCTCCCAATATATAGTCAATTTTAATTTATTTCTTTTTAGTTTTAAATTTTAATGTTTAGTACTTTTATTGTGAACTTTAGTTTCATAATTATGAGAGGCTAAAATCTTCATCTAAGGTTGAAGATGAAGCCTTGCTATTGTTTGGCATAATATTTTCAGATTTGTTCATACAATTATGATATTTTTAGTATAAATGTTCTGTTCAATTATTTGAGTAAAATCTTATGATTGATTGCTTTTAAATTGTTCAATTAGATATTCTTTGTGTTTCATTTGCCGGATACAGTGGATCATTCAAATTAGATTGGATATCCAATGTGATTTTTAAACGGATACATTGGATGGTTTTGGTTTAGTTTAGGTATTTGCTGTGATTTGTATAATGGTGGATTCATGGAATGATTTGATAGATTATTTTTATATAGAACATGAAAATATATGTTTTACTTTGGTGGGGTGGATTCAAAAACCTTAGTATTTTTATTATTTGTTTTAAATCAATTTAGCTTAGTTTATACTCTTTGCATAATACAACTCAAAATTTGGAACTAGATTAAAATAGGTTTAGTTTAGATAAAAATATATTTTCACAACGTAATTCCCTATGGATTCGACCTCGCACTTACACAACACTATATTGCAAACAACTCGTGTGCTTGCGAGTAATTTAAAACTCACAACAATTAGATAAACTAGTTCTTCTCATTCACAACTAACAAACTACATTCTATAAGTCTCTTTTCCAACTTTCTCACTAATTGTTGTCTTCATATATATAACTTATTTAATTTGTCTTTAATATCCACTTGAATTCCTCAATAATTTTTATCAACATAAACGTTTCTTTTATTATTAATTATACTTTAAGGTTATTATTCTCCTCATTATTCCATAATCATTTTGTTCCTATATGTGCTTTCCTATATCGAATTTTTTAACTCATTCCCTGTATTATATATTCTATACTTCATGCCAAATCAATATTTCTCTTAGAAAATTCTCAAAGGTATACATACACCTTAGATAATTCTCCACCTCAAAAAATTGTAGGAGTAGTTCCATACATTATCTGTATAGCTATCACAGTTTTACATTAATTGTCTCTAACTTTAACTTCTTAACGAACAAAATTTCCTAAATTCTCAGCCTTCCATTCATTCGTACACATAACATTTCAACTCATATTTAGTGTTTCTCTACAACTTGGATGTCTAGTTCTTTCCTAATACGCCTTTTATATTTATTTCCTTTTTAACCATTCAATCGCTTACATTATCAATAAACTTACTAATTTCATGTAGAGCCTGTCTCCCTATTTTAATCTAATTATTTAGTGGCCTAGCAAATTTAAATGTTTCTATTGGTATTTTGAGACTTTAATAATAACTACAAGGTGAGTTATTTATTCGAGGACTTGTGAGAAGAAAGTTTGACTTGGGGTTTAATTAGAATGTTAAGAGATTTCAAGGGGCAAGGTGTAAACTAGCCATTTTGTTTTGGTAAGTAATATAAATATATAATGATGAGAGAGTTCTTCATTTTTTCAGCTCTTCCATTTTCCTTTCAAGAAAACAGTTACCTTTCCTTTTTTTTTTTCATCTTTTCCCTTTGATTTTGGTGAGTTTCAAGTGCAAATATCTCAAGTAAGTTATCTTTTTTCTTTTCATTTCTCTACTATTCTAGTCAAGATTCTTTAGGTTTTGTTTCAAGATTTTTGAATTCAAATTGTATTCAAGAAAGATTTTAAGAAAAGTTAGTTTTTTTGGTTTGAAGAAAAGAATTTTATGCTTGATTGTGGATTTGAAGACTCTAACTTGTAAAATTTGTTATGGGTAATGTAAAAAATTGATTTAAGGTTTGGAAAACTTGTGTCTCAAAAGGGTTTGAAGTTTTATGAAGGATTGGTTTGGTTTTTAAAAGGAAAAAGACAGTTTTTCTCCCATTTCTGAGCTTCAGACCTCGGGACAGTCGATTGTGAAAGAGGTGGAGAGTTCAAATCATTAACACAGTCGACTGTTCAATTAGACAGTAGACAGTGATTTTCTTTTTGAGAACCCACAGTCACTGCAAAGTTAAACAGTTGACTATGAAACTCTCTAGAAGTCTCATAATCAACTGGGCAAATAAGACTGTCGACTATGTAACCCCACAAAGAAAACAAAGATCATATCAAAGGAAAAAAAGGGTAACGAAAAAAACCACACATATTTAACATACAACTGGCAAATCACAAAGGCACTAAATATAATTTTTATTTTAATAAAAGGTTAAAATTTTGATACCTTTTGTACTTGATTGTTGCACCATTATGATATATATGCTTGGTTTGGTACTTGTTCGATGCTAGGTTCAAATTTTCATTCCTTTGACATTTTCTTGTGTTACCATTATGCTATATATGCCTAGTTTGGTAATGGTTTGTTGCTGAGTTCATTTTTTGATGCTTTTGGCACTTGGTTGTCCTAAAATTATGCTATATTTGTTAGGTTTGGTAATCATTTGGTTCTAGGTCCAAATTTTGATGCCTTTGGCGCTTGCTTATCCTCGAATTATGCTACATATGCTTAGGTTGGTACTAGTTTTCTATTGAGTTCATTTTTCAATACCTTTATACTATATAAGCCTGGTTTGGATCTCATTTGGTGCTAAGTAAAAATTTTGATACCTTTTGCACTTGCTTGTTGCACCATTATGCTATATATATATTTGGTTTGGTACTGGTTTGCTGCTGGGTTCATTTTTTGATGACTTTGTCACTTAATTGTGCTACCATTATGATATATATATATATATATATATATGATTGGTTTGGTATTTTTTTGGTGATAGGTACAAATTTTGATGCCTTTAGAACTTGTTTATGCTACCAATATGCTATATATGCTTGGTTTGGTACTGGTTTGCTGCAGGGGTCATTTTTTGATGTCTTTAGCACTACTTGTGCTACAATTATCCTATGTATGATTTTTTTGCTGTTGGGTTCATTATTTGATCTCATAGGCACTTGCTCGAGCTACCATTATGCTATATATACTTGGTTTAGAGGTCACTTAGCGCTAAGTTCAAATTTTGATGCCTTTGACACTTTTTATGCTACTATTATGCTATATATGCTTAGTTTGATACTGGTTTGCTGCTGGGTTTATTTTTTTTTATGCTTTTTGCATTTACTTATGCTACAAGTATGATATATATGCTTGGTTTGGTACTCGTTTAGTGCTAGTACAAATTTTGATGCCATTATCACTTTTTTGTGCTACCGTTATGGTATATATGCTTGGTTTGATATATGTTTTCTGTTAGGTTCATTTTTTTTTATGTCTTTGGCACTTGGTTGTGCTACCATTTTGCTATATATGCTAGGTTTGGTACTCATTTGGTGCTACGATCAAACTTTGAAGAGTTTGACAATTGCTTGTCCTACAATTATGGTATATATGCTTGGTTTGCTACTGGTTTACTGAGGTTTTTTTTATTTTTTTTTTATTTTTTTTATGTCAGAGACGCTTGCTTGTGCTACCATTACATTATATATGCTTGGTTTGGTGCTCATTTGGTTCTAGGTTTAAATTTTGATTCCTTTGTCACTTTCTTTTGCTACCATTATGCTATATAACCTTGGTTTGGTACTCTTTTGGTGCTAGGTTCAAATTTTTGATGCCTTTTGGCACTCACTTGTGCTACAATTATACTATATATGCATTGTTTGGAACTCACTTGGTGATTAGTTCTAATTTTGATGTCTTTGAGACTTGATTGTGAGACTATTATGCTCTATATGCTTGGTTTTGTATTGGTTTGCTGCACGGTTCATTTTTTGATGCTTTTGGTAGCTACTTGTGCTACCATTATGCTATGTATGCTTAGTTTGGTGCTAGGATAAAATTTTGATACCTTTTGCACTTGCATGTTGCACCATTATGCTATATATGCTTGGTTTGGTATTAGGTTGCTACTGGTTTCATTTTTTGATGCCTTTGGCACATAGTTGTGCTACCATTATGATATATATGCTTGGATTGTTACTTGTTTTGTGCTAGGTTTAAATTTTGATGCCTTTGGCAGATGCTTATGCCACCAGTATGGTATATATGCTATGTTTGGTAATGGTTTGCTATTGGATTTATTTTTTGATGACTTTGGCACTTGTTTATGCTACCACTATGCTATATATGCTTGGTTTGGTACTAGTTTGTTACTGGGTTCAAGTTTTTAAGCTTTTTCCACTTGCTTGTGCTATCATTATGCTATATATCCTTAGTTCTATAATGGCTTGCTGCTAGGTTATTTTTTTATGCCTTTGGCACTTGCTTGTCATATAATTATGCCATATATGCTTGGGTTGGTACTTATTTGGTGCTAGGTTCAAATTTTGATTCCTCTAGCACTTGTTTTCCTCCAATTATGCTATATATGCTTAGTTTCATACTAGTTTGTTGTCAAGTTCATTTTTTGATGCCTTTAGCACTTTCTAGTGCTACCATTATGTTATATAAGCTTGGTTTGATACACGTTTGGTGCTATCTTTAAAGTTTGATACCTTTTGGACCATTATGCTATATATGTTTGGTTTGGTACTAGGTTGCTGCTAGGTTCAGTTTTTGATGCCTTTGGCACTTGCTTGTACTTACATTATAATATATATGGTTGGTTTGGTACTCATTTGGTGCTATGTTCAAATTATGATGGCTTTGGCACTTGCTTCTACTACCACTATGCTATATATTCTTGGTTTGGTAATGGATTGCTGATGGGTTCATTTCTTGATGCCTTTGATAGTTGCTTGTGCTATCATTATGCCAAATATGCTTGGTTTGGTACTGGTTTGTTGCAAGATTCACTTTTTCTTGCATTTGGCTATATATGGTTGGTTTGGTACCAGTTTGCTGTTGGGTTCATTTTTTCTACTTTTGGCTCTTTTTTTGTACTACCATTATGCTACATATGTTTGGTTTGTTACTAGTTTATTGTTAGGTTCATTTTTTGATGCCTTTGACACTTGTAAGTGCTACTATTATGCTTTATAAGCCTAGTTTGGTATTCGTTTGGTGAGTGGTTCAAAATTGGATACCTTTGGCACTTGCTTATGCCACCATTATGCTATATATTCTTTGTTTGGTACTCATTTGGCACTAGGTTCAAATTTTAATCTCTTTGAAACTTGTTTGTGCAACCGTTATGCTATATATGCTTGGTTTTGTACTAGTTAGTTGTCGAGTTCCTTTTCTTTATGCCTTTTGCACTTGCTTGTGCTACCATTATGCTATGTATGCTTGGTTCGGTACTAGTTTGGTGCTACGTTCAAATTTTGTAGCCTTTTGCACTTGCTTGTTAGACCATTATGCTATATATGCTTGGTTTGGTACTGGTTTGCTTCTAGGTTCACTTTTTGATACCTTTAGCACTTGCTTCGGTTACCATTATGATACATATGCTTGGTTTGGCATTCATTTAGTACGAAGTTCAAATTTTGATGTCTTTGGCATTTGCTTGTGCAACTGTTATGCTATATATAATTGGTTTGGTAATAGTTTGTTGTTGAGTTCATTTTTTTTATGCCTTTTGCACTTGCTTGTGTTATTATTATGCTATATATGCTTGCTTTGGAACTGGTATGCTGTTGGGTTAATTTTTTTAGGCCTTTAGTACTTCCTTGTGCTACTATTATGGCATAAATTCTTTGTTTGGTTATCGTTTGGTGTTAGGTTCAAATTTTGATGCCCTGAGCACTTTCTTCTACTACTATTATAATATATATGCTTGGTTTGGTTCTGGTTTGCTACTAGGTTCATTTTTTGATTCTTTTGTCAATTGCTTGTGCTACTATTATGCCATATATGCTTGGTTTGGTACGTGTTTGGTGCTAGGTTCAAATTTTGATGCCTTTGGCACTTGCTTGTGGTACCATTATGCTATATATGCATTGTTTGGTACTGGTTTGCTCTTGCGTTAATATTTTGAAGCCTTTGGAACTTGCTTGTGCTACCATTATGTTATGTATGCTTGGTTTGTTATTGGTTTACTACTAGGTTCATTTTTTGATGCATTTTGCACTGGTTTGTGCTACCATTATGCTATATATGTTTTGTTTTTTGGTACTCGTTTGCTGCTAGGTTGAAATTTTGATGTCTTGGGCACTTGTATGTGCTACTATTATGGTATATATGCTTGTTTTGGTACTTGTTTGCTGTTGGGTTCATTTTTTTTATGCCTTTTCTACTTGCTTGTGCTACCATTATGCTATATATGCTTAGTTTGGTACTTGTTTGGTGCTAGATTCAAATTTTGATGTCATTCACACTTGTTTGTGTTACCATTATGCTATATATGATAGGTTTGGTACTGATTTGCTATTGGCTTCATTTTCTAATGCATTTGGAACTTACTTTTGCTACTATTATGCAATATATTCTTGGTTTGGAACTTGTTTAGGGCTAAGTGCCAATTCTGATGCCTTTGGCACTTTCTTATACTACCATTATGTTATTTATGTTTGGTTTGGTACTCGGTTGGTTTTAGATTCAAATTTTGATGTTTTTGGAACTTTCTTTTCATACTAATATGTTATTTATGTTTGGTTTTTTGTACTCGGTTGGTGCTAGGTTCAAATTTTGATGTTTTTGCCACTTGATTGTGTTACCATTATACTATATATGTTTGGTTTTGTTTAGGTTTGCTGTTGAGTTCATTTTTTGATGCCTTTGGCACTTGTTTCTGTTGTCATTGTGCTATATATGCTTGGTTCGGTACTAGTTTCTTGTTGGGTTTAACTTTTTTATGCCTTTGACAATTGCTTGTACTACAATTTTGCTTTATATGCTTTGTTTTGTACTAGTTTGCTATTAGGTTCATTTTTTTATGCCCCTGGCACTTGCTTGTGCTACTGTTATGCGATATATACTTGGTTTAGTTTTTTGTTTGTTTATCTTTTTTATGCCTTTGGCACTTTTTATGCTTCCATTATTCTATATATGCTCGGTTTTTTTACTGGCTTGCTAATGGGTTCAAATTTTGATGTCTTTGGTATTTGCTTGTGCTACCATTATACTATATATAGTTGGTGCAATACTGGTGTGTTCCTTGGTTAATTACTATGCTTTTGGCACTTGCTTGTTCTCTCATTAATGCATATATGCTTATTTTAATACTAAGTTGTTGTTGAGTTTAAATTTTGAGGCCTTTGACTCTTGTTTGTGCTACCATTATGCTATGTACGCTTGGTTTGGTACTGGTTTGTAGTTGGGTTCATTTTTCGATGCCTTTGGCACTTGCTTTTGCTACCATTATGCTATATATGCTACGTTTGGTACTCATTTGGTGCTAAGTTCAAATTTTCAAGCATTTGGCAATTGCTTATCCAACAATTATGCTATATATGCTTGCTTTTGAACTAGTTTGCTACTGGGTTTATTTTTTATGCCTTTGGAACTTGCTTTTCCAACCATTATGCTATATATGCTTGGTTTGGTACTCATTTGGTGCTAGGTTCAAAATTCGATGTCTTTGACACTTTCTTGTGCAACCATTATGCTATATATGCTTGGTTTGGTACTGGTTTACTACAATGTTCATTTTTTTGTTGCCTTTGACACTTGGTTGTGCTACGATTATGCTATATATGCTTGGTTTGGTACTAATTTGGAGTTATGTTCAAATTTTGGTGCTTTTAGCACTTCCTTGTGCTACCATTATATTATATATGCTTGGCTTTGTACTGGTTTTCTACTGGGTTCATTTTTTGATGCATTTGGCACTTGTTTGTGCTCCCATTATGTTATACATGCTTGATTTGGTAATCCTTTGGTGTTGGATTCTTTTTTTGATACCTTTGCCCATTTCTTATGCTACCATTATGCTATATATTCTTGGTTTGGTACATGTTTGGTGCTGGGTTTAAATTGCCCTGCCTTTGGCACATATTTGTGCTATTCCATTATACTATATATGCTTGGTTTGGTATTGGCTTGCTTCTTAGCTCATTTTTGGATTCCTTTGGTACTTGCTTACATTATGATATATATGCTTTATTTTGTACACATTTGGAGGTAGGTTCAAATTTTGAAGGCTTTGCCTCTTGCTTGTGCAACCATTATGCTATATATGCTTGGCTTGGTACTCGTTTGGTGCTAGGTTCAATTTTTTATGACTTTGGCACTTGCTTGTGCTACCATTATACTATATATGCATTGTTTGGTACTTGTTTGATGTTGGGTTTATTTTTTAATGCCTTTAGAACTTACTGTTGCTACCATTATGCTATATATGTTTTTTTTTATTATATTTGTTTGCTTCTAGGTTCAAATTTTAATGCCTTTGGCACTTGCTTGTGTTACCATTATACAATATATGCTTGGTTTTGTACTGCTTTGCTGTTGACTTCATTCTTTTTATGTCTTTAGCACTTGCTTATATTGCCTTTGTGCTATATATGCTTGGTTTGGTACTGGTTTGCTATTAGATTCAAATTTTGATGCCTTTAACACTTGGTTGTGCTATACCAGTATTCTTAATAGTTTGGTTTAGTACTAATTTGCTATTGGGTTAAAGTTTTGATGCCCTTCGCAGTTACTTGTTCTACCATTATGCTATATATACTTTATTTGCTAGTTTTGTTCTATGTTCAAATTTTGATCCGTTTATCACTTGCTTCTGTTTCCATTTTACTATGTATTCTTGGTTTGGTACTAGTTTGCTGTTGGGTTCGTTTTTTGATGTCTTTGGCACTTGCTTTTGCTGTCATTATGCTATATATGCTACATTTAGTATTGGTTTGTTGTTGTATTCTAATTTTGATGTCTTTGGCACTTGTTTGTGATACCATTATGTTATATATGATTGGTTTGGTACTAGTTTGGTGCTAAGTTCATATTGTGACACCTTTACCACTTGCTAGTGCTAAACTTTTGCTATATATGCTTGGTTTTGTACTAGTTTGTTGTTGGGTTCATTTTTTTTATGCCTTTGGCATTTGCTTGTGCTACCATTATGCGATATATAGTTGGTTTGGTTTTTGTTTGTTTTAGGGTTTCTTTTTTATCTTTTGGCACTTGTTTATGCTTCCAATAAGCTATATATGCTTGGTTTGGTACTGGTTTGTTGATGGGATCAAATATTGATTCCTTCGGGAATTTCTTGTGTTACCATTATACAATATATTCTTTGTTTTGTACTGGTTTGCTGCTGGGTTTATTTTTTATGCCTTTAGCACTTGCTTATGTTACCATTGTGCTATATATGCTTGGTTTGGTACTGGTTTCCTATAGTATTCAAATTTTGATGTCTTTGGCACTTGCTTATGATACCATTTTATTATATAAGGTTGGTTTGGTACTGGTTTGGTGCTAAGTTCAAATTGTAAGGCATTTAGCACTTTCTTATGCTATTATTTTGCTATATATGCTTGGTTTTCTAATAGATTGTTGTTAGGTTCATTTTTTTATGCATTTGACACTCGTTTGTTCTATCATTGTGCTATTTATGCTTAGTTTGGTATTTATTTCTAGTTGGGTTCGTTTTTTTGATGTCATTCGCACTTGTTTATACTTCTATTATGCTATATATGATTGGTTTGGTACTGGTTTGTTGATATGTGTTGGTATTTGTCTAAGGTTTAAGCATGTCTAAATATGGTTCAAAGATGG
This sequence comes from Bretschneidera sinensis, assembly GCA_023935145.1. Taxonomy (NCBI): domain Eukaryota; kingdom Viridiplantae; phylum Streptophyta; class Magnoliopsida; order Brassicales; family Akaniaceae; genus Bretschneidera; species Bretschneidera sinensis. The sequence goes on from CM043702.1 coordinate 108,451,893, forward strand.
TTAAAGTCTAAACCATGGTTGGAAGATTAAAATGCAGCATGTTAAAGGACTGCACACAAGTGTGTGCATCACTTTAGAGCAAGGTAAGGGTAGGCACACTAGTGTGTGCACTTCAGCACACAAGCTGAGAAAGTGTGTGCATAGGCAGCATCAGTGTGCACCGCGGTGTTGCCCTTCTCCACCACAGCACCCAGTAAGGAGGCGTTTGGAGAAGATTCAGCACCGCAACGCCCAGAAGGTGCTGAAAGTGTGGTTTTTCCTAGCACCGCGGTGCCCCTGTTGAGTGCCTAGGTGCTAGGCGCACTAAAGCACACATGGACAGCTTGATTTAGACTCTTGTTAAGTGCATGGGTGCAAGGTTAAATGCATCACTTCACCTAGGATTGATGGAGGGCCATGATTAAATGGAGATAATGATCAAAGGGTGAGGATTGAATCTCTTTGTAAGTAAACACAAGAGGGAATTATGTGAGAGAGATAAACACAAGAGGGACTCTTTGTAAGTAAGGCTGGTTGTAAAAAGATAGAGAAGTCTAGATTAGAAAGAGAGCATTGTTAGTTCTCATCTTCTTCCTTTCTTCTCTTCTCGATTTCTTCAAGAACATTGTGGTTTCTTGAAGGGGATTATTGTAACTTGTAAGAACCATTTGATTTAGTGCAGAGAGTTCGGAGGAACTCACAGAGACGTAGTCACATTGCCGAACCTCAATAACAATTGCTTGTCTTCTTTATTTTCTTTGATTTTCTATTCTTGTGTTCGGTTGCTGTTTTTCTTTTTACAAGTCATTCTAGATTTAGGTGTTTGGAAGATCACCACCTGGGAATCTTGCTAAGGTGATTTCCAACAGTGGTATCAGACCTGCACAGCTGGGTATCAGAGCAAGAACAAGAAGGTGACGGAGCTAAGACTCCGAGAATCAAAGATGAACTTCTTGGGTGATTCAAGAACGGTGTAAAGATCAAGATCTGATCGTGTTCTTGAAAGTTGATTCAAGAACGGTGTTAAGATCCATCTTCAATCGGTGCTCTTGAGGTTGAAGAAAGCATTTGTGAGTAGTGCATAAATCTGGGATCTTGTCCGCAAAAGATGGCTTCAAATTTCTGTGTGGAGAAGTTTGATGGAAAGGGAGACTTTGCCCTTGGAAGTGGAAGATCAAGGCGGTTCTAATGCAACAGAAAGTGGACTTGGCTATTGGGGAAGATGAAGCTTTTCCAGTAAGTTTCACGGAGGACCAGCGGATCCAGATGAAGAAGATGGTTTACAGCACCATTTTCTTGCACATGTCAGATAGTGTCACAAGGGAGTGCGGAGACTCAGAAGATCCGGCTGTCATATGGAAGAAACTAGATGAGTTGTTTCTTACCAAAACTCTTCCTAACAAGATTTATCTTCTTAAAAGAATCTTTGCTTTTAAAATGGACAATTGGTTGTTAATCTTGATGTCTTTAATAAGCTAGTTCAAGATTTGAATAGCTGTAGCATTATTTTTTCGGATGAACAATTGGTTGTTATCTTGTTAAATTCTCTTCTTGATTGCTTTGATAATTTGATTAATGCTATTGAGTATCGAAGGGATACTTTAACAAAGGAGATTGTGATCAATGCCATAAGGGCACATGATTTCAAGGCTAAGATGAAGGAAACATCAAGTGGAGATGGGCTCTTCGTAAGAGGAAGGCCAGCAACTCGGAATGGCAGTAGCACTCATGGCAACTACCAGGAGAAATCAAAAGGTAAAGGGCAGAACCATGGGAGATCTCATTCCAAGACAAGACTTGGAGGAGGAAGGAGATGTTTCTACTGCAACAATGAGGGCCATTTCAAGAAAGACTGCAAGAAGAGGATATGGGATGAGAGGAGAAGCCATACCAACAATGGAGAGGCTTCGGTTGCCAAGGGAGAACAACAAGATGATGTTCTTGTTGTGTGCTCAAATGTAAGTCGGTGGCAAGGCAGCAGAAAGTGGATTCTTGATTCTGAGTGCACCTATCATATGTGCCCTCACAAAGAATGGTTCAAGAATTTCAAGGAGATCAATGATGGAAGGGTCTTCTTGGGGAATGACAATTCTTGCCAAGTTAGAGGCATTGGAGACATCCAATTGAGGATGTTTGATGGAGTCACAAAGCTGCTGCGAAATGTAAGGTATCTTCTAGATTTGAAGAGGAATTTGATCTCACTGGGGCAGCTGGATTCCATGGGGTAGACATGCAAAGTATAGGGAGGAAAGATCAAGGTGGCCAAGGTATCTTTGGTAGTGATCAAGGCAGCAAGAAACGATGGACTCTATGAGATGATCGGAGAGACAGCGATCAATGATCAAGCAGTAAGTTTAATGGCTGAGATGGACAAGACAGCCCTTTAGCACACTCGCTTGGGACACATGAGCGAAAAGGGCCTGCAAGTTCTTAGAAAGGATAGTCTACTTGGTGGTGACAAAGTAAAGAAATTGGATTTCTATGAGAGTTGCATTCTTGGGAAGCAACATCAGGTCAGCTTTAACACCGGAGTGCACAAATCTAAGGGGATTCTTGACCACATTCATTCGGACCTTTGGGGACCAGCAAGGACACCAACACAGGGAGGTAACATTTACTTTCTGTCTATAATTGATGATTATTCAATAAGAGTGTGGGTTTATTTGCTTAGAAATAAATTAGATGCCTTGAATAAATTTGTTGTGTGGAAGAAGTTGCTAGAAACTCAAACAGGTAGGGTAGTTAAGACTTTACGAACCGATAATGGCTTAGAATTTTGCAATAAGGATTTTGATAAATTTTGTGAATTAAATGGCATTCTAAGGCATATGACGGTTGTAAAAACACCTCAGCAAAATGGAGTTGCTGAAAGGATGAATAGAACCCTTATGGAAAAGGTTAGGTGCATGCTAATAGGATCCGGGTTACTAAAATATTTTTGGGGAGAAGCTGTGGCTACAGCTGCATACTTGATAAATAGATCACCTTCTAGTGCTTTAGAGCTCAAGACTCCCATGGAGATGTGGAGTGGAAAACCCCCTGAATTAAACAACCTTAGAACTTTTGGGTGTGCTGCATATGCACATCAAAAGGAGGATAAACTTAGCCCTAGATCTAGAAAATGTGTATTTCTAGGATATGGTGATGCGGTTAAGGGATATAGGTTGTGGTCCTTAGAAAAGAAAGGCATGAAACTGATTATAAGTAGGGATGTTATTTTTAATGAATTGTTATTTCCCTACTTGGAGAAAACTAACCCTGCAAGGGCTAGTGAGCAAACCAGTCTAGAAGTTATGGAGCATCGCATCAAGGAGAACTCGGTTCAGGTAAAGCAAAGAAGGCAAGAGAGTTCGGACCAGGTAGAGCCCTTGGATGAAGGTCAAGCTCAAGAAACTCAAGAAGATACTGAACAAGAAGAGGTTGATGCAGCAAGTCAGAATGACTACCAGCTCACAAGAGACCGGGAAAGGAGGGTGGTTAGACCACCTTTGAGATATGGGTTTACAAATGCTAATGTAGTAGCTCCTTAGATAGAAGGAGAGGTTGAACCAGAAACTTACACGGATGCCACAGAGCATAAGGATTCGTCAAAGTGGCAGCTGGCTATGGAGGAAGAAATGGATTCTTTGATGAAGAACAACTCTTGGGAGTTGGTGCCCAAACCAGAAAAACAGAGAGTTGTGGATTGTAGATTGCTCTACAAGATCAAAGAAGGGAATATTCCAGGGGATGTAGTCTAATACAAAGCTAGGTTGGTGGCAAAGGGGTTCACACAAAAAGAAGGCATAGATTTCACCGAAATCTTCTCACCGGTTGTGAAGTACAAGACGATCCGGATAGTGGTAGCATTGGTGGTCCAATTTGATTAGGAAATTGAGCAAATGGATGTAAAGACAGCGTTCTTACATGGAGAGCTCGATGAGACAACCCGAAGGCTATGAGGAAAGAATGCAAGGAGAGCGAGTGTGCAAATTAAAGAAGTCTCTCTATGGCATGAAGCAATCACCTCGACAATGGAATAAGAGGTTTGATTCCTTTGTGATCAGCTTGGGTTTCATGAGGAGTTACTATGATTCGTGCTTGTACTATAAAGGGCAGAAGGTTGAGGAAATGGTGATCATCCTCATTTATGTTGATGACATATTGCTGGTTGGGAGCAGCATGGAGAGGATAAATAAATTAAAGACTCAACTCAGTGAAGAGTTTGAGATGAAGGATCTTGGCCATGCACAAAAGATCCTTGGGATGTGTATCATCCGGGAAAGGGAGAGAAACAGATTGAAGATCTCTCAAACTTCCTACATAGAGAAGATGATATCTAAATTCTCTATGGAAGATAGCAAACCAGTGAAGGTTCCCCTTGCTGGTCATTTCAAATTCTCCAGCGATCAATGTCCAAGATCGGAGGCGGAGAAAAAGGAAATGGAGAAAGTTCCTTACTCTAGTGCTGTTGGTTATGTTATGTACACCATGGTAAGCACTAGACCTGATATTGCTCATGCAATGAGTGTTCTCAGCAGGATTATGAGTAATCCTGGAAAGGAGCATTGGCTTGGGATGAAGTGGTTGCTGAGGTACTTGAAGGGAAGCCCAAAAGTAGGGTTGGTATATGAGAAGAGGGGTAATGCCATATGCCTTGAGAAGTTTGCAGATTCGGACTATGGAGCAGACCGGGATAAAAGGAGATCGATTACCTCCTACTTCTTCAGCTTAAACGGATTTTGTGTAAGTTGGAAGGCTTAGTTGCAGCTAGTGGTAGCACTCTCAACAACCGAGGCTGAGTACATAGCGGCTACGGAGGTCATTAAGGAAGCTATGTGGTGCAAAGGGTTTCTTGAAGAGTTAAAGGTATTGGATGAGCAGGTTGTGGTATTTTCGGATAGTCAAAGTGCATTGCACTTGTGTAAGAATCCAGTGTTCCATGAGAGGACAAAGCATATGGATGTTCGGTATCATTCCATTCGAGAAAATGTTACGAAAGGATGCATCCATGTGGACAAGGTTGCCACGGAAGAAAATCCTGTGGACTTAGGTACTAAAGTTCTACCTCTAAGTAATTTCAATCATTGCCTTGAACTACTTAGGATTGGAGTTGGTTAATTGGTGACTCAAGAAGAGTTTAGATCCCGAAGCTCTCTGCAAAATGGTTCGGGTTTAAACACTTAGACAAAGGTAGAGATTGTTGGTATTTGTCTAGGATTTAAACATGTCTAAATATGGTTCAAAGATGGTTAAAGTCTAAACCATGGTTGAAAGATTAAAATACAACATGTTAAAGGACTGCACACAAGTGTGTGCATCACTTTGGAGCAAGGTAAGGGTAGGCACACTAGTCTGTGCACTTTAGCACACAAGCTGAGAAAGTGTGCGCACAAGCAGCATCAGTGTGCACCGCGGTGCTGCCCTTCAGCACCGCAGCACCCAGCAAGGAGGTGTCTGGAGAAGAGTCAGCACTGCAGCGCCCAGAAGGTGCTGAAAGTGTGGTTTTGTCAAGCACCGCAGTGCCCCTATTGAGTGCCTAGGTGCTAGGCACAGTGAAGCACACATGGACAGCTTGATTTAGCCTCTTGTTAAGTGCGTGGGTGCAAGGTTAAAACACACCACTTCACCTAGGATTGATGGAGGGCTATGATTAAATGGAGATAATGATCAAAGGGTGAGGATTGAATCTCAAGAATGTCCAAGAAGTGGATGGGTATAAATGGGGTTTCCTAGCCTCATTTTTCATACAACACACATAAAATACAAGACACACTTTGAGATCAATTGTATTACAAGACGGAATTATGTGAGAGAGATAAACACAAGAAGGACTCTTTGTAAGTAAGGCTGGTTGTAAAAAGATAGAGAAGTCTAGATTAGAAAGAGAGCATTGTTAGTTCTCATATTCTTCCTTTCTTCTCTTCTTGATTTCTTCAAGATCATTGTGGTTTCTTGAAGGGGATTGCTATAACTTGTAAGAACCATTTGATTTAGTGCAGAGAGTTCGGAGGAACTCACGGGGATGTAGGCCCATTGCCGAACCTCGATAACAATTGCTTGTCTTCTTTATTTTCTTTGATTTTCTGTTCTTGTGTTCGATTGCTATTTTTCTTTCTACAAGTCATTCTAGACTTGGGTGTTTGGAAGATCACCACCTGGGCATCTTGCTAAGGTGATTTCCAACAATATGTTTTAATTTTGATTTCTTTAGCACTTCTTTGTGCTACCAGTACGCTATATATGCTTGGTTTGGTACAGGTCTTTTGCTTAGTTAATTATTTAGGCATTTGGCACATCCTTGTTCTCTAATTATGCTATATATGCTTGTTTTGATATGGATTCACTGCTGAGTTTAAATTTTGATTACTTTGGCACTTGTTTGTGTTACCATTATACAATATATACTTGATTTTGTACTAGTTTGCTGGTAGTTTCATTTTTGATGCCTCTGGCACTTTCTTGTTCTATCATCATGCTATATATGCTTGTTTTGTTACTAGTTTATCGTTGGATTTAAGTTTTGATTCACTTGGCATTTGCTTGTGCTATATGATTAGTATATACATACTTGATTTGGTGCTGGTTCGCTACTTGGTTCATTTTTTTATGCCTTTGGCACTTGCTTGTGCTACCATTGTGCTATATATGCTTTGTTCGCTACTCATTTGGTGCTAGGTTTAAATTTTGATGCCTTTGGCATGTGCTTCAGTTATCATTATACTATATATGCTTGGTTTGGTATTGGATTGCTGCTCGATTAGTTTTTTTTTTTTTTATGCATTTGGCATTTGCTTATGTTGGCATTATACTATTAATACTTGTTTTGGTACTAGTTTACAGTAGTATTCAAATTTTAATGTCTTTGGCACTTGTGATATCATTACGTTATATATGATTGGTCTAGTGCTATGTTCAAATTTTGATGCTTTCGTCACTTGCTTGTACTATCATTTCACAATATATGGTTGGTTTTGTTCTAGATTGCTATTAGGTTCATTTTTTATTTATGGCTTTGTAACTTGATTGTGCTACCATTATGCTATATATGCTTGGTTTGGTTTTTGTTTATTGTTGGGTTCATTTTTTGTTGTCTTGGCACTTGCTAATGCTATCATTATGCTATATATGCTTGGTTTGGTACTGGTTTGTTTTTGGATTCATTTTTTGATACCTTTGTCATTTGCTTATGCTACCATTACGTTATATATCATAAGTTTGGTACTCCTTTGGTGCTAGGTTCAAATTTTGATGCCTTTGGCAAATCTTTATGCTACTACTATGCTATATAAGCTTGGTTTGGTAAATGTTTATTGCTTGGTTAATTATTTAGGCCTTTGGCACTTGCTTGTTCTTTTATTATGCTATATATGCTAGGTTTGGTATTGGTATTCTACTAGGTTCATTTTCTAATGCGTTTGGCACTTACTTTTGCTACTATTATGTTATATATGCTTAGTTTGGCACTTGTTTGGGGCTAGGTTCAAATTTTGATTCCTTTGGCACTTTCTTGTCCTACCATTATGTTGTATATGTTTGGTTTTGTACTCGGTAGGTGCTAGGTTCATTTTAATGTTTTTGGTAGTTCTTTGTGTTATCATTATACTATGTATGCTTGGTTTGGTACTGATTTGCTGTTAGGTTAATTGTTTATGCCTTTGCCACTTACTTGTATTGCCATAGTGCTATATATGCTTGGTTCGGTACTAATTTCTTGTTGAAATCAAATTTTGATTTATTTAGCACTTACTTGTGCTAACATTTTGCTATATATGCTTGGTTTTGTACTAGTTTGTTGTTAGATTCATCTTTTTATGCCTTTGGCACCTGTTTGTGCTACCATTATGTGATATATAATTGGTTTGGCTTTTCTATGTTGTTGGGTTCATTTTTTGATGCATTTGGTACTTGTTTATGCGTCCATCATGCTATTATGATTGGTTTTTTTACTAGTGTGCTGATTCGTTCAAATTTTGATGTCTTTTGACACTTGCTTGTACTACTATATATACTTGTATTTGCTACTTGTTTGCTGTTGGGTTCATTTTTTGACACCTTTGGTACTTGCTTGTGCTGCCATTATGCTATATATGCTTGGTTTTGTACTTGTTTGTCGCTAGATTCAAGTTTTAATCCCATCCTCACTTATTTATGCTACGATTATGTTATATTTGCTAGGTTTGCTACTGGTTTGCTGCTGGGGTCATTTTCTGATGCTTTTGGCATTACTTTTGCTATTATTATGATATATATGCTTGGTTTTGACACTTGTTTTGTGGTAAGTTCAAATTTTGATGTCTTTAGCACTTGCTTGTGCTACCATTATGCTATATATGCTTGGTTTCTTACTCATTTGGTGCTAGATTCAAATTTTGATGCCATTCGCACTTGTTTGTGCTACGATTATGACATATATGCTAGGTTTGTTACTGGTTTGTTGCTATGGCCATTTTCTGATGCCTTTGGCACTTAGTTTTGCTACTGTTATGCTATATATGCTTGGGTGACACTCGTTTGGTTTTAGGTGCCTTTGGCACTTGCTTGTGTTACCATTATACAATATATGCTTGGTTTTGTACTGGCTTCCTGCTGGATTCAAATTTTTATGTCTTTAGCAGTTGATTATGCTAGACCATTATTCTATATATGCTTGGTTTGGTACTGGTTTGTTGCTGCGTTCATTTTTTTATTCCTTTGGCACTTGCTTATTCTACCATTATGCTATATATGCTTTGTTTGGTACTTGTTTTGTGCTACGTTCAAATTTTGATGTCTTTGTCACTTGTCTCTGTTACCATTTTACTATATATGTTTGGTTTGGTGCTGGATTGCTACTGGGTACATTTCTTGATGCTTTTAGCACTTGCTTGTACTGCCATTATGCTATATATGCTTGGTTTGGTACTAGTTTGTTACAGTATTCAAATTTTGATGTCTTTGGCCCTTCTTTGCGATACCATTATGTTTTATATGATTTGTTTGGTACTGATTTGGTGCTAAGTTTAAATTTTGACCTCTTTGGCACTTGCTTGTGCTAACATTTTGCTATATATTCTTGGGTTTTGTACTGGTTTGCTATTGGGTTCATTTTTTTATTCCTTTGGCACTTGTTTGTGCTACCATTATGCTATATATGCTTGGTTTGGTTTTTAGGATCATTTTTTGATACCTTTAGCACTTGTTTATGGTTGCATTATGTTATATATGCTTGGTATTTTTACTTTTTTCCTGATGAGTTCAAATTTGATGTCTTTAGCACTTGCTTGTGCTACTATTATGCTATATATGCTTCGTGTGGTATTGATGTTTTCCTTGGTTAATTATTATGCTTTTGGCACTTGCTTGTTCTTTCATTAAACCTCTTTTTCTGTAAAGCCATTTAAAATTGAACATTTCATATCCATTTCAAATTGCTTAAAGTATTAAAGTATCCAAAGGCTTGTAACATACGAATGGCTTCTAATCTAGCTATGGGTACATAGGTCTCATCAAAGTTTATTCCTTCTTCTTAATCGTAACCCTTAGCAACAAGTCTAGCCTTGTTCCCAGTTATTACTCCATTTTTATCCATTTTGTTTCTAAATACCCATTTAGTTCCTATGATAGTATGATTCTTAGGTCTATGAATTAAAGTCCAGACTTTATATCTTTCAGATTGATTTAACTCTTCTTGCATAGCATTTATCCATTCAACATCTTTTTCAGCCTCAACAAAAATCTTAGGCTCTAGTTGAGATAAGTAAGCTACATAACTACAAATATTTCTCATAAAAGATCAAGTTCTTACCTTTTGTGAAGGATCACTAATCACTTGGTCGATTCGGTGATAATTTGCAAACCTTCAATATTTGGGAAGTCCTTTTTTCTTGTTGACTTGTAGAGGTTTGATCAAGTTTGGGAGCATATACCTCTTGATTTGCTTGATGTTGACTTTCCTTAGGGTCAACAATGGGTGTAGAGCCATCCACTCATAGGATAAAATCTACAGCATCATCAAGGGAGACTTTTCTACTACTAATTGGGTTAGATTCATCAAAGGCTATATGTACAGATTCTTCAACCATTAGAGTTCTCTATAAGCTTTAGTAGAGGCTGAACATCCTATGAATATCCCTTCATTGATCTTAGAGTCAAATTTACCTTAATTAGTTTTATTGCTATTTATGAAGAAACAATTGCAACCAAAAGTATGAAAATAAGAGATATTAGGCTTTCTACTTTTTCATAGTTCATATAGAGTTTTGTCAAGCATAAGCCTAATTAATACTCTATTTAAAACGTAGCAAGAAGTATTTACGGCTTCCGCCCAAAAGTATTTTAGTAAACTATTTTCACAAATCATAGTTCTTGCAAATTATTCTAGAACTTTATTTTTCTTCTCAACAACACTATTTTGTTAAGGAGTTTTAGGGGTTAAAAAGTTGTGATCAAATCCATTTTCATCAGAAAATTTTGAAAAACTTTGGTTTTCAAATTCTTTACCATGATCACTTTTAATACTTGAGATAAAAGTTCTTTTTTCATTTTGAACCTTCGTGCAAAAGTTTACAAAACCTTTATAGGCTTCATCCTTATAAGCAATAAAAATAAAAAAGGCATATCTTGAATAATCGTCATCAATAACAAGAGCATACTGATGTCTTGTGCCCTTGCATATGCTACCATTATGCTATATATGCTTGTTCTGGTACTTATTTGCTGTTGGGTTCATTTTTTATTCCTTTGGTAAATGCTTGTGTTACCATTATGTTTTAAATGCTTGGTATGGTACTTGTTTGGTGCTAGATTCAAATTTTGAAGCCATTCACACTTACTTGTGCTAACATTATGCTATATATGCTAGCTTTGGTGCTAGTTTGTTGCTAGGTTAATTTTCTAATGCCTTTGGCACTTACTTTTGCTACTATTATGCTACATATGCTTGGTTTGGCACTTGTTTGGGGCTAGGTTCAAATTTTGATGCCTTTGACGATTTCTTGTCCTACCATTATTATTTATATGTTTGGTTTGGTACTCGGTTGGTGCTAAGTTCAAATTTTGATACTTTTGTCACTTGCTTGTGGTTACCATTATACTATATATGCTTGGTTTAATACTGATTTGCTATTGGGATAATTTTTTATTATCTCTTTGGCACTTGCTTGTGCCATCATTGTGATATGTATGCTTGGTTCGGTACTGGTTTGCTGTTAGATTCAAATTTTGATTTATTTAGCACTTACTTGTGTAACATTTTGATATATATGCTTGGTTTTATACTCGTTTGCTTTTGCGATCATTTTTTATTCCTTTGGCACCTAATTGTGCTATCGTTATATGATATATGCTTAGTTTGGTTTTCGTTTGTTGTTGGATTCATTTTTTTATGCCTATTGCACTTGTTTATGCTTCCATTATGCTATTATGCTCCATTTGTTTTCTCGGTTTGCGGATGGATTCAAATTTTGATGTGTATGGCACTTGCTTGTGCTACCATTATACTATATATGCTTGGTGTGGTATTGGTGTGTTCCTTGGTTAATTACTATGATTTTGGCACTTGTATGTGCTACCATTATGTTATATACACTTATGTTTGGTACTTGTATTTTGATGACTTTGGCACTTGCTTGTGTTACCATTATACATTATATGCTTGGTTTTAGACTGGATTGCTATTAGGTTCATTTCTCAACGCCTTTAGCACTTGCTCGTGCTATGATTGTGCTATATATGCTTGGTTTGATACTAGTTTGTTGTTACATTCAAATTTTGCTGCCTTTGGCATTTTTTTATGCTATATCATTATTCTATATATGCTTAGTTTTGTACTGGTTTACTGATGGGTTCATTTTTTGATACCTTTGGCACTCGCTTGTTCTATTATTATGCTATATATGATTTATTTGGTACCTGTTTTGTGCTAGGTTCAAATTTTGATGCCTTTGTCACTTGCTTCTGTTACCATTTTACTATATATGCTTGGTTTGGTACTGGTTTGCTATTGGGTTCCTCTTTTGATGCCTTTGACACTTGTTTGTGTTGCCGTTAAGCTATATATGATTGGTTTGGTACTGGTTTGTTGCAGTATTCAAATTTTGATGTTTTCGGCACTTGTTTGTGCTACCATTATGTTATATATGCTTGGTTTGGTACCAATTTGGCACTAAGTTCAAATTGTGATGCCTTTAGCACTTGTTTATGCTATCATTTTGCTATGTATGACTAGTTTTGTAGTAGATTGTAGTTGGATTTATTTTCATATGCCTTTGGCACTTGCTTGTGCTACCATTATACTATATATGTTTGGTTTAGTTTTTCTTTGCTGTCAGATTCATTTTTTGATACCTTTGGCACTTGCTTATGCTTCATGTATGCTATTTATGCTTGGTTTGGTATTGGTTTGTTGATGGGTTCAAGTATTGATTCCTATGACATTGCTTGTGTTACCATTATACAATATATGCTTTGTTTTGTATTGGTTTGCTACTAGGTTCATTTTATGATGCCTTTGGCACTTTCTTGTGCTGCCATTATGCTATATATGCTTTGTTTGGTACTGGTTTGCTACAGTATTCAAATTTTGATGTCTTTGTCACTTGCTTGTGATACCATTCTATTATATATGATTACAGGTTAGGTGCTAAATTCAAATTGTGACGCCTTTGGCAATTTCTTGTGCTATTGTTTTGCTATATATGCTTGGTTTTCTACTAGATTGTTGTTGGGTTCGTTCTTTTATGCCTTTGACACTTGCTTGTTCTACCATTATGCTATCGATGCTTGGTTTGGTATTGGTTTGTTGATGGGTATAAATTTTGATTTCTTTGGCACTTCTTTGTGCTACCATTACACTATATATGCCTGTTTTGATGCAGATTTTTTTTCTTAGTTAATTATTTAGGCATTTGGCCCCTGTTTGTTCTCTCATTATGTTATATATGCTTGTTTTGATACTAATTTTCTGTTGAGTTCAAATTCCGATTTCTTCGGCACTTGCTTGTGTTACCATTATACAATATATGGTTGATTTTGTACTGGTTTGTTGCTGCTTTCATTTTTTATGCCTTTGCACTTACTTGTGTTGTCATTATACTATATATGCTTGTTTTGTTACTAGTTTACCGTTGGATTCAAATTTTAATTCATTTAGCATGTTCTTGTGCTATACGATTATTATATATATAATTGGGTTAGTACTTGTTTGCTGATAGGTTCATTTTTTATGCCTTTGGAACTTGCTTGTGCTACCATTATGCTATGTATACTTTGTTTGCTACTCTTTTGGTGCTAGGTTCAAATTTTGATGCCTTTGGCACTTGCTTCTATTACCATTATGCTATATATGCTTTGTTTGGTATTGGATTGCTGCTCAGTTAGTTTTTTTAAGTGTTTTGCATTTGCTTGTGTTGGCATTATACTATTAATACTTGGTTTGGTACTGGTTTTTTGCAGTATTCAAGTTTTGATGTCTTTGACATTTGCTTGTGATATCATTATGTTATATATGTTTGGTTTGGTACTGGTTTGGTGAATTGTTCAAATTCTGATGCCTTTGGTGCTTGCTTGTACTATCATTTTGCAATATATGTTTGGTTTTGTACTATATTATTGTTAAGTTAATTTTTTATACCTTTGGCACTTGATTGTGCTACTATTATGCTATATATGCTTGGTTTGGTTTTTGTTTGCTGTTGGGTTCATTTTTTTATACCTCTGGTACTTGCTTGTGCTACCATTAGGTTATATATTCTTGATTTGGTACTGGTCTACTGCTAGGTTCATTTTTTGATGCCTTTGTCACTTGCTTATGCTATCATTATGCTATATATCATAGGTTTGGTAATCTTTTGGTGCTAGGTTCAAATTTTGATGCCTTTGGCTCTTTTTTGTGTTACTGTTATGCTATATAAGCTTGGTTTGGTATGCGTTTGTTGCTTGGTTCATTATTTAGGCCTTTGGCACTTGGTTGTTCTCTCATTACGTTATATATGCTAGGTTTGGTACAGGTGTGCCACTACGTTCGTTTTCTAATGCCTTTGGCACTTAGTTTTGCTACTATTATGCTATATATGCTTGGTTTGGCATTCGTTTGCGACTAGGTTCAAATTTTGATGCCTTTGGCACTTTCTTATCCTACCATTATGTTATATATGTTTGGTTTGGTAGTGGGTAGGTGCTAGGTTTAAATTTTGATGCTTTTGGTACTTACATGTGTTACTATTATACTATACATGCTTGAATTTGTACTGATTTGCTGGTGGCTTCATTTTTTATACCTTGGGCACTTGCTTATGCTACTATTATGCTATATATGTTTGGTTTGGTTTCTGTTCATTTTTTGATACTTTTGGCACTTGCTTATGCTTCCTTTATGCTATATTGCTTGGTTTGGTATTGGTTTGCTGTTAGATTCATCTTTTAATGCATTTGGCACTTGCTTGTGCTACCATTATGTGATGTATGCTTGGTTCGGTGTTTCCTTGTTGTTGGGTTCATTTTTTGATGCCCTTGGCCCTTATTTATGCTTCCATTATGCTGTTATTCTTGATTTTTTTACTGGTTTGTTGATAGGTTCAAATTTGGTCGTCTTTTGGCACTTATATATGCTACATTTATGTTATATATGCTTATGTTTGGTACATGTTTGCTGCTGGGTTCATTTTGTGATGCCTTTTGTAGTTGCTTGTGCTACCATTATGCTATATCATGTAGGGGAAAATTCTCTCTCCCATAATATTATAGCACGTGGCAACCTCCAAGGGCAAAAGGATAATTTTTCAATTCAACAAATAAACCAATTAAATCACAACACGTGGCAAGGGGCATAATCATAATTTCAAACCAATCTCCTAATACTACTGTAACACTTCAAAACACTATATAAGAGGGCTCTCACCATTAACGGTACACATTCACAATATACACTCCTTACAATTACAGCTTTATTTTTCTCCTATTATTCTTTCCCATGACTGACTTGGGCTTTAGAGAGCCCCCCCTGGGGCACAATCTCCATGGGACCTTCTAGTTTATATGTCTCTCATGTGCGCAGGGATCAAGGAGGTAGATTTTCGGCATCAACAGATGGTGCCAGCCATAGGAAATGAAAATTTTTATTTTTTGAAGATCCCTTTAATAGATGAACCACTAATCCGCCGCACCAAAATATCACCAGAAAATGAAAATTTGACAATTTTAATTGTCTGATCTATCAAAATTTGACCATCAAAATTCAGACCAGCCCACAGAAACAGATTCTCCAGCTTCCGATCTACACGTTTGCAAAGTTTAACGACGATCGGATGTCGAAAAGTCCTCGATCGGAGCCGTTAAAGTTCGTTAGAAAAATGAAATTTTGACCGTCAGATCTATAAATATCTAACCATCAAAATTCAGATCAGGTCACATAACCAGATTTCATAGGACTCCGATCTACAAGTATGCAAAATTTTACAACGATTGGACGCCGAAAAACCATCCTGAGCCACCTCGGATCTTTGCTAGAAAACGATACTTTGAATGGTGATATGTGAAAATCTGGCCATCAAAAGCCGCTGCCACCACCACCACAAGATGTCTCGGCAACCTCCCCCGAGTACGCCGAAAAGGTTTCACAGTAGTTTGGCTCTTTGGCAACTGAAAATCTCTCAGTTAAACGGTAGACAAAAAGTTACGCCGGTCAACCCTCTTCCTTCTTCAAATATCAAGTATTTATCTTTGCCACATTTTAGATTTTTGTTGGATAATAAGATATGGAAATTTTCCACACAATTACATTTTAAACAAGCTATGCCACATATCAAAGTTTTATTGGGCATTTAAATTCTTCCTTTTTTTCAAAATCAAATCCGCCACATGTAGATTTTTCTTTAGAAAACAAAATCTCTTTTATCACTTAAGAATCTACCTATGCCACACGTCACACTCTCATAGGACAACCAAATTACCTTTATCTCTTCAAACATATCCTATTTACATTAACTCCCCATATTTTTATCTAATCTTCAAAGATGATAACTAGCGCCATCTGTTAACTCCCCAACGGGTAGTTAACACCCAGTCAGCAAATGACTTCAGCAAGTGACATCAGCAAAAGATATTAGCATGACATCAACATGACATCAGCAAATGACATCAGTAAACGACATCATCAAGTGACATCACCATGTGACATCAGTGCCACCTAAGTGCCCACGACAACACCACCTAGGCACCACGCCATCAGTATCTAGGCACCACGTCATCACCACTTAGACGCCATGTCATAACCACTTAGACCCCACCTAGATGCCACATCATCGCCATGTCAGTTGACTCAAACCAATTGGTTCAACAAGGTTTGACTAATTAGTTCACCTCTTTGACCATCCCGTTTAATTATTTTAACTCAGTTTCAGATCCAACAAGACTAGTTCCTATGGTTTTATGACGTGCTCGTTTTAAATCTGGGCTCAGAATTCCAAAATTCTACTTACACATATGAGTTTCTTCACAAACTACTAGTTTTGACTCATATTTGACTAGCTAGTTCATCAAACTCAAGCTTGGTTTCAAACTTTTACAAACTGGTTCCTAAGTTTTTTCAACCTCCTCTTTCTAGGACTGACCTCAAAATTTTGAAAATCGACTTCCTCTAGCAAGTTTCTTACAAATGGTCAAAGAAAAGATGGTCATTTCTTCATCAAAGTGTCGTAGACCCGCCCCAAAACTCAAACTACTAGAGCTCAAAAGAACCAAACATAATGTTCATTCACAATCAGCTAGTGATGCATCTAAATTCGTCACCCAATAACTCATCTAAAGCCATCAACCAATGATGCAGGCCAGTGACACATTCAAAGCCATCAGCTAATGAGATACCAAAGCTCTCTAGAACTGAGGAGGTAGCCCTAAGCTACTTTGACCTCAGCTAAGTTTCTGCACCAACTTTGTTTTTCCATCAGCTCAATTTCTCTATCAGCTCTGAGGAGGTAGCCCCGAGCTACTTCGGCCTCAGCTCAGTTTCTCCATCAGTTATGTTTCTCTATCAGCTCTAAGGAGCTAGCCTCGAGCTCTTTCGACCTTAGATCAGTTTCTCCATCAGCTAGGTTTCTCTATCCACTTAGTTTCTCTATCAGCTCTGAGGAGGTAGCCTCGAGCTACTTCAGCCTCAGATCAGTTTCTCCGTCACCACGATTTCTCCATCAACTCAGTTCCTCCATTAACTCTGAGGAGGTAGCCCCGAGCTACTTTAGCCTCAGATTAGTTTCTCCATCAACCCTGTGGTGGTAACCCCGAGCTACTTCGACCTTAGATCCGTTTCTTCCATCAACTCTGAGAAGGTAGCCCTAAGCTACTTCAGCCTCATCTATGCTTTTCTGTCAGCTCCAAGGAGGTAGCATCAAGCTACTCTGACCTCAGTCCAGTTTTTCCATCGACTTTGAGGAGGTAGCCCTGAGCTACTCTAACCTCAGTCTGGTTTCTCCATCGACTCCAAAGAGGTAGGCCCGAACTACTTCAACCTCAGTCTAGTTTATCTATCGAATTAGAGGAGGTAACCCCAAACTATTTCGACCTTGACTCTGAGGAGGTAGCCTTGAGCTACTCCAACTTTAGTCTAGTTTCTGCATTGACTCCAAGCAGGTAACCTCGAGCTACTCTGACCTCGGTCTAGTTTCTCCATCGACTTTGAGAAGGTAGCCCTGAACTACTTTGACCTCAGTCCAGTTTCTTCATCGAGTTCGAGTAGGTGGCCCCAAGCTATTGTGATCTTGATCCAGTTTCTCCATTGAATCTGAGGTGGTAGCCTTGAGGTACTCCAACATCGGTCCAGTTTCTCCATCAACTCCAAGTAGTTTGATCCAAGTCAATCTCCTCAGATCTATCCCCATTAATGTTCGATTAACTCAAACTCGTTACTCTCCATTTAAGTCTAATTAACTTGGACTCGCTATTCTTCACTTACGTCCGATTAGCTCGGACTCGCTATCCTCCACCTACGTTCGATGGACTTGGACCCGCTATTCTCCACTTACTTACGATAGACTCAGACCTGCTATTCTCCTCTTACATCTGATGGACTCGGACTCACTATTCTCCACTTGCGTTCGATGGACTCGGACTCGCTATTCTCCACTTAGGTTTGATTAACTCAGACTCGCTATTCTTCACTTACGTCCAATGGACTCGGACTTGCTATTCTCCACTTATATCTGATTAACTCGATTCGCTATTCTCCATTTATGTTCAATGGACTCAGACTCGCTATTCTCCATTTACATCCAAATCATTCAGCCTCGTTATTCTCCACTTACGTTCGATTAGCTCGGACTCACTATTCTCTACTTACATCTGATTAACTCGGACTCGATACTCTCCACTTACTTTTGATTAACTCGGACTCGCTACACTTATGTCTATATCACTCGGACTCTTTAAATACCTCGCTTTAAGGCACTCTGCTCAAGTCTATGTCACTTGAATTTGTTACTCACCTCGCTTTGAGGAACTTAGCTCAAGATTGAGCTCCATAGACTTATAACTCTTCCTTCCAAGGGGCAGCTCCGAGCTATTAGGCCACCTCAGAGTTTACATTCTCTCTTGGGCAGGTAGCACTGAGCTATTAGTCCTCCTCAAGCACGAGATATTCAAAAGATAGCCATGTGTTATCCCTTAAACTGTTCGACAACTGTAAGTGTATGCTTCTCACCTTCTTAGTAGCCGGGTACCCAAACGATGTCAAAACAGCACGACACAAAAAGAAATCACTCCAAACAAACTCTACTTCCTCGACTGCATAACTGAACTCAAGGAAGTGAGGGGCATTTAGTAATACCTATATTCATAAAGAAAGGGTAAATAAGTAATTTGATAAATATGACATGGAGTTAAAATAATATATATATATATATATATATATATATATATATATGCGCGAAAGATTTAATTTTTACAAAACAATTCAAAAAAAACGCGCGGACGCATGGTGGTGTAAAGAAAAAGAAAAAGAAACTGAAAATATAAATGAAAAAGAAAAAGAAAAAAATGTTTAAAAAAAACACAAATTCGTTGAACACCTGGAAGTCCTGATGTTGTAACAATTTGCAACATTCTTTCAACTTGGCTGCATGTTATGCAGCTGTAAATTTGAAGCGGTGACGGTGCCGCTTTAACAGTTTTTATTATATATATATATTAAATTGTTTTATTAGTTTTAAACACTTGGGGATCGAAAGAAAGGTTGAAAGAGCAAAAATTTGAAGGGGTTTACAGGAGAATTTTATAGAGAGTCACGGGAAGCACTAAGAAAAATAGAAGGTAATAACGTGATGTTTATTTTTGAATTTTAGCATATATGAAATTCCCAGAATTCAAAATTAGAATTTTGAAAGGTGCGAATTATGAAAGAATTGAAGAATAAATTAGAATTTAATATGAATATTATGTTAGGTGTTGATGATCAGCAACTGGGAGAAATTGCTGAGAGGAGCAGGAAGGGCAAGGAAGTGATCCACGGCTAGCTTTAAGTGCTATGTGGTGAGTTAGATTTACTATAAGTAATCTAGATAAATATGAAATATATAGTGATAATATCATAATAAATTATTAACTTATGCTTTGGTGGTAGATGAAAATTGTATGATGCGTATGATAAGTATAATTGATATGCATAAATTTATTACATGAGAAGTTATATTATTGGAATAGTGAGTCGATTTAATAATGAAGGTGATAAATGAAATTCTTGATGAGCTATGGTTGATGATTTTTTATGAATTATGAGAGAGAAAATTTAGTGAAAATATTTTTTAATAATAATTTGAGAATAATCAGGATAGTTAATTTAAATATTTGAATTTGTGTTTGTTTTTATATATTGGTTCATATGCATATTTCATATTATTATTCGTATGCTTATACATGAAATAAAAGAACTAGGAAGGGGCCGGTCTAAATGAAAAACTGTGACAGCCGGTATATGCTGGAAATAAATGAAAACCGTGATAGCTGGTATATATTGAAAATAAAAGAAATGGGAGGGGGCCAGTCTAAATAAAATAAAAGAACAGGGAGGACAGCCGGTCTAAGATAAAAACATGTCGACATGTGGGAAGATGTTCCCTAATAATAATTTGTGCATTACATCTGTTTTAAATATTGATTGCATTACTGAAATACTGAAGTGTTGATTTTTATTGTAAATTTATTTATAGATGAATGAGTCTCACAGAGAGACAGTTATGGTGAGAAAGAAATATGGAAGTATAATATGATAAAACTATCTAAATAGTAGACTATATGCTGTGAACCTCACAACGAGATAAATATGAGATATAATGGAGGGTCTTAAGATGAATAAATATATATAAGAAGAAGAGATTGATAGAGTGTGGGGCTTATGATGTGTGTAGTGATAGTAAAATGTTGTTACCAAATTTTATGAAATATAAATGATTGAATACTTTTAGTAAGTTTAATTCACTAAGCTTATGAAGCTCATCCCTCGTTGTACAATGATTTCAGGTAGCATACAGGACAGGTAGAGTTGTGAATGAAGATTTAGACTAAATCATTTTTCGTAAGCCACGTGGTCCATATCCTTAGACACATATGAAGAGAAAAACAAAAAGAATTATTTGTAAATATTCATGCATAATATGTTGTATATACTATTCAATTGAGATCTGAATGATGTATCTCCCCTGTTAAGGGTTGAGGAATTTATGTAAAAAAATTTGTTGGTATTATTGTTTATTGTTGCATATATGTGTCATGTTCGGATTCTCAAAATGTGATGACAACATCTCAGGGTTGGCCAACGCGAGATGGATTGTTTCACATTTGATGTAGGGGAAAATTCCATCACTAATAATATTACGACATGTGGCAACCTCTAAGGGCAAAAGGATAATTTCATGACTCAAACAAATAAACCAATTAAATAACCACACGTGCCAAATGGCATAATCACAATTTCACACCAACCTCCCTGTACTGCTATAACACTGTAAAACATTATATAAGGGGCTCTCACTATAAAAAGTACATATTCACAATTCACAATAGACACACCTTACAATTATAACCTTAATATTCTCCTATTATTCTTTTACATGACTGACTTGGGCATCGGAGAGTCCCCTCGGGGGACCTTCTAGTTTATGTGTCTCTCATGTGCGCAGGGATTCGAGAGGCAGATTTTTGGCATCAACATTATATATGTTTGGTTTAATATTGGTTTATTGCTGGGTTCATTAATTCATGCCTTTGGCATTTATGGTACTATTACGCTATATATCTTAGGTTTGGTACTCGTTTGGTGCTAGGTTCAAATTTTGATATCTTTGGCACTTCTTTGTGCTACCATTATGCTATATATGTGTGGTTTGGTACGTGTTTGTTCCTTGGTTAATTATTTAGTCCTTTGGCACTTGCTTGTTATCTCATTATGTTATATATGCTTGTTTTGATACTGATTTGTTGTTCAGTTCAAATTTTGATTTCTTTGGCACTTGTTTATGTTACCATTATACAATATATACTTGGTTTTGTATTGGTTTGTTGCAGGGTTCATTTTTATGCTTTTGGCACTTGCTTGTGGTGCCATTGTGCTATATATGCTTGCTTTGGTGCTGGTTTGCTGTAGAATTCAAATTTTGATGCCTTTGGCACTTGCTTTTACTATACAATTATTCTATATATGCTTGATATTGTACTGGCTTGCTACTGGGTTAATGTTTTGATGCCTTTGGAACCTGCATGTGCTACCATTATGCTATATATGCTTTGTTTGATTCTCACTTGGGGTTAAGTTCAAATTCTGATGCCTTTGGCAGTTGCTTCTCTTACTACTATACTATATATGCTTGGATTGGTACTAGTTTGCTGCCGGGTTCGTTTTATTGTGCCTCTGACACTTGCTTGTGCTACCATTATGCTATATACACTTGATTTGGTACCGGTTTGCTACAGTATTTAAATTTTGATGTCTTTTGCACTTGCTTGTGATACCATTATGTTATATATGCTTGGTTTGGTGCTAGGTTCAAATTGTGACGCATTAGGCACTTTCTTATGCTTTTGTTTTGCTATATATGCTTGGTTTTGTACTAGCTTGCTATTAGGTTTATTTTTATGCCTTTGGCACTTCCTTATGCTACCATTATGCTATATATTCTTATTTTGATATTGATTTGCTTCCGAGTTCAAATTTTGATGTTTTTGACTTTCTCTTGTGCTACCATTA
Source organism: Bretschneidera sinensis (assembly GCA_023935145.1). Lineage (NCBI taxonomy): Eukaryota > Viridiplantae > Streptophyta > Magnoliopsida > Brassicales > Akaniaceae > Bretschneidera > Bretschneidera sinensis. The sequence goes on from CM043702.1 coordinate 108,474,058, forward strand.
AACTATAGATGCTTGGTTTGGTACTGGTTTGCTGCTGGGTTCATTTTTTATTCCTTTGGCACTTACATGTGCTACCTTTATGCTATATATGCTAGGTTTGTTACTTGTTTTGTGCTAGGTTCAAATAGTTAAGCCTTTGGCAATTGCTTATCCAACAATTATGCTATATATGCTTGGTTTGGTACTAGTTTGTTGCTTAGTTAATTTTTTATGCTTTTCGCACTTGTTTATGCTACATATGATTGGTTTGGTACGGGTTTGCTGCTGCATTCATTTTTTTTATGCCTTTGAAACTTTCTTTTTCTACCATTATACTATATATGAATGGTTTGGTGCTAGTTTCCCACTGTGTTCATTTTTTATTACTTTTTCAATTGCTTGTGCAACCATTATGTTATATATGCTTAGTTTGGTATGCTTTTTGTTGGGTGCCTTTGGCACTTACTTGTGCTACCATTATTCTATACATACTTGGTTTGTTTTGTTGCTGCGTTCATTTTTTATGCCTTTGGCACTTGCTGAAGCTACCATTATGCTATATATCGTGGCTTTGGTACTCGTTTGATGCTAGGTTCAAATTTTAATATCTTTGGCACTTATTTGTGCTACCATTATGCTATATATGCTTGGTTTGGTATGAGTTTGTTTCTTGGTTAATTATTTAGGCCTTTAGCACTTGCTTATTCTCTCATTATGCTATATATGCTTGTTTTGATACTAATTTGTGTCACCATTATATAATATATGCTTGGTTTTATACTGGTTTGCGGTTGGGTTCATTTTTTTTGCATTTGGCACTTGCTTGTGCTGCCATTGTGTTATATATGCTTTTTTGGTATTGGTTTGCTGTTGCATTTAAATTTTGATGCATTTGTCACTTGATTGTACTATACCATTATTCAATATACCATTATTCAATATATACTTAGTTTGCTAATTGTTTGATGTTGGGTTAATTTTTTTGTGCCTTTGGAATTTTCTTGTGCTACCATTATGCTATATATATTTTCTTTGGTTCTCGTTTGGTGCTAGGTTCAAATTTTGATGAATTGGCACTTGCTTCTATTACCATTATATTATATAAGTTTGGCTTGGTAGTGGTTTATTGTTGGGTTCATTTTTTGATGCCTTTAGCACTTGCTTATGTTGCCATTATTTTATATATGCTTGGTATGGTACTGGTTTGTTGCAGTATTCAAATTTTGATGTCTATGGCACTTGCTTGTGCTTTTATTAAGTTATATATGCTTGCTTTGGTACTGATTTGGTACTGGGTTCATTTTTTATGCCTCTAGCACTTGCATGTGGTACCATTATGCTATATATGCTAAGTTTGGAACTCGTTTGGTGTTAGGGTTCAATTTTTGAATCATTTGGCAATTGCTTATCCAACAATTATGCTATATATGCTTGGTTTGGCACTGGTTTGCTGTTGGGTTCATTTTTTATTCCTTTGGCACTCATTATGCTATATATGCTATGTTTGGCACTCATTTGGTGCTAGGTTCAAATTTAGATGTCTTTACCACTCGCTTGTGCAACCATTATGCTACATATGCTTGGTTTGGTATTGGTTTGCTGCTAGGTTCATTTTTTGATGCATTTGGCACTTGTTTGTGATCCAATTATGTTATATATACTTGATTTGGTAATTATTTATGTTGGTTTCATTTTTTGATGCCTTTGACACTTGCTTGTGCTACTATTATTCTATATATGCTTGGTTTGGTACTCGTTTAGTGCTAGGTTTAAATTTTGATGCCTTTGGTAGTTTCTTGTGCTACCATTATGTTATATATGCTTGGTTTGATATTGGTTAGCCGATGGTTTCATTTTTGATACCTTTGGAACTTTTGTGTGCTACCATTATGTTATATATGCTTGGTGTGGTACACATTTGGTGCTAGGTTTAAATTTTGATGCCTTTGGCACTTGCTTGTGCTATAGTATATATGCTTGCTTTGGTATTGATTTACTTCTAAGTTCATTTTTTATGCCTTTGGCACTTGCTTGTGCTACTATTATGATATATATGCTTTGCTTATTATATGTTTGGTGCTTCGTTCAAATTTTGATTCCTTTGGCACTTGTTTCTATTACTATTAAACCAAATATTCTTGGTTAGGTACTGGTTTACTGTTATGTTCAGTTTTTTATGCCTTTTGCACTTACTTATGCAGCCATTGTGCTATTAATGCTTAATTTAGTATTGGATTGTTGTAGTTTTCAAATATTGATGTTTTTCGCACTTGCTTGGGCTATCATTTTGCTATATATGTTTGGTTTGGCAGTAGTTTGCTTTTATGTTCATATTTTTGAAGCCTTTGGCCCTTGCTTACACTAACATTATGCTATATATGCTTGGTTTGGTATTCGTTTGGTCTTAGGTTCAAATTTTGATGCCTTTGGCACTTGCTTGTGCTAACACCTTGCTTACACTAACATTATGCTATATATGCTTGGTTTGGTATTCGTTTGGTCTTAGGTTCAAATTTTGATGCCTTTGGCACTTGCTTGTGCTACCATTATACTTTATCTGAATTGTTTGGTACTAGTTTGCTGCTGAGTTCATTTTTTGATGCCTTTTGCACTTGCTTATGCTGCCATTATGTTATTTATGCTTTATTTTGTATTAGTTTGGTTCTAGGTTCATATTTTGTTGTCTTTGGCACTTGCTTGTGTTACCATTTTATAATATATACTTGGTTTGCAGCTAGGTTCATTTTTTGATGGCTTTGGCACTTACATGTGTTGCCATTATATGATATATGCTTGATTTGGTAGTGGTTTGTTGTTGGATTCAATTTTTAATGCATTTAGAACTTTCTTGTGCTATACCGTTATTCTATATATGCTTGCTTTTAATTGGATTGTTGCAGTATTCAAATTTTGATGTCTTTGGCACTTGCTTCAGATACCATTATTCTATATTTGCTTGGTTTGGTACTGCTTTGGTGCTAAGTTTAAATTGTGACTCCTTTGGCACTTGCTTGTGCTATCATTTTGCTATATAAGCTTTGTTTTGTACTAGATTGTCGTTGGATTCATTTTTTATGCCTCTGGCACTTACATGTGCTACCATTATGTTATATATGCTAGATTTTGTACTTGTTTGTGTTAAGTTCAAATTCTGAACACTTTGAAAATTGCTTGTCCAACAATTACGCTATATATGCTTGGTTTGGCACTGGTTTGCGGCTGGATTTTTATTCCTTTGGCACTTGTTTTTCCTACTATTATGTTATATATGCTCGGTTTGGCACTCATTTGGTGCTAGGTTCAAATTTTGATGTCTTTGACACTCACTTGTGCAACCATTAAGCTATATATGCTTAGTTTGGTACTAGTTTGCTGTTGTGTTCATTTTTTGATGCATTTAGCACTTGTTTGTGCTCCCATTATGCTATATATGCTTGATTTGGTAATTGTTTGATGTTGGTTTCATTTTTTGATGCCTTTGGCACTTGCTTGTGCTACTATTATGCTACATATGCTTGGTTTTGGTACTCGTTTGGTGCTAGGTTTAAATTTTGATGCCTTTGATTGTTTCTTTTGCTACCATTATGTTATATATGCTTGATTCGGCACTGGTTAGCTGCTGGTTTCATTTTTTGATGCCTTTGACACTTGCTTGTGCTACTATTATGCTATATATGCTTAGTTTGATACTTATTTGGTGTTATGTTTAAATTTTGATGCCTTTAGCACTTTCTTGTGCTACCACTATGCTATATATGCTTGATGTGGTACATGTTTGGTGCTAGGTTTCAATTTTGATGCCTTTGGCACTTGCTTGTCTTATACCATTATACTACATATGCTTGCTTTGGTACTAATATGCTTCTGAGTTCATTTTTTATGCCTTTGGCACATGCTTGTTCTATCATTGTGCTATATATGCTTTGCTTAATACATGTTTGGTGCTATGTTCAAATTTTGATGCCTTTGGCACTTGCTTCTATTACCATTATACCATATATGCTTGGTTAGGTACTGGTTTGTTGCTAGGTTCATTTTTTGATGCCTTTGGCACTTGCTTATGCTACTAATATGTTATATTTGCTTTGTTTGGTATTCATTTGGTTCTAGGTTCAAATTTTGACACCTTTGGCACTTGTTTGTGTTATCATTTTTCAATAAATGCTTGGTTTTGTACTGGTTTGCAGTTTGGTTCATTTTCTGATGCCTTTGGCACTTACTTGTGTTGCTATTGTGCTATATATGATTGGTTGGGTACTGGTTTGCTGTTGGATTCAAATTTTGATAACTTTGGAACTTTCTTGTGCTATACCATTATTCTTTATATGCTTGGTTTGGTTTTGGTTTGCTGCAGTATTCATATATTGATGTGTTTGGCACTTGCTTGTGCTATTATTTTGCTATATAAGCTTTGTTTTGTACTAGATTTTCGTTGGATTCATTTTTTATGCCTTTTGCACTTACATGTGCTATCATTATGCTATATATGCTAGATTTGGTACTCGTTTGGCGTTAGGTTCAAATTTTGAACCCTTTGTCAATTGATTGTCCAACAATTATGCTATATATGCTTGGTTTGGCACTGATTTGCTATTGGGTTCATTTTTTTATTCCTTTGGTATTTGCTTATGCTACCATTGTGCTATATATGCTCTATTTGACACTCATTTTGTGCTAGGTTATGGACTTCTACGGGCAAGGTCACAAGATTCACTTCCAAAGCCCCCAAGAGGTAGTTGAACACATCTCTTGCAGTTCACTTACTAAACTGTCCAAGAATGATAACATAGACTCTTGTTTCATTTTGATATCTCTGCATATGGAAAATCATATAGTGCTTACATTGAATTTTGATGATAATGTAGAATACCTTGAGATATCTAGCTTATTGCATGAATTCCACCTTGTATTTGCAACCCCAACCACTTTACCACCACACACTAGAACTACACTACAAACTTGTCAATGTGAGACCCTATAGATACTGCCCATTGTCATAAAGCAGAGATGGAAAAACTAGTTAGTACCAAGCTAAAAGATGGTGTTCTTCAAACCAACACTGGTCTATAGCAAGTGCCTCACAGACCATGTACACCACTTGAGACAAGTCTTGCAATGCCTCCAAGACTGCAACATTTTTGCTAAATTGAGCAAATGCCAATTTGCTACAAAATTAATATATTACTTAGAGCACATCATCACTACACAAAAGGTGTGAAACCTGACCAGTCCAAGATTCAAGCAATGGTTGCATGGCCTGAGCCTTCAAACCCCAAACAGTTGAGGGGATTCTGGGGGCTAACAGGCTACTATAGGAGATTTGTCGAGAACTATGCCAGCCTTTCTAGTCCACTAACTGACCTGTTGAAGAAGGATGCTTTTCAATGGAATCTACCAGCCCAAGAAGCCTTTTCACTACTGAAAATAACAATGACCTCCACTCTAGTCGTCAACTTGCTAGATTTCACCAAATCTTTCACCTTGGAGACTAATGCAAGTGGCTTAGGCATTGGTGTTGTCCTGCTTTAACCCTCTCATCCTATTACATTCTACAGTAAGAAGATGGGACCAATAATGCAAGGCCAATCTACCTACATCAGAGAACTTTATGCCATCACTTTAGTTGTGAAAAAGTGGAGACAATACGTGTAACAACCCATCCCACGTTGGCCGCCCTTGAAATAGTGTCATCACATTTTGAAAATCCCAGCACGACACATATATGCAACAATAAAAATAACACCAATAGAAATTTTTACATCAATCCTCAACCCTCAATAGGGGAGATATATCAATATGATATTGGCTTAAACATTTTACATAACGTAGTATGCATGATTATTTGCAAATAAATTTTTATTTTATTTTCTCATTAGTCTGAGGATGTTGACATGTACGTGGCTTACAGAAAAATATTTCGTTTGACTCTCAACTACCTGAATCATTGTGTAATGAGGGGTGAGCTTCACAAGCTCAGTGAATTAAATTTACTAGAAGTATTAAATCTGTATAAATAATCTTTCAATATTTAATCATTTATATCTCATACAACTTGATACTAGTATTCCACTATCATTACACATATCATAAGTCCCATTCTCTCAATCTCTTCTTCTTATTTGTTGGTTCACCTTAATACCATCAATTATCTCATAATTACCTCATAATGAGGTTTACAACATAAAGTCGACCATTTAGATAGTTCTTATCATATCATGCTTCTTTGTTTCTTTCTGACCATAACTGTCTCTTTGTGAAACTCATTCATCTATAAATAAATTTCACAATAACAAACCACACATCAGCATTTCTGTAATGCAATCAATATTTAAAACAGATGCAATGCATGAATTATTATTAGGGAACGTCTTCCCACATGTCGACATGATTTTATCTTAGACCACCCCCCTCTCGGTTCTTTCATTCTCATTCAGACCGGCTGCCTTCCCGGTTCTTTTATTCTCATTTAGATCAGCTACCTTCTCGGTTCTTTTATTCTCATTAGACCAGCTGCCTTCCCGGTTCTTTTATTTTCATTTAGACCGGCTACCTTCCCGGTTCTTTTATTCTCATTCAGATGCATATGAAAACTGATATGAATATGCATATAAATAATAAAATCTAACTTATGTTATTAATTTATTTCAAAGCATAAGCTAATAATTTATTTAATATTATCACTAGATATTTCATTTCTATTTAGATTACTTAAAGTAAATCTAACTCACCACGTAGCACTTAAAGCTACTTGTGGATCACCTCTTTGGCTTTTCCGTTTCTCTAAGAAATTTCCCCCCAGTTGCTGATCGTTAACACCTGACATAATATTTAACTTAACTTTCTAATTTATTCTTCAATCCTTTATTAATCACACCCTTTGAAAATTCCCACTTTGAATTCCGAGAAATTTTGTGTATGCTAAAATTCAAAAATAAACTTCATGTTATTACCTTATGTTTTTCTTAGCACTTCTTGTGATTCTCTATAAAATTCTCTCGTAAACCCCTTCAAAATTTTGCTCTTTCAACCTTTCTTTCGGTCCCTAAGTATTTAGAGAAATAAAGTAGTTTGAATTGTCAAAGGAAGAAACCAAACAGGATTTGAAAAAAAAAAAATCAATATATATAAAAAAATTTTGAAACGGTGACTACCGCTTTTCACTGTGCTACAATGCATAGCTGCATAATATGCAGCCATTTTTCACAAGGTTGCAACACCTGGACTTCCAAGTGTTGCACGGTTATTTTTTTGTTTTTTATTTTTGAAAAAACATATATTTTTTTCTTTTTGAATTTTTTTTTCTTTTTGAAAAAATATATTTTTTTTTCTTTTTCCTTCTTTTCATACTGGACATGTCCATATTTTTTTCAAAAGAATTATTTTATTCAATACTAAATCTTTCGCGTAAATATATTATTTTAATTTCATGTCATATTTATTAAATTACTTCTTCACCTTTACTTTAAGATTACGAGTATTACAAATCTACTCACCTTATAAAAATTTCGTCCCCGAAATCTCCTTACTTTCTCTAAAAACAATTATGAAGAAATATGAAATGTGAATAATATTTCTTCATAATTGTTTCCCTTTTTCACGTAATCTCTTCAACATCCTTATTCCACCACAAAACTTAAACTAATGCAATTATTTTATTATACAATATTTGTTTTTTTTTGTCTAAAATTCTCACTGGCACTTGTATATAAGCCCAATCTTTCTGAATTTCTATAGCTTAGCTCAAAATATTATAATATTCATCGTGTAAACACTTTTTTAAAAGTGAAACATGAAATACATTATGCCACTGCTTCAACTCTGGAGGCAAATCCAGGCTATTCACAACTAGCCCAACTTTCTCAACAACCTCATAGGGTCCCGCATACCTCAGATTCAGCTTTCCTTTCCTGTTTAGATCTCAGTACACCTTTTCATTAAGATATTTTTCAATACACCCAATCACTTACTTGAAACTTGAGAGGTCTTCTCCTATTATCAGCATAGCTATTTGGTCTACTTTGTGCTGCTTTACGGTTCTCTCTAACCAATTTGATCCTCTGAGCTGTTAACTCAATAATTTATGGACCATATATATTTCTCTCTCCCATTTCTTTCCAACATATAGGAGTTCTACACCTCCTACCATAAAATTTCTCAATCGGTGTCATCCCAATACTAGTTTGATATTGATTATTATAAGCAATTTCAATCGATGGCATGTAATCATCCCAACTTACTGAGAAACTCATCACATTTGCTCTTAATATATCTTCTAGTACTCTAATAATCCTTTCTTTCTGAGCACGAAAAATTATATTAAATTGCAACTGTGTACCCGTGGCTTTCTAAAAGCCTCTCCAAAATCAAAATGTAAATCTAGCATCTCTATTTGACACTATGCTTCATGGTACTCCATACAACCTCACAATCTCAGCTACATCCCTCTTCAATTCTGACCACCAGAATTTCTGTCACAATCCTCTATACATCTTATTGTTACTTGGTTGCATCAAATCTACTTAATCATGTGCCTATCTCATTATCTCCTTTCTCAACTTCGCATTATTGGGAACACAATTTCCATGTTCCAATACCAAAGTACCCTCATTTCAAATTTTGAACTCAAAGTGCTTTCTAATAAGCACTCAATGCTTAATCTTTTTTATCTCTTCATCTCTACCTTGCATCTCTAAAACATTTACTATGAATGATTGTACAACCACATTCGTTAACCATGATCTTGTATCACTGACATTCAACTTCATTCTTATATCTTTTAAATCTATCATCAATTTCACATCAGGACTTCCCATAGCAGTTAACCTTCTTATAGACTTTCTACTCAATGCATCAGCTATCACCTTCGCATCACAAATGGCTCTATACAGATGATGTCTCCAATCTTTAAAGTAAACACTATAGTATCCACTCTAAGTCATGAGTAGGGTAATTTCTATCATGAATCTTCAATTGCCTAGAAGTATGGGCCACAGCTCTCCTATGTTACTCATATCTCAATTATTGATGTGACACATCACTATACACCACAAATCCTTCATCACCAGAAGGAAACACCAATAATGGAGCTATAGTTAATTTCTTCTTTAGTAATTGAAAAATTTTCTCACACTTCCCTCACCATATAAATCTGATCTCTTTCCTGGCCAGTCTATTCAACAGTATTACAATAATAGAAAAATTCTGAAGGAATCTTCTATAATAACCATCTAACCCCAAGAAGATTATAATCTCAGTCACATTAGTTGGTCTCTCCCAACTTAACATTGTCTCTACTTTTTGTGGATCAACAGTTATGCCATTTCTGGATATTACATGTTCCAAGAAAGTTATTTCATCCAGCCAACACTCACACTTAGAGAACTTTGCATATAATTTCTCTCTCCATGGAATCTCCAACACACTGTCTAATATTTCACATGTTGTTTTTCCTTCTTAGATTATATCAGAAAGTCAAATACAACCATAAACTTGTTAAGATATAGTTTAAACACTCTATTCATCCAGTCCATGAATGTTTCTAGAACATTAGTTAATCCAAATGACATCACAAAAAGCTTATGACCATAACGTGTCCCAAAAACAGTCTTAGGCACGTCTCTTTTCTCTATCCTTAACTAGTGATAACCTAATCTCTGGTTTATCTTAGAAAATACTTTAACTCCTTGCAACAGCTCAAAAAATTCATTTATCATAGGTAGAAGATATTTGTTCTTATTCAACTATTTGTAGTCTATATACAATCTCCTCGTTCCATCTTCCTCCTTCACGAACAACACAGGGGCTCCCCAAAAACATTAGGTCCGATAAATTATTTACCTAAAAATTCTTAAACTTTGAATTCTCTTAACTCAATGGGTGTCACTCTGGTAGGGTTCTATTAAATATATGTGATAAACTCAAAATCACATCTATCGAAAACTAAATCGCCTTACTAGGAGACAACCTAGACAACTCATCAAGAAATACATCAGAAAAATTTGTCACTACCAAGATTTCTTCTAACTTCCTATTTTCCTTTCTAGAATCCATTATGTATGCCAGATACTCCTCACAATCTTTCTTCAACCATCTCTTAGTAGTTAGAGCAAAATAAGATAGTTCAGAGTATTTTATGTTCTCTCTGAAAGTTACACTCCTCATGTCCATATCTAGAACACTATCTTCTTTCTAAAATAATCAACCATATTCAAAGATAATAAATCATCTTCAGATTTTCTATCACTGATATGAATCACATAACCCTTGTAAACATAACCGCACTGAGTAAATTTGCACACTTTGCTCCACTTGCTCCCAACTTCACAGCAAGCAAAGTTGCCACTGTCTTCATGAACACTGTGTATAAACTAGATGGCATTCCAAAATCTATAGTCAGTAATAGAGACTCTCTATTCACCAATCAGTTCTAGAGAGAGAGCTTCAGGTTGCAAGGTACTAAACAGAAGGTGAGCACTTTATACCATCCTCAATTTGATGGACAAATTGAAGTTGTCAACAGATGCTTAGAACACTACCTCAAATATTTTGTTACAAATCAACCACAACTTTTGTCCATCTACTTAGCTTGTGGTGAGTACCACTACAACACCTATTTTCGTCCCTCCTTAGGCCTGAATCCTTTTCAGATTATGTATGGCAGACTGCCACCAACTATACCCATCTACAGAAGAGGCACTTCCTCCATTGTAGCTATAGACCACTCATTGAGCGCCAAAGAAGACATATTGCACCAGGCCAGAGCTCATTTACTTAAAGCTCATAATAGAATGAAGTAACAAGTGGACCAGAAGAGGACTGATATGTAGTTCTAAGTTGGTGATTTAGTCCTCTTAAAACTCCAACCATACAGATAACACTCAGTAGCAGCAAGAGTGTCCCATAAATTGAGTAGTAAATACTTTGGTCCTTTCATAATCTTGGAGAAGATTGGACAGGTTGCTTACAAACTACAACTCCCAGGTGGCTGCAGATACAACCCTATTTTCCATGTATCCCTTCTCAAACCTTTCAAAGGCTCAACAATTACTCCTTCCCCTTTTCTAATTTATTATTCCAGTTCTCAACCACATCCCACTGCCATTCTAGATGAAAGAACACTTTTACAGCATGGTAATGGGTGCACCAACACTTGATTCAATGGGATCAACTCCCATTAGAGGAAGCTTCCTGGGAAGATGCTACCATTGTGAAATAATTACTCCCATTAGAGGAAGATGCTTCATAGGGACAATATTGTTTCAAAGAGGGAACTATGGAATAGAAAGTTAATAAAGAAGCTAGAGAGATATGATGCAGCTACACCAAGTTAGGAGGGCATAAACAACATAGTTACTAGTAAAGCTTATAGGTTAACCAGTGGAGCTAAGGCACTAACCTATAAAACAGTAAAACAACAAGGAAGCTATCTTATAACCAGAGCATTATAGTAACAAGAGGAGACAACCTAGACGGATACAAAGAGGCTAAACAAAAGTAGTTACATATAGTTAGAAGTTAGTTAGGCTAGTTTTGATTGTGTGTGTGTGCACACTATAGTAGTTAATGTGTACCCATTTATAGCCATATATAGCTCTCTCTTATATAATGAAAGGCAAGCAATAAGAAAACACTTTAGGAGCTTATCTTGTGCTCAAAATAAGACTCACTTCTTTCCTCAATTTTTTCCAGAAACCTCATTTCCATTCTTGAGTTCTTTAACTCACCCCAATACCTTCATTAAGGTGGGATGTACTTTTTTGGTGGCATTGTGAGATAAATTTATCATTTTCTATGGACGGTACCAATATATTAATGCCAACAAAGATGATGAAAGGTAGCTTTATATTCTTATCCTTCAAAGAGGTGAAATATCGTAAACGAATTTGAAGGTTGAAGGAAGATAGAGTTTAATCTGGTCTCATTCCTATGCTTATGTCAGCTAGGTACAGAAAATTCTACAAGAAAAGTCACCAAGTTTTTTATACTTTGAGAAGGACCTTCCGATGATTAAGTCAGTAAATGTATCGAGGTGACGTAAGGAAGGGTCTAAGGGATTACCGAAGTGAATAGTGTTTTTACTAACTCTGTATTTGCTCTCTCTATCCAGGAGGACTTAAGCTCCTTTACATAGGCTATACAGAGAGATCAAATCTCTAGAGGGATCGAGGTAGGTTTTATCAACATACATTTACCCATGCCATCTTTGAGGAGTCAGATCCCTAGCCTTTTTAGGCCTATGGGTCGTCACTCATTCTTGCGAGGTCTTGTCTTACATAGTTTAGATTCATGAGTCACACCATTTAGGTGGCTAAACACCATTACATGTGATGTCATGGTCCATGTGTCTATGTCTTACGGGAATGGGTTTTGACCCATATCACTACCCACAACATACACGAACCCAAAAAACATAGATTATAATGAGTTTACCATTGCCATTAACCGAAATCACAATAAGAAACCATGAGACAAACTAGCAAAAACAACTTTCTTTTTTCTTCGCACATGAGGCATAAAACCATGAAAAATGGTTGCATGAACTAGGCTCGTAGAACCATTGAAAAGCCTAATAAGCATCTCAAATTCCCCAAATTTTTCAATACACAAATGAAAATAGAAGAAATTGAGTTGTTAGTCAGATTGATTATGGATTTCTTTTCATGTTCAACAAAAAAAAATCTAATTACCCAAATTTGAAAAAGAACAAATCGATCAATCATATTCTTAACTTTGGCATTGATGGAAATGTGTCCCGTTTGAAGAAGAAGAATATATCTATAGTTTGAATTTCTGTAAGTATCAGGGCAAAGAATCTTCTTAGGTGACAATGATAAGTAAGATGACAACAAATCTTCACCAAAGGTTGTGGATCTGCTTGGCGATGTGACAGTTTCTGCTGGTAGTGCTCTGGCAAGTCATGGAATGAAGAAGAGAAAGAAGAGGAAGGTGAAGAAGAATAATAAGAAGATGTTGCCTTGCTGTAGATAGAGAGATTGAGAAAGGGACCAAGAGACTTTGAGTTTTGTTTAATTTTTTTTTAATTTTATAGTTTTACTCCATTTTTTTATAACTAAAGTTTATGTTTCTTATTTCTCATGTATTAGTAAACTTAATACTTACTAAGTATTTTTTTTTCTCCTTAAAGGAAATCGTAAGTTTATTCTATTTTTATTCTTTAATATTAAGTTTCAAAGTTTTGGTTTCTTCACGTCTTTTTTGTTACTAATTTAGAAAAAAAATTGACAAAGAGAATAGATTGTATCTATTTAGCAACATCATGTGTCAATAAGCTACAATTTGAATGTCAAGTGCAATGACCCCCCAAACCTAGGGGCAAAGTGCATTTAAGCCTTCATTTATTCAAGAGCATTCAGTATGGTATTGATGTGTTTTACACTTCAGAGAACAAATTAAAAAAAAAAAAGTGTCTAGCACATGATGATCCAACCATATGACTATGGGGCATATTTTCCATTAAAAAAGTCATATCAAGTTTTCAATTAGTTTTTTGAACTAAAATTAACGATAATAAACGATTTGTAATGTACCTATTAATATGGGTAAAAATACACTCACCAATGGAAAATCAGACACGTGACAATCCTTCAAGAGCAGAATGGTAAATTTTCACATTTAAAGGGAAAAAAAGGTAATTTCGTAGGTGAGACCTGCGCTAGCTTTTCAGGGTGGGAATCCCTAAGTCTAAATAAAGGGAGTTCAATGCCCCATAAATCCTATCTTTGGACACACTCTCTCCATTCTTTTCTCTCTTTCACTTTAACACTTCATTTCAACTCGTCCATTCACTCCATCTCTGTTCATTTACTAACTTAGCCATAAAAGGGTCTTCCTTGGAGAACAAAACTCCTTTGCAAGGGTTCATGTACCAAGCTAACATGGAATCAGGACTAAAGCCAAGATTAACAATTCACCCCATACATTTCAGGATCGGCTTGACGAAAATACCCTAGGCTTCTTTCCAGCATCAACAAATTGGTGTTGTCTATGGTAACAATAAATTTATCTAACGATTTTGTCGAAGAAACTACCCCTCCTCATGCTCGGACCTTACGGAGAACTATCCACCTAACTACTAAAGTAGGGAGAAGAGAGATGGAATTCCTTGCATCATTGGTACACACAAATAGGTATAACCCTCATCAAACCTCAGAGAGCCATCAGAACCATGAGGTCAACGGTGAGAGGGCTCAGTCTAGTCCAACCAAAAATAGCTGAGTTTAAGGGACCTCAATTCTAGTCAACTGAGCAGAGCATGAAGAGATCAGATGTCGATATGAAAACTTATTTATACTAGTCACACAAATGGTACCAAATACAATTCAAGTCTAGCTCGATCGGGAATGCTGTTAAGAAGGCAGCGCAATCCTTAACAGGGAAGACAAGGAAAGAACTTGAGTTTTTAGTCTACAAGATAGCCGACGTGAGAACGATCAAGGAGAAAATGGTCTAAGCTAGACTCACCTAACTGAGAGAGCCAAGCATAACACCAAAGCACTTTAGCTCTCTGAGCACGAGGTTGAGTTCGTATCCCTCATGGTCGCAAAGAAAACACCGATAGCAAGAGCATACCGAAGTAAGCTAATAGTTTAAAGAGATGAATGAGTGGATAGAACTTGCCTTGAATGGCAGTCAAATGAATATATTGGATGAGATCAGACCTCCAAAGATCCCATTCTCGAAGGAAATCATGGATATGAAAGTGCCTTCCAATTTTAAGATGCCAAACATCGAGCCTTATAGAAGCAAGACTTGCCCATCGACCATCTAGAGACCTTTAAGTCTTTGATGTTCATCCATGGATATTCAGAAGTACTCATGTGTAGGGCTTTTCCCATCATGCTTAGAGAGACAACAAGAACTTTGTTTTCACATCTACTCTCTAACTCAATCAAGTCTTTCAAAGATCTCAACAAGCAATTTGCGATGCACTTCTTCAATAGCCTAGGGCGGAAGGGAACCTCAGAGAGACTCCTTAACATTACCCAACATATTGATTAGACACTCCGAGATTATATCTCATGGTTTACCATAACCATAGTACAAGTCTGAGATCTAGATTAGAAAATGGTTATAATGGCCTTCATAAATAACCTTTGAGCTTTAGACTTCAGCCCCTACTTATCCATGAACTAACTTCCCTCCATACTCTCTATTTTGGAAAAGGCTAATGAGTTTGTCATAGCTGAAGAAGACAAGGCCTTCAGAAGACAGGGAGAAGAAGAATTGATGGGTAAGAAGAAGAAAATGATAGAAAGAACGAAGCCGAATAATGATCAAAAGAAAAGAGGTTGAGATGGTGCCTAAAAGAATGGCATATTAGATGGAGAACCCTGAGGATTCGAGAGCTATACCACTATCACTACCTTAAGCTCAGAGTTCAGATGGTCTCTTAAGGTTAAGTGACCTCTTGTTAAAAGAGATGTGAGTCGGTTTTGCCAATTTTATAAATATCAGAGTCACAATATTAAAAAAAGTAGACACTTGAAAATAAAATCGAAGACCTAATTCAAACAGGGTATCTGAAAAAGTTTATAAAGATAGATAAGGAAAGAGCTCACCGTGCAAGAGAAGCACTGACTTTCATGACAAGAAGAGGCCGAGGCCAAGTCCTAAATGAAGAAATCAAGATCGAAGAAGTTGAACCCTTGAAAAAAAGTCTGACACTGCACCCACGGTTGGCATTATCCGAACTATTTTCAGGGGGATAACATATGGTAGAGAATCTATTAATTCTAGAAGGCTTATGCTCACTTTGCTAGTTCAATGGAAGGGCCAAGTAAGTAAAGTTAGACTTATCAAACCTTCAATTTTAGTGATGATGACTTAGAAGATGTATAATTCCCTTATGGCAATTTTGTAGTAGTAACACTAGTCATCCCAAATTTTTTAGTAAAAAGGATCCTGGTAGACAACGGATCATCATAAGACATCCTATACTACAATGCCTTCAAGAAGGTGCAATTGTCTGATGATCGATTGAAACTCATAAGGTATCCGTTGTTTGGTTTGTCGAAGGACCATGTCTACCTCAAAGGAAGCATCACCCTACCAATCATGATAGGGATGACACCTTGTCAAACAACTATCATAAAGATAGACATTTCTTCATCCTACAATGCCATCTTTGGTTGACTCGAATTGAACACAATGAAAGTACTAGTTTCAATCTACCACTTGAAAATGAAATTTCCCACCCATAATAGAATGGCTAAAGTTAGAGGAAATAAATCGACAACTCGACATTGTTACTTTGCATCAGTGAAAAGTAAAAACATGAACGATGTCCTCAAGATCAAATACCTTCAAGATGAGTCGAAGACCCCAATGGGAAAGCCTACAGAAGAATTAAACTTGGTTTCGCTACAAAAGATGAGGCAAGTGGTCAAGTGGTGTAGATCAGATCAAGTTTGGAGGATAAACTCTAGGCATAACTAATCTTTTTTCTAAGGAATAATCATAATGTCTTTGCGTGGTTTAGGTTCCATTCTTTTCCATCGATTACCTATGCATTTGGCTCATTACCCAGGGTCACTCCCTTTAAGGAAGGATGATATGATGAGGTTGTCGATTACAATGAATAGGAATATCGAAATGAGTGAAACATACTAAGTCTAATACAATCCCTTTATAAATAGTAAGGGGGATCTCGTTACAGGTGTACTTTTAAGTATTAGACAAGTAGTCATTGTCATTCGAGTACAAAGAAAGAATGGCGGGTATGGAGTCACCATTTTTCCTTGAAGGGGGTCGAATTCCTTTTCATTGATCCATGCGAGAGATTCCAAGGCTCAGAAGATTTGTTTACAAGAGAGTGAGAAATTACAGCTCCATCTCTTGCCTAAACTGAAGTCTAGTCCTTTGTGTTTAAAAAATATTATTCAAAATTTTAATTCAAATCTTATTACCATACACTAATAAAGCAAAACACACATTCAAAATTCATATTCAAGCAAGATGACACTGAATATTATGTAAATAAGTACAAAACTAAGAAAAGAGAAAGTGCTTTAAACATGAAACAAAGGAATAATCAAAATCACTTGTGATTTACAGATTAAAAAGAAAGAAGAAGCGGATTAAAGTATGCAAACTTAAATAAGTGGACTAGACATGTGAGGATTTAACATATGAACCAAAACTACTTTAAACAAATGGATTCAAATGAGTGGATTTAACATTCAAATTAAACTAGGTAGATTGAACATGAAAATTTAAATATATGCATGTTAGAACTAAGCTAAACATACGGATATGAATAAATGGATTAAAACTAAGCATGTGACAAAGGAGAGATTCAAAATGACTTATAACATGCAAATGTGTAATAAAGCACTTAGTGATGGACCAAAAGGGTCCTAATGATTTTTTGAATAAAAAGTCCATGTGATTAGTAAAAAATTGAAAGAAAGCACATAACTTATAAGAAATGAATTGAGTATAATAAAGGAATTAAGATTAAAAAAAAAGAACATTGAAGCTACAATGGAATTCACTAAATGAATAGTAAGCTAAATTGTATAATCCATTTTCAAGGTGGTTAAGACATATAAAGCATATTAACAATTTTATTTCACAACAAAAATAAGTTTAACCAATTTTTTTGGCTAAGAAAAGTTTCCATGTGCAGGGATAATCCTCGGCGACTATGCACGCCCTTGTAGATTTGGTATGTTTGGAGGATTTGTTTGATTGCAGATGAAAAAGCCAGTTGTAAGTGTATAGCTAGTTTGATAAGTTCTATCTTGTTATTATTTTTTGTTTCACTTTCCATTCTTCTCTTTCTTTTTTGTATGCTCATCTCTCTATACTATGCTTCTTTGTTTGCTCTCTCTATACTTCTCTTTTTATGTTATGATTCCTCATTTGTAATGCCTATTCTCCTTGCTTTGTGTTAACATGGGGGTTTTTGTAGGAGAAATATGGGCTGCCCATGTGAATAAAAAAAAAAATAATGAAAAGAAAGGGTGAGGCCATCCATGAAGAGGGAGGAGAGATGGGTGCAACTATTGAGGTGAAAAGGTGAAAGGTAGAAATGGTATGGTGTGCTTAACAAAGCAAAAAAGAAGAGAAAGACTACCTTTGTTTAATGTCTAATGACTTTTGATGATTTCCTTGCTGGGAGGACTTTGGTGATTTGTTTGCTATGAGAAATTTTGATGATTTGCCTACTGTGAGGACTTTTAATGATTTTCCTATTAGCAGGACTTTTGATATTTTCATGCTGGGAGGACTTTTGATAATTTGCTTGTTGTGAGGACTTTTGATGATTTACCTGCTGATTCTACATAGTTGTTTTATTTTATTCGTTAAGTCTCAAATTTCTTGGGCTTGAGCAGAGTCATGTTAGTTAGGACCTTATCTCATTTCATTATAAAGTTTTGAAAAAAACAATGTGTTTAAGGGATGGCTTTTGAACATATTACTATGGCTTTTGAGCATAACCGCACCAATCGTTCTCTTCTAACTAGCTTTCTATGGCTAACCTTAGTAAAAAAGTGAAAGAATTTTCACCTCAATTGGGAGAACCACCTCCATACCATAACTAAAGAATGAGAAGTGGCACCTATAAAAGGTTTGATCGATGATCGATATCTCCATAATGCAAAAGGCAACTTCTCATGCCAGTTAGGATAAGTCTCCACCATTTTAGCCAATATGCTCTTGATATTATTGTTGATTGCTTCTACTGCCTGATTGGTCTTGGGTCGATAAGGAGAGGAATTATGGAGCTCAATTTTGTACTCATTAAGTAAATCCACAACCTCGACTTGAAAATGCATGCCATTGTCTGAGATCAGGTCAAAAGGTACTCCATAATAATAGATGATGTTATAGTTAATGAACTTTTCCACATGCCTAGCCTTCAAAGTGGGAAATGATGTTGCTTCTATTCATTTGGTGAAATATCAAATTGCCATCAGGATGTATTTGTTACCATTGGAAGCATTGGGAGATATTTTTCCAATCATGTTTATGCCCTAAGTAGCGAAATGCCAAGGTGTGGTTATGCTGAAGAGCTCTTAGGGTGGTAAATATTATAGATTGTATATAATTAACATTTATAGTGCTTCTTCACATAATTACAACAATCAGTCTCCATGCTGACCCAATAATAACCCAAGCAGAGGATTTTTCTACCAGTATTCTTCCATTCATGTGCAAACCTCCAATACCTTCATGCACTTTCATAATGATTCTCTTAGCAATGTTTTCATTTACACAAAGCAGTTGGATCCCATTGAACAATCTCTTGTAAAGTCTCCCGCCACAAATGAAAAATTAAGAGGCTAGTAAGAGTATTGCTCGCTTGTCTCTTTTTTCATTTGTTGGGAAACCACCTTGAATGATGCCCAGAAGGTGATCTTCCAAACACCTAAGTCTAGAGTGACTTATATAAAGAAAAAGACAGCAACCAATCAAAGCAAGAAAGAAAAGAACACAAGAAATTTGTTGACGAGGTTCGACAATGTGCCTACATCCTTGTGAGCTCCTCCGAGCTCTCTGCACTATCTTATCAATGGAGTTCTTTACAATCAGCAACACCCTTCCAAGAACTCATAGGTTCTTGAAGAAACAAAGAAGAGAAGAAAGGAAGAAGATAAGAACTATTACAATGCTCTCTATCTAATCTATGCTCCTCTCACTTTACAACCAGCCTCTCTACAATGAGTCCCTCTTGAGATTGAAGCTAGGTGACCCTTTATATAGTGCACCAACTTCTTGATCAATCTTGAGGGTCAATATCCACCCTTAGATCTAGATGAGCAATCAACCTTAGCATTTGATCATTCCTTAGTCAAGCTGTGCATTTTAGACATGTCTCACGAACCATTTAAGAGGTTTACACATGTGTGCATCAGTGTGACTAGCGTCGTGGCCTAGAACAGGACGCACCGCTGCCCAAGGCAGAATACACACTCCTCATCTTTTGGGCGCCGTGGCCTGGGGTAGGGTGCGCCGCTGCTTGGCCTTCCTCCAGCACTTTCCACCTTCTAGGCACCGCAGCCTGGGGTAGTCTGGGCTACGGCCTGACTTGAAACTTCACTCATTTTTGCTGCTTTATATTGAGGCACACTCCAAGTGTGTTGAGGCTATAGGACAAGTGCTTGAACCTCTTCCAATCATGTTTAAACCTTTGACAAACTCCAACAATCTCTACCTTTGTCTAAGCGATTAAACCCGAACCATTGTGTAAAGAACTCGAGATCCAAACCCGAACCATTGTGCAAAGAACTCAGGATCTAAATGCATCTTGAGTCATCATATCAATCGACTCCAATCCTAAGTAGTCTAAGGCAATGATTGAACTTACTTAGAGGTAGAACCTTAGTACCTAAATCTGTAGGGTTTGCTTCCATGGCTACCTTGTCCACATAGATGCATCCTTTTATAACATTTTCTCGAATGAAATGGTACCGAACATCTATGTGCTTTGTCCTCTCATGGAACACTGGATTCTTGCACAAGTGCAATGCACTTTGGCTATCCGAATACACCAGAACCTGCTCCTCTAGTACCTTCAACTCTTCCAGCAACCCTTTGCACCACAAAGCCTCCATGATGGCTTCTGTAGCCGCTATGTACTTAGCCTCGGTTGTTGAGAGTGCTACCACCGGCTGCAACTGAGCCTTCCAACTTACACAACATTCATTTAAGTTGAAGAAGTAAGAGGTAAGCGATCTCCTTTTATCCCGGGCTGCTCCATAGTCTGAATCAACATAACCCTCAAGGTAGATGAACTTACCCCTCTTCTCATAAACTAGCCCCACATCTGGGCTTCCCTTCAAGTACCTTAGCAGCCACTTCATCCCAAGCCAATGCTCCTTTTCGGGATTACTCATAAACCTACTTAGGATACTTATTGCATGAGCAATATCAGGTCTAGTGCTTACCATGGTGAACATTACAGAACTAACCACACTAGAGTAGGGGACCTTTTCCATTTTCTTCTTCTCCTCATTTGATCTTGGACATTGATCGCTGGAGAACTTGAAATGACCAGCAAGGGGAACCTTCACTGGTTTGCTATCTTCCATAGAGAACTTAGATATCATCTTCTCTATGTAGGAAGTCTGGGAAATCTTCAATCTGTTTTTCTCCTTTTCTCGAATGATATTCATCCTAAGGATCTTCTGTGCATGGCCAAGATCCTTCATCTCAAACTTCTCACTGAGTTGAGACTTTAATTCTTTTATCTTCTCCATGCTGCTCCCAAACAGCAACATATCATCATCATAGATGAGGATGATCACCACTTCCTCAACCTTCTGCCCCTTATAGTATAAGCACGAATCATAGTAGCTCCTCATGAAACCCAAGCTGATAACAAAGGAATCAAACCTATTATTCCATTGCCGAGGTGATTACTTCAAGCCATAAAGAGATTTCTTCAATTTGCACACCAACTCTCCTTGCCTTCCTTCCTTATAGCCTTCGGGTTGCCTCATGAAGATGGTCTCATCAAACCCTCCATGTAAGAACGCTGTTTTCACATCCATTCGCTCGATTTCCCAATCAAATTGGACCACCATTGCCAATACTATCCGTATCATCTTGTACTTCACAACCAGTGAGAAGATTTTAGAGAAATCTATACCTTCTTTTTATGTGAACCCCTTCACCACTAGCCTAGCTTAATACCAGACTTCATTCCCTGGAGTGTTCCCTTTTTTGATCTTGTAGATCCATCCATAATCCACAACATTGTGTTTTTCTAGGTTGGGCAGCAATACCCAAGAGTTGTTCTTCCTCAAATAATCTATTTCTTCCTCCATAGCTAGCTGCCACTTTGATGAATCCTTACACTCCATGGCATCCATGTAAGTTTCTGGTTCAATCATCCCTTCTTCTATCCAAGGAGCTGCTACATTAGCATCTGCAAAACTATATCTTAAAGGTGGTCTAACCATCCTCCTTTCTCGATCCTTTGTGAGCTGGTAGTCATTCTGACTTGCTGCATCAACCTCTTCTAGTTCAGCCTCCTCTTGAGTTTCTTGAGCTTGGCCTTCATCAATGGGCTCTACCTGGTCAGAACCCTCTTGCCTTCCTTGCTCCACCTGAATTGAATTCTCCTTGATGCGATGCTCCATAAATTTCGGAATGGTTTGCTCACTAGCCCCTGTAGGGTTAGTTTTCTCCAAGTAGGGAAATAACAATTCATTAAAAATAACATCCCTACTTATTATGAGTTTCATTCCTTTTGGTTCTAAGGACCACAACCTATATCCCTTAACCCCATCATCATACCCTAGAAACACACATTTTCTAGACCTTGGGTTAAGTTTATCATCCTTTTGATGTGCATATGCAGCACACCCAAAAGTCCTAAGGGTGTTTAACTTAGGGGGTTTCCCACTCCACATCTCCATGGGAGTCTTAAGGTCTAAAGCCCTAGAGGGTGATCTATTAACCAAGTATGCATCTGTAGACACAGCTTCTCCCCAAAAATATTTTGGTAAACCGGACCCAATTAACATGCACCTAACCTTTTCCATAAGGGTTCTATTCATCCTCTCAGCAACTCCATTTTTCTGAGGGGTTTTCACAACCGTTCTATGTCTTAGAATGCCATTTAATTCACAAAATTTATCAAAATGCTTATTAAAAAATTCTAAGCCATTATTGGTTCTTAACACTTTAACTACCCTACCTATTTGAGTCTCCAACAACTTTTTCCACACCACAAATTTATTCAAAGCATCCAATTTATTTTTAAGCAAATAAACCCAAACCTTTCTTGAATAATCATCAATTAAAGACAGAAAGTAACGATTGCCTCCCTGTGTTGGTGTCCTTGATGGTCCCCAAAGATCCGCATGGATGTAGTTAAGAATCCCTTTAGACTTATGCACTCCGGTGTTGAAGCTGACCCGATGTTGCTTCCCAAGAATGCAACTCTCACAGAAATCCAGTTTCTCTACTTTGTCACCACTAAGTAGACCATCCTTGTTGTGAACTTGCAGCCCCTTTTCGCTCATATGTCCCAAGTGATTGTGCCAAAGTGCTGCCTTATCCATCTCAGCCATCAAGCTTACTGCTTGATCCTTGATTTCTGTCTCATTGATCATCTCATAAAGTCCATCTTTGATTGTTGCCTTGATCACTATCAAAGAACCCTTGGTTACCTTGATCTTTCCCCCCTCAGCTTTGTATGTATACCCCATGGAATCCAGCTGCCCCAATGAGATCAAATTCATCCTCAAATCAGGGAGATACTTTACATTTCGCAGCAGCTTTGTGACTCCATCAAAAATCCTCAACTGGATGTCTCCTATCCCCCTCATCTGGCAAGAATTGTCATTCCCCAAGAAAACCCTTCCATCATTGATCTCCTTGAAATTCTTGAACCATTCTTTGTGAGGGCACATGTGATAAGTGCACCCAAAATCTAGAATCCATTTCTCGCTGCCGTGCCTCCTGCTCACATTTGAGCACACAACAAGAACATCATCTTGCTGTTCTCCTTTGGCAATCGAAGCCTCTCCATTGTTGGTATGGCTTCTCCCTCTCTCATCCCACAACCTCTTCTTGCAATCTTTCTTAAAATGATCGTTCTTGTTGCAGTGGAAGCACCTCTTTCCTCCAAATCTTGATTTGGAATGTGCTCTCCTATGGCTCTGCCCTCTACCTCTTGATTTCTCCCAGTAGTTGCCATGAATGCTATTGCCATTCTGAGTTGCTGGCCTTCCTCTTATGAACAGCCCTTCCCCACTTGATGCCTCCCTACTATTGGCTTTGAAATCATGAGCCCTTATAGCATTGATCACAATTTCTTTGGTTAGTGTATCTCTTCCATATTCAATTGCATTAACTAAACTATCAAAATAATCAGGAAGAGAATTTAATAACATAACAGCCAATTGTTCATCCAGGAATTTAATACAACAACTAGCCAAATCTTGAACTAGTTTATAAAGACATCAAGATTATCTTGCAACTCTTTATTAGGATCTATTTTAAAAGCAAAGATTCTTTTAAGAAGATAAATTTTGTTAGGGAGAGTTTTCGTAAGAAACAACTCATCTAGTTTCTTCCATATGACAGCAGGATCTTCTGAGTCTCTACACTCCCTTATGACACTATCCGATATGTGTAGGAAGATGGTGTTGTATGCCATCTTCTTCATCTCAATCCGTTGGTCCTCCGTGATACTTGCTGGAAAAGTATCATTTTCTCCAATAGCCAAGTCCACCTTCTGTTGCATAAGAACAACATTGATCTTCCACTTCTATAGGGAAAAATCTCCCTTTCCATCAAACTTCTCAACAATGAAATTTGAACCCATCTTGCGGAGATGATCCCAGATTTGTGCAGCACCCACAAATGCTTTCCAACTTCTTCTAAAACCTCAAGAACACGATCGAAGATTGATCTCAACACCATTCTTGAATCAACCTCAAGAACATGATCTGATCTTGATCTTTACTCCGTTCTTGAATCACCCAAGAAGTTTGTTCTTTGATTCTTGGAGTCTTGCTCTGATACCTTCTGTTCTTGCTCCGATACCTAGCTGTGCAAGCTCTGAAACCACTATTGGGAAATCACCTTGAATGATGCCAAGGAGGTGATCTTCCAAACACTCAAGTCTAGAGTGACTTGTATAAAGAAAAAGACAGCAACTAATCAAAGCAAGAAAGAAAAGAACAAATTTCTTGTGTTCTGAAGAACTCACAGGCAATGTGCCTACGTCCCCGTGAGCTCCTCCGAGCTCTCTGCACTATCTTATCAATGGAGTTCTTTACAATCAGCAACACCCTTCCAAGATCTCACAGGTTCTTGGAGAAACAAAGAAGATAAGAAAGGAGGAAGATAAGAACTATTATAATGCTCTCTATCTAATCTACACTCCTCTCACTTTACAACCAACCTCTCTACAATGAGTCCCTCTTGTGTTTTGTATCTTTGCACTCTCACACAATTCTCTCTTATATCTCTTGTATAATGATCACATTAATCTCATGTATTGCTTTTGTCATAATTGTGTTGAGATTGAAGCTAGGTGACCTTTTATATAGTGCACCAACTTCTTGATCAATCTTGAGGGTCAATATCCACCCTTAGATCTAGATGAGCAATCAACCTTAGCCTTTGATCATTCCTTAGTCAAGCTGTGCATTTTGGACATGTCTCACGAACCATTCAAGAGGTTTACATATGTGTGCATCAGTGTACCTGGCGCCGCGGCCCAGGGTAGAGCACACACTCCTTAGCTTCTGGGCGCCGCGACCTAGCCTTCCTCCAGCACTTTCCACCTTCTGGGCGTCGTGGCCTGGGGTAGTCTAGGCTGCGGCCTGACCTGAAACTTCACTCTTTTTTGCTACTTTGTGTTGAGGCTTCAATGACAAGTGCTTGAACCTCTTCCAACCTTGTTTAAACCTTAGACAAACTCCAAAAATATTAGCAAAAAATTCTTCTTTCTACATAAAGTTCATGATGTCAGTATACCAAGGAAAACCATCAGATGACTGAGCTTGGATCTTGACAGCTATGCAATAGGCCCGTTCATCCTTTTGCTCAACCATTAATAGAATTGCCTCAACCCCTTTAAGCATTTCCGACTTTGAAGCTGGAGTGACTAGTGCATCAGCACACTATTTATGGGTCCATGGTAGATATGCAAAGGTTACCCTATCGAAGCATTGAACCAAATTCTCGAGATGACTTGCATAAAACTCCATCCTCTCATCTTTGGTCTTCATTCGATACGAGATTGAAAAATTACTAAGGAAGAATCTCCATACACTGTGACCTCTTTTCCACCAACCTTAATGAATGCTATAACCAATGATACAAGCTTGATATTATGTCACATTATTGGTGGATTTGTAATTCAAGTGAATTGATAAAGTAATGACGATTCCTTCTGGAGAAAATAACATTGCCCCAATCTCTAAATATCCGCCCCATCAAAGTATATTTTCCACTCACAGTTTTCAAATTCTAGAATTTCTTAGTTTAGAAAGTTGAATTCTTCAATTTTCTTATTTCGTTTTGGGAAATTTGCCAAAAAAAATTTCAAATTATCCTTTCTTTGACTAACTTCTGGGTCATGTACTAAAGATAAAATTAGGAGAGAATGACCATACATTTGGTCATTCTTTAACTTAGGGTTGAAGCTTTAAACAGATGTTTCATTTGATCCAGGTGGGAGATCACGTTCACTAAGAATGATTAAAAGTAGTGTTGGAGTTTCTTAGTGGCCCAAACTAAAGCAAGACAGGTTTTTTTCTACCCAAGAATAATTTAACTCATCAGCCATGAGTATCTTACTGAATTAGTAAATGGCTCTTTCTTTTTTGTCTTCATTCTCTTGAGCTAACATAGCTCCTATAGTGGTGCTAGTGATAGACAAATATAGCAAAAGCGAAGCTTTATGCTTGAGTGGGACCAACACTAGATGGCAAATAGTCTTTGATCTTTTCAAAGGATCAATGACATTATTCATTCCATACCAATGACTAGTCTTTTCTACCTAGTTTAAAAATGGGCTCACAAGTACGGGTAAGCTTAGTAATGAAACCGATGATATACTGAATTCTTCCCAAAAATCCTCTTAGCTCTTTGTCTATCTTTGGAATTGACATTTCTAGAATAGCATAAACCTTCTTTGAATCTACTAAGATTCCTTTCTCGTTGTCTATGAAGCCTAAAAGATTACTGGTAGTGACTCCAAATGAGCATTTTTTAGGATTCAACCGCATCTTGTACTTTTAAATTCTGTCAATGAACTTCTAGAGGGCATCCCAGTGTCCTTTTTCTGCTTTCTAACTTAACAATCATGTCATCCATATATACCTCCACCTCCTTATGTATCGTATCATGCAAAAGAATGGTGGACATCCTCTGATAAGTTGCCCCAACATTTTTTAGTCTAAACAGCAAAGCTCTATAGCAAAAAGTCCCCCATTAGGTAGTAAAGGTAGTCTTTTCTTTGTCTACAAGAGCTATGAGAATTTGGTTATATTTTTAATAGCCATCCATGAATGATAATAGGGCATTGCAAGCTATATTATCCATAAGGGTATCTATATGAGGCAAAGGGAAGTAGAATTTAGGGCTGGCTCGATTCAAATCCCTATAGTCCATACATACTCTGAACTTGCCATCCTTCTTCGAAACTGCTACCACATTCGGTACCCATTGAGGATACTTGAAAACCATCAAGAAACCGACTTATAATTGCTTAAGGATTTCTTCTTTGATCTTGATTACTCAATCTATGTTTATTCTTTTAACTTTTGCTTGATTAACCTGGCCTCTAGATTTAACGGGATCTTATGTTGCATAATCTTTTGATCAATGTCTGGCATATCCTTGTATGACCATGCAAATACATCTTTGTAATCTTGTAAAATTTTTATTAGATTTTCAATTTCTTTTTCAAATAATGTTGAGCTAATGCAGATTTCTTGAGGATTTTCATTAGTGCATAAATTAATGATTCAAGTTTCTTCCATTTTAGGTTGGGGTATGCTTTATTCTCATTCTCAACTAGCTCAACAATCTTCTTTGATAAAAGGAATTCTTGACTAATTTGGTTTTAGATTTTCTCATCACATAAAGAAGACTCAAAGTACTCAAAATCGTTCATTATTTTATTCAATTTTTTCCTTATTACATCATAGGAATCTAGAAAGGGGTCAAAGACATCATTCCCCTGCTCACCCTTGATTTTATAATAAGAACAAAAGAAATACACTTAACTAGACTTTTCATTGCATCTTAGGGTGGAAACCTTGGTGTACTACGTTTCAAAATAGCTGATGAATCCATCAGCTAGCCTAATTAACTTGCTTTGATTGAAACCTTTCACTTGACCCTCTTTTATCATCAAATACGCATAGCGCCATCGTCTAGATTTTGGACCCAGTCACTTGCTTGTTATACCTTTTTCTTCTTTGTCATTGCTTTCTCCTCGAAAAATTTGTGGCCAAATAATATCTCGAATCCCAATTGTCTCTTTGGAGTCCTTCTATTTACCCATGGTACAGGGAACCTGAAATAAGGAAAATCTTCTTCTTCATTTATGAAATGCCCGTTCAAAGTTCCGCATCACTTGCTCTCTCTTTCTTACTACTGTAGTCGGGCTTATAACCTAAACCTTATTTCCCAAACTATTGCTCTGTATTTTCCCAAACTTGCTCCTAGGAAGTAGTTCATTCCTTTCATAATATGGAAAATTATCGTATTGATGCATGGGTTGACATTTACTGTGTCAATTACTGCTACTTCCTTAATGGTGAAACCATACAGCTCCTTATTTTTTGTTTGAATACCAAACACAGGGATGATGCTAACTTCATCTCTAAATAAGGTAATTACTTGATTCTCGACTCTGTATTTTATATTGTAATGGAAATTTAAAGGCACTACCCCCTAGAATGTGAAGCCATTGTCTACTTAGTAAAATGTTGGAAGATGTAGTGATGTCGATGATGTGGAAGTCAATCACCATGTCGTCTAGACCCAACTTCCATCTCAAGCTTACTATCCTGGCTACCAAGTACTTCGTGTCATCATAAGTTCGGACTATTTGATAGCTCGGGTGGAAGTTATCTTGCTCAAGTCCTAAAATTCATGTCGTCTGCAAGGGCAAGACATTCAAAGTTGACCCATTATCAAACAACACCATAGGTATTTTTGTTCTCATGATAGTATATTGTCAAATACAGAGAGCACTGTTATGGTTCTTTCCATATGGCGAGACATCTTTGTCACCAAAGGTCATGTCTAGTTTCCCTTTTACTTTTTCCACTGTCACTCTCTTGTCATCTTTTGCTTCTTTTATAGGGTTATCGACTTTGAGGTGAGATGGTGTAAAATGACGGTTGCCTCGAGTCAAATGACTCACCTCTTCTTCTTCTTCACTGCTACTATCCCATATAATCTTGCTTTTCTGGCCACACAAAGTCTTGCTACCTTTTTCCTGATTTACCATTGTTGTTGTTATTGTAGTCTTGTCTCTTATGGCCTTATCATAACTATCATTATTCATATTGATTGTTCCATTCCCTGTTATGGCTATTAGTGTTGCTCTTACTATACTATCTTCCCCTTTTTAGTATGTCACTATTTTCCTAATCATTTTTTCCTCATTGTCCTAAATGTCATTGATCAAGGCCCTGTTGCAAGGAATGTTATACTTGAAATTTCATAGGAGCTCTAAGGTAAGAATTGGTTTGTGTTTAGGGTTGTGTTTAGTTACTGAGGTGATTAGGGTGGAGGGATCAAATGAAGTAAGTGATTCCTCGATCATGTTAAGAAAATTTGGTGGGGCTAAATTATAGTAATTAGACATGGGATTATTGGCAATTTAGAGTGACTCAATACTATTTTCAATGAGGTCCTAGATTCTATTTTTTAATCTCTAGCACCTATCGATATAATGTTCGACAGATTGGTGGAACTGATAGTATTTGGAAAGGTCTCAGTATGGTGGAACTGGGTTGGGCCTATGTCTTCTTGGTAGAGGGTAGAGCTTATAGTGGGTTATGCTTTGGATATGATTTTACTGGCTGTAGTTGTGATTCAAGAGCTTTATGCCTATACACTCGATTGCTAGTTATGTATTTGGGAAAAATTTACCTCACTAGTTTTGGTACCACTACTACTGGCAACATTTTTCTTTGTGAATCTTTCATTAGTCCTTCAATTTTTCCCTCAAAGATGGCATCTTCCACCTAAGTTCCTGAATCAATCAATTGCTCAAAATTGGCGATGAGCATGGTGAAAATCCTCTTATGGTATACGAGCAATGCATTTCTCATTAATTTTCTGACTTGGTCTTTCTCCATAGGTCTCGAGCCCATCTCTATTGCCTTGCCTCGCCAGCGAGAGATAATTTCCAAAAAAGGACTCGTTTAGCTTTTGCTTAGTTGTCTCCAAGTATGTTATAGTGATATCCAACTTAGTGTTATATGCATAAAAATCTATATCCTCTCATTCTCTCAATGTGTTGGGCTCTTTAGAATAATACCACTCCAGTGCAACACTAGTGAGGGAGTTGGGAATGAGCACAACCAATTGTTCAAAATCCAAGCTAGAAAGTCTCAAAGACCATTGTATTGTCTCAGGTGAGTCTTGGGATCCCCAGATCCAACAAAGCGATCCATGTTAGGCATTTTGAATTTGGGCAACAGGCTTATTTTAGTATGGGCGCGTTGCCCGTCGATGTCAAGAAGATATCCGTAAATTCTCTAAGACTTTCTTAAAGTAGTTTGCATTTTTTCAAACATCGGATTGATGGCCTTCATCTCAGATCGAACCTTTTGTTTCTCTTTTACTAGGAAGTACTCTTCCTCATCCTAAAAAAAGCCTTCTTTACCATCTCTAGAGTCTTGGGATTCTTTTCTTGTTACTTTTTCTTCTAAGCTATCTAGTCTTTTGGCCAGGTTATCCAACATATTGCTTATATTTATGAGGATTTCATTAGTATCGACCATTATATCTTCTGCCATTGCCCTAACTATGCTTTAGCTACCCCTAAAAGCTGAGCAGTCAGTAAGTTCCTCCACTGTAGGTGAGACTAGACTCATAGAAGGCCTTTTCTCTAGCTTTCCACTAGGGGATTTGTACCAAAATAAGGAACGGATCGCTTCTTGTCCTTGACCTATGACTCATTTTTACAAAAAAAAAAAGAAAAAAAGAAAAACACCTTTTGATATAAGAAGAAAATCGAGAGACAGAGCAACCTTGAAAAAATCAATGAGGTATAGAGTCGCAAAAGAGAACCAGTAAGGCAAGAAGCAACAAAGTGTTACCAGTGAATCTTTGGACAACAAATGAGTAACAAAAGAAACAAGAAGAAGAAAAATTGGCATAAAAGAGAAAGGAAGTTAGTTGAGAAAGTAAATGTTGCTTAACTGGATTATAGTTAGAAAAGTTGCTAGTTAGTTAGCTTTCTTGAATCTTTATGATCATCTATAACCAATCTGTTTGAGAGCTATATAACTAAATCTATTGTGAGTTTGCAAGGTAAACAAATCAGAATTCATTTTAAAAACTTGTCTTGTGCTCGAAACAATAACATTTTCTCCCTCAGATTCTGTCCCTAAATTGCCTATTACCCCAAGATACTATACTATCCATCCACCAACTCCAACATTTGGTGCTTTCATTGAGAATCTTCACATCTATAGAAATGGTAGAAAGAGTGCATTCCAAATCTGATAAGAGTAATTTTCCTTAGGTCAAGCTTGCAAGTACATCCAAGAGGAAATTGGTATTGCCATGAACCACTCCAAAATTAAGTTGAGTAATTGAAGCAGATGCATTCCTAGGAAGAACATACATCTCCTCTAAATCCATAGCTTCACCAACAACATAATCAATTGACCAACTTTGGAAATATTAAGCTGGAACTATCAAGATTTAAATAAGGAGATCCTATTGATTGGCTCTTCCAAGCTAAGTAATTCTTCCTCTTCTCCAACACTCCTGACTACCAAAGATTGCAGTTTATCTCATTCCACCTGGAAGGTCCAACTGTAAGTTGGTTTCAGTGGACTTGGCAAAATAAGATGATTCAGTCGTAGCCTTAGTTTATCAAAGCATTACAATCAAGATTTTTTCCCACTATCTATAAAGAACCGTAAGGCGCATTGACTACACTCATTCAAGAAGGTATTGTCTTAGAGCATCAAGCAAAGTTTGAGTCCTTATCCAATAAAGTCAATGGTCTTTCTGATTAGTTCTTGATGATCTGTTTTAATTCTGCCTTCAAACCTTACATTAGAAAGGAGGTTATTACACATAGACCTCTGGATTTAAATGATGTTATAGACTTAGCAAGATTACAAGAAGATAGATGGGTAGACATTAGAGGTTCTTTAAAATCTTAGCAATCTAAGTTGAATTACAAACCTCCAGATACAAGTCACTAAACTAGTGGCCTAAGTTTGGGATCAGAAAACCACACAGGGTTGTCTATAGCTCCATCACTTCAAAAGTTTCCCATAAAAAGGCTATCTCCTCAATAAATGCAATCCATAAGTACAAAGCAAAGAGTTCATTATTGCTATTAGAAGGAGAAAAACAATAAAGCCAAGATTAGGAGTTCTTTAATCCTTTTATCACTCTAGAAGAAGCATAGATTCCTAAGATCTCTTTATATGCTCTTTTTGGTCATAGAACACCAAAGACTTTAAGACTATTAGGTTTAATCAAGAAGCACACAGTACAAATTCTAATTGGTGGAGGCAATACTCACAACTTCATTAAAGAGAAAATAGCTCAGTTTCTTGACTTTCTTATTACTCCCTCTTCTCACTTTAAGGTTCAAGTAGGCAATCGTGAATACTTAACCTGTATTGGAGTATGTGATCAAATCCAAGTGTCCACTGAAGGCTATGTGTGTACAGTAAATTTCTTTGTGATTTCACTCCAATGAGCAAATCTTATCTTGGGAGTTCAATGGCTATAAGAACTTGGACCTGTCATAACAGATTATAATGCTCTTACAACGGATTTTTTTTTTGGAAGAGTACCAGTGTGCATTTGCAGGGACAACAAGAGTAAGTAAAAGCACTCAATGTCAAACCTATAGCTTCCTACAACCTTTCCTACTTCCTGAGCAAATATGGGAAACTATTTTCGCAGAATTCATCACTTATCTAACATGCTCTCATGGGTTCACTACAATATATGTGGTAGTGGATAGGCTCAGCAAGTTTGCACAATTTACATCTCTCTATCCTAACTTTACAACAGATAAGGTTGCAATAGTCTTTATGAACATTGTCTACAAAATCCATGGACTTCCAAAGTATATTTTTAGTGATTGAGAACCTCTCTTCACTAACCAGTTTTGGAGAGAACTCTTCAAATTATAAGGACCTCAATTGAGCAGCATTTCTTGTCATCCTCAAACTGATGGACAAAGAAAAGTTGTCAATAGATGCTTGCAACACTTTTTAAAATCCTTTCTTGTAGATCAACCACATCAATGATCCACTTATTTAGCCTGTGCAGAATTCCATTACAGTACTACCTTCCATTCTACCATAGGCATGACTCATTTTCAGGTTGTCTATGGTAGAATTCCACCAACCATACCCACAAACTGTAGAGGCTCCTCCCCCATTGAAGCTTTTGATCATGAATTAAGTACTAGGGAAGACATTTTAAATTAAGCTAGAACTTACTTGTTGAAAGCTCAACAAAAAATGAAGCAAAAAGCTGATCACCATATAATTGATATGCAATTTTAGGTTGGTGATTTAATTCTCCTTAAATTACAACTTTACAGACAACATTCACTGGTAATGAGAGCCTCTCAGAAGCTAGGCAAATGATACTTTAGGCCCTTTTTGATTCTAGAGAGAATAGGCTAAGTTGCATACAGACTACAAGTGCTAGAAGGGTGCAGGCTACCCCTTGTCTTTCACATATCTCTTTTAAAACCTTTTAAAGGTTTAACCATAACACCAACTCTTCTTTCTAAGGATTACTTCATTTTTTACCACATCTACCATCCAATTACACTACTAGGTGAAAGAGAAGTATTACAACAAGGTAAATGGGTACACCAATACTTAGTCCAATGAAATTAACTACCCTTAGAATAAGCCTCATGGGAAGATTCTCAAATAGTTCAACACTTTTTGCCTCATATTCACCTTGAGGACATGGTGGCTATCCATAGGGGTAGTATTGATATAAGAAGAAAATTGAAAGATGGAACACCTTGAAGAAACCAGTGAGGTATGGAGAAACAGAAGAGAACCAGCAAGGCAAGAAACAACAAAGGGTTACCAATGAAGCTTGGGGACAACAAATGAGTAATAAAAGCAGCAACAAGAAGAATAAAAAATGGTGTCAAAAACAAGGGAAGTTAGTTGAGAAAATAGTGTTCCTTAGATGGATGCTAGTTAGAAAAGTTGTTAGCTAGTTACCTTTCTTGAACCTTTATGATCAGTTGTAACCAATATATTTAAGAGCAATATAACTAGTTTTATTAGAAGATTGTAAGGTAAGAAATTAGAATTCATTTTGTCCCTAGGATTCACAACATAAAGAACATTTTAAGAGCTTATCTTATGCTTGAAACAAGAACCTTTTCTCTCCCACATTATCCCAAGATACTACATTGTCCATCCATCACCTCCAACACCTTTTGAGTTCTTTATGTTGTGAATCCTTTTGCCATGCTCACTTATCCGTAGTATTACTTTAACTTTATTAATGGGTTTCGATTTTGCATCCAGAGGCCCACTTAATGAATTAAAGTCAACTTGCAAATAAGTTCTTAATTAGCCCAAACATGTAGAAACCAACATGTGAAAGAAATTTCTTTTGGTTAAATTTCAATCAATATCTTTGGATTGGACCTCTTTAATCCACAAATTTGCTTTCTTACAGTTAAATGTTGTGAATTTGATTTCAAATGAGTCTCCCAAGAGGTTCAAAACCTAGTGGTGATTTGGGCTAAACCCAAGAAGCCCGAATGAATGATGAAGACTTCCCCTCACATGGATCATTCCACTTAATTCTTAGGCATCCATTCACTTTCATTTTAGAACTCTTGAGTTAGAGCCCAATCATCATTATTTTCATTTTGTGGGCTCCTTAATGATGTCAAACTAATAAGACTTAACTAATGGAACATTGGTTTAGACCTCTTCAATCTGTGGATTAGCTTTCTCATAGTTAAGTGTTGTCAGTTTGGTATCAAAAAGTCTTCCAAAGGGTTTAAAGCCTAGTGGTGATTTTGGATAAACCCAAGAATCCCAAATGAATGATGAAGATTTCCCCTTATATGGATTATTCCACTTGATCCTTAGGGTATCCATTCACTTTCGATTTAGATTTCTTGGGTTAGGGCAGCTTTTTTTGGTGGGCTTCTTAATGATGTCAAACTAACAAGACTTAACTAAGAGAAAGTCCTCTATTTTGGATCAAACTTGGCTCAACATAGGGATCAAATCATTTGGTTATAATTTAATCAAGGGGAACACAAAACCACAATAAATGTTATCAAACAAGTTGATTTTATTTTATATTTAACATATGAGGTGAGAGCAAACACATGCAAGCAAGCAAAGAGATAAAGAGGGTCCATGTCTTAGATGGGAAGGTTATAGAGTTTGCTTAAAAGGTGGGCTTCTCCTTATAACTCTTGTGGCCTTAGGTACCCCATGGCTAGAAGTATGCCATTATGCTCCTTGAGTGGCCTAATAAGTGGACCACAAGAGTAGAAACACGACGACAAACCTTCGTTACAATGACAAGAACCAAAAGGAACTTATCTCATACTAAGGGCTAATGTAAACAAATAAGGTTCACACTAGAAACCAAGAGGAAACTAGCCCCCAATTTACTTCGTCATGAGTAAAAGGTAAGTGCTAGCAAAGTAAAGTATGGAATAATAACATCAGAATAAAGTTTGAAAATTTTCCAAGAAACATAGGTTCAATCTCCCCAATAGAGTCACCAACTATAGGAACCACTCTTTTTCGTTGATTACTTATGCATCCGACTCATTACCCAAGTTCACTCCCTTCGAGGAAGGATGATATGAAAAAGGGTGCGCATTACTCTGAGTAGGCATTTGGAAATGAGTTAAACCTACCAAGGCTAATATAATCCCTTTAAAAGTAGTAAGGGGACTCTCATTATGGGTTAGTTTTAAGTATTAGACAAGTAGTCATTATCATTTAAGCATAAAGCAAGGATGACGGGTAAGGAGTCGCCATTTGACCTTGAAGGGGTTCAAATACTTGGTCATTGGTCCATGTGAGAGATTCCAAGGCTCGGGAGATTTGGGTATAAGAGTGTAAGGAATTAAAGCCCCCTCTCATGCTTAGACCGAAGTCTAGCCCTTTGTGTTTCAAGAAAAATTATTCAAAACTTTAATTGAAGTCTTATTACCATACACTAATAAAGCAAAACACACATTCACAATTTATATTCAAACAAGATGATATCGAATATTATGTAAATAAGTACATAACTAAGAAAAGAGAAAGTGATTTAAACATGAAACAAAAGAATGATCAAAATCACTTGTCATGTGCAGATTAAAAAGAAGAAGCAGATTAAAGCATGTAAATTTAGATAACTGGATTAGACATGTGAAAATTTAACATTTGAACCAAAACTACTTTAAATAAATCGATTCAAATGAGTTGATTAAACATGCGGATTAAACTATGTAGATTGAACATTCAAATTTAAACATATGCGGGTTAGAACTAAGCTAAACATATGGATTTGAATAAATGAATTAAAACTAAGCATGTGACAATGGAGAGATTCAAAATGATTTATAACATGCAAATTTGATAAGTTCAAATTTGACAATGGATTAAAACTAAGTATGGCTAGTTTGATAAGTTCTCTCTTGTCCTTCTTTTTCGTTTCGCTTTCCACTATTCTCTTTATTTTTTTTATTTGCTCTCCTCTATTTACTATGCTTCTCTCTTTGCTCTCTCTATGCTTCTCTCTTTGCTCTCTTTATACTTCTCTCTTGGTGTTATGCTTCCTCCTTTGTAATTCCTTTTCCCATTGCTTTGTATTCATATGGAAGTATTTATTGGAGAAAGGTAGGTTGCCCATGTGAGTAAAAAAATAACAAAAACAATGAAAATAAAAGGGAGGAGGGAGGAGAGATGAGTGCAACTTTTGGGGTGAAAAGGTGAAACTTATAAATAGTAAGGTGTTCTTAACAAAGAAAAAAAGAAGAGGAAGACATCCTTTCTTTAGTATCCTGTCATAGAGAGAGGAAAAGGTGCATTTTTTAAGGTGAAAAAGGTGAAAGCTAGAAATAGAAAGGAGTGGTTAACAAAACAAAAAAGAAGAGGTTGACTTTCTCTCTTTAGTGGTCAGTCATGGATGGTGGAAATGATGCATTTTTTTAGGTGATGAGATGAAAGCTTGAAGAGAAAAGGGTATGTTTAACAAAGAGAGGAAGACTTCCTCTCTTGGTTGTCGATTCTTGGAGGGAGTAAAAGATACAAATTTTTAGGTGAAGAGATCAAAGCTTGAAGAGGAAAGAGTGTGTTTAACAAAACAAAACAAAAAAAAAAAGTGTTCCTCTCTTGGTGGTCAATTCTTGGAGGGAGGAAGAGGTGCAATTTTTTAGGTGAAGCAATGAAAGCTTAAAAAAGAAATGTCCACTTAACAAGGTAAAAAGGAAAGAAAAAGACTTCTTTTTATGGCATATGGTCGACCATAAGAAGAAGAAAATGTGTAGTTTTTTTTATGGAGGAATGGTGTTGTCTTTTAGGAGAAAAGGTGCATTTTGACACATGGGAAGGTGTGAGAGCTTACAAAGGAAATGTCCTGTTAACAAAGCAAAAAGGGAAGAAGAAAATTTCTTATTAAGGCACACATGTTGTCAGCTATGATAAAAAAAAGAAAGAAAAAGAGTGTTGTTTTTTATGTAGGAAATGAGACTTTGACACATGGGAAAGAGTGATAGCTTAAAAGAAAAAAGTCTATTTAACAAAGCAAAAAAGAGAGAAGAAATTTTTTTTCTTCTTTAACACATATGACCGGCCATGAAGGAGAGGAAAAGTGTATTTTTTATGTGATTAAAAGGTGGTCTTTAACACACGGGAAGGAGTAGGAGCTTAAAAAGGAAGTGTCCAGTTATCAAAGCGAAAGGGGAAGAAGAAAACTTATTCTTTCTCCACACATGTGGTTGGCCATGAGGGAGAGGAAGGGTGTAGTATTTTTATGTAGAAAATGTGGTTTTTGACGCATGAGAAAGAATGTGAGCTTAAAATAGAAATTTCCATTTAACAAAGCAAAAAGGGAAGGTAAAAACTTCATATTCTTTCACACAGATGGCCTGTCATGAGGGAAAGGAAGGGGAAGAAACAAATTTTGGTGCAAAAAATAGAGTTTTTCTTAAAAAGTGGAACCAATCAAAAGGTGCCATATGGTGGGTGAAATTAGAAATTCACTCACAAAATTTGATGGTCTTCTTAAACTTGGATTTTGGGCCAAAAGTGTTTTGGGCTAGCAAAAATCAAAGGGCTTTGGTGGATTTTTGGTTAGGTAAAAAATGAATTGAAGGCTTTTGGCTTGAGTTTGGGGAATTAAATATGGTCAAATTGATTTGAGCTTAAGGTGGATTTAGTGGATTGAATAAAAATGGTTTGCAATTGGTTCTATTCCAAAATTAAAGTCAAACCTCCAAATTTACTTAGTCCGAGAGCATTAGGATCCAATTTCATCATCAGAACCAACACATGGCCCATTCAAAATTTTGAAACAAAATTGGGTGTCTACACGTGGTCAGGGGCTGGCATGCTGGGGATCGATCCTAAGGTGATGGTCCATCATCTTAACATTGATCCCAAGCATAAACCTATAATATAAAAAAAGCTTTCCTTCTCTCTAGAAAGACAACAAGTGATATATATCAAGGTCAAGAAACTTCTCGAAACTAGTGTAGGTCTCACTCTTTTCTAACTAAGACCCATGCATCCTACTCATTACCCAAGGCCACTCTCCTTAAAGAATAAGGATATAGCAAGGTTACAAATTACAATGAGTAGGCATATGAAAATAAGTGAAACCTACCAAGTCTTATAAAAACCCTTTATAAGTAGTAAGAAAGCTCCCGTGATGGGTGCACTTTTAACGTATTAGACAAGGGGTTGTTTGTCATCCAAGAAAAAGCAAGGATAATGAGTAAGGAGTCATCATTTAACCTTGAATGGGGTCAAATCCCTTGTGATTGGTCAACGTGAGAAATTTTAAGGCTCGGGAGATTTGGGTGCAAAAGAGTGAGGATTTAAAGCTCACTCTTTTATCTATACCGCAGTCTAACCCTTCGTGCTTCAAGGAAATTAATCAAAATTTTAATTCAAGTATTATTACTATACACTAATAATAAATCCAAACATACATTTTGTAATTTATATTCGAACAAAATGACACTAAATATTAACTTTGAAATAATCTGGTAAAAGTAAGTGCAGTAGAAGTAAACATGTAAATTAAAGAAATTACTCTACCTAAAGAAAATATTAAAACTACTTGCAAAGTATGGATTAAAAAACAAGAGGTAAATTAAAGTGCACTCATTTAAACTAGGTGTATTAATTTTGTAAATTAAACTAGGTGGATTAAGACTAAGTTATTTTAAACTAGATGACTTAAACTTGGAGATTAAATTAAATATGTATGACATGCGTGCAGATTAATTCTAAGTGCATGCACATGCATGCGTGGGGTGTTCAAGGTGCATGCAAAAGTGTGCATATGTGTGCGAGGCATGCGCAAAAGTGTACATGTGTGTGCAAGTGTGCAAGTGCGTGCAATAGTGTGCATGTGTGTGCAATAGTGCGCATATGTGTGCAAGGTACACACAAAAGTGTGCAACTGTGTATAAGTGAAATAGTGCGCACATGTGTGCAATGTACGTGCAAAAGTGTGCACATGCGTGCAAGGTGCGGACAAAAGTGTGCACATGTGTGCAAGTGTGGGGATAGTGTGCACGTGCATGCAAGTGCGTGCAATAGTGCAAATCTGTGTGCAAGGTGTGCGCAAAAGCGTGCACGTTTGTGGAAGGTGTGCGCATAAATGTGTATTTGTGTGCAAGTGTGAGGATTTGAATTAAATGGATTAAAAATAAATTGTTGATTTAGATAGATAAAACTAAGTTACTTTAAGCTAGGTGGGTTTAAATATTACATGTAGTAAATAATAACTTTAAATAACATATCTAATTGAGAAGACATAAAATAAAATAAAAATGTCTTAAAGGACTAAACTAAAGGAAATAACTTTAGAACTACTAGACTCAAAATTACATTTTTCAAAGAGAGACTACATTATGACTAGTAGCTAACTAAAAAATAAATACTAAGAAATTAGTGAGTATCTTAGATGAAAGTTTTTTAAGTGAGCTGAATTAATCAAGTCAATTTTCAAAGTGTTTTAAACACATAAATCTTACTAACAATTTATTTTGCAAATGAAAGAGATTTAACTAATCTTTTTAGATAAAGAAAATTCCCACGTATGATGAATATCCTCAGAGATTCACGTGCTCTTATGGACTTAGTAAAGTTAGAAGAATGGTTTGATTGAAAATTAGAAAACCAAAATAAGAAGGGTGGCCAAAAATGGTGAAGAACTATCACTAGTTCTGTTTTTGGTTTAACTCTTTGCTCTTTTCTTACTCTTCTTGAATAGTATCCTCCCTTTTGTTTTGTTTCTCTCCTGGATCTTCTTATTCTTCTCTTTTTTTTTTCTTCTCACTTTTCTCACTTCTTTCTTTCTCTCATTTTTGCATTACTTTGACTTAGCTTGTATTGATGTGTTGTGTTGGCAAGAGGGTATTTATATGTGGAGATGGGCTCTCCAATGGATTAAAAAAATCAAAATAAAGGAGAGAAGAAGGACATGGCCAACTATGGGGAAGAGAAATGAAAAAGATTGTAACCTGTGAGGTGAAAACGGTGGGGCTAAGAAAGGTGAGATGTGCTAAACCAAGTAAAAAGGTGAGAGGGAAGAAGTTTTTTAGATGGTTGGCCTTGGATAAGAGAAATTGGGGGTTTTAGATTAAAAAAATCGAGAAGAAAAGTATTTTCAACAAAGCAAAAAGGTGAGTAAGAAAGTACAACGGTAGAGTTTTTAATAAAGCCAAAAAAAAAAGGCGAATTCCCTCTTGGTGTTGACGGCCATAGGAGAGGGAAATGACTCAAATTTTTGGGGTTTTGAAACTTAGGAAACTGAGAGAACTTAAGAAAAAAAAGTAATCAATTAACAAAGCAAAAGACAGGGGAAAGAAGGCTTCCCATTTGCATATTCATATAAAAATACTATTGGTTTTTAAAGTGAATAGTTGTGTTTTTAGGTAGAAAATTTGTTTTTTTTTTTGTAGAAAAATGTGGTATTTGGCATATAGGAAATGGTGGAAGCTCAAAAAAATAATCTCTAATTAACCAAGCAAAAAGAGAAGAAGAGGTCTTTCTTTTGTACACGTGGTTGTCTAGAGAGAGAGAAAATTTTGTTGTTTCTAAAGTGCATAGTTGTTATTTCTTTTGTAGAAAATATGGTATTTGGTACATAGGAAGGGGGGAAAACCTAAGAGGGAAAGGTGATTTCAAAAAGCAAAAAGAAAGAGAAAACTTTCCTTCTCATGGATGACCAAATAGGGAGGGGAGATAAACAATATTTTTGCTTGTATAAAGAGATTTTATCTTGAGAAAATTGAACCAATCAAAAGCTGCCAAGTGGAGGGTGAAATTGGTAGTTCACTCTTAAAAATTAGAAGTCTTCATGGGCTTGAAATTTGGGTCAAAATGTTTGGGCTTAGAAAAATTCAATGGGCTTTAGTGAGTTTTGGATTGGAACAAAATTTAATTGACTTTGGTCTTGAATTTGGTTGAATCAAATAAGACTCAATTGATTTAAACTCAAGATGGATTTAATGAGTTGAACAAAAATGGCATGCAATTTGTTCTACTACTCAATTAAATTCAAACGTCTATATTTGCCAAGTCTGAGCGCACTAGAATCAAAGATTCGTCTTAGGAACTCGCGCGTGGTCTGTTAAAAATTTTGGAATGAAATTGAGTGTCAATAATTTGTCCCCGTTCACTTGTGCAATACTTCTGGATTGGCTGGTTCCTGCTGTGAGAGGTTTGGCTTACCTATTGACGAGGACTTCGAGTTTGCCTACTGATGAGGAATTTGGTTTTGCCTATTGACAAGGATTTTGGTTTTTTTTACTAACGAGGACTTTTGGTTTGCCTTTTGATGAGAACTTTGGGTTTGCATGGTAACAAAAACTTTGGTTTTGTAATTTTGGCTGCTGATGATAACTTTTGGTTTATGATTTTTTCTGTTGTGAGGGATTTGGTTTTGTGATTTTTCCTACTGACAAGAACTTTGGTTTTGTGATTTTGCCTGTTGATGAGGATTTTAGTTTGTGATTTTTCCTGTTGTGAGGCTTTTTAGTGATTTTTCCTCTTAAGAAGACTTTTTGGTGATTTGCTTGCTATAAGGGCTTTTATTGTACTTGTTGATTATGCAAAATCTTCTTAAATCAAATGTGTTACATTTCAAAATTTTGGGCGTGATATGAGCCATGGCATTCAAGATTCTTTCTTATTTTAAAACAAATAATGTGTGTGAAAGGTGAAATTTGAAGGTATCTATTTAAAATTTAATGGGAAAATGACATTACAATTAAAGCTTTAAAAGGTTATTTGAAAAGCTTTTGTATTTCAAAATTGAGTGTTTTCAAAGTCCTAGAAAGTAGCCATCTTTCCTCCTATTTGGTCCACATCCTCTAGTAGATCAAGGGACGAAGCTTCGCACAATCTTTCTTCACAAGGATTGTTTTGAAATGGAGAATTACCTAAGGTGTGTCTATGAGAGTTTTGCAAGGAAGATAAATATTGAATAGACGTGATGTGTAGTGTATATAATTCGGGGAAATAAGTTGGAGCTTTGATCTAGGAAACTATGTGAAGGAGTGGAGTTATTTTGGAAAAATGAGAAGAATAATAACCTTGAGGTATGATCAAGAATAAAAGAAAAGTTTCATGTGAATTTAATCACTAAGAGGTTCAAGTGGAGACCAAAGGCCAATTAAATGAATTATGTTTAAAATGTAATTATATGTTAAGAAATTGAAGGGAAAACTTATTGTATGGAGTTTGTTAGCTTTTTGTGTGAATAAAAGATGAAATCTAACTCTTAAGAAATAATGTAAAATAGACTGGAAGAGAGAGAAATAACCTAGATTTAGTTATGGAATTTTAATAGGGTGTATGTTTGTTATTACAATAATGGTTGATTATATGGAGTAAATCAACTATCAGATGTCAAAAAGTCGTATAAAGTTTAGTTCTTGAACTTATTAGTTGGTTTGCCA
Organism: Bretschneidera sinensis; assembly: GCA_023935145.1. NCBI lineage: Eukaryota > Viridiplantae > Streptophyta > Magnoliopsida > Brassicales > Akaniaceae > Bretschneidera > Bretschneidera sinensis. Next base: position 108,516,896 of record CM043702.1, read on the forward strand.
CTTTAGCTAGATTAGAGTTGTGAGAAGTTGGTTAATGAACTAAAGTTGAGTCTAGTTCAGAACTTTAGGTGACATTGCTGACAAATTCTAAATATGATACCTACTTAAGGAAAATACATGTTTGGAGCTAATAAATAAAGAGAATAGGAAGATGGTTAGGGAATGACCCTTGTGGAGGAGTGTTATTTGTTAGGAATGTGAGAGAATTTATTTGGTAAGTGAGGTTCTGGGTAATAATTTGAGTTAGAGGCGTGAAAGGTTTAGAGGGGAGTATGGAATAATGTAAACTCAGATTTGAGATTTAAGATGACAATTTACTATCCCATAGAAAGATGTTATAAATATTACTCTCGAAGAGTTATTAAGGATAAATAGAGCAACAGGTAAAAATGTTAAGCATCTACAATTTGAAGAGCTAGTTTGGTGATTCAGTAAATTAAATTGCGAAGAATAACAAAAACAAAGGGATTTAATGGAGGAGAGTTGCGGTAATCATTATGGACATTGCTTAAAACAACAAAATATAAATTAATGTAAAGAACAATCTTGTTCTTGATTTTGTGAAATTTCCATATCCTTCCATTGAGATTGTGAAAAAACTTCGAGGAAGAAATTTATTAGGAAGGGAGAATTGTAGAGATCGATTTAATTTGTCTATATTTTAGTCACGTAAGTACATTTTCATGCACATGTGTACTTCCAACTGGATAAATTTATTTTGGTCCATGTTAGAGTGTACATGACCCTATATAAATAAGGTAGAATAAAAATAAATTAAATAAAAAATATTTCATGGAAGGATTATAAATGTACTAAGGGATTTTAGGGAATTAAATGAAAATTCTTAGAAATTACTAAAAATGGTATAAGTTAAATATAGAGAAATGATTTAAAGACGGGCAAAATGGCAAAAGCCCCTTAAGGGCCCTATATATAGTGGTGGCAAACATAAAAACCCTCAAAGAGATCAGATTTTTTTTCTCTTTAAATTCTAGAGAGTTTCAATCTCTCTCTCTCTCTCTCTATCTCTTCTTCTCCTTCCTTGGTTTCTCTTGGAGATTTTTGCTAGAATCTTAAGGTATGATCTATATCCCTTCTAGTTATCTTTAAAATAGGATTAAAATGCTTAGATTTTGAGTTTTGTTTGAAGAAATTTGAAGTTAAATTAAGAAAATTTGAGGAATATAAAGCTAGGTATAATTTTGGTAATTTTTGAACAAAATCTAAAGATTTAGCTTGCAATAGCTAAATTTTGGTTATTGGTAATGTTAGTTATATAATTCTAAACCAAGGAAAGCATTGAAATTGAGTAAGATTTACAAAAATTCTTGGATTTAAGATTTTTGGGAAAGATCAAATTTTTGTTGAATTTTTTTTTTTTTTTTGCAAAATCGAGTAGGTGGTAGAGGAAAATAATTGACTACCTCATAGAATAGTTGACTACCCAAAGCTTCTAGAGGAAAATAATTTTCAAAGAAACAAGTGGGTAGTTTACTGCTCTTATGGCCTAGTCGAATACACTTATGGCATAGTCGACTACACCTGTAAAAAAATTTCTACATCTTTAGTTCTTTGAATTCCAAAACTTTTCTAAATTTAGTCAAACTTCTTATACATTAAAAACATGAGTTAATCACCTCTGAAATATTTATTATCATTGATATGAAATATTTGTTTAGACCCAAGATTTTATAATAGAAAAGAACTAGAGAGAATGCACTAAAAGAGAGAATAACAAGTGTTATTTTCAATTGAAATTTGTAAATAGTACATAAATCTTTAAGTAAAGTAAAACTCTTGGGTGGTACAAATTTTAGGAAAAATTTAAACACAAGACTATACTATCGTATACATTATATGTGAGAAGTATAACATTTACATAAATTCATATCATGTCATGCGTGCAACGTGTGTGTGCGTCAATAGAAGTATATGGATATGATCTAGCATTGCATATTATACATCCATAGTTGATGATGGTGAAACTAAGTGTTAATTGTTTCTAGATGTTAGTGAAAACAACCTGAAGAGCAAAAGAGTAATTCAAAGTAAGCGAGAAGGACCTATAAATATTAAGATTTAAATAAACTATAAATATAAAATTGAGGGTGTAGTTAGGGTCATACACTTGATGTTATATGATTGTGTGTATATCATAATACATGTGTTAAGTTAGAGAATCAAAGTATATTATTTCCTTATGCTATATGGTATTTTTATTATAAATGAATTATGATTGAAAAATGATAAATTGTGTAAAAGTGACGTACGTGTTTTTGGATTGATGTGTGAGAATTGTGTTTTGTTGATGTGTTGTGATGAGTGCTTCCTCTTTGGTGTGACGAGAAAGGATGTTTCGAGATTGATGTGGTGTGGGTGTGTGGAAATTTTGTTTTATTATTGTTGCATTGTGATGACTATGTATGCATGCTGACTATAAGACTTGCCCAGAATGGTGAAGGAATCAGAGAATGAAACTTAACTATAAGACCTACCCCAGAAGGGTAAATCATCCGAGAGAGATATTTGAGGGTAGGATCCGCCCTGGAGGGGTACAGAATTCGATAGTGATATTTGATGGTAGGGCTTTCAGGTCTGAGAGTTGATATGAGATGAGATGTTTTACATATCGGTACATGAGGACACATCACTGTTGTGAATAATGAGATGAATACAATGAGTTGTATTGAGTTGAGATGAATTGTAATGGTTTAGATGAGCCATATTGAGCTGATATGAGTAGTATTAAGTTAAAATAAGTAGTATTGAGCTGAGATGAGCCGTATTGTGCTAAGATGAACTGTGTAAAAGCATTGTTTGTGAGTAATGAGATGAATACAATGAGTTGTGTTGAGTTGAGATGAATTGTAATGGTTTAGATGAGCCATATTGAGCTTATATGAGTTGTATTACGTTAAAATAAGTAGTATTGAGCTACGATGAGCCGTATTGTGCTAAGATGAACTGTGTAAAAGCATTGTATATGATGATTTCTTTTCATGATGTGCATGTTACTATGCTTATGAATGAGGATTATGTGGATACTGTAAGATGTGTATGCTAATGTGATTATGAATGAAGATTTTATGAATACTATGAAGTGCGTGGTACTTTGTGTGACGAATGTTTTTCCTCGACTTGACAAAATGGAGGAAATGTGAGATTAAATCTTAAAAAAAAAATTTGACCTAGATACATATACTAAATCATTGAATTTATATTAAGGTTGGATAAATGAAATTCAAAATCGATTACATTTAGTAATGTGAATCTCACTGAGCTTTCTAAAGCTCACCCCTCTTCTAATTTTATTTTTCCTCCAAGTGGTAATTAGGGTTTGATTTGAGCTCTAGTGGAGAACGACTAAATTGCCATGTCATAAGAGCTCCAGGAACGACATTCGCAACGCTTGTCTTGAGTATGCATTTAGTAAAACTTTATCCGTCTAGAAGTGTATATTTTGATGTCATTCTTGTAAAGTCCAAAGTTTTAAAAAGTAGAGAAATAGTTATAATTGTATAAATTCAATTGTACATTATAATAATTGATTTGATTTATAAATGATGAAATGTGTTTGGTGATTAATTGTGAGCATGGTATGTTAGGATAGTGCTCGTTGCTCAAAGGTAATGATTTTGTTCCAAGTAGGGCCTGCCTGGGATGGGTCAATACACTTGCCTAGTTGGAAGTTGTTTGTTGATGGGTCATCCAATGCATCTAGAAGTGGAGTCGGCCTCATTCTTATCATTCCCGAGAACTTTACAATCGAGTATACACTATAGTTTGACTTCAAGGCTTCGAATAACGAAGCTGAATACGAGGCACTTTTGGCCGATATGAAGTTAACTCGCTCTCTCATGTTTGAAGCACTAAAGGCATTCAGCAATATGCAGTTGGTGGTCAATCAAGTGTCAAGAAAGTATGAGGTTAGAGGAGCCCATATGGTAAAATATTTGGATAAGGTAAAAGATTCGGTAAAGTATTCAAGCAAATGAAAGTAACCGTGGTACTGAGATCTGAAAATGCAAAAGCTGATGCCTTAGCTCAATTAGCATCCTCTAATACCTCTGATCTCCCATGATCTGTATATGTTGAAATCTTGTCTACCCCCAACATAAAAGATACTGAGGTAATGGACATAGATGATGAGTTGAATTAGATAAGTCTGATTATCAAATATCTTCAAGACACAGAGCTCCTAGAGTCATGAGTTGAAGCGAAGAAGCTAGTTTCTCAGGTAGCCAGATATTGTGTGATCGAAAATCCCTCATTTTTCCATACTGAAGGGCCTTAGCCCTAGAGAAGCTGACTATGAACTTAGAAAGGTTCACAAAGGAATCCGTGGGAACAATCTTGGCGGCTAAGCTCTTCCACAAAAGATTTTTCAAGATAAGGGTACTATTGGCCGAAGTTTCAGAACAAGGCCATAGACTTCTTTATGAAGTGTGTTAAGTGTTAAAAATTTGTTCGCGTCCCTTATTTCCCCAAAAATCCTCTTACATTCATAACCAATATGTACCTTTTCTAATTTAGGGTATAGACATATTAGGACCCTTCCCCAAAGCATCGGATTAGCTATGGTTCCTGATCATGGAAATGGATTACTTCATAAAGTGGGTAGAGGTCGAACCACTCGCTAAGATCACCTATCAAAAAGAAAAAGACTTTGTCTTGAAGTCCATAGTTTATCGATTTGGGGTACCAAAAGTCCTTGTGACAAAAAATAGGAAACAGTTCGAAAGTGCCCGATTCAAAAGCTGTGTGAAGACTTCGACATCGACCATCAATTCTCTTATGTGGGAAATGCATAGGCCAAAGGTCAAGCTGAAGTGATGAACAAGACAATATTTCAGACTTTGAAGAAAATGTTGGAAGATGCGCAAGGATTATGGGTCTAAGAACACCCCCATGTACTCTGGTTTACCAGACCACACCTCAGTCGTCGACTGGTGAGAATTATTTTTTCTTACCTTTCGGGTCTAACACTTAGTCCTAGTCGAGGTGGGAGAATCCTCCCTTTGGGTAAAGATGTTATATGTTAAGAAGAATGAAGAAGGACTGAAGAAGAGTATAAGGAAACTATTTATCAAAGAAAACCTCCTTAAACCGACTCCAAGTTAATGGTCTATCCACATCTGCACTAAATCTAGGAAGAGTATCCTCCCACCATTTTAAAGCCTCTCCCTCTAACTTGAATGTAGGTAAAACACCAAACAACCTCTCTACATGTTTCACCCACATCTTAGCCTCAAAAGGATTCACAGATCCTCTAAATAATATGAGATTCAACTTAATGAACTAACAAAACAATCTCCATGCATCTCATGCACAAAGTCATATTCCCCCTCCAGAACATCTATCCTCACTAGATCTACAACAACCTCAGGCTCTACTCTAGCTTGCTCATCTAGTCTACACTGTAGACTATTGGCTCTATCCTCTCAAAAGTACGGATAAGGACTTCTCTTATCTCGTCTCTCCCAACCCCAAATTATTTGACACCTTTACTAGTATCAGTTGTACTATCAATACGTTCCCTTCTAGGAACCAAAACCAAGAGTTAACCTCTATCTCAACCTAGGCTTGTCTAAATATTAGAGGCCTATCATGCTCTCTCAAATTAGTAACTCTAACTCTAGGTCTACCACGTCCATGTGGCATCCTCAGACTCTGCATTATGATATAATTTATTTTAATCTTCCACTTTCTTAATTTTTATGTAGTCTTTAGAATCATAAAACCTAATTCTCTGATACCAAATTTGTAACGACCCATTCTAAGTTGGCCACCCTTGAGACAAGGTTGTCACATTTTGTTATCCCAGCACGACACATATATACAACAATAAAAATTCATCAATTGAAACTAAAATTACATCAAAATCCTTAATTCTTTTCAGTGGAGATACACCATCATTCTCCTATCAAAAGTAGTATATATATAAGTGTAATAATAAAATGCATGAATTTATTCAATTTCTCAAAATTTTCTTTTATTTTTATTCATTACTATGGAATGTCAACCATGGGACTTACATATGATAATTACTCACTCTAAGCATCAGATTTACACTCTATTTGTCTATTTGTCCTATCCACAGCCTGAAATATTTCAACAATGATAAATGAGTTTCACAAGCTCGACGAATTAAACTTACTAAAAGTACTTGATTGTATACTTCCAATCATATATTATAATTCAATCAGTTCTAATTCATCAATATTAATCATCTATTTCTTCACATATAATAATTCAATCTTCAAATAATCTTCCAATATTCATTCATTTATTATCTCATATAATTTAATAATAACATTCTTTTATCTATACTCATATCATAATTCTAACCATTCATCAATTTCTTCTTAAATTAATCATCAAACTATAACCTTTCAAATAATATATTTTATATATCAAACATACCAATTTTTTTCTCATATATTTAATCATCTCGAGATTATCGATTCAATATCATCATTTATCTCGTTATGAGGTTCAATCATAAAATTCTATCATATCAACCTTTCATTTTTCTTTCTCATCATATCTGTCTCTATGTGAGACTCGTATGTTTATCAATCAATTCACAATCAAGACTAATGCTTTAGCATCCCAATCAACAATAATAAACTATTCAATAAAATAAATGCATGTATTTAAATTATATTTCTTTCTTTCATTCTCATCACATCATCTTTTTTTTTATCATATCATCTCCTTTTGATTACATCGTCCATTCAAATTATATAATCATTTGGGAATGTCTTCCCACATGTCGACATGCTTTATCCAAACCAACTATAGTTTTGGTATATTTTTTATTTATTTAGACTAGCTACATTCCTTATCTTACCTTTTATAAATATGAACAACTACATACAAGCAAGCATACACCAAATCATTCAATCCAACTATCTCTTTCTCAAATCATTATCTTATCAAATACATACAAAATTATCTCCTCATATTATCTTAATTTATCAATCACGACTTTCTATAATTTCATTTATCCTTTTAATATATATTTCATCAATCTATCATTTCAATACATATATTCTCATATAATAAATTTTTAAAATACTAATTATTCATATATTATCAGCCAATCAACTGTTATAAATAATCCAATCATTATAATTCATTCTTATATACTTAATCTATAAACCAATATCATATATCATCCAATCATATAATTTAATAATTTAGTCAAATACAATCATTTTATATTTCATATTTATTTCGATTACTAAAATTAAATCTAACTCAGCTAATAGCTCTTAAAACTACGCTCGGACAACTTCCTTTCCTTTCCTATTTTGGTCAACAATTTCACCTAATTGCTGATCACCAACACCTATCATAACATCTTTATTAAAAATCTATATATTCTTCAATTCTTCCATAATTTGAACTTTTAAATTTTTATACCCATTTCCGGGTAAATTCATGTATGCACAAAAATTCATCTGTTTCAAATTTTAATTCTTTTTAGTATTTTTTAACATAAATTCTTTTCTTCTTCCTTAAATTCAAATTAAAGGTTTATTTTAGGAATTACAAAAAATAACTTCAGTTCTCCAAAATTTCATGATAAATTTCAAAATATTACCTTTCAAACATTTTCCCTAATTTTTGTTGAATATCCTCCCAAAAACTTCAATAAATCTCAGCCTTTAAATTTTCAATAATTAATTCTATTAGTCTCAAATTGTTTAAAAGTGGTTTTTTTAAAGTTTTCTAAAGATAGATTTTTTAGGAAAATATAGCAATTTTCGGAGAGAGAAATGGAGTTTTAAAACACATTTTATAAAAAAAAAATCAAGTTTTTATTCTGAAAACCAGTCTGACCAGTCAGCTACCTAGCAGACTAGTCAGATCCACAAATAAATACAGTTCTGCCACCAGTCATCTCCATAGAAAATCCACGATTTTACCATTCATTATTTACCATTATGCCATCCTATATTTACAGTTTTGCCATTACCCCTAAATATCAATTTTTTTTCATCTTTTCGTCCTTCAAAAAAATTCTAAACAATTATGTAGAAATATAGAAAATTATATTTTCATCCACCAAATCTTCTAATTAATTTCTTCAATCTCATTCCGTATTTGTTTTTTTTCAAAATTTCTTCATTTCAAACTTCTAAATTTCAAAATTTTCAGTACTTTCTTCTTCAAAAAAATTTCTAACTCTTTCCAATAAATTTCTCAAGATCATCTTTCATAATTACTTCAAATGAATACTAAATATTTAATCTATGTATTATTTTATTTAATATAATATCAATTTACCTCTTTACCCTTGTTTTAAGGGTACGAATATTACAATTCTACCCTCCTTATAGTAATTTTGCCTCCAAAATTTTCTTGCCTATCTCTTGAAATAATTAGAGATAATCTTTCATAATTCTTGCCTCTTGCTCCCAAGTAATCTTCTCAACATATTTATTCTTCCATAAAACTTTAACTAAGAGAATCACTTTATTCTGCAAGACTAGTTTCTTTCTATTTAAAATTTTGACTAGTATTTGCATAAAGGTCAAATCTTCTTGTAATTCTATAGCCTGACTCAGAATACTATGGGATTCATCATGTAAATGCTTTCACAAAGTGAAACATGAAACACATTATGTAATTGCTTCAGCCGATAAGTTACTGGTCCAACTCTCTCTCTCAATCACCTCATAGGGCCCCATAAACCTCAGACTCAATTTCCCTTTCTTTCTAAATCACAAAACACCCTTCTATAGAGATATCTTCAATTATATCCAGTCATCAACCTATAACTCAAGAGATCATCTCCTATTATCAATATACTTTTTTTGTCTATTTTTTGCTGCTTTAAAGCTCTCTCTAACCAATTTGATCATCTTAGTAGTTAATTGTGTTATCTCTGGACCAAAATATCTTCCCCTCTAACCTTTTCCTAACATACTTGAGTTCTGTACCTCCCACCATACAAAGCATCAAACGATGCCATCTTGATACTAGTCTAATATAGATTATTGTATGCAAATTCAATCAACGGAAAATTTGCATCCCAGCTCACTGAGAAACTCAATACACTTGCTCTCAGCATATCTTCTAGTATTCTAATAATCCTATCTGTCTACCCATCTTTCTGAGGATGTAAGCTATACTAAATTGAAACTGTGTACCCATATGTAATACCCGTAATCATAAAGCAAGGGTAAAGAAGTAATTTAATAAATATGGCATGAAATTAAAATAATATATTTACGCGAAGGATGTAGTATTGAATAAAAAATTCTTTAAAAAAAGGACATCCAAAAAAGAAAAATAAGAAAAGAAAAAAAAATTAAAAAGATCAAACAAAACCTGCTGCCAAATTAAGCATGAAGTTGTGCATGTAATACAAGTGCAAAAAAAAATGTGGAACTTGGGGAAGTGAAGCAGCTGAGTCATAAGTTTGAAACTGCCAAAATTTTCTTAGAGTTTACATCTATATATAGAATATATTTACGCGTACCGAATTCATTTTGTTTTCTTACCATTACATAATTTCTTTAAACACTTGAGGACCCATAGAAAGGTTAAAAGAGCAAAATTTTGAAGGAGTTTACTGTGGAATTTCACAGAGAATCACGAGAAGCTATCAGAAAAATAGAAGGTAATAATGTGATGTTTATTTATGAATTTTTAGCATTTATGAAATTTCTCGAAAGTCAAAGTGGGAATTTTCAAAGGGTGTGGTTTATGAAGAATTGAAGAAATAATAAGAAATTTAATACAAATATTATGTCAGGTGTTGAAGATCTACAACTGAAGGAAATTTTTGAGAGGAACAGGAAAGGCAAGGAGGTGATCCACGGGTAGCTTTAAGTGTTATGTAGTGAGTAGATTTACTTTAAGTAGTCTAAATAAAAATTAAATATCTAATGATAATATAAAATTTAACTATTAGCGTATGCTTTGGTTGTAGATAAATATTTGACACATAGAAAATTATTATGTGAAAAATATATTTTTAGAATAATTAGTTGATTTAATAATGATGGCGATAAATAAAATTCTTGATGAGTTATGGTTAATAAACTTATATGATATATGAGGAGAAGAAATTAATGAAATATAGTGGATCTTGACAAGCTTTGATGGATGATTTGATGTGATTTTGGATGAAATTTAGAGAATCTTGACAAGCTTTGATGGACGATTGGATGTGATTTATTATGAGATGAATTTAGTGGAAATTTTTATATAATTTAAGAAAAATTAGGATAGCCAATTTAAATATTTGAATTTATGTTTGTTTTTTTTTTATGTTATTGTTCAGATGCATATTTCATATCATTGTTCATATACATATGCATTAAATGAAAAGAAAAGAACCAGGAAGACAGCTGGTCTAATTGAAAAATCGTGACAGCCGATATAGGCTGGAAATAAAAGGGACACCGTGACAGCTGGTATAAGCTGCCAGTCTAAGATAATAAAAACATATCGATATGTGGGAAGACGATCCCATAATAATAATTCATGCTTTACATCTGTTTTAATTATTGCTTGCATTATTGAAATGTTGATGTGTGGTGTAGTATTGCGAATTTATTTATAGATGGATGAGTCTCACAGAGAGACAGTTATGGTGATAAGAACCATCTAAATGGTAGATTTTATGATGTGAACCTCATTACGAGGTAATTATGAGATAACTGGTGGTCTTAAGGTGAACCAATAAATATGAGAAAGAGATTGATAAAGAATGGATCTTATGACATATGTAGTGAGAGTAGAATACTAGTATCAAGTTGTATGAGATATAAATGATTTAATATTGAAAGACCACTTATACAAATTTAGTACTTATAGTAAATTTAATTCACTGAGCTTGTGAAGCTCATCCCTCATTGTACAATGATTTCAAGTAGCAGATAGGACAAATAGTCTGGTAGGTTGAGAGTCAGATGAAATAATTTCTGTAAGCCACGTAAGTGTCAACATCCTTAGACTAATGAGAAAAAAAATTATTTGTAAATATTCATGCATTTTATGTTGTATATAATGTTTAAAGATAAGATTGATGTAACTCTCCTGTTGAGGGTTGAGGATTTATGTAAAAATTTCTTTTGGTGTTATTTATTTTCATTGTTGCATATATGTGTCGTGCTGGAATTTTCAAAATGTGGACACCGTCTCGGGGGTGGCCAACCCAGGATGGGTCGTTACACCATAGCCTTCTAAAACCCCTTCTAAAGTCTAGAAGTAAATCTAGAATCTCTATCTAATATAACGCTCAAAGGTATCTCGTGCAATCTCTCAACCAACTTTTCATGACTCCAAGTAATCTTAATTAGAAGAAAATGGGATGACTTAGAAAGTCTATCTACAATCACCAACATAGTATCATGCCCTCTCTAAGTACAAGGAAAACGTAAAACGAAATATGTACTATCATTTAGAAATATACTCATTTGCATTCCTATTCATCCCTTACCCCCAATAATTCTATCTCAACCCTTTATACATTTATACACTTATTATTACCTCGGTGCATTGAATACACAAAATAATGAGCCTCCCACAAAATCTCCCTTCTCATCTCAACATAATTGGGAACATAAATCATGTGTCCCAATACAACCATATTATCTTCTCTAATCCTAAACTCAGTTTGCTTCCCACTCAACACCTACTGCTTGATCTTCTCTATCTGTTCATCTATACTCTATATCTCAAACAAACATTCTACTATAGAAGATTGTGCCACCATATTAGCTATCAAAACTCCTCTATCGCTGACATTTAATTGTATTCTCATCTTTCTCATCTCTATCATCAGCTTCACATCATAACTCCCAATAGCAACTAACCTCTTAGAAGACTTCATACTTAACGCATTAGCCACCACATTCATCTTCCCCGGATGATAATGAATTGTATAGTCATAGTCACTAATCAACTACATTCACTTCTTTTGCCTCAAATTCAACTCCCTTTGAGTAAGCAAATAGTCAGACTCTTGTGATTAGTAAAAATCTAAGAAGTGGCTCCATACAAATGATGTCTCCAAATCTTCAACGCAAATAGTATGACAGCTAATTCTAAGTCATGGGTCGAGTAATTCATCTCATGGTTCTTCAGTTTTCTATAAGAATAAGTTATAACCTCTTTATGTTGTATCAACACACATTCCAACTCCTAATGCGATGCATCATTGTACACCACAAATCTTTTCATCACCAGAAAGAAGGACTAAAACCGGAGCAATAATGAACTTCTCTTTAATTCACTAAAACCTCTTCTTATACTCCTCTGGTCATTCAAATTTTACTCCTTTCCTGGTCAACCTAGTAAATGGTACTACAATTATAGAAAAAATTTGGATAAATCTTCTATAATAACTAGTCAACCCCAAGAAGCTTCTAAACTTTGTCACATTGATCAGTCTCTCCCAATTCAGCATTGCCTCTACCTTCTATGGATCAATAGTTATACCACCTCCTGACACTACATACCCCAAGAATGATACTTCATTCAACCAAAACTCACACTTAGAGAACTTTGCATACAATCTCTCTCTCCTTAGAATCTCAAACGCTATCTCTCTCCTCAGAATCTCTAACACTATCTCTAAATGTTTCACATGCTCCTCCTCATTCTTAGAATACATCATGATATCATCAATAACAACAACCACAATTTATCCGAGAATGATTTAAACACCTTATTCATCAAATCTATAAATGTTGCAAGAGCATTAGTCAACCGAAATGGCATCACAAGGAACTCATGATAGCCATAACGTGTCTTCAATGCAATTTTAGGCACGTCACTCTCCTTTATCCTCAATTGATGATAACATTACCTTAGATCTATATTTGAAAACACCTTAGCTCCCTGCAACTATTCAAATAATTCATCTATTCTGGGTAAAGGATAGTTATTCTTAATATTTATCTTATTCAACCATTTATAATCTATACACAACCTAATTATCCTATTCTTCTTCTTCATTGTTGACCCTTATTTGATTTTAATTATGACAAAAAACAGCTTTAATTGTACTAACAATTTTATCTAAGTGTTGAAGTTGCAAATAGTACTCAGATCAAGAACACATGCTAGAGAATACTGAAAGAAATCCAAGACTTAGAATAGGCTCTAAGGTAATCAAATTAAGTTGTAAATCTCTACTTTCAATACTTAGCTTTAAATTTGGCTCATTCTACTTGCAAAATGTTTTAGGAAAACCATTTTGACTAGACCTATTTCTATAAAACAAAACTGAAACAAGATTTCACTGTCTCAGGTCATCTAGTCGACTGAATGAACCCAATCGACTAAATGATTTCTTTCAGTCGACTGAATGAAGGTAAGAAACTTTCTGTCTTCTGATTCAGTCAACTAAACAAACCTTTCAATCAACTGAACAAACCTTTCAATCAATTGAATGAAGAACCTAAAATAATTTGATTTTGAAATAAGAATTCATTCGATTGAACAACCATCTAGTCAACTTAATGTTCAAAAATAACGATAGTATTTCAGATCTGAAGCGTTGTTCAGTGCAATAAATGCACCAAACCACTCCCAAATGGTATTTTTGAGTGAGTAACAACTAGTAGGCTTTTTAACTGTAAAAATCTATCATAAATGAGAGAAGACAACAACTCTCAAGCAATTAATCTTCATCCTCTCATTTCATATCATTCAAACATTAAAAAAAAAAAAAAAACTTTTATGGGCCATTCTTAAAATCTTTGTATTTCTAAAAGAGATCCTCCCTCTTTGTAAGAGCATTAAATACAAAGTGTTTCTTGTTCTTGTTCATTAAATTTCCAATCATTGTAAAGAGGAAGAGTTAGTCTAACTCTGAGAGTGTTTAGGAGTTAAAACACTTCTTGTAAAGGACTTCCTTAACTGGAAGAGATCATGTACGGTTTGGGCAACATCCATAAAGTTGCTTGAGTTATTAGTGTATTTCTTCAAGGAGGTTCCTTGAAGAGGATGGACATAAGGTTAGAGAAATCCAATATTGTCAAACCACTATAAATAGTGTTGCATATTCTCTTCTTTATCTCTTTACTTTCATCTCTATTATACTTGTTACTCTTGTTTATGCTTGAAAAGTATTTAAAACTTGTTTATTATGGAAAAAGTTTTAAAAACTCAATTCACCCCCCACTTAGGTTTACACCTTAGTCAACAATTGGTATCAAAGTCTTGTTCTTGATTTTAAGGATTAAATTCCTTTGAGTTCATCTGATGGCTAACAATTGTTACACCGAAGGTCACTCTTATACTAGACCTCCTTTGTTCAATGGCACATTATAATTATTGGAAAAAATAGAATGAAAATCTTTGTTGAATGACAAGATTATAATTTGTGGAGGATCATTGAAGGACCTAGAATTCCTACAAATGTTGTAACTATTGGAGAAGTCACTCATACAGTGCATATACTCAAAACTGAGTTTGATGAAGTGGATTGTAGAATGATGTCTCTAAATAGTAGAGCTGTTAGCATATTACATTGTGTATTGGAATTGAATGAACATAATAAAATTTCAACATGTGATTCAGCAAAAGAAATTCCAAACAAACTTCAAGTTACATATGAGGGCATTAATGAAGTAAAGAAAACAAAAATCAATATGCTAGTGTCCTAATATGAATCTTTTAAAATGTCCCCTACCAAAACCATATCTGAAATGTATTCTCATTTCACTAGCATTATTAATGGTTTAAAGCTTCCTGGTAGGAACATTGAGGGGCGTGAGCTAACAAAGAAGATTCTTAGATCGTTGCCACCAAAATGACAAGAAAAGAAGAAGACAGTCAAGGAATCCAAAAACCTTGACTTTCTTGAAGTAAAAACTCTTCTTAGCTCTCTATTAACCTATAAGATGGAGGAAATGAGTGAAAATATAAGCAATGAAGATTCAAAGATAAAGAAATCCATTGCTCTCAAAGCTACCACAAGTAAGAAAGTACAAGAAGAGGAAGTAAGTGAGAGTAGTGAAGAAGATGGAGATATGCGTCTCATCACTAAAAGATTTCACAAGTTTTTGAAGAAGAACAAGAAGCCTCTCACAAAGAACTTCACAAAAAGGGAACCTATGATATGTTTTGGTAAAACCTGGGCACATCAAAATGGATTGCCCTACAACAAACAAGCCATACAAAAATTTCAAGAAGAAACCAATGGTTGCTACAACATAGTGTGATGAGTGAGGACATCTCGGATAGTGAAATCAACTATGAAAAGATTGCCAACCTTTACTTGATGGCAATCAATGATGAAAGTGAGGTAACTAGTTCTTCCTCCACTAATGATAATGATAGTAGTAATGACGAATTGATTGAGTCAGTAAATGAAATGCATATGGAATTAAATAAATTTGATTAAAAAAATATTGCTCTAAAAAAGAAAGTCGCATCCCTCTCTAAGAAGATGAAAGATCTAAAATAAGAAAAATAAAAACTTTCCTTAGAGCTTGATAACTTATCACTTGACACCTTGAAAAATGAAAATGATGATTTGAAAAAGAAAGTGACGGAGTTAAATAACGCTATATCTAGGCTTATTCTTGGATAAGAAAAACTAGATGAAGTATTATCTTGCCAAAGAATGAGTGGAGAAAGATTCGGTTTGGGTTATTCTCCATTAGACAAACAAAAATCAAAAGAGGCTTCCTTTGTGAAAGCAACATATGTGAATGAACCCTCCACTTCAAGATATCCTATAAACTTTTCTAACTATCATCCTAGGATCATGCATTATCAACATGTCTACAATTATAGAGCACCTTATAATGTTAAGAAAGTATGGGTCCCTAAAAGAGCCATATTTTCTAGGACTCACCCTAAAGGACCCAAGAAATTTTGGGTACCTAAAAGTGCTATTGTTTATCCATGTATAATGTAGACATGTCTCCACAAGAAAGAAAAAGGTGACTATTAGTACCTTGAGAGTGGATGCTCGAAGCAAATGATTGGTGATCAAAGTGTATTCAAAGAGTTAACTCTAAAGGATGGCTGACACGTCACCATTGGAGATAACACAAAGTAAAGATTATCGAGCATGGCAAAGTGGATAAAAACTCTTCAACTATTGACCATTTCTTAAATGTGTACAGCCTTAAGCCTAATCTACTTCGTATTAGTCAATTATATGATAAATGTAATAAAGTAGTATTTGAATCATCTCATTGTCTTATAATAGACCTCAAGAGTAACAAGATTAATTTTGTTGGCCAAAGACATGATAATATCTACTTAGTTGATTTAAAATCTTTACCTTTAGAAAATGAATAGTGTTTTTTTCGCTTTTAGTGAAAACTCATGGCTATGGCATAGAAGACTTGGCCATGTGAACATTAACTTAATTAAAATTATTTCAAGAAAAGATTTAGTTATTGGTTTTCTCAAAATCAAGTTTTAAAAAGTCAAAGTTTGTGATGCTTGTCAAATGGAAAAACAAACAAGAGTTTCTTTTAAATCAAAAAATGAGATTTCAACTTCTAGACCATTAGAGATTTTGCATATAAACGTGTTTAGTCCATTAAGCACTATTAGTCTAGGTGCCATCAATATACTTTTGTTATTATTGATGATTATTCAAGATATCTTCGTGAAAATAGTTTACCAAAATACTTTTGGGTAGAAGCCGTAAATACTTATTGTTATGTTTTAAATAGAGTATTAATTAGGTCTATGCTAAACAAAACTCTATATGAACTATGGAAAGGTAGAAAACCTAATATCTATTATTTTTGTGCTTTCAGTAGCAAATACTTCATCCTAAATAACAATAAAACTAATTTAGGTAAATTTGACTTTAAGACTGATGAAGGAATATTCATAGGATATTTAACCTCTAGAAAAGCTTATAGAGTCTTTAACAAAAGAACTCTAGTGGCTGAAGAATCTATACATGTAGCCTTTGATGAATCTAACCCAATTATTAGTAGAATAATTTCTCTTGATGATGATGCAGATTTTATTCCAAGAGTGGATACATCTACTCCCATTATTGACCCTAAGGAAAATCAACCTCAAACAAATCAAGAGGTAGATGCTCCCAAACTTGATCAACCCTCTACAAGTCAAGAAGGGAATGGACTTCCAAAAGATTGGAGGTATGTGAATTATTACCCAATCGACCAAGTGATTTGTGATCCTTCACAAGGGGTAAGAACTCGTTCTTCTATGAGAAATATGCACTCATAGCTAGATTAGAAGCTATTCATATGCTGTAAGCTCTTGCATGCTTTAAAAATTCAAGGCTATTTCAAATGGATGTGAAAAGTGCATTTTTAAATGGTTTTATTTAAAAAGAGGTTTATGTTGAACAACCTCTTGGTTTTGAAGATTCTAATCTTCCAAACCATGTTTATAAGCTTTCTAAAGCCCTTTATTGGTTAAAATAAGCTCCAAGAGCATAGTATGAAAGGTTAAGCAAGTTACTACTTGAAAATGATTTTACAAGAGGAAAAATATATACAACTCTTTTTACAAAAACTCATAAACATGATACACTCTTAGTCCAAATATATGTTGATGATATTATATTTGGTGCTTCTAATGAATCTGTATGTCAAAAGTTTGCTAAGTTTCTGTAATATGAGTTTGAAATGAGCATGATGAGAGAACTCAGCTACTCCCTTGGTCTCCAAATCAAACAAATTAAGGGAAAAGTCTTCATCAACCAATGCAAATACACAAAAATCTTGCTAATGAGATTTGGGATAGAGAAATCAAAATCTATTGGGACTCCCATAAGCACCTCTACAAAACTTGACTTGGATTAGGGAGGTAAGTGTAACGACCCATCCCGGGCTGGCCACCCCTGAGATGGTGTCATCACATTTTGAAAATCCCAGCACGACACATATATGCAGCAATAAAAAAAAATAATACTAACAGAAATTTTTATTCTAAATCTTCAACCCTCAACAGGGTAGGTACATCAATCCGATATTAACTTAAACATAAAATACAACGTAAAATGCATGAATATTTACAAATAAAATTTTTATATTTCATTTTCTCATTTTTCTGAGGATGTTGACATGTACATGGCTTACAGAAAATGATTTTGCCTGACTCTCAACCCACCAGACTATTTGTTATGCTTATTACCTGAAATAATTGTATAATGAAGGATGAGCTTTACAAGCTCTGTAAATTAAATTTACTAAAAGTATTCAAATTGCATAAATAGACCTTTAATATTTAATTATCTATCTCTCATATAACTGGATAATAGTATAATATCTAACATTTAAATAAATCCTATCATATCATATTTCCATGTCTTTTTCTCATTATAACTTTCTTTCTCTGTGAGGCTCATTTATCTACAAATAAATGCATAACATCAACAACATTCAGTAAAAATATCAACATGTAAAACAGATGCAATGCATGAATTATTATTATGGGAACCTCTTCCCACATGTCGACATGTTTTTATTATCTTAGACTGGCCCCCTCCCGATTCTTTTATTTTCAGCATATACCAGCTGTCACGGTATTTATTTCCAACATACACTGGCTGTCATAGTGTCCCTTTTTATTTCCAGCATATTTTGGCTATCACAGGTTTTCAAATAGACCAGCCCCCTCCCGGTTCTTTCGGTTCTTTTATTTAATGCATATGCATATGAACAATGATATGAATAGTAATATAAAAACCACAGGAATTCAAAATATTTAGTCTCTCATCAAATTTCTGCTTAATAAATTTCACTAATTTCTTTCCTCATATATCATATCAATTTATTAACCAAAACTTGTCAAGAATTTTACTTATCACCATCATTATTAAATCGACTCATTATTCTAATAATATTTCTTTTCACATAATAATTTTCTACATGTCCAAATTCATATCATACCTATCAACCAAATTTCTATCTACCACCAAAGCATAAGCTAATAATTTATTTCAATATTATCACTAGATATTTCATTTTATTTAGATTACTTAAAGTAAATCTAACTCACCACATAGCACCTAAAGCTACCCGTGGATCACCTCCTTGTCTTTCCTGTTCTTCTCAGTAATTTCCCCCTGTTGTTGATCATCAACACCTAACATAATATTTATATTAAATTTCTAATTTATTCTTCAATTCTTCATAAACCACACCCTTTGAAAATTTCCACTTTGAATTCCGGGAAATTTCATGAATGCTAAAAATTCAAAAATAAGCATTACGTTACTACATTCTATTTTTCTGATAGCTTCTCGTGACTCTATATAAAATTCCCCCGTAAACCCCTTCAAAATTTTGCTCTTTCAACTTTTCTTTGGGTTCACAAGTTTTTAAAGAAAACAAGTAATTTGAAGGAAAACTAAACGAAATTCGGTAAGTATATATTAACGTTTACATATTATATATATATATATATATATATAGCAAACTTTGAAACCATGCATCAACAGCCTTAATTCAAATAGGCTCCACGTTTTTATCCACCTGTGTAACATGCATTCAATTTGGTAGCTAACTCCCCCAAGGCTTCCACGTTTTGCTACCTGTAAAGCGTGCACCCATTTTTCTTAATTTGGTAGCAGCTGTTGCCACCTGCTGCCACGTTTTTTTTTTACAATTGAACTTTTTGTATTTAAAAATATCTATACATTATTTTAACTCTGTGTCATATTTATTAAAGTATTTCTTTACCCTTACTTTACAAATACGTGTATTATAATTCTACCCACCTTACAAAAATTTCGTCCCTGAATTTTCCTTACCTAAATCAAGAAAAAGTTGAGGGTAATCCTTTCTCATTCTTACTTCATGCTCCCATGTAACTTCTTCGACATCTTTGTTCCGCCATAATACTTGAATCAAAGGAATAACTTTATTGCGCAAGACTTGTTCCCATTTGTCTAGGATTCTAACCGGTACTTGCATAAAAGTCAAATCTTCCTGAAATTCTATCGCCTGATTCGAGATACTATGGGATTCATCGTATAAGTACTTTCTCAACAGTGACACATGAAACACATTATGTAATTGCAGTAATTCTGGAGGCAGATCCAATCAATATGCTACTGGTCTAATTCTCTCGATCACCTCATAGGGCCCCATAAATCTCGGGCTCAACTTTCCCTTCTTTTTAAACCTCAACAGCCCCTTCCACGGAGATATCTTTAAAAATACCCAATCACCAACTTGGAACTGGAGAGGTCGTCTTCTTTTATCAGCATATCCCTTCTGTTTGTTCTGGGCTGCTTTGAGGTTCTCCTTAACTAGTTTGATCCTCTCAGTAGTAAAGTCTATCATTTCTGGGCCATATATCTTTCTCTCTCCAACTTCTTCCCAGCATACTGGAGTTCTACACCTTCTACCATATAAAGCCTCAAAGGATGCCATCCAAATACTAGTTTGATACTGATTATTGTTTGCAAACTCGATCAAAGGCAAATAAGCATCCTAGCTCATTGAGAAACTCAATACACTTGTCTGTAGTATATCTTCTAGTATTCTGATGATTCTCTCCATCTACCCATTAGTTTGTGGATGAAAAGTTGTACTAAACTGCAATTGCGTACTCGTAGCTTCTTGGAAACCCCTCCAAAATCTAGAGATAAATCTAGAATCTCTATCAAATACGATACTCAAGGGTACTCCATGTAATTTTACTATCTCTGCTACATACAACTCAGCCAACTTTTCTGGACTCTAGGTAGTTTTAATAGGAAGAAAATGTGAAGACTTAGAAAGTCTATCCACTATAACCCACACAGTGTTATGTCCCCTCTGGGTACGGGGAAAACCAGAGACAAAATCCATACTCACATTTTCCCATGGCCACTTAGGTACTGGAAGAGGTTGTAATAAACCTTCTGGATGTCTATTCTCAGACTTCACCTGTTGACAAGTCAAACATCTAAAAATATATTCTGCTACATCCTTCTTCATCCCTGACCACCAACAATTTTGTCTCAATCCCCTGTACATCTTATTATTACCTGGGTGCATGGAATATACAGAATCATGAGCCTCTCTTAGTATTTCCTTTCTCATCTCCACATCATTGGGAGCACAAACTCTATGCCCCTATACCACCATACCATCTTCTCTAATTCTGAACTCGGTTGGCTTCCCACTCAACACTTTCGGTCTGATCTTCTATATCCCCTCATCTCTACCATGCATATGTAATAAATGATCAATAATAGAAGATTGTATCACCATATTTTCCATCAACACTCCTCTATCATCAAATACTCAACTGCATTCTCATGTCTTTTTCTCACTGTAACTGTCTCTCTCTGTGAGGCTCATTTATCTACAAATAAATGCATAACATCATCAACATTCAGTAAAAATATCAACATGTAAAACAAATGCAATGCATGAATTATTATTATGGGAACCTCTTCCCACATGTCAACATGTTTTTATTATCTTAGACCGGCCCCTTCCCGGTTCTTATTTCCAGCATATATCGGCTGTCATGGTATTTACTTTCAGCATATACCGACTGTCATGGTGTCCTTTTTTATTTCCAGAATATACCGGCTGTCACAGTTTTTCAATTAGACCAGCCCCTTCCCAGTTCTTTCGGTTATTTTATTTAATGCATATATATATGAACAATGATATGAAATATTAGGGGTGAGCATGGAACCCGGTTGACCAGTGGATCCGACCCAAACCGATACAATGGGTTAGGTTGGGTTGCGTCTTTTTAGAAGTTGGGTTGGGTTGGGTTGAAATTTTTTTGAACCCGATGGGTTGGGTTGGGTTGGGTCATGGGTTCAAAATTTTTAAACCGACCCAAACCAGTAACTCGATCAAATATATAATTATATTTATTAAATATAAAATTCTATTTAAATAATTATAGTATAATGAATGAGTAAAATTATATGTAGCACAGTCCAAATCCAAACAGCCAAACATGGCATAGCTTGTTGTAATTAGATAATAGAATGATGGGTATTTTTGGAAAAAGAAATTACAATTCACTAAACCTAGCCTCTCTGATTGAAAATTTCAGTCTCCTCATTATCTCTTTCTTCGTTTCTTTGTGGGGGCTATGGGGGTATCATTTTCTCTTGAAAGAAACCCAAGTGACGAATGTAAAGTTTGGTGAGAGAAAGCCAAAAAGGTATGCAGTACTATGCAGTCTTCCTTTTCCTTAGAAAGTACTGGCTTGGTTTTTGCATTTTTCTTTTTCCTTTTACACTTTTCCTTTTCGAAAACAAACAGTACCAAGTTTGGAACCAATGTTTTAATTGCCTTAAGGCTTTTATATTTTCAAATCTAATGTTAACTTTCATTTTCTAGAGTTTTATGTCTGTTCTCTTTAATATGGTTAAACATTCTTTAGCTTTGAGAAATGGGAAATTTTGATTATAGCAAGGATATATAGCTTACGCTAAATTAAGACATAATCGATTATGCATCTCCCTGTAACTAATTGGTAGCAATAAGTAAATATCAATTATAAGAAATCTTTGGAAAAAAAACTATAAGAAATCTTTAATCACTTGCCTTCTTGGATTAGAAAGCACATTTAGTTAATAAAATATTTTATTATGAAAAATATATATTTTATTACAAAGCTTTTTTGAAAGGTTTACCCTTTTGAAGAGGATTCCCACCGACTATGAATAAATTAAACTTTACTCATAAATCATGTGATGAATCTTGATTGTCAATCTTTAAATTGTTTTTTTAACATTACATGGACATACGGTCCACATATCACAAAGATAGATGTAAAACATAATAATTAATTAATTAATTTTCCATAAACAAACAAAACACTCCTTAAAATATCATATTGATATAAAAAAATTAAATTACTTTTCCTTAGGCTTACGGAAATTCGTTTGATTTTCACCTTCAGTGTTGCTTTCTCTTCTGCACTAAAACAATGTACAGTCCATTTCATGGATTTAGCATTGAAAACTATTGACCCATTTGAGAAAGTAAAGAACACAAAGTTTGTTGTGCTTCTAGTCATCTCGTTTGGTTGGCGAATTTTGGTGTGTTGTATGTTAGAAAGGGTATTTGTTAATGCTTGTTTTCATAACAATATCCAAGATGTTAACAAAAGTATTGAATATTAGTTTATATAAAGCTGATGCACACAACTTTTACTTGAAATATGTATAGATTTGGTTTTGGATTTAGTATAATATTTTTTTGTTATGTAATATGTATGATTTAATTTTTTAGTAGAAAAAATATATCAACCCGGTGACCTAAACCGACCCAAACCGATTAGAATGGGTTGGGTTGAGTTGAGGTTTGATGGGTTCATGGGTTAGGTTGGGTTGAGATTTTTCCAACCCTGTATGAATGGGTTGGGTTGAATTTTTATGCTAAACCGACCCAAACCGACCCATGCTCACCCCTATGAAATATGCATATGAACAGTAATGTAAAAACCACATGAATTCAAAATATTTAAATTTAGTTATCCTGTCTTTCCTCAAATTTCTCCTGGATAAATTTCACTAATTTCTTCTCCTCATATATGACATCAATTTATTAAGCAAAACTTGTCAAGAATTTTATTTATCACCATCATTATTAAATCGACTCATTATTCTAATAATATTTCTTTTCATATAATAATTTTTTACATGTCCAATATTCATTTCATACATATCCATCCAATTTCTATCTAACACCAAAGCATAAGCTAATAATTTATTTCAGTATTATCACTAGATATTTCATTTTTATTTAGATTACTTAAATTAAATCTAACTCACCACGTAGCACTTAAAGTTACCCGTGGATCACCTCCTTGCCTTTCCCGTTCTTCTCAGCTATTTCTACCGGTCACTAATCATCAACACTTGACATAATATTTATATTAAATTTCTAATTTATTCTTCAAGTCTTCATAAACCACACCCTTTGAAAATTTCCACTTTGAATTCCAGGAAATTTCATGAATGCTAAAAATTCAAAAATAAACATTACGTTATTACCTTCTATTTTTCTGATAGCTTCTCGTGACTCTCTATAAAATTCCCTCGTAACCCCCCTCAAAATTTTGCTCTTTCAACTTTTCTTTGGGTCCCCAAGTTTTTAAAGAAAATGAGTAATTTGAAGGAAAATTAAACGAAATTCGGTAAGTATATGTTAACGTTTACATATTATATATATATATACATACATATATATATGTATACATATATATATATATATACATATATATATATATATATATATATGCAAACTTGAAACCATACATCAATAGCCTTAATTCAAAAAGACTCCACATTTTTATCCACCTGTGTAACATGCATTCAAATTGGCAGCTAACTCCCCCAAGGCTTCCACGTTTTGCTACTCGTAAAGCATGCACCCATTTTTCTTAATTTGGCAGTAGGTGTTTTTTTTGTTCTTTCTTCTTTCTTCTGGGACATTCCTAGACGTCCAGAATTTTTTTTTTACAAATTAACTTTTCGTATTTAAAAATATCTATACATTATTTTAACTCTGTGTCATATTTTTTATAGTATTTCTTTACCCTTACTTTACAAATACGAGTATTACAGTAGGTGTGTAGATGCTAAGACTTATAAAAGCATGATAGGGGTTTTAATATATTTAACTGCTAGTAGACCCGATATAATGTTTAGTGTATGCATTTTTGCAAGATTCCAAGCTAAATCCTAAAGAATCTCACTTAGTTGTTGTTAAAAGAATATTAAGATACTCGCATAGTACTCAAAATCTAGGCCTATTGTATTCTAAAAAATCACATTTTTGAGCTTTTTGGGTACTCTGATACTAATTTTTCTGGTTATAAGTTAGATAAAAAAAGTACTAGTGATAATGAACCTCTAGGTGAAGTGGCAGGAGAGGAGCCAACTACTCCTAGAAGCCCTCATAGGAGGACAACAACCTCGAGTAGTTCAGGTGAGTCATAAAATGTGATCCTTCAAGCCTTAGTTACCCTCCAGGTCACTATGACCAGCATGCAGTAGGTAACGAACACTAAGCTTGATGATTTGAGGACATGAATTCATACAATCTATAATGATCTCTCGACCTTCTGAGCTGATTCTCAAAGTTCAATTGACGAGTTCAAGAGCATAACCTTTAGATTCGCGATCAACTCAGAGAGATTTAGGATCATCTCGATGCACCTAGGCTCCTTCTTTCATCTCTAGATTGGCTTCATTGAATTTAAATCAACTTTAATCCTTGTTTTTACAATTCCAGAACTTCGCAAGTTACATTTCCATATTTCCATTTTTTTTATAGATATTTTTTCTTGCATTGTACATTTGGGATGCTTTGGCTAATAACAACCTTCACTCTTATATTTGCATGGTTTGCTAGACTCATTGAAGTCTTAGCTTTTATCTATCTGTGTTAAATTCTGCTAAGGAATCTATCTGTTTCTCTTACTTGTTTTTATTTTTCTAATTCCTCTCGGGAGATCTTACCATCTCAGTTTTGAGCTAAATTTTTGCATGTAGGTTTATATTCTCCTTATCATTCTATCAATGATGTCATATTTGATTATTTTCTACTTTAAGATTCCTTTTGTGCTGTTGACAAAACGGGGAGAAAATAAAGGAAAACTATGTAGAAATGCATTGTGTAGAAAACTATGTATAAATGCATAGGTTACGGGGGAGCTTAGCTTCTTACTTGTTAGTTTTAATATATGTGTCCTATAAATCTTTTGCTTGGCTGTCTTTGAAAATTGCAAAAGGTTTTATTATAAATACAGAGGAGACTTTGTCCATTTTTCCTCCAAAAAAAATCTAACACTTAGTTTTTAAAAATTGTTTTTCTCTTTATAGTTTTGTCAACATAATAAAGGGGGAGATTTTTTTACTCTTATTTGATTTTAATTATGAAAAAAATAGTATTAACTGTACTAACAATTTTATCTAAGTGCTGAAGTATCAAATAGCACTCAGATCAATGACAAGTCGTAAAACTCACAAGAACATATGCTAAAAAGATACTGAAAGAAATCCAAGACTTAGAATAGGCTCTAAGGTAATCAAATTGAAGTTGTAAATCTCTAATTTCAATACGTAGCTTTAAATGTGCCTCATTCTACTTACAAAATATTTTAGCAAAACCATTTTGACTAGACTTGTTTCTATAAAAAAAAAAAACAAACTAAAAACAGATTTCCCTGTCTCAAGTAATCCAGTCAATTGAATGAATTCATTTAGTCGACTGAATGTCATTTAGTCGACTGAATAAGTTATTCAGTTGATTGAATGAACCTAGTATACTGAATGGACCCATTTGACTAAATGATTTTTTTCAATCAATTGAATGAAGATCAAAAAATTTCTACCTTCTATTTAGTCAACTAAACAAACCTTTTTCAGTCGACTAAATGAAGAACCTCAAACAATTTGAATTTTGAAATAAGCATCCAATCGACCGAATGTTTGAAAATAATGGTAATATTTCAAACTTAAAGTGTCGTTCAGTATAATAAATGCACCAAACCACTCCCAAATAGGATTTTTGAGTGAGTAATGGCTTGTAGGCTTTTTAACTATAAAACCCCATCATGAATAAGAGAAGATAACAACTCTTGAGAAATTAATCTTCATTCTCTCATTTCATATCATTCTTAAAAAAGCTTTTATGAGGCATTATTAAAAGCTTTATATTTCTAAGATAGATCCTTCTTCTTTCTAAGAGCATTAAATACAAAGTCTCTCTTGCTCTTGTTCATTAAATTTTCAATAATTGTGAATAGGAAGAGTTTGTGTAACTTTTAGAGTGTTTAGGAGTTAAATACTTCTTGTAAAAGACTTCCTTAACTGGAAGAGATCGTGTATGGTTTGGGCAACACCCATAAAGTTGTGTGAGTTATTAGTAGATTGCTTCAACTAGGTTTCTTGAAGAGAGTGGACATAGGGTCAGAGAAATCTGATATTGCCAAACCACTATAAATAGTGTTTGCTTATTCTCTTCCTTATCTCTTTACTTTCAACTCGATTTAAAAAGTATTTAAAATTTGTTTATTGTACAAAAAGTTTTAAAACCCATTTCACCCCTTCTTGACTTTGAACCTTAGTCTACATTCACAAATAACATAAGAGCTCCCCAAGGTGACACACTAGGTCGGATGAATTTTTTATCTAACAATTCTTAAAGTTGTACCTCCAATTCACTCAATTCAGTGGGTGCCATCCTATATGGTGCTATAGATATAGATATTTTACCTATAATCACATCAATAGAGAATTCAATCTCTCTACTCGGTGGTAATCTAAATTATTCTTTAGGAAATATCTCCGGATAATCTTTCACAACTGATATATTTTCCAGCTTTCTACCTTCCTTACTACACTCCACCACATATACTAGGAATCTTTCACATCCTTTCCTCAACCACTTACTAGTAAGCAGGGCAGAATAAGACAACTCAAGAGTATCTTATATTCCCCCAAAAACTAAACTTTTATTGCCCAGGTATCCTGAACACTACATTTTTCTTGAAACAGTCAACTCAATCGTGATACGTCGACAACCAAACCATCCCCAATTTCAAATCAAAATCAACTATATTTAAAGGTAACAAATCAACTTCAAACTCTTTATCAGTCATACGGATTACACAACCCCAATAAATAGTTTTAATCATAATTCTATCTCAAGTAAGAATTTCAACAATAAAATTATGCATCAAAAGACTAACATATGCATCAATAGATTTCATAAACAAATTAGATGCAAAGGAATGAATTGCACCAGGATCAATTAACAATCTCACAAGTTTACCAAAAATAGATATTATACCCATCACAACATCAGGAGTAGCCTATGCATCTTGCTGGGTCAAAGCATAAACTATGCTATCTTTGGGTTACATCTGACTGCCTTACCCCCTCTTAGTAATTGATCATCTGCCTAAAGATCTACCCCACATACTCACAGATCTACCTCCTCTTTTTAACTATTCTCTCCCCACACCTCCAACATTCATCTCTACCGATCCCCCTAATGGACAATCCATATTGATATGTCCACCCACTACACAAACAAAGCATGTTGAAGTAGGTTAATTATGTGATAGATGTCCTATCTGATTACATCTGTAACATACCTTACACTCTCTATCAAACACAACACTACCACCTCCCCTAGGTGGTACACTCCACCTTTACCTTATGTTTCTGCTCCCACGGACTATCTCCCAAATCTAAGGTGATGAGGACACGGCTAACAAATGTGTGGCGGATCCTATTCAAGTTCCAATTGGTCCAGTTACAAGGGCTCGAGCTAAAAGGTTCAAGGAAACTCTCAATGGGCTGATTCAACACATTTGGACTAAGAACCATCTTTGGGGGCCCAAGGATGATGCTATACGTGATCCACAAGGATGGGTTTCCATAATTCAAGCTTTGGAATAATCTAGCAACTCAAGATTATGAATTAAAATCTTAGTTTCCTAAAATTGGAGACTTACTCGTTTTGGTTGGCTCATCAAGGAAAATGGTTGGCTGCAATTTTTCTTATTACCTTTTCTTAAAATGTTTCCTTATTAATTTAATTGCTGAATTGTAAGGCTTGCATGCTAAGTTAGGTACTTTCCTTATTTGGATTTTAGGTTACCAGAATTCTAGTATGAAACCTATTCCTTAGTTTCCTTTTTCTAATTGGTTACAAATTCTCATGTATTTAAATAGCTATTGGCTGTTTGGAAAAAGACAATTCAGATTTGATTAATACTTTGTAAGAGAAAATTCTCTTTGGTTCTTTTAGAACTTCTGAACTTATCGGAGTCTCGGTGGCGTTCATCTTCGACTTATCAATCAATCCTTCCATAATTGATTGTGGCGTCTTCATTATACCAAGGTTCTTGCTTCAATATAAGCAACGGGTCACGGTCTCAGTCTTCATTATAAAAAGGTTCTTGCTTCAATATAAGCAATGGGTCACGGTCTCACATAAATCTGCTTCTAGACGGTCTTGGAAGTCTTCTTGATCCATCAATTTCTTAGTTCTTGGTATGGATCATATCAGTTGGTATCAGATCCTTCTAGTTGCAAGTTTACTTATCTTTTATTTTGATTCACAAAAAAATAGAAGGCGAAAATTCAAAAAAAAAAAAGGTGAAAAAAAAGTGTGTGATATTTAGATTCAATCATTTCAATTCTTATTTCAATTTCTCATCTTTTTTTGTGAGTTGTTAGTGAATTGTTGCTGGAAACTTGATACTTGTTTGGTTAGTTTTATAAGAACCTACAGAGGATTATTACGAGTGGAAAAATGCAAAAGTGGTGAGAACAAAAGAGGGTAAAAGCCAATCTGATTTTGTGTAAAAACACGAGTGAAATTGAGTGACTCATTCTTTGAGTGAAACACGTGAGGGAGTTTGTGAGGTTCTTTCGTTCTTTTTTTTCTTCAACTTTGTTTTTTCATCAAACATGTCAAACAACAAGAACAAAAATAATTCCAGAGATACGTCAGGAGAAGGTTATCTGAAGTTGCTCATGGAAGCTTTAATGGGTGAGATAGGAGAGTATTGAGAACGGGGATGGAACAAGTTCACGAGCAGATAGATCAGGTAGAGAATGCATGTGTGGGGCAGCAACAAAACGCTCCTAATGTGCGTAAGAGGGAGAGAGTTCAACCTATGGGAGAGAGACTTGAAGATGAAGAGTATTATGGAATGGATTTGATTAAGAAGATGATTAGGAATCGGTTGTCAGCCATAGGAGATTTGGTGGTCGAGGTAAAGAAGCTAGGAATCGGGAAGATAATAGCTTGGGTAGTATTAAGATGAAGATTCCACTGTTTCAAGGCAAAAACGATCTTGAAGCTTACCTTGAGTGGGAGAAGAAGATAGAATTAGTATTTGATTGTTATAATTATTCCAAGCTTAAAAAGGTTAAAATTGCGGCCATTTGATTTTTTGACTATGCGATTGTTTGGTGGGATCAACTAGTGTTAAATAGGAGGAGAAATAGAGAGCGTCCAATAGAGACTTAGGAGGAGATGAAAACTGTGATGGGGAAACGGTTTGTTCTAAGCCATTACTACCGTGAGTTGTACCAAAAATTGAAAAGTCTTACACAAGGTAGTCAGGGTGTTGAGGATTATTATAAAAAGATGAAAGTAGCTATGATCCGAGTAAATGTAGAGGAGGACCGAGAGGCTATTATGGCTAGGTTCTTGGCTAGTTTAAACCTGGAAATTGCTAATTCGGTGGAGTTGCATCATTATGTGGAGTTGGAAGATATGGTGCACATGGCTATCAAATTGAGAACCAACTCAAGAGGAGGGGAAACAATACACAACAAAACCCTAACTTGGGTTCATCTTGGAGGTCGAATTTTGTGAAGCAAGCCACGGCCAAGCCCAAAACCGAGCAAAAGCAAGAAAGTACCAGCCATGGAAATCAAGGTAAAACTGACTCTTCCACCACTAGAAATCGTGATATTAAGTGTTTTAAATTCCAAGGCAGGGGTCACATAGCAAGCCAATGTCCGAACAAAAGAGTTATGGTATTGCGAGATAATGGTGAAATTGAAACTGAGGGTGAAGAAGATACCGAATCTATGCCACCATTGGAGGATGCAAGTGATGAGGAA
This sequence comes from Bretschneidera sinensis, assembly GCA_023935145.1. Lineage (NCBI taxonomy): Eukaryota > Viridiplantae > Streptophyta > Magnoliopsida > Brassicales > Akaniaceae > Bretschneidera > Bretschneidera sinensis. The sequence continues at coordinate 108,547,440 of CM043702.1, forward strand.
TACGCTGCCTAAGGAGAATTATTGGTTGCAAAAAGAGCTCTAAGTGTGCAAATCAAAGAAGATGACAAAGTGCAGCGAGAAAACATCTTTCATACTAGATGCCACGTGCAAAACAAGGTATGTAGTGTGATTATTGATAGAGGTAGTTGTACTAACGTTGCTAGCACTACAATGGTTGAGAAATTAGGGCTGCCAACAATTAAACATCCTCGGCCTTACAAGTTGCAATGGCTCAATAATAGTGGTGAAGTGACGGTGAACAAACAAGTGTTAGTTTCCTTCCGGATTGGAAAATATGAAGATGAGGTTTTGTGTGATGTAGTTCCGATGCAAGCTGGACACTTGTTACTAGGCCGACCATGGCAATTCGATCGGCGTGTTAAGCATGATTGCTTCACCAACAAATATTGAGCCATTGCAACTTGTAAGGCCGAGGATGTTTAATTGTTGGCAGCCCTAATTTCTCAACCTTTGTAATGCTAGCAACATTAGTACAACTACCTCCATCAATAATCACACTACATACCTCGTTTTGCACGTGGCATCTAGAATGAAAGATTTTTTCTCGCTACACTTCGTCATCTTCTTTGATTTGCACACATAGAGCTCTCCTTGCAACCAACAATTCTCCTTAGGCAGCGTATCCCTCATCACTTGCATCCTCCAATGGTGGCATAGATTCGGTATCTTTTTCGTCCTCGGTTTCAATTTCACCATTATCTCGCAATACCATAACTTTTTTTTTCGGACATTGACTTGCTATGTGATCCCTACCTTGGCATTTAAAACACTTAATATCACAATTTCTAATGGTGGAAGAGTTAATTTTACATTGATTTCCATTGCCGGTACTTTCTTGCTTTTGCTCAATTTTAAAAGCTATGTGTTCTTTTAACACATCACTCTAGTTCCTTTGACAATAAAGCAGGTTTATGAAGATCAAGTGAGGTTACAAAAAGAGAGTAAGCAAATGAAAGAGAGTGAGAAAAAGAGAACGAATGAAAATCAGAAAGAGAAAATGAGAGAGGCCGAAAAAATTGAGAGAGAAAATAAGAAAGTTGATTCTGCCATTGAGAGAAAAAAAATTTCTATGCAAGAACAAGTGAAATAAAAAGAGTTATGGTTTTTAAATCAGCTAATGATTGTAATTTTGTACAAAGAGGCATTAAACACTAACCAATTTGACTCATCTTTGCCTAGTTCTATTGTTTCTCTTTTGCAGGAGTTTGATGATCTCTTTCCTGAGGAGATTCCACATGGCTTACCTCCTATTCGAGGAATTGAACATCAAATTGATTTTGTGCCCAGTGCTATAATTCCAAACCGACTAGCCTATCGAAGCAATCCCGAGGAGATAAAGGAGCTACAAAGGCAGGTTAGTGAATTGACGGAAATGGTATACATAAGAGAAAGCATGAGCCCGTGCGCTGTTCCGGTGATTATGGTTCCTAAAAAGGATGGGATGTGGAGAATGTACGTTGATTGCCGAGCAGTCAACAAAATAACAATAAAGTATCGACATCCTATTCCTCGTTTAGATGATATGCTAGATGAACTGCATGGTGCATGTGTACTTCCTATGATTGATTTAAAAAATTGATATCATCAAATAAGAATGAAAGAGGGTGATGAATAGAAAACTGCTTTTAAAACAAAATATGGTTTATATGAGTGGTTAGTTATGCCATTTGGACTAACAAATGCACCAAGTACCTTCATGAGATTAATGAACCATGTTTTGCGAGCTTTTATACCAGATTCGTTGTTGTTTATTTTGATGATATTCTCATTTATAGCACAAACTTAGATGATCATGTTGTGCATTTAAAATCAGTTTTGGATGTGCTTAGAAAAGAGAAATTGTTTGCTAACTTGAAGAAGTGTAATTTTTGCACCGATAAGATTGTGTTTCTTGGTTTTGTTGTGAGTGCACAAGGAATACAGGTTGGTGAAGAGAAGATCCGTGCGATTAAAGAATGGCCAAGTCGCACGAGTGTAGGTCAAGTTTGTAGTTTTCATGGACTTGCTAGTTTTTACAGGAGGTTCATGAAAGACTTTAGCAGTATTGCCGCACCACTTACCGAAGTCGTCAAGAAGAATGTTGGATTCAAATGGGGAGATGAGCAAGTGAAAGCATTCCAATTGATCAAATAAAAATTAACTCATGCTCCTTTACTTGCTTTGCCTGATTTTACTAAAACGTTTGAAATTGAATGTGATGCTTCAGGTTTTGGTATCGGTGCAGTTCTTATGCAAGGAGTAAAACCAATCGCATATTTTAGTGAGAAATTATGTGGAGTAGCTTTAAACTACCTTACTTATGATAAAGAATTTTATGCGTTGGTTCGAGCATTGGAAACATGGCAACATTATCTTTGGCCTAAGGAGTTCGTGATTCACACCGATCACGAGTCCTTGAAGTATTTAAAAGGTCAACACAAGTTGAGTAGGAGATATGCATGATGGGTAGAATTCATTGAGACATTTCCATATGTCATTCGATATAAGCAAGGTAAGGAAAACATTGTTGCATATGAACTTTCTCGAAGGTACGTATTAATTTTTACTCTAGATGCAAAATTACTTGGTTTTGAGTACACTAAAGAGTTGTATCCTTCAGACACCGATTTTTGTGAGGGGTTTCGAGCTTGGGAGAAAAACGCAGTGGGTAAGTTATTTAGGAATGAGGGTTTCTTATTTCAGGAGAATAAGTTGTGTGTACCGAATTGCTCTTTGCGTGATTTGTTAGTAAGGGAATCCCATAGAGGAGGTTTAATGGGTCACTTTGGAGTTGCTAAGACCTTAGCTGTTTTACAAGAATACTTCTATTAGCCACACATGAAAAGTGATATTGAGAGAATTTGTGGTAGAGGTGTCACATGTAGGCAAGCAAAATCTTGAGTGCAAGCCCATGGTTTATACACGCCATTGTTCATTCCTAGTGAGCCTTGGATAGATATTTCAATAGACTTTGTGTTAGGTTTACCTAGGTCTAAATGTGGTAGAGATTCAAATTTTGTGGTTGTGGATAGATTTTCTAAGATGACACATTTTATTCCATGTCACAAAATTGATGATGCTTCCAATGTTGCTAATTTGTTCTTTATAGAAATTGTAAGATTACATGGTATGCCTAGAACAATAGTTTCGGATAGAGATGCTAAGTTCTTAAGTTACTTTTGGAAGACTTTGTGGTGTAAGTTAGGGACTAAGCTATTATTTTCTACTACTTGTCACCCACAAACTGATGGTCAAACTGAAGTAGTGAATAGGACTTTGTCTACTTTGTTGAGGGCTATTATTAAACAGAACATCAAAACTTGGGAAGAGTGTTTATCAAATGTTGAGTTTGCTTATAATCGTACTGTTCATTCTGCTACTAAGTTTTCACCATTTGAAATTGTTTGTGGTTTTAATCCTCTAACTCCATTGGATTTAATTTCATTACCTATGTCTGAACGTGCTAACTTGGATGGAAAAGAAAAGGCTGAATTTGTTAAGCAGATGCATGAGAAAGCAAGACTAAATGTTGAGAGTCAAACGGAACAATATGCAAAACAAGCTAACAAAGGTCGTCAATAGCTGATTTTTCAACCCGGAGATTGGGTTTGGTTACATATGAGGAAAGAAATATTTTTGGCACAAAGGCGTTCAAAGTTACTTCCTAGAGGAGATGGGCCTTTTCAAGTCCTTGAGCGCATCAATGACAATGCATACAAATTGGATTTGCCAAGTGAGTACAATGTTAGTGCCACTTTCATTGTTTTTTATTTAAGCCATTTTGATGTAGGTGATGATTTGAGCACAAATCTTTTTCAAGAGGAGGGGAATGATGAGGACACAGCTAACAAATGGGAGGCGGATCCTATTCAAGTTCTAATTAGTCCAGTTACAAGGGCTCGAGCTAAAAGGTTCAAGAAAACTCTCAATGGGCTGATTCAACACATTTGGGCTAAGAACCATCTTTGGGGGCCCAAGGATGATGCTATATGTGATCTACAAGGAAGGGTTTCCATAATTTAAGCATTAGAATAATCTAGCAACTCGAGATTATGAATTTAAATCTTAGTTTCCCAAAATTGGAGACTTACTCATTTTGGTTGGCTCATCAAGGAAAATGGCTGGCTGCAATTTTTCTTATTACCTTTTCTTAAAATGTTTCCTTATTAATTTAATTGCTGAATTGTAAGGTTGCATGCCAAGTTAGGTACTTTCTTTATTTGGATTTTAGGTTACTAGAATTCAGTTACCATAATTCTAGTATGAAACCTATTCCATAGTTTCCTTTTTCTAATTGGTTACGAATTCCTTAGTTTTCTTTTTCTAATTGGTTATGAATTCTCATGTATTTAAATAGCTATTGGCTTTTTGAAAAAGACAATTTAGATTTGATTCATACTTTGTGAGAGAAAATTCTCTTTGGTTCTTTTAGAACTTCTGAACTTATCGGAGTCTCTGTGGCGTTCATCTTTGACTTATCAATCAATCCTTCCATAATTGATTGTGGCATCTTCATTATACCAAGGTTCTTGCTTCAATATAAGCAATGGGTCGTGGTCTCAGTCTTCATTATACCAAGGTTCTTGCTTCAATATAAGCAACGAGTCGCGGTCTCACATAAATCTGCTTCTAGACGATCTTTGAAGTCTTCTTGATCTATCAATTTCTTAGTTATTAGTGTGGATCATATCATTAGGGTCCTACCAAAATTACTCTTAGCAATATAAGATATGAACCCTCTTACCTCTAGCTTTGCATCATAGGTCTATGTGAATAGGAACGCCCCCTTTGGGGTGGTCTTCCACCCTATTTACTCACACCACCACCACCTCTAGAACCTTCATGTGTAGGTCTCTTCAGCCACTCTCTCATTCCTCTAAACTCCATCACATTTTTCTCAATCTAAAGTGCTATATCCACCAATTTTGCATATTACTCATGCTTTACATAAAATAATTTTGATCTGATATGAAAATGTAATCCATCTAGGAATTTCTTACATTTTTTATCCTCTGTAACCACTAACTCTAGCAAAAACCTCGATAATGCTACAAATATGCTATTATGCCTCAATTAAATAAAATTTCTCTCCTACTGGGCTTGAAAAATATAAGGAAAGTATTTATCATAGAAAACCTCCTTAAACCTACTATAGGTTAAAGGTCTATCCACATCTGCACTACATCTAGGAAGACTATTCTCCCACCATTCTAAAGTCTGTCCCTCTAACTTGAACATAGCAAAAGTAACCCTTTTGTCTATTCGTCACTGGTAAAACATAAAACAACCTCTCTACATGCTTCACCCACAGCTCAGCCTTAGAAGGATTCACAGATCCTCTAAACGACATGGGATTCAACTTAATGAATCTAACAAAACAGTTTCCTTACACAAACTCACATTCCCCCTCCTGAACATCCACCATCACTGGATCTACAACAACATCAGGCTCTACTTTAGTTTGCTATCTAGTCTACATTGTAGACTATTAGCTCTATCCTCTACTTCATTTATTCTCTTAAGAGCATGAGTAAGAACTTATCTTATCTTGTCTCTCCCAACCCCAGATTCTCTCACATCTCTAGTAGTACCAATTGTTCTGTCAACATGTTCCCTTCTAGGAACCACAAACTTAGACTCAACCTCCATCTTAACCTAGGCTTGTCTAAATATTGGGGGACTACACGTCCTCTCAAATCAGCAACTCTCACTCTAGATCAACCACGTCCACGCAGCATCCTTGGACTTTGCAATAAGGTATAATTTATTATAATCTTCCACTTTCTTACTTTTTGTTCAGTCTTTAGAATCATAAAACCTAATTCTATGATACCAAAATTGTAATGACCCATCCCGTGTTGTCCACCTCCGAGATGGTGTCGTTCCCAGCACGATACATATATGCAACAACATAAAAATACATCAACAAAAAGTAAAATTACATCCAAATCCTCAATTTTTTTAAGAGGAGTGACACCATCATTCTCCTATCAAAAGCAATATATATATATATATATATATATATATATATATATATATATATATATATGTATGTAAGCATAATAACAAAATTCATGAATTTATTCAACTTCTCAAAATTTTCTTTATTTTTATTCATTAGTCTAAGGATGTCAACCATGGCACTTACATAAGATAACTACTCACTTTGAGTATAAGATCTACTCTATATTTGTCTATATATCCTATCCGTAGCCTGAAATATTTCAACAATGAGAAGTGAGTTTCATAAGCTCAATGAATTAAATTTAATAGAAGTACTCGATTGTATACTTCCAATCACATATTATAATTCAATCATTTCTAATTCATCAGTATTAATCATCTATTTCTTCACATATAATAATTCAATCTTTCAAATAATCTTCCAATATTCATTCATCTATTATCTCATATAATTCAATATTAGCATTCTTCTTATCTCTACTCATATCACAATTCCAACCATTTATCAATCTTTTCTTAAATTAATTATCCAACTATAACCTTTCAAATAATATATTTCATATATCAAACGTACCAATTTTTTTCTCATATATTTCATCATCTCGAGATTATCAAATCAATATCATCATTTACTTCGTTATGAGGTTCAATCAACAATCAATCATTCAATCATAAAATTCGATCATTTCATCCTTTCATTTTTCTTTCTCATCATATATGTCTCTCTGTGAGACTTATTTGTCTATCAATTAATTTGCAATCAAGACTGATGTTTTAGCATCTCAATTAACGACAATAAATTATTAAATAAAATAAATGCATGTATTTAAATTTTCTTTCTTTCTTTTATTCTCATTGCATCATCTCTTTTTGATCACATCATCCATTCAAATCATATAATCATTTGGGAATGTCTTCCCATATACCGACATGCTTTATCCGGACCAGCCATGGTTTTGATCTATTCTTTTATTTATTTAGACCAGCTACATTCTTGATCTTCCTTTTTATGCATATGAAAAATTACATGTAAGCAAGTATACACCAATCATTCAATTCAACTATGTATACACCGAATCATTCAATTCAACTATCTCTTTCTCAAATCATTATCTTATCAATTACATACTAAATGATCTCCACATATTATCTCAATTTATCAATCAAGACTTTCAGAATTTGATTTATTCTTTTTATATATATTTCATCAATCTATCATTTCAATACATATCTTCTCATATAATAAATTTTCATCATATTAATTATTCATATATTATCAGTCAATCAACTATCATATATCATCCAATCATTATAATTCATTCTTATATACTTAATCTATCAACAAATATCATATATTATACAATCATATAATTCAATAATTAATTCAAACACCAACATTTTATATTTCATATTTATTCCAATTATTAAAATTAAATCTAACTCACCTAGTAGCACTTAAAGCTACTTTCGGATAACCTCCTTTCCTTTCCTAATCCGTTTAGCAATTTCATCCAATTGCTGATCACCAACACCTATCATAACATCTTTATTAAAAATCTATATATTCTTCAACCTTCCATAATTCAAAATTTTAAATTTTTATACCCACTTTCAGGTAATTTCATGTATGCACAAAAATTCATCGGTCTCAAATTTCAAATTTTTTTAGTATTTTTTAACAAAAATTCTTTTCGTTCTTCCTTGAATTCAAATTCCAAGTTTATTTCAAGAATTACAGAAAACAACTTCAATTCTTCAAAATTTCATAATAAAATTCAAAATATTACCTTTCAAGCTTTTTCCCCAATTTTTGTTGAAAATCCTCTTGTAAGCTTTAATAAATCTCAGTTTTTATATCTTCGAAAATTAATTCTATCAGTTCTAAAGTGTTTAAAATATTTTTTATGTTTTCTGTAAATAGAATTTTTTTAAAGAAATATAGCAATTTTCAAAGAAAGAAACAAAGTTTTAAAACTCATTTTATCAAAAAATCAATTTTTTATCTTGAAAACCGGTCGGCTACCTAACCGATTGGTCCAGTACACAAATAATTACATTTCTACCACCGATCTTTCAACATTTTATATTTACGATTTTTTCAATCGTTAGTTACGATTCTACCATCGGTCATCTCTATTTAAAATTTACAGTTTTGTCATTCCTTATTTACAATTCAGCCGCCCCATATTTATAGTTTTGCCATTATCCCTTAAAAATCAAATTTTATTATCTTTTCTTCCTTCAAAAGAATTCTAATATATATTTTCATCACCAAATCTTCTAATGAATTTCCTCAACTTCATTCCACATTTTTCTTTAAAAAATTCTTCATTTCAAAATTTTCAAAATTTTCTTCTTCAAAAAAAATTTCTAACTCTTTCTAATAAAATTCTCAATATCATCTTTCAAAAATTACTTCAAATGAATATTAAATCTTTGATGTATGTATTTTATGTAATATAATATCAATTTACCTTTTTACCCTTGTTTTAAGGGTACAAGTATTACAGAAGTATTTACAACCCAACCCATACCTTATGAGTGGCCTTAATCAGATTCAAGCCAATCATCTTAAAAGAGTAATTCCCAATAAATTAGGATTATTTATATTTTTAATATATAATATAATAAATACATATTTATTTTATTGTAAAAATATAAATACCCTAACTAGCTAACCCTAAACTCACAGTAGTAACACACTAACACGCTTCTCTCCTCTTCCTTCTCTAGATTCTCCTCTGCAAGCTTGACCAGTGACCAGTGACTCGGTGAACTTCAATTTGTGTTTAAGATTGCAGAGAAATTATGGTTTTCTATATTTTGTAAATTATGCTTGATTTTTATTAACTTTTTACTAATTTCTTTATTATGTTTTGAAAAATAATTACTCAAACTTCTTTTGGTGTGGTTTCTTCTTTGTTGTCTGCTAGACTTACCATTACTTCCTCGGGGACTCCCTCATCATCCTAATTAGCATCAAGCACTGTTGCGCACCTGCATTGGGTGAGTTACAAGGTAAGCCACTTTCACTCCTTGAATATTTGTTTTCATAATTTGATTGGTTTCATGTAGATTAATACATATTTACTATTGGAAAATCACCCTCTATGCCCAGGTTGTGATCTTTCCATACACACAAGTCCAGAATGACTTGTACAAACAGAAACAAGAATCAAAGTATAAAAGAGAACACAAGCAATTGTTATTGAGGTTCGGCAATGTGCCTATGTCCCCGTGAGCTTCTCTGAGCTCTCTGCACTAAATCAATGGAGTTCTTACAATTATAGCAACACCTCTTCAAGAACCCTCTTATTCTTAAATAATGAAAGAAGAGAAAAAGAAAGTGATAAGAACTAAGTGTTTCCCTGGAATTTTCCCTAAGAAAATTCCAATTACAAATCCCTTGAATCCCCAATCTTTAATACTCTCTCTCTCTCTAAACAACCAGCCTCTCTTAAATGAGTCTATCTTGTGTTTTGTGGCTTTGCACTCTCACACTTGATCTCACTTATCTTGTCTCACTCTTGTGATTGCTCCTAGATGACCCTTTATATAGGGCAATGTCCACCTCATCCAATCTTTGAGATCAATCTCAACCCTTAGATCTCAAGAACCAAAGACCCATGGCTCTCTAAGAGTCTAAGTAATCCTGTGCGTTTTAACCAAGTCTCACGCACCATCTCAAAGTGCTGATTCAAAGGTGTCAGGTGTGCCTTGAGTCTCGGCTCAAAGCAGGACAGGCCACGACGCACAACAAGGCATAAGACCACCATCTTCTGGGGGCTGCGGCACCCAAGGCTGAACCGCGGCACGGCCTGGAGGGGGGATCTTCTGGAGTTGCTGGAGGCCACGATGCACAAGGCTGAGCCACGGTGCACAGGGCTGACCTGATGCTGAATTTTTCACTTGTTTAATTCTTGGACAAATCCTAACAATCTCTACCTTTTTCTAAGCAATTAAACCCGAACCCATTGTGCAGAGAACTCAGGATCCAAACTCAACTTGAGTCACCATATCAACCGACTCCAATCCTAAGAAGTCCAAGGCAATGATTGAACTTTCATAGAGGTAGAACTTTAGTACCTAAATCTACAAGATTTTCTTCCATTGTGACTTTGTCCACATGAATGCATCCTTTCGTAACATTTTCCCAAATGAAATGATACCGAACATCCATATGCTTAGTCCTCTCATGGAACACCGGATTCTTACACAAATGTAACGCACTTTGGCTATCCGAATACACCACCACCTGCTCTTTTAGGACCTTCAACTCTTCCAACAACCCTTTGCACCACATAGCCTCCTTAATGGCTTATGTTGCCGCTATGTACTCTACCTCGATTGTTGAGAGTGCTACCACCAGCTGCAACTGAGCCTTCAAACTTATATAGCATCCGTTTAAGTTGAAGAAGTAAGAGGTAATCGATCTTCTTTTATCCCGATCTGCTCTATAGTCCAAATCTGCATAACCTTCAAGACAGATAGACTTACCCTTCTTCTCATAAACAAACCCCACATCTGGGCTTCCTTTCAAGTAGCTCAGCAACCACTTCATCCCAAGCCAATGCTCCTTTCCGGGATTACTCATAAACCTGCTGAGAACACTCATTGCATGAGAAATGTAGGGTCTAGTGCTTACCATCGTGAACATGACTGATCCAAAAACACTAGAGTAAGGGACCATTTCCATTTCCTCCTTCTCCTCATTTGATCTCGGACATTGATTGCTGGAGAACTTGAAATGACCCGCAAGAGGAATCTTCACTGGTTTGCTATCTTCCATAGAAAACTTAGATATCATCTTTTCTATGTAGGAAGTCTGAGAAATCTTCAATCTGTTTCTCTCCCTTTCTCGAATTATACTCATCCAAAGGATCTTTTGTGTATGGCCAAGATCCTTCATCTCAAACTCCAAACTGAGTTGAGACTTCAATTTTCCTATCCTCTCTATGCTACTCCCAACCAACAGCATATCATTAACATAGATGATGATGATCACTATTTCCTCCACCTTGTGACCTTTGTAGTACAAGCACGAATCATAGTAGCTCCTCCTGAAACCCAAGCTAGTTACAAAGGAATCGAACCTCTTATTCAATTGCCGAGGTGATTGCTTCAGGCCATAGAGAGATTTCTTCAATTTGTATGCCAAATCTCCCTGCCTTCCTTCCTCATAGCCTTCGGGTTACCTCATGTAGATGGTCTCATCAAGCTCTCCATGTAAGAACGATGTCTTCACATCCATTTACTTGATCTTCCAATTAAATTGGACCACCATTGCTAACACTATCCTTATCGTCTTGTACTTGACAACCAGTGAGAATATTTCGGTGAAATCTATGCCTTCTCTTAGTGTGAACCCCTTCGCCACTAGCTTAGCTTTATATCGGATTTTATCCCCTGGAGTGTTACCTTCTTTGATATTGTAAATCCACTTACAAACCACAACTCTTTGTTTTTCTGGTTTCGGCACCAATACCCAAGAGTTGTTCTTCCTCAAAGAATCCATTTCCTCCTCCATAGTTAGCTTCCATCTTAACGAATCCTTAGATCCCATGACATCAATGTAAGTTTCTGGTCCACTCCCTCCTTTTGAATAAGGAGCTACTACATTAGCATCTGCAAAACCATATCTCAAAGGTGGTCTGACCAGCCTCCTTTCCAGGTCCCTTGTGAGCTGATAATCATTATGATTCTTTGCATCATCCCCTTCTAGTTTACCCTCCTCTTGAGTGTGTTAAGCTTGGCCTTCATTAATGGGCTCTTCCTGGTCCGAACCCTCTTGCCTTCGTTACTCTACCTGAATAGAATTTTTCTTGATGCTATGCTCCACATAAACCGGGCTGGTTTGCCCACTATCCCCTGCAGGGATAGTTTTCTCCAAATAACGAAATACATGCTCATTAAAAATGGCATCCCTACTTATTATAAGTTTCATTCCTTTTGATTCTAAGGACCACAACCTATACCCCTTAACCCCTTCACCATATCCTAGAAACACACACTTTCTAGATCTTGGGCTAAGTTTATCATCCTTTTGGTGTGCAAACGCAGCACATCCAAAAGTCCTAAGGTTGCTTAACTCATGGGGTTTTCCACTCCACATCTCCTCGGAAGTCTTAAGGTCCACAGCCCTAAAGGGTGATCTATTAACCAAATACACAACAGTAGACACCGTTTCCCCCTCAAAACATTTGGGTAATCTGGAACCAATTAGCATTCATCTAACCTTTTCCATAAGGGTCCTATTCATCCTCTCAACAACTCCATTTTGCTGAGGGGTTTTAACAGCTGTTCTATGTCTTCGAATGCCATTTAACTCACAGAATTTATCAAATTCCTTATTAAAAAAATCCAAGCCATTATCAGTTCTTAACATCTTAACTACCTTACCCGTTTGAGTTTCTTTCAGCTTTTTCCATACCACAAATTTATTCAAAGCATCTGATTTATTTTTAAGCAAATAAACCCAAACCTTTCTAGAATAACCATCGATTAAAGACAAAAAGTAAATATTACCTCCCTGTGTTGGTGTTCTTGTTGGTCCCCAAAGATCGGCATGAATGTAGTCAAGAATACCCTTTGATTTGTGCACTCCGGTGTTGAAGCTGACTCGATGTTGCTTCCCAAGAACGCAACATTCGCAGAAATCAAGTTTCTCTACCTTGTCACCATCAAGTAAACCATTCTTGCTGAGAACTTGCAGCCCCTTTTCGCTCATATATCCCAAGCGATTGCGCCAAAGTACTGCTTTATCCATCTCAGCCATCAAGCTTGCTGCTTGATCCTTGATGTTCGTGTCTCCGATCATCTCATAGAGACCATCCTTTATTGTTGCTTTGATCACTATCAAAGATCCCTTGGTTACCTTGATCTTTCCTCCCTCTGATTTGTATGTGTACCCCATGGAATCCAGCTACCCCAATGAGATCAAATTTCTTCTCAAATCCGAAAGATATCTTACATTCCGCAGTAACCTTGTAACTCCATCAAACATCCTCAACTAGATGTCTCTTATACCCCTCACTTGGCAAGAAGTATCATTCCCAAAGAAAACCTTTACATCATTGGTTTCCTTGAAATTCTTGAACCAATCCCGGTGACGACACATGTGATAAGTGCACCTGGAATCCAAGATCCATCTCTCGCTGCCCTGCCACTTGCTCATATTTGAGCACACAACAAGAACATCATCTTGTTGTTCTCCCTTGGAAACCGAAGCCTCCCCATTGTTGGTTGGCCTCTTCCTTTCACATCCCTCATCATCTTCTTACAATCTTTCTTGAAATGTCCCTCCTTATGGCAATAGTAGCATATCTTTCCTCCAAATCTCGGTTTAGAGTGCGCTCTCCCATGGCTTTGTCCTCTACCCTTTGGTTTGTCCTGGTAGTAGCCATGGATGTTGCTACCATACCGAGCTGCTGGCCTTCCTCTAACGAACAGCCCTTCCCTACTTGATGCTTCCCTCATCTTGGCTTTGAAATCATGAGCCCTTATAGCATTGATCACAATTTCTTTGGTTAGTGTATCTCTTCCATATTCAATAGCATTAATCAAACTTTGAAAATAATCAGGAAGAGAATTCAATAACATAACAGCCAATTGTTCATCCGGGAATGTTATACTACAACTAGCCAAATCTTGAACTAGTTTATTAAACAAATCAAGATTATCTTGCAACTCTTTATTAGGATCCATTTTAAAAGAAAAGATTTGTTTCAGAAGATATATCTTATTAGGGAGAGTTTTGGTAAGAAATAACTCATCTAGTTTCTTCCAAATGGCAGCTGGATCTTCCATGTCTCCACATTCCCTTGTCACACTATTCGACATGTGCAGAAAGATGATGTTGTATGCCATCTTCTTCATCTCATTCCGCTGGACCTCTATGATACTTGCTGGAAAATCATCGTCTTCTCCAATAGCCAAGTCCACATTTTGTTGCATAAGACAGCTTTGATTTTTCGCTTCCAAAGGGAAAATTCTCCCTTTCCATCAAACTTCTCAACAATGAAGTTCGAACCTATCTTGCGGAGAAAATCACAAGATTTATGCAGCACCCACAATTGCTTTCCAACTTCTAAACTTCAAGAACAAGATCAAATCTTGATCTCAACACCATTCTTGAACCTCAAGAACCCGATCAACTCTAGATCTCAACACCGTTCTTGAATCTCCTAAGAAGTTTCCTTTGATTCTTGCTCGAATGCCCACTGTATCGCCACCGAAGAATCCTTTGATTCTTGGAACCGAGCTCTGATACCACTGTTGGAAAATCACCCTTTATGCCCCGGTTGTGATCTTTCTAAACACCCAAGTCTAGAATGACTTGTATAAACAGAAACAAGAATCAAAGCATAAAAGAGAACACAATCAATTGTTATTGAAGTTCGGCAATGTGCCTACATCCCCGTGAGCTCCTCCAAGCTCTCTGCACTAAATCAATAGAGTTCTTACAATTACAGCAACACCTCTTCAAGAACCCTCTTATTCTTGAAGAACGAAAGAAGAGAAAAAGAAAGTGATAAGAACTAAGTGTTTCCTTGGAATTTTCCCCAAGAAAATTCTAATTACAAAGCCCTTGAATCCCCAATCTTAACTTAAAAAACCAGCCTCTCTTCAATGAGTCTCTCTTGTGTTTTGTGTCTTTGCACTCACACTTGATCTCACTTATCTTTTCTCACTCTTGTGATTTCTCCTAGATGACTCTTTATATAAGGCAATGACCACCTCATCCAATCTTTGAGATCAATCTCAACCCTTAGATCTCAAGAACCAAAGACCTATGGCTCTCTAAGAGTTTAAGTAATTCTGTGCGTTTTAACCAAGTCCCATGCACCATCTCAAACTGTTGATTCAAAGGTGCCAGGTGTGCCTTGAATCACGGCTCAGAGCAGGGCAGGCCACGGTGCACAACAAGGCACAAGACCACCATCTTTTGGGGGCTGCGGCTCCCAAGACTGAGCCACAGCACGGCCTGGAAGGGGGAGCTTCTGGAGTTGCTGGAGGCCGCGGTGCACAAGGCTAGGCTGCGGCACACAGGGCTGACCTGATGTTGAAGTTTTTCACTTGTTTAATTCTTGGACAAATCACAACATTTACCATAAAATATCTTTAACATGTCTTTTACCTAATCCAACAGAGTATGTAATGTTAAATGAAATGTTGTTTTCTTTTTTTAATGATATGTTGTTTGCTTTTTTAATGACACGTTGTTTGCTTTTTTTAATGACTCCATGTAACTAATATAATTGGGGAGGTATAAGATTCTTGTAATGACATGTTATTTTCTTTTTTATTCTTGATAAGTATTATGTAATGTTGTTTGTTGCATCATTTGAGGTGCTTGCGTTGCTTTTTGAGAACTGAGATTTGCATGGCCATATTATTGTTTCCTGATACATTTTTTTTTTATTTCATTTGATTTAGGAATGTTAACATCTACTTCGAATCAACCTGCAATATATGCACACGATGATAAATTTTACAATAACTCAGAAAATGATAGTGAGAGCATGATTAGTGAGAAAACAAACACTGTTCCTACTAAGCCATCCACCACTACAGTAGAATCAGCAAATGAAGAGGGTGTTATTCATAAGGTAAAAATAGCTAAAACTAGTAAGGTTTGGGATGATTTCGTGAAGTGCCTCAACCAGATGGAACATGCAAAGCAAAATGCATCCATTGTAACGCAGTTTATGTTATGCCTATGTAATGACCCATCCCAGGTTGGCCACTGATAAGTGCTTAAATAGTCATATTTAAGCCCCTAAATTTACGCTTGTTAGGCTCTTTATTTATCTATTTTAGTAGATTCTATTTCATTTTCGTGTTTTATGTGTTTTTTACAGGGCTTGGGCAAAAAGATGACATTTTGGAGCCTTAAGGGATGAAAAGTAAAGTTCTACAAATCCAGCAAGGTGCGCTCGAGCGCACCTCCCTTGTGATCAAGCGCACACTTAGAAGGCTTGAGCACACATCTACGCTCGAGCCCAGCCCACATACGCTCGAGAGCACACACTCCAGAGGCAGCAGAGCCAGATATGGAAAGAAGTCTCTGGACCTCAAATAGGAAATTAGGGTTTCGAGGCACCCTTAGGGCCCTATATATAGCCTTGTAAAACACAGAAACCATACCTTTTGTTTGAGACTTAAAGTTGCAAGCTTAGGAGAGGAATTGACGACTCGTCTCTCGAGCCTTCTTCGGGTGTTATTTTTCTGTTTTTTTTTTGTTTTATTATGGTTAGGATGTTTAGTTCAACTAGCATGTGTAACTAAACTCTTATAGGGCTCGATTGAAGCCTAGTTATGCTTTTCCACATATATATTCATTGATTACCTTTGCCTATAGCCATGTTATAATGCTTAACTTGATTAATACCTGTTTGTATTTAAATTCCTCATATGTATGTGTCTGATCAACTTATGCATGTGGTATGGATTGGTTAGTTGAATCAATTTGGATGACCGAGTCCTGGGTTCAACAAAAGTAACAAAAGATATCCACACCGGATTCTTAGTTTAATCAACATGGGAAACCAGGAGCGGACCAAGCCCTAGGTCCCGTGTGGTTGCCGATCTCCACAACCCTTATGCTCTCTTAAGGAACAACTCAGTATACACCCATGCTGAATCCCTTAAGAAAGAAAAGAGTTAGAGTATACACCATGCTTAACTCGTTGCTTAGGGAGATCAATAGCCTAAGGTGTGGACCAAGCCCTTAGGTTGGCAACCATTAGGTATTCATAATAAGGCTAGAGCATTGGCACCATACTTAGTGGGAAAGTGTAATTAGTGGTGGATATCACAGCTCTATATCCTTCTTATTATTAACTCACACCTCACTTTTATTTCTCTTTTTACTTTGGGAAAATAATTCTAAATCGAAATTCACCAGTCCCTGTGGAAATGATCTCACACTTGCACACTATGCTACCATTGACCTTGTGCACTTACAAGTAAAACAGGTACGATTATTTACTTATTTATTTAGGTAGATAAACGCACAAGTTTTTGGCGCCGTTGTCAGAGATTGCGCTTAAATTTCTTTTTAGAATTACTTTTTCATTTAGTTTAATCATTATTTCCTTTTCATTATATTTCTAGTTTTGTCAAAAATCTCAAAAATTTTAAGTTTTTGTTTTTATCTTATTTTTATTTTACAACCCTAATCGAATTCTTTTTGTTTTCTGTTTCAGGCATTCCAGGTGAGTTCTCTGTGCCACTTGCGATCGAGCACACCCTTCTGTGTGATCGAGCCTAATTGAGGCAGAGAGTTACCCGAGCAGCGGTGTTTGACTGTTGCACTTAAGCGACTGCCACCAATTCATGCACGGGCTTCGATCCAAGCATCCAATGTTCTTCCCCTTTGATACCGAGCTTGAGCGAACGATCCGACAAAGGCTTAGAGACAACTCAGAAGAGTTAGAAGAAGGAATTGAGGAAGAAATACCAATGGCGCAACAAATCGACAATCAGCAACCACCTGAGCGGAGGCCGATCAAGCAATCCTTCATCCCACAGAACCTCGATCAACCATCGTGCATTACGTATCAACCTGAGGTGAAAGAAAACTACTACATATCTCTGTAGATACTTAGTGCACTGATTCACTTTAGGGGTACACCTAATGAGGACCCACACTTGCACCTTCGAGAGTTCTTCGATCTTTACAAATTCTAGCACATCCGAGGTTTAGACCAAGAAGGAATAAGGTTAATTCTTTTCCCTTTTTCCTTAAAAAATAATGCTAAACTGTGGTACAATTATCTGCCTGCAGTTTCTATACACACATGAGAGGAGTTAGCTAGCAAATTCTTAAGGAAGTTTTTCCCAGCCCAAAAGACGAGGCAAATGAGAAAGGAAATTCAGTCCTTCCAACAAAAGGATGGAGATCTATTTTTCGAGGCCTGGGGACACTTCAACAAGCTGTTACTCAAATGCCCACACCACAACCTACCTCAAGAAGAACTAGTACAAGCTTTCTATGAAGGTTTGAGTGATACTAACAAAAATATTGTGGATTCAGGTTGTGGAGGAGTGCTGATGGAGAAAAGCAGTGAAGAAGCAATGGAACTCTTCGAAACCCTAAGTGAACACACTTAGCAGTTCTCCTCTCGAGGAAGACATGTAACCAAAAGTAAGGGTATGTATGAGGTAAATTTAAATGGAGGATCGTCTACTCAGATAGCTGTTGTGGAGAGGAAACTAGACTTGTTGGTTAAAGCCATGGCTACTGTTGTGCGTTTATATACCTAAATAAATGGGTAAATAATCGTACTAGTTATACTTGCAAGTGCACAAGGTCATCAGTGTAGTCTAGTGTGTGAAAGCAAGGTCATCTCCACAGGGATTGGTAAAGTTACTTTTAGAATTAGTTTCTCTAAAGTAAAAAGAGATAAATAACTGTTGGCAAGTGATTTGATGATAATAAAGACATAGGGCTTTGATATCCACCACTAGTCATTCATTCCCAATGTGTATAAGGTATCAGTGCACTAGCTTTATTATGTATACCTACTGGTTGCCAACCTAAGGGCATGGTATCTACTTCTTAAGCTATTGATTTCCATAAGCAACGAGTTAGGCATGGTATCTACTCTAACTCTTTTCTTCCTTAAGGGATTCAGCATGCTATCTGCTTGAGTTGTCCCTTAAGAAAATATAAGTGCTGTGGAAATCGACAACCACATGAGACCTAGGTCATGGTATCTACTCCCGGTTTCCCATGTTGATTAACCCGGGTATCCGGATAAGATATCCCTTGTTACTAATGTTAGACCGAGGACTCTGTCATCCAAATTGATCTAACTAACCCATCCATACCACATGCATACGTTGACCTTACACATACATATGAGGAACTTAAATAAGCACAGGTGTTAATCAAGTTAAGTAACATAATAAGCTATTGGCAAAGATTCTATCAATGAATAAAAATATGGGAATGCATAACTAGGGCTTCAATCGAGCCCTATAATAGAGTTAGTTACACATACTAACTGAAATAAACATTATAAATAAACTAAACATAAAGGAGAAGAATAAACCCGAGAGAAGAGGCGTCAATTCTCTCCCAAGCCCTCAACTCCAAGTAAAAGAAAAGAGAGAAGTGTTTTCTATCTAAGGTGTGTTATGTGTGTGAGTTACAAGTGTATTTATAGGTCTTTGAGAAGTCCTAAGAGACCCATGAGTTCCTAAACCTTCCTAAAACAAAAATTCTCTTATTTCCAAAATAAGGTTCTGCAGTTTACTGTTCACGCCCGTACATGTGCCCTCAATCGCAGTGTGCCTTGCGCTCAGTCGCATTGCATGGCGCGATCGATTGCACTTTGTCCAGAGAATGCTCCAGGGCTTTCAGATTTCTTCCTTTAAGTTCCAAAACTGCTTCTTTTTCTCCAAGAACCTATAAAAACATGTAAAACATACAAATGGAGTAAAAGAGACCAAATTAACGTAATAAAGGACCTAACAACTGTAAATAAGGGGGCTTAAATATGAATATTTAAGCATCTATCAACTACTAAGAATGCCTCACCTAACCGACCAGCTACACCACTCCAGGTATGTGTTATTTGTTCCCAATTTGATCATAATACTGATGCGTGTCCTTTGTATTCATCTGCAAACTTTGTGGGACCAAACAACTATCCGCCAAAGAACAATCTTTATGCAAACAGCTACAACCCTAAATGGCGGAATCACCCGAATTTTTCTTGGAGCAACAATTAGAACAGTCAAGGGCAGCAAAGAAACTTCCAACCAGCAGCCCACTCAGCTCCTGAGACAAAGAAAAATGACCTTGAAAGTCTTGTGAGGCAATTGGAAACTCAGCAGCAACAACTAATGACTTCACATGAACAATTCATGGAAGAAACGAGGTAATTTCGGACTAAGATAAGACAAATCACTGCAAAACATGATCAAGCCATTCAAGGATTAGAGATACAAATAGGGCAATTGGCCAAGGAACTAAGCAGTAGAAAACAAGGTGAGCTGCCCACCCAACCAATACCTAATCCAAGAGGACATCAACAATTGAATGAGGTGACAACCCTGAGAAGTGGAAAGATCATAGGCATCGATGAGCCTGCACGAGCATCTTCAGCCAAAGCATCCACCTCTAAGGTAAGTGACATAGAAAAGGTAAATGCACCTCCACCCTTCCCTCAAAGGTTAGTAAAGTCTAAAAAAGAGACTAAACTGAGTGACATTTTTGAAACTTTGAAAAAGGTGGAAATAAACTTTCCTTTATTAGATGCAATTAAACAAATTCCTACGTATGCTAAGTTTTTAAAAGATTGTTGCACTAACAAAAGGAAGTTTCAGGAACATGAGACAGTAGCCCTGACTGAAGAGGTAAGTGTTGTGCTATTAAGAAAATTACCACCAAAACTAAAATATCTGGATAGTTTTACCATTCCTCGCAGGCTAGGTGACCAGCTATTCGAGCATGCACTATTGGATCTAGGAGTGAGTGTCAATCTGCTGCCATACAGTGTATTCGAGACACTAGGGTTAGGGGAGCTTCAACCAACCTCCATCACTTTGCAATTGGCCGACAGAAGCATCAAACAACCGAGAGGTATCCTCGAGGATGTTTTGGTAAGAGTAGGTAAATTTATTTTACCTGCTGATTTTATTGACTTAGATATTGAAGAATGTCATATGCCATTGCGACTCCCTATCATCCTAGGAAGACCATTTATGATCACAGCCGACACAAATATTAGTGTAAAACGGGGCATTGTCACTATGAAAGTAAATGATGAGGAGATGGAATTCAAAATATTAAATATCTTAGAATCAACCAAAAATGATAATGAATATTCTAATATAAGCTTATTGCAATGTATTGTTAAGAAAAGTTATCAGGTCCATCACACTACTCTATTTGAGACCATCCCCACCCATGGTGATACAAGACTGGACATTAGGCCAGCAGATGACAATGTGATTAATGACCTCGATAGAGCTGTGCACCCCGCCAAGAACACACCAAGGCCTGCAAGTAAGTATAACCCTCAAGTTGAAAATCCTGAACTTACTAATACTATTTTCCCCATTTTATTGACCAAGCACCAAAATTAGAGAGGCAACAGTTGTCAAGGGCACTTGAACCACCTTATGTGGGCTCTAAGTGCCACCTTCAAAGAAAGTAGCACTGAAGCCACTATAGAGAGTGCTTAAGCAATCCCCACTTGCATAATATATAGCTCAAGGGCCTCTATCGAGGTTAGTGGTACTGAAGCCACTAAAGTACAGGAAGGTTAAGGTTGTATTGTTCTTATTTTATCATGCCAGACTTGGTAAGTTTTTATTTTGTCCATACATGCTGCCTTGCGCTCGAGTGCACCATTCAGTAAGCTCGAGCGCACATCCACTGCACACATCATGAGCAAGCACACTTACGTATAAGTGCGATCGAGCGCATTTCACTATGCACTCGAGCGCACTCGAGGCAGAGAAGGCACGTGAAGGCTTTTATTCACACTTCACTCACAAATCCATTTTTCTTACCTTACGCTCAAGCGCACTTCCTATTTCCATCTATCGCACTTGCCTTCGCCCAACTCAAAAATCTACTTCTAAACCTCCCTTTCACCTCTGGCACCCCACACCACCACCACCTCACTACCATAAACGAACACCACCACCAGCATAACAAACTTTATTTCTCCTTCCCATTGCATAACCATTGTTGTCCTTAGAACATAAGGTATACCCATATTTTTTTATTTTTACTTATTTATACACCATCACACACGGTTCTTGATTGATGAAACCTTTCTACTATTATTTACCTTGTGTTATACTTGTTTTTTATTGAGATTATTTCATATTTGCAGGGGGTTAGGATCGAGTTCGTGGGTTCTGTTTTTCTACAGCTTCAAGTGTTTGATGCACATCAACTGTTCGACAAATTGTCTGACTCAGTGCGCTTGAGCGCTGGTACTTTGTGATCGAGCACACCTCAATCTGTGCGATCGAGCGCACCATCAACTGTGATCAAGCGCACAACAAGTCCACCGTCGTCATCGCTAGTTCCCTCCATTGCAGTGATGAGTCCCCTCCAGAGGACAGCCATATAGAGGAGCAACCGGACCTGTTTTCTCTGTCACACATCATCGAGGACCATCTGGACATGGGATCCACTTAGTCCCAACGCTTTCACGTTGAGTTGTCCTCCTTTCGAGGTGAGGTATCTACAGCTACATCACTAGTGCACCAGCACATAGATGGTTTGGAGGCACAGTTTACATGGCATGAGGCGATGCTATAGGCCATCCTTGATCACCTACCTTCGGCTGCACCACCCGATGATCAGCAGTGAGAGGATACTCCATCTGGCTGAAGACGTAAAACTTAGCGCTCATGGGAGGCACCCCCAAGCATATCCTTTTCATTATAGTATTTTTCTTTTAGTTATGTTTATATTTACATGTTTATTATCCATATTTCTTGTTTTTTGGCACAATGTTTATTTTTCTTTGTTAGGAACTTAGTGTGTGCATCTAGTTCAAGTTTGGGGGCGTGTACGAGCAATACAAGCAACCTAGTTCTCCATCTCCCATTTCAGATCTTTCCATGCCACACACACATTGGGGAAAATGTGTATATTAAGTTTGGGGGTAGTGGGAGACATATGCACACACTTGAAAAGCATGCACACACTAGGTTCCAGTTTTTTTTTTTTTTTAAGAAAAGATAAATGCAGGTTCATTTTGTGGTAAAAATTTTGGTTGATTTAAAAATATAATAAAACTTCATTAGTAAGCTTAAAATCTAGAACACATAGTCTTTTAAATAGGAATTTTAAAAGTTTAGTTACCTACCTCAAGGCACTTAAGAATTCACGTGTTTGATCCCGATCTAACACGAGCACATTAGCATGCATTTATGTGGGGTATGACATATAATTCTTATGTATATGTTTCCATAACCTAACTGTAATCGGATAACTTGTTAAAAGAATACTTTGGCATAAGAAAAATAAAAAAAAATGTCCATCATGCAAAAAGAGAATAAAAAGCTTCTAATGATTATTAAAAAATTTCCACTGAGTAACTGGACCTCTTGCCTCAGTAAGCAGTGAGTGTTCACGTCAAAAGGTGAGAATTAAGCATTTAATGATCATAATAAAAATTTCTACTGAGTAACTGGTCCTCTTACCTCAGTAAGCAGTGAGTGTTCACATCAAAAGGTGGAAATTTCACTTAGAAGTATTAAGACCTGTTAGTTTCGTAGCCTTTTTGACTCGAGTTAGTAAGTCCTTAGGGGTGTCTTTACACCTAATGCCCTAAAACCATCTGGTTTGGGAGTCATTGGCTAAACACTCGTTGCAATGGTCAATTAGAAAGCTTAATGGAACTCAACATGGAAAAAATCTCATGATAAAAGAAAAAAAGTAAGCATTATGGCATTTTTGTTCTTTTTGATAAGAAATTCGATGAAGGTTTGGGCACCGAAACACTATACATCAAAATTATTTGGAAGCCCCATCTTATATGTGCTAACTCATCACACACAAATCAAACTTGCGATGACTTAAGCCACCCTTAGGTAAGTAACATGAGCTTTTAAAGACCCTTATTCAATACAAAAATGTATTGTTATTATAAGCTTATTCATGAACGGTCATCATGGTTTTATGTGCAACCCAAATTTTTGGATATCATGAAAAATTCATTTATCTTTAAATTTTGTTTTGACATTTTCTCTTCGTTTTGTATTGCTAAGGGACTAGCAATATATAAGTTTGGGGGTGTGATAAGTGCTTAAATAGTCATATTTAAGCCCCTTAATTTACACTTGTTAGGCTCTTTATTTATCTATTTTAGTAGATTCTATTTCATTTTCATGTTTTATGTGTTTTTCACAGGGCTTGGGCAAAAAGATGACATTTTGGAGCCTTAAGGGATGAAAAGTAAAGTTTTGTAAATCCAGCAAGGTGCGCTCGAGCGCACTTCCCTTGTGATCAAGTGCACAGCACACGAACGCACACTTAGAAGGCTTAAGCGCACATCTGCGCTCGAGCGCAGCCCGCATGCACTCGAGTGCACACACTCCAGAGGCGGCAGAGCTAGATATGGAAAGAAGTCTCCGGACCTGAAATAGGAAATTAGGGTTTTGAAGACCCTTAGGGCCCTATATATAGCCTTGTAACACACAGAAACCATACCTTTTTTTTTAGACTTGAAGTTCCGAGCTTAGGAAAGGAATTGACGACTTGTCTCCTGAGTCTTCTTTGGGTGTTATTTTTCTGTTTTTTTGTTTTATTATGGTTAGGATGTTTAGTTTAACTAGTATGTTTAACTAAACTCTTATAGGGCTCGATTGAAGCCTAGTTATGCTTTTCCATATATATATTCATTGATTACCTTTGCCTATAGCCATGTTATAATGCTTAACTTGATTAATACTTGTTTGTATTTAAATTCCTCGTATGTATGTGTCTGATCAACTTATGCATGTGGTATGGATTGGTTATTGAATCAATTTAGATGACCGAGTCCTGGGTTCAACAAAACTAACAAAAGATATCCACACCGGATTCTTGGGTTAATCAATATGGGAAACTGGGATCAGACCAAGCGCTAGGTCCCGTATGGTTGCCGATCTCCACAGCTCTTATGCTCTCTTAAGGAACAACTCAGTATACACCCATGTTGAATCTCTTAAGAGAGAAAAGAGTTAGAGTATACACCATGCCTAACTCGTTGCTTAGGGAGATCAATAGCCTAAGGTGTGGACCAAGCCCTTAAGTTGGCAACCATTAGGTATTCATAATAAGGCTAGAGCATTGGCACCATACTTAGTGGGAAAGTGTAATTAGTGGTGGATGTCACAGCCCTATGTCCTTATTATTATTAACTTACATCTCACTTTTATTTCTCTTTTTACTTTGGGAAAATAATTCTAAATCGAAATTCACTAATCGCAGTGGAAATGATCTCGCATTTGCACACTATGGTACCATTGACCTTGTGCACTTGTAAGTAAAACAAGTACAATTATTTATTTATTTATTTAGGTAGATAAACGCACAACAGCCACCCCCGAGACGGTGTCGTCATGTTTGGAAATCCCAGCACGACACATATATGCAATAATATAAAAACATACATCAACTGAAAAAAGATATACATCAACCCTCAACAGGGGAGTTACATTATTACTATCCTATCTGAAACATTATATACAGCATACTAAAGATGCATGAATATCTACAATATTTTTTTTTCTTCTTCCATTAGTCTAAGGATATGGACCACGAGACTTATAAATAATAACTCAGTCTGAATCTCAGCTCATAAATTTATCTGTCATGCCCGCTACCTGAAATTATTTAACAATGAAGAGTGAGTTTCACATGCTTAGTGAATTAAATTTACTAGAAGTACTCGATTTGTATACTTCTAGTTATATTCCTTCATTGTTAAATTAGCATAGTTAATCATCTATCTTTTCTCACATTCTAATTCAATCATTTATCAATTTCTCTTAATAAATAAATTATCGGGCTATCCTCTTTTAATACTTATATCTCGTATAATTTATCAATTTAATATCATCATGAAGTTCATATCATACCAACAATTAATAATATAATTCTTTATTATGTCATCCTTTCTATTTATCTATCATTCATTTAATAATCAAAACTGATTCTTTAGCATCTAAGGGGTTATTAATAAATACTTAAAACAACTATAATGCATGAATTTAAATTATCTTTCTTTTTTCCTCATCAGATCATTTCATATTATCATCTGGGAACGTCTTCCCACATTTCGATATGTTTCAGCCAGACCAGCTACCTTCCAAGTCTTCCCTTTTATGCATATGAGCAATAACATACAAACAAGCATACATCAAAGCATTCAATTTAACTATCTAGTTCTTTATAAAAATTATTATTCTTATTCTATTTATTAAATTGTCTAATTATATCTCCTATCAATTTTTCTTTCATATTTTCAATCATATTTTTCAAAAATTTCATAAAACTTCTCAGCATATTTTTTTTCATTAATCCATCCTTTTTAAAATATAAATTCTTATATAATTAATATTCAACATACCATTTAGACCCTAATCAACTATCATACTTATCGAAAAATACATCATTAAACCATTATAATTCAACCATTTATTCAAATATCATAAAATCATATTTTTATTGGTATCAATTACTAAAAGTAAATCTAACTCACCACATAGCACTTATAGCTACCCATGGATCACCTCCTTGCCTTTCTTACTCCTTTCAGCAATTCTTGAGATTGATGATCACCAACACCTAATCATAAACTTTCATAAATCTTACTATTTCATAACTTAATTCAAACAATATAATTATTTAATTATAAGTTTTATTAAAAATTTACCTCAAATATGATTAAATCTTGCTATTGTAATTGGATGACTGTACTATCTCTAAAATTAGATAAATTTTCTTTATAACTTTTTGCTAAGAAATTTGAATTGAAGAAAGAAAGAAACCAAATAGGATTTGAAGGAAAAATAAAGTCTCTAAAGCTCTGAGACTTATAACTTCCATTTTTTTAATATTATTTTAATCAATTATATATTATTTAATTATTAAACTTAACTTCACACTTGAAGTTCACATGTTGTGAACTTATCTCTACCATTTTATTATTTTTTTAATATTATTTTAATCAATTATATATTATTTCATTATTATACTTAAAGCTTTACACCTAAAGTTCACATATTGTGAACTTTCCATGCCGCTTCACTTTTTTTTAAATCAATAGTAAATATTTCATGTATATATTATTTTAATTCCGTATAATATCTATCAAATTACTTCTTTACCCTTACTTTAAGAACATAGGACAACACAATTGGGTAGGCATCAAAAGAGTAGTACAGCTAGGAAAAGAGTATGAAGGGAAGCACCTTCAACTCGACAGTCATCACTTGGCTTCCAACTTGTCCCGTCTGGTGGTGATGCGTTTGGTCCAATGTGCCATCTTTTTTATTAATAATGGTAAATATGACCATACCATGATGAGAGAGGTAATTGCACATATGGCTTGGATGCATGATTATCCTTTTACTATGGTATAGCACTTAGGCTTTAATCTTGTCTTGAGTTGTTCAAACCCAATGCATAAAAAGATTGGGCGCAAAACTTTGAAGAATGATTTTGTATAAGTGTACGAGGTTGAGAAGAAGAAGTTGAAGAATGTGAACAATATTAGTATAACAACTAACATGTGGAAGTCAAAGTGTCGTAGTATCAAGTACATGGTTATAATTGGACATTTCATTGATGAGGATTAGAGATTACAAAAGTGTGTTTTGAGTTTTGTACATGTTCCTCCTCCTCGGCGTTTGGTTGACATAGCTGATATGATATTCAAGTGTTTAAAAGATTGAGGAAGAGAATAAGATATTCACTGTGTTAGTGGACAATGCAACCTACAATGATAACTATTTAAGGAAGTTGAGATAGATATTTAAAAGATCTAAGAAGTTACTATGTGGGGATAATTTGTTTCATGTGCGATGTTGCGAGCACATTTTGAACTTTCTAGTTCAGGATGGTCTTAGTGTGATTCAGGATATAATTCAAAATGTGTGTGACAGTGTGAAGTTTATAAATAAGTTTGAAGGGAAGCTTCAATCGTTTGCTGAGGTTATGTAACAGTTGCAGCTTCATGGTAGGAAGTTGATTCTTGATTGCTCAACCCGTTGGAATTCCACATATAATATGTTGGCGACTACTTTAAAGTTGAAGGAAGAATTCCCTGAACTTAAAGATCGGGAGCCACAATATGTTTACTTGCCAAGTTTTGAGGACTGGGAAAAATTTGATAAAATATGTGAGATCTTACAGCTTTTTAGTTTAGTCACTAATATAATTTCTTGTTGTGACTATCCTACTTCAAACTTGTACCTTGTTGAGATCTTTAAGGTGAAACAAATCTTGGACTTGAAGTCATTGGATGAGAATGATTTCATTCGGGAAATGGTGAATAAAATGAAAGAAAATTTTGGTAAGTACTAGGTGAATGCAATTTATTGATGGCAATTGCTTCTATTATGGATCCAAGGGTGAAGATGAGGGGTGTGGAGATGTGTTTCCTAAAAAAATTTGGTTCTAAGGCTACTAAGAAAATAGAGATGATGAAGCATGCTTTGTCTATGCTATTTCTGGAGTATGTGGAAATAAGTAATGCTAGTGAACTTGTTGATGGTACCCCTATCACTCAAAATTTAAATACATTTGGTGCTTCAAATAGGCAAACTGACCCTATCTCTGGCTAGTGAGAACAATTCTCTTATGTTGAAGAAGTGGAGTCAAATCCTTCTAAAATATTAGAGTTGGCTATGTATCTTGAGGAAGGTGTGTACACAAATAAAGGTAAAAATATGTCTGACTTAAGTGCTTTGGTTTAGTGGAAGGCATTAACTTTGAAATTTAAAGTGTTATCAAAGATGGTAGCTGAAATATTTGTTATTACTATATGTACTATGGCTTCCGAATCTACATTCAGTGCAAGTGAAAGAGTAATTGATTCATATTGTGCTTCATTGGATCTAGAGACTGTTCAAGTTCTTGTTTATGGGGGAGATTGGGTTTGTCACCTTTATGGTATCAAGAAAATGCCAAAGTTAGTAAACTCAAAGATTGTTCGTTTCTTTATTTTAGTTTAATGTTGTTCTTTGTCAGGCTAATGCCTATTTTGGAGATTCAGCCTCTTTTTGGTTTACATATTAGTATTGTATGGATTATATGGATTAAAATATTTCATATTAGTATTGTCTAGTGTGATCTAGTGTTTATTGGTATATTAACAACAATATTGATTTGTATGCTTTCTTGTTTGCTGGTGGAGAAATATGGAGACGAGATTGTTTTGCCAATTCCTTGAATTTGTTAAAAATGTTTGGTTGATGTGGTGCATGCAGAGATGATGACTTGATGTAATATTTTTAGCTTATATTTTGTTCTTTTTTCATGGTTTTCAGTTAAATATGTGTTCAGTTGTGTTATGGAGAAGTATGTGAAGATTGATTCTTGTGTTATGTGTTATGTGAAAATTAGGCCTTTGTGTTGTGTGGTATTATGTGAAAATCAATTTTTTTTTTCATGTTTTTAAGTTGTTTTATAAATTCAATTTTGAACTAATCAAACTATCGATCAAGCGAGCTGTTGAGCTAATCGAGTTGTCGATCAAGCGAGCTGTCAAGCTATCGAGCTATTGAATAAGTGAGCTTTCGAACAAGCTAGTTGTCGAGCAATCGAGCTGGCTCAGTAAATTGGCTCGATGAGCTCGTAAGTTGGGCTCGAACAATCATTTAAAGTTACGTGTCGAGTTCGAGCTTATGGTTCATGGCTTGCGCTTGGCTCATGGCTCAGCTCGATTAGAAAATTATTTCACGAGCTGAGCCCGAACACCCTCCTCAGCTCGAGCTCGGCTTGGCTCGAATCCAGCCCTATCCCCCAGGACAGAGTCGGTGTTCTTTACTCCCTAGCTTGCATAGAAGGGATCAAAGTTTCTGGTTTTTATCAACAACCCTTATCTTAATGTCAGCATTCAAGCTTTTATCAACAACCCTTTGCTCCTCGGAATCTAGATAATTGGAGGCCTTTTGGTTGGTGTTGACCTTTATTTGATTTTGAGAATAACAAAACATTGTTTAAATTGTGCTAACAATTTTTTGTCTAAGTGTTTAAAGCTACAAATGGTTCTGCTCAAAGATAAGACGCAAATGGCCATACTTTAGAGATACTAGAAGGAAGTCTGAAGACTTAGATTAGGTACTAAGATAGTAATTTAAATGATGTAACTCTCTTACTTAAGTACCTAGATTTTTTCTATGGCTCAATTTCCTTAAAAAAAATATTTTGACAAAAAACCATTTTGGTTGGAAAACAAACAGAAAACTGTGTTTCAGGTCATCTAGTCGATTGAATGAATCCTTTCAATCGACTGTATAATTCTTTCAAAGAATCATACAATCAACTGAA
The DNA here is from genome assembly GCA_023935145.1 of Bretschneidera sinensis. Taxonomy (NCBI): domain Eukaryota; kingdom Viridiplantae; phylum Streptophyta; class Magnoliopsida; order Brassicales; family Akaniaceae; genus Bretschneidera; species Bretschneidera sinensis. The sequence continues at coordinate 108,577,423 of CM043702.1, forward strand.
TGAAAGTCAGAAACATTCTGCCTTCTGATCCAATCGACTGAACAATCCTTTTAATCGACTTAATGAATTACCTGAAACAAATTTGAATTTTAAATGAGCATCCAGTCAACTGAACAAATTCATTCAATCGACTGAACGTTGAAAAATAACGGTAATATTTCAAAACTAAAGCACCGTTTAGTGCATTAAATGCTTTAAACAGCTCCCAAACATATTTTTCCTGTGTCTTAACGGTTATGAGGTTTTAAATCTATATAAACTCCTCGTAAATTGAAAAACCTAACAACTCTTGAGTAATTAATCTTCATCTTCTCGTTTATTTTATTCAAGCATTCTCAAAACCTTTATGAGCCATTCTTAAAAGCTTTGAACTTCTAAGAGATGTCTTTCCTTCTTTATAAGAGCATTAAATACAAAGTCTCTCTTGATCTTGATCCTTAAATTTCCAATTATGGTTCTTCTCGAACTAACTTGCATCAGTAAACATAAAATTCTCATTCAAGTTATTGCTGAAATAGAAAATCATTTAAGTTCAAATATTTGATGCCCATAAACCCAAAGAGCAAACAATACAGGCACAGCAAACACACCACTGCAAACATCTGATGGATTATTTGTTCTCTTTTATAACAGAGGACCACTCATATCTAGGCTAACACACAAACGCAGCATCGACATGATGGTCACTGCAATAAAGGCCAGGCCGCTGAGTGAATCCTTGCCTCTTTAGTAGATTCCTAGCCTTCAAAACAAGCACCTGGTTGGTAACTTCGCCATCTGACTCGGCTATTATGGTCTGAATTGCATTGCTAAGAGCTCCATAAGCTTCACCAGAATTCCCTTTGGGACTGGCATCAGCAGAAGTTTGGTTGGTTTGGCAACCACTGTCGGAGAGTGAACGTTTGGATTGTCCAGCATAAACCTCTTGCTTGCTGCCCACTTGTGTTTCCAGTGCAGGTTTTCCGTACTCTTCATCGTCCTCCAGCTTCTGTTTTAGAAATTGTTGAGCTAGATTCCCAACCATCCCCAAGAGTCCACCTTCCCCGTCACTGCACTGCAGTTTGTTCATGATGACTTTCATGAACTTTTTAACCTTGGGGCTTGAATCTTCCCCAAAGATATCGAAAAGGGTTGGCCTCAGCTTTCCAACATCAATGTCATCTTTACCAGTTTTCTGCTTGAGTATATCAATGAGAGTCAAGAGAGGAAGAGATCTACTCTTCGCATAGATTCGTTCACCATCTTCAGATTCGAATTCCCTGGTCTCAGCTTCCTACTCATGGCTAGGGGGGGTGGTGTTGCAGTCCAGAAGGGAGGTGAATCCCACGAGATTCAAATGCATCTTGCACGGTCTGGTGCAAGAAGCTTCTAAACCCAAATCCGGAGCCTGATTCTTGCTCCTGGTGCTTTGTGCTCTCCCGGACCTGTTGACGCTTTGTGCTTTCCCCGATCTGTTCCTTTGCCTCATCAGTGAGGCCACCGCTGTGGCAAGAATCAGATACAATTGTGATGCGGCAACCTTCTGGGACTTTGTCAACAAATTCCCTGAAATCATCATCTGTTCACAGAAAACACTCCAGCTGACTGTTAGAAATCCAACATGATAATTGATCATATGATGAATGGTACTAAAAAGTGTATAAATAGGGATTGACGACACAAGCAAACAACTCTCTGAAACCTTGAGATTGACAACAAAAGATCAAACCAAATAAACATTTCCATTTGCTAGATTAAGCAGAAACACAATCAGTTTAACATGCCCCGTACTCTAATATAGTTGACTCATGGGGTAAAAACACATGGATCATGAAACAAATTTCAAAGAGTTCTTTTTTATCTTATCAGTGATTAGTCTGATCTTACCGCCTGTTAACGTAATTAATCATCATAAGATCAATGTTGGAAAATTGACAAATTCAAATGATGTGGGTAAGGAATTGGGTAGAACCACCCAAGAATATTCCATGTAAACATTTTACAAGAGACCAAACAATCATCGGCATCCCAATTTCCCAAAAACATAAAATTTCCAGAATCCAGCACAAGATCCAAGCTATACCCATCACATCAATTATCAATCGAAACTCATAAAAATTAAAAAGCCCCAAAAAAATCTCACTCACCAGTGATGAGATTCATATCGCAAGGGACGATGCACTCATCGTAGCCAGTGTCATCATCTTCTCCAGTCTCAGCAGGGAGTCTGGTCCCATGCCCACTGTAGTGGACGAAGAGAAGATCCCCTGCCTCTGCTGATCTGACGAGATTAGACAGTGCCTTGCGGATGTTCTTCCCGGTTGGCTGAACATAAGAATCGTCAGTGTCGATGAGCACAGTGATGTCTTCCTCAGAGAAGCCATATCGATCGACAAGGCATTTGTGCATTCTCTTCACGTCGTTTATGCATCCTCTCAGCTCCGCTTTGGTTCCTGGGTAATTGCAACGCTTTCTTTGCCATTTTCTCTTAATTACTTCTTGATTGATTCGATAATTATATATTTCTTCTGATTTTGTCTTGAAAGCACACTGCCCTCTCTGTGAAAACAAATCGCTGTTGATTTGATATTTTAGGGTAGGATTGGCTTGCTTTTATTTTTTATAAAATGGGGATCAATGAAAGTTTCTTTTATTTTTTTTCCTTTTTCTTCTCTTCTGCTTTTTTGTTCTTTTTCTTTTCTGTCGACAAATTAATCAATTATTACTACCACTCAATCTCTACTCCGTTGTTCCTTAATAACACATTTGTTTGCTCTTTTAAGAGCATATATCGGCATATTCACATTCACATGTTTATTATGTGGATTATATTTCGTTGTGTAAAGTTTTACTGTACTTGATTGGGGAAAAACTGAACTAAAAATCGGAAGAGAGAGATTTTATGATTTAATTTGTTTATGAAGAAGAGTACAAAAATAAATTTTATATTGAATTTATGTTTCCCATATTTTTAGTTCTTTTTTAAATTGGATGTGCTATATAATTTGTCTACTTTTTTTAAATGGGATGCAAAAATCAATAACTTTATAAATATATTTTTAATCTATTTTTTGTCACATGTAAATTTTGTAAAACTCATATGTACTTAATTTTAACTTAAGTATTTTGGATAAAATAATTTTTATATTAAATTTTGTGTAAATAAAAAATTGACTAGAAATTTGGGAGGAGAGTAATATATAAGTCCATCGTCAAAGAAGAAATGAGGTGGGTGGCTAGGTGTCATTGGTTGCAAACCGGTAGTAAGTGAATCTTATTACCAAATTGAAAGACCCTATCAGGAAAACCTGACACCTTATGCAAGTACAAAAAGGCATAGGGTGCATTTAGTATTTGTTGATGTCAAAAATCTGTCAATGGTTAATATGATCATTGAGTCGAATCTGCACACGAGCTAAGGAAAGGGATCAGAAGGTCACCGGAGGATAACGGGTGGATCCTCCGATACCTAAGTAAGCCTTGGGGTTTTTTTTAGAGTAAATGGAAAGAATGTGACTCTGAAATTTGGAAAGTGGTGACTGAATACTTTGTGACTGTGTGGATTCTTTATATAGTTAGCTAGGGAAGCTTCCAGAAATCTTATTGGGCGTTGACAAATCATTCTCATCATTTTATGGGTAAGGACGTGATCCTTAAAAATCGGTAAAGATAGTTACGTGTGGAATCTTGGCAGCTGCACCATAACAATATTGCAGGGAAGTTACCATCGGACCCCTATCAGGTGTCGATTCTAGGCTGCCTGATCTGTATGATCGTTTATATGTCTTCTTTGTCCATAAGGGTCGACCCGTGTCATTATATCTAGTGCTAGAATTAGGGCTTCTCCACCTCCTTGTTCTAAAGATGAGGTGGATGTGGTGGGGGACTGAGTGCAATTGACTATTTTACCAACTAGACAGAGGTTGAACCACTCACTAGTATAACCAACCACCAAGTACAGGGCTTCATTTGGAAATCAATAGTGTGTCAATTCATCATACCTCGGATTCTTGTCACCGATAATGACAAACAATTTGACAGTACCCGGTTCAAAGGCTTTTATGATGAACTCCACATCAAGCACTGTTTCTCCTCAGTGGATTATCCCCAGGCCAATAAACAGGCTGACGTAACCAATAGGACTCTCCCGCAGAGCATCAAGAAAAGGCTGGATGATGCTAACAAACAATGGATCAATCACTTGCCAAATGTCCTCTGGGCTTATCGAACCACAACAAGGACTCCTACTGGAGAAACTTCTTTCATAGGCTAAGAACCTGTCATCCTCCTCAAAGTTGGGATGCCCCCATTGCGGATACATAGTTTCAATGAAGCTGACAATGAAGAAGCACTCAGAATGATCGTCGACCTAATCGATGAAGCTCGAGATGAAGCCTAGATCAAACTTGCCACCTACCACCAAAGGGTCTCTAAATATTACAACTCCTGAGTTCGAGGAAAAACCTTCAAGATACATGATTTGGAACTCCAAAAATAATCAAGTATCTCATCCTCGAGAAACTAGAAAGCTCCTCCCAAACTAGGAAGGCCCATACCGCATTCGCAGAATTTGCCGAGTTGGAACGTTTGAACTTGAAGATTTGAATGGCAAGCCTATACCACGGACTTAGAACGCCAAAAATCTCCTCAAATTCTATCATTAATGCACCTTCAGATTCTTCTTAGATTTCTTTTACCAAGTCTCGTTCGATTAGCCAAAATCACTTATGTAATCGCCACCTTATCTATGAAAGAATAAAGCATTCACAAAATTTTTACTTCAAATCTCTAAGTACGTGTTGAAATAAAGGTCCAAGGCCTTTCCCCTCGGATTTTCCTATCAAAATTAATGAAGCAACAAGGCAAGTAAATAAGAAAGTGGAAACCAATCCTCTTCATTAATAAAAAAAAGGGGGAGTTTTTACTATCAAAAGAAACACTACCAACCTCAAAGTATATAAGGAGTAAAATAAAAATACAAGGCTCTATACGTCGACCTCATCCCCCACCGCATCCACCTCCTCATCAGAACCAGGAGGCTGAGTCTCCAGATGAGAGTTATAAAATGAATCTTAATAGTATTTAGTTGTTAGCATTTTAGGATTGATTTAGGGCTGAATTACACATTTATGCCTTAATAATTCTAAAGTGTCATTCTTGGTTCATTGATTTATTTCAGCATTTTAGGTATTTTGGGTTTAAAAGAAATGGAAAAGCTAACACTGCTTAAAGCACGAAGATTCTATGCATATCGTAGTGAAGGAATGGTTTCAGAAGGACAAAATGAAGAGAAACCCATTTCTAGGGTTCCATGTTGCGGCGAGCCAAGGTTTGAGTCGCGGGCACCAAAACCATCAGCTTCTGAGCTAGAGGCTAGACTCAAGGCTGTGCGCTGCGGCCTGGACCAGTGTGCGCTGCTGCCTCCAGAGCCTCTAAAAAGCCAAGATCCAGGGTGGCGCCATGGCGAGGAAAGGCTGAGCTGCGGTGTGAGGGCGATCCCCTGTTTCTGTTTCACGACTTTATTAGGGCTTTAATGACATTTTTTAACCCGAACATACCCTTGAACCTTTTGGGGTATTAATAGAACACTTAGGTTTGGTTGAAAAGGAGGCTTGAATTAGGAGAGCTACCATATTCTTCTCCATTTTAGGTGATCAAGCATGAGCCTAATGTCCAACTAATCTCCAAGCAAAGCAAAAAAATGAATTCCTAGGTGTAGTTGTTCTTATTTCTCTTCTTGATTCAGTTGTATAGATTCATTGTTAAACATTATTTATGATTTACTCTTTGATTAAGTAAGAATGAGATGATTTACTCTTAATCCGGTGATTGCATCTTTCTCCTCCATATAAGTCTAGTCAAGCTCTTCTTATGTCAAGTTGTTAGATGTGATTGATTTCGGTAGATTCATCTTATAGGTTTGTCCATTACTGTGGTATTGTTATTGAAATATACTGTCGTTTCTTGATAATCTATAAGATAGGTCATGTGTGCTTGAGTCAAAATTAAAGAGTAATTTGTAGCAATTACATTAGGATGTTTATGTGCTTTGATTGAATATTTACTGATTGCTTGTTTGGGATGTGAAACCAGCAATTGAGATAAAACTATTGAGGCAAGATAGGGATAAGGCAACAAACTTAGGAAGGATTCCTGGAACCTTGTTATTTCTTTATTGAATCCTTCGTCATATTTTCACAACTCTCTCATATAATTTCATTCGTAAAACAAAGATTCACACATTTGAATTTCATCGTTTCGTGTTAAGGTTTACACTTTCTCTTGTAGTACGCTTTTCCTCGTGGGATCGACACCTCATCTATACACAATAATCATGTGTTAATTTGAGTGTAATAAATTTTGGCGTCGTCGTCGAGGAAATACGCTTAAGTACAAAGAAGATTGTCAACTTTGAGACAAGACAATAATATTTTTCTTTGCTCTTTGTTTTGATTTTCTAATTTTTTTTTCTGTTTTATCCAATTCCCCTCTAATTCCTTTGGTGTATGCTTAGACTTAGAGATTCGCGAGGTAGATTCATTAAAAGACCCGAATTAGAGTTACCCTCTGCTTCCATGTCTGTTTGTGAAACCTCGCCTAGATCAAACCGTAGTGCACACCTAAACGAGAATTTAGAGGATTTTGTTAACATGGCTGACAATCACAATGAAAATGTTGCTAGGACACATAAGGACTACTTGCATCCTAGTCGAACGACTACACCATCTTGTATCATGTTTCCCCCTAATGACCAACAACCTGAGTTTAAGCCGGGCATGATTTAATTGCTACCAACCTTCCATGGGTTTGAGAATGAGAGCCCCTATGTCCATATTAGGGAATTTGAGGAAGTTGTAGCAACCTTTCAATGTAGGGCTGATATGGTAGACACCGTCAAACTTAGGTTTTTCCCCTTTTCACTTAAGGAAAAGGCCAAGGTTTGGTTGTACTCGTTAAGGCCTAGGTCTATAGGTAGTTGGGATGAGATGACTCAAGCTTTCTTCCAAAAGCATTTCCCAAGCCATAAGACCAATAACCTCAAGAGACGAATCTCAAACTTTGCACAAAAGGAGAGTGAAACCTTATATCAAGTTTGGGAACGTTTCAAAGACCTTTTGAATTCTTGTCCACACCATGGGTATGAGAATTGGCGGGTAGTTAGTTATTTCTATGATGGACTTCTAAGTAGAGAAAGGCAATTCATAAAAATGATGTGTAATGGAGATTTTCTTCAGAAAGATCCCGACCAAGCCATAGATTTTCTAGATGACCTATCGGAAAAAGCCCACACTTGGACAGGACTGAATGCCATGGAAAGTACTAGGAGAAATCAAACCATTGGAATTTATCAACTTAAGGAAGATGATAGCCTTAAAGCCTGTTTAGAGGTCCTAACTAAGGAAATTGAAGTTTTAAAAACCAAGGATGCTAGAGCCCCCGAACCAATTGCTAGGATAGAGTCCCATGAACCTTGTTTTATGTGTAATAGGGTAGATCATGTACCTAAGGATTGTCAGGCCTATTTTGAGATGAAGGGATAGTGTAATGCTTTGCCTATACCCTTTAGGAAACCATACTCACCCTACTCTAACACCTACAATCCCGGTTGGAAGAATCACCCTAATTTTAGTTGGAGATTCGATCTATAACCTCCTGCCCACTCTAGTACCCACTGGAAACCGAAAGCAACTTCATCTAATGCACCACAACAATCCTTAACTTTGGAAGATGCTTTTAAGTCATTTTTGCAGGTACATGCCAAGAGTGTTGAAGAGCAAGGCAAGATAAATCAACAGTTGCTAGAGGAGCAACAAGGGATTAAAGAGGAACAAAAGGTGATAAAGAGTCAATTCACCAAGTTGACTAGTTTCTTGACTAGTCAATAGCAAGGTCATTTTCCTTCGCAGCCACAAACTAATCCAAGGGGACAACATATGGTGCAAACCTCCGATCGTAACAATCAAAATGTTAAAGAGGTTAGTGCTATGATTACTCGCAGTGGTAAGAAAATTAATGGGCTCACTCTACCATCAAACTTGATTCCTAACACCGTGACCAACAAGGATGAAGGCCCCAAGGAACAAGTGATAGACTGTTTATTTCGGTCATCAACAAACCCTGCAGAAGATTGTAGTAAAGTGATTAGTAGGGTATCGTTATTGGCCGAGGATTGCGGGTACTCTATACTAAAGAGTCATAAAAATAAAAAATGATTTGATTGGTTTAATTAGCAGTTTATAAACAAATATAAATCTACATCTATTAACATTACACAAGATTAGGGGGTTTTCATGATCTGATTTTTCTTTTTACTAACTTTACTAAGGAAATTAAAGAACAATTATTTACAATTGATCATTTTCTCTCACAATTCAGAAAATCAAGTTTGTTAAATGACTAATCAAATTGTTTCAATGTAGACAACGAATTCGTGCCTCAATCACATATCAGAATTGAATCAAAGTGCAAGCCTAAAGAGATCATGCACTTTATAAATTCCTTCTTAGATAATCACTAAGCTTAGGAAAAGTCCATCAGCTAGTTATTTTGTTTAAGCAATCAAGTTAATACTCAGCGCATCCATACAATTACTTAAACAAATCATTAAGATCAAAAGCAATTATGATTTAATAACATGTTCCTTATTCCTATGAAAAAGTCCATGGATAAAGAACATGCAATTTCCAGAACATTGGCTATTGTTCATAGCTTTTACCACTTTAAATCGTACTCCAGATCAATTAGGTGATCGAAAGTGCGATTATGGCTTCAATGATTTGCAATATCAAAGTTTTCAATATAACAGAACTGAAAATTCAACATATGTAATGAATTAATATGTCTACATATCATGAACAATTCAAAAACATTAAAGAATAAATCTGAAAATTAACCAACTCATTGAATTAATAATAATCTCTAACATAAGAATCCAATGCTGAAACAATTAAAAAGAATAGCTGTAAGGGGTACACTTCTTGAACACACTCAAGGAAGCTTGAGATGTTAATGGTGATGAACCTCACGGCTATGATGATAGATGAAGGAGAACACATTTTGGAAAAGTCCTAATGTGCTCACAATTGGAGATAGAATGGTGGAGTGTTTCAGCCTTTTGCTTCTTGAATTTTGAGTAGAGATGGTTCCAAGAGAAAAGACGATATCTTTCAGCTTACAAACACCCTATTTATAGAGCTTAGAGCAACCCTCTAAGCTTAGGAAAAGCAAGAAAACAATGCTAAAAACAAGCCATGAAACATGCAAGGAAACAATCCCTAAAACATGCAAGGAAACAATCCCTAAAACATGCAAAGAATCAAGGAATGGCCAAAAGTAAGAAAAAGGAATACAATCCCGAAATTTCAGGAGGACCCAACTAGTAGAATTCAAACGGTCATATCTTCTTTCACACATCTCCAAATGAGCTGAAACTTGTTGGGCTGGAAAGAAGATGTCTTGAACTTCAATTTGGACCTAAGAAACTCTCAAAAATGATATTGTTTGGGCCTGTTATGATGGGCCAAAATCCAGTAGGCTGTTGCATCCGAATCTTCCTCCACTTTGGGCTTGGACCTTGCACCTTGCTTAGTTGACAAGAGATTATGTGATTTTTTGTTGGGCAAGCCCATGTTAGGTTGGACATACCCATGTCACTAATGAACTCCAATATTCTCTTGTGTTTTGACACATCATCCAAATAATTCCAAGGTGGAACCCTACAAAGAAATCAGAAAATAATAGATAAGGAAAATTTCGATAATTAGAAAAGTTTCTTAGAATGATAACACTATTTTTTTAATCCACTTAGATTTCCTAAAGTAACTAGAAAAACTCATTTTAGCACCTTATTTTACCATTCCCACGTTCACAAGCTTTCTAAATACTAAGAAAAGAAACTAAGCTCAAAATAACAAAGTTAAGAGAATTACAAAGCCAAATAGGGTAGGAAAGGCATTAAAAATGTAACACAAAGTGTTCCTATCAACAAGATTCCCATAGTGATTCTTTACCGGTACCTTTCCCTCAAGCACTTTTTAAACCTAAGGAGAGAAATTCAACATTAAAAGGTGAGATTCTTGAACAACTTCAGCATGTTAAAATTAAACCTCCCTTTTCTTCATGTCATAAAACAGGTTCCCAACTATGCTAAATTCATTAAGGATCTATACACACTCAAGAGGAGGCACAATGTGAAGAAGATGACATTCTTAACGGAGTAAGCAAGTGCGGTAATTGATAGCAAGACACCACCCAAGTATAAAGATCCGGGCTGTCCAACGGTGGCTTACCAAATTGGAAACAAAGATTGTGGCCAAGCATTGCTAGATTTGGGGGCTAATGTGAACCTCATGCCATACTCCATTTACTTGCAACTCGGCCTAGGCGAGATCAAACCCACTTCCATGGTACTTCAACTAGCGGATCGATCGGTAAGAAAACCAAGAGGATTGTGGAAGATGTTTTATTGCAAATTGACAAATTCTATTATCCTGTTGACTTTTTGGATTTAGATACCGTTTCTATTGTGAATACGGAGTCAAAAATTCCTTTGATACTTGGAAGACCATTCCTTGCCACCATCGATGCCCTCATTAATTGTAGGAATGACCTAATGACATTATCATTTGGAAATATGACTCTAGAGGTGAATGTTTTTCGAGTCTCAAGGCAGCCACATGAAAAGGATGAGTGTTTCGACACTTACATGATTGATGAGCTTATTTTGGAGGATGAGTACATTAAAGATAATTCTAACTCTTTGGAATTCCTTCTTAATAATTTTTATTTTGATGATTCTTCCATTTATCCCCATGCCATTAATGTTGCTGATGTTTTTGATAAGTCGCAGGGATTTATGAAGAAATCATGGAAACCATGCTTTGAGGAGTTGCCTAAAGAGAGGGAGGCAGCCAAACCTTCTTCCGATTGAAGCCCTAGTAATGCATTTCCATATTTATATTCATTGATAAAATCTTTGCCAATAGCTTTTATTATGTTACTTAACTTGATTAATGCCTGTGCTTATTTAAATTCCTCATATGTATTGGTAAGGCCAACGTATGCATGTGGTATGGATAGGTTAGTTAGATCAATTTGGATGACCGAGTCCTGGGTCTAACATTAGTAACAAGGGATATCTTATCCGGATACCTGGGTTAATCAACATAGGAAACCGGGAGTAGATACCATGCCCTAGGTCTCATGTGGTTGTCGATTTCCATAGTACTTATGTTTTCTTAAGGAACAACTCAAGCAGATACCATGCTGAATCCCTTAAGGAAGAAAAGAGTTAGAGTAGATACCATGCCTAACTCATTGCTTAGGGAAATCAATAGCTTAAAGAGTAGATACCATGCCCTTAGGTTGGCAACCAGTAGGTATACATGATAAAGCTAGTGCACTGATACCTTATACAATTGGGAAAGTATGACTAGTGGTGGATATCAAAGCCCTATGTCTTTATTATTATCAAATCACACACAACAATTATTTTATTTCTTTTTACTTAAAGAAACTAATTCTAAAAACCGAACTTTACCAATCCCTGTGGAGATGACCTTGCTTTCGCACACTATACTACACTGTTGACCTTGTGCACTTGCAAGTAAAACTAGTACGATTATTCGCTTATTTATTTAGGTAAATAATCACTCAACAGACACCATGAAGACCCTATAAATAGACCTGTAAAAGCACATGACACACACCTTTTGTTCTAGATTCGAAGTAGAGAGCTTAGGAGAAGAATTGATGACTCGTCTCCCGAGTTTTCTTCGGTTTTAGTTTTCTGTTTTTATTTCATTATGTGTATTTAGTTTTCTTATGTGTAACTAAACTCCTATAGGGCTCGATTGAAGCCCTAGTTATGCTTTACGACATATTCATTCATTGATATCTTTGCTATAGCCTTGTTAGAATATTTAACTTGATTAATACCTGTTTTTATTTACATTCCTCATATGTATGTGCCTAATCAACGTATGCATGTGGTATGGATAGGTTAGTCGATCAATTTGGATGACTGAGTCCTGGGTTCGACATTAGTAACAAGGGATATCCACACCAGATTTTCGGGTTAATCAACATGGGAAACCGGGAGTGGACCAAGCCCTAGGTCCCGTGTGGTTGCCGATCTCCACAGCCCTCATGCTCTCTTAAGAAACAACTTAGTATACACCCATGCTGAATCTCTTTAGAGAGAAAAGAGTTAGAGTATACGGCATGCCTAACTCATTGTATAGGGAGGTCAATAGCCTAAGGTGTGGGCCAAGCCCTTAGGTTGGCAACCATTAAATATTCATGATAAGGCTAGAGCACTGAAACCTTAGTTAGTGGGAAAGCATAATCAGTGGTGGATATCGTGGCCCTATGATCTCATTATTGTTATTTACTCACAATCAAATTACTATTTCTTTTTTTTTTAACTTGAAGAAACTAATTCTAGAACAAAATTCACCAATCCCTGTGGAAATGATCTCGCACTTGCACACTATGCTACCACAGACCTTGTGCACTTGCAAGTAAAACTAGAACGGTTATTTGCATATTTATTTAAGTAAATAACCGTCCCAACAATAGGTGAACCAATCAAGTAAGAGTGAAATTTATCCAATGCGAATACTACTGCTAGTAATTCTTTCTCGGTTGTGGTGTACATCATTTGAGAATGATTTAAGGTTCTACTAGCGTAATAAACAACAAATGGTTTTCCTTCCCTTCTTTGGCCTAGAATAGCCCCTACAGCATAGTCACTAGCATCACACATAATCTCAAAAGGCAAGGCAAAATCCGGTGACTGCATAATAGGGGCAGTTGTAAGCTTAGAGATAAGTGTCCGAAAGGCTTGCTCACATTCGGGACTCCACTTAAACTCAGTATCCTTCATCAAAAGGTTACATAAGGGTCTAGAGATAGCACTAAAATTTTGACTGAACCTTCTATAAAACCTAGCATGCCCTAAGAGAGACCTAACATCTTTAATATTCTTAGGAGTGGGTAGCTTAGAGATTTATTCGATTTTCAATTTATCCACTTCTATCCCTTTTTCGGACACTATATGGCCCAAGACTATCTCGGAAGACACCATAAAATGGCACTTCTCTCAATTAAGCTCAAGTCCCTTCTCTTCACACCTGCACAAAACACTTTCCAAATTAGATAAACATGAATCAAAAGAAGTTCCAAACATGGTTAAATCATCCATATACACTTCCAAACATTTTTCAACCATGTCACTGAAAATACTCATCATGCATCTTTGAAAAGTAGTTGGTGCATTAGACAAACCAAAGAGCATTCTCCGAAAGCAAAAGTACTAAAAGGACAAGTAAAAGTGGTCTTCTCTTGAGCCTCTAAGGCAATTCCTATTTGGTAGAACCCCGAATACCCATCTAAAAAATAATAGAAAGGATGACCAGCCACCTGTTCTAAAATTTGATCTATAAATGGAAGAGGAAAATGGTCTTTTCGAGTAGCCGAATTAAGCTTCCTATAATCTATACACATACACCACCCGGTCACTACCTTAGTTGGTACTAACACTCCCTTTCATTTTCTACCACGGTCACCCCGGCTTTCTTAGGAACTACTTGGGTTGGACAAACCCACTTACTATCCGATATTGGATATATAATTCCCGCATCCAATAGTTTTAGGACTTTTTTCTTAACTACCTCTTTCATAGTTGGATTTAGCCTTCTTTGTGGGTCTCTACGAGGGTTAGCTCCTTCTTCTAGATAAATCCTATGGGAACAGATTATGGGGCTAACACCTTTTGTGTCGGCCATGGTCCAACCTAATGCAGATTTATGTTTTCTTAACAAATTCAACAATTGATCACATTGCACATCACTAAGTTCGGAGGAAATAATAACCAGAAAGGTATCACCTAGGCCTAAAAAAACATGTTTCAGTCCATTGGGCAGAAAAGCTACATTAAGCATTGGTGTCTCCTCGGAAGAGGGTTTGGCTGCCTCCCTTTCTTTAGGCAACTCCTCAAAGCATGGTTTCCATGATTTCTTCATAAATCCCTGTGACTTATCAAAAACATCAGCAACATTAATGGCATGGGGATAAATGGAAGAATCATCAAAATCAAAATTATTAAGAAGGAATTCCAAAGAGTTAGAATTATCTTTAATGTACTCATCCTCCAAAATAAGCTCATCAATCATGTAAGTGTCGAAACCCTCATCCTCTTTATGTGGCTGCCTTGAGACTCAAAAAACATTCACCTCTAGAGTCATATTTCCAAATGATAATGTCATTAGGTCATTCCTACAATTAATGAGGGCATCGACGGTGGCAAGGAATGGTCTTCCAAGTATCAAAGGAATTTTTAACTCCGTATTCACAATAGAAACGGTATCTAAATCCAAAAAGTCAACAGGATAATAGAATTTGTCAATTTGCAATAAAACATCTTCCACAATCCTCTTGGTTTTCTTACCGATCGATCCGCTAGTTGAAGTACCATGGAAGTGGGTTTGATCTCGCCTAGGCCGAGTTGCAAGTAAATGGAGTATGGCATGAGGTTCACACTAGCCCCCAAATCTAGCAATGCTTGGCCACAATCTTTGTTTCCAATTTGGTAAGCCACCGTTGGACAACCCGGATCTTTATACTTGGGTGGTGTCTTGCTATCAATTACCGCACTTGCTTACTCCGTTAAGAATGTCATCTTCTTCACATTGTGCCTCCTCTTGAGTGTGTATAGATCCTTAATGAATTTAGCATAGTTGGGAACCTGTTTTATGACATGAAGAAAAGGGAGGTTTAATTTTAACATGCTGAAGTTGTTCAAGAATCTCACCTTTTAATGTTGAATTTCTCTCCTTAGGTTTAAAAAGTGCTTGAGGGAAAGGTACTGGTAAAGAATCACTATGGGAATCTTGTTGATAGGAACACTTTGTGTTACGTTTTTAATGCCTTTCCTACCCTATTTGGCTTTGTAATTCTCTTAACTTTGTTATTTTGAGCTTAGTTTCTTTTCTTAGTATTTAGAAAGCTTGTGAACGTGGGAATGGTAAAATAAGGTGCTAAAATGAGTTTTCCTAGTTACTTTAGGAAATCTAAGTGGATTAAGAAAATAGTGTTATCATTCTAAGAAACTTTTCTAATTATGGAAACTTTCCTTATCTATTATTTTCTGATTTCTTTGTAGGGTTCCACCTTGGAATTATTTGGATGATGTGTCAAAACACAAGAGAATATTGGAGTTCATTAGTGACATGGGTATGTCCAACCTAACATGGGCTTACCCAACAAAAAATCACATAATCTCTTGTCAACTAAGCAAGGTGCAAGGTGCAAGGTCCAAGCCCAAAGTGGAGGAAGATTCGGATGCAACAGCCTACTAGATTTTGGCCCATCATAACAGGCCCAAACAATATCATTTTTGAACTTTCTTAGGTCCAAATTGAAGTTCAAGACGTCTTCTTTCCAGCCCAACAAGTTTCAGCTCATTTGGACATGTGTGGAAGAAGATATGACCGTTTGAATTTTACTAGTTGGGTCCTCCTGAAATTTCGGGATTGTATTCCTTTTTCTTACTTTTGGCCATTCCTTGATTCTTTGCATGTTTTAGGGATTGTTTCCTTGCATGTTTCATGGCTTGTTTTTAGCATTGTTTTCTTGCTTTTCCTAAGCTTAGAGGGTTGCTCTAAGCTCTATAAATAGGGTGTTTGTAAGCTGAAAGAGATCATCTTTTCTCTTGGAACCATCTCTACTCAAAATTCAAGAAGCAAAAGGCTGAAACACTCCACCATTCCATCTCCAATTGTGAGCACATTAGGACTTTTCCAAAATGTGTTCTCCTTCATCTATCATCATAGCCGTGAGGTTCATCACCATTAACATCTCAAGCTTCCTTGAGTGTGTTCAAGAAGTGTACCCCTTACGGCTATTCTTTTTAATTGTTTCAGCCTTGGATTCTTATGTTAGAGATTATTATTAATTCAATGAGTTGGTTAATTTTCAGATTTATTCTTTAATGTTTTTGAATTGTTCATGATATGTAAACATATTAATTCATTACATATGTTGAATTTTCAGTTCTGTTATATTGAAAACTTTGATATTGCAAATCATTGAAGCCATAATCGCACTTTCGATCACCTAATTGATCTGGAGTACGATTTAAAGTGGTAAAAGCTATGAACAATAGCCAATGTTCTGGAAATTGCATGTTCTTTATCCATGGACTTTTTCATAGGAATAAGGAACATGTTATTAAATCATAATTGCTTTTGATCTTAATGATTTGTTTAAGTAATTGTAAGGATGCGCTGAGTATTAACTTGATTGCTTAAACAAAATAACTAGCTGATGGACTTTTCCTAAGCTTAGTGATTATCTAAGAAGGAATTTATAAAGTGCATGATCTCTTTAGGCTTGCACTTTGATTCAATTCTGATATGTGATTGAGGCACGAATTCGTTGTCTACATTGAAACAATTTGATTAGTCATTTAACAAACTTGATTTTCTGAATTGTGAGAGAAAATGATCAATTGTAAATAATTGTTCTTTAATTTCCTTAGTAAAGTTAGTAAAAAGAAAAATCAGATCATGAAAACCCCCTAATCTTGTGTAATGTTAATAGATGTAGATTTATATTTGTTTATAAACTGCTAATTAAACCAATCAAATCATTTTTTATTTTTATGACTCTTTAGTATAGAGTACCCGCAATCCCCGGCCAATAACGATACCCTACTAATCACTTTACTACAATCTTCTACAGGGTTTGTTGATGACCGAAATAAACGGTCTATCAAATGGTGCCGTTGCCGGGGATTGCAAAATCTCTACATTTTAGTGTCATTTAACTTGTTAATATTCTTCTTAGCATATAATATAACTTGTGTTTTACTTGATTGCAATTTTAGCATGTGACTTCCTTAAAACCATTTGTAACATTTGTAAGGGAAGCTCATTATTATTTGTATTTCAAACTTTAACTTATATATTGATTCCTTTGATTTTGTTATTTAGGTCGATGAATGTCAACAGTTAGTAGAAAGACTCAAGAACTTAGAAAACGTTTGGCTTTACTAAAAGAAGTTGCACTTTCTACAAATCAACCCCCACCTCACCAAGAAGGGAGGTTAGAGTCGGAGGAGTCAGATAATTTTTCACATCACTTGTCAGACGAGGAAGAAGACATACCTGACTTAGAAGACGCAAGTAAGGAAGACGAAGTACCAATGGCTGAAACTATTAGGCAAATGTCTTCTTCAACTGATGGGGGAGCTGCACCAACTTGTATTACTTATCCAGAACCAGCAGTTGGCAAGATAGCTGAGTTCGAACTGAAGAGTGGGTTCTTGCACCATTTGCCCAAATTCCATGGGCTTACTAACGAAGATCCTCACAAACATCTCAAGGAGTTCCAGTTTGTGTGTTCAAGTATGTGCCCACAAAATGCGGATCTCAACGTTCTGAAGCTGAAGTCATTCCCTTTTTCACTTGAAGATAGGGCAAAGACTTGGTTGTTTGATCTACCCTCGGGTTACATCAACACATGGGAGAAGCTGATGACTGAGTTTCTGGCTAAGTACTTCCCTGCCTCAAGGATTACTGTCTTGAGGAAGCAGATAACTAGAATTGAGCAAAGGAAGGATGAGGCGTTCTATGCCTACTACGAGAGATTCAAGAGCTTAATTGCATCATGTCCTTCACATGGGATGAAAGAAGGGAATCTTCTCACTTACTTTTATGAGGGACTTCTCCCCCTCGAACGTCAATTGTTAGATACTGCTGCCGGAGGTTCTTTTGTTGATAAGACACCTGATGTTGCTAAGGAGTTACTCGCCCAACATGCTCTTAATTATCAACAATACGAGGGAGTGTTAAACTCCACTCATGGGGTGAATGAGGTATATTCTAACTCTACTCTTGAGTAAAAAGTTAATAAAATGTCTACTCTTCTGTCTCAGGTACTGAACGTGAATGGAGCACAAGTACAACAAGTTGCTCAAATCTGTGGTGTGTGTTGTACTTAAGGGCATCCAACTGACCAATGTCCCCAACTGATCAACAATGGAGGATGGGAGTCTCTTAACACCGTTGGGTTTCAAGGTAATCACGGTGGACAAAGGTACAACCCTTTCTCTAACACATATAACCCTGGGCTTAGAGATCACCCCAATTTTCGTTGGGCCAACAATGATAATATTCAGAACCCTCAAGGTCAAGGGCAAGTGTTTCCATGCCGTCAAGGTTTGTTTATGAGGCCTCAGGTACCTCAAAACTTTGTCCCTAATCCTATTGTACCTACAAATTCTGTTGCTTCTAATTATGATGAAATTTTAAAGTCTCTTGCTTAAGGGCAACAGAATTTAACTACTGCTACTCAAGCTCTTGTTACAGGTTAACAGGCTCACACTAAGGATATTGCAGAGCTGAAGAAGCAATTGGGACAAGTGGTGGACTTTATGGGGAAGATAACGGAGAGTGGAAAATTGCCTAGCAACACTGTTCCCAACCCAATTATCGAGCAAGCTAAAGTTGTTACCACAAGGAGTGGCAAGACCCTTGTGGATGTTCTTAAAACTCAGAAGAAAGCCAAAGTGACCCACCATGAGGAAGAGGACGTTGTGAGCACCAAGAAGGAAATACAGAAAGATCCCACCACCACAATGGTGGAAATGATTGGTCCTCCATCATCTGAGAATGCTTCAAAACCTCAAGGTAATGAACAAAACCCTAAACACTCTTTTGATTCTAATCCTTTTGCTCGTGTACCTTTTCCTAGTAGGTTTGC
Organism: Bretschneidera sinensis; assembly: GCA_023935145.1. Taxonomy (NCBI): domain Eukaryota; kingdom Viridiplantae; phylum Streptophyta; class Magnoliopsida; order Brassicales; family Akaniaceae; genus Bretschneidera; species Bretschneidera sinensis. Next base: position 108,596,167 of record CM043702.1, read on the forward strand.
CAAAACCAAGAAGGATGAATCTGATCAGGCCATCTTAGAGATTTTTAAGAAGGTACAAGTCAACATGCCTTTGATTGAGTGCTTGAAGCAAGTGCCAAGATATGCCAAGTTTTTGAAGGAGCTTTGCACTACAAGGAGGCAGACTCGTGAGAAGAAGGTGGTGAAGTTGAATGAGACAGTCTCTGCTGTCATCCAAAGGAAATTGCCACCAAAGCTTAAGGATCCAGGGAGTTTTTCTGTTCCTTGTGTGATTGGTACCAACAAATTTGATAATGTCATGCTAGACTTAGGAGCTTCAATTAATGTGATGCCTTATAGTCTTTATGCTTCTTTAGAGCTAGGTGCACTTAAAAGTGATAATGTTGTTATCCAATTGGCTGATCGATCTAATAAGTATCCTAAAGGATACGTTGAAGATGTTCTTGTGCAAGTAAATCAACTCATTTTTCCTGCAGACTTCTATATCATTGATATGGAAGATTCGCCCCTAAATTCTACTCCGTTGCTTTTAGGGTGCCCATTCATGAGGACCGCAAGAACAAAGATCGATGTTTATGAGGGAACTCTAACCATGGAATTTGATAATGAAGTTATACGCTTCAACATCTTTGAAGCCATGAGGTATCCATTGACTGACATTAAACCCTGTTTTTCTATTGATGATATTAACTCACTTGCGTAGAGATTTTTGGAAGAAATGGAAGAGGATGAGTTGAAAGTAACACTCTCTCAAGGAGTTGGTTATACTGAGAATGGAGAATCCATTTCTAGGGCTGAGTTAGAAAAGGCTGAAGAGCCCATTGTGATCAAAACCGTAGCCTCCCTTGAGGCCCGACCCATATTACCAAGGTCTATTCCTCGTTTTTCCTTTCCTATTTCCACTAACAAAATGTTACCTTCAGTGATACAGGCCCCTACACTTGAGCTTAAGGTTTTGCCAGATCACTTGAAGTATGTCTTTTTGGGGGACAACGAGACGCTGCCTGTTATTATATCCTCGAAGTTGGAGGAGGACCAAGAAAAGAAGCTTGTGGACGTTCTGAAGAAGTACAAGACCGCCATTGGTTGGACTTTGGCAGATATCAAGGGAATTAGCCCAACCATGTGCGTCCATAGGATCCTGTTGGAGGATGGTGCCAAACCCACCAGAGATGCCCAGAGACGCCTACATCCACCTATGATGAAGGTTGTGCAAGATGAGGTAATTAAGTTACTTGATTGTGGCGTTATTTACCCTATTTCAGATAGCAAGTGGGTGTCTCATGTTCAAGTTGTGCCAAAGAAGTCAGGAGTTACTGTGGTAAAGAATGAGGAGAATAAGCTTGTACCTCAAAGAGTGGTAACTGGTTATCGAGTTTGCATAGACTATAGGAAGCTCAATGCTTCAACAAGAAAGGACCATTTCCCTCTGCCCTTTATCGATCAGATGCTCGAGAGGTTAGCTGGTTATCCTTTTTATTGTTTTTTGGATGGATATAGTGGGTGCAACCAGATCTATATAGCGCAAGAGGACCAAGAGAAGACCACCTTCACTTGCCCTTTTGGCACTTATGCCTACAGACGTATGCCATTCGGATTGTGCAATGCACCAGGTACGTTTCAACGTTGTATGCTTTCCATTTTCTCTGAATACATCGAGAATATCATTGAGGTCTTTATGGATGATTTTAGTGTCTTTGGTAGAGATTTTGATGCATGCTTAGGAAATTTGGAACTTATTCTGAAACGTTGTGTTGAAACAAACTTGGTTCTAAATTGGGAAAAATGTCACTTCATGGTGACTCAAGGGATTGTTTTAGGACATATCATATCTGCTAGGGGGATTGAGGTTGATAAATCTAAGGTAGATCTTGTGCGTTACTTACCCTCTCCCACTTGTGTGAGAGAGGTTCGTTCATTTCTTGGTCATGCAGGATTTTACAGGAGGTTTATCAAGGATTTCTCCAATGTATCAAGGCCCTTGTGCCATTTACTTTAGAAGGACACTCTCTTTGAGTTTGATGAGGAGTGCAAGAAAGCTTTTGAGAAGCTGAAGGAGCTATTGACTACTGCTCCCATCATGTCTCCACCTAATTGGTCCTTACCTTTTGAATTGATGTGTGACGCCTCAGATTACGCCGTTGGGGCTGTTTTGGGACAAAGAATGGACAAGAAGCCCTATGCCATCTACTATGCCTCTAGGACACTCAATGATGCTCAACTAAACTATTCCACAACTGAAAAAGAGCTCCTTGCTGTTGTTTTTGCCTTAGATAAATTTCGCTCTTATTTACTTCAAACTAAAGTTGTTGTTTATACTGATCATGCAGCTTTGAAGTATCTGATGATAAAGAAGGAGGCCAAACCGAGACTGATTAGATGGGTGCTTTTGCTTCAAGAATTTGATTTGGAGATCAAGGACAAGAAGGGGAGTGAAAACTTGGTAGCTGACCATTTGAGCAGACTTGTTCATGAGGAGGACGCCCTACCCCTGCAAGAATCATTCCCAGATGAGCAGCTCTTTGGGATTGAGGTAAGTGAGCCTTGGTATGCTGATATTGTGAATTATTTAGTTACTAGGCAATTTCCTGACACTTTACATCGTTCTAATAAAGAAAAACTTAAGCATATGGCTAGGCATTACATATGGGATGTACCTTATTTGTGGAAGTATTGTAGTGATCAAATCATTAGGAGGTGTGTCCCTGAATCTGAGCATAAATCGATACTTGCTTTTTGTCATTCTGAGTCTTGTGGTGGACACTTTGGTGCTCGTAGGACAGCCCGTAAGGTATTAGATTGTGGTTTTTTCTGGCCTTCTATTTTTAAGGATGCATACTTGTATTGCATGACTTGTGACAGGTGCCAGAGGACAGGTAATATAGGCTCTAGGGATCAGATGCCCATGGCCCATATTATAACTGTTGAGATTTTTGATGTTTTGGGCATTGATTTCATGGGGCCGTTTCCTTCATCTAACGGGTTTCTTTACATTCTTTTGGCTATTGATTATGTGTCTAAGTGGGTGGAGGCTAAAGCCACCAGAACTAATAACTCTAAAGTTGTTGTAGATTTCTTGAGATCTAACATATTTGCTAGGTTTGGAATGCCTCGTGTGATTATTAGTGATGGTGGATTACACTTCTGCAACCGTACAATTGAGGCCCTGCTCAAGAAGTACAAAGTGACTCATAAGGTGGCAACACCTTATCATCCTCAGACGAGTGGACAAGCAAAGGTCTCAAATCGTGAGATTAAGGGGATTTTGGAGAAGACTGTGGGCCCTACACGCAAGGATTGGAGCAAAAGACTTGATGATGCACCTTGGGCTTATAGGACAGCTTACAAGACGCCAATTGGGATGTCTCCATTCAGACTTGTCTATGGTAAAGCGTGTCACTTACCAGTTGAGCTTGAGCATAGGGCATGGTGGGCTCTTAAGTCTTTCAACATGGACATTGATAAGGCTGGTTTACATAGAAAACTCCAACTGAATGAACTTGAGGAAATCAGAAACGAGGCATATGATAGTGCATGGATCTACAAGGAGAAAACTAGAGCTTTTCATGATAAGATGATCCCCGGCAACGGCGCCATTTGATAGACCGTTTATTTCGGTCATCAACAAACCCTGCAGAAGATTGTAGTAAAGTGATTAGTAGGGTATCGTTATTGGCTGGGGATTGCGGGTACTTTATACTAAAGAGTCATAAAAATAAAAAATGATTTGATTGGTTTAATTAGCAGTTTATAAACAAATATAAATCTACATCTATTAACATTACACAAGATTAGGGGGTTTTCATGATCTGATTTTTCTTTTTACTAACTTTACTAAGGAAATTAAAGAACAATTATTTACAATTAATCATTTTCTCTCACAATTCAGAAAATCAAGTTTGTTAAATGACTAATCAAATTGTTTCAATGTAGACAACGAATTCGTGCCTCAATCACATATCAGAATTGAATCAAAGTGCAAGCCTAAAGAGATCATGCACTTTATAAATTCCTTCTTAGATAATCACTAAGCTTAGGAAAAGTCCATCAGCTAGTTATTTTGTTTAAGCAATCAAGTTAATACTCAGCGCATCCTTACAATTACTTAAACAAATCATTAAGATCAAAAGCAATTATGATTTAATAACATGTTCCTTATTCCTATGAAAAAGTCCATGGATAAAGAACATGCAATTTCCAGAACATTGGCTATTGTTCATAGCTTTTACCACTTTAAATCGTACTCCAGATCAATTAGGTGATCGAAAGTGCGATTATGGCTTCAATGATTTGCAATATCAAAGTTTTCAATATAACAGAACTGAAAATTCAACATATGTAATGAATTAATATGTTTACATATCATGAACAATTCAAAAAAATTAAAGAAAAAATCTGAAAATTAACCAACTCATTGAATTAATAATAATCTCTAACATAAGAATCCAAGGCTAAAACAATTAAAAAGAATAGCCGTAAGGGGTACACTTCTTGAACACACTCAAGGAAGCTTGAGATGTTAATGGTGATGAACCTCACGGCTATGATGATAGATGAAGGAGAACACATTTTGGAAAAGTCCTAATGTGCTCACAATTGGAGATGGAATGGTGGAGTGTTTCAGCCTTTTGCTTCTTGAATTTTGAGTAGAGATGGTTCCAAGAGAAAAGATGATCTCTTTCAGCTTACAAACACCCTATTTATAGAGCTTAGAGCAACCCTCTAAGCTTAGGAAAAGCAAGAAAACAATGCTAAAAACAAGCCATGAAACATGCAAGGAAACAATCCCTAAAACATGCAAGGAAACAATCCCTAAAACATGCAAAGAATCAAGGAATGGCCAAAAGTAAGAAAAAGGAATACAATCCCGAAATTTCAGGAGGACCCAACTAGTAGAATTCAAACGGTCATATCTTCTTCCACACATCTCCAAATGAGCTGAAACTTGTTGGGCTGGAAAGAAGACGTCTTGAACTTCAATTTGGACCTAAGAAAGTCTCAAAAATGATATTGTTTGGGCCTGTTATGATGGGCCAAAATCCAGTAGGCTGTTGCATCCGAATCTTCCTCCACTTTGGGCTTGGACCTTGCACCTTGCTTAGTTGACAAGAGATTATGTGATTTTTTGTTGGGCAAGCCCATGTTAGGTTGGACATACCCATGTCACTAATGAACTCCAATATTCTCTTGTGTTTTGACACATCATCCAAATAATTCCAAGGTGGAACCCTACAAAGAAATCAGAAAATAATAGATAAGGAAAGTTTCCATAATTAGAAAAGTTTCTTAGAATGATAACACTATTTTCTTAATCCACTTAGATTTCCTAAAGTAACTAGGAAAACTCATTTTAGCACCTTATTTTACCATTCCCACGTTCACAAGCTTTCTAAATACTAAGAAAAGAAACTAAGCTCAAAATAACAAAGTTAAGAGAATTACAAAGCCAAATAGGGTAGGAAAGGCATTAAAAACGTAACACAAAGTGTTCCTATCAACAAGATTCCCATAGTGATTCTTTACCAGTACCTTTCCCTCAAGCACTTTTTAAACCTAAGGAGAGAAATTCAACATTAAAAGGTGAGATTCTTGAACAACTTCAGCATGTTAAAATTAAACCTCCCTTTTCTTCATGTCATAAAACAGGTTCCCAACTATGCTAAATTCATTAAGGATCTATACACACTCAAGAGGAGGCACAATGTGAAGAATATGACATTCTTAACGGAGTAAGCAAGTGCGGTAATTGATAGCAAGACACCACCCAAGTATAAAGATCCGGGCTGTCCAACGGTGGCTTACCAAATTGGAAACAAAGATTGTGGCCAAGCATTGCTAGATTTGGGGGCTAGTGTGAACCTCATGCCATACTCCATTTACTTGCAACTCGGCCTAGGCGAGATCAAACCCACTTCCATGGTACTTCAACTAGCGGATCGATCGGTAAGAAAACCAAGAGGATTGTGGAAGATGTTTTATTGCAAATTGACAAATTCTATTATCCTGTTGACTTTTTGGATTTAGATACCGTTTCTATTGTGAATACGGAGTTAAAAATTCCTTTGATACTTGGAAGACCATTCCTTGCCACCGTCGATGCCCTCATTAATTGTAGGAATGACCTAATGACATTATCATTTGGAAATATGACTCTAGAGGTGAATGTTTTTCGAGTCTCAAGGCAGCCACATGAAGAGGATGAGTGTTTCGACACTTACATGATTGATGAGCTTATTTTGGAGGATGAGTACATTAAAGATAATTCTAACTCTTTGGAATTCCTTCTTAATAATTTTGATTTTGATGATTCTTCCATTTATCCCCATGCCATTAATGTTGCTGATGTTTTTGATAAGTCACAGGGATTTATGAAGAAATCATGGAAACCATGCTTTGAGGAGTTGCCTAAAGAAAGGGAGGCAGCCAAACCCTCTTATGAGGAGACACCAATGCTTAATGTAGCTTTTCTGTCCAATGGGCTGAAACATGTTTTTTTAGGCCTAGGTGATACCTTTCTGGTTATTATTTCCTCCAAACTTAGTGATGTGCAATGTGATCAATTGTTGAATTTGTTAAGAAAACATAAATCTGCATTAGGTTGGACCATGGCCGACACAAAAGGTGTAAGCCCCATAATCTGTTCCCATAGGATTTATCTAGAAGAAGGAGCTAACCCTCGTAGAGACCCACAAAAAAGGCTAAATCCAACTATGAAAGAGGTAGTTAAGAAAAAGGTCCTAAAACTATTGGATGCGGGAGTTATATATCCAATATCGGATAGTAAGTGGGTTTGTCCAACCCAAGTAGTTCCTAAGAAAGCCGGGGTGACCGTGGTAGAAAATGAAAGGGAGTGTTAGTACCAACTAAGGTAGTGACCGGGTGGCGTATGTGCATAGATTATAGGAAGCTTAATTCGGCTACTCGAAAAGACCATTTTCCTCTTCCATTTATAGATCAAATTTTAGAATAGGTGGCTGGTCATCCTTTCTATTATTTTTTAGATGGGTATTAGGGATTCTACCAAATAGGAATTGCCTTAGAGGATCAAGAGAAGACCACTTTTACTTGTCCTTTTAGTACTTTTGCTTTCGGAGAATGCTCTTTGGTTTGTCTAATGCACCGACTACTTTTCAAAGATGCATGATGAGTATTTTCAGTGACATGGTTGAAAAATGTTTGGAAGTGTATATGGATGATTTAACCATGTTTGGAACTTCTTTTGATTCATGTTTATCTAATTTGGAAAGTGTTTTGTGCAGGTGTGAAGAGAAGGGGCTTGTGCTTAATTTGGAGAAGTGCCATTTTATGGTGTCTTCCGGGATAGTCTTGGGCCATATAGTGTCCGAAAAAGGGATAGAAGTGGATAAATTGAAAATCGAATTGATCTCTAAGCTACCCACTCCTAAGAATATTAAAGATGTTAGGTCTCTCTTAGGGCATGCTAGGTTTTATAGAAGGTTCATTCAAAATTTTAGTGCTATCTCTAGACCCTTATGTAACCTTTTGATGAAGGATACTGAGTTTAAGTGGAGTCCCGAATGTGAGCAAGCCTTTCGGACACTTATCTCTAAACTTACAACCGCCCCTATTATGCAGTCACCGGATTTTGCCTTGCCTTTTGAGATTATGTGTGATGCTAGTGACTATGCTGTAGGGGCTATTCTAGGCCAAAGAAGGGAAGGAAAACCATTTGTTGTTTATTACGCTAGTAGAACCTTAAATCATTCTCAAATGATGTACACCACAACCGAGAAAGAATTACTAGCAGTAGTATTCGCATTGGATAAATTTCACTCTTACTTGATTGGTTCACCTATTGTTGGGACGATTATTTACTTAAATAAATATGCAAATAACCGTTCTAGTTTTACTTGCAAGTGCACAAAGTCTGTGGTAGCATAGTGTGCAAGTGCGAGATCATTTCCACAGGGATTGGTGAATTTTGTTCTAGAATTAGTTTCTTCAAGTTAAAAAAAAGAAATAGTAATTTGATTGTGAGTAAATAACAATAATGAGATCATAGGACCACGATATCCACCACTGATTATGCTTCCCCACTAACTAAGGTTTCAGTGCTCTAGCCTTATCATGAATATTTAATGGTTGCCAACCTAAGGGCTTGGCCCACACCTTAGGCTATTGACCTCCCTATACAATGAGTTAGGCATGGCGTATACTCTAACTCTTTTCTCTCTAAAGGGATTCAGCATGGGTGTATACTGAGTTGTTTCTTAAGAGAGCATGAAGGCTGTGGAGATCGGCAACCACACGGGACCTAGGGCTTGGTCCGCTCTCGGTTTCCCATGTTGATTAACCCGAAAATCTGGTGTGGATATCCCTTGTTACTAATGTCGAACCCAAGACTCAGTCATCCAAATTGATCGACTAACCTATCCATACCACATGCATACGTTGATTAGGCACATACATATGAGGAATGTAAATAAAAACAGGTATTAATCAAGTTAAATATTCTAACAAGGCTATAGCAAAGATATCAATGAATGAATATGTCGTAAAGCATAACTAGGGCTTCAATCGAGCCCTATAGGAGTTTAGTTACACATACTAAGTAAACTAAATACACATAATGAAATAAAAACAGAAAACTAAAACCGAAGAAAACTCGGGAGACGAGTCATCAATTCTTCTCCTAAGCTCTCTACTTCGAATCTAGAACAAAAGGTGTGTGTTATGTGCTTTTACAGGTCTATTTATAGGGTCTTCATGGTGTCTGTTGAGTGATTATTTACCTAAATAAATAAGCGAATAATCGTACTAGTTTTACTTGCAAGTGCACAAGGTCAACAGTGTAGTATAGTGTGCTAAAGCAAGGTCATCTCCACAGAGATTGGTAAAGTTCGGTTTTTAGAATTAGTTTCTTTAAGTAAAAAGAAATAAAATAATTGTTGTGTGTGAATTGATAATAATAAAGACATAGGGCTTTGATATCCACCACTAGTCATACTTTCCCAATTGTATAAGGTATCAGTGCACTAGCTTTATCATGTATACATACTGGTTGCCAACCTAAGGGCATGGTATCTACTCCTTAAGCTATTGATTTCCCTAAGCAACGAGTTAGGCATAGTATCTACTCTAACTCTTTTCTTCCTTAAGGGATTCAGCATGGTATCTGCTTGAGTTGTTCCTTAAGAAAACATAAGTACTATGGAAATCGACAACCACATGAGACCTAGGGCATGGTATCTACTCCCGGTTTCCCATGTTGATTAACCCGGGTATCCGGATAAGATATCCCTTGTTACTAATGTTAGACCCAGGACTCGGTCATCCAAATTGATCTAACTAACCTATCCATACCATATGCATACGTTGACCTTACACATACATATGAGGAATTTAAATAAGCACAGGCATTAATCAAGTTAAGTAACATAATAAAAGCTATTGGCAAAGATTTTATCAATGAATATAAATATGGGAATGCATAACTAGGGCTTCAATCGAGCCCTATAAGAAAGTTAGTTACATATACTATCTGAAGTAAACATTATAAATAAACTAAACATTAAAGGAGAAGAATAAACCAAAGAGAAGAGGCGTCAATTCTCTCCCAAGCTCTCAACTCCAAGCAAAAGAAAAGAGAAAAGTGTTTTCTATCTGAGGTGTCTGTTGTGTGTGCTTTACAGGTGTATTTATAGGTCTTTGAGAAGTCCTAAGAGGTGCAGAAAACCCTAAATTTCCTAAACCAACAAAAACTCTTTATTTCCAAAACAGGGTTCTGCAGTTTACTGTTCACGCCCGTATATGTGCGCTCGATCGCACACATCTTGCGCTCGATCGCAATGCTGCGCTTGATCCCTCTTCTGTGCGCACGATCACATTGCATGGTGCGATCGATCGTAGATTGACCAGAGACTGCTCCAGGATTTCCAGGCTTCTTCCTTTAAGTGCCAAAACTGCTTCTTTTCTTCCAAAACCTATAAAACACATGTGAAACACACAAATGGAGTAAAAGAGATAAAATTAACGTAATTAAGGACCTAACAAATGTAAATAAGGGGGCTTAAATATAAATATTTAAGCACCTATCAGTGTCCTAAAACCCTGATTCCTTTTTGGAGTTGGAAGACTTCTTTCCAATTCTGGCTCTGCTACCTCTGGAGTGATTGCACTCGAGCGTATGCAATATGCGCTCAAGCGCAAGTGTGCGCTCGAGCCTTCTTCAAGTGCGCTCATGCTCTCGATCTCAAGGGAGTTGTACTCGAGCGCACCTTGCTGGATGGCAGATCTTGACTTTTTGCTTATAAAAGCTCCAAATTATTACCTTTTTGTCCAAGTCCTGTGAAAAACACATAAAACACGAAAATGAAGTAAAATCCATAGAAATAGATAAATAAATAACTTAACAAATGTAAATTAAGGGGCTTAAATATGACTATTTAAGCACTTATCACACCCCCAAAATTATATATTGCTAGTCCCTTAGCAATACAAAATTAAAGACTATATTATAACAAAAATTAAAGATAAATTCATTTCCATGATACTCAAAGATTTGGGTTGCACATAAAACTATGATAACCGTTCATGAGTAAGCTTAGAATAAAAACACATTTTGGATTGCAAAAAGACTTTCAAAAGTTTTAAGTTACTTACCTAAGGTTGGCTTAAAGCATCGCAAGTTTGATTTGTGTGTGATGAGTTAGCACATATAAGATGGGGCTTCCACATAATTTTAGCGTATAGGGTTTTGATGCCCAAACTTTTATCGAATTCCTTATCAAAGAGAGCAAAAATGGCGTAATACTTACTTCTTTTTTTCTTTTTCTTTTTATCATGGGATCTTTACCATGTTGAGTTCCATCGAGTTTTCTATTTGACCCTTGTAACGAGTGTTTAGCCAATGACTCCCAAACCATATGGTTTTAGGGCATTAGGTGTAATGACACCCCTAAGGACTTACTAACTCGAATAAAAAAGGCTACAGAACTAACTGGTTTTAATGCTTCTAAATGACTCCCATGCTGCCATGTTGAGTTCCCTCGAGCTTTCTAGTTGACCCTTGTAACGAGTGTTTAGCCAATGACTCCCAAACCATATGGTTTTAGGGCATTAGGTGTAAAGACACCCCTAAGGACTTACTAACTCGAGTCAAAAAAGCTACAGAACTAACAGATTTTAATGCTTCTAAATGAATTTCCCACCTTTTGACGTGAACACTCAATGCTTACTGAGGCAAGAGGCCCAGTTACTCAGTGAAAAGTTTTTACTGATCATTAGAAGCTTTTTGATCACTTTTTGCATGATGAACATATTTTTTTTTCTTCTTTATTTTTCTTATGCCAAAGTTTTCTTTTCAACAAGTTATCCGATTACAGTTAGATCATGGAAACATATACAAGAGAATTATATGTCATACCCCACACAAATGTGTTTTAAATGTGCTTGTGCAAATTTGGATCAAACTCGTGAATTCTTCGGTGCCTTGAGGTAGGTAACCAAACTTTGTAAAATTCTCATTACAAGACTGTGTTCTAGCTTTTAAGCTTACTAATGAAGTGTTTATCAAATTTTTAAATCAACCAAAAATTTTGTTTACCAAAAGAACATGCATTTAACTTCCTAAAAAAAACAAAACTGGGACTTAGTGTGTGCATGTATTTCAAGTGTGTGTGTGATAGTATCTAGTATCTCCCACTACCCATAAACTTAAAATACACATTGTCCCTAATGCCTAACTCGTTGTATAGGGAGATCAATCGCCTAAGGTGTGGGCTAAGCCCTTAGGTTGACAACCATTAGATATTCATGATAAGGCTAGAGCACTGAAACCTTAGTTAGTGGGAAAGCATAATTAGTGGCCTCAGTACCACTGATCTCAATAGAAGTACTTGAGCTACATGTTTATCAAAGTTGGAACTGCTCAAGCGCTCTCTATAGCAGCTTTAACTTTAGTCTTTTGGCAGGGAGTACTTAAAGTCCACTGCATGTGGCTCAAGTGCTCTTAATGGTGTTGCATATTGGACAGTCTGGAGTGCTAAATCTTCATCTCTTGGTTGCACTGTAATTTCAGAGTGTGGTGTGACTCTGTGTCCATGTACTGTACTGTCTGATTTCTTGCTAGCAACTGTTGCAATTCCAAGTTTGGTGCCTGGACAATAGATGAGAGAAAAGTAGCATTAGTATGCGCAAGAGTTTCAAATGGAGGAGTGAACTTACTTGGATGCTTTGGAGAGGCTTCAAGGAGGTGCACAGCTTCAATGATGTCATCAGTAATATCTTCATATTCTGGCTTAACATCTGAGCTTGTGAAGCTATGGGTGAGGGTGGCCTCTAATAGATCAGTGTGATGGACCTGAAAAGCTTGCTTGACAGCACTTTGCATCATACATTCATTAAAACATTCATCCTCATGATCATCTTGGGTTAATTTCAATACATTAAATATCTTAAATTCTATTATCTCACCATTCACCGTCATACTTACAATACCTTTTTTCACATTAATTATTGTATCTGCAGTTCTTATAAAGGGTCTTCCTAAGATAATGTGCAGAGGTATTGGCATAGGAGATTCTTCCATATCGAGTACAATAAAAACAGCAGGTAAAATAAATTCACCTAACTTTACCAAGACGTTCTCAAGAATATCTCTTGGTCTTTTGATGCTTCTATCTGCCAATTGCAAAGTGATGGATGTTGCTTGAAGCTCCCCCAAACCTAGCTTTTTAACTACTGTGTATGGCAACAAATTGACACTTGCTCCTAAATCCTATAGAGCACGCTCAAAAAGCTGGTCACCTATCCTGCAAGGAATGGTAAAACTACCTAGATTTTTTAGCTTTGGTGGTAGTTTTCTTAACAATACAACACTTACCTCTTCAGTTAGAGCCACTGTTTCATGCTCTTTAAACTTTCTTTTATTAGTGTAGCAATCTTTTAAAAATTTAATGTAAGCAGGAATTTGTTTAATTGCATCTAATAAGGGAATGTTAATTTCTACTTTTCTTAAAGTTTCAAAAATATCAAGCATCTTATCTTTCTTTGGCTTTACTAACCTTTGAGGGAAGGGAGGTGCATTCCACTTCTCCATTTCACTTACCTTGGATGTGGATGGCTTAGCTGGAGATGCTTGTGCTGACTCATTAACTCCTATGATCTTACCATTTTTGAGAGTTGTAACGGCCTTCAGTTGCTGATGTCCTCCAGGATTAGGCACTGTTTGGGTTGGAAATTCTCCTTGCCTCCGTCCACTTAGCTCCTTAGCCATTTAGCTCATTTGTGCTTCCAATCTTTGGATGGTTTGCTCATGCTTTGCAATTGTTTGTCTTTGCTCAGTTTGAATTTGCCTTCCATCTACCATAAACTGTTCTTGTGACGTTATCAGTTGCATTACCATACTCTTTAGGTCACTCTTCTTTGACTCTTGAACTGGTTGGGCTGCTTGGTAGAAGTTCCTTTGTTGCCCTTGAAAGTTTAGGGCATTTAGATTGTTGCTCCATGAGAGGTTGGGGTGGTTCCGCCATCCATGATTGTAGGTATCTGCATATGCACTGTTTAGTCCCACGTAGTTTGCTTGCTTGGGATCTGTAGATGAATATAAATGGAAAGTCTCAGAAGTGTGATCAAACTGAGAACATAAAGCACATACCTGGCGTTGTGTGGTTTGTGGACTTGGTGAGGCGTTCTGAGTAGTCATGGCTTTTACAAGCATATCTAGCTTTCGTTCCATAGCAACTATTTAAATTGGAATTCCACCAATTAAGTTAACTTCATATATGCCCTTGCTCTTTACTCCTTGTCTCCCTCTGGATGAGAATTGTTGGGTGTGCTCACTCAATGCCTCAAACAGCTCCATGGCTTCTTCACTGCTCTTCTCCATAAGTACACCTCCACAACCTGAATCAACAATACTTTTATTCATGTCATTTAGTCCTTCATAAAAGGCTAGTACAAGCTCATCTTGAGGTAGGTTGTGATGTGGACATTTGAGAAGCAGCTCATTAAAGTGTTCCCATGCTTCAAAGAAAAGGTCTCCATCTCTCTGTTGGAAAGATTGAATCTCCTTCCTCATCTGCCTTATCTTTTGTGCTGGGAAAAATTTCCTTAGGAACTTACTGGATAGCTCTTCCCAGGTATGGATAGAATCTGCAGGCAATGAATTATACCACAACTTAGCTTTATCTTTTAATGAAAAAGGGAAAAGAATTAACCTAATTCGCTCTTGATTTAGGCCCTGGATGTGCTGGAACTTGCAGAGGTCAAAGAATTCCCGAAGGTGCAAGTGTGAATCCTCAGCAGGTGTACCCCTAAAATGAGTCAAGGCACTGAGTATCTGCGGAGATATGTAGTAATTGCCTTCCGCCTCTGGTTGATAAGCAATGCACGATGGCTGGCTGAGGTTCCGTGGGATAAAGGATTGCTTCATAGGTCTTCGCTCAGGTGGTTGTTGATTTTCTAACTGTTCCATTGGTGCTTCTCCCTCTAATTCTTCTTCGTTCTCCTCAAAGTTGTTTCTAGACCTCTGTCGAATGGTCCGCTCAATCTCTATGTTGAGTGGAACGATGGTAGGGTTCCTAGATCGAAGCCCTTGCATGAATCAAAAAAAATAGCTTCAGTGCAGTAGTTCAACACTGTTGGTCGGGTAGCTCTCTGCCTCAATTGCGCTCGATCACACAAGAGAGTGCGCTCGATCGCAAGTGGCACAGAAAGTTCTCCTAGTGTGCTTGAAACAGAAAACAAAAAGAATTCGATTAAGGTTTTAATAAGATAAAAACAGAAACTTAAAATTTTTGAGATTTTTGATAAAAATATAATGAAAAAGAAATAACAATGATTAATCTAAATGAAAATAATTCTAAAAAGAAATTTAGTGCAATCCTCGGCAACGGCGCCAAAAACTTGTTAGGATGATTATTTACTTAAATAAATATGCAAATAACCGTTCAAGTTTTACTTGCAAGTGCACAAGGTCTGTGGTAGCATAGTGTGCAAGTGCAAGATCATTTCCATATGGATTGGTGAATTTCGTTTTAGAATTAGTTTCTTCAAGTTAAAAAAAAAAAGAAATAGTAATTTGATTGTGAGTAAATAACAATAATAAGATCATAGGGCCACGATATCCTCCACTAATTATGCTTTCCCACTAAATAAGGTTTCGGTACTTTAGCCTTATCATGAATATCTAATGGTTGCCAACCTAAGGGCTTGGCCCACATCTTAGGCTATTGATCTCCCTATGCAACGAGTTAGGCATGATGTATACTCTACCTCTTTTCTCTCTTAAGGGATTCTGCATGGGTGTATACTGAGTTGTTCCTTAAGAGAGCATGAGGGCTGTGGAGATCGGCAACCACACGGGACCTAGGGCTTGGTCTGCTCCCGGTTTCCCATGTTGATTAACCTAGGAATCCGGTGTGGATATCCCTTGTTACTAATGTCGAACTCAGGACTTGGTCATCCAAATTGATTCGACTAACCTATCCATACCACATGCATAAGTTGATCAGGCACATATATATGAGGAATGTAAATACAAACAGGTATTAATCAAGTTAAATATTCTAACAAGGCTATAGTAAAGATATTAATGAATCAATATGTGGTGAAGCATAACTAGGGCTTCAATCGAGCCCTATAGGAGTTTAGTTACACATACTAAGTAAACTAAATATGCTAAACATAATGAAATAAAAACAGAAAACTAAAACCAAAGAAAACTCGGGAGATAAGTCTTCAATTCTTCTTTTAAGCTCTCTACTTCGAATCTAGAACAAAAGGTGTGTGTTATGGGCTTTTACAGGGCTATTTATAGGGTCTTCATGGTGTCCCGAAACCCAATTCCTTTTTGGAGTCGAAGACTTCTTTCCAATTCTGGCTCTGTTGCTTCTAGAGTGATTGCGCTCGAGCGTATGCGGTATGCGCTCGAGCACAAGTGTGCGCTCATGCCTTCTTTAAGTGCGCTCGAGCGCACCTTGCTGGATGGAAAATCTTGACTTTTTGCTTATAAAAGCTCCAAATTATTACCTTTTTGTCCAAGTCCTGTGAAAAACACATAAAACACGAAAATGAAGTAAAATCCATAGAAATAGATAAATAAGTAACTTAACAAATGTAAATTGAGGGGATCACCTATCACTATATTCACAGATCATTCCACCCTTAAATTTTTTTTCTCAAAAATGAATGCTAAAGCCTGTTTAATACATTGGATTTTGCTTTTGCAGGAATTTGACTTGACCATCAAAGACAAAAAGGGGTGGAAAATGTTGTAGGGATCATCTATCTCGCTTGGAATTTAAGAATAATGCTTACATTTTGCCCATTCGGGAAGCCTTTCCGGATGAAAACTTATTTTCTGTCCTTGGTCACACACCATGGTATGCTAACATTGCAAACTACTTGGTTTCCCGTTAAGTCCCATCTATATGGAGTGCACAAGATAAGCGTAAGTTTTTAGCTGAGGTAAAGAATTTTTATTGGAATAACCCTTATCTTTTTAAATATTGTCCCGACCAAATAATAAGAAGATGCATTCCGGATATGGAAGTAGATAGTATGTTAACTTTTTGTCATACCTATGCTTGTGGTGGCCACTTTTCTATTAAAAAGACAGCTGCAAAAATTTTACAATACGGTTTTTATTGGCCTACTTTATTCAAGGATGCTAATGAGTTTTGTCGATCATGTGAAAGATGTTGAAGGTTAGGTTCATTGTCCCGCCGTCATATGATGCCTCTCAACCAATCTTAGTGGTGGAAATCTTTGATTGTTGGGGGATAGATTTTATGGGACCATTCCCACCTTCTTTTGGGTATCTTTACATTTTGTTTGCCGTTGATTATGTCTCTAAATGGGTCGAAGCCATACCTTGCCGCACTAATGATAATACAATTGTTGTTAAATTTCTAAAAGATCATATTTTATCTAGGTATGGTACTCCACGTGTTATAATTAGTGATCAAGGGTCACATTTTTATAACCGTTCTTTTGAGGCTTTAATGTGCAGGTATAGAGTCACCCATAAGATTTCTACAGCTTATCATCCACAAACCAATGGCCAAGCAGAACTAGCAAATAGGGAGATTAAGTGAATACTTGAGAAAACGGTAAATCCCAATCGAAAAGATTGGTCTTTGCACCTATCGGATGCACTTTGGGCATACCGGACAGCATACAAGACGGTTTTTGGAGCATCTCCTTATCGGTTGGTATTCGGCAAAGCATGTCACTTGCCGGTAGAACTTGAGCACAGAGCATATTAGGCTATTTAAAATTTTAATTATGACTTGAAGATGTTCGGTGAGGAGAGGAAAATGCAACTTTGTGAACTTGTAGAGTTGAGGGATGATGCATATGATAATGCTAAGGACTTAAAGTCAAGAATGAAAGCGGTGCATGATTAGAAAATACTCCGAAAAAATTTTGAACAAGATAATAGAGTTTTTCTTTATGATTCTCGGTTATATTTCCCTTTGGGAAAATTGCGATCACAATGGAAGGGACCTTACGTTGTGAAGAGTGTTTTTCCAAATGGAGTGGTAGAGGTTGAAGATCATTCTGACGGTCGGGCATTTCCAGTTAATGGCCAAAGGTTGAAGCTCTACTTGGAACATGAACGTGTTAAAGATAGGCCCGAAGAGATCTTTTTGGTGCCCCCGTTTTATCCTTCTTAATCGGGTACTTTCGTTCCATTGTATATTAGTTTTAATTTTGTTAAGTCTTTGTTAATTTTAGAATTTTTGTTTTTAGTTAAGTCATCTTAATTTTAATTTCTAGTTTGATTTAATTTTAGTTTTTAGTTTCAGGTTTATTTTTAGTAATTTGGTTTACATTTTTATACCCATTTTATTTGTTTGTTTCAGCCCATCAATTTTCAAGACTCCAGTGTCTGCCGCGGCCCAGCCCTGTGTGCCTCGCCCTCCAGCAACCCATCAATTTTCAAGACTCTAGTGTGCGCCACGGCCCAAGCCTATGCACCTCGCCTAACAGTAGCCCATTCGAAACCAAGCCCAGGTCGCGCCGCGCCTCAGCCCAGCTTGTGCTGCGGCGTATAGCACTGCAATTTGGGGCTTTAGGTCTTCGTGCTGCGGTGCGAGTAAGTGTGAGCCGCGGCGCACACCCGTAAACTGCACTTTAAAAAGGCCATTTTTCCCTCTTCTTCTTCATTTTCCTTTGAAAAAAAATATCCCCTCTTCTACTCTCTCTCATCCTCTCTCCAAATCCACCCTTACCCATCTACTTTTTCTCATTATTTCTTGATTCTAACACAATTCCTTGAGGAATTTCTCACTTATATTACAGATTTTGCTGCAAATTTCTCCAAAAAGCTTTGGTTCTGAGAGAATTTTGGGATTTTAAGAGGATTTCAAGTTTATGGGTCTTCTCTCCAACTTTGGCATCAAGTAAGATCAATTTCCTTCTCTTTGTTATGGACTTGTGATATTTGAGTGGTTGCATTTGATTTAGTTCTCTTGTCTTAGAACAATTTGTTCAAATAGAACCTAAAACTAAGAGACAAAGGGGGAAACAACCTCAAGAGTATGATGAGAGTAAATTTGTTAGTTACAATGCTAGTGAGAGGTATGTTAGTTTGATGCATGCTAGGAGTCCCATTCCTGAAAGAGGTTTCACTATCACAAAGAAGGGAAACCCAACTTTGTTTAGGATGATTAGTGATAGGAAATGGGGTGCATTTGGGAGACAACCAATTAATTCCATTATTAATGTGGTTAGAGAGCTTTATGCTAATGCAGAAGAGCATAGAAATGGAAGAATGATGGTTAGAGGAAAATAGTTTCCTTTGACAGTGCATCTATTAATAGATTTTATGGGCTACCCGACATTGAGAACATCAAATATACTGTTTATTTGTCTAATGTTGACTATGATGCGGTTTGTAACACACTCTGAATTCTGGGCACAACTTGGAAGATGTCGGGCGATAATCCTAAGACCTTGCCAAGTACTTCTTTGACTGTAAATGTTCGGGCTTGGCAATACTTTGTGTGTCAGAAGATGATGCCCGCTACGCATTATAGCGATGTTACTGTTGAGAGGGTTGTTCTCATATATGCTATTTTGATGGGTATGACGATTGATGCGGGAAAAATAATGTTTAATTCTATCATCCATATTGTGAGACAAAAGCTTGGTCTATACTTCCCTTCCTTGATTACCCAGTTATGCATCCGAGCCGGCGTCCAGTATAGTTGTGATAAGGAAGCACAACACCCAAAGAAGCCTATCGATGATGGAATGCTCAATGTGATTAAGGAAACAAGGTTGCAGGCTCTGGGAAAGGGAGCAACGGTTGCTACTCCCCCTCCACCTCCTAGGTCTCTAACTGTTGCAGAGCGGCTTGAGCGTTTAGAGATTCGATTTGATGAGCATCATAAATTCTTACAGGATAGGTTTGATTGTCAAGAACGATTCTTAGCCAGGCAAGCAAACTATCAAGCGAGGGTTTACTCTTCTTTTGGTCAGACGTACCAACACCTTGCCTCCACCACCAGCTGTGATATGGATCATTTTCCCACCTTGCCACCCTATCCGGGTTCATCTTTTGATCCAGCTCCAGAGAAGGATGAAGAGGAGGAAGAGGAACTCGATGACATGGAGGATTAGCTTTTGGGTTGTCTTTTGTTTGTTTCATTTTATGTTATTATCGGATGGTTGTGTTAACTTTTATATCAGATTAACTTTTTGTTATCTTTATTTTCCATTTTTAGTTATTTATTTAGTTTTGATGTGCTAACCTAACATTCGGTGGGAATCTTAATGTTACACTGTAGTTTTCTTCTTTTTGTTTGTTTTGTTCTATGTTGGAGATCAAAATTTCAAAAAGAGGAACAGTATAGAGTTCGAATGGTCGTGCACAATTTTTAGCTTCCTCGCACTTTTGGTTAAAAATGGAGTTTCCTTTACTTTTTCTTTCACATTGAGGACAATGCAAATCTTTAGTTGGGGGTGAAGGAAACACACTTCTTATTCCATACCATTGAATTGTTTGGTGTCACTTTCCCTTTGTTGTTTTAATTCATTTGTTAGGATAAACTGTTAAAAATTATATATATATATATATATATATATATATATATATATATATATATTGTTTGTCTTGGTATACTTTGTGTTAGCCTTGGAGTTAATTTACATATCAATGATATGAGTTTAATTGAGATAGCATATAGCGTTTAGAAGAAGGTAAATCTTGCTTCGGTTTAAGAATAATTTTAAATGTTGATCTTCATTTGGTTTGAGACTCTGGTTTGCAGTAAGATTGCATGATTAGTCTAAAGCATTTAGAGAAGTTTTACGTGCAATTGTATTGTGAACACATTTGCGGTCTTGACAAGCTCTAGAACTTATTTGATAATCGCTTGAGGAGAAATCCTATAATGCACACTACTTAGGATATGATGTAGGCCATCTTTGGACTGTTTGAGCCCTTCAACCTTACCCTTGTTATATTTATCACTAGTCACCTGTTAGAGCCCTTTTTCTTAAAAATTTTGTTTTGAGCATTGTTTCTTTCAATAGCCCATTTACTTACCTTTATGAGCCTAAAAATATTTTATCCTTACTTTTCTTTTAAGAGAACTTAGTTTATACACATTTGTTGAGAAGCACTTAAGAGGAGTAAAGATGGAAATATGAAAAATTATTACTACCATAACCCAAGTACATTAAAGGAGATAGGTTGGGGGTTATTGAAAAGAGTAAAAGAAATTGAAAACAGAGGTGAATGGTTATGTGCTAAAAAAAAAGAAGTGAATTTTTGGCAAAGAAAGAAGAAAAAATGGTGAATTGTTGAGTGAAATGCTCAAAAAATTGTTGAATGAGTTGGGTGATGAAGTAAGGTTATCTAGTGCTTAAAGTGGTTGTGTTTAAATTAAGAGATTGAGTTCTTTTACTTGTTTAATCCTTCCCATTCTTTCTTGACCTTTACCTTAGCCTAATGTTATAAGCCCATTAAAGACCTAGTGATCTGATGTAGTGTGATTTTTCTACATTAGTGGAGAGTGATTTGAAAAGTGAGCCTATGGAGTTTGATTTGTGATTGATGTCACTCAATTTAATATGTTTTTAGAGGCTAAGACTTGTATTCATGAATGTTGTGCATAAAATCATCTGGGTGTTTGGATTAATGGTTTGTTGTAAGATGGATGTTAAGAGTCGATAACGATTTTGAGATTGATGTTTGGATTGTTTTTTGACTTGGGTGATATTTAATGATTCTGTGTTGTGTGTTATGTGTGATTTTTGAGATAAAAAGTTGAATTACTATTGGATTAACACTAACATTGCTTTATTTTGTTTTGATTTCTAATATAGAATTCATCTCATATCTTTTTCGCTTGAATTGCTAGGGACTGGCAATAAGCTAGTTGGGGGTTATGATGAGAGTCATAAAATGCATCTTAATAGTATATATTTGTTAGCATTTTAGGGTTGATTTAGGGCTGAATTACATATTTATGCCTTAATAATTCTAAAGTGTCATTCTTGGTTCATTGATTTATTTCGATGCATTTTTAGATATTTTGGGTTTAAAAGAGATGAAAAAGCTAACGTTGCTTAAAGCACAAAGATTCTATGCATATCGTAGTGAAGGAATGGTTTCAAAAGGACAAAATGATGAGAAACCCATTTATAGGGTTCCATGCTGCGGCAAGCTAAGGTTTGAGCTGCGGCCACCAGAACTATCAGCTTTTGGGCTAGAGGCTGGACTCAAGGCTGTGCGCCGCGACCTGGACTAGTGTGTGCTGCGGCCTCCAGAGCCTCTAAAAAGCCAGGATCAAGGGTTATGCCACGGCGAGGAAAGGCTGAGCAGTGGCGCTAGCGCGATCCCCTGTTTCTGTTTCACGACTTTATTAGGGCTTTAATGACATTTTTTGACCCGAAAATACCCTTGAACCTTTTGGGGTATTAATAGAACACTTAGGTTTGATTGAAAAAGAGGCTGGAATTAGGAGAGCTACCACATTCTTCTCCATTTTAGGTGATCAAGCATGAGCCTAATGTCCAACTAATCTCTAAGCAAGGCAAAAGGTTGAATTCCTAGGTGTAGTTGTTTTTATTTCTATTCTTGATTCAGTTGTATGGATTCATTGTTAAACATTGTTTATGATTTACTCTTTGATTAAGTAAGAGTGAGATGATTTACTCTTAATCCGGTGATTGCATCTTTCTCCTCCTTATAAGTCTAGTCAAGCTCTTCTTATGTCAAGTTGTTAGATGTGATTGATTTCGGTAGATTCATCTTATAGGTTTGTCCATTACTGCGGTATTGTTATTGAAATATATTGTCGTTTCTTGATAATCTATAAGATAGGTCATGTGTGCTTGAACCAAAATTAAAGAGTAATTTGTAGCAATTACATTAGGATGTTTATGTGCTTTAATTGAATATTTACCAATTGTTTGTTTGGGATGTGAAACAAGCAATTGAGATAAAACTATTGAGTTAAGATAGTGATAAGGCAATGAAATTAGGAAGGATTCCTGGAACCTTATTATTTCCTTATTGAATCCTTCGTCATATTTTCACAACACTCTCATATAATTTCATTCGTAAAACAAAGATTCACTCATTTGAATTTCATCGTTTCGTGTTAAGGTTTATACTTTCTCTTGTAGTTCGCTTTTCCTCGTGGGATCGATGCCTCATCTATACACAATAATCGCGTGTTAGTTTGAGCATAATCAAGTACATAAGGAATAAAATAAAAATACAAGGCTCTATACATCGACCTCATCCCTGGCCGCATCCACCTCCTCATCAGAACCAAGAGGCCGAGTCTCCACTTCCTCTTCTTCATCACCCTGGCTAGCTCCAGCCACGATAGTAGTCTCCTCATCTGAAGAAGAGAGCTCAAGGAGAGAAAAGTCAACCTCAGGATAAAGTTTTTTAGCTGAGGCCTAGCTTCCTCGAAACCATTGATGTAGTATACCTCGGCAGCCTTCTTCACATCCCCTTTGAAGTCCTCAAACTTCTTGAAGGCCTCCATGGCTTCTTCCATCGCCTTCCCCACAACTACTAGAGCGGCATCCCTCTCCAACTTCATCTTCTCAAGCTCTCCCATTTCCTCTGTCCTCGCCCTCTCCTCCTAAGCTAGACGAGTCTCGAAGCCTTCTTTTTCATCCAGACTCTAATCTAAGGAGCCCCGCAGCCTCTTAGCCAAGTCCTGAGTCTCAGCTAGCTTTCTCTAGAACTCGGTCAACTGCCTGTCAAGATCATGGTAGCGCCAAGAAACCACTCTAGTTGCAATACTCAACTAAAAAATAAAAAACTTAAGTCAGAAACTCTAGAAATCAATTCATAAAAATAACTAATGAAAGATAACCATACTTGAGAAACCAAAACCTCAGCTATGAAGACCAAGCTCTCCATTGGCTTTGTCCCTAACTCGATAAGATCTTGAGGAGGAGCATCCAAGATTAAGTTCTCTCGAGCCACCTGGCACTATAGAACACCAAGCCAGTGACCCTTATCCCTTAATTTGGAATCAACATGGCAGGGAAGGCTTCTTGAGAAGGAGCTGGTGAAGGAAGACTAACTGCTTCCGTAATCCTCGGAGCGAAAAGAAGAGGAGGTGGAGAATGACTCAGACTAACCATCACGATAGGAGTAGAAGAAGACTTCCGAACCTCAGAAGTAGACTTCTTTTTAGAGGGTTGGCTTGTACTAGCTTCAGCCTCAACAAGACGCCTCCTTTCCCTCTTGGCCTTCTTGGCCTCCTTGGTAGCATCCATCTTTATCGAAAAGAAAACGCAAGTAAAAGTAAAGGAAATCAAGTAAAAGTAAAGGAAATCAAAATAGAATAAAAAGACATTGATATTCATCAAACCCTCCACTTTCATGCAAACATATATAAACGCCATCACTAAGTGTAGAGAGAGTTAGTAACGAGCTGACACAAAGCTATGTCAAAGTAGCTTAGAATATGGAAAAAAAAGGATGAAGAGGAAACCTAAGTCCGATCTTTAGATGGTGGAGATACACACACATCTCATAAGGATCTCCTTCCCGAAGATCATCAGATGAACATTCTCTTACCCCCAGCATTTCTAAGTTCAAACTCCTCGAGTATCCTATATTCAAGCCTAAGGGCTTGAAGGTTCTCTTCCTCTAAAACATTGGGAATCGAGTTTGCTCTGAAAGCCCAATTTATCCTTTCATCCATACTTATATCCTCCCTCAGCTCGGAAAGAACATGGTTACCTTTTGAAGAATAAGAACCATTCTCCCCTTCATAAGGGACTCCTCACAACCATAGACATCTTCCACCTCGTTTTTATGATTATAACTACTCTTACTCTCATAACAACTCCTACTATCACTACCACTGCCACTACCATTAACCCTTTCATGATAATCATTAAAAGAAGACATGATGAAAGAGAGTAAAGACTCACCGATCACAGAAAATTTTGAGGAAAAATGACTCTGAAGGTTTGAGGTTCTAAGTTTTCCTCCCCAAACTCCAAACGATATACAAACTTCAAAACCTCAAAAATCCAAGCTCCTCTCAAACTCAACAAACTTCGACTGCTCACTCTCACTTATGATCACAAATGGAAGAAGTGAAGAACCAAGGGAAATTGTCATCTCTCTTATAGATGGCTTGACACAACAAATAAGAAACATTAAGACCTATAGAGTTGTAACTGGCAGTCTTTTTTACATAATCAATGTCATACGGCTCCATTTCACTAAATGAAGCAAGGCTTCAACAAACCTCTAATTAATGCTTCTCTAGAAGATTCTAACCCAGACATCCTTATCAAAACCATGATCCTGATAAATTAAGAATTAGGGCCCAATCAAAAGTCCCAGAAAGTAAAAAAAAAAAAATCATTTAAATAAACAAATCCATCATCTTCTACTCCAACCTCCAAGCTCTAGGTTTCAAGTGTTTTGACTGGGTGTCATCCAATCAACCACAATCTCTAGAGCTTTGAGCATTTTGACTAAGTGTTATCCACTCGAACACCATCTCCAAAGCTCTAAGTGTTTTGACTGAGTGTCATCTACTCGAACCCCATCTACAAAACTCCGAGCGTTTTGATTGAGTGTCGGACCCAATCTCCAAGCTCCTAGTATTTTGACTAAGTGTCATCTACTTGTACTCAATCTCCAAAGCTCTAAGAATTTTGACTGAGTGTCATCCACTCGGACCCAATCTGTAAAGCTCCGAGCATTTTAACGAAGTGTCATCCACTCGAACCCCATCTCTAAAGCTCTGAGCGTTTTGACTAAGTGTGAATATCAATGTTTTTATGGCCCTCTTTCAGATTAGTAAGGACAAACAGTGGCACTGGGTAGTGATTAGTTATAGGGTAAAGAAGGGATTATTAGAGAAGAAGCCTAGCTCCATCACAAAGTGGAAGAAAACCATTTTTTATATTCGGTGTGGTAGGAGCTTCGAAGTTTCATTGACTTGGAGCATAGATCGTGTGGGAAAGTGTAAGAAGCCAAACCTTCTGAGACGGAAGCATGAGAGGATGGAGAATATGGTGGGTACTCCTATAGATGTGAGCATTCTTTATATTAACAAAGAGTTAAATGAGCTCCGACTTTGTCCTCAAGGTTTTGGGGAGCCTTACCAGTGGTATACAATTAGTTCAACACTTGTCTTTTAATTATATTTTGATTTCTTTTACTTATACTTATGTTTTCTTTTCGACAGAAATGGAAGCTACCAAGGAGGCCAAGAAGGCCAAGAGGGAAAGGAAGCTCATTGCTGAAGTTGAAGCTGGTACAAGCCAGCCCCCTAAAAAGAATTCTACTTCCGAGGTTTATAATTCTTCTTGTACTCCTATCGTGGTGTTCAGTCCGAGTCATTCTCCACTTTTTTTTCCTTCCACACCGACAATTATGGAAGCAACTACTCTTCTTTTATCAGCTCTTTCTCAAGAAGCCCTCCCTGTTGTGCTGATTCCAAACCGGGGTTTTTTTTAAAGGCTTGGTGTTCTCTAGTGCCAAGGTGGCTCGACACCACTTGATCTTAGGTGCTTCTCCTCGAGATCTTACCGAGTTGGGGACGAAGCCAGTGGAGAGCTTAGTCTCCAAAGCTGAGGTTCTGGCTTCTTAGGCATGGTTATCTTTCATTATCTATTCTTTATGAATTGATTTTGAGAGTTTTTGACTTAAATTTTTCTTTTTTAATTGAGCATTTCCACTAGAGTGGCTTCTCAGCGCTGCCATGATATTGACAAGCAGCTGACTAAGTGCTAGAGGAAGCTGGTCAAGAGTCAGGACTTGGCTAGGAGGTTGCGGAGCTCCCTAGATCAGAGTCTGCATGAAAAAAGAAGGCTTGGAGAATCATCTAACTCAAGAGGAGAGGGCAAGGACAGAAGCAGTGGGAAAGCTGGAGAAGATGAATTCAGAGAGGGAAGCTACTCCGGTAGCCGTGGAGAACGCGACAGAGGAAACCATGGAAGCCTTCAACAAGTCTGAGGACTTCAAATGGGAGGTAAAGAAGGCTATTAGGGTACACTACCTAGATGGTTTTGAGGAGGCTAGGCCGAAAGCTGAAAAGCTTTATCTTGAGGTTGACTTTTCTCTCTTCAGATGAAGAGACTACTACTTTGACTGGAGCTAGCCAGGGTGGTGAAGAAGAGGAAGTGCATAATCGATCTCCTAGTTTTGAAATGGAGATCTTTCCTTCTTTATATAAGCATTAAATACAAAGTCTCTCTTGATCTTGATCATTAAATTTCCAATCATTGTGAAGAGAAGGAGTTGGTGTAACTCTTAGAGTGTTTAAGTGTTAAACACTTCTTGTAAAGACTTCCTTAATTGGAAGAGATTGTGTACAGTTTGGGTAACACCCATAAAGTTGCACGAGTTATTAGTGGATTACTTTAAGGAGGTTCCTTGAAGAGAGTGGACATATGATCTTAGAAATTTGATTTTGTCGAACCACTATAAATAATGTTTGTACATTCTCTCCTTTATGTCTTTACTTTCAGCTCTATTATACTTGCTGCTCTTGATTGTGGTAGAAAAGTTTTTAAAACTTGTTTATTGTGCATAAAGTTTTAAAAACCCAATTCAACCCCTCTTGGGTTTGCACCTTGGTCTTCAATTAGTATCAGAGCTCTGTTCTCAATTTTAAGGCTTAAAATCCTGAGTTGATCCAATGGCAACCAATACTTACACCGAAAGTCATTCCTTTACTAGACCTCCTTTGTTCAATGGCACAAATTATTATTATTGGAAAAAAAGAATGAAAATATTTGTTGAAGGACAAAATTATAATTTGTGGAGGATCATTAAAGAAGGACCTAGAATTCCTATAAAGGATGTAACTATTGGAGAGATCATTCATACAATGCCTAAACTCGAAACTAAGTTTAATGAATAGTATTGTAAATGATGTCTCTAAATAGTAGAGCTACTAGCATATTACATTGTGTATTAGACTTAAATGAATATAATAAAATTTTAGCATGTTATTCGGCAAAAGAAATTTGGGACAAACTTCAAGTCACATATGAGGGAACCAGGGAAGTAAAGAAAACAAAAATCGATATGCTAGTATTCAAGTATGAATCTTTTAAAATGTCCTATACCGAAACCATATCTGAAATGTATTATCATTTCATTAACATTATTAATGGTTTAATGCTTCTTGGTCGGAACATTGAGGAGGATGAGTTAATGAGGAAGATTCTTAGATCATTGCCACCGAGTTGGTGAGCAAAGAATACGACAATTAAGGAAGCCAAAAACCTTTACTTACTTGAAGTTAAACCTCCTCTTGGCTCTCCATTGACCTATGAGATGGAAGAAATAAGTGAAGAAGTTAGCAATGAAGAGTCAAAATGAAGAAAGTCATTGCTCTCAAAGCTACCACAAGCAATAAAGTGGAAGAAGGAGAAGAGAATGAGAGTAGTTAAGAAGATGGAGAGATGGCTCTCATCATTAAGAGATTTCACAAGTTATTGAAGAAGAACAAGAAGCCTCACACAAAGGACTTCACAAAAAGGGAACCAATGGTGTGCCTTGGTTGCAAGAAACAGGGGCACATCAAAGCCGATTGCCCTATAACAAGAAAAGTCATACAATAACTACAGGAAGAAAGTAATGGTGGCTACTACATCAACTAGAAGTGATTATGATAAGGAAGACTCCGATAATGAGATCAACTATGAAGAGTCTTCCAACCTTTGCTTGATGGCAATCCATAATGAAAGTGAGGTAACTAGTTCTTCCCCCACGAGATATTGATAGTAGTAATGAGGAATTGATTGAGGCAATAAATGAAATGCATATGGAATTAAAGAAATTTGATTCTAGAAATAGAGTTCTCAAAAAGTAAGTTTTATCTCTCTCTAAAGAGATTGAAGCTTTAAAAGAAGAAAAAGAAAAACTTTCTTTAGAACTTAATAACTCATCACTTGAATAAAAGAAGAAAAAGAAAAACTTTCTTTAGAACTTAATAACTCATCACTTGAATACTTGAAAAATGAAAATAATGATTTGAAAAAGAAAGTGATGAAGTTAAATAACACTATATCTAGGCTTGTTTTGAGAAAGAAAAACTAGATGAAGTGTTATCTTGCGAAAGAATGAGTGGAGAAAACTCCAGCTTAAGTTATTCTCCACTAGGTAAACAAAGTTCTAATGAGACTATCTTTGTGAAAGCAACAAGTGTGGATGAACCTACTACTTCTAAGGCAACTAGCAATGTTTAAAATGCTCATTTGAAAAATACTAGGAAGCTTAGGAATGCAAATTTCAATTACAATGCAAAAAAAATCAAATACCTATACTAGGAATAGATATACTAGAAATACTTATGCTTATCCTAGAAATTCAAATGCTAGGAATACATATTCAATAAATGCACATCCTAGGAATGTATATCATAGAGATAATATGTATGTTCTTAATTCCTATGCTAGAAACATGTATCATAGGAAAGCTTATCCACGGAATGATAGACATACATATTCAAGAAATCTTATAAACTTCTATGACTATCATCCTAGGATCATGCAGCATCAACATGTCTACAATTGTAGAGCACTTTATAATGTTAAGAAAGTATGGGTCCCTAAAGGAGTCTTATTTTCTAGGACTAACCCCAAAGGACCCAAGAAATTTGGGGTACCAAAAAATACTATAGTGTATCCATATGTAATGTAGATATGTTTCCACCCAAAGGAAAAGAAGATCATTGGTATCTTGATAGTGGGTGCTCGAAGCACATGACCGGTGATCAAAGTGTGTTCAAAAAGGTTACTCTAAGGGATGGTAGACACATCACCGTTGGAGATGACACCAAGATGAAAATCATTGGACATGGCAAAGTGGGTAAAAATTACTCAACCATTAATCATATATTATTTATACGCTTAGCATTAGTCAACTTTGTGACAAAGGTAATAAAGTTATATTTGAGCCATCTCATCGTCTTATAATAGACATTAAGAGTAACAAAATTAAATTTGTTGGCCAAAGACATGAAAATATCTACTTAATTGTTTTAAAATCTTTACCTTCAGAAAATAAAAAATGTTTTTCTACTTTTAGGGAAAACTCATGGCTATGGCATAGAAGGCTTGGCTATGTGAACATGGATTTGATTAAAATTATTTCAAGAAAAGATTTAGTTGTTGGTCTTCTCAAAATCAAACTTGAAAAAAACGAAGTATGTGATGCTTGTCAAATGGGAAAACAAACAAGAGTTTCTTTTAAATCCAAAAATGTGATTTGAACTTCTAGACCTTTAGAGCTTTTGTAGATGGACTTGTTTGGTCCAATAAGCACTATTAGTCTAGGTGGTCATAAATATACTCTTGTTTTTGTTGATGAGTATTCAAGATGTACTTTTGTTATTTTTATTCCTTATAAGGATGAAGCTTATAAAGGTTTTGTGAACTTTTGCAAGAAGGTTCAAAATGAAAAAGGTATTTCTATTTCCAAGTATTATAAGTGATCATGGAAAAGAATTTGAGAATCAAAGCTTTACAAAATTTTGTGACGAAAATGAAATTGTTTACAACTTTTCAGCCCCTAAAACTCCTCAACAAAATGGTGTTGTTGAGAGGAAAAATCTAGTTCTAGAAGAATTTGCTAGAACTATGCTTTGTGAAAATAGTTTACCAAAATACTTTTGGGCGGAAGCCATAAACACTTCTTACTATGTTTAAATAGAGTATTAATTGCGTCTATGCTTAACAAAACTCCATATGAACTATGGAAAGGTAGAAAGCCTAATATCTCTTATTTTCAAGCTTTCGGTTGCAAATGTTTCATCCTAAATAACAAAAAAACTAATTTAGGTAAAGTTGACTCTAAGACCGATGAAGGGATACTCAACCTCTAGTAAAGCCTATAAAGCCTTTAACAAAAGAACTTTAGTGGTTGAAGAATCTGTACATGTTACCTTTGATGAGACTAACCCCATTATTAGTAGAAAAGTTTCTTTTGATGATGATGTAGATTTTATTCCAAGAATAGATGTTTCTACTCCCATTGTTGACCCCAAAGAAAGACAAACTCAAGTGGATCAAGAGGTAGATACTCCCAAACTTGATCAAGCATCTACAAGTCAACAAGGAAATTGACTTTTCAAAGATTTGAGGTATATGAATTATCACCCAATCAATCAAGTGATTAGTGATCTTTCAAAACGGGTAAGAACTTGTTCTTCTATTAGAAACATATGCAACTTTGTAGCTTTCTTATTTCAAGTAGAACCTAACAATTTTAGTGAAGCCAAAACTAACGATAATTGCATAAATGCTATGCAGGAGGAACTAAATTAATTTGAAAGAAAGAAATTGTGTACTTTAGTTCCTAGACCTAAAGACCATATAGTAATTGGAAACAAATTGGTATTTAGAAATAAAATGGACAAAAATGGAGTATTAACTAGGAACAAGGCTAAACTTATTGCTAAGGGTTACAATCAAGAAGAATGAATAGACTTTGATAAGACCTATACACATTCAGCTAGATTAGAAGCTATTCATATGTTTCTAGCTTTTGCATCTTAAAAAATTTTAAATTATTTCAAATGGATGTAAAAAAATGCATTTTTAAATGGTTTTATTGTAGAAGAGGTCTATATTAAACAACCTCTTTGTTTCGATGATCTTAACCTTTCAAACCATGTTTATAAGCTTTCTAAATCTCTTTATGAGTTAAAGTGAGCATGATATGAAAGGTTAAACAAGTTTTTACTTGAAAATGATTTTACGGGAGAAAAAATAGATACAACTCTTTTTACAAAAACTCATAACTATGATAGTCTACTAGTACAAATTTATGTAGATGTTATTATATTTGAAGCCTCTAATGAATCAATGTGCGAATAATTTGCTAAGTGTATGCAAGGTGGATTTGAGATGAACATGATGGGAGAGCTTACCTATTTCTTTGGACTTCAAATCAAATCCAAATACATCAAAGATTTGCTAAAGAGGTTTAGGATGGAGAATTCAAAACCAATTGTAACTCCTATAAGAACCTCAACAAAGCTTGATCTAGATGAAGGAGGTAAATCCATTGAAACTAAAAATTATATAAGCATGATAGGAGCTTTATTATATTTGACTGCTAGTAAGTCAAATATGATGCTTAGTGTATATATGTGTACAAGATTTAAAGCTAATATTAAGGAATCTCATCTTGTTGCTGTTAAAATAATGTTAAGGTATTTGCATGGTACTCAAAATCTAGGTTTATGGTATTCAAGAAAATCACCTTTTGAACTTATTGGGTACTCGGATGCTGATTTTGCCAGTTGTAGAATTGATTGAAAAGCTACTAGTGGAACATGTAAATTTCTAGGTGTCATGTTAACTTCTTGGTTTTCAAAGAAACAAAATTCAGTTGCACTATCAACTGCTAAAGTGGAATATGTGGCCGCCAGTACTTATTGTGCACAAGTTTTATGGATAAAACAACAACTAGATGACTATAGCATGTGTTTTCAAAATATTCCAATATTATGTGATAACACTAGTGCTATTAATATTACCAAAAATCCAATTCAGCATTCTAGAATCAAACATATTGAGATTGGGCATCATTTTATAAGAGATCATGCTCAAAAAAATGATATCAAATTTGAATTCATACCTACAGAAGATCAACTTGCTGATATTCTTACTAAACCTTTGAATGAAGAGAGTTTTTGAAAAATTAGAATGTTAATGGGCTTGAAATTTTTTGAAAGTTTATATGTTTGATTGCATTTCTTTCATTATTTGCGTACTTTCCATTGAATGAATGAATATTAATCCTTAATTTGATGTTTCCTTCACTCAAAAATGGAATAAAGAAATTAAGACTTGCAAAAGGTATGTTTGAAGTTCAAAATTTTCAAGAAAAATACTGATTTAGTCGACTGAATAGAGTCATTTTAATTGACTGAATGAAGAAAAACTTCATTAAGTCGGCTGAATCAAACTTTTCAGTCCACTGAACGCCTTTTGTATTTGAAACCCAACTCTCTACCATTTTTTAAGTCAATTGAAAGAATACCTTCAGTCGACTGAACGCATGATTTTTCAGTTTTTAAATTCCTTCTTTGTTTAAAAAATGCCTTTCAAAATTAGATCTACAGCTTTCTCTCTCAAAATTTCATCCGTTTATCTTCAAAATCGGTCTAAATTCACTCTTAAATCAATTACCTAAACCGTTACAATTCATCATTATCCCATAATTTTTCAAAATCTGTTAATAATCTCTTCAAAATTTGAAACCTTTAAATGGTCGTAACTCTCTCTCACTCCATATTTCATATTTTACTTCTCATGAACATGAGCAAAATCCTTCAATTTTCTCACTTAATCCTTAACTTAAAGCTCAAATCCCTCCTTAAACCCTTTAATTTTCACGATTTACCCAAATCCGATCGACCCAAGAGTTTCAAGGCCCTCTACTCTGGAGGAGCGAAACGGCTAGCTTCTCTAAGGGAGAAAATCAAAGGGAAATAAAAAGAAGGCAGCAATCCCCTTTTGGACGCTCACGATGCCTCGAGTTTTCAAGATGACCAAGAAAAAGAGAGGTATGACACTACCATTCTAGATAAAACTATCATGCTCGATAGATTGGTAGATTTTTCCTCTCTTAGGTTTGATAATTTTAACTTGAAATCTCTATTTGATAAATTATGATGGTCTAGCCTAGT
The DNA here is from genome assembly GCA_023935145.1 of Bretschneidera sinensis. NCBI lineage: Eukaryota > Viridiplantae > Streptophyta > Magnoliopsida > Brassicales > Akaniaceae > Bretschneidera > Bretschneidera sinensis. The sequence goes on from CM043702.1 coordinate 108,629,271, forward strand.
CACTTTACATGAAAAATTCTACCCTAAGCTTATCCATCAATTTTACTCTAATCTCAAAAAATCCTCACCCTACTCCACTAGATTCTCAATTATGGTCATAGGGAAAGATATCACTGTGTCTCTTTCTATACTTCATACCATTTTAAACTTACCTATAGGTGGGATTAAGTGGATAGGAGATGGTTGGCTTGTTGATTTTGATCATCATGAGGCCTATAGAGTAGTTAAGGGAGATAGGTATTCAAACTTACACTACTTTCCATGACCTTCCCTTAGATTCTAGGATCCTAAACCTAGTCGTTAACTAAACCCTTAATCCGCGATTAGGTAGTCAAAACTGTCCCTCAAAGCTAGACATAGTCCTAATTTTTTGTCTCAAAACCAAGACTCCTTATAACCTCTATCCTTTGATCATTAGTAACATGATATTTGGGCATGATAGTAATATAAGATCTCTTCTTTATGGCATGTTGATTACCTTGATTTTGAAGCACTTTTAGGTTTCTATCCCTGAGAATGAATTTCAAGAACTTAATACAATCGATGTGATCAATGCTTCATCTCTCAAGAAGATGGGCTGATTAATTAGAGACAACTTGGTAGTTTCTAAGCCCTAGAAAAATATAAGGATTGGGAATGTCACTTCAGGTGAAGATGCAGCAGAGGAACCCACTCAATAGAGGACAACAAATCTAGATAGTTTAGAAGGCTCTCAAGATGTGATCCTTAAGGCTTTGGCTGGCCTTCAGGTCATTATGGGCAGCATGCTATAAGTTACTGAAGCTTGGCTTGACAATTAGATTGACTATGGTGTACGATGACTTCTCCAACCTCCATGCTAAAGCTCAGGGATCTTTTGCTGAAGATAGAGATCAGAATGCCCAGATGCAAGCCTAGATGGATCAGATTCAGGATCAGCTTCGTCATTTCAGTCCTTCTCCTCCTCCTTCTTCTTCTCCTCATTATGATTGGGAGCATTAATTTTATTCATCTATCTTTTTATGAATCTCTAGAACTATTTTCAAGTTATATTTCCTTTATTTTTATGCATTTTTAGTTTTTTTATGCATTTATGGGATTTTTGGCTCATGGAAGCCTTAATTGTTATGTATGGATGTTTCTTTTTCTAGGCTCAAGGGAGCCTTAGATTTTATGTATGGATGTTTGCTCTTAGTTCATAAGAATCGTACTTGTTGTTATTTGCTTACTTTCTGTTTAATTTCAACTTTTATGTTCTAATTTTTATTCTTCTCGAGAGATCTTAAACTCTCTATTTTGAGCTAAATTTTTGCTTATAAGTTTCTTTATTCCATATATCTCTAGTTATGGTGGCAATTTTTTTTTTGTTATCCTTGTTTAGAACTCCATTTTTTTATGTTTCCAAAAAGAGGGAGAAAAAGGAGAAAAATTTAATGTAGTTCTATGTGAAGTATGCATAGATTAAGGGGGAGCTTTGATCCTTACCCTTTGATATATATATATATATATATATATATATATATATATATATATATATATATATATATATATATATATATATACTTTATATATTGATTGGTTGAATTATCTCTAAACTTTACAGGAGGATTTTATCCTAAAAATAGATGAAACTCTATTCATTTTTCTATAAAATCCTAACACCTAGAAATTTAAACTGTTTTTCTCATTATAGTTTTGTCAGCATAAAAAATGGAGAGATTGTTGACCATTATTTGATTTTAAGAATGAAATAACACTATTTAAATTGTGCTAACAATTTTCTGTCCAAGTGTTTAAAGCTACAAATGCTTCTGTTCAAAGATAAGACACAAATGAACATACGTTAGAGTTACCGGAAGGAAGTCCAAAGACTTAGATTAAATACTAGGATAGTAATTTAAATGATGTAACTCTCTTACTTAAGTACTTAGATTTTTTGTATGGCTCAATTTTCCTAAACAAAAATGTTTTGACAAAAAACTATTTTGACTGGAAAACAAACTGAAAACAAAAAATTGTGTTTCAGGTCATCGAGTCTATTGGATGAATCCTTTCACTCGACTGAATGAATCCAATAGACTGTATGATTCTTTGAAAGAATCATTCAGTCGACTAGATGAGATCCAATCGATTGAATAATTTCTTTAATAAATGTTTCAGTCGACTAAATGATTCCTTTAGTAAATCTTTCAGTTGACTGAATGAAGGTCAGAAACATTCTACTTTCTGATCCAGTCGACTGAACAATCCTTTCAGTTGACTGAATGAATTACTTTGAACAAATTTGAATTTTAAATGAGTGTCCGGTCGACTGAACATTTGAAAATAACATAATATTTCAAAACTGAAGCGTCGTTCAATGCATTAAATGCTCTGAACAGCTCCCAAACAGATTTTTCTTGTGTTTAACGGCTAGGAGGTTTTAAATCTATATAAGCCCCTCATAAATTAAAAAAACCTAATAACTCTTGAGTAATTAATCTTCATATTCTCATTTATTTCATTCAAGCATTCTCAAAACCTTTGTGAACCATTATTAAAAGCTTTGAACTTCTAAGAGAGATTTTTCCTTCTTTATAAGATCATTAAATACAAAGTCTCTCTTATCTTGATTATTAAATTTTCAATCGTCGTAAAGAGAAAAGGTTGGTGTAACTCTGAGAGTGTTTATGTGTTAAACATTTCTTGTAAATACTTCATTAATCGGAAGAGATTGTGTACGGTTTAGGTAACAAGCATGAAATTGCTCGAGTTATTAGTGGATTACTTCAAAGAGTTTCCTTAAAGAGAGTGGATGTAGAGTCAGAGAAATCTGATATTGCCAAACCACTATAAATAGAGTTTGCATATTCTCCCTCTTATCTCTTTACTTTCAGCTCTATTATACTTGCTGCTTTTGATTTTGCTAGAAAAGTATTTAAAACTACATATAGCTTAGATGCCATGGTAGTTGCTTATATTGAAATTTAAGATAAAAGAGGCAACCATATAACTCTAGTTACTCCATATAATTCGTTGAAATTTCTTTAGTTAAAATGCTTTAGCTCATTTTGAAGAAGGAAAATTCTATGATGTCGAAAAGTTTTTTTCTGGGGAGGATGTTGCAAAGATATGAAATTTCATAACTAGATAATCAAATTTCATAATCCATATATCAAATGTCATAATTGCACCTTCATTTTTCAAAACAAAATAATTTTGATAAGATAATCATGGAATAAATTACATGGGGTCCATAATATCATAAAATAATTTTCAATTGATTATATCTCTTTAGAATTCGAATTTCATGAAAAAACTTTCTCTACCAAAAGTCAAAATCACTCTCTAAATTTAAATATATTTCTTTCTCTAAGCTCATCAATATATCTATCTCTAAACCGAAATCTATACAATAAAATTCATAATCGATTATAAGCCCATTTGTTAGTCGACACGTAATTTGAAACGAAAAGTTTCACAGCTTGCCAATCGACTTTCAGGTGATTTCAAATAATAAAAGTTAAATTTAAATTTAAATTTTTTAATAACTTAGTACATTTGACATCATTTTTCTATTATGAAAAATAACATCCAAGTTACTAAGTATCGTATCAACATTGTTAAATTTGATATTATTTTTAAAGTTTCAAAAAATAATATATAAGCTACGAAATATAAAGGTTAAATTACAAAAAAAATATTCAGGTTACGAAAACTATGGTACGGGTTATGAAATATGAAGGATTGGTTACGAAATTTGGTTCAAGAAAAATGATATAAAAATTACGAAATACGAAGGTTAAGTTACAAAAAAATATTTAGGTTATGAAAATTAAGGAACATGGTGCGAAATAAGAAGGTTTGGTTATGAAATTTGATATAGTACTTTTTTTTCTTTACGAAAAACGATACCTGAGTTACAAAATATGAAGCTTAAGTTACAAAAAATATTTAGGTTATGAAAATTAAGGCACATGTTACGAAATATGAAGACCTAGTTACAAAATTTGATAGTATTTTTTAAGTTACAAAAAATGATACCTAAGTTACCGAATATGAATATTAAGTTACAAAAATATTCCGGTTACAAAAATTAAGATATAGGTTACGAAATATGAAGACTAGTTACGAAATCTGATATATTTTTTGTTATGAAAAATGGTACTTAAGTTACGAAAAAATGTAACCAAGCCCACATTTTTGTAAATCGTGTCTTAATTTTTGTAACCTAAATTTTTTCGTAACTTATGTATCATTTTTTGTAACAGAAAAAGTATTATTTCAAATTTCGTAACAAAAGTTATCATATTTTGTAAAGTGTGACTTAATTTTCATAACCTAAATATTTTATGCAACTTAACATTTATATTTCATAATTTATATATCATTTTCTATAAATAAAAATTATTATTAAATTTTGTAACTAAGTCTTCTCATATTTCGCAACATGTGATTAATTTTCGTAACCTGAATATTTTTTGTAACCTAAAAATTACAATCCAAATTCGCAACTAGGCCTTCATGTTTCATAACTGTAGCTCGAGGTTTCAACCCCAGAGGGGGGTGAATTGGGTTTTTAAAAAATGTTTGCGGAATTAATACAAGTTTATAAAAACGAATAAGCAGTAAACAATTAATACAAGTAATGTGCTGTAAATAAAGAGTTTAAGGAAAGAGGATGCAAACACAGTTTATAGTGGTTCGGCAATATCGGATTCGTTCCGACCCTACGTCCACTCTCTTCAAGGAACTCCTTGAAGTAATCCACTAAGAAATCTTAGTCGCACAACTTAGCCAGGTGTTGCAAAAACCGTACATAAGCAAATTACAGGTGTTGCTTAAACCGAACAATCCCCTTCCTTTCGGAAGTTTCCTCTTCCTCTCGGAAGTAATCCCTTTACAAAAGATGGCATAAAGTAAAAGGTAGAGAGACAGCAAATGAAAGCTTATTATAACAGAAATGTCTTTCTTTCAAAGTAAAGCTTGAAGAAATGGCTCAACAAGATAATTTCAAAGCTTTTGTGTTTCAAGAGTATAAAAACTTGATTATGTGAGATCAACTCTTTTTTAATATATGCAGCTTGTTGTTGAATGCTTAACTGAATGGGTTTATATAGCAATCAATTAATATGGCCGTTAGGACTTTAATTTGAAAAAGATTTACTTTAAAACGTTCAGATTTGGATTCCAACGGCCATATTTTTAAACTACCAGTCGACTGGGTCGAGATACTAGTCGACTGGGTTCACTTGAAAAAATCACGTTTTCAGACCTTCTGGGTATCCAGTCGACTGATATATTTCATCCAGTCGACTGGGGACTTTCTGTCCATTTTACCAATCGACTGGGTTGTTTCATCCAGTCGACTGGGGACTTACTGTCCATGTACCAATCGACTGGGTTGATTCATCTAGTCGACTGGGGACCTTCTGTCCCATATACAAGTCGACTGGGTTATCTTCTAACCCAGTTTTTCTTCTGTTTTTCATTAAAAACATTTAAAATCAATGGTTTTAGAAAACCTTTTGTGTTCGAGCCATTGAACAAGCTAATACAATGTATAAGTGAGACTTACATTGGTTCTAAACCTTAAGACCTATACTAGATCTTCAGTCTTCACTTGATACTTGATTTGGTTCGAGTTTTTGCACTTTGTTCCTTGGTTGAATGTGTTTGATCCTTAATATAACTTAGTTTAAACTTGTTAGTAAAATAACAGTTGTGTTTTGCCATCATTAAAATACGGGCGAGGGTCAACAATCTCCCCTTTTTTGATGATGACAAGACTAATATTGTGAAAACAGTTTTAAACGCTAAGTGTTAGGATTTTACAAAAATTTGGATAGAGACTCCTCTATTTTTCGAGTAAAACCACCCTGTAAACAAGCAAACACAGTTTATATTTCTTTCAACCAATCCAGAATCAAACTCAACCAATCAATAAACAACATTTTTATAAGGCTATGGAGCAATGCTCCCCCTAAATCTATGCATTGGTTATGTTCACTTAGATTTTCTTGTTTTTCTCATTTTTCTCCCCCGTTTTAATAACAGCAACCAAATGGGGCATAAAACAAAAAATAAGCTAATTAGCCATTATAGACAACTAGAGTATAAGAAAAAAAACTTGTACACGAAAATTTGGCTTCATTCGGATTTCAAAAGCCTTCCCGGGAAGAACCGGAAGTTTTCATACACGTATAAATATTTTAGAGCAGTTTAGTGACTAAACAGAGTTTTAAAACAGTGCTAACATATCACAAATAGCGTAAATAGATGCAAGAAATATGGCTAATAGAAATACATCATCATATATAAAAAGTCAATACATAAACGGGCTTCATAGAGCCATAACTAAGACAAAATAATACATGATATGTCCATGCTATGTGATAAGAGCTGGAAAACACTAAGTACATAATAAAGACATAGACTCGAGGTGCGGGAGAGTCTGATCCATCACGAAGAAGTTCCCTAATCTCAGCTAGGGAACCCTCGATGTGCTCTTGATGTAACTCGAAGTCGTCTCGTAGGTGGTCAATGGAGGAGCTCAGTCTCTGGTAATCAGACTGCATGGACTGAAAACCGGACTTTATCATCATCTGGAAGCTCATGATAGCTCGTAGGATGTCTCTGTAACCAGTCTGACCAGTACTCTAGTCATCAATGGGAGGTGCTCGGGTATCCATCTCCATCTCAGCAGTTTTATCAGCAGCAGCATCCTCATCACTGTCGCTCGCATCCTCTCGGATCCTCAGGCGCTTTCCTGCCTTCGGATAGAGGAACCCTTCAAGAACAGTACATCCCATCTTCTTCAGTGATGAGATGTTGATGATGTCCGTCAATCCGATATCCTGAGCCTCGGAGGCAAGCAAAGGTACCCGGAAGTGCTGGAGGATGAGTGTAATGAGCATCCCATAAGGAAGAAACCCGGAGTCATTTGCTTCACCGTTTATCATGTTGGCGAGCAGCAGATGATATATATTGAAGTGGTGCCCAAATTTGAGGCACCAAATCAATACCATATCTATTTTAGATAGATACCCTCGACTCTCGAGTCTCGGGTGGATGGTCCAACTGACAATCAGCTGAAACATCTTTGAGTCGAGGGGTATGTCACTATATGTGTGAAATGTAGTGGGTCTGTACACATAGTTAGGGTCTCCCCTGACTATCTGACAGGCCTCCTCGACCTCAAAGTTGTCTGGTCATCCATCCAGACTCCATTGAATCCCCCTTACTGGGATTCTCAGAAGGCTCATCAAGAGGTCAGTGTTGACTTCAAACTCCACACCGCTGACTCTGGTTCTGAATCTCATAGCCAGAGGACTGGGTTTCACCATGTTCACGTAGAACTGGTGAATCAGTCGCGGGTAATATTTCTCATGAATTCTGACCAGTGGGGTCAGATTTATTGCCTCAAAGGCTGGTAGAATATCGAAATTTCCATGGTGAATAGAGTCGAAATCAACGACTCTACCCGTCATGATTTTCTTGTGACGGATTATTGAGTTATACCTTGCATGTGCCGCCGGACTGTAAAACAGAGTCTCCTCCAACTCTGTTCTAGGCTCCTTGCTAGATGAGTCCGCTGCTCCCTTTCCTTTCGACTCCAATGCCGAAGATTTTGAAGACCTTGGCCTTTTAGGTGCATTAGGTCCACTTGTTGTGAGTTTTATACGGATCTTATCGCTCATTTTGAAGAAAAAAGAATTTTTAAGGAAAAAGGATTTTTGGTGAAAATAAGAAATTTTAACCGTAGAAAGTCAAAAATCTCTTTATGGATGAGTAGATTGGTGTGTTTAGATGAAGTTTGGATGGTTTTTGGATCAAAATGGTGAATTTTTCTAGAGAGAGAAAATTTGGGAGTTCAAAAATGGCGTAAAATTTCAGGAAAAATGAACAGTCCTTTTTATAATATCGCGATACCAGTCGACTGGGTCCTTTTGAAAAGATGAACAGTTTGCATACCAGTCGACTGGGTAAACATACCAGTCGACTTGATAAACTGGCAGTCAGTTACCAGTCGAGTGGGCTACCTTTACCAGTCGACTGGAGGACAAGGGTTTTTCAAAAAATTGGCTCCAAGCAGGGATTCGACCTAATAGACGACTGGAGAAGACTTACCAGTTGTCTGGAATATTTGGCAGAGAGATACCAGTTGACTAGGTCAGAATTACCAGTCGACTGGAAGATCTGTTAGTGACTTACCAGTCGACTGGAGAACATTTACCAGTCGATTGGACCCTCAGTAAAATTTTCAGTCTTGAATTTTTAGCACGAATTTGTTTATCTATGACATTTTTGAGTGAGGGAAATAATTAAACAAGGATTAATATTCTTTCACTCAATGTCAAACATGCAAATGATGAAATGAGATACAATCAAACATTCAGTTTATCAAAATCAAGCAATCCCATCAACATTCTAATCTTACAAAAACTAGCTTCACTTAGCGGTTTTGTAAGAATATCAGCTATTTGATCTTCTGAAGGTATGAATTCTAATCTTATATCACATTTTTTAGCATGGTCTCTTAGGAAATAATGTCTAATCTCTATATGCTTGGTTCTAGAGTGCTGAATAGGATTTTTGGTTAGGTTGATGGCACTAGTATTATCACAAAGTATAGGAATATTTTTGAGGTTCATGCCATAGTCTTCTAGTTGTTGTTTCATCCATAACACTTAGGCACAACAACTTCCAGCTACTACATATTCCGCCTCAGCGGTTGATAGTGCAACGAAATTCTGTTTCTTGGAAAACCAAGAAGTTAACATAGCACTTAAGAATTGGCATGTTCAACTTGTGCTCTTTCTATCTAACCTACATCCAGCAAAATCAGCATCTGAATATCCTACTAGCTCAAAAGATGAATCTCTAGAGTACCATAATCCTATGGTTTGGGTTCCTTGTAGATATCTAAGGATTCTTTTTACTGCAACTACATGTGATTCCTTAGGATTAGACTGAAATCTAGCACACATGCATACACTGAACATTATGTCGGTCTACTTGCAGTTAAATAAAGTAAAGCACCTATCATACTTCTATAATATTTAGAATCTACAGTTTTACCTCCTTCATCAAGATCAAGTTTAGTAGTTGTGCTCATAGGCGTTCCAAGTGGCTTTGAGCTTTCTATCCCGAACCTCTTTAGTAGGTCCTTAATGTACTTTTGTTGATTGATGAAGATACTTCCTTTTAGTTGCTTGATTTGTAGTCCAAGGAAGTAGGTAAGTTCTCCCATCATGCTTATTTCAAATTCACCTTGCATGCACTTTGCAAACTCTTGACACATAGATTCATTAGTAGCACCAAATATAATATCATCAACATATATTTGAACTATCAAAGTGTTATTTTTTTGAGTTTTTGTGAAGAGAGTTATGTCTATTCTACCTCTTACAAAATCATTGTCAATCAAAAATTTACTTAGTCTTTCATACCATGCTCTTGGAGCTTGCTTCAACCCATATAGAGCTTTAGAAAGCTTGTAGACATGATTTGGAAGATTAGGATTTTGAAATCCAAGAGGTTGCTCAACATAAACCTCTTCTTCTATAAAGCCATTTAAAAAGGCACTTTTCACATCCATTTGAAATAGCTTAAATTTATTAAAGCATGCAAATGCTAATAACATTCGAATAGCTTCTAATCTAGCTACGGGAGCATAGGTTTCATAAAAATCTATTCCTTCTTCTTGGTTATATCCCTTAGCAACTAATCTAGCCTTATTTCTAGTTACTATACCATTTTCATCCATTTTATTTCTATATACCCATTTAGTTCCAATTATTGAATGATCATTTGGTCTTGGAACTAGTTTCCAAACATTGTTTCTCTCAAATTGATTTATCTCTTCCTGCATTGCAATTATCCAATCATTATCTTTTTTAGCTTCTATAAATGTCTTAGGTTCTACTTGAGACAAATAAACAACAAAATTGCAAATATTTCTAATGGAAGAGCGAGTTCTTACCCCTTGTGAAGGATCACCAATCACTTGATCAATTGGATGATAATTTACATACCTCCAATCCTTGGGTAGACTTTCCTCTTGTTGACTTGAGGATGGTTGGTCCACATTGGAAGTTTTCATCTCTTCATTTGCTTGAGGTGAACTCACTTTTGGGTCAATAATGGGAGTAGGAGTTTCCATTCTTGGAATAAAATCTGCATCATCTTTAAAGGAAACTTCTCTACTACTCATTGGGTTAGATTCATCGATAGTTACATGCACAGATTCTTCTACCACTAGAGTTCTCTTATTGAAAACTCTATAAGCTTTACTAGTAGTTGATTATCCTAAAAGTATTCGTTCATCGGTCTTAGAATCAAATTTACCCAAGTTAGTTTTATTGTTATTTAAGATGAAGCACTTACTACCAAAAGCACGAAAATAGGAAATATTGGGCTTTCTCCCTTTCCATAGTTCATATGGAGTTTTATCAAGCAGAGGCCTTATCAAAATTCTATTTAATATATAGCAAGAAGTATTCACGGCTTCAGCCAAAAAGTATTTTGGTAAACTATTTTCACAAAGCATAGTTCTTGAAAATTCTTCTAGAACTCTATTTTTCCTCTCAACAACTCCATTTTGTTGAGGAGTTCTAGGTGCTGAAAAGTTGTGATTAATTCCATTTTCATCACAAAATTTTGAAAAACTTTGATTTTCAAATTCTTTGCCATGATCACTTCTTATGCTTGAAATATAAATTCTTTTTTCATTTTGTACCTTTTTGCAAAACTTTTCAAATCCTTTGAAAGCTTCATCCTTGTAAGCAATAAAAATAACAAAAGTATATCTTGAATAGTCATCAACAATAACAAGAGTATATTGATGACCACCTAGACTAGTGGTACTAATTGGACCAAATAAGTCCATATGCAAAAGTTCCAAAGGTCTAGTAATTGAGACTACATTTTTTGCTTTAAAAGAAATCCTAGTTTGTTTTCCCATTTGACAAGCATTGCAAACTTTATCTTTTTCAAAATTGATTTTAGGAAGTCCAATAACTAAATCTTTTCTTGAAATAATTTTTAGCAAGTTCATGTTTACATGACCAAGCCTTCTATGCCATAGCCATGGATTTTCACTAAAAGCAGGAAAACATTTTTCATTATCAGAATGCAAGGATTTCAAATCAACTATGTAGACATTTTCATGTCTATGGCCAATGAATTTGATCTTGTTGCTTTTGATGTCTATAACTAGACAATGAGAGGTCTCAAATGTGACTTTGTATCCTTTGTCACATAACTGACTAATGCTAAGTAAATTTGGCTTAAGGCCTTGTACTAGCAATACATTATCTAAGGTTGAGAAATCATTACTGACTTTTCCATGCCCGATGATCTTTATTTTAGTATTGTCTCCAATGGTCACAAGTCCACAATCTCTTAGAGTTAGCTCCTTGAATACGCTTTTATCACCGGTCATGTGCTTCGAGCATCCGCTATCAAGGTACCAATAGTTACCTTTCTCCTTGGTGTGGAGGCAAATCTACATCACACAAGGATATACGACAGCACTTTTAGGTACCCAAAATTTCTTGGGTCCTTTGGGGTTAGTCCTTGAAAATACGGTTTCTTTTGGGACCCATACTTTCTTAACATGTGGTGCTCTATGAATAAGTTGATGATGCACAATCCTAGCATGATAGTCGTAGAAATTTCTAGGATATCTTACATGTGCATTCCTATAATCCTTAGGATAATAGTTCCTAGGATACATGTTTCTATGGTAAGGAGTATGAAAATGCATGTCATTTCCAGAAAATGAATGATGAAGCATTCTAGGATACATGCTAGCATTATTTTGTGTATGCATATTGTTTCTAGGATAACCATGATGGTAATTCCTAGGATGAGCATGAGCATAATGCATTCTTTGATTATACATATTGTTCCTAGAATGAGCATGATAATTATTTCTTGGATGTGTATAAGCATTTCTAGAATGAGCATACATATAAGCATGAGTATTTCTAGGATGCTTCAATTTAGTATGAACATTTAAATTTCTAGACTTCCTAGCATTCATCGAGGGAGTGCTCTTAACCATGCTATGAGCTTTTGAAGTAGAGGCTCCATCTACATAAGAGGCTTTCATGAATAAGCTCTCTTTTGATTTTTGCTTTCCCAATGGAGAACATCCTAAACCAGATTTTCCTCCACTTGATCTTTGGGAAGCAAGCACTTCATCAAGCTTTTCTTTTCCAAGCATAAGTCTTGATATAGTGCTATTCAATTCAGAAATTTGATTTTTTAAACTCTCATTTTCATTTTTGAGAAAATCTTGAGAAGAATCATATAACAAAGATGATAGTTTTTCTTTTTCTTCTCTTAGATTTATCATCTCTTTAGAGAGAGATGATACCTCTTTCTTAAGAACATAATTTCTAGAATCAAATTTCTTCAATTCTTCATGCATTTCATTTATTACTTTTAGCAGTTCTTCACTACTAGTAACAATATTATTTTTTGAAGAGGGAGAAGATGTTATCTCACTTTCATCGTCAATTGCCATCAAACAAAGGTTGGCAATTTCCTCGTATCCGATTTCTTTGTCTAATGACTCATCTTCTTCATCATCGCTCTAGGTAGTTACTACCATAGCTTTCTTCTTAAAGCCCTTGTATGGTTTGTTTGAAACCGGACAATCAGCTTTTATGTGTCCTGGCTTCTTGCAGCCATAGCACATAAGTGGTTCCCTTTTCGAGGTGAGATCCTTTGTGTAAGGTTTCTTGCTTTTCTTCAAGAACCTATGGAATCGTCTGGCGATTAAGGCCATTTCACCATCCTCTTCACTGCTCTCTGCTTCTTGTTCTAATTCTTTTTCTTTGTTGCTCGTAGAAGCTTTGAGAGCTATTTGCTTTTTCTTCTTCTCATCATCATTGACGATGGGAGTCATTTCTTGCATCTTGTATGTCAATAATGACCCAAGCAGTGTCTTAACACCTAGCTTATCAAGATTTTTGGCCTCCTGTATGGCTGTCCTCTTTGGTTTCCATTCTGGTGGCAGAGATCTCAAGATTTTTCTGGCTAGTTCAACCTCCTCAATATTCTTACCAAGCAGTTTTAAACCATTTATAATAGTGGTGAACCGTGAGTGCATTTCAGAAATGGTTTCGTTAGGAGACATCTTAAATGATTCATACTCAGAAATTAGCATGTAAATTTTAGAATTTTTTACTTCACTAGTTCCTTCATATGTGACTTGTAATTTGTCCCATATCTCTTTAGCAGAAACGCATGCAAATATTTTATTATATTCAGAAATATCTAATGCACAATGTAGCATGCTTGTTGCTCTGCTATTGAGAGACATCGTTTTACAATCCTCGTCAGTGAACTCAGTTTTGAGTTTAGGCATTGTATAAGAGTCTCTCCAATAACTATTTCTTTTGAAGGAATTCTAGGTCCTTCTTCTATGATTCTCCATAGATTGTAATCTTGTCATTCGACAAAGATTTTTATTCTATTTTTCCAATAGTTATAATTTGAGCCATTGAACAAAGGTGGTCTAGTATAAGAGTGTCCCTCAGAGTAGCTATTTGCTGCCATTGGATCAACTCAAGGATTTTAAGCCTAAATAAGAGAACGAAGCTCTGATACCAATTGTAGCTCGAGGTTTCAACCCAAGAGGGGGGTGAATTGGGTTTTTAAAAACTTTTTGCGGAATTAATACAAGTTTATAAAAACGAATAAGCAGCAAACAATTAATACAAGTAATGTGCTGTAAATAAAGAGTTTAAGGAAAGAGGATGCAAACACAGTTTATAGGGGTTCGGCAATATCGGATTCGTTCCGACCCTACGTCCACTCTCTTCAAGGAACTCCTTGAAGTAATCCACTAAGAAATCTTAGTCGCACAACTTAGCCGGGTGTTGCACAAACTGTACACAAGCAAATTACAGGTGTTGCTTAAACCGAACAATCCCCTTCCTTTCGGAAGTTTCCCCTTCCTCTCGGAAGTAATCCCTTTACAAAAGATGGTGTAAAGTAAAAGGTAGAGAGACAGCAAATGAAAGCTTATTACAACAGAAATGTCTCTCTTTCAAAGTAAAGCTTGAAGAAATGGCTCAACAAGATAATTTCAAAGCTTTTTGTGTTTCAAGAGTATAAAAACTTGATTTTGTGAGATCAACTCTTTTTGAATATATGCAGCTTGTTGTTGAATGCTTAACTGAATGGGTTTATATAGCAATCAATTAATATGGCCGTTAGGACTTTAATTTGAAAAAGATTTACTTTAAAATTTTCAGATTTGGAATCCAACGGCCATATTTTTGAACTACCAGTCGACTGGGTCCAGATACTAGTTGACTGGGTTCACTTGAAAAAATCACGTTTTCAGACCTTCTGGGTATCCAGTCGACTGGTATATTTCATCCAGTCGACTGGAGAATTTCTGTCCATTTTACCAGTCGACTGAGTTGTTTCATCCAGTCGACTGGGGACTTACTGTCCATGTACCAATCGACTGGGTTGATTCATCCAGTCGACTGGGGACCTTCTGTCCCATATGCCAGTCGACTGGTATATGTACACAGTCGACTGGGTTGTCTTCCAACCCAGTTTTTCTTCTGTTTTTCATTAAAAACATTTAAAATCAATGGTTTTAGAAAACCTTTTGTGTTCGAGCCATTGAACAAGCTAATACAATGTATAAGTGAGACTTACATTGGTTCTAAACCTTAAGACCTATACTAGATCTTCAGTCTTCACTTGATACTTGATTTGGTTCGAGTTCTTGAACTTTGTTCCTTGGTTGAATGTGTTTGATCCTTAAAACAACTTAGTTTAAACTTGTTAGTAAAATAACAGTTGTGTTTTGCCATCATTAAAATACGGGCGAGGGTCAACAATAACCCGTGCTTTAATTTTGGTAACCTAAATAATTTTCATAACTTAATCTTCATAATTCGTGACTTAGGTATCATTTTTCGTAACCAAAAAACTATATCAAATTTTGTAACCAAGCCTTCATATTTTGTAACGTTTGCCTAAATTTTTGTAACCTAAAAATACTATATCAAATTTTGTAACTAGGCCTTCATATTTCATAGCTCGTACCTTAATTTTTGTAACTCAACCTTTATATTTTGTAACTTGGGTAGTATTTTTCGTAGCAAAAAAATGTACAATATCAAATTTTGTAATCATGCTTTCATATTTCATAACTTGTGCCTTAATTTTCGTAACCTGAATATTTTTCGTAACGTAACCTGAATATTTCATAACTTAAATATTATTTTTTTGTGACAAAAAAAATACTATCAATTTTCGTAATCAATTCTTCATATTTTTTAACCCATGCCTTAATTTTCATAACCTGAATATTTTTTATAACTTAAAATTTACATTTCTTAACTTACATATTAGTTTTTTTGTAACCTAAAAAATAACATCACATTTCGTAATGTTAATCTCATACTTAGTAAATTACACAATATTTTTTCGTAAAAAAAATAATATAAAATTTTCTAAGTTAATAAAAAAAATTTAGTTTAAATTTAAATCTTATTATTTGAAATCACTTGAACGCCAATTGACAAAAAATGAATACATTTTGTGTCCATTTACGTGCCGATTGACAAATGGAGTTACAACCGATTGTTTAGATTTCAACTTACCAAGAGACATATTAATGAGTTTAGATGGAGAAAGAGACTTTAAGTTTGAACAGAGAAAGTGATTTTTATGTTTTGGGAAATAATTTTTCATGAAATTTGAATTCTAGAAAAATTAAATACCTTAGAAATTATTTTCTGATTTATGGACTCCACATAATTTATACCATGATTATTTTATCAAAATTATTTAGTTACAAAATTTTATATCTCAACATTTCCACTAAAAGAAAATCCCTTTAGGGCTTGCGTGCAGCGCATGTGAGCACAAGTTTGAACAACAAAAAATGAATTTCAATTCTCGGACCTCTTTTACATCAAAGATGTTTTCATCCACACTCATGAACCTATCTAAATCCAATGAAAAGAAGATCCAGATTAAGCACGAAAATCGATCTTTTAATCAACTTTCATGCTTTGTCAAAAAAAGTCAAGACTAGCACTCATAGAGCTAAGTTTTCCCAACAAAGCTCAGAACCTAATATCCAAAAACACCATAAACAATCAAACAACTTCAATTAGAACTTGAATTCAATATCAAAGCAGGTCGAGAATAAAGAGCCAGACTCCAAATTCCAATTGGACAAAGAAGTAGAGCAAGATGGAGAATACAACCATCATACAAGAAATGTAGAGAACCCAAAGGGGCTGGGTTTGAGGCAAACCAGACCAGAATGTTTTTCAAACTATGCTATGCTATAGTACAGAATATTTTTTCGTCCCAAATACAATTATTCATACATGCCTGAAATATTCTGCAACTAATATGCCCTCAAGATTTATTCTTGTCCTATCACAACATAAAAGTACCCAAAAACAGAAAATGTTCCTTCCAACTGACGGAGCCACAAATCTACCCTTACTAAGCCTTGTCAGTCTTCTGATCCTTGACTGCTTCAGTGTTGCTCTGCTTTGGGATTGGTTGAATCCACTAGAGAACACATTCAGTCTTTTCTCACTTATTATTTGCTTTACTTAAGTCCTCGGTTCCTCTTCCAAACCCTCGGCTTCTCCCCCGAATATTTGCTGACTTAAGCATCGGAACGCCCTCGGAGGCCTCCCTCTCCCCCTCCTTTCGAGGGCCTTTAGTTCACCTTTGTTACTTGTGCAGGGCCCAGCCCGTATCAGCCCCCTGACCGCGTCCTCACCCAATCCGCGTCAGCATCCAGGCCACGTCAGCACCAACCGTTCTGTGGCATCAACACTAGTCAACGTCTCTCCTTTCAGAGCGGCTACGTAACGGTCATTTTTATCCTCCTTCCGCTGCAGCTCCCCAAGATATTCTGCCAGTCTGTCTCGATTAACTTTCCCCATCATCTAATTCACAAATTCAAATAATACGAGTGTAAAGATCTTGTTCATTTTTTTTTTGGTACATTAAAGATCTTTTTCAATTAGGAGAAAGAAAACACTTAAGAAAAATGGGAAGCCAGCCAACTAGAGAGAATGCACCTCAAGTAGATCAAGGAAAGAAATCAAAACATGGAGCTAAATCATGAAGAAGAAATTGTAAATAAAACATTAAACAAGACAGTATATTAGAGTATTCAGTACAACTAATAATAGTCTCCACACTTGAGTCACATGGTCAATACCATGAAAGCCAAGACCAGTGCCGGAATTTCATAAAAATGTATATGGACGGGTAAAAATACTGTAATTAGTTGATACCAGTGGTGTGAGAGCTAACCAGCGCAAAGTACTTGGATAAATAAATTTTGACTAATTAGAAAATGTGGTATTACTTCATCTGCATCTAATTTGATGAGCCAAACAGCAAAATCCCACTTCAAAACAGTTTCAATATGGTTTTGAAGTTCAATTTCTACCACAAAGGAGAAGAAATTCCGTACGTATGAAGTTTCAGAATCGTCTGTGGTATCCAAGAAATATACAGCTACTGAAAGAACACAAGTGATAAAGACAGAACAAAATATTCAATCAGGCCAGCATCTCCCTTATGAATAAGGAGAGTTGTGGTATGGGTTGGGAGGGAATTAGGATATGTTAAAATCATCGCTGTACTAAAAAACAAAAACAAAAACAAGAACAAAACCAAACAAAACCATTAAGCGGGCTTAACTCTGTAGACAATTTTTACACCTATGTCTCGGTTAGAATCAGTTGATTTCTTTTAATTGTAACAACTCAGGGCTGCATCTCCACTTCACCTCAATTTGAGGATCATCCACATCATTACAGGGCATACCAGCAGTTCTCTTTAACACCATTCAAACACTCTGGATTGTTGGCATCCACATTTTGAAAGTTTTAGTGACACAACCCACATGAATACTGACATGTAAGGATGTAGACTTTAGAATTTGGCTGACAGAAAGCTGATATTGCAATGCACTCAATGCACAAGAACAAAATCCTATGTATCTGACTTGTGAATCAAGGTATACCACATCAATGAAATACATTATATTCCTGGTTGGAGTTAAAGGCAAAAATATATGCGATTGTCAAACTTTTCACTGTTTAAGTGTTCATACAAATGATCCTTGAAAGCTTATCGAGAATAAATAATGCACAAAAGCTTAAATTTAATGGCAAACAACGCAATTATTCACGACAGGTATCATAAGATCACAAAGGTTTCCGTATTCTGATGATAAGAACTCTAACTCTGGCATGAAACTTGGAATCTAACTTTAAGCCTAGACCAATTCCCATATCCTCACTTCTCTCTCAAGACTCTCTTCTCCATTCCTTTACAACAATTTCAGCTGATACCTCCATGAATGTTAACTCCTGTCTTGCATTCCCTTCCATTCTCACCAGCTAAATGACTCAGCCTAATGGGCAAGGCTGTCATTTTGATCAAGGGCTTTACATTCAGGCTCATGTTGCAGCTAACCACAAGAATTATGAATAATTAAAAGATTTGAACGATAAGAAATACAAGAGCGATGAATAAATAAATGGATAAAAAGCAAGCAGCCATAATAACAAGCAATTCCCTAGCTGCCACAAAATAGACGTGACACTCATTAGAGATGCAGAATAGGAAAGAAAATATTTATCATTTTAAAGATTTTAGGATTTTGGGTTATTTGGGAAATTATCTTGTAATTATAATACTCCCTCCGTTTCATAACTATTGCCACCTTCCATTATGCTCAAATATTAAGACAAATTTTGCATTTCCTTATTTACCCTTCAGATGTCTTCAATCTAATGTCTTTGGGACCACAAAGTAATTAAAATTATACTTTTATGTGACTCTTGTAGGGGTGTTTTTGGAAAGTAAATATATTTTATGTTCCACTTTTAGAATGTGGACAACCATTTTAGGAATAAGTGACAATCTTTTTGAGACAACAAGAGTACTATTCTAGAGAGTAAAGTAGCATTATTTTAGGACTTCGGATTATAAAATTAGGGATTTATTTAAGGTTTGGTTTTTCTTCTTTATTTAGTTAGTAGTGGTGCCTATATAAGAGCAAAACTATTAGGGTTTTGATTATACTTAAATGATTGAATAAAATAGTGTTTGGTCTCACATCCCTTTTATCTCTTCTCCCCTCTTTTTCCTTTCTCTTGCCCTAATTCTTCAATCTTTGCCCCCTATTTCCTGTAATCTTCTCCTTCTCTCTGTTATTCTTCCCTCTGATTTCTTCTAGTTATCTCCCTTTTCTTCCCTTCTTTTGCTTTATTCCTCTTACTTCTACTTCTTTGGTTAATGGTTACTTGTCCTACATCAATTAGTCATTAGAAATATATGAATAAGATATTCAACATGGACAACTATATCCATAAAACCCCTTGTTCTATAAATAACACATCCATCCACGTAGTGAATAACATTAGTAGTTATATAAGAACTACAGCAAGCGGTTGTATTGTTTTCACTGTTACAAGCTTTTACAAATAATCCTTTAAAAGTTTTCAAAGATGATATGGATGGATATAACAAGAGTTAACAGCATGATAAAAGATATTACACCTGTACAAATTACATATTTTCTTGCTTTACTAAAAAGCATACACTTCCAATCTCACTATTCAAGAATAAATTTATATAATGTATTCAAACTTCAAAGGAAGAATAGACAACCATCCTTAGAATTCCAAACCAATTAGCGTGGTTGACAGGTCAAAATAGTCAATGCTACGCTCTTGTTCACTAGGGCATAATAGTTCCTATTAAACATTATTCTATACCAAGAAGTCGCCAAACTTAACAAAATAAGAACATGTGATCAAGCAAAGTGGCCTTTTGAACTGTAACACGTTAAGCTAATTCCAATGCAAATCTTTAAACAAAAAATCAAACAAGAAAGCAAAAGTTTATAGAAAAAGTAACTCAAAAAAATTGAAGTTGAAACTCCTAATAAAAATTTCCCGGTGCCAGAAACCAAAAAGTATTTTATGCCTGAAACCTTATAATGAGATGACAATAGTCCCTTCCAATGACTCTTACAAAACCATTTATCTTAAATGTTTATCAACCCTAAAATCATAACACTTTATTTTGCATTTCCTTTTTTTCAGTCTTAAACATTCAAAACACTTAAAACTCATAACTTTCCATGAAATTTTAAAAAGAATAGAAATATAACAAATTAACACAATGCAAACGAGAGTAAAGGGAAACATAAACATTGTCAACATAGTTGCCATGCACTAAAAAAGTATCAAATAGTAGGGGATTTCAATCAACAAGAGTGTATTACGCATCCAGGTCACTCTCAAGACATGCATCAAAAACTCAGCAGCATCCATGCCATTGCAAACACTAGTCTCTTAATCACTGTGTTTTCATCTTTGGAGTAAACATCACAGATCAATGGAAAATTTCAAATTATGAGGCAACCACTTCTCTGATGTTCATTTAGCACCACCTTGTTACATCTTTGTGATTATATTCTGGAATCTCCATATGATTTTCCCAACTTCCTGTCTGAGCACTTACAACAGATTTTAACCTCATACCAAAGGTCATCCACCTTTGTTGATGGCACTTTGTTATATCAGCCACACCTCAACCATGACCAAACCTGGCTTAAAGATATATCTGTATCTCATATCTACTTTCTTAATTAACTTTAAGCTAATACATAGGTAAACACATTACAATTCCAGCCACGAGTAATAACAGCAAACCCTAGACGATAAAAACCAGCAGGAAGCAACAGAATAAATCAAAAGAGAATAAACCTTGAAATGGGAATAAAATACTAAATTGTAAAATCAAGGATCGAGAAAGACTCCAAATCAAAAACTTTATACTGAAGATGTGAGTTTTATAATCAATCTTAAAAAATATTTATACTAAGAATTTACTGACACCAAAATCCTAATCTGTATTATGCTTATCCATTTCAATGAAAATCCTCCACTCTCGCTAAAAATCACATGCTCATCACAACAATAATTAAATGATTAGTAACACAAGTACAAAAGAGAGTAAAAGACAACATAAACATAAAGTTAGTCTAAGCCAACATAAACATTAAGTTAGTCTCCATCCACATTTTACGGTTTAGTCAAATCAATGAGTGGGCCTGTTTGACCTCTTGTTGCTTGAGTTTCTCCTATTAGTCCTAGATCAACATGTTCCGCTAGTAAAGGTTTAGGATTTTAGTATAGTCTTTGCTTAGTGTTAGTCCTGCTAAAGTGGGGTTCTTTTTTTTTTTTTTTTTTTATTCACCGGAGGCCCATTGGGTTGGTGGGCTACACTGCAGTTGTTAAAGGCACGCCTCAGGTGTGCCCAGGCCCAAGGCCTGCGCCTGTGCTAGTCTCAGGCGAGGCGACCTCGCCTGCCTAGGCACATGCCTTTGAACTAGGCGCAAGGCGAGCAAAAGGTAAGCCTGATGCATGTTAAACCTTTCTCTTTTTTATTGTTCATCATTTAATCCAAACCAATGGATTAATTATATTTATGATAGAAAGGATATGAGCAACATATGGAAACAAACCTCAAGAGCTTAAAATTTCCTCAAACAATTCTTAACCCTAAGTAGTTGCACGCCTTATTGATGATTAACACAACTATACTCTTCACATCTTCTTCTCTAATTACTATCATAATAGATACAATTATATATCTGTTACTTGTGAATTTGTGGTATTTGTGCAAACTCTTATCTTGTAATGTATTTTTGTTGAACACTTGAAATATGCTTGGTAGTTGAGATTCTTTTCGTATTGGTAATCTAGTATTGAATCTTTTTGTGTGTTTTTATTCAAATGTTAGTGATGTATTTTTTCAAATTGGAAATCTATAATATTACATTTTGTATACACTTTATATACATTTCTAAAAATGTGCTCCTTGCCTTCCTTAGGCGTGCGCCAGCGCCTTGCACCTAGACCAAGTGTCCTTTATAGCTTGCACCTAGACCAGGTGTCCTTTGCGCCTTACACCCTCAACTAGGTACACAACGGGAGATAACTCTCTTTCATCCCTTATCCCTCCCCAAAAAAAATTCTTGGTGTAAGCGGAATCGATCCCAAGTTTATTGTGCGATAACAAGTGACATTTCCAACTACGCTAGTTGACACCCACCATTTAGATACGGTTCTTGCACTTAAACTTTGGCAAGAAATTGCCACTCTAAAGAATAGAACACTAGAACCTGCATTATTGCACTTGTCAGCCCAACAATTTTATGGTTTTACCCTTCTGTAAGGCAACTCTAAGCTAATAAATCCTCAATTCTAGCCTAATAAATCACCAATTCTAGTCAATAATGCTCTTTTTGCAGCCTATCAAGGTACCTTTTCCAAAGAAATGATATTTTTTTTTCTTAATTAACCATAAGCAAGATATTTGAATTAATGTATAAAGTACTAATAAATTCTACATAATTTCCTTTTTTCCTTAGACATTGACAATCAGTTGCGATTTTGAGGACTAATGCCTTAAATGCTGAAAAATATATAACAAATGGAAAAGAAGAAAGCACAAATACAAACTTCCAATATTACATTATGTATGCAACTCCACAAATTATATATGATGATCTTCTAAATATGACTTTCTTTTTTCTTTTTTTTAGGAGAAAAAGGCACTTGCCTCAATAAATTAATCACCAAATCCTTTTGAGCAAGAAAATACGTACACTAAAATCACCAACAAACCAGTATACCAATTCATTATGAAATCTGGTCATCAACCTAAATGTAACGTTTTTTTTTCTTTATTTTCCTGTATTTTCTTGGGAAACTAACAGAAAAATAATGAATAGATAAGAAATAGAAATAAGAGATATAGAACATACAAGAGATTCGGGTCGGGCTGTCTGACAGAGTCGAGCCTCGAGGTCCGGGTTGGGGTATTTGGTGACCTGCATGACACCGTAGTTGGAAAATATGATGTTATGAAATGTCAGAAGAAAATGTTAACAATGCAATTTAACGTCCGCAAGTGTATGCTCATAAGATTAAAAGTATTTTTATTATGTTAATCTTATTATTTCGTGTAATCCAATTGAGCGTTTAATCTCATAAAGAATATGTTGGGATGTTAGTATTTAATAATTTGAACCGATCTGAATATTAAAAAAATTAATTCATTAATAGTAATTAGAAGCAATGATTTAGTAAAAGAATTTAAAAGCAGCCATATCCATAATTGATGAGACAATTTCTGATATGACCTTTCTTGCAAAATAAACATAATTTAGTTACGACATACGGTACCAATAAAATAGCAGTCCCTTGTATAGAAATCTTGAGCTTATAGAGTTGCTCTGTTTTGATACACTGATATAGTCCAATTAAATTAATTACACCCAGGTAGTTGCAAAGCACCGAACTCTCAAGTGTTGAACAAAAGTTAAAACATCAGCCTTCTAGTAGTGAAGAAAGAAGAACATTTTAAAACCAAATCTAGTAATGTATTCTAGAAAAGAGGAAGTGCATTCCTTTCCCATGCCCATGTTTAATGTTTTGTAACGCAACAAGGCAATTGTAATCATAAAAGCAGTGTAAGTGCCAAGATTGCGTGAGAGCCAGGGGAAAAAAATCCAAAGCTAACATGAGAAGAGCATGATCCCCTAAAAGAATAACAGTACCCCTTACAATTAGCCAAAAATAGAGCAGAATATTTACCCCTGCGATTAAGCAATCAAGCACATGCGCTGAGCTACAATGGCAAAAGTGCTATAGTTTAAAACAAAACAAATGTGATACTTGTACCCTTGAAATAAAGATAAAGAAGTAATTTGACTTATAAATTGAATTTAACATGCATACATGTGAAAGAAAGTTGAAACAGAAAGAATTTTGAAGAAAGATGTTGAACGATTTATTTGAAAAGAGTTAGAAATTTTACAAAGAAAGAAATATAATTTTTTTTTAAGATTGAAGGAAAGAGAAAATTTTTGAAAGAAAGTTAGAGAATTTTATTTGAAAGTTTAAGGTTGGATCAGTCGACCGTACAATCGATTGGTGACCAACTAGTCAGCTGGTGGGTGACCAGTCGGCTGACTGGGTGGACCGGTCAGCTAAGCAGTCGATCGACAGTGTGAGATGGCATTTTTGTAAAATTTGAAAGGTTGGCAGTCAGTTGGCTGCTGGATCGATTGACTGACTGGCAGGGGAGTTGGTCGGCTGACCAACCGATTGGTCGGTCGGTAAGGAGACTAGTCGGTTGGTAAGCTAGCCAACTATTGAAGGGAAAATTTGAAAAAAAAAACTTTAAAGATCGAACGGGTCGACCGGGTAGTCAACCGGTCATACCAAAAATTTTGATATAAGAGGAATTTTTGAAGTTTGAATTCATTTTATGAAACTTTGAATTCGTTTCCTTTCTACAAAATTACTCTATCTCTCTAGAAAAGCTAATAAACACTTACAAACACTTTGAAATTGAAGGATTTTATAATCATGTCTTGAAAAACATTGAATTTACGGAAGGATTTCCAAGAAATCTAAGGATAAACTTTGAGAAGGTAAAAGTTCATGAATTTGATTTAAATTTTCGAAGTCATTCTTCTACCTTTCTTAAACTGAGAAATTTAATTTGGATTCAAACAAGAACAAAAGGAATTTTTTTTGAAAGTATTAAATTTAATGAAGTTAAACATGCATACATGAAAAGTTAACCTAATACATGACATATAAATTGAAAAATAAGATAGAAAGATTAATGAGTATATTATGATTAGGTGGAGGTGATCAGCAATTTGGTGTAACTGCTGAAAGGAACAGAAAATGAAAGGGAGTAGTCCAAGAGTAGCTTTAGTTGTACGAGGTGAGTTGAATTTACCTTTAGTAAACAAGACAAACGTGAAATGTAGATAAAAACTTAAATGAATGAAAGTATGAATTGATAAATTGAATATATATTATGAAAATGTTGATTTGATTAATTATATGGAAAATATATGAATTTGATGATTTAATAGGAATATGATTTATATTATGATTGAAATGAATATATATGAGGAGTTGGTGAAATTATAACCTTGAAAAGATAAATTGATAGAAATTGCTGAAAAATATATGTTGAAAGAAGAAATGAATAATTTAAGATTATACGATTGATAAGTTGATATTATATGAAGAGATGATTTGATATGTATATGATAAAAGAAGATTTTATGAAAGAGATAGATTAAATTGTATGATATTATGGTATCTTGCTTGTGTGTTACTGATCATATGCATAGAGGGAAAACCAAAACCATGACTGGTCTGGATGAAACATGTCGTCATATGGTAAGATGTTCCCAGATTATATACAAGAGATTGGTATTTCTCAAACATTAATAGTATAGAGTGATTATATGAAATGAAATTATGAGAAAGATGTGAAATGATATGATGAGAAAGAAACAAAGAAATTAAATAAGGATGTGGATGCATGCATATAATTATATTTATTATTATTATTATTATTGAGATGCTAAAGCATCAAAATAATTATGAAATGATGATAGAAACACGAGTCTCATATTGAGACAGTTATGATGAGGAAATAATTGAAAAGAAATATATTATAATAGACAGTAAATGGCTATTTGTTTGATGTGAGCCTCATGATGAGGTAAAAATGATAGTATATGATTTAGAATTTGAAAGAATGTTAATATGATGATTAAAGCTATATGATTTAGAAACGACTGATAAATTATTTGAGTTATATATATGAATTGATAGATAAATAAATATCTGGAATTACGATTTTGATTGAAATATGAATAGAAGTATACAAATCGAGTACTTCAAGTAAATTGAATTCACTGAGCTTGTGAAACTCACTCCTTAAGTTAAATAAATTTCAAGCAGCGGGCAGGACCGGTAGATTATTGATATGAGACATAGAGTAAGTAGCTTAAGTAAGTCCTCCTGGTCAACATACTTAGATTGAATAAAGAAGGAGAAAGAAATTTTTTGAGAATGAGAGATGTATGTTTGTAATACCCGTGTTCTTAAAGTAAGGGTAAATAAGTAATTTGATAGATATTTCATGGAAATAAAATAATACATACATGAAAGATTTAGTATTGAATAAAATAATTCTTTTGAAGAAAAAAACCTGGATGCGTGGGGGCATAGTTACAAAGAAAAAAGAAAACAAGAAGAAGAAGAAGACGGAACGTCCAGATGAGTTGAACAGAAAAAAAAAAGAAAAAAAAAGGAAAAGAAAAAGAAAAATAAGAAAGAAAAAACAATAATGTGGCGCCAACAGGTGTTGGCTGTTTAACATGCAGTTTTGCGTGTTAGACAACAAACTGAAAAGGTGGAAAAGGTAAGGTGCAGTAAATGGAGAGTAATATATATATATTTAGTTTTTAGTTTTATTTTATTTATTTCTTACCAAATCTCGTTTGGTTTTCTTCTTTCTTCAATTCAAATTTCTCTATTTCTTTGAACACTTTGGGACTGCAATAAAGGTGGAAAGAGTAAAATTTTGAAGGAGTTTTGATGAGAGCCATAAAATGCATCTTAACAGTACTTAATTGTTATCATTTTAGGGTTGATCTAGGTTTTAATTGCACTTTTATACATTAACAACTCTAAAGTATCATTCGTGGATCATTGATCTATTTCGGTGCATTTTCAGGTACTTTAAGCTCAGAAGAGAGGAAAAGTTATCATTGCTTGAAGCACAAAGACTCGAGATATACTGGAGTGAAGGAATGCTTCCGAAATGACAAGATGGAGGGCTTAAAAGAGCAACAGCTGCTGCCCGCACTGGAAAGGAGTTTCACTAAATTGCCAGAATTGCCCGTACAGATCAATCATCTTTGAAAATTAAACTGTATTGATACAAGAAGAACCAGGATATGAGCCATATATGCTTAGAAAGATCCGGAAGTCTATTTTCTGGAGAATTTTACGGTTCGTCAAAATGATTTTTCTAGAGAAAGTTATGGCAGTTTAAGTACACAAAGGTCAGGCTGTGCGGGATTTCAGCGTGATTTTGGGCTTAAATCCCACATCCCACATTGGTTGGAAAATACATTTCTATATACCACATCCCACATCGGATTGGAAACACATTGCACTCATGGTATTTCCCTATAAAAGGCCTACTCCACTTCAGCTTTGAGGCAATCAATCGGGGATGAATCCAGAGGGCCTTTAGGAGCAATCCAGAGGGCCTTTAGGAGGAACCTGAAGTATAAATTTAGAGGGCAAGCTGAGGATGATCGTTGAGAGGCCGGAGGCAACTCAAGGAAGCATGAGCCCCATGGTTGGCTAGTCTCCAAGCAAGGCGAAGGGATGAATCCCTAGGTTTAGTTGTTCTTATTTTTCTTTATTTGATTCAGTTGTAGTGGACTTATTTTCGTTAAACATTGTTATTCTTAATTTAATTAGTAGATTTATTATTTCTTTGGTGATTGCATGCTTCTTTTCCATATAAGTTCAGTCATGCTTTTCTTATGTGTACCTGTTTGGGTGTGATTGAGTCCGGTAGATCTCTTTTATAGATTTGTCCATTGCTGCGGTATTGTCGTTTAGATATATCGTCGTCTCTTGATAATTTATAAGTTAGGTCATGTGTGCTTGAAAGTAAAGAAGATTTCATAACAATTACATTAGGATTTATAAATGCACTTTAATTGAATATTTTCTGATTGCCTGTTTGGGATGTGAAACTTGCAATTGAGATAAAAACAACTGAATCAAGTTAGGATTAGAGCAATGAACCTAGGGAGGATTTTCGGAACCTTGTCGTTTCTTATTTATATTATTCAATCTATTTACACAATTTGCTCACAACTCAGATTCTCTCATTTAATCTTTTATCGTTTGAGTTAAAGTTTACACCTTCTTTGTAATTAACTTGTTTCCCTGTGGAATCGATACCCCAAAACTGTACTATAACTACCGCATTATGTTTTGGGCATGATCAGGTTTACGGGAGAATTTTATAGAGAGTCACGGAAAGCTCTCAGAAAAACAAAAGATAATAATGTGAATTTTATTTTTAAAATTTAACATACATGAAATTTCCCATAATTCAATGTGAAATTTTCAAATGGTGTGAATTATGAAGAAATTGATGAATAAATTAGAAATTTTAATATAAATATTATGTCAAGTGTTGACGATTAGCAATCAGGGGAAATTGCTTCCTTGATAAATACTTTCATTATACCTTTAGAGCCCAACAAGAGAGAGATTTTAATTATTTAAGGCAAATGTATTGACTATGGCTCAGTATGATAGGAGATTTGTGGCTTTGTCGAGGTTTGTACCGGAAATGGCAAGCCTAAAGGAGAAAAAATGTGAGAGGTTCATTGATGGACTACAATTTGAAATTAGATTGACACTATCTTAAATGAGACATTTGAATTATGTTGCCTTGTTGGATATGTTGCTACAGAAGGATGTGATGGAGTTTATAGGTAGGAGGGAATGGCTGAAGAAGTCTGGATTTGAGTTACCTAGATGTGGTAGTTGTATGAGGGGGCAAGGTGGAAAACCACCCCCGAGGGGGCATTCTTTGTCAAAAGAAACTGTAATACAAAGCCAAAGGCAAGCATGATCTTCTACTTCTATAGCTCAAATAAATATTGGTGGGACCCTTAAATTTGGGAGACAGGTTATGGGAACTGGAAGTTATGGTAGAGAAGTAAGTATACTACCAAGGGGAAATCTGTTGAGATAAGTGCTGGAGGTGTTGGAAGAAGACAGGTGGAGAGAGGTGGTGGATCAGGAAGTATGCAGGGCAGAGGCAGAGGAGCAGTTACTAAAAGAATGTGAGGTAATCAGATGCAGTCCAGAGATAGTATAATTTAGGCATTGATCCAACAGAATGCCCAAGTTACTCTTGATATGTTTATGGGTACAATATCTAGTCTTGATATACATACTAGATTATTAATTGATCCTAGTGCAACCCATTCTTTTGCACCCAATGTATTTATGAAGTCTATTGATGTATAATATTATTGTTGAAGTTCCCACTAGATATAGAGTGATAATCATAAATGTTTACAAGAGTTGTGAGATTCGTGTCAGTGATAGAGAATTTGAAGTTGATTTATTACCTTTGAATATGATAGATTTTCATTTGATTTTGGGAATGAATTGATTGTCGGTGTATCATGTCTGGGTTAATTTTTGTAAGAAAAAAATGCAGTGTTCAAGATACCATGGCAAGAGGAGTTTAATTTTCAGGGAGAACATAAGAGATTTGCCAACTATCTTATTTTTGCTATGATTACTAGTAAATGGTCAGGGAAAGTATGTGATGGTTATTTGACATATGTGGTGGATTTTAGAAATGATAGTAGAGAGTTGGAAGAAATCTTAGTAGTAAAAGATTTTTCTGATGTATTTCTTGATGAGATGTTTAGTTGTCTCCCAGTAGGGAGATTAAATTCTATATTAATGTGATACCAGGTCGTCACATATATCTATAACACCCTAAAGAGTGACATCCACTGAGTTAATAGAGTTGAAAGTTCAAGAGTTATTAGATAAATAATTTATTCGATTTAGTGTGTCGCCTTGGGAAGCCCTATGTTGTTTGTGAAGAAGGAAAATGGAATGATGAGATTGTGTACAAACTACATATAGTTGAATAAGATAACCATTAAGAAAAAATATCCTTTACCCAGGTTAGATGATTTATTTGAGAAGTTGCAGGAAGCAGGGGTATTTTCTAAGATAGACTTGAGATCAGGTTATCACCAGTTAAGGATAGATGAGGGATATGTTTCTAAGACTATTCTTACGACACGTTATGGTCATAAGTTTCTTGTGATACCATTTGGGTTTACTTATGTTACAGTTGTATTCATGGACTTGATGAATAGATTGTTTAAACTATACCTTAACAAATTTATGGTTGTAATTGACATTCTGATATATTCTAAGAAGGAAGAACAACAAGTGAAGAATTTAGAAATAGTGTTGGAGATTCTGAGGAAAGAGAGATAATATGTGAAATTTTTTAATGTGAATTTTGGATTAATAAAGTTACTTTCTTGAGATATATAGTGTCTAAAAATGGTATAACAGTTGATTCACAAAAGATAAAGACAATTTTGAGTTGGGAGAGACCAACTAATGTGACCGAGATTTGAATTTTCTTGGGGTTAGCTGGTTATTATAGAAGATTCATTCAAAAATTTTCTTTTATTGCAGTACTATTGACTAGATAGACCAGGAAAGAGGTGATATTTGTATGGTCTGGGAGTGTGAGAAAAGTTTCCAATTACTAAAGTAGAAATTGACTGCAGCTCCAGTATTGGTGCTTCCTTCTAGTAATGGAGGATTTATGGTGTATAGTGATGCATCCCATCAAGGGTTGGGATGTGTGTTGATACAACATAGGAAGGTAATGGCATATGCTTCTAGGAAATTGAAGAATCATGATAGAAACTACCCTACCCATGACTTAGAGTTGGTTGTCATAGTGTTTGCTTTGAAAAATTGGAGACATCATCTGTATGGAGCCACTTGTGAGATATTTACAGACTATAAGAGTTTGATATATTTAAATACCCAGATAGGGCTGAAATTGAGACTGAGGCATTGGCTGGAGTTGATTTGTAATTATAATTGTACGATACATTACCATATAGGGAAAGTGAATGTGGTAGCTAATGCATTGAGTAGAAAATCTAGAAGAAGATTAACTGCTATTGAGAGTCATGATGTAAAATTGATAATAGATTTAAGAGAGCTAAGAATGAAGTTAAATATATGTGATAGGTAATTTTTGTTAGCAAATATGGTTGCGCAATCATCCATAGTAAAATACTTGTTAAAAATGCAAGGTAGAGATGTGGAGATAGAGAAGATTAAGTAGGAAGTGTTTAGTAGAAAGCAATATGAGTTAAAAATTAGAAATGATGGTATTTTAGTATTAGAATATAGGATATATGTTCTCAATGATGCTGAGTTGGGAAAGGAGATATTGAAAGAGGCACATGATGATGTATATTCAATGCACCCGAGTAACAATAAGATGTACAGAGGATTGAGACATAATTTCTGTGGTCAGAATTGAAGAGGGATGTAGCTTAATATATTTCTAGATGTTTAGTTTGTCAGCAAGTGAAGTCAGAGAACAAATATTCAGGAGGCTTACTACAGTCTCTTCCTATGTCGAATGACCATAGAAAAATATGAGCATGGATTCTATTTTTGGATTTTTTCATACCCAGAGAGGTCATGATACAGTGTAAGTGATAGTAGATAGACTTTCTAAGTCATCTCAATTTCTTCCAATTAAAACAAATTGAAGTCCTAAAAAGTTGGCTGAACTGTATGTAGCTAAGATTGTGAGGTTGTATGGAGTACTATTGAGCATAGTGTCAAATAGATATGTTAGAGTTACATCTTGGTTTTGAAGAGGCTTTCAGAAAACCACAGGCACGCAGTTACAATTTAGTACAACTCTTCATCCTCTAACAGATGAGCAAACATAAAAGATTATTAAAGTACTAGAATATATGTTGAGGGCAAATGTGGTGAGTTCTTAGTAAGCTGGGATGCTTACTTCTCATTGATTGAATTTGCTTATAAAAATCAACATCAATCTAGTATTGGAATGACACCGTTTGAGGCATTGTATGGTAGAAGGTGTAGAACTCCTATATGTTGGGAAGAAGTGGGAGTGAGAAATATATTTGTTCCATAAATTATTGAGTTAACAATTGAGGGGATTAAACTGGTTAGAGAAAACCTTAAAGCAGCATAGAGTAGACTGAATAGCTATGTTGATAATAAAAGAAGATCTCTTGAGTTTCAAGTAGGTGATTGGTTGTATTTAAAAATATCTCCATGGAAAAGTGTGTTGAGGGTCAAAAGGAAAGGAAAGTTGAGTCCCAGGTATAGGGGACTCTATGAGGTTATTGAAAAAGTTGGGTTATTTCTGAATAGCCTGGATTTGCCTCCAGAATTAAAACAATTATATAATTTATTCATGTTTCACTTTTGAGAAAGTGTTTACATGATGAGTATTATAATATTTCGAGCCAAGCTATAGAAATTCAGAAAGATTTGACTTATACACAAGTACCAATGAGAATTTTAGACAAAAAGAACAAGTCTTGTGTAATAAAGTAATTCTGTTAGTTCAAGTTCTGTGGCGGAATAAAGATGTTGAAAAGAGTATGTAAGAGTGTGAGGCAACTATGAAGAAATATTATTCACAATTGGTTCCTGAGTTAGGTAAGGAAATTTCGGGGACGAAATTTTTATAAGATGGGTAGAATTGTAATACTTGTTGGTATTTTTCTAAGGTTTAAACAGGTTTAAACATGGTTCAAATATGGTTAAAGTCTAAACCAATGTTGGAGGATCAAAGTTCAGCAAGTTAGAAGGCTGCACACATGTGTGTGCTTTATTTTGGAGCAAGGGAAGGCCATGCGCACTTGTGTGCGCACTTCTGCATACAAGCAGAAGGGTGTTGTGTGAAAAGGACAGCAACTCAAAGCTGCAGCGCTAGAATCTGGCAGAAATAGTACAAGGGACAGAAACTCAAAGCTGCAGCGCTGGGAAGTCGACGCTGCAGCACTGGCTGGCACACATGGACAGCATGCTTTAGCCTTCTCTTAGGTGCGTGAATGCAAGGTTAAAATGCACAGCACCACTTAGGATTGATGGAGGGCCATGGTTAAGTGGTCATCAAGATCTAAGGGTGGAGAATGACACACAAGATTGGACAAGAAATTGGTGCACTATATAAAGGGCCACCTAGGTTCAATCTCAAAAAGAAGACATAAGAATGTGATGATGTAACTTGTGAGACATGTGTGTGGATGAGAGAATTGTGTGAGAGTGCAAAGACACAAAACACAAGAGGGACTCATTGTAGAGAGGCTGGTTGTAAAGAAGAGAGATTAGTATAGAATTGATAGAAAGCATTGTAATAGGTCTATCACTTTCTAGTTCTTGGTTCCTTCAAGAACTTGAGGTTTCTTGGAGAGGGTTGCTGAATTGTAAAAAACCATTTGATTTAGTACAGAGACTTCAGAGGAACTCACGGGGACGTAGGCACATTGTCGAACCTCGATAACAAATTGCTTGTCTTATTTTTTTCTTTGATTTTCTGTTCTTGTGTTCGATTGCTGTATTTCTTTCTACAAGTCATTCTAGACTTGGGTGTTTGGAAGATCACCACCTGGGCATCTTGTCAAGGTGATTTCCAACAGTGGTATCAGAGCCTTGGACAGTAGTATCAAAGCTGCACAGCTGGGTATCGGAGCAAGAACAAGAAGGTGACGGAGCTATGACTCCAAGAATCAAAAATCAACTTCTTGGGTGATTCAAGAACGAAGTTAAGATCTATATCTGATCGTGTTCTTGAGTGTGATTCAAGAACGGTGTAAAGATCAAGATCTGATTGTGTTCTTGAGGTAGATTCAAGAACGGTGTTAAGATCCATCTTCGATCTGTGTTCTTGAGGTTGAAGAAAGCATTTATGGGTAGTGCATAAATCAGGGATCTTGTCCGTAAAAGATGGCTTCAAATTTCGGTATTGAGAAGTTTGATGGAAAGGGAGATTTTTCCCTGTGGAAGCGTAAGATTAAGGAGGTTCTTGTGCAACAGAAAGTGGACTTGGCTATTGGAGAAGATAATGCTTTTCTAGCAAGTGTCATGGAGGACCAGTGGATTGAGATGAAGAAGATGGCTTACAGCACCATTTTCTTACACATATCGGATAATGTCACAAGGGAGTGCGGAGACTTGGAAGATCCAGCTGCAATATGGAAGAAACTAGATGAGTTGTTTATTGCCAAGACTCTTCCGGATAAGTGGTATCTTCATAAACAAATCTTTGCTTTTAAATTTGATCCTAAAAAAGAGTTGCAAGATAATCTTGATGCCAAGATAAGGAGTGCATCAAGTGGTCAATGGCTGTTCTTTAAAAGAAGGCCAACAACTAGGTATGGCAGCATGCATGGCTACTACCGGGACAGAGGTAGAGGAGAAAGCCATAGGAGAATGCATTCCAAACTGAGATTTGGAGGGAAGAGTTGCTACTACTGCCATAAGGAGGGTCATGTCAAGAAAGATTGCAAGAAGATGACAAAGGATAGAGGAGGAAGCCATACCAAGAATGGAGAGGCTTCGGTTGCCAAAACAGTACAACAAGATGGTGATGTTCTTGTTGTCTGCTTAGGTGTGAGCAAGGGGTAAGAAGGCAGCGGGAAATGGATCTTGGACACCGGGTGCACTCATCACATGTGCCCTCACCGAAGTTGGTTCAAGAATTTCAAGGAAACCAATGATGAAAAGTTTTCTTGGGGAATGATATTTCTTACCAAATGAGCGGCATAGAAGACATCCAGGTGAGGATGTTTGATGGAATGACAAGGCTGCTAGAGAATGTGAGGTATCTCTCGGATTTGAGGAGGAATTTGATCTCATTGGGGCAACTGAATTCCATGGGGTACACATGCAAGATAGGGGGAGGAAAGATCAAGGTAGCCAAGGGACCTCTGGTAGTGATCAAGGCAGCAAGAAACGATGGACTCTATGAGATGATCGGAGAGACAGAAATCAATGATCAAGCAGCAAGCTTGATGGCTAAGATGGACAAGGCAGCCCTTTGGCACACTCGCTTGGGACATATAAGCAAAGAGGGTCTGCAAGGTCTCAGAAAGGATGGTTTACTTGGTGGAGACAAAGTAGAGGAACTCGATTTTTGTGAGTGTTGTGCTCTTGAGAAGCAACACTGGGTCAGTTTCAACACCGGAGTGCACAAGTCTAAGGGCATTCTTGACTACATTCATGCAGACCTTTGGGGACCAGCAAGGACACTAACACAGGGAGGTAACATTTACTTTCTGTCTTTAATTGATGATTATTCAAGAAGAGTGTGGGTTTATTTGGTTAGAAATAAATCGGATGCCTTGAATAAATTAATGGTGTGGAAAGGGCTGGTTGAGACTCAAATGGGTAGAGTAGTTAAGGGGATAAAAATCGATAATGGCTTAGAAATTTTTAACCAAGAACTTGATAAATTCTGTAGGTTAAACGGCATTCTAAGACATAGGACGGTTGTGGAAACCCCTTAGCAAAGTGGAGTTGCTGAGTGGATAAATAAGACCCTTATGGAAAAGGTTAAGTGCATGTTAGATGGATCTGGATTACCCAAATGTTTTTAGAGGGAAGCTGTGGCTACAGCTGCATACTTGATTAATAGATCACCCTCTAGAGCTTTAGAGCTCAAGACTCCCATGGAGATATGGAGTGGAAAACCCCATGAGTTAGACAACCTTAGGACTTTTAGGTGTGCTTCATATGCACAACAAAAGGATGATGAGCTTAGCCCAGGATATAGAAAGTGTGTGTTTCTAGGATATGGGGAAGGGGCTAAGGGGTATAGGTTGTGGTCCTTAGAAAAAGAAGGATTGAAACTCATTATAAGTAGGGATGTTAATTTTAATGAATTGTTATTTCCCTACTTGGAGAAAACTAACCCTGCAGGGGCTAGTGAGCAAACCAGTTTGGTTCTTGTGGAGCATTGCATCAAGGAAGATTCAGTTCAGGTAGAGCAAAGAAGGTAAGAGGGTTCGGACTAGGTAGATCCCTTGAATGAAGGTCATGGTCAAGGCACTCAAGAGGAGGCTGAACTAGAAGAGGTTGATGCAGCAAGTCAGAAGGACTATCAGCTCACAAGAGATCGGGAAAGAAGGCTGGTTGGACCACCTTCAAGATATGGGTTTGTGGATGCTGTGGATGCAGCAACTCCTTGGACAAAAGAAGGGATGAGTGAACAAGGGACTTATATGGGATATAAGGATTCGCCAAGATGGAAGCTAGCTATGGAGGAAGAAATGGATTCTTTGAGGAATAACAACTTCTGGGAATTGGTGAAAATTCCAGGAAAGCAAAAAATTGTGGAATGTAAGTGCACTTACAAGATCAAAGAAGGGTACCCTCCAGGAGATGATGGCCGGAACAAGGCTAGGCTGGTGGCGAATAGGTTCACAAGAAAAGAAGACATAGGTTTCACAGAAACTTTCTCACCTGGACACAAGGTGGAGAAGATGGTGAGTATCCTCATCTATGTCGATGATGT
Organism: Bretschneidera sinensis; assembly: GCA_023935145.1. NCBI lineage: Eukaryota > Viridiplantae > Streptophyta > Magnoliopsida > Brassicales > Akaniaceae > Bretschneidera > Bretschneidera sinensis. Next base: position 108,665,325 of record CM043702.1, read on the forward strand.
GCTGTTGGTTCGGAACAGCAGGAAGAGGATGAAAAGGTTTACATCTCAACTCAGTGAGGAGTTCGAGAGGAAGGATCTCAGCCTTATACAAAATATCCTTGGGATGTGTAGAATCCAAGAAAAGGAGAGAAACCGGTTGAGGGTTTCTTGGGCAATGGGTGTTCTCAACAGATTTATGAGTAATCTCGGAAAGAAGCATTGGCTTTGGATGAAGAGGTTGCTGAGGTATTTGAAGGCTCAGTGGCAGCCAGTGGTAGCACTCATAACAACCAGGGCAAAATGCATAGCGGCTATGGAAGCCAAAAGGAGGCTATAGGGTGCAAAGGGTTGTTGGACGAATAGGAGGTCCTAAAAGAGCAAGTGGTGGTGTCTTTGGATAGCCAAAGTGTGTGGCACTTGTGGAGGAATCCAATGTTCCATGAGGGGACGAAGCATATGGATGTTCGGTATCATTACATTCCGAAAAATGGTACAAAAGGATGCATTCATGTTGACAAGAAGACTACGGAGGAAAGTCCTGCAGATTTAGGCACCAGGGTTCTACCTCTAAGAAGGTCCAATCATTGCCTTGGACTTCTTAGGATTGGAGTCGGTTGATTGATGACTCAAGATAAGTTTGGATCCCGAAGCTCTCTGCAAAAATGGTTCGGGTTTAAATGCTTAGACAAAGGTAGAGATTGTTGGTATTTGTCTAAGGTTTAAACAGGTTTAAACATGGTTCAAAGATGGTTAAAGTCTAAACCAATGTTGGAGGATCAAAGTTCAGCAAGTTAGAAGGCTACACACATGTGTGTGCTTCATTTTGGAGCAAGGGAAGGCCATGCGCACTAGTGTGCGCACTTCTGTATACAAGAAGAAGGTGTTGTGTGAAGGGGACAACAACTCAAAGCTGCAGCGCTGAAATCTGGCAGAAATAGTACAAGGGACAGAAACTCAAAGCTGCAGCGCTGGGAAGTCGACGCTGCAGCACTGGCCGACACACATGGATAGCATGCTTTAGCCTTCTCTTAGGTACGTTAATATAAGGTTAAAACACACAGCACCACTTAGGATTGATGGAGGGCCATTGTTAAGTGGTCATCAAGATCTAAGGGTGGAGAATGACACACAAGATTGGACAAGAAGTTGGTGCACTATATAAAGGGTCACCTAGGTTCAATCTAAAAAAGAAGACACAAGAATGTGATGATGTAACTTGTGAGACATGTGTGTGGATGAGAGAATTGTGTGAGAGTGCAAAGACACAAAACACAAGAGAGACTCATTGTAGAGAGGCTGGTTGTAAAGAAGAGAGGTTAGTATAGAATTGATAGAAAGTATTGTAATAGGTCTATCACTTTCTAGTTCTCTTCTTGGTTCCTTCAAGAACTTGAGGTTTCTTGGATAGGGTTGCTGAATTGTAAAGAACCATTTAATTTAGTGCAGAGAGTTCGGAGGAACTCACGAGGACGTAGGCACGTTGCCGAACCTCGATAACAAATTGCTTGTCATATTTTTTTTTCTTTGATTTTCTGTTCTTGTGTTCGATTGCTATATTTCTTTCTACAAGTCATTCTAGACTTGGGTGTTTGGAAGATCACCACCTGGGCATCTTGTCAAGGTGATTTCTAACAATTGGTTCCTGAGTTAGGTAAGGAAATATCAGGGACGAAATTTTTATAAGATGGGTAGAATTGTAATACCTGTTTTCTTAAAGTAAAGGTAAAGAAGTAATTTGATAGATATTATATGGAAATAAAAAAATATATATATACATGAAAGATTTAGTATTGAATAAAATAATTCTTTTGAAAAAAAAAACTAGATGCGTGGGAGTTTAGTTACAAAGAAAAAGGAAAAAAAAGAAAAAGAAGACGGAACATCTAGGTGAGTTGAAGAAAAATAAAAAAAATAAATAACTATGGCTTCAACACCTAGACCCAAGTGTTGGCTGTCTAACATGCAACAAACTAACAAGGTGGCAAAGGTAAGGTGCAGTAAATGGTGAGTAACACACACACACACACACACACACACACACACACACACAGATATATATATATATATATAGTATTAGTTTTATGTTATTTATTTCTGACCAAATCCCGTTTGGTTTTCTTCTTTCTTCAATTCAAATTTCTCTATTTCTTTAAACACTTGGGGGACTGAAAGAAAGGTTGGAAGAGTAAAATTTTGAAAGGATTTACGGGAGAATTTTATAGAGAGTCACGGAAAGCTCTTAGAAAAACAAAAAAATAATAATGTGAATTTTATTTTTGAAATTTAGCATACACGAAATTTCCCGGAATTCAATGTGGAATTTTCAAAGGGTGTGAATTATGGAGAAATTGATGAATAAGTTATAAATTTTAATATAAATATTATGTCAGGTGTTGACGATCAGCAATCGGGGGAAATTGTTGAAAGGCGTAGGAAAGGAAAATAGGTGATCAATGGGTAGCTCTAAGTGCTACGTGATGACTTATATTTACTTTTAGTAATCAAGATAAATATGAAATATATAGTGAAAATATTTGAATAAATTATTAACTTATGATTTGAGGATAGATGAAAGTTGGTTAATGAGTATGACAGGAATAATTGATATGTAGATAATTATTATATGAGAAGTAATATTATTAGAATAATGAGTCGAATTAATAATGAAGGTGATAAATGAAATTCTTGACGAACTATGGTTGATGATTTGATATGATATACGAGGAGAAGAATTTAGTGAAATTGATCAAATAATAATTTGAGAAGAAGCATGATAGCTAATTTGAATGTCTGAATACATACTTATTTTTATATTATTGTTCATATGCATATTTCATATCATTACTCATATGCATATACATGAAATAAATGAAAATAGTGACAGCCGGTATATGTTAGTGAGAAATGAAAACCCTGACAGCTGGTATATGCTGATGATAAATGAAAAACCATGACAGTTGGTATATACTGGTGAGAAATGAAAACTGTGGTAGCCGATATATACCGGTAATAAAAGAACCAGGAAGGTAGCCAGTGATAAAAGAATCGAGAAGGCAGTCTGTCTAAGATAAAAACATATTGACATGTGGGAAGACATTCCCAAATAATAATTCATGCATTGCATCTGTTTTAAATATTGATTTTTATTTATGAGATGCTAAAGTGTTGCTCTTGATAATAAATTTATTGATAGATGAATGAGTCTCACAGAGAGACAAATATGGCGAGAAAGAAATATGAAAGCATGATATGATAAGAACTATCTAAGTGATAGATTATATGTTGTAAACATCATAACGAGGTAATTATGAGATAGAATTCATAGTCTCAATATGACTAAATATATGAGAAGATGAGATTGATAAAGGATGAGAATTATGATATGAGTAGCGATAATAGAATGCTATTGTCAAATTATATAAGATATAGATGAATGAATATTAGAAGACTATTTATACAAATTGAATACTTCTAGTAAATTTAATTCACTGAGCTTGTGAAGTTCACCCCTCATTGTTAAATAATTTTAGGTAACAGACAGGAAAGATAGATTTGTTAGTTGATTTTTAGGTCGAGTCATTATCTGTAAGCCACATGGTCCACATCCTTAGACTAATGGAAAGAAGAAAAAAATATTTGTAAATATTCATGCATACTATATTGTATATACTGTTTAGTTAAGATCTGAATGATGTAACCCCCTGTTGAGGGTTGAGGATTTATGTATGTAGATCATTCAGTTGTTGTTTTTATATTGTTGCATATATGTGTTGTATTGGGATTTTCAAAATGTGACAACATCGTCTTGGGGGTGGCCAACCCGGGATGGGTCATTACAATGTTATTACATTATATCTTGGAATATTTTAGGATTTTATTTGTGATGTTGTAACTCCTCTAAAAAGAGTTAAGGAAATATGTTGTAAATATGTTTCAGTTGATGATATTTTAATCATTGCATGTAAGTTTCGTGCTTGGATCTAAAACGTGACAACATCGCCTCGGGGAGAGCTCACCCAGGATGGGTCGTTACAATTTTGGTACTGGAGCTATAGGTTTTATGATTCTGTAGACTGCATAAAATGTAAGAAAGTGAAAGACTAAAATAAATTGTATTTTAATGCAAATTCTGAGGATGTCGCGTGGATGTGGTAGATAGATTGGTAGAGTTGTGGGACAGAGAAGGTGTGGTAGGCCCCCTGTGTTTAGAAGAGATGAGGTAGCGATTGATGTTGAGTTTGTGGTTCTTGAAAGAGACCATGTTGATAGTACACCTACTACTAGTGGTGTTGTGAGAGAATTTTGTGTTAGAAGAGATGACCTAAGAGAACCTCTTGTTCATGCTCTTGAGATGATGAATCAGGTAGAGCTGATAGCCTATAGCGTAGACTATATGACCAGGTTGGAGTAAAACCTGATGTTGTTATAAATCATGTGAGCCATTATGTTCAATAGGGAGGGGTGAGTTTGCACAGGATATGCAGGACGATTGTTTTGCCAGATTTATTAAGTTGAAACCCTCTTCTTTTAAGGGATCCGATAACCTTTCTAAAGCTAAGTTGTGGGTAAAGCGTATATAACGTTTATTTGGTGTATTGCCAGTGACTGATAGGCAAAAAGTTGCCTTTGCTTCTTTTCAGTTAGAAGATGAGACCTTTGAATGATGGAATGATACTCTCCCTAGATTGAGTACAAATGTATATCGATCTTTAACCTGGAGTAGGTTTAAAGAGGTATTCTTTGCAAAGTATTTCCTTGATACTTTAAATCCTAGGAAAAGATGGATTTTAACCATCTAAGACAGAATATGATGACAGTAGCACAATATGATGGTAGATTTGTGGCCTTATCGAGATTTGTGTCTGAGTTAGTGAATACTGCGGAAAAGAAGTGTAAGAGATTTCTAGATGGTTTGCCCTTTGAGATATGTTCTAGACTTTCATATATGAGGCATTCAAATTATGTTACTTTGATGGATATATCGCTTCAGATTAAGAAGGACATAGTTGAGTCTAAAGGACATAGGGAGTGGCTAAAGAGGAGTAGACTTGAGGGAAGTTGAGGTGGTAGTATGAGTATTCATGGTGGTTTTCAATCCCAAAGGGGTCATTCCTTTTCATAGGGATCCATTGTTCAAAGTCAACAGAGGTAGACTAGATCTATAGCTTCGATGGCTCAAAGTTCTATTGATGGAACCCCTAGGTTTGGAAAACAACCTATGGGAGTTAGAGGATTTAGTAAAGGTGGGAGTATGCCACTGAGGTGAGGTGGTAGTGTTGTATTTTATAGAGAGTGCAAAGTATGTTATAGGTTTAACTATATAGAACATTTATCTTGGAATTGTCCTACCTTAATGTGTTTTGTTTGTGGAGAGGGCGGGCATATCAGTGTGGATCGTCCATTGAGGAGATCAACTGAGATGATGAATATTGGGGGTGTTGGGAAATGATAGTCAGAGAGAGGTGGTGGATCTGGGAATATTCGGGGTAGAGCTTCAAGTAGAGGAGCAGTTTTTGAGAGAGGATGTGGCGGTCAAACGCAGCCCAGAGAGAATAGAGTATATGCACTGACCCAACAAGATGACCCAACAAAATGTGTAATATACATTTTACTTATAAAAAAATAACTTATCTTGTGGATTGTTTCTTTTCATTAATATTCTTTGGGAGAAAAAGGATTATTGATTGCATGTATTAATTTGTATTTTAGGAAGCATATTAGCAGCTCATACGACAAAAAACTAGTGTGGAATCTAATTCACCTTCACAAGCTGAGATCGATCCCAAAGAGTGGATCGAGGCATCTGGTGGGGTCAAGATGGGATGATTTTATGGCTCTGGTGGGATGTTTGAAGGTTGTATGTCTGCTAGCAGCTCTCCAAAAGCAGTTCATTGTCTAAATCCACCTTAACACATTTTCAATCGTTCCCCAATGTCAGAGCGATGTAGTAGGTGCTGGAGTAAGATAGGAAAAAGAGGGAAGAGTTGTAGTCACATATCCAGCTCATGGAGCAACAGATAATGCATCGCTTTGAGGTATCACTAGACGAGCTTGCTCCACTTGCATCATCCACCGTAATATTGTTTTAAATTAATTGAAAGTTCAACACTTAGTGGTTTTTAGGGAAAACATAAAATACTCGAGTAATGGATGATTCAGGGGTACTGAAACGTCCGTGGGGTGGGATGTGACTCGTGGGAACAAACATGATCCATTTTGGATTGTTGGTTAGCAAAATTGTGGGTTTAGGCAAATAAAATTCAAGATTTAGTGATTTTTAGGGAAAAAATGCTAAATACTCGTGTAATGGATGAGCCAGGAGTATCGACACATCCATGGGGTCGAACGTGACTTGTTGGAACAAACAGGATCCATTTCGGATCGCCAGTTACCAAAAGTGTGTGTTTTAAGCTAATAAAGTTTAGAACTTAACGTTTTTAGAGAAAAAAATGTCAAATACTCATGTAATAGACAAGCTGGGAGTACTGGCATGTCCGTGAGGTCGAATGTGACTTATGGGAACAAATGGGATCCATTTCAGATTGCTAGTTAGCAAAAGTGTGGGGTTTAGGCTAATAAAGTTCAACACTTAGCGGTTTTTAGGCCAAAAAAATGTAAAATACTCGTGTAATAAACAAGTCAGGGGTTCCGACAAGTTTATTGGATCGAACGTGACTCGTGGAAACAAACGGGATCCATTTCGGATAGTCAATGTAGGTATCACTCTTTTCCACCTATTACTCATGCATTCGGCTCATTACCTAAGACCACTTCTCTTGAATAAAGGTGGATATGGCAAAGGTGCGGATTACGATGAGTAGGCATATGAAAACAAGTGAAACCTACAAAGTCTAATACAAACCCTTTATAACTAGTAAGGAGGCATTCGTGACAGGTGCAATTTTAATGTATTAGACAAGTGATTGTTGTCATGTGAGCATAAAACAAGGATGATGAGTAAAGAGTCGTCTTTTGACCTTGAAGGGGGTCAAATCCCTTCCGAGTAGGATTTATATTCACAAAAATGACACCCAAACATTGCAATTAAAATGACATAGGAAAGTAAACACTCGAAAGTAAATGCATAAAAGAAGTGGTAAGGTAAAAGTAAATACATAAAAGGGAAAAATATTTTAACTGCAATAGAAGAAGAGATTAAAATTACTTGTAATGTGAATATTAAAGAAAAGAAGTGAATTAAAATGTGTAGATTTAAATTAGATGGATTAAAACTAAGCTAATTAAACTAGATCGATTAAGATTAAACTACTTTAAACTAGATAGATTAAACATATATCAAACCAAATAGATTAACACTAAGCTACTTTAAACTAGATAGATTAAACTAGACTAACTTAAACTAACATGTGATTAAGGGAAATATTCAAGATAACTAACAACATGTTGTAGACCGAGGTACAAACCCAAGAGGGGGGTGAATTGGGTTTTAAAAACTTTTTGCAATTAACAATATAATCAATTAAAGCAAACAACAAATAAATTGCTTGAAATTAAAAGAGTAAAGGAAGATAATATCAAAACTCCATTTATAGCGGTTCAGCAATATCATAATCACTCCGACCCTACATCCACTCTCTTCAAGGAACCTTATTGCAGTAATCCACTAATGATAGTCAAGCAACTTCACGGCTGTTGCCCAAATCTTAAAAACACTCTCTTCCACAAGGAAGTTACAAGGAAATGTTTAATTCCTAAACACTCTAAGAGTTACTTCAACTCTTACTCTTTACAAAGATTGATGTTGATTGTAAAATAAAACAAGAGAGGTAGCAAAGAATGCTTTACAAGATGAAGATTATCTCTTTTTCAAGAACAAAGCTTAAAGAATGGCTCACAAGAAATTTTTTGAAAGATTTTAAGAGTATTAATGAGCTATATAAGAACTTGAGTGTTCTTGCTTGTCATAAATTCTCATTAAAAAGAAATATTTATAGTTTTGGCTTTATATGGCTGTTAGATACAAGTTGGGATGGTTTAGAGCATTAAATGCTCAAGTCCCGCGTCTCAAACGGTCATATTTTTGAATTGCTAGTCGATTGACTCCTTGTACCAATTGATTGGGTCATGTGAAATATTTAAATTTTTGGGCATCAAACAGGTACTAGTTTACTGGGTCCTTGCACCAGTTGACTGGATCAAAGGCCAGAAGCTACTAACCCTTTTACTAGTCGACTGGGTTGACCCAAACATCATTTTCAGGCTTTTCAAAGCAGTTTTAACTTAAAGAAATTTTAAGATCATTTTTGTCAAAATATTTTGTAATCAAAATGAGCTATAATTAAGCTAGATAATTGAAAGAAAAATTTACATTTTAATCAACTAACTTAGGAGCTTTAAGTCTTGGTCTTCAAACAACTTTCAAGGTGCAAACGTATCTTTCCGAGTGCGTATCTTTTTCAATGTAACATGTTGTCTTTGAACAAAGCCTCTTTACATCTTAAACACTTAGATAAACTTGGTTAGAAAAATTTAACTTTGTTTTGTCATTATTAAAATCAAATAAGGGTCAACAATCTCTCTCTTTTTGATAATGACAAAACCATAATGAGAAAAACAATTTAAGAATCTAAGTGTTGGATTTTTAAGGAAAAATGACAGAGTTTCCTATGTTTTTGTGATAAAAACCAACCTACAATTTTTAATGTATTTCTACGCAGTTCTAACAAGTTCAGAGCAATGCTCCCCCTTAATCTGTGCATTTCATTATTTACATATATTTTTCTCTTTTTCTCCCCCATTTTGGCAACAGCATAAAAAGGAGGGAAAACTTAGAAAATAAGCAAGTCTAATACCATATATAGAAAGATAAGATAAAAACAAACTTTTAGGCAATTACTAAACTCAAATAAGAGATGCTAAGATCTCCCATGAAGAATCAGAAGCTTTACACATAACATGAAATAGTTAAAGCTTAAAAACGAGTAATAAGTATCCAAAATATCCAAACATTATCAAAATGTAAAATAACACCTAAGATGATTAAAGAATGGAAAAAAAAAACCATGAATACAAAGTTTCATATATAATAGAGCAAGATAAGTTGTCTCGAGAATAACTAAAAACATAATAGTTCAAACAAGTGCATAAAACATGAATGCATGAAAAAGTAAGTGAAAATGTTCTTGCAAATAGTTAATAGAGCTAAAACTAGATAAAAGACATAAAATAAAGGACTCAAGGAGCTGTAGAATCAGGCTAATCACGGAGGAGATCTCATATCTCAGCCAATAAGCCTTCTAAGTGCTTCCGGAATAGCTCAAAGTCATCGTGAAAAGTACAAAGATCATGACACATGAGATCCATATCTATCCGTAATCACTTAAAACTTGATTCAGCTGAAGAGCTCAAACTCTGGAAGCCAGACTGTACCTGTTGACTAGTTATTGCTTTAAAGAGGTCTTCATGACCACCTTGATCAACTACTGAACTGCCTTGTCCAATGATGCCTTGCATAATTTCCTATATTTGATCACTTCTTAACTTTAAAATTTAGTATAGTTTTATTTATTTTTGTTGGTTTCAGGCTTCATTGTTGTCACTAAATTTTATTTCAGATTTGAAGAAAAAGAAGATCCAAATTTTAGCAGCCTATCGTCTAGGGATTCTTTCTCTCATTTAAATGAAGATTTTATTTGAGTATAGGAGCTACTAAAATAAAAGAGATATGGGCAAAAGTTTTGAGTGTCATGCGAAGGCTTAAATCCCACATCCTATGTCCCACATCGATTGGAAACAGATTCCATATCCCACATCCCACATCGGTTTGAAACACATTCCATATACCACATCCCACATCGTTTGGAAACAGATTGCACTCATGGAGTTTCCCTATAAAAGTCCCATTGCACTTCATCTTCAAAAGGGGGTGGATTTCAGAGGCTTTGCTATCAAGGAGGAAGAGGTTGCCGACGGTGACGAGTATTTTTCACTGTGGATTTTCTTCTCCCAGAAAATATGATGAATTCATTTATGTTGAATTTAATTTTTAGCATGAACTAAATTTTCTTTATTCTAGGAAAACGATGTAATCTAGTTTCAAACTATGCTTGCTTTGCTATGCTAATTTGAAGTAATTCTGTTCTATGTTTGTCAGATTTATTATGAGCTTATTGCTTCTAATTGACTGACCATTAATTAGATATTTTGATCTTGTGATTTGCTATCGAAAGAAAGAATTATAGAATAGAACTTGGATATTTCAGCATAGGTAAATATAGAGATCGAAAGACTTATATGAACCTATGTAGTCTTAAAATCGTTGGTCTTAATGCTTTCTTGCTTTAATGATTTGCATACTCTTGTGTAAAATGATATTTCCAATTGACAATTGAAAAGGGATTTTGGATGAGTTTGGAGATTTTGCTAACAAATAGAGAGAATTAAATTAAATTAGTTTGATGAGAAAAGCATAGTGAGGGATTAGGCGAAATCAATTTCCTAGAAGTTCTTTTTCTCATTAATTTGATCTTCGAACAACAGCTTTCTTTTCCTTTGAATACTTTGATTTTATTTCAAATTGCAATTACAAACAATCTTAGTGACTTTTCTAAATAAAGTCAAGATTAGTATAATTTTGATACTTGTCAATAGTGAGTTATCAATCCCTGAGGATGACACTCTTCTCATCACTTTACTATAAAACTATGCTATTGTGCACTTGTAGTTTTGGACCGATTATCCAACGTGCTTCTGACCAATTATTGTTTCTTCAGTGTCCATCTCATTAGGAGGAGCTTCATCCTCTTGGACATCTTCTTCTTCATCACTGTCCTCATCACCAAATTTGTATAGATATGGTAAATTAGTGTAGGATTGAATTTTCTATAGATACTGACTAAGGGTCTAAGTCCAATAGCTTCAAAAGCAGGCAATACATCAAAATTAGCATTCCTAATAGAATTAAAATCGACATATCTACCAATCATGATTTTCTTATAATGAATAATAGTGTTATGCTTGTCTTTGATTGTAGGACTCTAAAAAAGAGAATCATCCAACTTGGTTCGGGCTTTCTTGTTTGATGAACCGACAACCCTTTTTCTTTTTGGATCTGAAGCTATAGATTTGTGTGTTCTTGAGTCCGTTGGCTCGTTTGGTCCACGTATTTTCTTCTTCACACGGATTCTTTGAGACTTCCTTGCTAAAAATATGGATTTGAGAAGTGGAGAAAAAATGAGTATGTGAACAATTTGAATATTGGATCTTGAAATCGCGAAAATCAAAGGATTTAGGGAGTGGGTAAGTGAAAAATGAAGGAATGTTGGCCTGATTTGTTGAGATTTTAGTGATTTCTAGAGAGAGAGTGAGAGAGAGTTTTAGCGTTCTTGAGTTTTGGCTTGAAATGATCGAAAAATTTGAATAAAAAACTTATATAATCGCGATACCAGTCAATTGGGTCCATAAAAATTGGAATTTTTTAAGATACTAGTTGATAACGCTCAAACTAACACGCGATTATTGTGTATAGCTGAGGTGTCGATCCCACAAGGAAAGTGAACTGCAAGAGAAAGTATAAACCTTAACATTAAACAATAAAGTTCAAATAAGAAAATTAGAGTTTTACGAATGAAATTAAATAAGAGAGTTGTGAAAATATGATAAAGAATTCAATAAAGAAATAACAAGGTTCCAGGAATCCTTCCTAAGTTCATTGCCCTATTCCTATCTTGACTCAAATGTTTTATCTTAATTACTAGTTTCACATCCCAAACAAGCAATTGGTAAATATTCAATCAAAGCACATAATACCCTAATGTAATTGCCATAAATTACTCCCTAATTCCAATTCAAACACACAAGATCTATCTTATAAATTATCAAGAAGCGACAATATATTTCAATAATAATACTACTGTAATGGACAAACCTATAAGATAGATCTACCGAAATCAATTGCATCTAATAACATTAACATAAGAAAAGCTTGACTAGACTTATATGGAGAAGAAGAATGCAATCACTAGATTAAAAAGATCTAAGAGAAGAAGAACATAAATTGCAGTTGTCACATGAATTCAAATCCTTCTTATTTAATCAAAGAGTAAATCATAAAAAATGTTTAACAATCAATCCATACAACTAAATCAAAGATAGAAATAAGAACAACTACACCTAGAAACTCATTCTTTCACCTTGTTGGAGTTTAGTTGGACATAGAGTTCATCCTTGATCACCTTGAAGAAGAAGAAGATGGAAGCTCTCTTCAAAAAATCTCGTCCTCCGTTATCTGAGTCTAAATTCCTATATATAGCTGTATGGAGATGGCTCTATAGACAGAAAAGTCACCCTAGGGTTTCTGTTCAGGTCGGGTGCTTCTGCTGCTGTCTAGGCCTGGTTCTACCTAACATTTCTCTACTAAAACTGTCATAACTTTCTGTAGAAAAATCATATTTATGAGTCGTAAAATTCTCTAGAAAATAGACATCTAGATTTTTCCAAGCATATATGGCTCATCTCCTGGTTCTTTCTGAATCGATACAGTTTAATCTACAAAATGACTGATATGTCACTCTAAAATCACGCACAGTTTGACCTTTGTCTACTAAAACTGCCATAACTTTCTCTAGAAAAATCATATTTATAAGCCGTAAAATTCTCTAGAAAGTAGACATTTGGATCTTTCCAAGAATATATGGTTCATTTCTTGGTTCTTCCTAAATCAATACAGTTTAATCCACAAAAATGACTGATCTGTACAAGCAATTTTGGAAATTTAGTGAAACTCCTTTCCAAATGCTTGTCAACATGCATAGAATCTTTGTGCTTTAATCAACGTTAGCTTTTCCATCTCTTTTAAATTCAAAATACCTAAAAATGCATCGAAATAAATCAATATACCAAGAATGACACTTAAGAATTATTAAGGCATAAATGTGTCATCCAGCCTTAAATCAACCCTAAATGCTAACAAATAAACACCATTAAGATGCATTTTCTGACTCTCATCATAGCCCCAAACTAGCTTATTGCTAGTCCCTAGCAATTCAAGCAAAAGAAAAATGAAATGAATTCTATATTAGAAATCAAAACAAAACCCAAAATCCTAAAAACAAAACAAAGCAATGTTAGCGTTAATCCAAGAGTATCAACTTTTTGTCTCAAAAATTGCACATAACACACAACACATAAAATCATTAAATACTACCCAAGTCCAAAAACAATCCAAACATCAACCTCATATTCGTTATCGACTCTTAAATATTCATCTTGCCACAAACCATTAATCCAAACATCTAGATGATTTTATGCACAACATTCATAAATACAAGTCTTGGCCTCTAAAAACATATTAAATTACGTGACATCAATCACAAATCAAACTCCATAGGCTCACTTTTCAAATCACTCTCCACTAATGTAGAAAAATCACACTACATCAGATCACTAGGTCTTAATAGGCTTGTAACGTAGGGCTAATGCAAAGGTCAAGAAAGAACGAGAAGGATTAAACAAGTAAAAGAACTCAGTCTCTTAATTTTAAACACAACCTTTTTAAGCACTAAATAACCTTACTTCAACACCCAACTCATTCAACTATTTTTCGAGCATTTCTCTCAATAATTCAACATTTTTTTTTCTAGCACATAATCATTCACCTCCATTTTCATTCTTTACTCTTTTCCACAACCCCTAGCCTCCTTTAATGTACTTGAGTTATGGTAGTAATATTACCCTTACTCCTCTTAAGTGCTTCTCAACAAATGTGTATAAACTAAGTTCTCTTAAAAGAAAGGTAAGGATAAAATATTTTAGGCTTATAAAGGTAAGTACATGGAATATCGAAAGAAACAAGACTAAATTTTTTTATTTTAAAAAAAGGCTCAAACAGGTAAGTAGCGATAAATATAACAAAAGTAAGCTTGAAAGGCTCAAACAGTCCAAAGATGGTCTACATCATATCCTAAGTAGTGTGCATTCTAGGATTTCGCCTCAAGTGATTATCAAATAAGTTCTAGAGCTTGTCGAGACCGCAAAAGTATTCACCAAATATTCACACATAAAACTTCTCTAAATGTTTTAGACTAATCATACACTCTTACCGCAAACCAGAGTCTCAAACTAAATGAAGATCAACACTTAAAATTATTCTCAAACTGAAGCAAGATTTAACTTCTTCTAAAAGCTATATGCTATCTCAATTATAATCATATCATTGACATGTAAATTAACTCCAAAACTAACATAAAACATACTAAAAACAAACAAAACTAAATCCAATTTTTTTAAAAATTTCTATTTTTCAAGAAGTATTTTTTTTCTAACAATTTATCCTAACAAACTAATTAAAACGAAAAATGGAAAGTGACACCAAACAATTTAATGGTATGAAATAGGAAATGTGTTTCCTCCACCCCCCAACCTAAGACTTGCATTGTCCCCAATGTGAAAGAAAAAAGTTGGGAGAAAGAAAGAAAAAAAGAAAACTAAATAAATAAATAAAAATAAAAAAATAAAACTAATGTACAATGGAACGAAAGTACTCGATTAAAAAGGATAAACTGGGGGCACCAAAGAGATCTCTTCGGGCCTATCTTCAACACGTTCATGTTCCAAGCAGAGCTTCAACCTTTGGCCATTAACTAGAAATGCACGACTGTCGGAGGGATCTTCAACTTCTACCACTCCATTTGGAAAAACACTCTTCACAACATAAGGTCCCTTCCATCGTGATCGCAATTTTTTCGGAGGGAAGTGTAACCAAGAATCATAAAGAAAAACTCGATTACCTTTGTTCAAAATAAGAGCGAAATTTATCCAATGCAAATACTACGTCTAGTAATTCTTTCTCGGTTGTGTTGTACATCATTTGAGAATGATTCCAGGTTCTACTAGCATAATAAAAAAAAATAGTTTTCCCTCCCTTCTTTGTCCTAAAACAGCCCCTAAAGCATAGTCACTAGCATCACACATAATCTCACAAGGCAAGGTAAAATCGGGTGATTGCATAATAGGGGCGGTTGTAAGCTTAGAGACAAGTGTCCTAAAGGCTTTCTCATATTCAGAGCTCCACTTAAACTCGGTATCCTTCAACAAAAGGTTACATAAGTGTCTAGAGATAACACTAAAATTTTGAATAAACCTTCTATAAAACCTGGCATGCCCTAAAAAAGACCTAACATCTTTAATATTCTTAGGAGTGGGTAGTTTAGAGATTAATTCAATTTTCGATTTATCCATTTCTATCCCCTTTTCGGACACTATATGGCCCAAAATTATTCTGGAAGACACCATAAAATGGCACTTCT
Organism: Bretschneidera sinensis; assembly: GCA_023935145.1. Lineage (NCBI taxonomy): Eukaryota > Viridiplantae > Streptophyta > Magnoliopsida > Brassicales > Akaniaceae > Bretschneidera > Bretschneidera sinensis. Next base: position 108,680,570 of record CM043702.1, read on the forward strand.
CCCAATTAAGCACAAGCCCCTTCTCTTCATACCTACACAAAACATTTTTCAAGTTAGATAGACATGAATCAAAAGAAGTTTCAAACACGGTTAAATCATCCATAAACACTTCCATACATTTTTCAAACATTTCGCTAAAAATACTCATCATGCATCTTTGAATAGTAGATGGTGCATTACACAAACCAAAGGGCATTCTACGAAAACCAAAAGTTCCAAAAGGACAAGTAAAGGTGGTCTTCTCTTGATCCTATAAGGCAATTCCTATTTGGTAGTATCCCGAATACCCATCTAAAAAGCAATAAAAAGGATGACCAACCACATGTTCTAAGATTTGATCTATGAATGGAAGGGGAAAATGGTCTTTTCGAGTAGCTGAATTAAGTTTCCTATAATCAATACACATACGCCACCCGGTCACTACCTTAGTTGGTACTAACACCCCCTCTTCATTTTCTTCCACAGTCACCCCGACTTTTTTAGGAACTACTTGAGTTGGACTAATCCACTTACTATCAGATATTGGATATATAATTCCCGCATCTAATAGCTTTAAGACTTCTTCCTTAACTACCTCTTTCATAGTTGGATTTACCCTTCTTTGTGGGTCTTTACAAGGGTTAGCTCCTTCTTCTAGATAAATCCTATGGGAACAAATTAAAGGGCTAATACCTTTTATGTCGGCTATAGTCCAACCTAATGCAAATTTATGCTCTCTTAACAAATTCAACAATTTATCACATTGCACATCACTAAGTTCGGAAGAAATAATAACCAGAAAGATATCACCTGGGCTTAAGAAGGTATGTTTGAGCCCTTTGGGCGGCATAGCTAAATTAAGCGTTGGTGTCTCCTCAGAAGATGGTTTGGGTGCCTCTCTTTTTTCAGGAAACTCCTCAAAGCATGGTTGCCATGATTTCTTAATAAATCCCTGCGACTTATCAAAAACATCAACAACATCAATGGCATGGGGATAAATTGAAGAATCATCAAAATCAAAATTATTAATAAGGAATTCTAAAGAATTAGAATTATCTTTAATGTACTCATCCTCCAAAATAAGCTCATCGATCATGTAAGTATCGAAACACTCATCCTCTTCATGTGGCTGCCTTGAGACTCGGAAAACATTCACCTCTAGAGTCATATTTCCAAATGATAATGTCATTAGACCATTCCTACAATTAATGAGGGAATTAGCGGTGGCAAGGAATGGTTTTCCATGTATTAAAGGAATTTTTGACTCCGTTTTCACAATAGAAATGGTATCTAAAACCAAAAAGTCAACGGGATAATAGAATTTGTCAATTTGCACTAAAACATCTTCCACGATACCTCTTGGTTTTCTTACCGATCAATCTGCTAGTTGAAATACCACAGAAGTTGGTTTGATCTCACCTAGACTAAGTTGCAAGTAAATGGAGTAGGGCATGAGATTCACACTAGCCCCCAAATCTAGCAATGCTTGGCCACAAGCTTTGTTTCCAATTTGGCAAGCCACCGTAGGACAGCTCTGATCTTTATACTTAGGTGGTGTCTTGCTATCAATTACTACACTTGCTTGCTCCGTTAAGAATGTCGTCTTCTTCACATTATGCCTCCTCTTGAGTGTGCATAGATCCTTAGTGACTTTAGCATAGTTAGGAACCTGCTTTATGACATGAAGAAAAGGAAGGTTAATTTTAACTTGCTTAAGTTGTTCAAGAATCTCACCTTTTAATGCCAAATTTCTCTCATTAGGTTTAAGGAATGCTTGAGAGAAAGGCACCGGTATGGAATCACTATGGGCATCTTGTTCCTTGGGGGCTTCATCCTTGTTACTCATGGTGTTAGGAATCCAGTTTGATGGTAGAGTGGGTCCATCAATTTTCTTACCGCTACGAGTAGTCATGGCATTAACCTCTTTAACATTTTGATTGTTGGGATTGGAGGTTTGTGCCATATGTTGTCCCCTTGGATTAGGTTGTTGCTGTGAAGGGAAACGATTTTGCTCTTGAACCGTCAATAAATTAGTCAACTTGGTGAGTTGGCTCTTTATCACCTTTTGTTCCTCTTTGACCCCTTGTTGTTCCTTTAGCAACCGTTGATTTATCTTGCCTTGCTCTTCTACACTCTGGGCATGTACCTACATAAATGACTTAAAAGCATCTTCCAAAGGTAAAGATTGTTGTGGTGCATTAGATGAAGTTACTTCCAGTCTCCATTGGGTACTAGATTGGGTAGAAGGTTGTGTATCGGATCTCCAACTAAAATTAGAGTGATACTTCCAGCCGAGATTGAAGGTGTTAGAGTAGGGTGAGTATGTTTTCCTAAAGGGTATACCTAAAGCATTGCACTCTTCCTTCATCTCAAAATAGGTGGGACAATCCCTAGGTACATGATCTACCCCATTACACATAAAACAAGGTTCGTGGGACTCTACCCTAGCAACAGGTTCGGGGCTCTAGCATCCTTGGTTTTTAAAACCTCAATTTCCTTAGTTAGGACCTCTAAATGGGTTTTAAGGCTATCATCTTCCTTAAGTTGATAAATTCCAGCAATTTGGTTTCTCTTAGTACTTTCTATGGCATTGGGTCCCGTCCAAGTGTGGGCTTTTTCCAATAAGTCATCTAGAAAATCTATGGCTTTGTTGGGATCTTTTTGAAGAAAATCTCCATTACACATCATTTATATGAATTGATTTTCCCTACTTAGAAGTCCATCATAGAAATAGCTAACTACCCGCCAACTCTCATACCCGTTGTGTGGACAAGAATTCAAAAGGTCTTTGAAACGTTCCCAAACTTGATATAAGGTTTCACTCTCTTTTTGTGCAAAGTTTGAGATTTGTCTCTTGAGGTTATTGGTCTTATGGGTAGGGAAATACTTTTGGAAGAAGGCTTGTGTCATCTCATCCCAACTACCTATAGACCTAGGCCTTAACGAGTACAACCAAACCTTGGCCTTATCCTTAAGCGAAAAGGGGAAAAACCTAAGTTTGACGGTGTCTAACATATCGGCCCTACTTTGAAAGGTTGTTACTACTTCCTCAAATTCCCTAATATGGACAAGGGGTTTGCATTCTCTAATCCATGGAAAGCTAGTAGCAGTTGGATTATGCCCGGCTTAAACTCAGGTTGTTGAACATTAGGGGGGAACATGATACAAGATGATGTGGTCGTTCGGCTATGGTGCAAGTAGTCCTTAAGTGTCCTAACAACATTCTCACTGTTATTGTTGGCCATGTTAACAAAATTCTCTAAATTCTTGTTTGGGTGTGCACTATGATTTGATCTAGATGAGCTTTCACTATCCGACAAAGAAGGAGAGCGTAACTCTATTTCGGGTCTTTTAATGAATCTACCTCGTTTATCTCTAAGTCTACGCATACACCAAAGGAATTAGAGGGGAGACTAATAAAGAAAACAAAATAAAATCAAAAAAAGAAAATCAAAACAAAGAACAAAGAACAATGTTACCGTCTTGTCTTAAAGTTGACAATCTTCCTTGTAATTAAGCGCAATTCCCTGGCAACGGCGCCAAAATTTGGTAACGCTCAAACTAACACGCAATTATTGTGTATAGCTGAGGTGTTGATCCCACGAGGAAAGTGAACTACAAGAGAAAGTGTAAGCCTTAACACTAAACGATAAAGTTCAAATAAAAAAATCTGAGTTTTATGAATGAAATTAAATAAGAGAGTTGTGAAAATACGATAAAGAATTCAATAAAGAAATAACAAGGTTCTAGGAATCCTTCCAAAGTTCGTTGCCTTATTCCTATCTTGACTCAAATGTTTTATCTCAATTACTAGTTTCACATCCCAAACAAGCAATTGGTAAATATTCAATCAAAGCACATAAATACCCTAATATAATTGCCATAAATTACTCTTTAATTCCAATTCAAACACACAAGATCTATCTTATAAATTATCAAGAAGCAACAATATATTTCAATAATAATATTGCGGTAATGGACAAACCTATAAGATAAATCTACCAAAATCAATTGCATCTAACAATGTTGACATAAGAAAATCTTGACTAGACTTATATGGAGAAGAAGAATGCAATCACCGGATTAAGAAGATCTAATAGAAGAAGAACATAAATTGTAGTTGTACATGAATTCAAATACTTCTTATTTAATCAAAGAGTAAATCATAAACAATTTTTAACAATCAATCCATACAACTAAATCAAAGATAGAAATAAGAACAACTACACCTAGAAACTCATCCTTTCGCCTTACTGGAGTTTAGTTGGACATGGAGTTCACCATTGATCACCTTGAAGAAGAAGAAGAAGATGGAAGCTCTCTTCAAAAACTCTCGTCCCCCGTTCTCTGAGTCTAAATTCCTATATATAGCTATATGGAAACAGTTTTGTAAATAGAAAAGTCACCCCAGGGTTTCTGTTCAGGCCGTGTGCTTCTGTTGCTGTCTAGGCTCGGTTCTGCTGCTGTCCAGGCTCGATTCTGCCCGACCTTTGTCTACTAAAGCTGCCATAACTTTCTCTAGAAAAATCATATTTATGAGCACTAAAATTATCTAGAAAATAGACATCCAGATCTTTCCAAGAATATATGACTCATCTCTTGGTTCTTCCTGAATCAATACAGTTTAATCCGCAAAATGACTGATCTGTCACGCTGAAAATCATGCACAACCTGACCTTTGTATACTAAAACTGCCATAACTTTCTCTAGAAAAATCATATTTATGAGCCGTGAAATTCCCCAGAAAATAGACATCCGGATCTTTCCAAGAATATAGGCTCATCTCCTAGTTCTTTTTGAATCAATACAGTTTAATCCACAAAGATGACTGATCTGTACAGGCAATTCTGGTAATTTAGTGAAACTCCTTTCCAAATGCTTGTGAACATGCATAGAATCTTCGTGCTTTAATCAATGTTAACTTTTCCATCTCTTTTAAACCCAAAATACCTTAAAATGCATCGAAATAAATCAATATACCAAGAATGATACTTAAGAATTATTAAGGCATAAATGTGTAATCCAACCCTAAATCAACCCTAAATGCTAACAAATAAACATTATTAAGATTCATTTTCTGACTCTCATCACCAGTCGACTAGGTAAATGGGCAGTGGGTTCTTGGCCTTTTACCAATCGACTGGGTCAACAAGAAATTTGAAATTTTGCAAGAAAGAATTTGTTTATACCTTTTTCTTTTGAGTGAGAGAGATATTAAATAAGAGTTTATATTTATTCACTCAATGGCAAATATGCATATGATGAATGTAGATGCAATCAAACACACACACATTCATAGTTTTTCAATCTCATTAATAGTCTTATTTTACAAAAGTTATCTTCATTCAAAGGTTTAGTAAGAATATCAGTAATTTGATCTTCGTAAGGAATGAATTCTAGTATAATATTACCCTTTTGAGCATGATCTCTTATAAAATGATGTCTTATCTCAATACGTTTGGTTCTAGAAAGTTGAATTGGGTTTTTGTCAAGTTGATAGCACTAGTGTTGTCACAATGCATTAAAATATTTTGAAAACACATGTCATAATCTTCTAGTTTTTGCTTCATCCATAAAACTTGTGCACAACAACTACCGATGGCTACATCTTCCGCTTTGGCGGTTGATAGTGCAATTGAATTTTGTTTCTTTGAAAACCAGGAAGTTAATATAGCACCTAGAAATTGACATATTCTACTGGTTCTTTTTCTATCTAACTTACAACTCGCAAAATTAGCATCCAAGTACCCAACAAGCTCAAAAGTTGATTTTCTAAAATACCAGAAGCCTAGATTTTGTGTACCTTTCAAATATCTTAAAATTCTTTTCACAGCAACAATATGAGATTCCTTAGGATTAGCTTGGAATCTAGCAGACATGCATACACTTAACATTATATCTGGTCTACTTGTAGTCAGATATAGTAAAAAAACCTATCATGCTTCTATAAGTCTTAGTGTCTACATACATCTTTCATCCAAGTCAAGTTTTGTAGAGGTGCTCATAAGAGTTCCAAGATACTTTGAGTTCTCCATCCCAAACCTTTTAGCAAGCCCGTGATGTATTTGGATTGATTGATGAAGATGCCTTATTTCAGTTATTTGATTTGAATTACAAGGAAGTATGTAAGCTCTCCCATCATACTCATCTCAAATTCATCTTGCATACACTTAGTAAATTCTTGACACATAGATTCATTAGAGGCACCAAATGTAATGTCATCAATGTAAATTTGTACTAAAAGTGTATCATGCTTATTAGTTTTTGTAAAAGTAGTTGTATCTATTTTTCCTTTTATAAAACCACTTTCAAGTAAAAAATTACTTAACCTTTTATACCATGCTCTTGGAACTTGTTTCAACCCAAAGAAAGCTTTAAAAAGCTTGTAAACATTGTTTTGAAGGTTAGGATCTTCAAAACCAAAAGGTTGTTCAACATAAAACTCTTCTTCTATAAAGCCATTTAAAATGGCACTTTTCACATCCATTTGAACTAATTTAAACTTTTTAAAGCATGCAAAGACTATCAACATACAAATAGCTTCTAATCTAGCTATGGGAGCATAGATCGCATCAAAGTCTATTCCTTCTTCTTGATTGTAACACTTAGCAACAAGTCTAGCATTATTCCTAGTTACAATTCCATTTTCATCCATTTTGTTTCTATAAATCCATTTAGTTTCTATGATGATATGATTCTTTGGTCTAGGAACTAAAGTCCACACTTTATTTCTTTCAAATTGATTTAACTCTTCTTGCATAGTATTTATCTAATCAACATCCTTTTTGGCTTCTGCAAAAGTTTTAGGTTGTACTTAGGATAAATAAGCTACACAATCGCAAATATTTCTCATAGAAGATCGAGTTCTTACCCCTTATGAAAGATCACCACTCATTTGATCGATTGGATGATAATTCACATACCTCCAATCTTTGGGAAGTTTATCCTTGATGACTTGAGGAGGGTTGATCATGATTGAGAGCATTTACTACTTGATTTGTTTGAGGTTGACTTTCTTTAAGGTCAACAATAGGAATAGATCTATGCACTCTTGGAATAAAATCTACATCATCATCAAGAGATATTATTCTACTACTAATTGGGTTAAATTCATCAAAAGCAACATGTATAGATTCTTTAACCACTAAAGTTCTTTTGTTAAAGACTTTATAAGCTTTATTAGAGGTTGAATATCCTAAAACGGTTTTAAAGTCAAATTTGCCTATGTTAGTTTTATTGTTATTTAGGATGAAGCACTTGCAACCGAAAGCACAAAAATTAGATATATTAGGCTTTCTACCTTTTCGCAGTTCATATGGAGTTTTATCAAGCATAGGCCTTATTAATACTCTATTTAAAACATAGCAAGAAGTATTTATGGCTTCCATCCAAAAGAATTTTGGTAAACTATTTTCAAAAGGCATGGTTCTAGCAAAATCTTCTAGAACTCTATTTTCCTCTCAACAACACCATTTTTTTAGGAGTTCTAGGGGCTGAAAAATTTTGATCAATTCAATTTTCATCAAAAAATTTTGAAAAACTTTGGTTTTCAAATTCTTTTCAATGATCACTTCTAATACTTGAGGTAGAAATTCTTTTTTCATTTTGAACCTTTTTGCATAAGTTCACAAAAACCTTTATAAGTTTCATCCTTATAAGAAATAAAAATAACAAGGGTATATCTTGAATAATCATCAACAATAGTAAGAGTATGTTGATGGCCACCTAGATTAATGGTGTTTATTGAACCAAACAATTCCATATGTAGAAGCTCTAATGGTCTAGAGGTTGAAATCACCTTTTTGGATTTAAAAGATACTCTTGTTTGTTTTCCCATTTGACAAACATCACAAAATTCGTCTTTTTAAAATTTGATTTTGGGAAGGCCAATAACTAAATCTTTTCTTGAAATAATTTTAAGTAGATTCATGTTCGCATGGTCAAACCTTTTATGCCATAGCTATGGGTTTTCACTAAAAGCATAAAAACATTTTTCACTTTTCGAAGGTAAAGATTTTAAACCAACTAGATAGACATTACCATATCTATGGCCAACAAATTTAATCTTGTTACTCTTGAAGTCTATTACTAGACAATGAGAGGATTCAAATATGACTTTGTTGCCTTTATCACTTAATTAACTAATACTAAGTAAATTTAGCTTAAGGCCTTGCATATATAAAACATGGTCAATGGTTGAAGAACCTTTACCCACTTTGCCATGCCCAATAATCTTTATCTTGGTGTTATCTCCAATGGTGACGTGTCCACTATCCCTTAGAGTTAGCTCCTTTATCATACTTTGATCATCGGTTATGTGCTTTGAGCATCCACTATCAAGGTACCTATAATTACCTTGTTCTTTGGTGTGGAGACATATCTACATTATACATGGATACACAATAGCACTATTAGGTAACCAAAATTTCTTAGGTCCTTTACAGTTAGTCTTAAAAAATACAACTCCTTTAGGGACCCATACTTTTTTAACATTATAAGGTGCTCTATAATTGTAGACATGTTGATGATGCATGATCCTAGGTTGATAGTCATAGAAGTTTCTAGGATGTTTGAATATATATGTCTATTATTCCTTGGATAAACATTCCTAGGATACATATTTCTAGCATAGGAGTTATGAAAATACATGTTATCTCTAGGATATTCATGATAGTTATTTCTAGGATATACATATAAGAAATTCTTGGATGAGCATACATATGTGCATAAGTATTTCTAGGATTTCTATTTCTAGCATAGGTATTTGAATTGAAATTTGCATTCTTAGGCTTACTATCAGTTTTTAAAGGAAAGATCTTAACATTGCTAGAGGCCTTAGAAGTGGAGGGTTCATCCACACATGTTGCTTTCACAAAGGAAATCTCTTTTTATTTTTATTTTCCTAATGGAGAATAACCCAAACTGAATTTTTCTCCACTCCAAGAATAAGCCTAGATATATTGTTATTTAACTTCATCAGTTTTTCTTTTTCTTTTTTTAGGCTTTCCATGTCTTTAGAGAGAGATGAGACTTCCTTCTTGAGAGCAATATTTCTAGAATCAAATTTTTTCAATTCTTCATGCATTTCATTAATTACCTCAATCAATTCTTCACTACTACTAACAATATTATTATTATTATTGGTGGGGGAAGAATTTGTTACCTCATCTTCATCATTAATTGCCATTAAACAAAGATTGGCAATTTTTTCATATTCGATGTCGTTATCCGAAAGTTCCTCTTCATCAGCACTCTAAGTGCTTGCAACCATGGCTTTCTTTTTGAAGCTCTTGTATGGTTTGTTTGTTGTTAGACAATCAGCCTTAATGTGTCCAGGCTTCTTGCAAACATAACACACAATAGGTTCTCTTTTTGGAGTGGAATCCTTTGTGTAAGGTTTCTTGCTTTTCTTTAAGAACTTATTAAATCTTTTGGCGATGAGTGTCATCTCACCATCTTTTTCACTACTCTCATCCTATTCTTCTTTTTCTTCTACTTTCTTTCTTAAGGAAGCTTTGAGAGCAATCATCTTCTTTTTTTCATCTCATCATTATTGACACCGAAATTCATTTCTTCCATTTCATATGTCAATAATGACCCGAGAAGGGTTTCGACATCAAGTTTGTGTCTTTGGCCTACGTTATGGCTGTCTTCTTTGCTTTCCAAGTTAAAGGCAAAGATATTAATATTTTCCTGGTTAACTCAAACTCTTCAATGTTCTTACCAAGAAGTTTTAAACCGTTAACAATTGTAGTGAAGCGGGAGTATTCGTTAGAATACATTTTGAAAGATTTATACTCAGACACTAGCATATATATATATATATATATATATATATATATATATATATATTGATTTTTAAACTTCACTAGTGCCCTCATAAGTAATTTGAAGTTTGTCTCATATTTGTTTAGCCGAAACACATGCTGAAATTTTATTGTATTCAGTTATATCTAAAACACAATGTATCATACTAGTAGCTCTACCATTTAGAGACATCATTCTACAATCCTCTTCATCAAACTCCATTTTGAGGTTAGGCATAGTACGAACGATCTCTCAAATAGTTATATCCTTAGTAGGAATTCAAGGTCCTTCTTCAATGATTCTCTATAAATTATAATCTTATCATTCAACAAATATTTTCATTCTATTTTCCCAATAATTATAATTTGTGCCATTGAACAAAGGAGGTTTAATATAGGAATGACCTTCGGTATAACTATTTGAAGCCATTGGATCAACTCAAGGATTCTAAGCCTAAAATTGAGTACATGGCTCAGATACCAATTGTAGACCGAGGCCTAAACCCAAAAGGCATACTAATTGAATTGGGTTTTAAAAACTTTTTGCAATTAACAAACACATTTTAAAATTTTAATCATTTAAAAGAAAACAACAAATTAATTGCTTGAAATTAAAAGAGTAAAGGAAGAGAATATGCAAACCCTGTTTATAGTGGTTCAACAATATCAGAATCACTCCGACCTTACATCAACTCTCTTTAAGGAATCTCCTTGAAGTAATCCACTAATGATAGTCAAGCAACTTCACGGGTGTTGCCAAAACCTTACAAATACTCTCTTCCATAAGGAAGTTACAAGGAAGTGTTTAATGCCTAAACACTCTAAGAGTTACTTCAACTCTTTCTTTTCATAATGATCGATATTGATTGTAAAGGAAAACAAGAGAGATAGAAATGAATGCTTTACAAGATGAAGATTGTCTCTCTTTCAAGATCAAAGCTTAAAGAATGGCTCATAAAGAAATTTTTTGAAAACTTTTAAGAGTATTAATGAGCTATATAAGAAATTGAGTGTTATTACTTGTCATAAATACTCATTAAAGAGGGGTATTTATAGTCTTGTCTTTATATGGCTATTAGACACTAGTTAGGGTAGTTTAGAGAATTAAATGCTCAAGTCTCGTGTCTCAAACGGTCATATTTTTGAATTGCCAATCAACTGTGTCCTTGTACCAGTCGATTGGGTCATGTAAAATATTTAAATTTTTGGGTATCAAACAGGTACCAGTTGACTGGGTCCTTGTACCAGTTGACCGGGTCAAAGGCCAGAAGCTACTAACCCTTTTATCAGTCGACTGGTTCAAAGATCTAGTCGATTGGGTTGACCCAGAACTCATTTTTGAAGCTTTTCAAAGCAGTTTTCACTTAAATACATATTTAGATCATTTTTGTCAAAACATTTTGTGATCAAAATAAGCCATAATTAAGCTAGATAATTGAAAGAAAAATTTACTTTTTAATCAACTACCTTAGGAGCTTTTAGTCTTCGTCTTCGATCAACTTTCAAGGTGCAAATGTATCTTTTCAAGTGCGTATACTTTTTCTATGTAGCGTGTTGTCTTTGAACAAAGTATCTTTACATCTTAAACACTTAAATAAACTAGGTTAGAACAATTTAACTTTGTTTTGTCATTATTAAAATCAAATAAGGGTCAACACATGTAAATATGAACATTCTTAATGGACCTAAGGGGGTCTGAATTCTTTATGGACTAAAGGGGGTCCAAATTCTTTTTAAGGAACAAAAAAAAAAACATGTGATTGATAGTAACTTAGAAATGAGTCTTTAACTTAGAAGACATGAAGTTTACATTTTTTTTTAAAACTAAACTAACGAAAAGAATATTAAATCTAGTATTGATTTAACACTACATTTACCGAAGGGATTAAATTATGACTATTAGTGAGGAAAAAGACATACAACTAGTGAGGAGAAATTAAATACTAAGATTGCAAAGAAAACTAGTAAATACTTAAAATTAAGATAGATTTTATCAAGTATACTAAATTATCTAATCTATTTTCAATATGGTTTGAACATGTAAATCGTACTAGCAATTTATTTTATAACTAGAAGAAATTTAACCAACCTTCTTTGGCTAAGAAAAATTTTTGCAGGTGGAGGATGTACTTGATTAAGGATTAGAAGACAAATTTTTTAGGGGTGGCTGAATTTTAAACGAAATGCACTCTCTTGTTCTTTCTTTGTTTTTCTTTGTTGTTTATTCTCTCTTTTAATCACTACACTTCTCTCTCTCTTTTTTATGCTTCTCAAAAGACTTTGTATGTCTCACAAAGTTTTTCATCATCTTCGCTTTTTTTTTTTTTGCATCTTGCTTTCTTTGTGTTGAATGGGGGCATTTATAGAGGGAGTGAAGGTAGTCTAAGGGAGTAAAAAAAACAACAAAAATGACAAGTAGATGAAGGTATGGCCGGCTATTTGAGAAGTGCGGGAGGAAGAGTGCAAATTTTTATGTTGGACATGTGACTTTTGATGCATAGAAAAGAGCGAGAGAGCTTAGGAAGGAAGGTGTCATTAACATAATAAGAAAGGAATGAGGAAGACTTCCTCCTTTAGGTGGCCAGCCACGGGGAAGAGGAAATGGTGATTTTTGAGGTGTGATGGGTGACTTTTGAAGTATGGGAATAAGGGAGAAAGCTTAGGAAAGAATGTGTGGTTAATAAAGTAAAAAAAGAGAGAGGAAGACTTCTTCTTTTGATGGTCAAAAGAACAAATTTTAAGATGGATGAGTGGATTTTAAGAATGGTAAATGTGTAATTAAAACAAAAGAGAGGGAGAAATCCTCCCTCACATGGCCAGCAACAGCAAGAGGAATAGTACAGTTTCTTGGTTAAAAAAAAAAGGGTTTTGATGCATGAAAAAGTGGGGAAGCTAAAAAAAAAAAAAAATTGTGTGAGACTAAGGTAAAAGAGAGGAAGAAGACTTCATATTTTCTCATCACATGATCAACTACGTAGATAAGGCAAAAGTCCAGATTTTATGTTAGACACGTGATGTGGGATGTGGGTGCATGAAAAAGTGTGGAAAACAAAGGGGGTAATGGGGAAATAATAAGGGAAAAGAGAGAGGAAAAGAATTCCTCTTCTTCAACCATGTGGTTGTCCATCAAAAGGAAGGAAAGAAAAAATACATTTTTATGTGAAAAAGAGAATTTTTTTTGAAAATTGAAAAAAAAATGCTAAGTGGAAAGTGAAATTGAAAATTTATCCACAAAATTGAAAGTTTTATTGGGTTTGAAATTTTAGGCCAAACGTGTTTAAGTTTAACAAAAATTAATGGGTTTTAATGAGTTTTGAATTGATCCAAAATTTAATTGAAGACTTTGAATTTGAAATTATTAGAATCAAATAAGACCAAATTGATTTTAAACTCAAAATGGATTAAACAAAAAAATTTTGCAATTAGTTCTAATATGAAATTAAATTCAACCAATATGCTTTAAATTAACTTAAAAACAAGTATCAAACATAGTCATAGTTAATAAACATCTCATGATTGTTAAAACAAGTTATTCAAAACCAGTGTTTTAAAAAATGAGAGCGTTGGATGAAGTATTTTACCCCAAGGCATTGGGACGAAAACTTTTGAAAAATGTTGAGACATTTTAAATAAATTAATTAAATGATAAAAATGCTAACTTTTTTTATAAAAGAAAATTGAATAAATGTAAAAAAAATTAATTATCAACCAACCTTAACAAAAAAACTTAAGAATGAATATTTATCAAAATATTTCACAAACTTTATCTTATTAATAAGCTTAATAAAACTTACTGATTAATTTAAAACTCAGTTTATACTTAACGACACTACAACACACCTAATCTCTCATTGTGACCCTGTTTTCAGTATTTTGACATCAATTTTGCCCATCTAAGGGAAATAATAAATCTAATCTAATATTGTCAAAGTAAAATTCATTTTCTGTCTAAGATACCATAAAAATTTGAGATTCAGCGTAGCCGCAGTACTTGAAATTGAAAATCCAAGGTAGCGCGTCCTCAGAGCAAATTTCAAAATTGAAAGGAATCAAAGCAAAAGCTAAATGGGCGCTGTTGATATAATAGGAAATTTTGCAGAATAAATAGGCAACATTGAGAAACTGAATAGTTGCTTTCGCTGTTGAACCCACAAACATGAAAACAGTTGCTAGTAGTTGTTAATTAACTAATCACTTTATAATAAACACTCAAGAAATCATACCTAAAATCTAAAATGATTTGCTTTTATCAATTTTCAATGTCTGGTGAGTTGTTGAAAAACTTGAAGCAGAAAATGATATTTATTTCTTCTAGGTTAGAGGTGGCTTTTATCACTTTTTGTTCTAAGTTTGTGGAAGGAATCCAAGATATCATCCTTCATTTGTTTCTGGAGTTGATAAACTCTGTCCCATGTGACCTCATTGTTTTTTTATTTTGTTCCTTCAGCCATGAGTAAGAGATTTGAAAAAAAAAAAAGGAAAAAAAAAAGAGGAGAAGATGATAGAGTTAATGAAAGCATCACTGATATATTCCCTAGCTCAGAACGGGTAACTTGATTTCGAGTACAAGTATAACTCCAAGAATGCTACAAGATTGTAACAAAGAGAGAAAAGGAATTCTGAAAATTTTCATTGATTGATTCAGTACGAGTACAAGTCCTATTTATAAAAGTTTAAAACTACTTAGTTAACTAAGTTCGAGAGTTATAAAGTTAGTTACAATTATGTTTTACAGTTAAGAACCCTTAACCTTTTTGTAACTAACTAACTAATCTTGCCTTCTTCTTAGTCCTTTCCCTTATGCTATCCGAATTGTCTTGTCTTTCAACCCTTGGAGTCTTAAGGACCTTCTAGGCTCCTGGACAATAGATATGTGGGCTTACATTAATTAGGACTTATTTGGTTTTGATATAAAACAAGTTAAGTATTGATCTATTAAGGGAGACATCGCTCAATAGAGTAATATATTTACAGTGAGCTTAGTATTCTAATATGTCTAATATGGACTAACTAGTGTAGGTCATAGTAAACTTTTGGACCTTTGATGGGCGGACCATTATATTATAATATAAAGTATAAGCTAGGTCACCTCTTATTCTCAACCCTAAGAAACACATTGGGAAAAACTTGCCCCATTGAAAGTTAGTATGCCCATTTTGTTCGACCTCATAAAAAAGATTTGTATTTTGAAGAAAAATTGAAATTGATATATTCTCATTTCCTTATTCATTAGAGTTCATTTTCAATTTTTCATATTATAGTTAATTTCAAGAAATTTGGAAAGTCAAAAGAAAATGAATTTTGTTTTTTTTTTTCTTCAGAAGAAGGAAGGAAAAGAGAGGCAAAAAGGACCAAATGAATGAAAAAGAAAAGCCTAACTTCTAAATTTTCCTAAGACCCATACAACCCCCAAACACCAGCCTAAATGAATCATCAGAACCATTTTGGACTGCATGTTTTCCTCAAAGAGTCAAGCTAGGTCCAAATCTGTTTGGGCCGAAATATTAATATAGGCTCGTTTCTGTGCTCAGCCCAGACAAAACAAATGAAAACAGACCCAAACTCCCAACCTAACTCAATGACCCGTGACCCGGAATTTACCCTACCCGTTTGCTAAAGTATAAAAATCCCTCTTAACCCAGCTAAAATAAACCCTATTCTACCTCGTCCCTTCCATCTCTGTGCCGCAACATCTCAAAACCCTATCTCTGTCTTCTAACTACCATTTCTTTCTTCTCCAAATTCTCCCTCCCTCAACCATAACTAAGGAAACTCTAGAAACTTATAGAAGTTTTACACCTCATCTTCATCTTTGTTGTCATTCGCACTAGAATATAAGATGAGTACCCTTTTCTTTTGTCAATTAGCAAACGATGATCCATCCTTAGCCCTTTGATAATCCTAAGATAAAGAGATCGCTTTTTTCTCTCTTTGCGTGTCGCGTTGCTGGCAGAAAGAATGTCGCAAAACCGTTTCAACATCGCTGACCCCCCGAGATTTCCCAAATTCTTTTTTTTTCCTCATTTTTTTTTCTTTTCGAATTGATTGGTCTATAAATACTAATGGGGGTATTTTCATTTGGCAAGGGTTATACGGGGAGAGAATTGGAGAGCTTCGGAGAGAAAAGCACCAAGGATGGCTCAAGGTATTGACCATTGTTTCTTGTAGAAATTGGTGGAAAGCGAATGAGCTTTTAGACATTTAGGATTTTCTTTTATGTTAAATTATTCTTTATAAAATCTGTGAAGGGGGTTCTAGGATTTTAGATTGGGAAAATAGTTTTGACTTCTTGTTGGATGCTCAAGGGTGGATCCTTCTCGGCTAAGGAATCTATTTCTCGATATCTTGGTTTGCTCTATTAGATTGTGAATGTGTAGATATGTGTTTATGTACAATTTCTTAGTTTCCTCTCTTAGATTGTGAATATGTACAATTTATTGGTTTTCTCTAATCTACAAAAATGATTTTAAATAAACGATATATTAATGATGACTTGTGAATTTGTGTATGGCTTGGCGTGATTAGAAAGCTCCAATTAATTACCAAAACGTTCTTTCTTTACATATTTACATGAACGTCAGTTTTTCTACGTATTATGCATAAATTATTTAAGAGGATCTTGTTGTTTGATGCTGCTATTTTGTGTGTTCGTATATTGAAAGTTTGAAGAGTCCAAGTCTGTTTCGGTCTCGGTAACAAATCTTAAGGGCCAATTTGATGGTACATTTTACTTATAACTAAACTTTTTACTCTGTTTTGTATGTTTTGTCAAATGTGATTTGGGGGTGATTAGTCTTGAGCTGCAATGCATGCTGTTAGGATAGTGGTCTAAGCCTATATATAGCATACAATAACGCTGCTATGGTATCAACTGTTGCTTTTTTTACATGTTTTGAAGAATGTATTCGGAGGCGCTCTTGGGGCATGCTCGAGGTGAGTCCCGGAACGTATCGGTAAAAGGCAGACCAAAAACGTCCCGGGGCGCTATCTTTTAGATGTTTTGTTTATGAGGCGTGCATTTTTACTTGGGACGTTCACCCGATCCGAATGGGTGTATGCCCCGTAAATAATTTTTTTAAAGTTGCATGGCAAATCGACATGGTTTTATGTTTAGAGTAAAATCCCTCCCCTATCAAAAAGATTTTGTATTGGGCAATGCTAGGGTTATTATATCAGTTCTCTTATTCTTCGCAATTACCAAATCCTAAAAATCAAATATTAATTCAAGCAAATCAAATTGGATTTTCCAAGATTTAGTTAAGGAGATCCTTCATATTGGTTGTTCAAGGTGAAACAATTCTTCTTATATCATCAAACTTATGAATTCCTAAGCTTACTATGGTTTCTTTCCACTTAAATGGTTCAACATCAAGTTGGTATCAATGGATGTACCAAAACAATCAATTAAGGGGCTGGAAAGAATTTGTTTATGCTTATAAGAAAGATTTGGACCATCTCTCTTTCATAATCCCCAAGGCAACCTAAGCTAACATAACAAACATCAGTCCAAGATTATAAAGATAAGTTTGAAGCAGTATCTTGCAAAGTTTCTGGCCTCGTTGAGCAATTCTTGAAGAGTTGTTTCATTTCAAGATTTAAACTTCAATCAAGAGGGAAGTTTTGCTTTAGAGACGTCTTGGTTTACATCTATCCATTATAATAGTAAGAATGTTGGAAGCAGAAATGACTAAAAGATACTTGTCCACAAAGAGTTGGGGCCCTAAAAAAGCTACAAATCCTATACCACCATTACCATAACCCAAAGCCATTATTAAAAGGCTTACACCATAAGAACAACAACTGAGGAGGGAAAAGGACTATGTTTAAATTGTGATGAGAAGTATAGCCCAGGACACAAATGCAAGAAATAAAGCACACTGTGTCTTTTAGAAGGAATGGAGTTAGAAGATGACACCACACTAGAGGAGTTTAACAATCTAGAAACTTGGCTTCCAGGTATTGATACTAGCCCTACTATAAGCTTTCGTGCATTAATGGGTCATGCATCTCCTCAAACATTAAGGTTAAAAGGAAAGATTGGGGGACAAACATTAAAAGTACAAATAGATGGAGGTAGTACTCACAATTTTATCCAAAAAAAAATTGCACACTTCTTAGGATTGACCATTATCCTTCACATCATTTCAAAGTATAAATGGGGAATGGTGAGTACTTGTCTTGCATTGGTATATGTCATGTAGTAGAAATATGGTTGCAAGATCATAAGTTTAGTATTGATTTCTTTATCATACTTATCCAAGGAATTGATGTTGTGTTAGGAGTACAATGGCTACAAAATTTAGGTCTTTCACCACTGATTATAGGACTTTAACCATGGAATTTGTGTGGAAGGGAAAACCAGTATTGTTACAAGGCAAACAAAGACTAGATTATGATATGGTAGGGTATAGTAAACTGAGGAAGATGACAATTACTGATTCATTATCTACTTGTTTTATGTTAATGTCCATTTATGACCCTGAACAACAAGAACAAGGGCCTATGATTTTCAAAAACCCAATTTACCCCAAATTCATAACATTTTATAAGGGTGTCTTTGATGAACCTAATGGGTTACTGTTGGTATCTGTTTAATCCTTAGACAAATACTAACAATCTCTACCTTTGTCTAAGCGATTAAACCCGAACTCATTGTGCAGAGAACTCATGATCCAAACTCAACTTGAGTCACCATATCAACCGACTCCAATCCTAAGAAGTCCAAGGCAATGATTGAACTTACTTAGAGGTAGAACTTTGGTGCCTAAATCTGCAGGATTTTCTTCCGTTGCAACTTTGTCCACATGAATGCATCCTTTTGTAACATTTTCCCGAATGAAATGATACCGAACATCCATATGCTTAGTCCTCTCAAGGAACATTGGGTTCCTACACAAGTGCAATGCACTTTGGCTATTCGAAAACACCACCACCTGCTCATTTAGGACCTTCCACTCATCCAAAAACCCTTTGCACCACATAGCCTCCTTTATGGCTTCCGTTGCCACTATGTACTCAACCTCGGTTGTTGGGAGTGCTACCACCGGCTGCCTCTGAGCCTTCAAGTACCTCAGCAACCACTTCATCCTAAGTCAAAGCTCCTTTCCGGGATTACTCACAAATCTGCTGAGAACTCTAATTGCCTGAGAAATGTCGGGTCTAGTGCTTACCATCATGAACATGATTGATCCAACCGCACTAGAGTAAGGGACATTTTCCATTTCCTTCTTCTCCTCATCCGTTCCAAGACATTGTTCGCTAGAGAACTTGAAATGACCAGCAAGGGGAATCTTCACTGGTTTACCAGCTTCCATAGAAAACTTATACAACACCTTTTCTATGTAGGAAAACTGAGAAACCTTCAACCTGTTTCTCTCCCTTTCCTGAATTATTCTCATCCCAAGGATTTTTTGTGCAGACCATGATCCTTCCTCTCGAACTCCTCACTGAGTTGAGATTTCAACCTTTCTATCCTCTCCCTACTGTTATCAACCAATAGTATATCATTAGCATAGATGAGGATACTCACCATTTCCTCCACCTTGTGTCAAGGTGAGAAAGTTTATGTGAAATCTATGCATCCTCTTTGCGTGAGCCCCTTCGCCACCAGCCTAGCCTTGTTCCAAACTTCATCCCCTGGAGGGTTCCTTTCTTTGATCTTGTAAATCCACAACTCTCTGTTTTCCTAGAATATACACCAATTCCCAAGAGTTGTTTTTCCTCAAAGAATGCATTTCTTCCTCTATAGCAGCTTCCATCTTGACGAATTCTTACATTCCATGGCATCAATGTAAGTCTTTGGTTCACTTATCCCTCATTCTGTCCAAGGAGCTGCTGCATTCGCAGCCACAAAACTATATCTCAAAGGTGGTCTGACTAGCCATCTTTCCCGGTCCCTTGTAAGCTGATAGTCATTCTGACTTGCTGCATCATCCCCTTCTAGTTCAACCTCCTCATTAGTGTCTTGAGCTTGGCATTCATCAATGGGCTCTACCTGGTCCGATACTTTCCTTGCTCTATCTGAACTGAATTTTTCTTGATGTTATGCTCCACAAATACTGAACTGGTTTTCTCACTATCCCATGCAGGGTTAATTTTCTCTAAATAGGGAAATAAATGCTCATTAAAAATGACATCCCTACTTATTATGAGTTTAAATCTTTCTTTTTTTCTAAAGACCACAACCTATACCCCTTAACCCCTTCCCGATATCCTAGAAGCACAAATTTTCTAGACCTTGGGTTAAGTTTATCATCATTTTGATGTGCATACGTAGCACACCCAAAAATCCTAAGGTTGTTCAACTCAGGGGGTTTACCACTCCACATCTCCTTGGGAGTCTTAAGGTCCACAACCCTAGAGGGCGAGCTATTAACCAAATACGCAGCGGTAGACACCGCTTCCCCCTAAAAAAATTTGGGTAATCCAGATCCTATAATCATGCACATAACCTTTTCCATAAGGGTCTTGTTGATCCTCTCAGTAACTCCATTTTGCTGAGGGGTTTTCACAACCGTTCTATGTTTTAGAATCCCATTTAACTTACATAATTGATCAAGTTCCTTGTTAAAAAATTCTAAGCCATTATCGATTCTTAACACCTTAACTACCTTACCCGTTTGAGTTTCTTCCAGCTTTTTCCATACCATAAACTTATTCAAAGCATCTGTTTTATTTTTAAGCAAATAAACCTAAACCTTTCTAGAATAATCATCAATTAAGGATAGAAAGTAAAGATTACCTCCCTGTGTTGGTGTTCTTGCTGGTCCCCAAAGGTCCGCATGAATGTAGTCAAGGATGCCCTTAGACTTGTGCACTCCGGTGTTGAAGCTGACTCGATGTTGTTTCCCAAGAACACAACATTCACAGAAATCATGTTTCTCTACTTTGTCACCATTAAGTAAATTGTTCTTGCCGAGAACTTGCAGCCCCTTTTTGCTCATATGTCCCAAGCGATTATGCCAAAAGGCTGCCTTATCCATCTTAGCCATCAAGCTTGCTGCTTGATCCATGATGTTCGTGTCTCCGATCATCTCATAGAGACCATCCTTCATTGCTGCTTTGATCACTATCAAAGATCCCTTAGTTACCTTGATCTTTCCTCCCTCTGCTTTGTATGTGTATCCCATGGAATCTAGCTGCCCCAATGAGATCAAATTTCTTCTCAACTCCGGAAGATATCTCACATTCCTCAGCAGCCTAGTAACTCCATCAAACATCCTCAACTGGATGTCTTCCGTGCCCCTCACTTGGTAAGAAGTATCATTCCCCAGGAAAACCTTTCCATCATTGGTTTCCTTAAAATTATTGAACCAATCCTGGTGAGGACACATATGATAAGTGCACCCGGAATCCAAGATCCATTTCCTGCTGCCTTCTTTCCCTTTGCTAACATTTGAGCACACAACAAGAACGTCATCATCTTGCTATTCTCCCTTGGCAACTGAAGCCTCTCCATTCTTGGTATGGCTTCTTCCCTCATCCCTCATCATCTTTTTGCAATCTTTCTTGAAATGACCCTCCTTATGGTAGTAGAAGTATCTATTTCCTCCAAATCTTGATTTATAGTGCGCTCTCCCATGGCTTTGTCCCGGTAGTAGCCATGTATGTTACTGTCATATTGAGTTGTAGGCCTTCCTCTAACGAACAACCCTTCTCCACTTGATGCTTCCTTCATCTTAGCATCAAGATTATCTTGCAACTCTTTATTAGGATCCATTTTAAAAGCAAAGATTCGTTTAAGAAGATATATCTTATCAGGGAGAGTCTTGGTAAGAAAAACCTCATTTAATTTCTTCTAAATGACAACTGGATCTTCTGAGTCTCCGCACTCCCTGTGACATTATCCGACATGTGCAAAAAGATGGTGCTGTACGTCATCTTCTTCATCTCATTCCGCTGGACCTCCGTGATACTTGCTGGAAAAACATCATTTTCTCCAATAGCCAAGTCCACCTTTTGTTGCATAAGAACTGCCTTGATCTTCTGCTTTCAAAGGGCAAAGTCTCCCTTTCCATCAAACTTCTCAACAATGAAGTTCGAACCGATCTTGCGGAGAAAATCCTAGATTTATGTAGCACCCACAATTGCTTTCAAACTTCTAAATCTCAAGAACATGATCAAATATTGATCTTAACATCATTCTTGAGCCTCAAGAACACGATCAGATTTTGATCTCTACTCTGTTCTTAAATCACACAAGAAGTTTTCTTTGATTCTTAGAGTCTTGCTCTGATACCCCCTGTTCAACTCTGATACCATTGTTGGAAAATCACCTTCTTGCTAGACAAACAGATGAAAAGTTCAGCATTAGGTCCAGGTTGTGCGTCGTGGCCTCCAGCAAGTGGAGGAAGTCCTTCTTCAGGCGTGCACCGCGGCGCAGGCACGGACCAGCCGCGCCGTGACCTCTAGCAAGGCAGCAAGTTTCCCTTGTTCTGAGCCTCAGCACGAAGCACACCTGACACCAATTTTTCATCATTTTGAGATAGGGCGTGGGACTTGGTTAAAATGCACAAGATTACTTAGACTCTTAGAGAGCCATGGATCTTTGGTTCTTGAGAACAAAGGGTTGAGATTGATCTCAAATATTGGATGAGGTAGTCATTGCTCTATATATAAAGGGTCTTCTAACAACAAGTGAAGACAATCATCTCAACAAGAGTGAATGACATGTGTGTGTCTGTGAAATGGAACACATGGTGTGTGTGAGAGTGTAAAGACACAAAACACACAGGAGAGACTCATTCAAAAGAGGATGGTTGTTTAGAGAGAGAGTAGTATAGATTGGAGATTCAAGGGCTTTGTAATTGGAATTTTCTTGGGGAAAATTCTAGGGAAACACTTAGTCCTTATCACTTTCTTTTTCTCTTCTTTTGTTCTTCAAGAACAAGAGGGTTCTTGAAGAGGTGTTGCTGTAATTGTAAGAACTCCATTGATTTAGTGCAGAGAGCTCGGAGGAGCTCACTGGGATGTAGGCACTTTGTCGAACCTCGATAACAATTGCTTGTGTTCTTTCTTTGATTGTCTGATTGCTGTTTGCTATTTATTACAAATTATTCTAGACTTGGGTGTTTGGAAAGATCACAACCTGGGATTCCGCAAGAAGGTGATTTTCCAATAATTACCTCCAACAAGAAGAGTGGATCATAAGATCCAATTGTTACCTGGTTATTCTCTTGTCAATATCAAGCCTTACAGGTACCCCCACTTTCAGAAGACAAAATAGATAAACTAGTTAAGGACATATTGCAAATGGGAGTCATTTAACATAGCACAAGCCCTTACAGCTCTCTAGTCTTACAAGTCAAAAAGAAATATGGAATTTGGAGGTTTTGTGTAGATTATAGGGGGTTGAATGCAATCACTATTAAAGAAAACTTTCTTATCCCTACTATAGATGAACTGATTGATGAATTACATGGTGCTATGGTCTTCTCAAACTAGATTTGAGAGTCGGATATCATCAAATCAGAATGCATCTAGAAGACATTGAGAAAACAACATTCAAGACTCACTGTGACCATTATGAGATCCTAATTATGCCTTTTGGTTTAACAAATACTCCCTCCACTTTTCAAGCTGCAATGAACCAGATTTTTGAAGCCTATCTAAGGAAGTTTGTCATAGTCTTCTTTGATAACATCTTAGTATATGGTCAGTCCATGGAGACACACTTGGAACATTTAAAACTTGTGTTACTTTGCTTACAAGAAGTATCTATGTATGCTAAACTGTCAAAGTGCAGTTTTGGCACATATTCAATTGACTACCTAGGGCACATAATATCAATGGAAGGTGTGGAACCTGATCCCCAAAAGATTAAAGCTATGTTGGAGTGGCCTACACCAACTACTATGAAGAAATTAAGAGGCTTCCTAGGCCTTACTGGCTATTACAGGAAGTTTGTGAGAGGATATGCTTCCATTGCTTCACCACTAATTGAACGCTTCATGAAAGACAGTTTTTAATGGAATGAGTGGGCACCTAGACAAAAAGGATAAGGTATCTTACCTTATATTTCCTTCTTACTTCATTCCTTTGAATTCTTGGACACTTTGAAGTTAGAAAACTCTCAACTTCCAAAGTTAGTAAAACTAACAGCTGTCATTGCCAATAATCCTACTCATTATCTTGAGTGGGCAGTTAGAAATTGATTGATATAATAGGAAGGAAAGTTATATCTTAGCCCTCAATTAGCTTCAAAGACCAAATTGTTGCAGGATTTTCACTCCTCACCTATAGGAAGACATGCTAGTATTCAAAGAACATATGCCAGGCTATCTTCTAGCTTCTACGGGAAACACATGAGGAAAAAAGTAGTAAATTTTGTACAAAAATGTTTGGTTTTCCAACAAACTAAGCCTGACCATGCCCCTTAGGTCCTTTTACAACCTTTTCCTATACTTAAGCAGATATGGGAAGATATCTCAATGGATTTCATTACACATCTACCTTCTACCCAGGGATTTATAGTAATTTTGGTAGTAGTTGAAAGACTATCAAAATTTACTATTTTGGGTGCCTTCCAAAACACTATATAGCCATTAAGGTGGCCAACCTCTTTGTCAACATGATCTACAAGTGTCATGGTTTTTAAAAGACAATTGTCTTAGAAAAAGACTCAGTCTTTATGAGCTCACTATGGACAAAACTATTTAAACTACAAGGCACTGTGCTCAATATGAGTAGTGTTTACCATCCTCAAACTGATGGCCAAACTGAGGTAGTAAAGAGATCCTTGGAATAGTACTTAAGATGATTTGTAAGTGATAGCTCTAGTAAATGATCAAAGTTCTTATGGGCAAAATTCCACTACAACACTACCTTTCATTCTTCTATTGGCATGACTCCCTTTAAAGTGGTTTTTGGTTGAAAACCCCCCTAATATTGTGGTATGCCCCAAGGAGAAAGTAGCATAACAAGCATTGATCAGGACTTCAGAGACAAAACTGAAGTCCTTAAACTAGCTAAGTTACATCTTCAGAAGGCTCAAACACATATGAAAACTGCAATTAACAAGCATAGAAATGATCAATCCTTTTAAGTTGGAGATTTGGTGCTAGTTAAACTACAAATCCATAGAAAAAACTCAATAACTAATATATAATCCAACAAGCTAGAGAGAAAATTCTTTGGGTCATTTGCTATCTTCAAGCGGATTGGAAAGGTTGCTTACAAACTCCAGCTACCAAAAGATGCCAAAATCCATAATGTTTTTTATGTTTCCTTACTCAAACTATACAAATAACCTAAGTAAGGAATTTCTCAATATCCTTTACCTAATGCCATTGAAGAAGGTCATCCCATTTACAAACCCTTGGCTATAATAGAAGAGAGACATATCTGTAAAAAAAAAAAAAGGGAATTGGATTCTACAGTGGTTAATTCAGTGGAAAAGGCTACCAGTACAAGAAGCTACATGGGAAACTGCCTTAGACTTCCAGAACAGTTTTCCACAATTCCACCTCGAGGAAAATGTGTATGTCAATCGGGGAAGTATTGATACAGCTACTAATACAGCTTCTGACAGTACTAGCAAACAGTAGCTAAAAGGCTTATAGAAAAAGAAGAAGAAAACATGAGTAGCAAGGTAGAAAAGAGAAAAGAGAATGATACTGAAGCAGTTGTTCATGAGCCTAAAAGGTCCTTAAGACTCCAAGTGTTGAAGCCAAGACAATCCGGATAGCACAAGGGAAAGGATTAAGAAGAAGGCAAGATTAGTTAGTTAATAAGAGGTTAAGGGTTGTTAAGTGTAAAACAGAATTGTGATTAACTTTGTAACTCTCATACTTAGCTAACTAAGTAGTCCTAAACTTGTATAAATAGGACTTGTACTCATGTATTGAATCAATCAATGAAAATTTCTAGAATTCCTCTTTTCTCTTTGTTACAATCATTTAGCATTCTTGAAGTTAGACTTGTACCCAAAATTAAGTCATCCTTTCTGAGCTAGGGAAGGCATCATAACCATATCGAGAAAAAGCATCAATGAATATAATAAAGTATCTACTTCTACACAATGTAACTTAATAGGGGCCATTGATATTAGTGCGGATTATCTCCAAAAGGTTTAAACTATGGATTGCATCTTTCTTCTTTATCTTGGTCATTTTCCCCTACAATAGTCATCACATATCTCTAGGTCACTGAAGTCAAGAGTAGGTAGGACGCTATCCTTTATCAACCTTTCTACTCTCTCCTTAGAGTTGTGACCAAGCCTATTATATCACAACATAGAAGACTGTTCCTTAGGTAAAAGTCTTTTGTCAACAAAATTTTCAACACTATAAGAAGAAGCATATATATCATTAGAACTAAAATACATTCTATACAATCCATAAGGCAGAGTGCAGTGACTAACAACTTTTGAATAAAAAATTAATTTAACCATAGAATTCTTATTATCAAACGAGTAACCACACTTGTCCAAAACTGAAACGAAAAATTAAATTCCTCCTAAAGTAAGGTATATAAAATGTATTTCTTAATAGTAGTTTAAATATGGAATCCAAATTTAAACAAACTTCTCCTACGAACTCCACGTCCAATTCTTCATTATTGCCCACTGTAAGCTTTGACAATTCTTTGTTTGGCTTTCTCTTGCTTATGAACCTCTATAGGGTAAAAGCAACATGATTAATTGCATAACTACCTAGCCACCATAAATTTGATGGGGCCTCAAATAGATTGGATTCACAAATAACAAGTACCCATGAGTCATTAGTACCTTCATGCTTACGTTTCACTAACCAAACTTTGAATTTAGTACAATCCTTCTTCAAATAACCTTTCTTCTTACAAAAGAAGAAATGTTCTTTCTTAAAGACAACTTTCTTAGGACCCCATATATTGCTAAATTGCTTGGTTTCCTTATTAGTATCCTAAACACCTTTAGGAGTTTTGGCTTTTGGTTTCTTGCCTTTTTTGGTATTTGAACTTGAAGCAAATAAGGTTATTTGGGTTTTTTCCTTCTTCAGTCTCTCTTCCTCAGCTATGGCTCTAGAAATTTATGTAATTGATATTCTAGGCCTCATCTTGGGAGTTATAGTTTGTTTTGATAATGATAAATTTAGGTGAGAATGTATTTAGGGCTTGATGAACAATGCAAGGGTCAGAAAAAGTAGCATCAAAGGCTTTCTGTTTGGTTTGGTAGTAAACCATTGAGATAATGTAATCTCTAACCCCTCCAAAACCATCATACCTCTTAGAGAAGAGTCCCTGCAAAAGTGTCCCAATCTCAGTATTTGATAAAACATGGTACCTAAGTGCTACAACATCCATAAGCTCCTTAATTGTACACTTTATAAGTAGGCTACTCTTTCAGTGATCTTGGATTGACCCCCTCATAGACAATAGACAAATTTGATTACTCTTCAACCATTCAACATGAACCAACTTCTCATCATTAGTACTAGTAGTTGTTAGATCGGCTAGCCTATCCATAATCAGTGATGAATGCACGTCTATCATCTCCATGAAAAACTCCACATCCCCTTCCACTTCTTAAAGCTCGATCCAATAAGAACCTCAATGATTACCATATTGTTATAGACAAAAAAGGTGATTGTAATATTATTAGCAAATTATGGAGTAATCATGTACTTTAAAACCATAAACAAGTATACCTTATGAGAGCTTATACACATCATCATGTAAACACCTTTGGGTAGAATTCCTAACATGCAATTATGAAGCCCTCCATATAGTAGCAGCCATGAAAATCTATTTAAACCTTTGTAAATCTATTACCTTTGGGTGAATAGACCACTTGGATCAATCACTTTTCAACCATATGCTTCCCATGTGACCCTTTTAATTCTAATACATAGTCACCACCTTTGGGTGAATGGCCATATACTAAAACCAGAGACATTCCACTACCGTAAAGGACAGATATTTCACAAATTCAATTAAAAATGCCACTTTGGCAGATACATTTCAATTAAACTCATGAAACTCTCTCATATTGAGATATACCATATATTACCCACACCAAAACAATATGACATGATTTTAGTCTTAAAGATATTTGGCTTATTTTGTCTATACAATCATATTTCATGCTAATTATACTGTTAATAACTTTTGGGGTATGAACAATGATCACTTCCTCGGATACGAGGTTCGGAGCAGTGCTTTGATGAGGCATACTGAGGGGCAATACCCCTAGTCGACGGGGTCTCAGGATTTCCGGTAAGCCCTGACCCTTATGGTAGACCCTACGTACGTGTGGCACAATATGTGGACAAGTCACTTTTCATTATAAATGATTTTGAGCTGATTTGGATGTGATTCAGGGTACTTTATATGAAAACAGAGCAAATTTGAGTGATAGTCGATTGTGGGTAGGCTACAGTCGACTGTGAAAACTTTTCTATCCTTATGATAGTCGACTATGGTAAACCATAGTCAACTATCGAAACTTTCTGTCTTTATGATAGTCAACTATAATAAACCACAATCGGCTACTAAAAGTTTCTGTCTTGATGACAGTCGACTGTTCGAAAGTTTTTGTCCTTATTTTTCCTTAGCACAATCGACTATCTACAAGTGACAGTCGATTGTGAACCTGACAATTGACGATTTTCACCCCTAAAATCAAATTTATTTATATTCAAACAAAATTTTATGGCTTTAATTGTTACTTTATTTGTTTTAATCCTTATAAACATTATTGATTCAACAAATAATCTTAATCTAGAAAATAACTAGCAATATATCAATTGAATAAACACAATCAAAATTCCCAAAACACATTTCTACAAACAGATTATCAATTCACATGTTATGCAAATAAAACCTAATATCAGCATCCATTATCATACGAATTAATCAACATAATTCCTTTATTATTAGCATACTCTATATCATTATTAATTCAATCAAATATTTAAACCTTAATTAGGGGTTTAAACCTAATATATGGTGGCTTTGATACCACATGTAGGATTTGAAATTAATATCCCTAATCCTATTGAATCACCATAAACGAGTATAAAATACATAACAAACAGTAGATAAAAAGAACATATACCTTTAAGCTCAATATCTCGCCCATCAAAGGTCCAAGGGTTTACTATAGCCTACACTAGGTAGCTCATATTAGACATATTAAAGTATTAAGCTCATTGTAAATAGATTCTCTATTGGGATCCCTTTATATCTCCCTTGTTAGATCAATACTTAACCCATTTTATATCAAAACCCATCAAGTCTCAATTAACGTAAGCCCAAATAATGAAATAATTCTAACACTCCAAATAAATTGGAATATATAGCAGACTCCAATTTCATCGAAGTTTGTATAATCAAAGAGGCTTTATCTTTGATTGTGAAGAAAGAATGAGTAGGCTAGGTAAATGGCGATGGAAAGACATTGAGATTTCATAACACCAAAATTTTGATCGATAATTGCATAAAATCATTGCCAAGAGTTGGGATTGTTCACACACTCAGAGAAAGTAATGATTCGGTAGATTTCTTGGCAAAGAATGGTGCTAACAGAATTGAAGGATTGGATGTTTTGTATTGATGTGAAGTTTTTGAGGAGAGAAATTTTCTATTTTAGTATTGAAATTATGGGAATAGAGCACATTGTGATCTTCATTTTCCCTATTACTGTTAGTCATGATGGCTATTTGAAATTTTTTGTTAATTTGTTGGTTTGGTTTGTAAGCACAATCAAGCTATCTATGTAACTATCTTGTATTGATTTCTAATCAATAAAAAGAGATTTAGAGAGTATGACAGTGGTGCGTAAATCGAATTCAGGATATAGGTGTAATAACATTTAAAATATAAAAATATATGGTGGTTACAATTGATAGTCACATGAAAATAATTGAATTGTTTTCAATTTATTATTGTCCAGAATATATAACTACTTAAAATCTGATGCAAATTATTAGCTCAATCGAAACAGAAATTGAAGTTAAAATGAATTTTAAAAATACATTATGTAAGTATTTACAATATTTAATCAAATTTTCACAATGTAAAATAATAAATAGCTTTATTATAGCCTATGAGATGCAAGAAGATTATATTTGATGTAGGGAAAAATTCTTCATCAAACGACACAGTGACATGTGGCAGTCATACTAGTCAAAGTGGTGCTCCACTAAAAATAAGACACGTGGCAATAAAGGAAAAATGGTAATATCACATACCGCTCAGTCTTATCTCCAGACAAGTCCTAACTCTATCAGAATACTCAAAATTTAAATAAAAATCAATCTTATCAGCAGTTACGTTCTTATTGGGATTCTATCTCCCAGACAATTTAAGGAGGCTCTCACCATCAAAAGGTATACACAAGAAATTACTCTCTTTACTTCCAACAGCTTTCACTTAAGCCCAATACTAACTTAAGCATCAAAGAGTCTCCCTGGAGGTACAACCTCTTCGATCCTCTGGTGACTCCTTAGAGTTTCTTTGGTCTTTGTGTGTGCAAATTCCACTTCCCGGTTGTTCACATTCCAAGAAGATTTTTCGCATCAACAAATTCGCATCGTTCATGGGAACTCTATTTTCTATGAAGAGGAAAGAAATCATTTGTTACGATGCTCCTTAAGAATCTTGCCAAAAAAGCAACTGGCTCCTCTACAGTAGCCACCCAGGCTTTTACTTGCAACCAGTATGCCGGTTTCGACCTCACTGCCATTCAGGAACATGTTACCATCAACTAAAACCCTAACGATCTGTCCAATGGATAACCTCGACAAGATCAGTATTCTTGGTCTAACCAGCCTCCAATGAACCCAAACATCTAGATCCCAACAAGTCAGGATGCTCTAGCCACTCAAAATCTGAGCACTTCTATTACCCAGGGGCAGTTTGCAAAGCTTACTTAACTCGTGGCCAATCTAGCAGTAAATCTCGGAGAACAAACTAACCCTCCCCTCCACTATCCTTGTAAAGCCCTCGACTTGTGAGGCATAATAATCTTGATTATCAGGCTCGTAGTCAGTCTAACACCGGGTCAACTCTGAATCCAAAAACAAAATCTTGAGATTGCTTCACTTCTAAAAACTACATTGACCTAGATCACAAACTTGAGGAGCTGGATAAGAAAATAGGAGAAGCATTCAAGGGGTAATAATATCCTGGACGAGCTTAGCTCCAATGATCCACCAGTCACCTAGGACATTCTTAACACCTCTGTCCCATGACACTTTAGGATACCCATTATCAAGGCCTACAACGGCACAACTGACCCCATTCACCCAGACACAGTACTATATCAGGCCTTCCCTTTGACGCTCGAGAAGGCCACTAGCACATGGTACTATCATCTCAAACTAGTAAGTATAAGTTCTTTCAAGGACCTCAGTCATGCCTTTGCCACACAGTTCCTCAACATCAAAAGGCCTTGAAAAACTTTAGAAAGCCTCTTTAGCATCATCTAATGCAAATGAGAGAAATTTTGAGAGTCTATCTTGAGGTTCAACACTACAACCTAGAATATCTCAAATCTGGATCCGACAATCCAAACTCTTGCTTTCAAAAACAGGCTCAGGTTCTTTCAGCTCTAGGCTTTCCAAGCATGTCCCTAGGGATATGAATGAAATCCTTGCTTGGGCTGAAGAATACACAATTGCTAAAGATGACCAAGCATTCTAAAGAGAAAGAGAATAAGAGAAGTAAAAAGGAAGAGGGAAGTCACTAAGGCTAAGAATCATCCACTGAAGAAACCTCGGTGGGAAGGTAATATCAAGAGGCCTCGACAATATGACAGCTATACTCCGTTGAATGCACCTCTGTCCAATATACTAATGAACATCCAAAACCGTGATATTCTCCATTGGCCCCCAAAATTCATATGTTCTGGTGACAACAAATACCAATCTAAATGGTGCATGTTTCACAGGGATTATGGCCACAATACCGAGGAACGTAGGGCACTTAAAAATCAGATTGAGACACACATCTGGAGAGGATACCCGAAAGAATTCATCAATCTTTGTAGCAGAGACCTTTCAAGGAAAAGATTTCAAAGCCTTTTTAGATGGGGTTTCGAGCGTTGGAATACCGAACGAGACTTTTAGCATAGTCCGATACAAAGCCCTCAGAGGAATATAAGCCCTCAAAGGGATTAAAGTCTGATAAGGAGCTCAAAAGAAAATAGACAAAATGATAGGCACCATCTAACTACAACAACAAGCATAATCAAAACAATCTATTGAGGACTAGAAAAGCCTATGCTAGGTCAGTAGCATCTGTAAGAGGGCCACACAAAAGGGTCGGGACTGAACAAGTGATCGTTTTCACAAACGATAACCTTGAAGGAGTGCAAACACCTTAGATGATGCGGTGGTCATCACCTTTCTCATTGCGAATTACAATGTGGAGTGGATTCTGGTTGATAATGGGAGTTTAGTAAACATTCTGTACTACGACGCCTTAAAAAAGATGATGCTGGGAGATGATCAGCTCAAGCCCAATGCCTCTCAATTTTATGGCTTCTTGGGGAACACTATATTCGCTAAATGTAGTATAGTTTTACCTCTGATAATAGGGTCAACACCTTGACAAACCATTGTGTAGACCATGGTGCAAACTCAAGAGGGGGGTGAATTGGGTTTTTAAAACTTATTGCACAATAAAAAAGTTTTAAATACTTTTTAAGCACAATCAAGTGCAGTAAGTATAATAGAGCTAAAAGTAAATAGATAAAGAAGAGAATGCACTAATGCTATTTATAGCGGTTCGGCAATATCGCATTTCTCTGATCCTACGTCCACTCTCTTCAAGGAACCTTCTTGAAGTAATCCATTAATAACTGGAAAAACTTCATGGGTGTTTCCTAAACTATACGCAGTCTCTTCCGATTAAGGAAGTCTTTATAAGAAATGTTTAACACTTAAACACTCTAAAAGTTACACGGACTCTTTCTTTTTACAATGATTCAAAATTTATGATTCAAGAACAAGAGAGATTTTACATTTAATACTCTTACAAAGAAGAAATTATATCTCTTAAAAGTTCAAAACTTTTAAGAATGGCTCATAAACACTTTTGGAAAGCTATGAGAGAAATAAGTGAGAAGATTTGATGCTCAAGAGTTGTTATCTTCTCTCATTTATGATGGGATTTTATAGTTTAAATGCCTACTAGTCGTTACTCACACCAAAATCCCATTTGGGAGTGGTTTAAAGCATTTAATGCTATAAATGGCACTTTGGATTTTGAATTTTTTTTCTTGTTATTTCGAGTATCTAGTCGACTGGATGCTTGTTCAGTCGACTAGATGATATTTGAAATTCAAACTTTTATGTCAGGTATTTTCATTCAGTCGACGGAATGAATGTTTAGTCAATTAGATTAAGAAGCGTAGACTTTCTGTCCTTTATTCAGTATTCAGTTGACTGAATGGATTCATTCAGTCAACTGGACTTCATTTCATCGACTGAATGTCTCATTAAGTCGATTGGATGACCTGAAACAGAGTTTTCTCTGTTTTCATTTTGTTTTATGAAAAAAAAATCTAGTCAAAACCATTTTGCTAAAAATACTTTAAAATCAAAATAAGATATATAGTAAGCTAGGTACTTGAGTAAGAGAGTTACATCATTTAAATTACTATCTTAGTACCTAATCTTGATCTTGAACTTCTCCCAAGGTTGAGTGCTTAGTTGGTTATCTTTTGAGGAACTGTCTTTACACCTTTGAGCACTTAGATAAATTAATTTGCACAATTTAATATATTTTTATCATCATTAAAATCAAATAAGAGTCAACAATCTCCCCTTTTTAATGATGACAAAGCCATAAGGAGAAAACAGTTTTAAAATCAAGTGTTTGGTTTTTATTGAAATGCAGACAAAGTCGCATTTATAAGTTATTTTAAATCACTTAAAACACTTAAAGGAGCAAGACTCCCCTTATTGTATGAATACAACAAATTTTTCTATATTTTCTCTTTTTTCTCCCCCTTTTTGTCGACAGAAGAAAAAGGAGTCCAAAACATCAAAAAAAAAAAAAAAATTCTATATCTCTAGATAGAAAGATAAGGACAATAGAAACTTGTATGTGAAAATTAAGCTCAAAGAAGAGAGGTTAAGCTCTTCCGAGAAGAACAAAAAATATGGTTATTTATATTCAAATGAAAGCATAGAGAAAATATTAAGTAAACATCCATCATATAAATGATCCTATAAGCTAAAAGTGAGCATCCATACATAAAATCTAAGGCTCCCATAAGCCTAGCAAAAGATACTTAAAAGGTCAAGGCTCTCATAAGCCAGATATCCTATAAAAGTATGAAAAACTAAAAATACATGAAGGTAAATGAAATATAAATTGCAAATAGTTTTAGAGATTCAAAGATACAAAAAGATAGATGAAAGAAATCAATGTTCCCAATCGTGATGAAGAGAAGAAGTAGGAAGAAAAGGACCAAAGAGACGAAGTTGATCTTGAATCTGAGTCATCTGATCTTGAAGCTGAGCATGTTATCCTTGGACTTCAGAATGAAAGTTTGTAAAATCATCATAAATCGAAGTCATCCCCACTCGCAAGTCATCAAGCTTCATGTTAATAGCTTCTTCCATGTTGTTCAGGGTGACTTGGAGACTAGCTAATGCTTGAAGGAAGTCAGCTTGTGAACTAGCACCAGCTGTGCATTCTTGACCTCTAACAAGTTGCCAAGGACCCCTAGGAACACCCTGTTCCTTTTCTGCCACCTCAACTAGCTCATCCTCATTTGAGATGTGAATGTTTTGGCTAGGCTTGGAAACTACAAAGTTATCCTTGATAGAAGATACATTAATAACATCCGACATATCAATATCCTTAGATTCATTTTTTAGGAAGTGGAATCTCGAAATGTTTCAAGGTAAGAGTTATGAGCATCCCATATGGTAGACACCAGTGTTGCCCCCATTACCGAATATCAAATTACTCATAAAGAGAGGGTATAGGCTGTAGGGATTACCTGTCTTAAGACAGTAAATCAGGACAATGTCCAGTTTAGATGGGCAGTTATTACTACCTAGCCTTGGATTAATAGTCTAGTTGACAATAAGATTTAGAATCCTAGAGTCTAAAGACAGGTCTGGATAGGTGTTATAGGTTTGGATGCCATAAATATAGTTTGGGTCTCCCTTGATAACTCCACAGGCGTTTTCATGGTCAAAGTCAAGAGGCCAACCATCCCCTACCCATTTGACACCTTCAGTAGGTAATTTCAGGATTTTTAGCAAAAGACTTGTTGACACAGTAAACTCCCTTCCTATAACCATGGTTGAGAACCCTACGGATGTTAGGATTGGGTTAAACCATGTTGGTATAAAATTGGTGGATAAGTTTAGGGTAGTATTTTCCGTTGATTTTCACTAAAGGTTTCCATCCTAGTCTATGAAACAGGGGTTCTATGTCAAAATTGCCAAACCTAATAGAGCCAAAATCTACAAGTCTACCAAGTATTATTTCTATAACTCTTATCCATGAATCATACATCTCCTTGGCATCCTCATTTTAGAAATGTGACACATCCAAATTCTCACTATTTGGAATGCTTGCTTCCCCTTCTATTACTTTTCCCTTGTCTGATTGAGAAACTTTGCGCTTCCTTCTTGTAGGATTATCTTTTCTAGAATAGACCTTTTTCAAATGCTTCCCCTCCATTTGACATTGTGATAGAATAGGATAAAGGACTTAAATTGCAGCGTGAAGGGGGTTTTGAAGGATTTAAGAAAATGATGAATTTTATATCAAAATCGCAAAAAAATGGAATATAAGTAGTGGGTAAGTGTTTTTAGAATGAATTGGAGAGAAATCTTGAGAGATTTGGTCAAATTTGAGAGAGAGAGAGAGAGAGGACAAAGAGACATGGGTTTTCGAAAAAACGAGATATGGAGGAGAATTGAAAATGAAGAGATTGTAACTGATGGATAACGCTCAAATAGCAGTTAGAAGTTGGCTTTAAAGAGAAATTGAAAAGATTTTGAGAGAGGGGAGATGAAACAATTGAGTTTTTTGAAAAAAATAAGTGAAATGACAAAAAAATTGAGAGGATATTTATAAAAGCGCACGTTCAGTCAACTGGGTCCTTCCTTAGTCATTTAATTTTCTAAAATCACGGATGTTCAGTCGACTGTATCCTTTATTTAGTCGACTGTATGAGGTCATTGAGTCAGTTGGATAAGCGTTCAGTTAGCTCAATGAAAGATAGAGAGTTCGGGCTTGAATCAAATGAGGGTTCAGTCGACTAAAGAGTTGGTTTAGTCAACTTATTGAAGATTTTTCTTTATTCAGTCGATTGGATCAGGATTCTAAAAGAAAAATCTGAACTCCAGTATGAAATTTTTTTTTGGAAGTTTGATTTTCTTTATGCCATCATTAAGTGAGGGAAACATCAAATGAGAGTTAATGTTCATTTACTCAATGGAATTTATGTAGATGATGAATATGAATGCAATTGATGACATATACATTCATAATTTTCCATGCCCATTAGCAATCTAATTCTACAAAAAGTATCTTCATTCAAAGGCTTAATAAGGACATCAACAATTTGATCATCAGTAGGTATAAATTCAAGTTTGATATCACATCTTTTAGCATGATCTCTTATGAAATGATGTCTAATCTTAATGTGTTTGGTTCTAGAATGTTGAATTGGAATTTCGGTTAGGCTGATAGCACTAGTGTTATCACATAAAATTGGAATATTTTGAAAACACATGCCATAGTCTTCTAGTTGCTGTTTTATCCATAAAACTTGTGCGCAACAACTACCGGCGGCCATATATTTCACTTTGGCGGTTGATAGTGCAACTGAATTTTGTTTCTTTGAAAACCAAGAAGTTAACATAGCACCTTGAAATTAGCATGTTTCAATAATAATTTTTCTTTCAATCCTACAACTAGAAAAATCAGCATCCGAGTGCCTAACAAGTTCAAAAGGTGATTTTCTTAAATACCATAAACCTAGATTTTGAGTACCATTCAAATACCTTTAAATTCTTTTAACAATAATAAGATAAGAGTCCTTAGGATTAGCTTGGAATCTTGCACATATGCATACACTAAACATTCTTAGGCACCTAAAATTTCTTGAGTCCTTTGGGGTTAGTCCTAGAAAATACGACTTCTTTAGGGACTCATACTTTCTTAACATTATAAGGATGTCTTGAATATGCATGTCTATCATTCCTTGGATGAACATTCCTAGGATACATGTTTATAGCATAGGAATTATGAACAAACATTTTATCTTTAGGGTATGCATGATAGTTATTTCTAGGATATGCATTCCTAGCATATGCATTTCTTGAATATGTATTTCTAAGATGAATATACATATGTGCATAAGTATTTCTAGGATTTCTATTCCTAGCATGGGCATTTGAATTCTTTGCATTGGAATTGAAATTTGTGTTCTTAGGCTTCTTAACATTTTTAAAAGGAACATTTTTAACATTGCTAAGAGCCTTAGAAGTGGATGGTTCATTTACACAATTTGCTTTCACAAAGATAGTCTCATTAAATCTTTACGTGTCTAATGGAGAATAACCCAATCCATATTTTTCTCCACTCATTCTTTGGTTAGATAACACTTCATCTAGTTTTTCTTTTCCAAGAACAATCCTAGATATAGTGCTATTTAACTCCATCATGTTATTTTTCAAATCATCATTTTCATTTTTCAAAGAGTCAGGTGATGAGTTTTTAAGCTCTAAAGAAAGTTTTTCTTTTTCTTCTTTTAAAGTTTTCATCTCTTTAGAGTGGGATGCGACTAGCTTTTTGAGAGCTCCATTTCTAGAATCAAATTTCTTTAATTCCATATTCATTTCATTTATTGTCTCAATCAATTCCTCATTACTACTATCAATATCATTAGTGGGGGAAGAACCAGTTACCTCACTTTCTTCATCGATTGCCATTTGTGTAGATCTCTAATCCCAATACTAAATCAAAGTCATCCATACTTGCGGCTGTGAAATTGACTGGCCCTTTCCATGGACCCCTCTTTGCCACACCCACAATTATTTGGGCCTCAGAGTTCACGACTTTTAATCGACCAAAATCACGCTCAAGCTTTAAGTGCAATCTTTGAGCTTCCAAGGCAAAGATGAAGTTATGGGAGGCCCTCATATCTACTAAGGCCCTTGTGGCTTTCCCAATCATTCATAAATCTACATACATGAGTCCTATCATGGGTGCCTTTTTATTCTCCCCAAGTTATCTATTCAGGTCATTCAAAAATTGAAGTACCCCCCATCATTAAGGGTTGATCTTCCTCTTCACTCCCTTATTCTTAATATGTCTCAGAGCCTATCACTTGTAAGGCACTCAGGGCTGCTTTGTGTGGGTAGTTAGCTACTCGATGGGGCCCATTACGTAAAAAAAAACTCTAGTGATTTTGGCTTACCAGCCTCTAAGTTGGATGCTCTTGAAGAATATCCTTTTTTGGAATTGAATAAGGGTCTTCTGTCACTTCTTATATTCGTGGGCTTATCCGTCTTAGCCAACTTCACTCCGCTTTGAGCTACAATAGATAAGTCATTCTTCCAATTGAGTGGGTTCTTTGAGTATTTATTTAACCTTTCTGTGGTAGTCATGGTGGTGGCCAAATCTTGAAATTTTTGCCTTTGAAGTTCAAACCTGGCCAACTTTTGAACCCTTCAGGAAAATAGAACATCTTATCCTTCTCTAACATGTCTCAGATGTCAAACATTAGTCCCAAGAATTCCTTCACGTAGTCTCGAACACTGCCTGTTTGATTCAATTCTGGAAGCTTTTGCCGAGCTATGTATTCTACATTTTTGAGGAAGAATTGATTCTTTAACTCTCGTTTCAAGTCCTCCTAAGTGTCGATGGTGCATTTAGGATGTCATCGTATTTTCCCTGCCACCCTAGTTTACCATCACCTGACAAATACATCACAACCATTGACATTTTTCCCTATTTAGAGTCTACCCGAATAGCTTGAAAATACTGCTCAATATCAAAGAGAAAATTTTCCAATGCCTTCACATCGTGAACACCTTCATATCGATGAGGCTTAGGGATCTTCACCCTTCCTCTATCTAAGGTTCCAGTCCTGTTATTGCCTACTTCTCTTATCAATAAATTGACTATTTTTGTTCAACTCCCCAATCTCATTGCGAAGGGTGTCCACCATATCTTTGACACCATCAATGAGCACACTCACTGCTTCAGAAAACTCCATATGTGAGGTTTCAAGCTCTATTGACCATACATCAAGGGATCTGAAGTTTGACAATAGTGCCTCAAGCTCAATCATCTCTGCCTCCAACTCCCCCAACCATTGAGAGTCCTCTATACAGTGGGTAAATACCATGGTTGCAGTATCCCAAAAAATTGAGTTATGCTTTGATACCAACTATCACAGTCCTAGCAGTTTCGCTCGAATGTGTAGGCTTGTGAGACACTTGACTTGGTCTCCACCAAGCAAGTCAACCATGCTCACTCAGATAGTTTTAAGACTTACACACTTTGTAAGCGAAAAGGAAAACATTAGTCACAAAATGATAACACATAATGAGCAAATAATCAAGGAACACCAAATATGGGTAACGCTTAATGAGCACATATGAAGCAACAACCGATGTGCCCGGAGGCGTGCACCAAGCTCAAGAAACACACACAACATACAGGCGTGCCCTAGGGCACACACCTCAATAATAAGCACATAATGTCCCTAATGGCCAACAACACACAATCAATTTAAAGCGCATGAAGGTAAAATGGTTTCATTTATTGATGCACATTACAAGCACGTTGTTGGGGCAAGAGGCACCACCAAGCAATGCGTAGGGCAACATAATAGTTATGACCAATGGGCACCTAGCCCACCCCCTAAAGAGTTTTAAGTCATTTTGGGCTTTAGCACAAGGAGACATCACTTATGCTTGATCCATAATAATTATGAAATAAAAAATAAAAAGAAAATAAAAAATTACAAAATTTCCACTAGGCACAAACACTACAAATAGGCATAGGGCGTGTGGCTATGTGCATGGTACAAGGCCCTGAACAAGCATGAACCATGACACCGAACACACATTGACGCATGCTGCTGCATGAACACTGCCTATTGTGTGCACACTGCCTACTGTGGGCACACTACTGCATGCACACTGCCTACCATGTGCGCACTACTGCATACAGACTGCTTACCACATGCACACTACTACATGCACACTATCATAGTTCACCAAATTATCCCTAGACTACACTAAGACTTCTCTAAGTCAAGGTCAGCCTAATTTTCAAATTGCGTTTCACCCCAAGAATGTTTTGAGAACAACACAATGAGACCACAAAGAACACATAATTCATTTGTGAATCTCAATTCTCATTTAACAAGAACCATTCGTTCGCTTTCATACAACAATGGCTTAACTCAATGCTTGTCCACTACCAAGCACGCATACTAATTTCCTCATACTCGATTGATATAGAAGTTCTTTTGATCAACCGCACCATATGTCAAGAAAAGACAATGTATTCGACCCATAAATGAGGGACGCTTGCTCTTTCCACAAGACAAAAGCCAAGCCCAACTCGATCCATAAGACATCATAAAAATGTCTTATCTTTGACATCTATGCATGCCACTTTCTTATGGACTTGCAACCTCTTTGCCATACTCGCTCACCAACACAATGCTACCAAACATCATCTTGCTTACAAGAATGTGGCCCAACAACCACAAGAGTTCTACCAGAGAACTCAAATCATCTGAAGGGTCCTAACATGCATAATAGGATGCTAAACAATACACAATGTCGCCCTTATTATGCTTCTGACCATCATGCTAGCCCACTAGCATATCAAAGCTAATAGCCCATCAAAGTGC
This sequence comes from Bretschneidera sinensis, assembly GCA_023935145.1. NCBI lineage: Eukaryota > Viridiplantae > Streptophyta > Magnoliopsida > Brassicales > Akaniaceae > Bretschneidera > Bretschneidera sinensis. The sequence continues at coordinate 108,721,184 of CM043702.1, forward strand.
CTCAATGCCTCATGAAACACACACATTTGCTTGCCCATTTAATGCCAAGTGACAAGCCAATAATGACCCCAATAGCGAATCTAGGGTCGAACCCTCTGCCATAGAACCAGTGCACAATATTGGTATTTTCTGCTCCACCAATATTGTCCATTAAGCTTCCTACTTTATGGAGACTGTAGTCACCCATTTAGATGCCTTAGAACCTGCACACCAAGTTTCCTTAGGTGGCTCACTTAGTACGCACACATGCCACAACCGATGTGTCCATATACGTCATTGGGATTTTAGAGAGTCGACACCATATTATCCCTCTCCAAAGTGCATTAACACATGAATACATAAGCAATATGTTGTTTTGGGGCAAGGGGGAAACATTAAGCAATGTTCACAATAATCTCATTTAGGAAGCTCTTCGACACGTAGAAGCTCCCCAACACCTAAGCTGCTCGACACCCAAGCAAGCAGCTTGACACCTAAGCTGTTCGACACTAGTGAGCACTGAAGTCACCCCCTAAAGATCCTTAAGTCATTTTGGCCTTTGCTAGGAGGAAACATCCTTGACGCTTGAGCCATCATAATGGCCTTAATAAATCATCCTTTAACCAAAAGCTAATTCTGAAAACATCATTACATTAATTTTATTTTTATGATATACCATAATAATTCCCATTATTTATCTCACAGTTAAAAATGATATTTACTAAAATGCCACTGTGCCAACTCTAAGCAACTCAACACTATGCACTTATTTAAAGAAGTGTCATTGTGCTAACTCTAAACATCTCGACAAGTAGTAGCTCGACACTACATACTTATTTACAAAAGTGCCATCATACCAACTCTAGTACCTTGACACCTAGCATCTCAATGCCCAACATCTCAATGCCTAGTACCTCGATGCACATACATTTCATGCACACCATGTTAGCACCATTCTCAATGGTGCGTACCATGACATTCTCCCCCACTTACAATGTCGATGCCCTCATCAACGCATCAAATAAGAACTATTGTTGTCATCTTCCCATTACTCATGGAGTACCATATGTGCTAACATATAGGCTCCAAGAGTCCGTCGCCCAATACTATGGACTCAACCAAAGATGAGCACTCACACTTCCACTTCCACTTTACCCGAGTTCAAATCAACTCCTTATCATAAGGAACAAATAAGCTCAACTCAAAACTGTAGCTTAAATCTTAACTCAAAGTTAACTAGAACACTTGCTAGATAACTTAACTCTCAACAAGGTGTGCGGATTTCGTCACCAGATCAATGGATAACCCTTCACCTTGCCTCAAACGAAATGTCACGCTCCTCAATAATCATTCATTGTCAATGTGGTTTTTAAAAGTATGGCAAAGGTGACCAAACCTGCCAGTCTAGTCACCCTCTTATTAGTGGAAATCACATATTCATTAGGGTCATATCTTGGGCTGTCTTTGTTAAGGTTTTCATATCCAAAAGGAGTTAAGAATGCCTTCTCTAATCAAATTTTCCATAACCTTGGATCTAGGACAACTCAATTCATTAAACTTACGATGACCTTTCTCTATAACCACATCATTAATTTTATTACCTTTCGCATTGGCATTGGCATTAAAAATATTATCTTTACTTTGGTACTTACGAGCATCATTCTTGAGGATTGCACCAATGAGTATATCATCTTTAACCTAGATTCTTGAGTAATAGAATTGTTTGAAACTGGTGAAAGGGATGGCATAGAGGCTAGGAAAGTAGGTGGGGTGGAGGTTTTTGATGCTAAGGCGGACTTCGTATTTTTCATTGGGATGATTGGTAATTTTCGGAAACTCTATCTCTCTAACAAGTAATGAATTTGGAAAAAGTTTTATTATACTTTTGTGTAGTGGTGTCAAGGTCTCTAAGGGTGGCATCAATTTGCCTTTTGTAGGAGTACCATGTGACGAATATGAAGGAGATTTCTTTAAGGGTTTTGACTTTGGAAGACTCAAGGGAAATAAACTATTAGAGGAAAAGGCTAGTAAGGATTCTTTAGAAACAATGTAGGATAAGTATTTTGGATATTTCAAAAATTCACATGACTCTAAAGTATTGCTTTAAGTGGTTCTAAAGATTGCTAATTCTATCAAACTTGTCAATATCAAGCATCTTGAACTTAAGAGGGAGTTACTCATCATGTGTAGATGAGAGGCCTTCTATCTTAAGTAAGTAGTCCTCGGTTCACTAGGCCCTCTTCAATAATGTCTTCATCTTGTCTATGTTATCATTGAATTGCTTCAAGTTTTAGACTCAACCTTAAGCATGCTCTTGGTAACCTTGGTCACTTCCACAACCTTGTCATTCTCACTGTCACTATTGTAGTCATCCTTATCCTTAACCTTCGTTCTTACAATCAAGGATTCCTCAACCATAACTAATCGTTTCACGACATTCTCTTGGTTACTCATAAACTTTCTCATAATCTCATTAAACTTCTCAATAGTCACAATATTGTCTCCTATAGGGGTGTTTTGAGTTACTTTCTTTACTCTGTCCCTCTACACAATTCCAACCAACTTTCTATTGACCTTAGTGATTAGACACTATTGATTACCTATATGTTGAACAAACCTAGAATGGGTGACTCTTCGAATTGTTTCAAACCTTAATACATGTATGCATGAAGTGGAAGGTTTTGAAAAACAAGTTTTTTTAAAATAAGAAAAATTTGGTGATTAGGCCCTTAGGTTTGTTAAAACATTTACTCTTTTAGGACTCAAACAGTAATTAAAAAACCATATTAGTGATGCATGCTAATTCCATATGCTTAATCAAGGTCAAATCAAGCAAGGATAGGTGTTGGAATCCTTTATCGACTCGATGGCATATCTAGACAAAATACAGTTCGGTTGGTACCACAATAACATATGGTGCCTTATATACCTTCCAAGTTGGTAGCATTTCCAATAAGGTTAAACGAGACTTGAAGATCCTTCGATGCGTGCCATCGAATGGACTTTACAACCTTCATGTGGTGGAGGGATTGCATGAGTTACACCTTGGCAACAAATGAACACTTGTATCCCATTTCACCCTCCCCGAGGGGTTTCTAGAGTTTTCATCGATAGAGAAGTGTGTGCCAATAGGGGGTAAAAACAATTAAATTAATAATTAATTAAAAAAGATTCATTTAAATGCAATTTTAAGTTGAATCTCCCCAATGGAGTCACCAACTACGGGATACGAGATGGTACCTCGTGGTCACCACTCAAATTGTTATATGAGGACATTGTAGGGGACAAAGTGCAGGGACAATTAGAAGGGACATAGCTACTACTCAATTGATTATCTAATAGGGTGCTGGGGGACATGCCAATGACACAAGCCATTGGTGGATAATCACATCGAAGAGTTTCCACTTGCTTTTAAGGACCAAGAAATCTTTAGCCACTAGTCATTTAAGGGTTGAGATTTATAGGTCTGGAGATTGGGTAGGCAATAAGGTGGACAAAAATGAGCACCTCACCAACACTTGACATTGGGGGGTCTAGCCTTAAATCTTGCATTTCAAATGGAACCTTTTATGTATATAAATTATTAATCAATTGTTTTTCATTAATTTAGTGATCATGCAAGCACATAATGCACATGAGAGCACACATAAAATATATTCATTCACATAACAAGATAATTCATCCATGGCAGTTAAGAGTGTGAGAAAGTAAATTGTGATTACAGGAAAGTAGCGAAAAAATAAAGTGCCTAACCATGACTTACAACTCGAAAATAAATGATAAAGGAAATTATAAGGAATAACGAAATTGAAAAGTTTCTAACAACTTGCAATCCCAAAATTTTGCTAAACTTAAATAAAAACAATAAAGAAAACCAATCATTAATGCGTAAAAATAAGTCATTCATCTATAACAAGTACAAACGGGGTAAAATGATTCCATTTATCCATCCATGTGTGGGTATCTCTCTTTTCCCACGGTTAACTATGCATCCGACTCATTATCTAAGGTCACTCCTTTTTGAAGAAAGATGATATGATGAGGGTGCAATTTATGATGAGTAGGCATATAGAAACAAGTGAAACCTACCAAGTCTAATACAACCCTTTATAAGTAGTAAAGATGCTCCTGTTATGGATGCACTTTCAAGTATTAGACAAATGATCGTTGTCATCTGAGAAAAAGCAAGGATGACAGGTAAAGAGTCACAATTTGACCTTGAAGGGGGTCAAATCCCTTGTTGTTTGTCTGTGTGAGAGATTCCAAGTCTCGGGAGATTTGGGTATAAGTGAGTGAGAAATTAAAGCTCCCTCTCTTACCTAAACTAAAGTCTAACCCTTTGTGTTTCAAGTAAAATTATTAAAAACATTAATGTAAGTGTCATTACCATACACTAATAAAAAAAAAAGCACATAATCGCAACTTATAAGAAAAAAAGATGGCAACAAAATTTATATAAACAAATATATAACTAAGACAAGAAAAAAAAAACTTTAAACATGTGCAAGTTAGAACTAAGGTAAGCATGTAGATTTAAATAACTGGACTAAAACTAAGCATGTTATTAATAACAAAATGAAAGAAAGAACATAACTTAGAAGAAATTAAATGAGCTTCATAAATGAACATTGAAGCTACCATGGATTTCATCAAATAAAAAGTATAAATTGTTTAATCAATTTTCAAGGTGGTTAAAACATACAAAGCATGTTAGCAATTTTATTCTAAAACCAAAAGAAATTTAGTCAACCTTTTTGGCTAACGAAAATTTTCACATGCGGTGATAATCCTCGGAGATTTCGCATGTGCTTGTGGACTTGGTAAGTTTGGAAGATTGGTTTGATTTCAGATTAGAAGACCAATTGTAAGTATATGGTAGGCTTTGAGAAGCTCTCTTATTCTTCCTTGTGTTTCACTTTATACTCTTTTATCTCTTTTTTTGTGTGCTCTCTCTCTTTTGTTATGCTTCTATCTTTGACCTTTCTATACTTTTCTCTTTACTCTCTCTAATCTTCTCTCTTTGCTCTCTCTATAGTTCTCTCTTTGCTCTCTTCTTTTTTCTCTCTATACTTCTCTCACTTTCTTTATTGTGCTCCTTCCTTTATGTGTTATGCCTTTCCTCTTCATTATGTTAATAAAAGGGTATTTATAGGAGAATGGTGGGCTGCCTATGTGAATAAAAAAGAAAAAAACAAAGGAAAAAAGATGTTGGCTAGCCATATGAAGAGAGGAGAGAATGGTGCAACTTTTGAGGTGAAAGAATGAAATCTATAAAGGGTAAAGTGGGTTTAACAAAGCGAAAAGAAGAGGAAGAATTCCTTCTTTAGGTGGCCAGTCATGAGGAAGAGAAAGAGGACTTTTTGAGGTGAAAGCTAGAAGGGGTAAGGTAGGTTTAAGAAAGCAAAAAGGGGGAGAAAGACTTCCAACTTTGGGTAACCAATCATGGAAGAGAAAGATGACATTTTGAGGTCAAACTAGAAGGGTAAGGTGAGTTTAATAAAGCAAAAAAGGGGAGGAAGACTTCCTCTTTGGTGGCACACATGTGGCAGGCAATGAAGGAGAACAAAGGTGCAATTTTTATTGTGAAAAGGGTGAAAGATTGAAGAGAAAAATGTGAGTTTAACAAAGAAAAAAGGGAGATAAATACTTCCTCTATAGTGGCTTTTAGAAAAGGTAGAAGGTTGAAGTGTTATGGTGAGTTTAACAAAGCATAAATGAAAGAAGAAATTTTCTTCTTATGGCATACATGTGGTCGACCATAACGAGAAGGAAAGGTGTTGTTTTTTAGGTAATGAAAAGGTGGACTTTGGATATGTAGGAAAGCATGGGAGCTTGCAAAGGAAATTCCCATTTAATTAGGCAAAAAGGTAAGGAGAAAACTTCTTCTTATGGCATATACATGGCCGTCCATAGAGGAAGAAAAGGTTTTGTTTTTATGTGATGGGTTGCAGTTTTTTATGAAGGAAGGGAAGTGTTTTTCATGGAGGAGAGGTGGACTTTATTTATGGGAAAGGGTGAGAACTTCGGAGGGAAGTGTCCATTTATCAAAGCAAAAAGGGAGAAAAATATTTCTTCTTTTTTTTCACTCACATAGCCAGCCACAAGGAGGGGATATAATATAGTTTTTTTTTAAGTGTAAAATGTTGAATTTAACATATAGGAAAAGGTGAGAACTTAAAAAGAAAATGTGCATTAATAAGGTAAAAATGGGGGGAAGAATACTTCTTATTTTGCATACTCACATAGTTGGTCAAGAGAGTGAAATAGTGTAGGTTTTTTTTATGTAAAAATGGTATTTTAACACATAGGAAAGAGTGAGAGCTCATAAAGGAAATATCCATTTATCAAAGTAAAAGAAGATAAGAAAATGTCTTCTTTTAACACCACTGTGGTTAGCCAAGAGGGAAGAAAATGTGTATTTTTTATGAAGAAAAATGGAGAATTCTTGGGATCGGATTTTTGGTTCGGCCAAGAGTGTTTTAAACTAGAAAAAATAAATGGGTTTTGTGGTTTTTAGGTTGGGAAAAAATTAATTGAAAGCTTATAAGCTTGGATTTGGTGGAATTAAATATGGTCCAATTGATTTAAGCTTAAGATGAATTTACTAGATTGAACAAAAATGGTTTGCAATTAGTTTTATTCCAAAATTAAACTCAGACCTTCACATTTACCAAGTCTGAGCGCATTGAGATCAGATATTCATCATAGGAACCCACACATAGCCCGTCCAAAATTTTGGAACAAAATTGGGTGTCTACAATTTGTCCTCTTTGATTGGGGCTCCCTTAAAAGTCTCAATCAAAGGTTGTGAGTGACTGTTGTTTCTTTTCAAAATTTTGGGATGGCAAATATGCGATGGGCACATAAAAGTAAACTTGTTGTTGGAAAACGTTAGTGTCATGAGAACACCCATGAGAATGGTACGCACCTGAAGTGATAGAGCCATCTATTTACTTCTGAGATAATTCTCGACTAACGGGTGCCTACTGGGAGGACTTTTGGTTTGCCTATTAGGAGGAATTCTGGTGTGCTTGTTGGGAGGACTTTTGGTGATATGCCTGCTATGAGGACTTTTGGTATTTTTTAGTTAGGAGGACTTTTAGTGATTTTCCTATTGGGAGGACTTTTGGTGATTTGCCTACTAGGAGGACTTCTTATGATTCGCTTGTTGGGAGGACTTTTGGTGATTTTCCTTCTAGGAGGACTTTTCATGATTTTCCTATTGGGAGGAATTTTGGTAGTTTGCCTACTGAGAGAACTTTTGGTGATTTGCTTGCTAAGAGGACTTCTGGTGATTTTTTTGGTGATTCTGTGGAGTCTTTTCATTTTCAAATGTTAAATCTCAATTTTTTTTGGCGTAAACTGAGTCATTGCATTTAGGATCTTTTCTCATAAAGTTTGTAAAAACAATGTACTTTAAGATTTGATGAAGAAATCACATGATCGTTAAAGGTTAGAAAAAAATTAGCAAGCTATTGCTCTTTGTGGCACCTAGCAAACTTTTAACAATTTTTTACTTTTCTATTTTCAAAAAATATTTGGTATTTAAAGACAAACTTTTTCCAAAGCCCTAGAAAATAACCATTGATTTGTACACCATAGCCTACTTTGACCACTCATTTTATTTGACTCAAAACTTATACCCATTTGGTACACGTCCTCTAGTAGATCCAAGAACAAAGCTTCACTACTTGTCAACAATTTTTCTTCTGCACAAAAAAATGGCCATTGAAGCCATCTTAACTCAATTGATACGTTGGACTGACAACATGAAAGGCATCGAGCTCCACAATTTCTCTCGATATGGCATTAATGTGATTTTTTTGCTCAAAAACATTAAAATCGACTGAGACTTATTGAGGATAGTTGCGACAAAGTGGAATCCAAACACTCACGTCTGCTAATTTGGTCTTGATGAACTATGTCTGACATATGAGGATTTTTGTCCGATCATTCGTCAAAAGTCATCCAAAAAATTTTCCATTGCTCTAATATTTCTATGACTTACTTTATCATCTCTAATGATTATCTGGCATGGTTCTTGGGTCAAGCAAAATTGTCCCAGAATGAGTAAAAGAATATAAGAAGAGATGCTGATGGGGAGTCTAGTGTGACTTTAAAATAATATCAGGTTCTTGAGTTTTTATTATGTAATAAGAAAATCCTTGAAGAATGAAAAAGAAATGGTGCATCCAAAGACTCAAGTCATTAATGAACTAAATTGATCCATGTTTCAATTCTTCATTAGCTCAAGAAAGTGTGAATTTTCTTTTATTATCTTTTAATTCTTTTTCATAAAATATGTATTCATATAGAAATTACAAGTACGAACAAAAAGGAAACGAGATTTCCATGAATTGTATGGCTTCACCAAAGTGGTTGCCTACGTATCGACAAATGGAATCAAGTGCTATGTAGTTCAACAACTGAAAACGACTGAAACCACCCTTGAGGGTTTTTCCTTTTCTTTTGCTTAAACCGTACTTAAGGGTTTTCAGTCTAACAGAATGCTCTAACTTTTGCCTAATTCTCCCTTTTGGGTTTTCAACTTAACTAGTTTTTTTCTTCTTTTCTTTTTTTAATAGAAAATGGTAGATAGAGTAGGGATACAACAATGAGGGAAAAGGAAAAAAGATCACTGGTAATACTTCTTGAGGTAATCCAAATTGTGGGATCAACAAATTCATTGTTGTCATTATCTATATGGCACATGACCCCTCTAGATAAGATGTTCTTAACTCGCTATGGGTTTGCCCACTTTGGTCTGAACTTACCTCTTAGGTCATGGACTAGTGGTTTAAGTTCTTTTACCACATAATCTCCTTCCTTGATATCTCGATGCTTTACTTTTTTGTTTAAAGCCCTGCCAACCTTTTATGATATCCTTGAGCATGATGGAGAGCCTTTGATCGCCTCTCATCAATCAATGCCAACTCATCATATGGCCCTCGAATCCAATCTGCCTCCTTTGACTAGCTTTCCATGGCTGTGCTTAGTGAAAGAATTTCCACCTCGATTAGAAGAACCACCTCTAAACCATAAACTAAAGAATAAGGAGTGGTGCCTGTAGAATACATGATAAAGTTTGATATCCCTATAATGCAAAATGAAACTTCTCATTCCAGTCATGATAAGTCTCCACTGTTTTAGCCAATATGCTCTTGACATTCTTGTTGGCTACTTCTACTACTCCATTGGTTTGAGATCGATAAGGAGATGACTTATGGTTCTTAATTTAATACTTATTAAGTAAATCCATGACCTTGCCTTAGAAATACGTTCCACTATCTAAGATCGATTCAAAAGGTACTTCATAATGACAAATGATGTTAGGGTTAATGAACTATATGATGAACAAATATTTGTCATAGTATTTTGTATGTTTTTCAACTATTTATTTATACGTTTAGCTTAAGAATTTGTTACTTTGAGTTATTTTTCGTTGTTTTACAGGGTCACAAGCACTTGGAAAGGAGTTTCACTAAATTGCCAAAATTGGCCGTACAGATCAATCATTTTTGTGGATTAAAATGTATTGATTCAGGAAGAACTAGGAGATGAACCATATATGTTTGGAAAGATCCGGATGTCTATTTTTTGGATAATTTTACGGCTTGTAAATATGATTTTTCTAGAGAAAGTTATGGCCGTTTTAGTAGACAAAGTTCAGGCTGTGCGTGATTTCAGCGTGGCAGAAGTGATTTTTGCGGATAAAACTGTATTGATTCAGGAAGAACCAGGAGATGAGCCATATATTCTTAGAAAGATACATATGTCTTTTTTCTGGAGAATTTATTGCTCATAAACATGATTTTTCTAGAGAAAGTTATGGCAGTTTTAGTAGACAAAGGTCAGGCTGTGCATGATTTCAGCGTGGCAGAAGTGAATGAGCTATTAAATTCTAATTTTTTTTGGGATTTACATGGACTGGATAGAAGCACAACCAGACCAGTTCGGGACAGTAGAAACCTGGCCTAGACAGCAGCAAACACACGGCCTGGACAACAGCAAAACCGGGCCTGGACAGCAGCAGAAGCACACGACCTGAACAGAAACCCTAGGGCGACTTTTCTGTCTACAAAGTCATCTTTATATAGCTATATATAGGAATTTTAGACTCAAAGAAGTGGGGAGACGATGGCAGTTCTTGGAGAGATATTATTAAGAGGAGTTTTGGGAGATTGAAGGAAGAGACGGTTTCTTTCATCAAGATGGCTTATCAAGAGATTGAAGACGACGATCAATCGCTTCAAGACTCTGAGGATTTATCTTGTAATTCAGGAAGAAATTCTATCTTTGCTCCTTTTGTCCTTCAATATGCTTGTAACCCTAGTATTTGAATTCTATGATTGGGATTTAAACATGAGTGGCTGAACGCATTGTTAGGTATTTGACTTAGCTGCCTTGATTGTTTTGGATATTTTGGTGGATTTAGTTTTATGAAATTTTTCAGATTATTTCTTATTCAATATCCTTCTTACCTTTGATTATTGCTTGTGGATTGACCATCTATTATTGATAGTCAAGGTTAATATTTGAGATTAGGTTGAGGATAAATCATCTAAACCTAATTAAGCTTTCTTGAATAGGAATTTAAATCAGGATTCAAATCAAATTGTGATTTAGGTGGTTGTGTTTTCCTTATACTTAATTTAACTAATTAATTGATGAACATGATCCATGGGATTTAATTAATTAGTTATAAATTGAGAATAAACACGATCAATGGCATTCTCTAGTCTTAGTGGAAATTCCAATAATTTTGGATGTTGATTAATTCTTAATATTCACCAAATGTTCCAATTCATGATTGGATAGCAAGCTAAACTCCCAATTGTTTTCATTGATTATACTCATCTCTTCATAATTTTTTTTGTTTAATTAACTTAATTGTTTTTATTTCAATTTTATCTTCACCAATATTTTAATTATAGTGTTTAGGATTGAATTCAGAGTTTGTTTTAGTAATTTTAAGAAAGTAATTTAGGATTTAAACCACTGTAATTCCTTGAGAGATCGACCTTGAGAGCAAACTCATCGCAATACTATTTATGATTCGTTCACTTGCGAGCATTTAAAATTTGCACATCAAGTTTTTGGCACCATTGTCGGGGAATTGGCGTTTAATTCTTTAGTTATTTTCTTTGTTTTTATTTTTATTTTATTTCTTTTCTTTCTTTTAGGCATAATTTTTATTTCTTTTATTTCGTCAAATTTTCTTTATTTGCTTCTTGATTTTCTTGATTTAAATTGGCATTAATTTGTTTATTGATGTTCGCTCTTTTGATTCCTGGTAGCTTAATTTTTCTTTTGTTTTCTTCAGGTACATGCACGGTAGAAGATCCCAAGGGAGAAATCTAGTACTAACAATAGACAACATCCATAGGCTAAGGGAGACATTACAGCCTACGAAAGAAGAAGAAAAGGTTGAGGGAATGGAAAAAGAGGAACTTGAAAGAATGGAAGGAGCTGAAAGACAAATTTTGATGAAGGAGTATGCAAGGCCAATCAGCGGCACTTCCACATCTTGCATCCAATTGGGGGAAGCTGCATGGAATTATAAGATAAGAAATATCCACTTTAGCATGCTCCTTTCATTCTACGGAATTCCAAATGAAGACCCATTAACCTTTATAAGGGATTTCTATGCAACAGTGCAGACTTTTCCTCTACAGGGGCTGAATGAGGATCAACTCAGGATGAGAAGCTTCCCCTACACATTAAAAGATAGAGCAAAAGCATTGTTGATGACTCTTCCACCCAATTCTTTGATTACATGGGCAGCGGTCTACAATCGGTTCATGAACAAATTCTACTCCCATCAGAAGACCATTGAGTTGAGAATTAAGATTTCCATGTTCTCACAAATGGAGGGAAAACCCTTCCATGAAGCATGGGACAGGTTCAAGATGCTTCTAATCCAGTGTCCCCACCACCATTACCCATTGCAGCTGCAAAATCAATTCTTCTATGATGGATTGACACGATAGTGTCAATATACAGTTGATAACACTATCGGTGGAGCCATAGGAGAAAAGACTTCTGAGGAGACATACGAGCTATATGAGATGTTAGGTGCTAATTCCCAACAAAAGAGTGTAAGAGGAAGGAGAGTTGGGGTTAATGAATTGAGCTCCAACAATGATATGGCAATGCAACTTGCAAAGTTGACCAAACAAGTCAAACTTCTCACTACGACAAACACGCCCAACAATGAGGTATGTGGAGTTTGTCGGGTTTTTTGTCACGGTACTAACACTTGTTCTTTGTCTTATGAATCTTATGCAGGAAATGAACAAGAACAAGTTAATGCAATGGAGTCTTACCAACCTAGGCTGAGGAATGATCCATATTCTAACACCTACAACCCTGGGTGGAGAAATCATCCCGATTTCTCCTGGAAGACTAACCACACTCCGGCATATGCTCAAAGTTCAAGACCGATTCAATATCAAAACTAAGTTGCACCACCCAATCAGCCTAGAAATCCAACTTTGAAGGAGAACTTGAGTGCTTTTATTCAAGTTAGCAAAGAGAAACACGAAAGTTTCACTAAATTGCAAACTTGAGTGCTTTTATTCAAGTTAGCAAATTGACTATACTTTGAGTTGTTTTTTTCGTTTTTTTACAGGTTTACAAGAACTTGGAAAGGAGTTTCACTAAATTTCCAAAATTTCCCGTACAGATCAATCATTTTTGCGGATTAAACTGTATTGATTCAGGAAGAACCAAGAGATGAGCCATATATGCTTGGAAAGATTCAGATGTTTATTTTCTTAGGAATTTTATTGCTCATAAATATGATTTTTCTAGAGAAATTTATGGCAGTTTTAGTAGACAAAGGATAGGCTGTGCATGATTTTAGCGTGGCAAAAGTGATTTTTGTGGATTAAACTGTAATGATTTAGGAAGAACCAGTACATAAGAAATATATGCTTGGAAAGATCCGGATGTCTATTTTATGGGAAATGTGAAAGTTATGACAGTTTTAGTAGACAAAGGTCAGGCTGTTTGGGATTTTAGTGTCGGTAGAAGTTTTGAAGGGCATGTGAAGGCTTAAATCCCACATCCCACATTGGTTGGAAACACATTCTATATCCATATATCCCACATCAGATTGGAAACACATTGCACTCATGGAGTTCCCCTATAAAAGCCCCATTTCACTTCATCAAATCGGTGTGCAATCTAGAGGACTTCTCTGAGAAATCTGGGGGATCTCCAAGGCTTTGCTACTGAGGGGGGAAGTGCCGCATAACAGCTGCGAGTGGAATTTCTCTCAATATTTAGTCAGTTCTAATTTATTTTGAGTTTAAAGTTTTATGCTTAGCACTTTAATTGTGAAATTTAGTTTCATAATCATGGGAGGCTAAAACCTTCATCTAAGGTTGAAGATGAAGCCTCGCCATTGTTTGGTATAATATTTTTAGATATGTTCGTACAATTATGATATTTTTAGTATTAATGTTTTGTTTCAATTGTTTGAGTAAATTCTTATGATTGATTGTGTTTAAATTGTTCAAATTGGATATTCCTTGTGTTTCATCTGCCGGATATGGCGGATCATCCAATGTAAATTGGATATCCATTGTGATTCTAAAGGGATACATTGGATGATTTGGTTGAATTAGGGTATTTGCTGTGATTTGTATAATGGTGGATTCATGAAATTATTTGATAGATTACTTTTATACAGAATATGAAGATATATGCTTTATTTTGGTGGGGTGGATTCAGAAACCTTAGTATTTTTATCATTTTTTAACTCAATTTAGTTTAGTTTATATTGTTTGCAAAATACAATTCAAAATTCGGAACTAGGTTAAAATAAGTTTAGTTTAGATAAAAATATATTTTGACGACGCAATTCCCTATGGATTCAACCTCGCATTTGCACACACTATATTGCAAATGACTCGTGCACTTGTGAGTAATTTAAAACTCACAATAAGTTTTTGGCACCGTTGCCGGGGAATTTTTTTGTTTGTGAAAAATAAATTTTTTTCTGAATTAATTTTATTTTTCTACTAGTTTAGTTAGCATTTTTTGTTTCATTTTTTTTATCTATTTGCAATTTCCCATAAGGAACAAAAAATAAATTAATAAATAAATAATAAAAAAATTTGCCAATTTTTTGTTAGCTCATTTGTGAGTATTGTGTTTTCTGTTTTTACATTTATTTTATTTTATTTTATTTTATTCTTTTGTTTCTGCTAGTTAGTTTATTTTATTGCTTTTTTGTGTGGTGTATGCTTGGTCGGAGATCCATGAACTTAGAGTTGATACCTTTAGATCCCAAAACAGAAATAACTCTTAGGAGAAATAAGAGAGCACTTGTTGAGAGAGAGATAATTGAGATGGGGGACAATTTAAGGAATGCAAATCAACCGGAGAATGTAGAGCAACCTAGAGCTTGGAACGTGGACTTCACTACATCCCTTAGGGATTTGTTCGTATCAGTTGCGACTAACTCCCCTTCTTGTATAGTGTTGCCACCAACCAATGCTACCCATTTTGATCTAAAGCCACAGTCATTGGAGGACACCCTCAAGGATTTCATGAAGATGACTGGCCAGTCCATCAATGCAGCCAATACATTCAATGTTGATAGTTGTTCCATCTGCGCTAGTTTTATGCATTTAGCATAGAATTGTCCTTCTATACCAGCTTGTGCCAAGTATCCCATGGAACAAGTGAATGCTTTCAATGACTATCGGAAACAATCAAATGGATCTTACTCCGAGACTTACAATCCAGGGTGACGAAACTACCCTAATTTTTCATGGAAGCAAAACCAACTGATGAATCAGGGAGGAGCCCCTCATCATGCTCACAATCAATACCATCCAAGATTTCCTCCACCAGTTCTAAGTCATTGTTGCTTAACCCATCTAGCACCATCACCCACTTACTAAGCTCCAACTCAAGCGCCAGTGTCGGTTCCACAGTCATTTGAGGACACCCTCAAGGTTTTCATGAAGATGACTAGCTAATCCATCAGCGAAGTAAGGAGTGCGACAATAGTAAACACCCAAGTGATTGCCAAGCTAGAGAGTCAAATGGGTCAAATCGCAAGTCACATGGGTGAAGGAGAGAAGGGAAAGTTCCCCAATCAACCTAACCCGAAGGAACAGTTTGCGATTGGAAATTCATCAACTCCTACACACGGGCAGGAACAAGCACAATCGATTGTCACATTGAGGTCAGGGAGACAAGTGGACAATCAAGTGGAAGAGAACCCTGCTATGCAGCAAGGGTAAGAAAGTGGCAACAAGGAGAAGAGATTACAAGCGCCCAAGAAAGGAGGGAAGTCTGAGGACATTCTGAAGGCATGCTTTGCTCAGTTTGGAGAGGATTTGGAGTTGGATAAGTTACTTGAGCAAGCGAATGCTATTTTGGAGTCTGCTCCTCAGGAGAGTAGTGAGACGGAGGAGACTGTGGATGAATAAAGCATTGAGGACCTCTTGGAGATATACTTTGCTCAGTTTGGAGAGGATTTAGATTTGGATAAGTTACTTGAGCAAGTGAATGCTATTTTGGAGTCTGCTCCTCGGGAGAGCAGTGAGATGGAGGAGACCACAGCACCTGAGCCCCCTACAAGGAACTTAAGCCTTTACCAGGCAATCTTAAGTATAAGTTCCTAGGTCCAGTAGATTCTTGCCTGTGATTATAGCTTCAGATTTGGTTGAGGCTCAAGAGGAGAAATTATTGGACGTTTTAAGAGAGCACAAGGAAGCTATTAGCTGGACTATTGAGGATATCAAGGGAATTAGCCCCTCGGTGGTGATGCACAAGATACATTTGGAGGAGAATGCAAAGCCATCGAGGGAGCCACAAAGAAGGCTCAACCCAGCTATGCAAGAGGTTGTGAGGACTGAAGTGATAAAGTTGTTGGATGCAGGGATCATTTATCCAATCTTTGATGGCAAGTGGGTGAGTCGGATTCATGTCATGCCCAAACGGGCTAGATTGATGGTAGTAAAGAATAAGGATGACGAGTTGGTGCTAACTCATGTTCAGTCAGAATGGAGAGTGTGTCTAAACTACCGTAAGTTGAATGCTGCCACAAGGAATGATCATTTTCCACTCCCATTTATTGATCAGATGGTGGAGCGCTTGGCTAGGCATGATTACTATTGATGAGTCTGGCTGAAGATGTTAAACTTAGCGCTCATAGGAGGCACCCCACAACATATCCTTTTTGTTTGTTTATTATTTTACATATTTTTGGTTACTGTTTATTTCTAGTGTTTCTTTTGTTTTCTAGTCTTTATTTTTTTCAGGGACAACGCATACTTCAGTTCTAGTTAGGGGGTATGCTATGAGCCATGCCAGTCCAGCTAGTTCTCCATCTCCTAGGTCAGCTTTTTCCATGTTATTCACACATTGGAGACACTGTGTACTTTAAGTTTGGGGGTATGGAAGACACATTCACACACACTTTGTCCTAGTTTTTTGATATATTATTGAAAAGATAAATGCATGTTCATGATTGTTGTGAAATTTTGGTTGATCTAAACAATACTGTGAAATGATTTCATTAGTGAGCTTAAAATTTTGAACACATGATCTGATAATAGAGTTTTAAAGTTTAGTTACTTACTTTAGGCATTTAGAAATTCACATGTTTGATCTACTTGACACGAGCACATTAGCACATAATTGTGTGAGGTATGACATGTGATTTTCATGTGTAAGTTTTTATGGCTTAACTGAAATTGGATGACTTGTTGGATGAACACTTTGACATAGAAAAATAAAAAAAACTTTTTAAAAAAAGAGAGAAAAATGCTCATGATGATCATTAATAAACTTTCCACTGAGTAACTGGACCTCTTGCCTCAGTAAGCAGCGAGTGTTCACGTCAAAAGGTGGGAATTTTATTCGTAACGATAATTGAGAAACTTTTCGTTGAGTAACTGGACCTCTTGCCTCAGTAAGCAGTGAGTGTTCACGTCAAAAGGTGGGAATTTTGCTTGGTAGCATTCAGGCCAGTTTAATTTCATAGCCTTTTTTACTCGAGTTAGTAAGTCCTTAGGGGTGTCTTTACACCTAATGCCCTAAAACCATCTGGTTTGGGAGTCATTGACTCAACACTCGCTACATGGGTCAAATAGAAAGCTTAAGGAAACTAAACATAGCAGAGCCTTATAATAAAAGAGAGAAGAAAATAAAACTATGCCATCGTTGTTCATTCTGATAAGAAATTCTGTGAATCTTGAGACATGGAGACATTGCACCTTGAAGTTAGCTGGAAGCCTAATCTTAAAATTTCTATTCATTGCGAAGATGGGTTTATATTTTAAGTTTGCTCCTGAATGAATATCATGGTTTTGTGTGCTACATAAATTTTTGGACACATGAATGATGAATTTATCTTTGTGTTCATTGTTTTTCATTTAGTTTTTTTTTTAATTTTGTTTTGAAAAAGGGACTAGCAAAATGTAAGTTTGGGGGTATTTGATGAGTGCCAAATATGGCAAATTTTGGCCCCTTAATTTACATTTGTTAGCTTAAGAATTTGTTACTTTGAGTTGTTTTTTTTGTTGTTTTACAGGTTTACAAGAACTTGGAAAGGAATTTCACTAAATTGCCAGAACTGCCCATACAGATCAGTCATTTTTGCAGATTAAACTGTATTGATTCAGGAAGAACCAGGAGATGAGCCATATATGCTTGGAAAGATCCGAATGTCTATTTTCTGAGGAATTTTACGACTCATAAATATGATTTTTCTAGAGAAAGTTGGCAGTTTTAGTAGACAAAGGTCAGGCTGTGAGTGATTTCAACGTGGCAGAAGTGATTTTTGCGGATTAAATTGTAATGATTCAGGAAGAACCAGGAGATAAACCATGTATGCTTGGAAAGATCCAAATGTCTATTTTCTGGAGAATTTTACGGCTCGTAAATATGATTTTTCTAGAGAAAGTTATGGCAGTTTTAGTAGACAAAGGTCAGGCTGTGCGGGATTTCAGCGTGGGCAGAAGTTTTAAAGGGCATGTGAAGGCTTAAATCCCACATCCCACATCGATTGGAAACACATTCTATATCTACACATCCCACATTGGATTCGAAACACATTTCACTCATGGAGTTCCCCTATAAAAGCCCCATTTCTCTTCATCAAATCGGTGTGCAATCCAGAGGACTTCTGCGAGCAATCTGGGGGATCTCCAAGGCTTTGCTACCAAGGGGAGAAGCACCGCACAACAACTACGAGTGGAATTTCTCTCAAAGTATAGTTAGTTTTAATTTATTTTGAGTTTAAAGTTTTACGTTTAGCACTTTAATTGTGAAATTTAGTTTCATAATCATGAGAGGCTAAAACCTTCATCTAAGGTTGAAGATGAAGCCTCGCCATTGTTTGGCATAATATTTTTAGATATGTTCATACAATCCTGATATTTTTAGTATTAATGTTCTGTTTCAATTGTTTGAGTAAATTCTTATGATTGATTGTGTTTAAATTGCTCAAATTGGATATTCCTTGTGTTTCATCTGCCGGATACGGCGGATCATCCAAAGTAAATTGGATATCCATTGTGATTCTAAAGGGACACGTTGGATGATTTGGTTGAATTAGGATATTTGCTGTGATTTGTATAATGGTGGATTAATGGAATTATTTGATAGATTACTTTTATACAGAACATGAAAATATATGCTTTATTTTGGTGGGGTGGATTAAGAAACCTTAGTATTTTTTATCATTTCTTTCAACTTAATTTAGTTTTGTTTATATTGTTTGCAAAATACAATTCAAAATTCGGAACTTGGTTAAAATAGGTTTAGTTTAGATAAAAATATATTTTCACGACGCAATTCCCTATGGATTCGACCTCGTACTTGCACACACTATATTGCAAACGACTTGTGCGCTTGTGAGTAATTTAAAACTCACAACATTATGCCAGTTTATTTTTTTATTCAACTCAATTCATCAATCTTTATTCATTTAAAATTTCTTGCACCTCATTAGGCGAATTTCATTATAACACCCCTCATTAGGCAAACCATATACTAACAGGGATGTCTCCCCACGTACTGGTATATTCTCAACATCATCGACAACATCCTCATCATCATATAAACAACTTTCATTTTCATTTTTGGCCTCATCCAACACTCCCCCTCGTTAGGCGAATGTTTTCAGCCTCACACAACACTCCCCCTTATTAGAATAGATCATGCAATGCTTTATGCAATATGAGATGCAATTACGACTCAACAACTTTCCAATTTTGATAAATTGATACGCATGTATTATATCATACAACTTACATAAATAGACATATGTATATATATACGCAACTATATAAGTATATTTTTATTTCTAATTTCATATTTAATTTAAAGAATGGCTTTAATTACTAGTATCGTCATCTCCTTATAAGTATTTAACTTATTATTTTTGTTTTAAGTTATTATCTTTACTAGGAGTAAGGTGACACTCACCCTGAAATTATGAATCAACTCTGTTCCCTTAGGACGCTACTCAAGTACGCCTAAAGAATACATCGTTTATAATCAACCAAGGAGATGTTTTGAAACACATATCAATTACTCAAGTCAAGGACTAAGGAACCAAAGTCATCAAATTATTTCATCACTTTATCCTTAAGGACTTATGTTTGAAAGAAGTAAGAGAAGTTGTTGTAAAACTCTAAAAATAGGGCTCTATAGTCGATTGCCCTTCTTGCACAGCCGACTATGAAAGTCCTAAAAGGTTTTCATAGTCGACTGTCTAACTTCACAATCAACTTTGGGAATCTTAAGGAGAAAGCATAGTTGGCTATCTAATCCCACAATTGACTGTGTTAAGGACCTAAAGACTTTGACCATTTCACAGTCGACTGTCCAATCGTGACAGTCCACTAACTTGAAGCCCAAAATTTGCACAAAAAACCTATTTTTTTCATTTACAAAACCCTTTGATCCTTCAATAAACATCAAACCCTTTTAAAACCAAGGTTTCTTCAGCTTTAAGTCAAGACATAACATTACCTATAGCAAAAAGCTCAAGTTAAACTCCTCAAATCATCAAACCTACCTAAAAACCCATTTTTGAAACCTAACTTGTTTTCCTCCAATTTTTCCACAAAAGCTCTTGAAAACTCAAGAACTTGAAACTCAATTTCATATATTTAAGTTGGAAGAACAAGAAAATATGAAAGGAAAACTTTTTTCTTGAAATCTCTTCTCCAAACTTTTCCTCGAAGGATTTACACTTTAATGAAACCTTGAACTAAAAATCTAAAACATCAAACTTAATATTGGTATTTATCTAAGGTTTAAACATGTATAAACATGGTTCAAAGATGGTTAAAATCTAAACCAAGGTTTGAAGATTAAAATAAAGCAAGTTAAAGGACTGCACACAAGTGTGTGCATCACTTTGGAGTAAGTTAAAGGTAGGCACATTAGTGTGTGCGCTTCAGCACACAATCTGGAAAAGGTGTGCGCACTGCTGTGTGAAGGGCAGCATCAGTGTGCGCCATGCCTCTCCCTCACCAGCACCACACCACCCAGCAAGAGAGGTGCTGCAAGAAGGCCAGCATCACACTACTCCTCCACCAGCACCGCACCGCCCAGAAAGTGTGCAAAGGGACTCTGTCCAGAGCCGCACCGCCCCTTGTTCAGCGCCTAGGCGCTAGGCAAACTGAAGCACACTTAGACAGCTTGCTTGAACCTCCTCTTAGCTATGCGAATGCAAGGTTAAAATGCATAGCACCACTTAGGATTGATGGAGGGCCATGGTTAAGTGGTCATCAAGATCTAAGGGTGAGGATTGACTCTCAAGAATGGACAAGAAGTTGGTGCACCATATAAAGGGTCACCTAGCTTCATTCTCATCATGAATTACATTGTGACATTTTGTGAGATCAATTGTAATGAGTAACATACAAGATAAAATTTTTTAAGAGTGCAAAGACACAAACATAAGGGACTCATTGTAGTGAGGTTGGTTGTAAAGAGACAGGAGTCTAGATTAGATAGAGAGCACTGTTAGTTCTTATCTTCTGCCTTTCTTCTCTTCTTGGTTTCTTCAAGAACTTGAGGTTTCTTGGAGAAGGTTGCTGTAACTATAAAGAACCATTGATTTAGTGCAGAGAGTTTGGAGGAACTCACGGCGACATAGGCACATTGCCGAACCTCGATAACAAAATGCTTGTCTTCTTTCTTTCTTTGATTTTTTGTTCCTGTTTTCGATTCCAAATCTTTACAAGTCATTCAAGACTTGGGTGTTTGGAAGATCACCACCTGGGCATCTTGTTAAGGTGATTTTCAACAGCAGTACCAGAGCTTGCATAGCTGGGTATCAGAGTAAGAACAAGAAGGTGACGGAGCCAAGACTCCAAGAATCAAAGATCAAATTCTTGGGTGATTCAAGAATGGTGTAAAGATCAAGATCTGATCGTGTTCTTGAGGTTGATTCAAGAACGGTGTTAAGATCCATCTTCGATCGTGTTCTTGAGGTTGAAGAAAGCATTTGTGGGTATTACATAAATCTGGGATCTTGTCCGCAAAGATGGCTTCAAATTTCTGTGTTGAGAAGTTTGATGGAAAGGGAGACTTTGCCCTTTGGAAGCGGAAGATCAAGGCTGTTCTAATGCAACAGAAAGTGGACTTAGCTATTGAAGAAGATGATGCTTTTCTAGCAAATGTCTCGAAGGACCAGCGGGTTAAGATGAAGAAGATGTCTTACAACACCATTTTCTTGCACATGTTGGATAGTGTCCCAAGGGAGTGCGGAGACTTGGAAGATCCGGCTGTCATATGGAAGAAACTAGATGAGTTGTTTCTTACCAAAACTCTCCCTAACAAAATTTATCTTCTTAAAAGAATATTTGCTTTTAAAATGGATCCTAGTAAAGAGTTGCAAGATAATCTTGATGTCTTTAATAAGCTAGTTCAGGATTTGAATAGCTGTAGAATTACTTTTCCAGATGAACAATTAGCTGTCATTTTGTTAAATTCTCTTCCTGATTGCTTTGATAATTTGATTAATGCTATTGAGTATGGAAGGGATACTTTAACGAAGGAGATTGTGATCAATGCCATAAGGGCACATGGCTTCAAAGCCAAGACGAAGGAGACATCAAGTGGAGATGGGTTGTTTGTAAGAGGAAGGCCAGCAACTCGGAATGGCAGTATCACTCATGGCAACTACCAGGAGAAATCAAGAGGTAGAGGGCAGAACCATGGGAGATCTCATTCCAAGATAAGACTTGGAGGAGGAAGGAGATGCTTCTACTACAATAAGGAGGGCCATTTCAAAAAAGATTGCAAGAAGAGGATATGGGATGAGAGGAGAAGCCATGCCAATAATAGAGAGGCTTCGGTTGCCAAGGGAGAACAACAAGATGATGTTCTTGTTGTGTGCTCAAATGTGAGCAGGAGGCAAGGTAGTGGAAAGTGGATTCTGGATTCCAGGTGCACTTATCACATATGCCCTCACAAGGAATGGTTCAAGAATTTCAAGGAGATCAATGATGGAAGGGTCTTCTTGGGGAATGACAATTCTTACCAAGTGAGGGGGATTGGAGACATCCAATTGAGGATGTTTGATGGAGTCACAAGGCTGCTGCGAAATGTGAGGTATTTTCTAGATTTGAAGAGAAATTTGATCTCGTTGGGGCAGCTGGATTCAATGGGGTATACATGCAAAGTAGAGGGAGGAAAGATCAAGGTGGCCAAGGGATCTTTGGTAGTGATCAAGGCAGCAAGAAATGATGGACTCTATGAGATGATCGGAGAGACAAAAATCAATGATCAAGCAGCAACGTTGATGGCTGAGATGGATAAGGCAGCCCTTTGGCACCCTCGCTTGGGACACATGAGCGAAAAGGGCCTGCAAGTTCTTAGCAAGGATGGTCTACTTGGTGGTGACAAAGTAGAGAAACTGGATTTCTATGAGAGTTGCATTCTTGGGAAGCAACACCAGAGTGCACAAGTCTAAGGGGATTCTTGACTACATTCATTCGAATCTTTGGGGACCAGCAAAAATACCAACACAGGGAGGTAACTTTTACTTTCTGTCTTTAATTGATGATTATTCAAGAAGAGTGTGGGTTTATTTACTTAGAAATAAATCAGATGCCTTAGATAAATTTGTTGTGTGGAAAAAGTTGCGGGAAACTCAAACAGGTAGGGTAGTTAAGGCTTTACGAACCGATAATGGTTTAGAATTTTGTAATAAGGATTTTGATAAATTCTATGAATTAAATGGCATTCTAAGACATAGAACGGTTGTAAAAACACCTCAGCAAAATGGAGTTGCTGAGAGGATGAATAGAACCCTTATGGAAAAGGTTAGGTGCATGTTAATAGGATCCGGTTTACCAAAATATTTTTGGGGAGAAGCTGTGGCTACAGCTGCATACTTTGTAAATAGATCACCCTCTAGAGCTTAAGACTCCCATGGAGATGTGGAGTGGGAAACGCCATGAATTAAGCAACCTTAGGACTTTTGGATGTGCTACATATGCACATCAAAAGGAGGATAAACTTAGCCCAAGATCTAGAAAATGTGTATTTCTAAGATATAGTGATAGGGTTAAGGGATATAGGTTGTGGTCCTTAGAAAATAAAGACATGAAACTCATTATAAGTAGGGAATTTATTTTTAATGAATTGTTATTTCCCTACTTGGAGAAAACTAACCCTGCAGGGGCTAGTGAGCAAACCATTCCGAAAGTTGTGGAGCATCTCATCAAAGAGAGTTCGGTTCAAGTAGAGCAAGGAAGACAAGAGGGTTTGGACTAGGTAGAGCCCTTGAATGAAGGCCAAGCTCAAGAAACTCAAGAAGAGGCTGAACAAAAAGAGGTTGATGCAGCAAGTCATAATGACTACCAGCTCACAAGAGACCGGGAAAGAAGGGTGGTTAGACCACCTTTGAGATATGGGTTTGCGGATGCTAATATAGTAGCTCCTTGGATAGAAAGAGATGTTGAACTAGAAACTTACATGGATGCCATGGAGTGTAAGGATTCATCAAAGTGGCAGCTGGCTATGGAGGAAGAAATGGATTCTTTGATGAAGAACAACACTTGGGAGTTGGTGACCAAACCTGAAAAACAGAGAGTTATGGATTGTAGATGTCTCTACAAGATCAAAGAAGGGAATACTCCAGGAGATGAAGTCCGGTATAAAGCTAGCCTGGTGGCGAAAGGGTTCACACGAAAAGAAGGCATAGATTTCACTGAAATCTTCTCACTGGTTGTGAAGTACAAGATGATACGGATAGTGTTAGCATTGGTGGTCCAATTTGATTGGGAAATCGAGCAAATGGATGTGAAGACAGTGTTCTTACATGGAGAGCTTGATGAGACCATTTTCATGAGGCAACCTGAAGGTTATGAAGAAGGAAGGCAGGGAGAGTTGGTGTGCAAATTGAAGAAATCTCTCTATGGCTTGAAGCAACCACCTTGGCAAGGGAATAAGAGGTTTGATTCCTTTGTAATTAGCTTGGGTTTCATGAGGAGCTACTATGATTCGTGCTTGTACTATAAGGGGCAGAAGGTTGAGGTAGTGGTGATCATCCTCATCTATGTTGATGACATGTTGCTGCTTGGGAGCAGCATGGAGAGGATAAAGAAATTGAAAGCTCAACTCAGTGAGGAGTTTGAGATGAAGGATCTTGGCCATGCACAGAAGATCCTTGGGATGTGTATCATCTGGGAAAGGGTGAGACACAGATTGAAGATCTCTCAAACTTCTTATATAGAGAAGATGATATCTAAATTCTCTATGGAAGATAGCAAACCAGTGAAGGTTCCCCTTGTTGGTAATTTCAAGTTCTCCAGCGATCAAAGTCTGAGATCGGAAGTGGAGAAGAAGGAAATGGAAAAAGTCCCCTATTCTAGTGCGGTTGGTTCTGTTATGTTCACCATGGTTAGCACTAGACCTGACATTGCTCATACAATGAGTGTTCTCAGTAGGTTTATGAGTAATCTCAAAAAAGAGCATTGGCTTGGGATGAAGTGGTTGCTGAGGTACTTGAAGGGAAGCCCAGAAGTAGGGCTGGTTTATGAGAAGAGGGGTAAGACCATCTGCCTTGAGGGTTTTGTGGATTCGGACTATGGAGCAGACCGGGATAAAAGGAGATCGATTACCTCCTACTTCTTCAACTTAAACGGATGTTGTGTAAGTTGGAAAGCTCAGTTGCAGCCGGTGGTAGCACTCTCAACAATCGAGGTTGAGTACATAGCGGCTACGGAGGCCATTAAGGAAGTTATATGGTGCAAAGGGTTGCTGGAAGAGTTGAAGGTACTGGAGAAGTAGGTTGTGGTGTTTTTGGATAGTCAAAGTGCATTGTACTTGTGTAAGACTCCGGTGTTCCATGAGAGGACAAAGCACATGGATGTTCGGTATCATTTCAATTGGGAAAATGTTACGAAAGGATGCATCCATGTGGACAAGGTAGACACAGAAGAAAATCTTGCAGATTTATGTACTAAAGTTCTATCTCTAAGTAAGTTCAATCATTGCATTGGACTACATAGGATTGGAGTTGGTTAATTGATGACTCAAGATGAGTTTGGATCCCAAAGCTCTCTGCACAATGGTTCGGGTTTAAACACTTAGACAAAGGTAGAGATGGTTGGCATTTGTCTAAGGTTGAAACATGTTTAAACATGGTTTAAATATGGTTAAAGTCTAAACCAAGGTTGGAAGATTAAAATAAAGCAAGTTAAAGGACTGCACACAAGTGTGTGCATCACTTTGGAGCAAGGTAAAGGTAGGCACACTAGTGTGTGCGCTTCAGCACACAATCTGGAAAAGGTGTGCGCACTGCTGTGTGAAGGGCAGCATCAGTGTGCGCCGCGCCCCTTCCTCACCAGAGCTGCACCACCCAACAAGAGAGGTGCTGGAAGAAGACCACCACCGCACCACTCCTCCACCAGCACCGCACCGCACCGCCCAAAAAGTGTGCAAAGGGACTCTGCCCAGCGCCGCACCACCCCCTGTTCAGTGCCTAGGCGCTAGGCAAACTGAAGCACACTTGGATAGCTTGCTTGAACCTCCTCTTAGGTGCATGGATGCAAGGTTAAAATGCACAACACCACTTAGGATTGATGGAGGGCCATGGTTAAGTAGTCATCAAGATCTAAGGGTGAGGATTGACTCTCAAGAATGGACAAGAAGTTGGTGCACTATATAAAGGGTCACCTAGCTTCATTCTCATCACGAATTACATTGTGATATTGTTTGAGATCAATTGTAAAGAGTGACATACAAGAGAGAATTGTGTAAGAGTGCAAAGACACAAACATAAGAGGGACTCATTGTAGTGAGGCTGGTTGTAAAGAGAGAGGAGTCTAGATTAGATAGAGAGCATTGTTAATTCTTATCTTCTTCCTTTCTTCTCTTCTTGGTTTCTTCAAGAACTTGAGGTTTCTTGGAGAAGGTTGCTGTAATTGTAAAGAACCATTGATTTAGTGCAGAGAGTTTGGAAGAACTCAAACCTCGATAACAAATTGCTTGTTTTCTTTCTTCCTTTGATTTTCTGTTCCTGTTTTCGATTCCAAATCTTTACAAGTCATTTTAGACTTGGGTGTTTGGAAGATCACCACCTAGGCATCTTGTCAAGGTGATTTCCAACACTTAAGAATATAAGAAAAGAAAGAAAGAAATCTTACTTAAGATTTAGCATTTGAATCTCATCCAAAGATGAAAGTAAGAAGAAGAGAGGAAGTGAAAAATAGAATTCTCAGGAAACTTGGAGAAGAGAGCCGAAAATGTGGTCTCTTCTTCCATTTTCACCTCTTTTATACCCAACAAGAAACTAAAAATACTATTATAACCTTCCCCTTTAAATTTATTTATATTACTCTCCTTCATCCTCACACTCTTATAAGTTTTAGGCTAAGTCCCAAGATCTTTGCTTCTTTTATAAAGTTTCCTCACAAGATAAACCCAATCTCCAATACTAGATACTCTACATTATAGATACAACAATAATTCTTTCTAAACAGACAACTAAAATAAATAAATGATGAAAACATTAAAATAAAAAATTGGGTCGTATAGCTTCATATTCTCAACTACACTACTTAATTATCTATTTTTTTTATAAAAAAAAATTCTTTGGTATAATTTAAATTTTTATCTCAATAATAATTTGAGTTTTTTTCTATATTGTTTCCAACCAACCATCTAATTTCTGGATTTATCTAACATATTATTTTGCAATGTTCACTTTTCTATCGATTACTCATTCTCATATTTGATTATTTCTCCTCCATTAATCCTTCCAATTATCCAATTAGCTTCTCAAATCATACATTCTTTAAATATTTAAAGCTTATAAATTCAATTCCTTTTATATCTTTTATTTTTTCTTGTATTCCAAAATTTGGTTTCTCACCACCCCAAACTCCTCTCTGAATCTTTTTAATTTTATCTCGACTTTATACTTCTTGGATTTTAATCTGTGGCACAACTTTATTCATTTCCTGTTATTAATTAGTAACTTCTTCCCCAACTAGATAAGATACTCAGATTCCCTTCACAGTATTACCAAAAATTTCGTACTCAGTTTAATTTAGTTCTTTAATCAACTCCTCAATTAATTCACTTCACAGTTCTAAATTCACCTATGTAAAAGAAATATTCATTAAGCCCTTTACAATTCAACTTCCCAATTACTAAAAAAAAAAAAATCTAACATCCTTCAATTCTTTTAATCTATTTAGTAATTTATTCTTTTTGGCTCAATGTAACTCTTAGTTCTAATCCAAATTCCCCATTTATTATTTCCATTTGACTCTAATTTATCTATTTCTCACAAAGGTATGTTCACCGATAAATTCATATAACTCCCAGTTATAGTAGTAACAATTATGCACTTTATTCACCACTACAACTCCAATTTTTATTAGTCTCTCCTTAATTCAATTATGTGTATATCAATCCATTTCATAACATCACTAGGTATTAGTGATATGTGCCAAATATTGCATATTTTGGCCCCTTAATTTACATTTTTTAGCTTAGGAATTTGTTATTTTGAGTTGTTTTATAGGTTTACAAGCACTCAGAAAGAAGTTTCACTAAAATTGCCAGAATTGCCTGTACAGATCAGTTATTTTTGTGGATTTTACTGTATTGATTCAGGAAGAACCAGGAGATGACCCATATATTCTTTGAAAGATCCATATGTCTATTTTCTGAGAAATTTAATGGCTCATAAAAACTACTTTTCTAGAGAATGTTAGGGCAGTTTTAGTAGACAAAGGTTAGGCTGTGTGTGATTTCAACGTAGCAGATTAGTCATTTTTGTGGATTTTACTGTATTGATTCAGGATGAACCAAGAGATGAGCCATATATACTTGGAAATATCCAGATGTCTATTTTCTGAGAAATTTTACGGCTCATAAAAATGAATTTTCTAGAGAAAGTTATGGCAGTTTTAGTAGACAAAGGTCAGGCAGTGCACCATGCTGCGCTCGAGCGCACAAGACTGTGATCGAGCGCACTCGGGCAGTATTCCACATCAAATTTGAAACATATTGCACTCTTGAGTTTTCCTATAAAAGCCCCACATCATTGAAGCAATTGGTATGCAATCTGGAGGACTTCTGCTAGCATTCTGGTGGATCTCGAAGGCTTTGGTACCAAGAGGGGAAGCGCCGCCCAACAACGAGTGGAATTTCTCCCAATGTATAGTCAGTTTTAATTTATTTATTTTTTAGTTTTAAAGTTTGATGTTTAGCACTTTTATTGTGAACTTTATTTTCATAATTATGAGAGGCTAAAATCTTCATCTAAGGTTGAAGATGAAGCCTCGCCATTATTTGGCATAATATTTTCAGATTTGTTCACACAGTTCTGATATTTTTAGTATAAATGTTCTGTTCAGTTATTTGAGTAAAATCTTATGATTGATTGCTTTTAAATTGTCCAATTAGATATTCCTTGTGTTTCATCTTCCTGATACAACAAATCATTCAAATTAGATTGGATATCCATTGTGATTTTTAAACGGATACATTAGATGGTTTTGGTTTAGTTTGGGTATTTGCTGTGATTTGTATAATGGTGAATTCATGGAATGATTTGATAGATTATTTTTATATAGAACATGAAAATATATGCTTTACTTTGGTTGGGTGGATTCAAAAACCTTAGTATTTTTATTATTTGTTTTAAATCAATTTAGTTTAGTTTATACTCTTTGTATAATACAACTCAAAATTTGGAACTAGATTAAAATAGGTTTAGTTTAGATAAAAATATATTTTCACAATGCAATTCCCTGTGGATTCGACCTCGCACTTGCACAATACTATATTGCAAACAACTCATGCACTTGTGAGTAATTTAAAACTCGCAACAAGTTTTTGGCGCCGTTGTCGGGGAGTTGTTTGGTTTGTGAAATTTTTGTCTAAATTGATTTTATTTTTCTACTAGTTTAGTTAGCATATTTGTTTTATTTTTCTTTTGCAATTTTATTTTAGTTTTTTTGTTTCTATTGGCAATTGCCCATAAAAAAATAAAATAAAAAATAAAAAAATGTGGATGAATCCAGCGCCGGTTTCACAGTCTTTAGAGGAAACCCTCAAGGATTTCATAAAGATGATCGGCCAATCCATCAGTGAAGTGAGGAGCACAACAATAGTAAACACCCAAGCGATTGGGTGAAGGAGAGAAGGGAAAGTTCCCTAGTCAACCTGTGCCCAACCCAAGGGAACAGTTTGCAATGGGAAATTCATCGACTCCTATGCACGGACAATAATAAGTGCAATCGATTACCACATTGAGGTCTGGAAGACAAGTAGACAATCAAGTAGAAGAGAACCTTGCTATGCAGCAAGGGCAAGAAAGTGGCAACAAGGAGAAGAGAGATGTTGAGCCATTTACAGCCACACCTACTATTAAGGATCTTCCTGGGGCGTTCGTACCTAAAGCACCTTACCATGAGAGATTACAAGCGCCCAAGAAAGGAGGGCAATCTGAGGACATTGTGGAGGCATACTTTGCTCAGTTTGGAGAGGATTTGGATTTGGATAAGCTACTTGAGCAAACAAATACTATCTTGGAGTCTACTCCTGGGGAGAGTAGTAAGATGGAGGAAACTGTGGGTGAATAAAGCATTGAGGACCCTCTGGAGGAATGCTTTGCTCAGTTTGGAGAGGATTTGGATTTGGATAAGTTGCTTGAGCAAGCAAATGCTACTTTGGAATCTGCTCCTCAGAAGAGCAATGAGACGGAGGAGACCACAACACCTAAACAGCCCAAGAAGGAACTTAAGCCTTTACTGGACAATCTTAAGTATAAGTTCCTAGGTCTAGCAGATTCTTTGCCTGTGATTATAGCTTCAGATTTGGTTGAGGCTCAAGAGGAGAAATTAGTGGACATTTTAAGAGAGCACAAGGAAGCTATTGGCTGGACTATTGAGGATATCAGGGGAATCAGCCCCTCGATGGTGATGCACAAGATACATTTAGAGGAGAATGCCAAGCCATCGAGGGAGCCATAAAGAAGTCTCAACCCTGTTATACAAGAGGTTGTAAGGACTGAAGTGATTAAGCTGTTGGATGTAGGGATCATTTATCCAATCTTTGATAGCGAGTGGGTGAGCTCGATTCATGTCGTACCAAAGCGGGTTGGATTGGCAGTAGTGATGAATAAAGACGACAAGTTGGTTCCAACTCCTGTGCAGTCAAGATGGAGAGTGAGTATAGACTACCATAAGTTGAATGCTACCATAAGGAATGATCATTTTCCACTATCATTTATTGATCAGATGGTGGAGCGCTTAGCTGGGCATGATTACTAATGCTGGGTCTGGCTGAAGACGTTGAACTTAGCGCTCATGGGAGGCGCCCCACAGCATCCTTTCTGTTTGTTTATTATTTTACATATTTCTTGTTACTATTTTTCTCTAGTTTTTTTTTGTTTTCGAGTATTTATTTTTCAGGGATAAAGCGTACTTCAGATCAAGTTTGGGGGTATGCTATGAGCCATACCAGTCCAGATAGTTCTCCATATCCCAGGTCAGCTCTTTCCATATTATTCACACATTGGGGTCAATGTGTAATTTAAGTTTGAGGGTATGGGAGACACATTACACACACTTTGTCCTTATTTGTTGTTGCTTTTCTTCATTTAAAAAAAAGAAAAAGAAAGAAGGTAAATACATGCTCATGTTATTTTGAAATCTTAGTTGATCTAAACAAATACTGTGATGTGATGCCATTGGTGAGCTTAAAATTGTGAACACGTGATATGATGATAAGTTTTAAAACTTTGTTACTTACTTTAGGCATTTGAGAATTCACATGTTTGATCTAATCTAACACGAGCACATTAGCACAAAATTGTGTGAGGTATAACATGCGATTTCAATGTGTATGTTTTCTTGACTTAACTGAAACTGGATGACTTGTAGGATAAACACTTTGGCATAGAAAAAAATATATTTATAATGATCATCAATAAACTTTCCACTGAGTAATTGGACCTCTTGCCTCAGTAAGCAGTGAGTGTTCACGTCAAAAGGTGGGAATTTTATTCATAATGATCATTGCGAAACTTTCGGCTGAGTAACTAGACCTCTTACCTCAGTAAGCAGTGAGTGTTCACGTCAAAAGGTGGGAATTTTGCTTGGTAGCATTAAGGCCATTTAGTTTCGTAGCCTTTTTTACTCGAGTTAGTAAGTCGTTGACTCAACACTCGATACGTGGGTCAATTAGAAAGCTTAAGGGAACTAAACATAGTAGAGCCTTATAATAAAAAAAAATATAAAAAAATAAAATAAAACTATGCCATCATTGTTCATTCTGATGAGAAATTCTGTGAATCTTGAGACATGGAGACATTATACATTGACGTTATTTGGAAACCTCATCTGTATATGCTAATTCACTTTACACTGATTCAAGCTTGTGATGTCTTAGTCTGCCTCTTGTAAGTAATTAGGTTTTAAAATTGCTATTCATTGCGAAGATGGGTTATATTTTTTTAAAGCTTGACCATGAATGAATATCATGGTTTTGAGTGCTCGTTAAATTTTTGGATACCATGAGTGATGGACTTATCTTTATGTTCTTTGTTTTTCATTTAGTTTTTTATTTTGTTTTGCTAAGGGGCTAGCAAAATGTAAGTACAGGGGTATTTGATGTGTGCCAAATATTGCATATTTTGGCCCATTAATTTACATTTGTTAGCTTAGGAATTTGTTACTTTGAGTTGTTTTCGTTGTTTTACAGGTTTACAAGCACTCAGAAAGGAGTTTCACTAAAATTGCCAGAATTGCTTGTACAAATCAGTCATTTTTGTGGATTTTACTGTATTGCTTCAGGAAGAACCATAAGATGAACCATATATGCTTTGAAAGATCCGAATGTCTATTTTCGGAGGAATTTTACAGCTCATAAAAATGATTTTTCTAGAGAAAGTTATGGCAGTTTTAGTAGACAAAGGTCAGGCTGTGTGTGATTTCAGCGTGGCAGATCAGTCATTTTTGTGGATTTTACTGTATTGATTTAGGAAGAACCAGGAGATGAGCCTATATTCTTGGAAAGATCCAGATGTCTATTTTCTAAGGAATTTTATAGCTCATAAAAATGATTTTTCTAGAGAACGTTATGGCAGTTTTAGTAGACAAAGGTTAGGCAGTGCACCATGTTGCGCTCGAGCGCACAAGACTGTGATCGAGCGCACTTGGGCAGTATCCCACATCGAATTTGAAACACATTGCACTCTTGAGTTTCCCTATAAAAGCCCTCACTAAAGCAATTGGTGAGCAATTTGGAGGACTTCTGCTAGCATTCTGGTGGATCTTGAAGGCTTTGCTACCAAGGGGGGAAGCGCCGCCCAATAGTGAGTGGAATTTCTCCCAATGTATAGTCAGTTTTAATTTATTTTTTTTAGTTTTAAAGTTTAATGTTTAGCACTTTTATTATGAACTTTATTTTCATAATTATGAGAGGCTCAGATCTTCATCTAAGGTTGAAGATGAAGCCTCGCCATTGTTTGGCATAATATTTTCAGATTTATTCATACAATTATGATATTTTTAGTATAAATGTTCTGTTCAATTATTTGAGTAAAATCTTATGATTGATTGCTTTTAAATTATTCAATTGGATATTCCTTGTGTTTCATCTGCCGGATACAGTGGATCATTCAAATTAGATTGGATATCCATTGTGATTTTTAAATGGATACATTGGATGGTTTTGGTTTGGTTTGGGTATTTGCTGTGATTTGTATAATGGTGGATTCATGGAATGATTTGATAGATTATTTTTATATAGAACATGAAAATATATGTTTTACTTTGGTGGGGTGGATTCAGAAACCTTAGTATTTTTTATTATTTTTTTTTAAATCAATTTAGTTTAGTTTATACTCTTTGCATAATACAACTCAAAATTTGGAACTAGGTTAAAATAGGTTTAGTTTAGATAAAAATATATTTTCACAACGCAATTCCCTGAGGATTTGACCTCGCACTTGCACAACACTATATTGCAAACGACCCGTGCGCTTGTGAGTAATTTAAAATTCACAACAATTTGATAAACTAGTTATTCTCATTCACAACTAACAAACTACATTCTATAAGTCTCTTTTCCAACTTTCTCACTAATTGTTGTCTTCATATATATAACTTATTTAATTTGTCTTTAATATCCACTTGAATTCCTGAATAATTTTTATCAACATAAAATTTTCTTTTATTATTAATTATACTTCAAGGTTATTATTCTCCTCATTATTCCATAATCATTCTGTTCCTTTATGTGCTTTCTTATATCGAATTTTTACACTCATTCCCTGTATTATATATATTCTATACTT
This sequence comes from Bretschneidera sinensis, assembly GCA_023935145.1. Classification (NCBI taxonomy): domain Eukaryota; kingdom Viridiplantae; phylum Streptophyta; class Magnoliopsida; order Brassicales; family Akaniaceae; genus Bretschneidera; species Bretschneidera sinensis. Next base: position 108,754,977 of record CM043702.1, read on the forward strand.
CATGCCAAATCAATATTTCTCGCAGAAAATTCTCAAAGGTATACATACACCTTAGATAATTCTCCACCTCAAAAAATGGTAGGAGTAGTTCCATACATTATGTGTATAGTTATCATAGTTTTACATTAATTGTCTCTAACTTTAACTTCTTAACAAACAAAATTTCCTAAATTCTCAGCCTTCCATTCATTTGTACACATAACATTTCAACTCATATTTAGTGTTTCTCTACAACTTTGATGTTTAGTTCTTTCTTAATACACCTTTTATATTTATTTCCTTTTTAACCATTCAATCTCTTACATTATCAATAAACTTACTAATTTCCTGTAGAGCCTGTCTCCCTCTTTTAATCTAATTATTTAGTGGCCTAGTAAATTTAAATGTTTTGTTGGTATTTTGAGACTTTTATAATAACTACAAGGTGAGTTATTTATTCGAGGACTTGTGAGAAGAAAGTTTGACTTAGGGTTTAATTAGAATGTTAAGAGATTTCAAGGGGCAAGGTGTAAACTAGTCATTTTGTTTTGGTAAGTAATATAAATATATAACGATGAGAGAGTTCTTCATTTTTTCAGCTTTGCCATTTTCCTTTCAAGAAAGCAGTTACCTTTCCTTTTCTTTTTTTCATCTTTTCCCTTTGATTTTGGTGAGTTTCAAGTGCAAATATCTCAAGTAAGTTATCTTTTTTTCATTTCTCTACTATTTTAGTCAAGATTCTTTAGGTTTTGTTTCAAGATTTTTGAATTCAAATTGTATTCAAGAAAGATTTTAAGAAAAGTTTGTTTTTTTGGTTTGAAGAAAAGAATTTTATGCTTGATTGTGGATTTGAAGACTCTAACTTGTAAAATTTGTTATGGGTAATGTAGAAAATTGATTTAAGGTTTGGAAAACTTGTGTCTCAAAAGGGTTTGAAGTTTTATGAAGGACTACTTTGGTTTTTAAAAGGAAAAAGTCAGTTTTGTCCCATTTATGAGCTTCAGACCTCGGGATAGTCGATTGTGAAAGAGGTGGAGAGTTCAAATCATTAACATAGTCGACTATTCAATTAGACAGTAGACTGTGATTTTCTTTTTGAGAACCCACAGTCACTGCAAAGTTAAACAGTTGACTATGAAACTCTCTAGAAGTCTCACAATCGACTGGGCAAATAAGACTGTCGACTATGTAACCCACAAAGAAAACAAAGATCATATCAAAGGGAAAAAAGGGTAACGAAAAAAACCACACATATCTAACATACAACTGGCAAATCACAAGGGCACTAAATGTAATTTTTATTTTATTAAAAGGTTAAAATTTTGATACCTTTTGTACTTGATTGTTGCACCATTATGATATATATGCTTGGTTTGGTACTTGTTCGATGCTAGGTTCAAATTTTCATTCCTTTGACATTTTCTTGTGTTACCATTATACTATATATGCCTAGTTTGGTAATGGTTTGTTGCTGAGTTCATTTTTTGATGCTTTTGGCACTTGGTTATCCTAAAATTATGCTATATCTGCTGGGTTTGGTAATCATTCGGTTATAGGTCCAAATTTTGATGCCTTTGGCGCTTGCTTATCCTCGAATTATGCTACATATGCTTAGGTTGGTACTAGTTTTCTATTGGGCTCATTTTTCAATACCTTTATACTATATAAGCCTGGTTTGGTTCTCATTTGGTGCTAAGTAAAATTTTTTATACCTTTTGCACTTGCTTGTTGCACCATTATGCTATATATATTTGGTTTGGTACTGGTTTGCTGCTGGGTTCATTTTTTGATGACTTTGTCACTTAATTGTGCTACCATTATGATATATATATATATATGATTGGTTTGGTATTTGTTTGGTGATAGGTACAAATTTTGATGCCTTTAGAACTTGCTTACGCTACCAATATGCTATATATGCTTGGTTTGGTACTGGTTTGCTGCGGGGGTCATTTTTTGATGCCTTTAACACTACTTGTGCTACAATTATCCTATGTATGATTGGTTTACTGTTGGGTTCATTATTTGATCTTATAGGCACTTGCTCGAGCTACCATTATGCTATATATACTTGGTTTAGAGGTCACTTAGCGCTAAGTTCAAATTTTGATGCCTTTGACACTTTTTATGCTACTATTATGCTATATATGCTTAGTTTGGTACTGGTTTGCTGCTGGGTTTATTTTTTTTATGCTTTTGGCATTTACTTATGCTACCAGTATGATATATATGCTTGGTTTGGTACTCGTTTAGTGCTAGGTACAAATTTTGATGCCATTATCACTTTCTTGTGCTACCGTTATGGTATATATGCTTGGTTTGATATAGGTTTTCTGTTAGGTTCATTTTTTTTTATGTCTTTGGCACTTGATTGTGCTACCATTTTGCTATATATGCTAGGTTTGGTACTCATTTGGTGCTACGATCAAACTTTGAAGAGCTTGGCAATTGTTTGTCCTACAATTATGGTATATATGCTTGGTTTGCTACTGGTTTATTGAGTTTTTTTTTATATATCAGAGACACTTGCTTGTGCTACCATTACACTATATATGCTTGGTTTGGTGCTCATTTGGTGCTAGGTTTAAATTTTGATTCCCTTGTCACTTTCTTTTCCTACCATTATGCTATATAACCTTGGTTTGGTACTTTTTGGTGCTAGGTTCAAATTTTTTATGCCTTTTGGCACTTGCTTGTGCTACAATGATACTATTTATGCATTGTTTGGTACTCACTTGGTTATTAGTTCTAATTTTGATGTCTTTGAGACTAGCTTGTGAGACTATTATGCTCTATATGCTTGGTTTTGTATTGGTTTGCTGCACAGTTCATTTTTTGATGCTTTTGGTAGCTATTTGTGCTACCATTATGCTATGTATGCTTAGTTTGGTGCTAGGATAAAATTTTGATACCTTTTGCACTTGCTTGTTGCACCATTATGCTATATATGCTTGGTTTGGTACTAGGTTGCTATTGGTTTCATTTTTTGATGCCTTTGGCACATAGTTGTGCTACCATTATGATATATATGCTTGGATTGTTACTTGTTTTGTGCTAGGTTTAAATTTTGATGCCTTTGGCAGATGCTTATGCCCCCAGTATGGTATATATGCTATGTTTGGTAATGGTTTGCTATTGGATTTATTTTTTGATGACTTTGGCACTTGTTTGTGCTACCACTATGCTATATATGCTTGGTTTGGTACTAGTTTGTTACTGGGTTCAGGTTTTTAAGCTTTTTCCACTTGCTTGTGCTATCATTATGCTATATATCCTTAGTTCTATAATGGCTTGTTGCTAGGTTCTTTTTTTATGCCTTTGGCACTTGCTTGTCTTATAATTATGCTATATATGCTTGGGTTGGTACTTGTTTGGTGCTAGGTTCAAATTTTGATTCCTCTAGCACTTGTTTTCCTCCAATTATGCTATATATGCTTAGTTTCATACTAGTGTGTTGTCAAACTCATTTTTTGATGCCTTTAGCACTTTCTAGTGCTACCATTATGTTATATAAGCTTGGTTTGATACATGTTTGGTGCTATGTTTAAAGTTTGATACCTTTTGGACCATTATGCTATATATGTTTGGTTTGGTACTAGGTTACTGCTAGGTTCATTTTTTGATGTCTTTGGCACTTGCTTGTACTACCATTATAATATATATGGTTGGTTTGGTACTCATTTGGTGCTATGTTCAAATTATGATGGCTTTGGCACTTGCTTCTGCTCCCACTATGCTATATATTCTTGGTTTGGTAATGGATTGCCGATGGGTTCATTTCTTGATGCCTTTGATAGTTGCTTGTGCTACCATTATGCCAAATATGCTTGGTTTGGTACTGGTTTGTTGCAAGATTCACTTTTTCTTGCATTTGGCACTTACTTGTGCTACCATTATGCTATATATGCTTGGCTCTGTTCTGGTTTGGGCTAGGTTCTTTTTTATGCCTTTGGCACTTGTTTGTCCTATAATTATGCTATATATGCTTGGTTTGGTACTTGTTTAGTGCTAGGTTCAAATTTTGATGCCTTTAGCGCTTGTTTGTCCTCCAATTATGCTATATCTGCTTGGTTTGGTATTATTTTCCTACAGAGTTCATTTTTTGATGCCTTTTGAATTTTCTTGTGCTACCATTATATTACATAACCTTGAATAGGTAATTGTTTGGTACTAGTTTTAAATTTTGATAACTTTTCTACTTGCTTATTGGACCATTATGCTATATGTATTTTGTTTAGTACTGGTTTGTTGCTGGGTTCATTTTTTTATGCGTTTTGCACTTGCTTGTGTTACCATTATGGTAAATAATGCTTAGTTTGTATTTGTTTGGTGTTAGGTTTAAATTTTGATGCCTTTGGAACTTTCATGTTCTACCAATATGCTATATATGGTTGGTTTGGTACTGGTTTGCTGTTGGGTTCATTTTTTCTACTTTTAGCTCTTTTTTTGTACTACCATTATGCTACATATGTTTGGTTTGTTACTAGTTTGCTGTTAGGTTCATTTTTTTGATGCCTTAGACACTTGTATGTGCTACTATTATGCTTTATAAGCCTATTTTGGTATTCGTTTGGTGAGTGGTTCAAAATTGGATACCTTTGGCACTTGCTTATGCCACCATTATGCTATATATTCTTTGTTTGGTACTCATTTGGCACTAGGTTCAAATTTTAATCTCTTTGACACTTGTTTGTGCAACCATTATGCTATATATGCTTGGTTTTGTACTAGTTAGCTGTCGAGTTCCTTTTTTTATGCCTTTTACACTTGCTTGTGCTACCATTATGCTATGTATGCTTGGTTCGGTACTAGTTTGGTGCTACGTTCAAATTTTGTAGCCTTTTGCACTTGCTTGTTAGACCATTATGCTATATATGCTTGGTTTGGTACTGGTTTGCTTCTAGGTTCACTTTTTGATACCTTTGGCACTTGCTTGGGTTACCATTATGATACATATGCTTGGTTTGGTATTCATTTAGTACTAAGTTCAAATTTTGATGTCTTTGGCATTTGCTTGTGCCACTTTTATGCTATATATAATTGGTTTGGTAATAGTTTGTTGTTGGGTTCATTTTTTATGCCTTTTGCACTTGCTTGTGTTATTATTATGCTATATATGCTTGCTTTGGAACTGGTATGCTGTTGGGTTAATTTTTTTAGGCCTTTAGCACTTCTTTGTGCTACTATTATAGCATATATTCTTTGTTTGGTTATCGTTTGGTGTTAGGTTCAAATTTTGATGCCCTGAGCACTTTCTTCTACTACTATTATAATATATGTGCTTGGTTTGGTTCTGGTTTGCTACTAGGTTCATTTTTTGATTCTTTTGTCAATTTCTTGTGCTACTATTATGCCATATATGCTTGGTTTGGTACGTGTTTGGTGCTAGGTTCAAATTTTGATGCCTTTGGCACTTGCTTGTGGTACCATTATGCTATATATGCATTGTTTGGTACTGGTTTGCTCTTGCGTTAATATTTTGAAGCCTTTGAAACTTGCTTGTGCTACCATTATGTTATGTATGCTTGGTTTGTTACTGGTTTGCTACTAGGTTCATTTTTTGATGCATTTTGCACTGGTTTGTGCTACTATTATGCTATATATGTTTTTTTTTGGTACTTGTTTGCTGCTAGGTTGAAATTTTGATGTCTTGGACACTTGCCTGTGCTACTATTATGGTATATATGCTTGTTTTGGTACTTGTTTGTTGTTGGGTTCATTTTTTGATGCCTTTTCTACTTGCTTGTGCTACCATTATGCTATATATGCTTAGTTTGGTACTTGTTTGGTGCTAGATTCAAATTTTGATGTCATTCGCACTTGTTTGTGTTACTATTATGGTATATATGATAGGTTTGGTACTGATTTGCTATTGGCTTCATTTTCTAATGCATTTGGCACTTACTTTTGCTACTATTATGCAATATATTCTTGGTTTGGAACTCGTTTAGGGCTAAGTGCCAATTCTGATGCCTTTCGTGCTTTCTTATACTACCATTATGTTATTTATGTTTGGTTTGGTACTCGGTTGGTTTTAGATTCAAATTTTGATGTTTTTGGCACTTTCTTTTCATACTAGTATGTTATTTATGTTTGGTTTTTTGTACTCGGTTAGTGCTAGGTTCAAATTTTGATGTTTTTGCCACTTGCTTGTGTTACCATTATACTATATATGTTTAGTTTTGTTTAGGTTTGCTGTTGAGTTCATTTTTTGATGCCTTTGGCACTTGTTTCTGTTGTCATTGTGCTATATATGCTTGGTTCGGTACTAGTTTCTTGTTGGGTTTAACTTTTTTATGCCTTTGACACTTACTTGTACTATAATTTTGCTTTATATGCTTGGTTTTGTACTAGTTTGCTATTAGGTTCATTTTTTTTATGCCCTTGGCACTTGCTTATGCTACTGTTATGCGAAATATACTTGGTTTAGTTTTTTGTTTGTTTGTCTTTTTTATGCCTTTGGCACTTTTTATGCTTCCATTATTCTATATATACTCGGTATTTTTACTGGTTTGCTAATGGGTTCAAATTTTGATGTCTTTGGTATTTGCTTGTGCTACCATTATACTATATATAGTTGGTGCGGTACTGGTGTGTTCCTTGGTTAATTACTATGTTTTTGGCACTTGCTCGTTCTCTCATTAATGCATATATGCTTATTTTAATACTAAGTTGTTGTTGAGTTCAAATTTTGATGCTTTTGACTCTTGTTTGTGCTACCATTATGCTATGTACGCTTGGTTTGGTACCGGTTTGTAGTTGGGTTCATTTTTCGATGCCTTTGGCACTTGCTTTTGCTACCATTATGCTATATATGCTACTTTGGTACTCATTTGGTGCTAGGTTCAAATTTTCAAGCATTTGGCAATTGCTTATCCAACAATTATGCTATATATGCTTGCTTTGGAACTACTGGGTTTATTTTTTATGCCTTTGGAACTTGCTTTTCCCACCATTATGCTATATATGCTTGGTTTGGTACTCATTTGGTGCTAGGTTCAAAATTCGATATCTTTGACACTTTGTTGTACAACCATTATGCTATATATGCTTGGTTTGGTACTGGTTTACTACAATGTTCATTTTTTTGTTGCCTTTGACACTTGCTTGTGCTACGATTATGCTATATATGCTTGGTTTGGTACTAATTTGGAGTTATGTTCAAATTTTGGTGCTTTTAGCACTTGCTTGTGCTACCATTATATTATATATGCTTGGCTTTGTACTGGTTTTCTACTGGGTTCACTTTTTGATGCATTTGGCACTTGTTTGTGCTCCCATTATGTTATATATGCTTGATTTGGTAATCCTTTGGTGTTAGATTCTTTTTTTGATACCTTTTCCCCTTTCTTATGCTACCATTATGCTATATATGCTTGGTTTGGTACATATTTGGTGCCGGGTTTAAATTGCCCTGCCTTTAGCACATGTTTGTGCTATTCCATTATACTATATATGCTTGGTTTGGTATTGGCTTGCTTCTTAGCTCATTTTTGGATTCCTTTGGCACTTGCTTATGCTTCCATTATGATATATATGCTTTATTTCGTATACATTTGGAGGTAGGTTCAAATTTTGAAGGCTTTACCCCTTGCTTGTGCACCCATTATGCTATATATACTTGGCTTGGTACTCGTTTGGTGCTAGGTTCATTTTTTTTTTTATGACTTTGGCACTTGCTTGTGCTACCATTATACTATATATGCATTGTTTGGTACTTGTTTGCTGTTGGGTTTATTTTTTGATGCCTTTGGAACTTATTGTTGCTACCATTATGCTATATATGTTTTTTTTTATTATATTTGTTTGCTTCTAGGTTCAAATTTTAATGCCTTTGGCACTTGCTTGTGTTACCATTTTACAATATATGCTTGGTTTTGTACTATTTTGCTACTGACTTCATTTTTTTTATGTCTTTAGCACTTGCTTATATTACCTTTGTGCTATATATGCTTGGTTTGGTACTGGTTTGCTATTAGATTCAAATTTTGATGCCTTTAACACTTGGTTGTGCTATACCAGTATTCTTAATAGACTTGGTTTAGTACTAATTTGCTATTGGGTTCAAGTTTTGATGCCTTTCACAGTTACTTGTTCTACCATTATGCTATATATAATTTATTTGGTAGTTTTGTTCTATGTTTAAATTTTGATCTACTTATCACTTGCTTCTGTTTCCATTTTACTATATATTCTTGGTTTGGTACTGGTTTGCTGTTGGGTTCGTTTTTTGATCTCTTTGGCACTTGCTTATGCTGCCATTATGCTATATATGCTACGTTTAGTATTGGTTTACTATAGTATTCTAATTTTGATGTCTTTGGCACTTGTTTGTGATACCATTATGTTATATATGATTGATTTGGTACCAGTTTGGTGCTAAGTTCATATTGTGACACCTTTACCACTTGCTAGTGCTAAACTTTTGCTATATATGCTTGGTTTTGTACTAGTTTGTTGTTGTGTTCATTTTTTTTATGCCTTTGGCATTTGCTTGTGCTACCATAATGCGATATATAGTTAGTTTGGTTTTTGTTTGTTTTAAGGTTTCTTTTTTATCCTTTGGCACTTGTTTATGCTTCCATTAAGCTATATATGCTTAGTTTGGTACTAGTTTGTTGATGGGTTCAGATATTGATTCCTTCGGGAATTTCTTGTGTTACCATTATACAATATATTCTTTGTTTTGTACTGGTTTGCTGCTGGGTTCATTTTTTATGCCTTTGGCACTTGCTTATGTTACCATTGTGCTATATATGCATGGTTTGGTACTGGTTTCCTATAGTATTCAAATTTTGATGTCTTTGGCACTTGCTTATGATACTGTTTTACTATATAAGGTTGGTTTGGTACTGGTTTGGTGCTAAGTTCAAATTGTAAAGCATTTAGTACTTTCTTGTGCTATCATTTTGCTATATATGCTTGGTTTTCTACTAGATTGTTGTTAGGTTCATTTTTTTATGCATTTGACACTCGTTTGTTCTACCATTGTGCTATATATGCTTAGTTTGGTTTTTGTTTCTAGTTGGGTTCGTTTTTTTGATGTCATTCGCACTTGTTTATACTTCCATTATGCTATATATGATTGCTTTGGTACTGGTTTGTTGATATGTGTTGGTATTTGTCTAAGGTTTAAACATGTCTAAATATGGTTCAAAGATGGTTAAAGTCTAAACCATGGTTGGAAGATTAAAATACAGCAAGTTAAAGGACTGCACACAAGTGTGTGCATCACTTTGGAGCAAGGTAAGGGTAGGCACACTAGTGTGTGCACTTCAGCACACAAGCTGAGAAAGTGTGCGCAAAGGTAGCATCAGTGTGCACCGCAGTGCTGCCCTTCAGCACCGTAGCGCCCAGTAAGGAGGTGTTTGGAGAAGAGTCAGCACCGCACAGCACCGCAACGCCCAGAAGGTGCTGAAAGTGATGTTTTGCCTAGCACCGTAGTGCCCCTGTTGAGTGCCTAGGTGCTAGGCACACTGAAGCACACATGGACAACTTGATTTAGCCTCTTGTTAAGTGTGTGGGTGAAAGGTTAAAACGCACCACTTCACCTAGGATTGATGGAGGGCCATGATTAAATGGAGATAATGATCAAAGGGTGAGGATTGAATCTCAAGAATGTCCAAGAAGTGGATGGCTATAAAAGAGGTTTCCTAGCCTCATTTTTCATACAACACACATACAATACAAGACACACTTTGAAATCAATTGTATTACAAGAGAGAGTTGTGAGAGAGAGATAAACACAAGAGGGACTCTTTGTAACTAAGGCTGGTTGTAAAACGATAGAGAAGTCTAGATTAGAAAGTGAGCATTGTTAGTTCTCATCTTCTTCCTTTCTTCTCTTCTTGATTTCTTCAAGAACATTGTGGTTTCTTGAAGGGGATTGTTGTAACTTGTCAGAACCATTTGATTTAGTGCAGAGAGTTCGGAGGAACTCACGGGGACGTAGGCACATTGTCGAACCTCAATAACAATTGCTTGTCTTCTTTATTTTCTTTGATTTTCTATTCTTGTGTTCGATTGCTGTTTTTCTTTCTACAAGTCATTCTAGACTTGGGTGTTTGGAAAATCACCACCTGGGCATCTGGCTAAGGCGATTTCCAAAAGTGGTATCAGAGCTGCACAGCTGGGTATCGGAGCAAGAACAAGAAGGTGACGGAGCCAAGACTCCAAGAATCAAAGATCAACTTTTTAGGTGATTCAAGAACGGTGTAAAGATCAAGATCTGATCGTGTTCTTGAAGGTTGATTCAAGAACAGTGTTAAGATCCATCTTCGATCGGTGTTCTTGAGGTTGATGAAAGCATTTGTGGGTAGTGCATAAATCTGGGATCTTTTCCGCAAAAGACGGCTTCAAATTTCTGTGTGGAGAAGTTTGATGGAAAGGGAGACTTTGCCCTTTGGAAGTGGAAGATCAAGGCGGTTCTAATGCAACAGAAAGTTGACTTGGCTATTAAAGAAGATGATGCTTTTCCAGCAAGTGTTACGGAGGACCAACGGACCGAGATGAAGAAGATGGCTTACAGCACCATTTTCTTGCACATGTCAGATAGTGTCACAAGGGATTGCGAGACTCAGAAGATCCGACTGTCATATAGAAGAAACTAGATGAGTTGTTTCTTACCAAAACTCTTCCTAACAAGATTTATCTTCTTAAAAGAATCTTTGCATTTAAAATGAATCCTAGTAAAGAGTTGCAAGATAACCTTGATGTCTTTGATAAGCTAGTTCAAGATTTGAATAGTTGTAGCATTATTTTTCCGGATGAACAATTGGTTGTTATCTTGTTAAATTCTTTTCCTGATTGCTTTGATAATTTGATTAATGCTATTGAGTATGGAAGGGATACTTTAACAAAGGAGATTGTGATCAGTGCCATAAGGGCACATGATTTCAAGGCCAAGATGAAGGAGACATCAAGTGGAGATGGGCTGTTTGTAAGAGGAAGGCCAACAACTAAGAATGGCAGTAGCACTCATGGCAACTACCGGGAGAAATCAAGAGGTAAAGAGCAGAACCATGGGAGATCTCATTCTAAGACAAGACTTGGAGGAGGAAGGAGATGTTTTTACTGCAACAAGGAGGGCCATTTCAAGAAAGACTGCAAGAAGAGGATATAGGATGAGAGGAGAAGCCATACCAATAATGGAGAGGCTTCGGTTGCCAAGGGAGAACAACAAGATGATGTTCCTGTTGTCTTCTCAAATGTGAGCAGGAGGCAAGGCAGCAGAAAGTGGATTCTTGATTCCGAGTGCACCTATCATATGTGCCCTCACAAAGAATGGTTCAAGAATTTCAAGTAGATCAATGATGGAAGGGTCTTCTTGGGGAATGACAATTCTTGCCAAGTTAGAGGGATTGAAGACATCCAATTGAGGATGTTTGATGGAGTCACAAGGCTACTGCGAAATATAAGGTATCTTCTAGATTTGAAGACGAATTTGATCTCATTGGGGCAGCTGGATTCCATAGGGTACACATGCAAAGTATAGGGAGGAAAGATCAAGGTGGCCAAGGAATCTTTGGTAGTGATCAAAGCAGCAAGAAACGATGGACTCTATGAGATGATCGGAGAGACAGAAATCAATGATCAAGCAGCAAGCTTAATGACTGAGATGGACAAGGCAGCCCTTTGGTACACTCGCTTGGGACACATGAGCGAAAAGGGCCTGCAAGTTCTTAGCAAGGATGGTCTACTTGGTGGTGACAAAGTAGAGAAATTGGATTTCTGTGAGCATTGCATTCTTAGGAAGCAACACCAGCTTAGCTTCAACACCGGAGTGCACAAATCTAAGGGGATTCTTGACTATATTCATTTGGACCTTTGGGGACCAGCAAGGACACCAACACAGGGAGGTAACATTTACTTTATGTCTTTAATTGATGATTATTCAATAAAAGTGTGGGTTTATTTGCTTATAAATAAATTGGATGCCTTGAATAAATTTGTGGTGCGGAAGAAGTTGCTGGAAACTCAAACGGGTAGGGTAGTTAAGACTTTACGAACCGATAATGGCTTAGAATTTTGCAATATGGATTTTGATAAATTTTGTGAATTAAATGGCATTCTAAGGCATAGGACGGTTGTAAAAACACCTCAGCAAAATAGAGTTGCTGAAAGGATGAATAGAACCCTTATAGAAAAGGTTAGGTGCATGCTAATAGGATCCGGGTTACCAAAATATTTTTGGGGAGAAGTTGTGGCTACAGTTGCATACTTGATAAATAGATCACCCTCTAGAGCTTTAGAGCTCAAGACTCCCATGGAGATGTGGAGTGGAAAACCCCCCAAATTAAACAACCTTAGGACTTTTGGGTGTGCTGCATATGCACATCAAAAGGAGGATAAACTTAGCCCTAAATCTAGAAAATGTGTATTTCTAGGATATGGTGATGGGGTTAAGGGATATAGGTTGTGGTCTTTAGAAAAGAAAGGCATGAAACTGATTATAAGTAGGGATGTTATTTTTAATGAATTGTTATTGCCCTACTTGGAGAAAACTAACCCTGCTGGGGCTAGTGAGCAAACCAGTCTGGAAGTTGTGGAGCATCGCATCAAGGAGAACTCAGTTCAGGTAGAGCAAAGGAGGCAAGAGGGTTCGGACCAGGTAGAGCCCTTGGATGAAGGCCAAGCTCAAGAAACTCAAGAAGAAGCTGAACAAGAAGCGGTTGATGCAGCAAGTCGGAATGACTACCAGCTCACAAGAGACTGGGAAAGGAGGGTGGTTAGACCACCTTTGAGATATGGGTTTGCAGATGCTAATGTAGCAGCTCCTTAGATAGAAGGAGAGGCTAAACCAGAAACTTACTCGGATGCCATGGAGTGTAAGGATTCATCAAAGTGGCAGCTGGCTATGGAGTAAGAAATGGATTCTTTGATGAAGATCAACTCTTGGGAGTTGGTGCCCAAACTAGAAAAACAGAGAGTTATGGATTGTAGATGGCTCTACAAGATCAAAGAAGGGAATACTCCAGGGGATGAAGTCTGATACAAAGCTAGGCTGGTGGCAAAGGGGTTCACACAAAAAGAAGGCATAGATTTCACCGAAATCTTCTCACCGGTTGTGAAGTACAAGACAATCCGGATAGTGGCAGCATTGGTGGTCCAATTTGATTGGGAAATTGAGAAACAGGATGTAAAGACAATGTTCTTACATGGAGAGCTCGATGAGACCATTTTCATGAGGCAACCCGAAGGTTATGAGGAAGGAAGGCAGGGAGAGCTAGTGTACAAATTAAAGAAGTCTCTCTATGGCCTGAAGCAATCACTTCGGCAATGGAATAAGAGGTTTGATTCCTTTGTGATCAACTTGGGTTTCATGAGGAGTTACTATGATTCGTGCTTGTACTATAAAGGGCAGAAGGTTAAGGAAATGGTGATCATCCTCATTTATGTTGATGACATGTTGCTGGTTGGGAGCAGCATGGAGAATATAAAGAAATTAAAGACTCAACTCAGTGAGGAGTATGAGATGAAGGATCTTGGCCATGCACAAAAGATCCTTGGGATGTGTATCATCCAGGAAAGGGAGAGAAAGAGATTGAAGATCTCTCAAACTTCCTACATAGAGAAGATGATATCTAAATTCTCTATGGAAGATAGCAAACCAGTGAAGGTTCCCCTTGCTGGTAATTTCAAATTCTCTAGCGATCAATGTCCAAGATCGGAGGCAGAGAAAAAGGAAATGGAGAAAGTCCCTTACTCTACTGCTGCTGGTTCTGTTATATACACCATGGTAAACACTAGACCTGATATTGCTCATACAATGACTGTTCTCAGCAGGTTTATGAGTAATCTTGGAAAGGAGCATTAGCTTGGGATGAAGTGGTTGCTGAGGTACTTGAAGGGAAGCCTAAAAGTAGGGCTGGTATATGAGAAGAGAGGTAATGCCATCTGCCCTGAGGCGTTTGCAGATTCAGACTATGGAACAGACCGGGATAAAAGGAGATCGATTACCTCCAACTTCTTCAGCTTAAACAGATGTTGTGTAAGTTGCAAGGCTCAGTTGAACCCAGTGGTAGCACTCTCAACAACTGAGGCTGAGTACGTAGCGACTACGGAGGCCATTAAGGAAGCTATGTAGTGCAAAGGGTTACTTGAAGAGTTAAAGGTATTAGATGAGCAGGTTGTGGTATTTTCGGATAGTCAAAGTGCATTGCACTTGTGTAAGAATCCAGTGTTCCATGAGAGAACAAAGCATATGGATGTTCGGTATCATTTCATTTGGGAAAATGTTACGAAAGGATGCATCCATATGGACAAGGTCGCCACAAAAGAAAATCCTGTGGACTTAGGTACTAAAGTTCTACCTCTAAGTAAGTTCAATCATTGCCTTGAACTACTTAGGATTGGAGTTGGTTAATTGGTGACTCAAGATGAGTTTGGATCCCGAAGCTCTCTGCAAAATGGTTCAGGTTAAAACACTTAGACAAAGGTAGAGATTGTTGGTATTTGCCTAAGGTTTAAACATGTCTAAATATGGTTCAAATATGGTTAAAGTCTAAACCATGGTTGGAAGATTAAAATACAGCATGTTAAAGGACTGCACACAAGTGTGTGCATCACTTTGGAGCAAGGTAAGGGTAGGCACACTAGTGTGTGCACTTTAGCACACAAGCTGAGAAAGTGTGCGCACAGGCAGCATCAGTGTGCACCGCGATGCTGTCCTTCCCCACCGCAGAGCCCAGCAAGGAGGTGTTTGGAGAAGAGTCAGCACCGCACCAGCACTGCAGCGCCCAGAAGGTGCTGAAAGTGTGGTTTTGCCTAGCACCGTGGTGCCCCTGTTGAGTGCATAGGTGCTAGGCACACTGAAGCACACATGGATAGCTTGATTTAGCCTCTTGTTAAGTGCGTGGGTGCAAGGTTAAAACGCAGCACTTCACTTAGGATTGATGGAGGGCTATGATTAAATAGAGATAATGATCAAAGGGTGAGGATTGAATCTCAAGAATGTCCAAGAAGTGGATGGCTATAAAAGGGGTTTCCTAGCCTCATTTTTTATACAACACACATACAATACTAGACACACTTTGAGATCAATTGTATTACAAGAGAGAATTATGTGAGAGAGATAAACACAAGAAGGACTCTTTGTAAGTAAGGTTGGTTGTAAAAAGATAGAGAAGTCTAGATTAGAAAGAGAGCATTGTTAGTTCTCATCTTCTTCCTTTATTCTCTTCTTGATTTCTTCAAGAACATTGTGGTTTCTTGAAGGGGATTGTTGTAACTTGTAAGAACCATTTGATTTAGTGCAGAGAGTTTGGAGGAACTCACGGGGACGTAGGCACATTGTCGAACCTCAATAACAATTGCTTGTCTTCTTTATTTTCTTTGATTTTCTATTCTTGTGTTCGATTGTTGTTTTTCTTTCTACAAGTCATTCTAGACTTGGGCGTTTGGAAGATCACCACCTGGGCATCTTGCTAAGGTGATTTCCAACAATATGTTTAAATTTTGATTTCTTTAGCACTTCTTTATGCTACCAGTACGCTATATTTGCTTGGTTTGGTACAGGTCTTTTGCTTAGTTAACTATTTAGGCATTTGGCACATCCTTGTTCTCTAATTATGCTATATATTCTTGTTTTGATACAGATTCACTGCTGAGTTTAAATTTTGATTTCCTTGGCACTTGCTTGTGTTACCATTATACAACATATACTTGATTTTGTACTAGTTTGCTGGTAGTTTCATTTTTGATGCCTTTGGCACTTTCTTGTTCTATCATGATGCTATATATGCTTGTTTTGTTACTAGTTTATCGTTGGATTTAAGTTTTGATTCACTTGGCATTTGCTTGTGCTATATGATTAGTATATATATACTTGATTTGGTGCTGGTTCGCTACTTGGTTCATTTTTTTATGCCTTTGGCACTTGCTTGTGCTACCATTGTGCTATATATGCTTTGTTCGCTACTCATTTGGTGCTAGGTTTAAATTTTGATGCCGTTGGCACGTGCTTCAGTTACCATTATACTATATATGCTTCGTTTGGTATTGGATTACTGCTCAATTAGTTTTTTTTATGCCTTTGGCATTTGGTTGTGTTGGCATTATACTATTAATACTTGGTTTGGTACTGGTTTGCAGCAGTATTCAAATTTTGATATCTTTGGCACTTGTGATATCATTACGTTATATATGATTGGTTTGGTGCTATGTTCAAATTTTGATGCTTTCGTCACTTGCTTGTACTATCATTTCACAATATATGCTTTGTTTTGTTCTAGATTACTATTAGGTTCATTTTTTATTTATGGCTTTGTAACTTGATTGTGCTACCATTATGCTATATATGCTTGGTTTAGTTTTTGTTTATTGTTGGGTTCATTTTTTGTTGTCTTGGCATTTGCTAATGCTATCATTATGCTATATATGCTTGGTTTGGTACTGATTTGTTTTTGGATTCATGTTTTGATACCTTTGTCACTTGCTTATGCTACCATTACATTATATATCATAAGTTTGGTATTCCTTTGGTGATAGGTTAAAATTTTGATGCCTTTGGCAAATCCTTATGCTACCACTATGCTATATAAGCTTGGTTTGGTAAATGTTTATTGCTTGGTTAATTATTTAGGCCTTTGGCACTTGTTTGTTCTTTTATTATGCTATATATGCTAGGTTTGGTATTGGTATTCTACTAGGTTCATTTTCTAATGCCTTTGGCACTTACTTTTGCTACTATTATGTTATATATGCTTGGTTTGGCACTCGTTTACGGCTAGGTTCAAATTTTGATTCCTTTGGCACTTTCTTGTCCTACCATTATGTTGTATACGTTTGGTTTTGTACTCGGTAGGTGCTAGGTTCATTTTAATGTTTTTGATAGTTCTTTGTGTTATCATTATACTATATATGCTTGGTTTGGTACTCATTCGCTGTTAGGTTAATTGTTTATGTCTTTGCCACTTACTTGTACTGCCATAGTGCTATATATGCTTGGTTCGGTACTACTTTCTTGTTGAAATCAAATTTTGATTTATTTAGCACTTACTTGTGCTAACATTTTGCTATATATGCTTGGTTTTGTACTAGTTTGTTGTTAGATTCATCTTTTTATGCCTTTGGCACTTGTTTGTGCTACCATAATGTGATATATGATTGGTTTGGCTTTTCTATGTTGTTGGGTTCATTTTTTGATGCATTTGGTACTTGTTTATGTGTCCATCATGCTATTATGATTGGTTTTTTTACTAGTGTGCTGTTTGGTTCAAATTTTGATGTCTTTTGACACTTGCTTGTACTAATATAGATACTTGTATATGCTACTTGTTTACTGTTGGGTTCATTTTTTGACACCTTTGGTACTTGCTTGTGCTGCCATTATGCTATATATGCTTGGTTTTGTACTTGTTTGCTGCTAGATTCAAGTTTTAATCCCATCCTCACTTGTTTATGCTACGATTATGTTATATTTGCTAGGTTTGCTACTGGTTTGCTGCTGGGGTCATTTTCTGATGCTTTTGGCATGACTTTTGCTACTATTATGATATATATGCTTGGTTTTGACACTCGTTTTGTGGTAGGTTCAAATTTTGATGTCTTTAGCACTTGCTTGTGCTACCATTATGCTATATATGCTTGGTTTCTTACTCATTTGGTGCTAGATTCAAATTTTGATGCCATTCGCACTTGTTTGTGCTACAATTATGACATAAATGCTAGGTTTGTTACTGGTTTGTTGCTATGGTCATTTTCTGATGCCTTTGGCACTTAGTTTTGCTACTGTTATGCTATATATGCTTGGGTGACACTCGTTTGGTTTTAAGTGCCTTTGGCACTTGCTTATGTTACCATTATAAAATATATGCTTGGTTTTGTACTAGTTTGTTGTTTGCTTAATTTTTTAATGCCTTTGGCATTTGATTATGCTGTCATTGTGCTATATATGCTTGGTTTTGTACTGGTTTCCTGCTGGATTCAAATTTTTATGCCTTTAGCAGTTGATTATGCTATACCATTATTCTATATATGCTTGGTTTGGTACTGGTTTGTTGCTGCGTTCATTTTTTGATGCCTTTGGCACTTACTTATTCTACCACTATGCTATATATGCTTTTGTTTGGTACTTGTTTTATGCTACGTTCAAATTTTGATGTCTTTGTCACTTGTCTCTGTTACTATTTTACTATATATGTTTAGTTTGGTGCTAGATTGCTGCTGGGTACGTTTCTTGATGCTTTTAGCACTTGCTTGTACTGCCATTATGCTATATATGCTTGGTTTGGTACTAGTTTGTTGCAGTATTCAAATTTTGATGTCTTTGGCCCTTGTTTGCGATAGTATTATGTTTTATATGATTTGTTTGGTACTGATTTGGTGCTAAGTTTAAATTTTGACCTCTTTGGCACTTGCTTGCACTAACATTTTGCTATATATTCTTGGGTTTATACTGGTTTGCTATTGGGTTCATTTTTTTTATTCCTTTGGCACTTTTTTGTGCTACCATTATGCTATATATGCTTGGTTTGGTTTTTAGGATCATTTTTTGATACCTTTAGCACTTGTTTATGCTTGCGTTATGTTATATATGCTTGGTATTTTTACTTTTTTCCTTATGGGTTCAAATTTGATGTTTTTAGCACTTGCTTGTGCTACCATTATGCTATATATGCTTCGTGTGGTATTGGTGTTTTCCTTGGTTAATTATTATGCTTTTGGCACTTGCTTGTTCTTTCATTAAACCTCTTTTTCTGTAAAGCCATTTAAAATTGAACATTTCATATCCATTTCAAATTGCTTAAACTATTAAAGTATCCAAAGGCGTGTAACATACGAATGGCTTCTAATCTAGCTATGGGTACATAGGTCTCATCAAAGTTTATTCCTTCTTCTTAATTGTAACCCTTAGCAACAAGTCTAGCCTTGTTCCCAGTTATTACTCCATTTTTATCCATTTTGTTTCTAAATACCCATTTAGTTCCTATGATAGTATGATTCTTAGGTCTATGAATTAAAGTCCACACTTTATTTCTTTCAGATTGATTTAACTCTTCTTGCATAGCATTTATCCAATCAACATCTTTTTCAGCCTCAACAAAAATCTTAGGCTCTACTTGAGATAAGTAAGCTACATAGCTACAAATATTTCTCATAAAAGATCGAGTTCTTACCTCTTGTGAAGGATCAGTAATCACTTGGTCGATTCAGTGATAATTCGCATACCTTCAATATTTGGGAAGTCCTTTTTCTTGTTGACTTGTAGAGGTTTGATTAAGTTTGGGAGCATATACCTCTTGATTTGCTTGATGTTGACTTTCCTTAGGGTCAACAATGGGTGTAAAGCCATCCACTTATAGAATAAAATCTACAGCATCATCAAGGGAGACTATTCTACTACTAATTGGGTTAGATTCATCAAAGGCTATATGTACAGATTCTTCAACCATTAGAGTTCTCTATAAGCTTTACTAGAGGTTGAACATCCTATGAATATCCCTTCATTGATCTTAGAGTCAAATTTACCTTAATTAGTTTTATTGCTATTTATGAAGAAACAATTGCAACCGAAAGTACAAAAATAAGAGATATTAGGCTTTCTACTTTTTCATAGTTCATATAGAGTTTTGTCAAGCATAAGCCTAATTAATACTCTATTTAAAACATAGCAAGAAGTATTTACGGCTTCCGCCCAAAAGTATTTTGGTAAACTATTTTCACAAATCATAGTTCTTGCAAATTATTCTAGAACTCTATTTTTCTTCTCAACAACACTATTTTGTTAAGGAGTTCTAGGGGTTGAAAAGTTGTGATTAAATCCATTTTCATCAAAAAAATTTGAAAAACTTTGGTTTTCAAATTCTTTACCATGATCACTTTTAATACTTGAGATAAAAGTTATTTTTTCATTTTGAACCTTCGTGCAAAAGTTTACAAAACCTTTATAGGCTTCATCTTTATAAGCAATAAAAATAACAAAGGCATATCTTGAATAATTATCATCAATAACAAGAGCATACTGATGTCTTTTGCCCTTGCATATGCTACCATTATGCTATATATGCTTGTTCTAGTGCTTATTTGCTGTTGGGTTCATTTTTTATTCCTTTGGTAAATGCTTGTGTTGCCATTATGTTTTAAATGCTTGGTATGGTACTTGTTTGGTTTTAGATTCAAATTTTAAAGCCATTCGCACTTGCTTGTGCTAACATTATGCTATATATGCTAGCTTTGGTGCTAGTTTGTTGCTAGGTTAATTTTCTAATGCCTTTGGCACTTACTTTTGCTACTATTATGCTACATATGCTTGGTTTGGCACTCGTTTGGGGCTAGGTTCAAATTTTGATGCCTTTGACAATTTCTTGTCCTACCATTATTATTTATATGTTTGGTTTGGTACTCAGTTGGTGCTAAGTTCAAATTTTGATACTTTTGTCACTTGCTTGTGGTTACCATTATACTATATATGCTTGGTTTAGTACTGATTTGCTATTGGGATAATGTTTTTTATCCCTTTGGCACTTGCTTGTGTCGTCATTGTGATATGTATGCTTGGTTCGGTACTGGTTTGCTGTTAGATTCAAATTTTGATTTATTTAGCACTTACTTGTGTAACATTTTGATATATATGCTTGGTTTTATACTCGTTTGCTTTTGCGATCATTTTTTATGCCTTTGGCACCTACTTGTGCTATCATTATGTGATATATGCTTAGTTTGGTTTTTGTTTGTTGTTGGATTCCTTTTTTATGCCTTTTGCACTTGTTTATGCTTCCATTATGCTATTATGCTCGATTTGTTTTCTTGGTTTGCGGATGGATTCAAATTTTGATGTGTTTGGCACTTGCTTGTGCTACCATTATACTATATATGCTTGGTGTGGTATTGGTGTGTTCCTTGGTTAATTACTATGATTTTGGCACTTGTATGTGCTACCTTTATGTTATATACGCTTATGTTTGGTACTTGTATTTTGATGACTTTGGAACTTGCTTGTGTTACCATTATACATTATATGCTTGGTTTTAGACTGGATTGCTATTGGGTTCATTTTTCGATGCCTTTAGCACTTGCTCGTGCTACGATTATGCTATTTATCCTTGGTTTGATACTAGTTTGTTGTTACATTCAAATTTTGCTGCCTTTGGCATTTTTTTTATGCTATACCATTATTCTATATATGCTTAGTTTTGTACTAGTTTACTGTTGGGTTCATTTTTTGATACCTTTGGCACTCGCTTGTTTTATTATTATGCTATATATGATTTATTTGGTACCCATTTTGTGCTAGGGTTCAAATTTTGATGCCTTTGTCACTTGCTTCTGTTACCATTTTACTATATATGCTTGGTTTGGTACTGGTTTGCTGTTGGGTTCCTTTTTTGATGCCTTTGACACTTGCTTGTGTTGCTGTTAAGCTATATATGATTGGTTTGGTACTGGTTTGTTGCAGTGTTCAAATTTTGATGTTTTCGGCACTTGTTTATGATACCATTATGTTATATATGCTTGGTTTGGTACCAGTTTGACACTAAGTTCAAATTGTGACGCCTTTAGCACTTGTTTATGCTATCATTTTGCTATATGTGACTAGTTTTGTACTAGATTGTAGTTGGATTTATTTTCATATGCCTTTGGCACTTGCTTGTGCTACCATTATACTATATATGTTTGGTTTAGTTTTTCTTTGCTGTCAGATTCATTTTTTGATAGCTTTGGCGCTTGCTTATGCTTTATTTACACTATATATGCTTGGTTTGGTACTGGTTTGTTGATGGGTTCAAGTATTGATTCCTATGACATTGCTTGTGTTACCATTATACAATATATGCTTTGTTTTGTATTGGTTTGCTACTAGGTTCATTTTATGATGCCTTTGGCACTTTCTTGTGCTGCCATTATGCTATATATGCTTTGTTTGGTACTGGTTTGCTACAGTATACAAATTTTGATGTCTTTGTCGCTTGCTTGTGATACCATTCTATTATATATGATTACAGGTTAGGTGCTAAGTTCAAATTGTGACGCCTTTGGCAATTTCTTGTGCTATCGTTTTGCTATATATGCTTGGTTTTCTACTAGATTGTTGTTGGGTTCGCTCTTTTGTGCCTTTGACACTTGCTTGTTCTACCATTATGCTATCGATGCTTGGTTTGGTTTTTGTTTCCCGTTGGGTTCAATTTTTGATGCCATTGTCACTTGTTTATGCTTCCATTATGCTATATATGCTTGGTTTGGTATTGGTTTGTTGATGGGTATAAATTTTGATTTCTTTGGCACTTCTTTGTGCTACCATTACACTATATATGCTTGTTTTGATGCGGATTTTTTTTCTTAGTTAATTATTTAGGCATTTGGCACCTTTTTGTTCTCTCATTATGCTATATATGCTTGTTTTGATACTAATTTTCTGTTGAGTTCAAATTTCAATTTCTTCGGCACTTGCTTGTGTTACCATTGTACAATATATGGTTGATTTTGTACTGGTTTGTTGCTACTTTCATTTTTTATGCCTTTGCACTTACTTGTGTTGTCATTATACTATATATGCTTGTTTTGTTACTAGTTTACCGTTGGATTCAAATTTTAATTCATTCGGCATTTTCTTGTGCTATACGATTATTATATATATAATTGGGTTGGTACTTGTTTGCTGATAGGTTCATTTTTTATGCCTTTGGAACTTGCTTGTGCTACCATTATGCTATGTATGCTTTGTTTGCTACTTTTTTGGTGCTAGGTTCAAATTTTGATGCCTTTGGCACTTGCTTCTATTACCATTATGCTATATATGCTTTGTTTGGTATTGGATTGCTGCTCAGTTAGTTTTTTTAAGCGTTTTGCATTTGCTTGTGTTGGCATTATACTATTAATACTTGGTTTGGTACTGATTTTTTGCAGTATTCAAATTTTGATGTCTTTGACATTTGCTTGTGATATCATTATGTTATATATGTTTGGTTTGGTACTGATTTGGTGCAATGTTCAAATTCTGATGTCTTTGGTGCTTACTTGTACTATCATTTTGCAATATATGTTTGGTTTTGTACTATATTACTGTTAAGTTCATTTTTTATGCCTTTGGCACTTGATTGTGCTACTATTATGCTATATATGCTTGTTTTGGTTTTTGTTTGCTGTTGGGTTCATTTTTTTATGCTTCTGGTACTTGTTTGTGCTACCATTAGGTTATATATTCTTGATTTGGTACTGGTCTACTGCTAGGTTCATTTTTTATGCCTTTGTCACTTGCTTATGCTACAATTATGCTATATATCATAGGTTTGGTAATCTTTTGGTTATAGGTTCAAATTTTGATACCTTTGGCTCTTCCTTGTGTTACCGTTATGCTATATAAGCTTGGTTTGGTATGCGTTTGTTGTTTGGTTCATTATTTAGGCCTTTGGCACTTGGTTGTTCTCTCATTACGTTATATATGCTAGGTTTGGTATAGGTGTGCCACTGGGTTCATTTTCTAATGCCTTTGGCACTTACTTTTGCTACTATTATGCTATATATGCTTGGTTTGGCATTCGTTTGCGACTAGGTTCAAATTTTGATGCCTTTGGAACTTTCTTATCCTATCATTATGTTATATATGTTTGGTTTGGTAGTAGGTAGGTTCTAGGTTAAAATTTTGATGCTTTTGGTACTTACATATGTTACCATTATACTATACATGCTTGAATTTGTACTGATTTGCTGGTGGCTTCATTTTTTATGCCTTGGGCACTTGCTTATGCTGTCATTATGCTATATATGTTTGGTTTGGTTTTTGTTCATTTTTTGATAGTTTTGGCACTTGCTATGCTTCCTTTATGCTATATTGCTTGGTTTGGTATTGGTTTGCTGTTAGATTCATCTTTTAATGCATTTAGCACTTGCTTGTGCTACCATTATGTGATGTATGCTTGGTTTGGTGTTTCCTTGTTGTTGGGTTCATTTTTTGATGCCCTTGGCCTTTATTTATGCTTCCATTATGCTGTTATTCTTGGTTTTTTTACTGGTTTGTTGATAGGTTCAAATTTTGATGTCTTTTGGCACTTATATGTGCTACATTTATGTTATATATGCTTATGTTTGGTATATGTTTGCTGCTGGGTTCATTTTGTGATGCCTTTTGTACTTGCTTGTGCTACCATTATGCTATATCATGTAGGGGAAAATTCTCTCTCCCATAATATTATAGCACATTGCAACCTCCAAGGGCAAAAAGATAATTTCGCAATTCAAACAAATAAACCAATTAAATCACAACACGTGGCAAGAGGCATAATCATAATTTCATACCAATCTCCCAATACTACTATAACACTTCAAAACACTATATAAGAGGGCTCTCACCATTAACAGTACACATTCACAATTCACAATAGACACTCCTTACAATTACAGCTTTATTTTTCTCCTATTATTCTTCCACATGACTGACTTGGGCTTCAGAGAGCCCCCATTGGGGCATAATCTCCATGGAACCTTCTAGTTTATGTGTCTCTCATGTGCACAGGGATCCGGGAGATAGATTTTCGGCATCAACAGATGGTGTCATCCATAGGAAATGAAAATTTTTATTTTTTGAAGATGCCTTTAATAGATGAACCACTGATCGCCTGCACCAAAATATCACCAGAAAATGAAAATTTGACAATTTTAACCGTATGATCTATCAAAATTTGACCATTAAAATTCAAACTAGCCCACAGAAACAGATTCTCCAGCTTCCGATCTACACGCCTGCAAAGTTTAACGACGATCGGATGTTGAAAAGTCCTCGATCAGAGCCGTTAAAGTTCGTTAGAAAAACGAAATTTTGACCGTCAGATCTATAAATATTTAACCATCAAAATTCAGATCAAGTCACATAACCAGATTTCATAGGACTCCGATCTACAAGTATGCAAAATTTTACAATGATTGGACGCCGAAAAACCATCCTAAGCCACCTCGGATCTTTGCTGGAAAACGATACTTTGAATGGTGATATGTGAAAATCTGGCCATCAGAAGCCGCCACCACCACCACAAGATGTCTCGGCAACCTCCCCCGAGTACGCCGGAAAAGTTTCACAGTATTTCGGTTCTTTGGCAACTGAAAATCTCTCGGTTAAATGGTAGACAAAAAGTTACGCCGATCAACCCTCTTCCTTCTTCAAATATCAAGTATTTATCTTTGCCATATGTTAGATTTTTGTTGGATAATAAGATATGGAAATTTTCCACACAATGAGCTTACATTTTAAACAAGCTATGCCACATGTCAAAGTTTTATTGGGCATTTAAATTCTTCCTTTTTTTTCAAAATCAAATCCACCATATGTAGATTTTTCTTTAGACAACAAAATCTCTTTTATCACTTAAGAATCTACCTATGCCACACGTCACACTCTCATAGGACAACCAAATTACCTTTATCTCTTTAAACTTATCCTATTTACATTAGCTCCCCATATTTTTATCTAATCTTCAAAGACAATAACTAGTGCCATCTGTTAACTCCCCAATGGGTAGTTAACGCCCAGTCAGCAAATGACTTCAGCAAGTGACATCAGCAAAAGATATCAGCATGACATCAACATGACATTAGCAAATGACATCAGTAAACGACATCATCAAGTGACATCACCATGTGACATCAGTGCCACCTAACTGCCCACGACAACGCCACTTAGGCATCACGTCATCAACATCTAGGCACCACGTCATCACCACTTAGACGCCATGTCATAACCACTTAGACCTCACCTAGATGCCACATCATCGCCATGTCAGTTGACTCAAACCAACTGGTTCAACAAGGTTTGACCAATTAGTTCACCTCTTTGACCATCCCGTTTAATTATTTTAATTCAGTTTCAGATCCAACAAGACCGGTTCCTAAGGTTTTATGACGTGTTCGTTTCAAATCCGGGCTCATAATTCCAAAATTCTACTTACACATATGAGTTTCTTCACAAACTACTAGTTTTGACTCATATTTGACTAGCTGGTTCATCAAACTTAAGCTGGGTTTCAAACTTTTACAAACTGGTTCCTAAGTTTTTTCCGCCTCCTCTTTCTAAGACTGACCTCCAAATTTTGAAAATCGACTTCCTCTGGCAAGTTTCTTACAAATGGTCAAAGAAAAGAAGGTTATTTCTTCATCAGAGTGCCGTAGACCCGCCCCAAAACTCGAACTACTAGAGCTCAAAAGAACCAAACATAATGTTCATTCATAATCAGCTAGTGATGCATCTAAAGTCGTCACCCAATAACGCATCTAAAGCCGTCAACCAATGATGCAGGCCAGTGACACATTCAAAGCCATCAGCTAATGAGATACCAAAGCTCTCTAGTTTTGAGGAGATAGCCCCAAGCTACTTTGGCTTCAGCTCAGTTTCTGCATCAACTTTGTTTTTCCATCAGCTCAATTTCTCCATCAGCTCTGAGAAGGTAGCCCTGAGCTACTTCAGCCTCAGCTCAGTTTCTCCATCAGCTATGTTTCTCTATCAGCTCTAAGGAGGTAGCCTCGAGCTCTTTCGACCTTAGATCAGTTTCTCCATCAGCTCGGTTTCTCTATCCGCTCAGTTTCTCCATCAGCTCTGAGGAGGTAGCCCCGAGCTACTTCAGCCTCAGATCAGTTTCTTCATCACCACGATTTCTCCATCAACTCAGTTTCTCCATCAACTCTGAGGAGGTAGCCCCGAGCTACTTTAGCCTCAGATTAGTTTCTCCATCAACCCTTTGGTGGTAACCTCGAACTACTTCGACCTTAGATCCGTTTCTTCCATCAACTCTGAGAAGGTAGCCCTGAGCTACTTCAGCCTCATCTATGCTTTTCTATCAGCTCCAATGAGGTAGCCTCAAGCTACTCTGACCTTAGTCCAGTTTCTCCATCGACTTTGAGGAGGTAGCCCTAAGCTACTCTAACCTCAGTCCGGTTTCTCCATAGCCCTGAGCTACTCCAACTTTAGTCTAGTTTCTGCATTAACTCCAAGTGGGTAACCCCGAGCTACTCTAACCTCGGTCCAGTTTCTCCATCATCTCCGAGGAGGCAGCCCTGAACTACTTTGACCTCGGTCCAGTTTCTTCATCGAGTTCGAGTAGGTGGCCCCAAGCTATTGTGATCTCGATCTAGTTTCTCCATTGAATCTGAGGTGGTACCCTTGAGCTACTCCAACATCGATCCAGTTTCTCCATCAACTCTAAGTAGTTTGATCCAAGTCAATCTCCTCGGATCTATCCCCATTAATGTTCGATTAATTCAAACTCGTTACTCTCCATTTAAGTCCAATTAACTTGGACTCGCTATTCTTCACTTACATCCGATTAGCTCGGACTCGCTATCCTCCACCTACGTTCAATGGACTTGGACTTGCTATTCTCCACTTACTTATGATAGACTCAGACCTGTTATTCTCCTCTTACATCTGATGGACTCGGACTCACTATTCCCCACTTGCGTTCGATGGACTCGGACTTGCTATTCTCCACTTAGGTTTGATTAACTCAGACTTGCTATTCTTCACTTACGTTCGATGGACTCGGACTCGCTATTCTCCACTTATGTCTGATTAACTTGATTCGCTATTCTCCATTTACGTTCAATGGACTCAGACTCGTTATTCTCCATTTATGTCCAAATCATTCAGCCTCGTTATTCTCCACTTACGTTCGATTAGCTCGGACTCACTATTCTCTACTTACATCTGATTAACTCAGACTCGATACTCTCCACATACTTTTGATTAACTCGGACTCGCTACACTTATGTCTATATCACTCGGACTCGTTACATACCTCGCTTCGAGGCACTCTGCTTAAGTCCATGTCACTTGAATTCGTTACTCACCTCGCTTTGAGGAACTTAGCTCAAGATTGAGCTCCATAGACTTATAACTCTTCCTTCCAAGGGGCAGCGCCGAGCTATTAGGCCACCTCAGAGTTTACATATTCTCTCTTGGGCAGGTAGCACTGAGCTATTAGTCCTCCTCAAGCACAAGATATTCAAAAGATAGCCATGTGTTATCCCTTAAACTGTTCGACAACTTTAAGTGTATGCTTCTCACCTTCTTAGTAGTCG
Source organism: Bretschneidera sinensis (assembly GCA_023935145.1). Taxonomy (NCBI): domain Eukaryota; kingdom Viridiplantae; phylum Streptophyta; class Magnoliopsida; order Brassicales; family Akaniaceae; genus Bretschneidera; species Bretschneidera sinensis. The sequence continues at coordinate 108,782,958 of CM043702.1, forward strand.
GGTACCCAAACGATGTCAAAACAGCACGACACAAAAAGAAATCACTCCAAACAAACTCTACTTCCTCGACTGCATAACTGCACTCAAGGAAGTGAGGGGCATTTTGTAATAATTGTATTCATAAAGAAAGGGTAAAGAAGTAATTTGATAAATATGACATGGAGTTAAAATAATATATATATTTGAAAGATTTAATTTTTACAAAACAATTAAAAAAACGCACAAAAGCATGGTGGTGTAAAGAAAAAGAAAAAGAAAATCAAAATCAAAATCAAAATCAAAATCAAAATGAAAACGAAAAATAAAAAGAAAAATAAAAAGAAAAAAAAGTTTAAAAAAAATACAAATTCATTGAACACCTGGAAGTCCCGGTGTTGCAACAATTTGGAACATTCTTTCAACTTGACTGCATGTTATGCAGCTGTAAATTTGAAGCGGTGATGGTGCCGCTTAAATAGTTTTTATTATATATATATATTAAATTATTTTATTAGTTTTAAACACTTGAGGACCGAAAGAAAGGTTGAAAGAGCAAAATTTTGAAGGAGTTTACTGGAGAATTTTATAGAGAGTCACAGGAAGCGCTAAGAAAAATAGAAGATAATAACATGATGTTTATTTTCTAATTTTAGCATACATGAAATTCTCATAATTCAAAGTTGGAATTTTCAAAGGGTGTGAATTATGAAAGAATTGAAGAATAAATTAGAATTTAATATGAATATTATGTTAGGTATTGACGATCAGCAACCGGGAGAAATTGCTGAGAGGAGCAGGAAGAGCAAGGAGGTTATCCACGGGTAGCTTTAAGTGCTACATGGTGAGTTAGATTTACCATAAGTAATCTAGATAAATATGAAATACATAGTGATAATATCATAATAAATTATTAACTTATGCTTTGGTGGTAGATGAAAATTATATGATGCGTATGATAAGTATAAGTGATATGCAGAAATTTATTACATGAGAAGTAATACTATTGGAATAGTGAGTCGATTTAATAATGAAGATGATAAATGAAATTCTTGATGAGCTATGGTTGATGATTTTTTTATGAATTATGAGAGAGAAAATTTAGTGAAAATATTTTTTTAATAATAATTTGAGAATAATCAGGATAGTTAATTTAAATATTTGAATTTGTGTTTGTTTTTATATATTGGTTCATATGCATATTTCATATTATTATTCGTATGCTTATACATGAAATAAAAGAACTAGGAAGGGGCCGGTCTAAATGAAAAACTGTGATAGTCGGTATATGCTAGAAATAAATGAAAACCGTGATAGCTGGTATATACTAAAAATAAAAGAACCGGGAAGGTAGTCGGTCTAAGATAAAAACATGTCGACATGTGGGAAGATGTTCCCTAATAATAATTTGTGCATTGCATCTGTTTTAAATATTGATTGCATTACTGAAATACTAAAGTGTTGATTTTTATTGTAAATTTATTTATAGATGAATGAGTCTCACAGAGAGACAGTTATGGTGAGAAAGAAATATGGAAGTATAATATGATAAAACTATCTAAATAGTAGACTATATGCTGTGAACCTCATAACGAGGTAAATATGAGATATATGGAGGGTCTTAAGATGAATAAATATATATAAGAAGAAGAGATTGATAGAGAATAAGGCTTATGATGTGTGTAGTGATAGTAAAATGTTGTTACCAAATTTTATGAAATATAAATGATTGAATACTTTTAGTAAGTTTAATTCACTAAGCTTGTGAAGCTCATCCCTCGTTGTACAATGATTTCAGGTAGCAGACAGGACAGGTAGAGTTGTGAATGAAGATTTAGACTAAATCATTTTCTGTAAGCCACGTGGTCCATATCTTTAGACACATATGAAGAGAAAAACAAAAAGAAATATTTGTAAATATTCATGCATAATATGTTGTATATACTATTCAATTGAGATCTGAATGATGTATCTCCCCTGTTAAGGGTTGAGGAATTTATGTAAAAAAATTTGTTGGTATTATTGTTTATTATTGGATATATGTGTCATGTTGGGATTCTCAAAATGTGATGACACCGTCTCAGGGGTGGCCAACGCAGGATGGGTTGTTACACATTTGATGTAGGGGAAAATTCCATCACCAATAATATTATGACATGTGGCAACCTCTAAGGGCAAAAGGATAATTTCATGACTCAAACAAATAAACCAATTAAATAACCACACGTGCCAAATGGAATAATCACAATTTCACACCAACCTTACTATACTGCTATAACACTGTAAAACATTATATAAGGGGCTCTCACTATAAAAGGTACATATTCACAATTCACAATAGACACACCTTACAATTATAACATTAATATTCTCCTATTATTCTTTCACATGAATGACTTGGGCATTGGAGAGTCCCCTCGAGGGACCTTCTAGTTTACATGTCTCTCATGTGCGCAGGGATTTGAGAAGCAGATTTTTGGCATCAACATTATATATGTTTGGTTTAATATTGGTTTATTGTTGGGTTCATTAATTCATGCCTTTGGCACTTATGGTACTATTACGCTATATATCGTAGGTTTGGTACTCGTTTGGTGCTAGGTTCAAATTTTGATATCTTTGACACTTCTTTGTGCTACCATTATGCTATATATGCGTGGTTTGGTACGTGTTTGTTGCTTGGTTAATTATTTAGTCCTTTGGCACTTGCTTGTTATCTCATTATGTTATATATGCTTGTTTTGATACTGATTTGTTGTTCAGTTCAAATTTTAATTTCTTTGGCACTTGTTTATGTTACCATTATACAATATATGCTTGGTTTTGTATTGATTTGTTGCAGGGTTCATTTTTATGCTTTTGGCACTTGCTTGTGGTGCCATTGTGCTATATATGCTTGCTTTGGTGCTGGTTTGTTGTAGAATTCAAATTTTGATGCCTTTGGCACTTGCTTTTACTATACAATTATTCTATATATGCTTGATATTGTACTGGTTTGCTACTGGGTTAACTTTTTGATGCCTTTGGAACCTACATGTGCTACCATTATGCTATATATGCTTTGTTTGATTCTCACTTGGTGTTAAGTTCAAATTCTGATGCCTTTGGCAGTTGCTTCTATTACCACTATACTATGTATGCTTGGATTGGTACTAGTTTGCTGCTGGGTTCGTTTTATTGTGCCTCTGACACTTGCTTGTGCTACCATTATGCTATATACACTTGGTTTGGTACTGGTTTGCTATAGTATTTAAATTTTGATGTCTTTTGCACTTGTTTGTGATACCATTATGTTATATATGCTTGGTTTGGTGCTAGGTTCAAATTGTGACGCATTATGCACTTTCTTATGCTTTCGTTTTGCTATATATGCTTGGTTTTGTACTAGCTTGCTATTAGTTTTATTTTTTTATGCCTTTGGCACTTCCTTATGCTACCATTATGCTATATATTCTTATTTTGATATTGATTTGCTACTGAGTTCAAATTTTGATGTTTTTTACTTCCTCTTGTACTACCATTAAACTATAGATGCTTGGTTTGGTACTGGTTTGCTGCTGGGTTCATTTTTTATTCCTTTGGCACTTGCATGTGCTACCTTTATGCTATATACGCTAGGTTTGTTACTTGTTTGGTGCTAGGTTCAAATAGTTAAGCCTTTGGCATTTGCTTATCCAACAATTATGCTATATATGCTTGGTTTGGTACTAGTTTGTTGCTTAGTTAATTTTTTATGCTTTTGGCACTTGTTTGTGCTACCATTATGCTACATATGATTGGTTTGGTACCGGTTTGCTACTGCGTTCATTTTTTTATGCCTTTGGAACTTTCTTTTTCTACCATTATACTATATATGAATGGTTTGGTGCTAGTTTCCCACTGTGTTCATTTTTTATTACTTTTTCAATTGCTTGTGCAACCATTATGTTATATATGCTTGGTTTGGTATGCTTTTTGTTCTAGGATAAAATGTTGATGCCATTGGCACTTACTTATGGTACTATTATTCTATATATACATTGTTTGGTACTGGTTTTCTTATGAGTTCATTTTTTGATGCCTTTGCACTTGTTTATACTACCATTATGTAATATATACTTTATTTTGTACTCAATTGGTGCTAGGTGATAAGTGTCATTTTTAAATGATTTTTATTACTCTTTTACTTATTAAAATTGTTAGTTTTCCTTTATTTCTTTTGATTTGATTTGATTTTTTATTTAATTTTAATTTCTTGTGATTGAAGGAATGAGAAGGTTTATTGAAAAAGAAGATTGATTCCTGAAAAGATGGCTGGCATTGGCACGGGCCAAGCATCCAAGAAGATCCACGAACAATACCAATACAGGTAGCGGGCTAAGCCAAGCAAGCCTTGCACAAATGGGCTGGCACTACAGGATGCAAGTGGCCCACGTTGATGACACAGTTTGGTGTGGAGATTGGCTAAGTCAATCAACATGTGCAAAAGGTGGATAACTGTTAGTGTGTGGTTACTTAATGAGTGGATAAGATCAAAGAGTCATGATCAGATGGTTCTCCTAAAACCTAACAGTTGGAGTTATCAGCTGGGGGCTATAAATAGCCAAGGCATTTTCATTCATTTAGGGATTCAAGAAGAGAGATCTCAAGAGAAAGTGAGAGCTAAGTCTCAATGAAGAGAGATCTTCAACAATCTTGAATGCTTCATCAACTTATTTCAAGCAATAGATTTTTATTCTCTTCTCTTCAGTTTTCTTTTGATGCATTCCAATAAGAACATGGTTGATTTCAGATTTGTTATGAACTAATTTTATTTTTCTAGGGCTTTGATGTAGTCTAGCTTTGAACACATAATTTAAATTCCAAGTTATTTTATTTCAAAGTTTTTTATGTTGAGTGTTTATCCTTGATCTTATTGCTTACAATTTTTTGGTCAATTATTATTTGATTTATTGAATCATAATGAAACTGCGAACTAATTTGTGATTAGAAGCCTTTAGGATTAGACACCATTAGTTGAGCGAAAGATAGAGATACTTTACTGCAATTAGAGTGATCTTAGATTAAGAAAAATCCAAAGAACTTAATAAATCTTTCAATAATTTAATTTACATAGAGATATGATGAATTATTAGGTGGAGATATTTCTAATTTTATTTGAGAGAAAACATTGAATAATTAAGGATTTATTTTTCATCATCTTGAAAGCATTGGTGCTAAGTTCAAACTGTGACACGTTTTGCATTTGCTTGTGCTATTATTTTTCTATATATGCTTGGTTTTGTACTAGATTACTGTTGGGCTCATTTTTTTATACCTTCGGCACTTGTTTGTGCTACCAGTATGCTATACATGCTTGTTTTGGTTTTCATTTACTATTGGGTTCATTTTTTTATATTTCTTTGACACTTGTTTATGCTTCCATTATGCTATATATAATTGGTTTGTTGATGGGTTCAAATTTTGATGTATTTGGTATTTTCTTGTGCTACCATTATGCTAGATATGCTTGGTTTGGAACAAATTTGTTGCTTGGTTAATTATTTAGACCTTTGGCACGTTCTTGTTCTCTCATTATATATGCTTGTTTTGATACTGATTTGTTGTTGAGTTCAAATTTTAATATCTTTGGCACTTACTTGTGCTACCACTGTACAATATATGCTTAGTTTTGTACTGGTTTGTTGCTGGGTTAATTTTTGATGCTTTTACCACTTGCTTGTGCTGTCATTGTGCTATATATACTTGTTTTGGTATTGGTTTGCTGTTGGATTCAAATTTTGATGCATTTGGCACTTGCTTGTGCTATACCATTCTTCTATAAATGCATGGTTTTGTACTGGTTTGCTGGTGGGTTCATTTTTTTTAAAGCATTTGGCACGCTTTTGTTCTACCATTATGCTATATATGTTTTGTTTGGTACTCATTTGGTGCTAGGTTCAAATTTTGATGCTTTTAGCACTTGCTTCTTTTACCATTATACTATATATCTTTGGTTTGGTACTGGTTTGCTCTTGGGTTTGTTTTTGATGCCTTTGGCCTTTACTTGTGCTACCATTTTGCTATTAATTCTTGGTTTGGTACTGGGTCACTGTAGTATTCAAATTTTGATGTCTTCGGTAGTTGCTTATGATACCATTATGTTATATATGATTGGTTTGGTACTAGTTTGGTGCTATGTTCAAAATGTGACACCTTTGACACTTGCTTGTGCTATCATTTTTCGATATAGGCTTGGTTTGTACTAGATTTTTGTTGGGTGCCTTTGGCACTTACTTGTGCTACCATTATTCTATACATACTTGGTTTGTTTTGTTGCTGCATTCATTTTTTTATGCCTTTGGCACTTGCTGAAGCTACCATTATGCTATATATCGTGGCTTTGGTACTCGTTTGATGCTAGGTTCAAATTTTAATATCTTTGGCATTTATTTGTGCTACCATTATGCTATATATGCTTGGTTTGGTATGAGTTTGTTTCTTGGTTAATTATTTAGGCCTTTGGCACTTGCTTATTCTCTCATTATGCTATATATGCTTGTTTTGATACTAATTTGTGTCACCGTTATATAATATATGCTTGGTTTTATATTGGTTTGCGGTTGGGTTCATTTTTTATGCATTTGGCACTTGCTTGTGCTGCCATTGTGTTATATATGCTTTTTTGGTATTGGTTTGCTGTTGCATTTAAATTTTGATGCATTTGTCACTTGCTTGTGCTATACCATTATTCAATATATGCTTAGTTTGCTAATTGTTTGATGTTGGGTTAATTTTTTTGTGCCTTTGGAATTTTCTTGTGCTACCATTATGCTATATATATTTTCTTTGGTTCTCGTTTGGTGCTAGGTTCAAATTTTGATGAATTGGCACTTGCTTCTATTACCATTATATTATATAAGTTTGGCTTAGTAGTGGTTTATTGTTGGGTTCATTTTTTGATGCCTTTGGCACTTGCTTATGTTGCCATTATTTTATATATGCTTGGTATGGTACTGGTTTGTTGCAGTATTCAAATTTTGATGTCTATGGCACTTGCTTATGCTTCTATTAAGCTATATATGCTTGCTTTGGTACTGGGTTCATTTTTTATGCCTCTAGCACTTGCATGTGGTACCATTATGCTATATATGCTAAGTTTGGAACTCGTTTGGTGTTAGGTTCAATTTTTGAATCATTTGGCAATTGCTTATCCAACAATTATGCTATATATGCTTGGTTTGGCACTGGTTTGCTATTGGGTTCATTTTTTATTCCTTTGGCACTCATTATGCTATATATGCTATGTTTGGCACTCATCTGGTGCTAGGTTCAAATTTAGATGTCTTTAACACTCGCTTGTGCAACCATTATGCTATATATGCTTGGTTTGGTATTGGTTTGCTGCTAGGTTCATTTTTTGATGTATTTGGCACTTGTTTGTGATCCCATTATGCAATATATACTTGATTTGGTAATTGTTTATGCTGGTTTCATTTTTTGATGCCTTTGGCACTTGCTTGTGCTACTATTATTCTATATATGCTTGGTTTGGTACTCGTTTAGTGCTAGGTTTAAATTTTGATGCCTTTGGCAGTTTCTTGTGCTACCATTATGTTATATATGCTGGGTTTGATATTGGTTAGCCGATGGTTTCATTTTTGATACCTTTGGAACTTTTGTGTGCTACCATTATGTTATATATGCTTGGTGTGGTGCACATTTGGTGCTAGGTTTAAATTTTGATGCCTTTGGCACTTGCTTGTGCTATACTATATATGCTTACTTTGGTACTGATTTACTTCTGAGTTCATTTTTTTATGCCTTTGGCACTTGCTTGTGCTACTATTATGCTATATATGCTTTGCTTATTATATGTTTGGTGCTTCGTTCAAATTTTGATTCCTTTGGCACTTGCTTCTATTACCATTATACCAAATATTCTTGGTTAGGAACTGGTTTGCTGTTATGTTCAATTTTTGATGCCTTTTGCACTTACTTCTGTAGCCAATGTGCTATTAATGCTTAGTTTAGTATTGGATTGTTGTAGTTTTCAAATATTGATGTCTTTCGCACTTGCTTGGGCTATCATTTTGCTATATATGTTTGGTTTGGCAGTAGTTTGCTTTTATGTTCATATTTTTGAAGCCTTTGGCCCTTGCTTACACTAACATTATGCTATATATACTTGGTTTGGTATTCGTTTGGCCTTAGGTTCAAATTTTGATGCCTTTGGCACTTACTTGTGCTACCATTATACTTTATATGAATTGTTTGGTACTAGTTTGCTATTGGGTTCATTTTTTGATGCCTTTTGAACTTGCTTGTGCTATCATTATGTTATTTATGCTTTATTATGTATTAGTTTGGTTCTAGGTTCATAATTTGTTGTTTTTGGCGCTTGCTTGTGTTACCATTTTATAATATATTCTTGGTTTTGTACTTCGTTAGCAGCTAGGTTCATTTTTTTATGGCTTTGGCACTTACATGTGTTGCCATTATATGATATATGCTTGATTTGGTAGTGGTTTGTTGTTGGATTCAAATTTTAATGCATTTGGAACTTTCTTGTGCTATACCATTATTCTATATATGCTTGCTTTTGAATTGGATTGTTGTAGTATTCAAATTTTGATGTCTTTGGCACTTGCTTCAGATACCATTATTCTATATTTGCTTGGTTTGGTATTGCTTTGATGCTAAGTTTAAATTGTGACTCCTTTGGCACTTGCTTGTGCTATCATTTTGCTATATAAGCTTTGTTTTGTACTAGATTTTCGTTGGATTCATTTTTTATGCCTCTGGCACTTACATGTGCTACCATTATGTTATATATGCTAGATTTGGTACTTGTTTGTGTTAAGTTCAAATTCTGAACACTTTGGAAATTGCTTGTCCAACAATTACGCTATATATGTTTGGTTTGGCACTGGTTTGCTACTGGATTTTATTCCTACTATTATGTTATATATGCTCGGTTTGGCACTCATTTGGTGCTAGGTTCAAATTTTGATGTCTTTGACACTCGCTTGTGCAACCATTAAGCTATATATGCTTAGTTTGGTACTGGTTTCCTGTTGTGTTCATTTTTTGATGCATTTAGCACTTGTTTGTGCTCCCATTATGCTATATATGCTTGATTTGGTAATTGTTTGATGTTGGTTTCATTTTTTGATGCCTTTGGCACTTGCTTGTGCTACTATTATGCTATATATGCTTGGTTTTGGTGCTAGGTTTAAATTTTGATGCCTTTGATTGTTTCTTTTGCTACCATTATGTTATATATGCTTGATTCGGTATTGGTTAGCTGCTGGTTTCATTTTTTGATGCCTTTGACACTTGCTTGTGCTACTATTATGCTATATATGCTTGGTTTGATACTTATTTGGTGCTATGTTTAAACTTTGATGCCTTTGGCACTTGCTTCTATTACCATTATACCATATATGCTTGGTTAGGTACTGGTTTGTTGCTAGGTTCATTTTTTGATGCCTTTGGCACTTGCTTATGCTACTAATATGTTATATTTGCTTTGTTTGGTATTCATTTGGTTCTAGGTTCAAATTTTGACCCCTTTGGCACTTATTTGTGTTATCATTTTTCAATAAATGCTTGGTTTTGTACTGGTTTGCAGTTGGGTTCATTTTTTGATGCCTTTGGCACTTACTTGTGCTACTATTGTGCTATATATGATTGGTTAGGTACTGGTTTGCTGTTCGATTCAAATTTTGATGACTTTGGAACTTTCTTGTGCTATACTATTATTCTTTATATGCTTGGTTTGGTTTTGGTTTGTTGTAGTATTCAAATATTGATGTGTTTGGCATTTTTTTTAGAGACCATTATGCTATATATGCTTAGTTTGATATTGGTTTGATGCTGAATTCAAATTGTGACTCCTTTGGCACTTGCTTGTGCTATTATTTTGCTATATAAGCTTTGTTTTGTACTAGATTTTCATTGGATTCATTTTTTATGCCTTTGGCACTTACATGTGCTATCATTATGCTATATATGCTAGATTTGGTACTCGTTTGGTGTTAGGTTCAAATTTTGAACCCTTTGTCAATTGCTTGCCCAACAATTATGCTATATATGCTTGGTTTGGCACTAGTTTGCTGTTGGGTTCAATTTTTATTCCTTTGGTATTTGCTTATGCTACCATTGTGCTATATATGCTCTATTTGGCACTCATTTTGTGCTAGGTTATGGACTTCTACGGGCAAGGTCACAAGATTCACTTCCAAAGCCACCAAGAGGTAGTTGAACACATCTCTTGCAGTTCACTTACTAAACTGTCCAAGAATGATAGCATAGACTCTTGTTTCATTTTGATATCTCTGCATATGGAAAATCATATAGTGCTTACATTGAATTTTGATGATAATGTAGAATACCTTGAGATATCTAGCTTACTGCATGAATTCCACCTTGTATTTGCAACCCCAACCACTTTACCACCACACACTAGAACCACACTACAAACTTGTCAATGTGAGACTCTATAGATACCCCCCATTTTCATAAAGCAGAGATGGAAAAACTAGTTAGTACCAAGCTAAAAGATGGTGTTCTTCAAACCAACACTGGTCTACAGCAAGTGCCTCACAGACCATGTACACCAGTTGAGACAAGTCTTGCAATGCCTCCAAGACTACAACATTTTTGCTAAATTGAGCAAATGCCAATTTGCTACAAAATTAATATATTACTTAGAGCACATCATCACTACAAAAGGTGTGAAACCTGACTAGTCCAAGATTCAAGCAATGGTTGCATGGCCTGAGCCTTCAAACCCCAAACAGTTGAGGGGATTCTCGGGGCTAACAGGCTACTATAGGAGATTTGTCGAGAACTATGCCAGCCTTTCTAGTCCAATAACTGACCTATTGAAGAAGAATGTTTTTCAATGGAATCTACCAGCCCAAGAAGCCTTTTCACTACTGAAAATAACAATGACCTCCACTCTAGTCATCAACTTGCTAGATTTCACCAAACCTTTCACCTTGGGGACTGATGCAAGTGGCTTAGGCATTGGTGTTGTCCTACTTTAACCCTTTCATCCTATTACATTCCACAGTAAGAAGATGGGACCAATAATGCAAGGCCAATTTGCCTACATCAGAGAACTTTATGCCATCACTTTAGTTGTGAAAAAGTGGAGACAATACGTGTAACGACCCATCCCGCGTTGGCCACCCTTGAAATAGTGTCATCACATTTTGAAAATCCCAGCACGACACATATATGCAACAATAAAAATAACTCCAATAGAAATTTTTACATCAATTCTCAACCCTCAACAGGGGAGATACATCAATGTAATATTGACTTAAACATTTTACATAACGTAGTATGCATGATTATTTACAAATAAATTTTTATTTTATTTTCTCATTAGTCTGAGGATGTTGACACGTACGTGACTTACAGAAAAATATTTTGTTTGATTCTCAACTACCTTAATCATTGTACAATGAGGGGTGAGCTTCACAAGCTCAGTGAATTAAATTTACTAGAAGTATTAAATCTGTATAAATAATCTTTCAATATTTAATCATTTATATCTCATACAACTTGATACTAGTATTCCACTATCATTACACATATCATAAGTCTCATTCTCTATCAATCTCTTCTTTTTATTTATTGGTTCACCTTAAGACCATCAATTATCTTATAATTACCTCATAATGAGGTTTACAACATAAATTCGACCATTTAGATGGTTCTTATCATATCATGCTTCTTTGTTTCTTTCTGACAATAACTGTCTCTTTGTGAAACTGATTCATCTATAAATAAATTTTACAATAACAAACCACACATAAGCATTTCAGTAATGCAATCAATATTTAAAACAGATGCAATGCATGAATTATTATTAGGGAACGTCTTCCCACATGTTGACATGATTTTATCTTAGACCACCCCCCTCTCGGTTCTTTCATTCTCATTCAGACCAGCTACCTTCTCGGTTCTTTTATTCTCATTAGACCAGCTGCCTTCCCGGTTCTTTCATTTTCATTTAGACCGGCTACCTTCCCGGTTCTTTTATTCTCATTCAGATGCATATGAAAACTGATATGAATATGCATATAAATAATAAAATCTAACTCGCGTTATTAATTTATTTCAAAGCATAAGCTAATAATTTATTTAATATTATCACTAGATATTTCATTTCTATTTAGATTACTTAAAGTAAATCTAACTCACCACGTAGCACTTAAAGCTACTTGTGGATCACCTCCTTGGCTTTCCCGTTCCTCTAAGAAATTTCCCCCCAGTTGCTGATCGTTAACACCTGACATAATATTTAACTTAACTTTCTAATTTATTCTTCAATTCTTTATTAACCACACCCTTTGAAAATTCTCACTTTGAATTCCGAGAAATTTTATGTATGCTAAAATTCAAAAATAAACTTCATGTTATTTACCTTATGTTTTTCTTAGCACTTCTTGTGATTCTCTATAAAATTCTCCCGTAAACCCCTTCAAAATTTTGCTCTTTCAACCTTTCTTTCGGTCCCTAAGTATTTAGAGAAATAGAGTAGTTTGAATTGTCAAAGGAAGAAACCAAACAGGATTTGGAAAACAAAAAAAAATCAATATATATAAAGAAATTTTGAAGCGGTGACTACCGCTTTTCACTATGCTACAATGCACAGCTGTATAATATGCAACCATTTTTCACAAGGTTGCAACACCTAGACTTCCAAGTGTTGCATGGTTATTTTTTTATTTTTTATTTTTGAAAAAATATTTTTTTTTCTTTTTCCTTCTTTTCATACTGGACATGTCCATATTTTTTTTTCAAAAGAATTATTTTATTCAATACTAAATCCTTCATGTAAATATATTATTTTAATTTCATGTCATATTTATTAAATTACTTATTCACCCTTACTTTAAGATTACGGGTATTACAAATCTACTCACCTTATAAAAATTTCGTCCCCAAAATCTACTTACTTTCTCCAAAAACAATTATGAAGAAATATGAAATGTGAATAATATTTCTTCATAATTGTTTCACTTTTTCACATAATCTCTTCAACATCCTTATTCCACCACAAAACTTAAACTAATGCAATTATTTTATTATACAAGATTTGTTTTTTTTGGTCTAAAATTCTCACTGGAACTTGTATATAAGCCCAATCTTTCTGAATTTTTATAGCTTAGCTCAAAATATTATAATATTCATCGTGTAAACACTTTTTTAAAAGTGAAACATGAAATATGTTATGCCACTGCTTCAACTCTGGAGGTAAATCTAGACTATTCACAACTAGCCCAACTTTCTCAACAACCTCATAGGGTCCCACATACCTCAGATTAAGCTTTCTTTTCCTATTTAGATCTCAATACACCTTTTCATTAAGATATTTTTCAATACACCCAATCACTTACTTGAAACTTGAGAGGTCTTCTCCTATTATCAGCATAGCTATTTGGTCTACTTTGTGCTGATTTACGGTTCTCTCTAACCAATTTGATCCTCTGAGCTGTTAACTCAATAATTGATGGACCATATATATTTCTCTCTCCCATTTCTTCCCAACATATAGGGGTTCTACACCTCCTACCATACAATGTCTCAATCGGTGTCATCCCAATACTAGTTTGATACTGATTATTATAAGCAATTTCAATCGATGGCATGTAATCATCCCAACTTACTGAGAAACTCATCACATTTGCTCTTAATATATCTTCTCGTACTCTAATAATCCTTTCTGTCTGAGCACCAAAAATTATATTAAATTACAACTGTGTACCCGTGGCTTTCTGAAAGCCTCTCCAAAATCAAAATATAAATCTAGCATCTCTATTTGACACTATGCTTCATAGTACTCCATACAACCTCACAATCTTAGCTACAACCCTCTTCAATTCTGACCACCAGAATTTCTGTCACAATCCTCTATACATCTTATTGTTACTTGGTTGCATCGAATCTACTTAATCATGTGCCTATCTCATTATCTCCTTTCTCAACTTCGCATTATTGGGAACACAATTTCCATGTTCCAATACCAAAGTAGCCTCATTTCAAATTTTTGAACTCAGAGTGCTTTCTAATAAGCACTCAATGCTTAATCTTTTCTATCTCTTCATCTCTACCTTGCATCTCTAAAACATTTACTATGAATGATTGTACAACCACATTCGTTAACCATGATCTTGTATCATTGACATTCAACTTCATTCTTATATCTTTTAAATCTATCATCAATTTTACATCAGGACTCCCCATAGCAGTTAACCTTCTTGTAGACTTTCTACTCAATGCATCAGCTATCACCTTTGCATCACAAGTGGCTCTATACAGATAATGTCTCCAATCTTTAAAGCAAACACTATAGCATCCACTCTAAGTCATGAGTAGGGTAATTTCTATCATGAATCTTCAATTTCCTTGAAGTATGGGCCACAGCTCTCCTATGTTACTCATATCTCAATTATTGATGTGACACATCACTATAAATCACAAATCCTTCATCACCAGAAGGAAACACCAATAATGGAGCTATAGTTAATTTTTTTTTTAGTAATTGAAAATTTTTCTCACACTTCCCTCAGCATACAAATCTGACCTCTTTCCTGGCTAGTCTATTCAACAGTATTACAATAATAGAAAAATTCTGAAGGAATCTTCTATAATAACCATCTAACCCTAAGAAGATTCTAATCTCAGTCACATTAGTTGGTCTCTCCAAACTTAACATTGTCTATACTTTTTGTGGATCAACTATTACGCCATTTCCTGATATTACATGTTCCAAGAAAGTTATTTCATCCAGCCAACACTCGCACTTAGAGAACTTTGCATATAATTTCTCTCTCCATGGAATCTCCAACACACTGTCTAATATTTCACATGTTGTTTTTCCTTCTTAGATTATATCAAAAAGTCAAATACAACCATAAACTTGTTAAGATATAGTTTAAACACTCTATTCATCTAGTCCATGAATGTTTCTGGAACATTAGTTAATCCAAATGACATCACAAAAAGCTTATGACCATAACAAGTCCCAAAAGCAGTCTTAGGCACGTCTCCCTTCTCTATCCTTAACTAGTGATAACCTAATCTTTGGTTTATCTTAGAAAATACTCTAAGTCCTTGCAACAGCTCAAACAATTCATTTATCCTAGGTAGAAGATATTTGTTCTTATTCAACTATTTGTAGTCTATACACAATCTCCTCGTTCCATCTTCCTCCTTCATGAACAACACAGGGGCTCCCCAAAAACATTAGGTCCGATAAATTGTTTACCTAAAAATTCTTAAACTTTGAATTCTCTTAACTCAATGGGTGTCACTCTGGTAGGGTTCTATTAAATATATGTGATAAACTCAAAATCACGTCTATCGAAAACTAAATCGCCTTACTAGGAGACAACCTAGACAACTCATCAAAAAATACATCAGAAAAATTTGTCACTACCAAGATTTCTTCTAACTTCCTATTTTCCTTTCTAGAATCCATTATGTATGCCAGATACTCCTCACAATCTTTCTTCAACCATCTTTTAGTAGTTAGAGCAAAATAAGATAGTTCAGAGTATTTTATGTTCTCTCTGAAAGTTACACTCCTCATGTCCATATCTAGAACACTACCTTCTTTCTAAAATAATCAACCATATTCAAAGATAATAAATCAGCTTCAGATTTTCTATCACTGATATGAATCACACAACCCTTGTAAACATTTATGATTATCACTCTTTCTCTAGTGAGAACTTCAACAAAAACATTTTGTATCAAAGAACTAAGACATACTTCAATAGACTTCATATGAATACTAGACGCAAAAGAATGGCTTGCACCAAGATCAACTAACATTGATATGTCCACCTTTTCTATATACAAAGCATCTCAAATTTTGACAATTCTGGGATAAATATCTTATCTGAATATATCTATAACAAACTTTTGTCTCTCAATCATACACCAGATTACCACTTCCCCATGGTGGCATACTTACTTCCTTTGCCATGACTCCCAGTTCCTATAACCTGTCTCCCAAATCTAAGGGTCCCACCAATATTACTCTGAACTATAGATGCAACAGATCCTGCTTTTATCTGACTCTGTACTATAGTTTCTTGTGACAAGGAATGCCTCATCTAGGTGGTCTCCTATCCTACATATTCATACTGGTACCATATCTGGGTTCCTCAAATCTAGACCTCTTCTGCCAATTCCTCCTACCTCTGATTTCTATCACCTCCTTCTCAATCTTAAGTGTTATATCCACAATTTTGACATAATTCATATGCTTCATGTAAGATAATTTTGATCAAATCTTAAAACATAGTTCATCTATGAACCTCTAACACTTGTTCTCCTCTGGGTCTACCATTTCCGGTGCAACCATTGATAAGACCACAATTTCGCTATCATACTGAGCCACAGTCAACACATTTACCCCAAATAACTAAAATCTCTATCTTGTTGGGCTCTAAAGGTCTAAGGAAAGTATTTATTTATCAGGGAAAACCTCTTTAAACCTATTCCAAGTTAAGGGTCTATCAATACCTGTACTTACCTTGTGAATAATATCCTCCCACCATTCAAGGGCCTCTCTCTCTAACTTGAACATAGCAAAGACAACCCTCTGTCTGTCAGTCATTGGTAAAATATCAAATAATCTCTCTACATGTTTCACCTATAACTCAGGCTTAAAAAGATTCATAGATCTTTTAAACAATAAGACATTCAACTTAATATATCTAACAAAACAATCTCTCTGCATCTTGTGCATAAACTCACTTTTCCTATTTTTAACATTTATCATTACTAGATTTACAACAACCTTAGGCACTACCCTAGCCTATTCATCAAGTCTATGCTATAAGTTATCAATTTTATTATATGTTACCTTCATTTCCCAAGAGCATGTGTAAGAGCTTATCTTAGCTCATCTCTTTCAACTTCATATTCTCTCGTGCCTTTACTAATATCAATTATATTTTCAACACGTTCCTTTCTAGGAACCACAGATTCAGACTCAACCTCGACTTGTCAAAATATTGGGGGCCTACCACGCCCTCCCAAATCAACAACTCTAACTCTAGCACGTCCACGTCCACGTGTCATCCTCAGACTATTAAAATATAATATATTTTAATTTTCCACTTTCTTACTTTTTATGCAGTCTACAGAATCATAAGCTTAATGCTTTGATACCAAAATTGTAACGACCCATCCCGGGTTGGCCACCCCCGAAACGGTGTCATCACATTTTGAAAATCCCAGCACAACACATATATGCAACAATAAAAATAACACCAATAAATTTTTTTACATCAATCCTCAATCCTCAATAAGGGAGATACATCAAAATGATATTGACTTAAACATTTTACACAACATAATATACATGATTATTTACAAATAAATTTTTATTTTATTTTCTCATTAGTCTGAGGATGTTGACATGTATGTTGCTTACAGAAAAAGATTTTTTCTGACTCTCAACCCACCAGAATATTTGTCCTGCCTGCTACCTGAAATCATTGCACAATGAGGGGTGAGCTTCACAAGCTCAGTGAATTAAATTTACTAGAAGTATTCAATCTGTATAAATATTCTTTCAATATTTAATCATTTATATCTCATACAACTTGATACTTGTATTCCACTATCATTACACATATCATAAGTCCCATTCTCTATCAATCTTTTCTTCTTATTTATTGGTTCACCTTAAAACCATCAATTATCTCATAATTACCTCATAATGAGGTTTACAACATAAAGTCAACCATTTAGATGGTTCTTATCATATAATACTTCTATGTTTCTTTCTCACCATAACTGTCTCTCAATGAGACTTATTCATCTATAAATAAAATTTACAATAACAAACCACACATTAGCATTTCAGTAATGCAATCAATATTTAAAATAGATGCAATGCATGAATTATTATTAGGGAACATCTTCCCACATGTCGACATATTTTTATCTTAGATCGGCCCCCTCCCGATTCTTTCATTCTCATTTAGACCGGCTGCCTTCTCAGTTCTTTTATTCTCATTTAAATCGACTGCCTTCCTTGTTTTTTTATTCTCATTAAACCAGTTGCCTTCCTGGTTCTTTCATTTTCATTTACACCGGTTACCTTTCTGGTTTTTTTATTCTCATTCAGATGCATGTTAAAACTGATATGAATATGCATATAAATAATGAAATAAAAATGAGTATGCATTCACATATTTGTACTAGCTATGCCAATTATTCTCAAATTATTATAAAAAAATTTCACTAAATTCCTCTCATCATAAATCACATCAAATCATCCATCAAAACTTGTCAAGATCCACTAAATTTCATCTCCTCATAATTCGTATCAAAATATCAACCATATCTCATCAAGAATTTCACTTATCACTTTTATTATTAAATCAACTTATTATGTCAAAAACATTATTTCTCACCTAATAATTTTCTACATGTTCAAATTTATATCATACCTATCAATCAAATTTTTATCTACCACCAAAACATAAGCTAATAATTTATTTAATATTATCAATAGATATTTCATTTTTATTTAGATTACTTGAAGTAAATCTAACTCACCAAGTAGCACTTAAAGCTACCCGTGGATCACTTCCTTGCCTTTCCCGTTACTCTCAGAAATTTCCCCCGGTTGCTGATCGTCAACACCTGACCTAATATTTACATTAACTTTCTAATTTATTCTTCAATTATTCATAAACCACACCCTTTGAAAATTTCCACTTTGAATTCCGAGAAATTTCATTTATACTAAAATTCAAAAATAAACTTCACGTTATTACCTTCTGTTTCTCTTAGCGCTTCCCATGATTCTCTATAACATTTTCCTGTAAACTCCTTCAAAATTTTTGCTCTTTCAACCTTTCTTTCGATCCCCAAGTGTTTAGATAAATAGAGTAGTTTGAATTGTCAAAGGAAGAAACCAAACAGGATTTGGAAAACGAAAAAAAATTCAATATATATAAAGAAATTTTAAAGCGGTGACTACCGCTTTTCTTTGTGCTACAATGCACAGCTGCATAACATGCATCCATTTTTCATAAGGTTGCAACATCTGGACTTCCAGGTGTTGCATGATTATTTTTTTTATTTTTTTGAAAAAATATAATTTTTTTTCTTTTTTCTTATTTTCATACTAGACACGTCTAGATTTTTTTTCAAAAGAATTATTTTATTCAATACTAAATCCTTCTTCTAAATATATTATTTTAATTTCATGTCATATTTATTAAATTACTTCTTTACCCTTACTTTATGATTACGGGTATTACAATACGTCTTTGGTAGCAAGTTTTTATTTTATTTTATTTTATTTTTTTTAATCAAAACCGACTATAGAAGCCTCAAGTATATCATGTACTAGACAATTCAGACTCTTGAGCAACAACACTATCTCACAAATTTGTTACGCTTTTCCT
Organism: Bretschneidera sinensis; assembly: GCA_023935145.1. Classification (NCBI taxonomy): domain Eukaryota; kingdom Viridiplantae; phylum Streptophyta; class Magnoliopsida; order Brassicales; family Akaniaceae; genus Bretschneidera; species Bretschneidera sinensis. Next base: position 108,802,352 of record CM043702.1, read on the forward strand.
ATGAAATCATCTACAACTCTAGCAGCAACAACAAAGCAACTGATGAACTATCTAGACTACCATATGCCACTGAATTGGCTATTTGTCTGGCCTTCTCCATGCCTACCTTCAAATTCCTAGATGATCTCATAAATGAGCACAAAAAGAAAAATTCTAGCACTATAACAGGCCTGTACCAAAGATCCACACTAGCATCCACATTGGGTTATAAAAGAAGGCATCTTTTACTATCAAGGGAAGTTCTTTGTGGGCAAATCTTCTAGCCTAAAGATTCTTTTCATCACTGAATGCTATGCCACTCCCTTAGGTGGTCATGATGGCATTCTAAAGACTTTTCTCAAGCTTTCAGCCAACTTCTACTAGAAAGGAATAAAGAAGGATATCACTGAGTTTGTGTCTCAATTGCCTATGTGCTAACAAGTTAAAGCACTTAACATCAAACCTTTTAGCTTACTAAAGCTCCTGCCAGTACCAGAACAAATTTGGGAGGACATATTCATGGATTTTATTACTCATTTACCACCCTTCATGGGTTCATAGCCATATATGTCATAGTAGACAGACTGAGTAAATTTGCACACTTGCTCCCAACTTCACAGCAAGCAAAGTTGCCACTGTCTTCATGAACACTGTGTATAAACTAGATGGCATTCCAAAATCCATAGTCAGTAATAGAGACTCTCTATTCACCAATCAGTTCTGGAGAGAGCACTTCAGGTTGTAAGGTACTAAACAGAAGATGAGCACTTTATACCATCCTCAATTTGATGGACAAACTGAAGTTGTCAACAGACGCTTAGAACACTACCTCAGATCTTTTGTTACAAATCAACCACAACTTTGGTCCATCTACTTAGCTTGTGGTGAGTACCACTACAACACCTATTTTCATCCCTCCTTAGGCCTGAATCCTTTCAGATTGTGTATGGCAGACTGCCACCAACTATACCCATCTACAAAAGAGGTACTTCCTCCATTGCAGCTGTAGACCACTCATTGGGCGCCAAAGAAGACATATTGCACCAGGCCAGAGCTCATTTACTTAAAGCTCATAATAGAATAAAGCAACAAGTGGATCAGAAGAGGAATGATATGTAGTTCTAAGTTGGTGATTTAGTCCTCTTAAAACTCCAACCATACAGATAACACTCAGTAGCAGCAAGAGTGTCCCATAAATTGAGTAGCAAATACTTTGGTCCTTTCATAATCTTGGAGAAGATTGGACAGGTTGCTTACAAACTACAACTCCCAGATGGCTGTAGATACAACCCTATTTTCCATGTATCCCTTCTCAAACCTTTCAAAGGCTCAACAATTACTCCTTCCCCTTTTCTAATTTATTATTCCAGTTCTCAACCACATCCCACTGCCATTCTAGATGAAAGAACACTTTTACAGCATGGTAATGGGTGCACCAATGCTTGATTCAATGGGATCAACTCCCATTAGAGGAAGCTTCCTGGGAAGATGCTACCATTGTGAAATAATTACTCCCATTAGAGGAAGATGCTTCGTAGTGACAATATTGTTTCAAAGAGGGAACTATGGAATAGAAAGTTAATAAAGAAACTAGAGAGATATGATGCAGCTACACCAAGTTAGGAGGGCATAAACAACATGGTTACTAGTAAAGCTTATAGGTTAACCAGTGGAGCTAAGGCACTAACCTATAGAATAGTAAAACAACAAGTAAGCTATCTTATAACCAGAGCATTATAGTAACAAGAGGAGACAACCTAGACGGATACAAAAAGGCTAAACAAAAGTAGTTACATGTAGTTAGAAATTAGTTAGGCTAGTTTTGATTGTGTGTGTGCGCACACTATAGTAGTTAATGTGTACCCATTTATAGCCATATATAGCTTTCTCTTATATAATGAAAGGCAAGCAATAAGAAAACACTTTAGGATCTTATCTTGTGCTCGAAATAAGACCCATTTCTTTCCTTAATTTTGTCCAGAAACCTCATTTCCATTCTTGAGTTCTTTAACTCACCCTAATACCTTCATTAAGGTGGGACGTACTTTTTCGGTGGCATTGTGAGATAAATTTATCATTTTCTATGGACGGTACCAATATATTAATGCCAACAAAGATGATGAAAGGTAGCTTTATATTCTTGTCCTTCAAAGGGGTGAAATATTGTAAATGAATTTGAAGGTTAAAGGAAGATAGAGTTTAATCTGGTCTCGTTCCTATGCTTATGTCGGCTAGGTACACAAAATTCTACAAGGAAAGTCACCAAGTTTTTTATACTTTGAGAAGGACTTTCCGATGATTAAGTCAGTAAATGTACGGAGGTGACGTAAAGAAGGGTCTAAGGGATTACCGAAGTGAATAGTGTTTTTACTAACTCTGTATTTGCTCTCTCTATCTAGGAGGACTTAAGCTCCTTTACATAGGCTATACAGAGAGATCAAATCTCTAGAGGTATCGAGGTAGGTTTTATCAACATACATTTACCCATGCCATCTTTAAGGAGTTAGATCCCTAGCCTTTTTAGGCCTATGGGTCGTCACTCATTCTTGCGAGGTCTTGTCTTACATAGTTTAGATTCATGAGTCACACCATTTAGGTGGCTAAACACCATTACATGTGATGTCATGGTCCATGTGTCTATATCTTACGGGAATGGGTTTTGACCCATATCACTACCCACAACATACAAGAACCCAAAAAACATAGATTATAATGAGTTTACCATTGCCATTAACCGAAATCACAATAAGAAACCATGAGATAAACAAGCAAAAACAAATTTCTTTTTTCTTCGCACATGAGGCATAAAACCATGAAAAATGGTTGCATGAACTAGGCTCGTAGAACCATTGAAAAGCCTAATAAGCATCTCAAATTCCCCAAATTTTTCAATACACAAATGAAAATAGAAGAAATTTAGTTGTTAGTCAGATTGATTATGGATTTGTTTTCATGTTCAACAAAAAAAAAATCTAATTACCCAAATTTGAAAAAGAACAAATCGATCAATCATATTCTTAACTTTGGCATTGATGGAAATGTGTCCCGTTTGAAGAAGAAGAATATATCTATAGTTTGAATTTGTGTAAGTATCAGGGCAAAGAATCTTCTTAGGTGACAATGCTGAGTAAGATGACAACAAATCTTCACCAAAGGTGTTGGATCTGCTTGGCGATGTGACAGTTTCTGCGGGTAGTGCTCTGGCAAGTCATGGAATGAAGAAGAAAAAGAAGATGAAGGTGAAGAAGAATAATAAGAAGATGTTGCCTTGCTATAGATAGAGAGATTGAGAAAGGGACCAAGAGACTTTGAGTTTTGTTTAATTTTTTTTTAATTTTACAATTTTACTCCATTTTTTTTTATAACTAAAGTTTATGTTTCTTATTTCTCATGTATTAGTAAACTTAATACTTACTAAGTATTTTTTTTTCTCCTTAAAGGAAATTATAAGTTTATTCTATTTTTATTCTTTAATATTAAGTTTCAAAGTTTTGGTTTCTTCACGTCTTTTTTGTTACTAATTTAGACAAAAATTTGACAAAGAGAATAGATTGTATCTATTTAGCAACAGCATGTGTCAATAAGCTACAATTTGAATGTCAAGTGCAATGACCCCCCAAACCTAGGGGCAAAGTGCATTTAAGCCTTCATTTATTCAAGAGCATTCAGTATGGTATTGATGTGTTTTACACTTCAGAGAACAAATTAAAAAAAAAAAGTGTCTACCACATGATGATCCAATCATATGACTATGGGGCATATTTTCCATTAAAAAAGTCATATCAAGTTTTCAATTGGTTTTTTGAACTAAAATTAACGATAATGAACGATTTGTAATGTACCTATTAATATGGGTAAAAATACAATCACCAATGGAAAATCAGACACGTGACAATCCTTCAAGAGCAGAATGGTAAATTTTCACATTCAAAGGGAAACAAGGTAATTTCGTAGGTGAGACCTGCGCTAACTTTTTAGGGTGGGAATCCCTAAGTCTATATAAAGGGAGTTCAATGCCCCATAAATCCTATCTTCGGACACACTTTCTCCATTCTTTTCTCTCTTTCACTTTAACACTTCATTTCAACTCGTCCATTCACTCCATCTCTGTACATTTACTAACTTAGCCATAAAAGGGTCTTCCTTGGAGAACAAAACTCATTTGCAAGGGTTCATGTACCAAGCTGACATGGAATCAGGACTAAGGCCGAGATTAACAATTCACCCCATACATTTCAGGCTCAACTTGACAAAAATACCCTAGGCTTCTTTCCAACATCAACAAATTGGTGTTGTCTATGGTAACAATAAATTTATCTAATGATTCTGTCGAAGAAACTACCCCTCCTCATGCTCGGACCTTACAGCGAACTGTCCACCTAACTACGAAAGTATGGAGAAGAGAGATGGAATTCCTTGCATCATTGGTACACACAAATAGGTATAACCCTCATCAAACCTCAGGGAGGCATCAGAACCATGAGGTCAGCGGTGAGAGGGCTCAGTCTAGTCCAACCAAAAATAGCTGAGTTTAAGGGACCTCAATTCTAGTCAACTGAGCTGAGCATGAAGAGATCAGATGTCGATATGAAAACCTAGTTATACTAGTCACACAAATGGTACCAAATACAATTCAAGTCTAGCTCGATCAGGAATGCTGTTAAGAAGGCAGCACAATCCTTACCAGGGAAGACAAGGAAAGAACTTGAGTTTTTAGTCTACAAGATAACCGACGTGAGAACGATCAAGGAGAAAATGGTCGAAGCTAGACTCACCTAACTGAGAGAGCCAAGCATAACACCAAAGCACCTTAGCTTTCTGAGCACGAGGTTGAGTTCGTATCCCTCATGGTCGCAAAGAAAACACCGATAGCAAGAGCATACCGAAGTAAGCTAACAGTTTAAAGAGATGAATGAATGGATAGAACTTGCCTTGAATGGTAGTCAAATGAATATATTGGATGAGATCAAACCTTCAAAGATCCCATTCTCGAAGGAAATCGTGGATATGAAAGTGCCTTCCAATTTTAAGATGCCAAACATCGAGCCTTATAGAAGGAAGACTTGCCCATCGACCGTCTAGAGACCTTTAAGTCTTTGATGTTCATCCATGGACATTCCGAAGTAGTCATGTGTAGGGCTTTTCCCATCATGCTTAGGCAGACAACAAGAACCTGGTTTTCACGTCTACCCTCTAACTCAATCAAGTCTTTCAAAGATCTCAACGAACAATTTGCGATGCACTTCTTCAATAGCCTAGGGCGGAAGGGAACCTCAGAGAGACTCTTTAACCTTACCCAACATATTGATTAGACACTCCGAGACTATATCTCATGGTTTACCATAACCATAGTACAAGTCAGAGATCTAGATTAGAAAATGGTTATAATGGCCTTCATAAATAACCTTTGAGCTTTAGACTTCAGCCACTACTTATCTATGAACTAACTTCACTCCATACTCTCTATTTTGGAAAAAGCTAATGAGTTTGTCGTAGCTGAAGAATATGAGGCCTTCAGAAGACAGCGAGAAGAAGAATTGATGGGTAAGAAGAGGAAAATGATAGAAAGAACGAAGCTGAATAATGATCAAAAGAAAAGAGGCTGAGATGGTGCCTAAAAGAATGGCATATTAGATGGAGAACCCTGAGGATTTGAGAGCTATATCACTATCACTACCTTGAGCTTAGACGTTTAGATGGTCTCCTAAGGTTAAGTGACCTCCTGTTAAAAGAGATGTGAGTCGGTTTTGCCAATTTTATAAATATCACAGTCACAATATTAAAAAAAGTAGACACTTGAAAATAAAATCGAAGACCTAATTCAAACAGTGTATCTGAAAAAGTTTATAAAGATAGATAAGCAAAGAGCTCACGGTGTAAGAGAAGCACTGACTGTCATGACAAGAAGAGGCCGAGGCCAAGTTCTAAATGAAGAAATCGAGATCGAAAAAGTTGAACCCTTGAAAAGAAGTCCAACACTGCACCCACGGTTGGCATTATTCGAACTGTTTTCAGGGGGATAACATATGGTAGAGAATTTATTAATTCTCGAAGGCCAAGTAAGTAAAGTTAGACTGATCAAACCACCAATTTTAGTGATGATGACTTAGAAGATGTATAATTCCCTCATGGAAATTTTGTAGTAGTAACACTAGTCATCCCAAATTTTTTAGTAAAAAGGATCCTAATAGACAACGGATCATCGTAAGCCATCCTATACTACAACGCCTTCAAGAAGGTGCAATTGTCTGATGATCGATTGAAACTCATAAGGTATCCGTTGTTTGGTTTGTCTAAGGACCATGTCTACCTCAAAGGAAGCATCACCCTACCAATCATGATAGGGATGACACCTTGTCAAACAACTATCATGAAGATAGACATTTCTTCATCCTACAATCCCATCTTTGGCTGACTCGAATTGAATGCAATGAAAGTACTAGTGTCAATCTACCACTTGAAAATGAAATTTCCCACCCAGAATAGAATGGCTAAAGTTAGAGGAAATAAATCGACAACTCGACATTATTACTTTGCATCAATGAAAAGTAAAAACATGAACGATGTCTTCAAGATCAAATACCTTCAAGATGAGTCGAAGACCCCAATGGGAAAGCCTACGAAAGAATTAAACTTGGTTTCGCTACAAAAGACGAGGCAAGTGGTCAAGTGGTGTAGATCAGATCAAGTTTGGAGGATAAACTCTAGGCAGAACTAATCTCTTTTCTAAGGAATAATCATAATACCTTTGTGTGGTGTAGGTACCATTCTTTTCCATCGATTACCTATGCATTTGGCTCATTACCGAGGGTCACTCCCTTTAAGGAAGGATGATATGATGAGGTTGTCGATTATAATGAATAGGAATATCAAAATGAGTGAAACATACTAAGTCTAATACAATCCCTTTATAAATAGTAAGGGGGATCTTGTTATAGGTGTACTTTTAAGTATTAGACAAGTAGTCATTGTCATTCGAGTACAAAGAAAGAATGGCGGGTAAGGAGTCACTATTTTTACTTGAAGGGATCAAATTCCTTTTCATTGATCCACGCGAGAGATTCCAAGGCTCGGAAGATTTGTTTACAAGAGAGTGAGAAATTACAGCTCCATCTCTTGCCTAAATTGAAGTCTAGTCCTTTATGTTTAAAAAACATTATTCAAAATTTTAATTCAAGTCTTATTACCATACACTAATAAAGCAAAACACGCATTCAAAATTTATATTCAAGCAAGATGACACTGAATATTATGTAAATAAGTACAAAAATAAGAAAAGAGAAAGTGCTTTAAACATAAAACAAAGGAATAATCAAAATCATTTGTGATTTACAAATTAAAAAGAAGAAGCGGATTAAATTATGCAAACTTAAATAAGTGGACTAGACATGCGAGGATTTAACATATGAACCAAAACTACTTTAAACAAATGGATTCAAATGAGTGGATTAAACATTCAAATTAAACTAGGTAGATTGAACATGAAAATTTAAATATATGCATGTTAGAACTAAGCTAAATATACAGATCTGAATAAATGGATTAAAACTAAGCATGTGACAAAGGAGAGATTCAAAATGACTTATAACATACAAATGTGTAATAAAGCACTTAGTGATGGACCAAAAGGGTCCTAACGATTTTTTGAATAAAAAGTCCATGTGATTAGTAAAAAATTGAAAGAAAGCACATAACTTATAAGAAATGAATTGAGCATAATAAAGGAATTAAGATAAAAAAAAAAAAGAACATTGAAATTACAATGGAATTCACCAAATGAATAGTAAGCTAAATTGTATAATCCATTTTCAAGGTGGTTAAGACATATAGAGCATATTAACAATTTTATTTCACAACAAAAATAAGTTTAACCAATCTTTTTGGCTAAGAAAAGTTTCCATGTGCAGGGATAATCCTCGGCGACTATGCACACCCTTGTAGATTCGGTATGTTTGGAGGATTTGTTTGATTGCAAATGAAAAAGCCAGTTGTAAGTGTATAGCTAGTTTGATAAGTTCTCTCTTGTTCTTATTTTTTGTTTCACTTTCCATTCTTCTCTTTCTTTTTTGTATGCTCATCTCTCTATACTATGCTTCTTTGTTTGCTCTCTCTATACTTCTCTTTTTATGTTATGATTCCTCATTTGTAATGCCTATTCTCCTTGCTTTGTGTTAACATGGGGGTTTTTGTAGGAGAAATATGGGCTGCCCATGTGAATAAAAAAAACAATAAAAATAATGAAAAGAAAGGGTGAGGCCATCAATGAAGAGGGAGGAGAGATGGGTGCAACTGTTGAGGTGAAAAGGTGAAAGATAGAAATGGTAAGGTGTGCTTAACAAAGCAAAAAAGAAGAGAAGGACTACCTTTGTTTAATGTCTAATGACTTGTGATGATTTGCTTGCTGGGAGGACTTTGGTGATTTGTTTGCTATGAGAAATTTTGATGATTTGCCTACTGTGAGGACTTTTAATGATTTTCCTATTAGCAGGACTTTTGGTATTTTCATGCTGGGAGGACTTTTGATAATTTGCTTGTTGTGAGGACTTTTGATGATTTATCTGGTGATTCTACATAGTTGTTTTATTTTTATTCGTTAAATCTCAAATTTCTTGGGCGTGAGCAGAGTCATGTTAGTTAGGACCTTATCTCATTTCGTTATAAATTTTTGAAAAAAACAATGTGTGTAAGGGATAGCTTTTGCACAAATTACTATGGCTTTTGAGCATAACCACACCAATCGTTCTCTTCTAGCTAGCTTTCTATGGCTAACCTTAGTTAAAAAGTGAAAGAATTTTCACCTCGATTAGGAGAACCACCTCCATACCATAACTAAAGAATGAGAAGTGGCGCCTGTAAAAGATTTGATCGATGATCGATATCCCCATAATGCAAAAGGAAACTTCTCATGCCAGTTAGGATAAGTCTCCACTATTTTAGCCAATATGCTCTTGATATTCTTGTTGATTGCTTCTACTGCCCCATTGGTCTTGGGTCGATAAGGAGAGGAATTATAGAGCTCAATTTTGTACTTATTAAGTAAATCCACAACCTCGACTTGAAAATGCATGCCATTGTCTGAGATCGGGTCAAAAGGTACTCCATAATAATAGATGATGTTATAGTTAAAGAACTTTTCCACATGCCTAGCCTTCAAAGTGGAAAATGATGTTACTTCTAGACATTTGGTGAAATATCAAATTGCCATCAGGATGTATTTGTTACCATTGGAAGCATTGGGAGATATTTTTCCAATCATTTTATGCCTTAAGTAGCGAAATGCCAAGGTGTGGTTATGCTGAAGAGCTCTTAGGGTGGTAAATATTATAGGTTGTATACAATTGACATTTACAGTGCTTCTTCACATAATTACAACAATCAGTCTCCATGCTAACCCAATAATAACCCAAGCAGAGGATTTTTCTACCAACATTCTTCCATTCATGTGCAGACCTCCAATACCTTCATGCACTTTCATAATGATTCTCTTAGCAATGTTTTCATTTACACAGAGCAGTTGGATCCCATTGAACAATCTCTTGTAAAGTCTCCCACCACAAATGAAAAATTGAGAGGCTAGTAAGAGTATTGCTCGCTTGTCTCTTTTTTCATTTGTTGGGAAACCACCTTGAATGATGCCCAATCACCCAAGTCTAGAGTGACTTGTATAAAGAAAAAGATAGCAACCAATCAAAGCAAGAAAGAAAAGAACACAAGAAATTTGTTGACAAGGTTCGGCAATGTGCCTACATCCTCGTGAGCTCCTCCGAGCTCTCTGCACTATCTTATCAATGGAGTTCTTTACAATCAGCAACATCCTTCCAAGAACTCACAGGTTCTTGAAGAAACAAAGAAGAGAAGAAAGGAAGAAGATAAGAACTATTACAATGCTCTCTATCTAATCTATACTCCTCTCACTTTACAACCAGCCTCTCTACAATGAGTCCCTCTTGTGTTTTGTGTCTTTCCACTCTCACATAATTCTTTCTTGTATCTCTTGTGTAATGATCACATTAATCTCTTGTATTTCTTTTGTCATAATTGTGTTGAGATTGAAGCTAAGTGACCCTTTATATAGTGCACCAACTTCTTGATCAATCTTGAAGGTCAATATCCACCCTTAGATCTAGATGAGAAATCAACCTTAGCCTTCGATCATTCCTTAGTCAAGCTATGCATTTTAGACATGTTTGACAAACCATTCAAGAGGTTTACACATGTGTGCATCAGTATACCTAGCGTCGCGGCCTAGAACAGGACGCGCCACGGCCCAGGGTAGAGCACACACTCCTCAGCTTCTGGGCGCCGTGGCCTTGGGTAGGGTGCGCCTCGGCCTGGCCTTCCTCCAGCACTTTCCACCTTCTGGGCGCCGTAGCCTGGGGTAGGCTGGGCTGTGACTTGACCTGAAACTTCAGTCATTTTTAGGCTTTATGCTGAGGCACACTCCAAGTGTGATGAGGCTATAGGACAAGTGCTTGAACCTCTTCCAACCTTGTTTAAACCTTTGACAAACTCCAACAATCTCTACCTTTGTCTAAGCAATTAAACCTGAACCATTGTGCAAAGAACTTAAGATCCAAACTCATTTTCAGTCATCATATCAATCGACTTCAATCCTAAGTAGTCTAAGGCAATGATTGAACTTACTTAGAGGTAGAACTTTAGTACCTAAATCTGTAGAGTTTTCTTTCGGGGCCACCTTATCCACATGGATGCATCATTTCATAAAATTTTCCCAAATGAAATGGTACCGAACATCCATGTTATTTGTCCTCTCATTGAACACCGGATTCTTGCATAAGTGCAATGCACTTTGGCTATCCGAATACACCACAACCTGCTCCTCTAGTACCTTCAACTCTTCCAGCAACCCTTTGCACTACAAAGCCTCCATGATGGCTTACGTAGCCACTATGTACTCAGCCTCAGTTGTTGAGAGTGCTACCACCGGATGCAACTGAGCCTTCCAACTTACACAACATTCGTTTAAGTTAAAGAAGTAAGAGGTAAGCGATCTCCTTTTATCCCGGGCTGCTCTATAGTCCGAATCAGCATAACCCTCAAGGCAGATGAACTTACCCCTCTTCTCATAAACTAGCCCCACATCTGCGCTTCCCTTCAAGTACCTTAGCAGCCACTTCATCCCAAGTCAATGCCCCTTTCCGGGATTACTCATAAACCTACTTAGGACACTTATTGCATGAGCAATATCAGGTCTAGTGCTTACCATAGTGAACATTATAGAACTAACCGCACTAGAGTAGGGGACCTTTTCCATTTTCTTCTTCTCCTCATTTGATCTTGGACATTAATCACTGGAGAACTTGAAATGACCAGCAAAGGGAACCTTCACTAGTTTGTTATCTTCCATAGATAACTTAGATATCATCTTCTCTATGTAGGAAGTCTGGGAAATTTTCAATATGTTTTTCTCCCTTTCTCGGATGATATTCATCCCAAGGATCTTCTGTGCATAGCCAAGATCCTTCATCTCAAACTCCTCACTGAGTTGAGACTTTAATTCTTTTATCCTCTCCATGCTTCTCCTAACCAGCAATATATCATCATCATAGATGAGGATGATCACCACTTCCTCAACCTTCAGCCCCTTATAGTACAAGCACGAATCATAGTAGCTCCTCATGAAACTCAAGCTGATAACAAAGGAATCAAACCTCTTATTCCATTGCCGAGGTGATTGCTTCAAGCCATAAAGAGATTTCTTCAATTTGCACACCAACTCTCCCTACCTTCCTTCCTCATAGCCTTTTGGTTGCGTCATGTAGATGGTCTCATCAAACCCTCCATGTAAGAACGCTGTCTTCACATCCATTTGCTCAATTTCCAAATCAAATTGGACCACCATTTCCAATACTATTCGTATCGTCTTGTACTTCACAACCAGTGAGAAGATTTCGGAGAAATCTATACCTTCTTTTTATGTGAACCCCTTCACCACTAGCCTAGCTTTGTACCTTTTCCAATTTGGGGTATAGACATATTAGGACCCTTCCCCAAAGCATCGGATTAGCTATGGTTCCTGATCATGGAAATGGATTACTTCACAAAGTGGGTAGAGGTCGAACCATTCGCTAAGATCACTTATCAAAAAGAAAAAGACTTTGTCTTAAAGTCTATAGTTTGTCGATTTGGGGTACCAAAAGTCCTTGTGACAAAAAATAGAAAACAGTTCGAAAGTGCCCGATTCAGAAGCTGTGTGAAGAGTTCGACATCGACCATCAGTTCTCTTCTGTGGGAAATGTGTAGGCCAAAGGTCAAGCTGAAGTGATGAACAAGACAATATTGCAGACTTTGAAGAAAATGTTGGAAGATGCGCAAGGATTATAGGTCTAAGAACACCCCCATGTACTCTGGTTTACCAGACCACACCTCAGTCCTCGACTGGTGAGAATTATTTTTTCTTACCTTTCGGGTCTGACACTGTAGTCCTAGTCGAGGTGGGAGAATCCTCCCTTTGGGTAAAGATGTTATATGTCAAGAAGAATGAAGAAGGACAGAAGAAGAGTATAAGAAAAGTATTTATCAAAGAAAACCTCCTTAAACCGACTCCAAGTTAATGGTCTATCCACATATGCACTAAATCTAGGAAGAGTACCCTCCCACCATTTTAAAGCCTCTCCCTCTAACTTGAACGTAGGTAAAACACCAAACAACCTCTCTACATGTTTCACCCACATCTTAGCCTCAAAAGGATTCACAGATCCTCTAAATGATATGAGATTCAACTTAATGAATCTAACAAAACAATCTCCATGCATCTCATGCACAAAGTCATATTCCCCCTCCAGAACATCTATCCTCACTATATCTACAACAACTTCAGGCTCTACTCTAGCTTGCTCATTTAGTCTACACTGTAGAGTATTGGCTCTATCCTCTCAAGAGTATGAATAAGAACTTCTCTTATCTCGTCTCTCCCAACCCCAAATTATTTGACACCTTTACTAGTACCAATTGTACTGTTAATATGTTCCCTTCTAGGAACCAAAAACCAAGAGTTAACCTCTATCTCAACCTAGGCTTGTCTAAATATTAGGGGCTTATCACGCTCTCTCGAATTAGTAACCCTAACTCTAGGTCTACCACGTCCATGTGATATCCTCAGACTCTGCATTATGATATAATTTATTTTAATCTTCCACTTTCTAACTTTTTATATAGTCTTTAGAATCATAAAACCTAATTCTCTGATACCAAATTTGTAACGACCCATTCTGGGTTGGCCACCCCTGAGACAGGGTTGTCACATTTTGTTATCCCAGCACGACACATATATACAACAATAAAAATTCATTAATTGAAACTAAAATTACATCCAAATCCTTAACTCTTTTCAGTTGAGATACACCATCATTCTCCTATCAAAAGTAGTATATATATAAGTGTAATAATAAAATGCATGAATTTATTCAATTTCTCAAATTTTTCTTTTATTTTTATTCATTAGTATGAGAATGTCAACCATGGGACTTACATATGATAATTACTCACTCTAAGCATCAGATTTACACTCTATTTGTCTATTTGTCCTATCCACAGCTTGAAATATTTCAACAATGATCGGTGAGTTTCACAAGCTCGACGAATTAAACTTACTAAGAGTATTTGATTGTATAATTCCAATCATATATTATAATTCAATCAGTTCTAATTCATCAATATTAATCATCTATTTCTTCACATATAATAATTCAGTCTTCAAAAATCTTTCAATATTCATTCATTTATTATCTCATATAATTCAATAATAACATTCTTTTATCTATACTCATCTCATAATTCCAAACATTTATCAATTTCTTCTTAAATTGATCATCAAACTATAACCTTTCAAATAATATATTTCATATATCAAACATATCAATTTTTTTCTCATATATTTAATCATCTCGAGATTATCTATTCAATATCAACATTTATCTCATTATGAGGTTCAATCAACAATCAATCATAAAATTTTATCATATCAACCTTTCATTTTTCTTTCTCATCGTATCTGTCTCTATGTGAGACTCGTATGTTTATTAATCAATTCACAATCAAGACTAATGCTTTAGCATCCCAATCAACAATAACAAACTATTCAATAAAATAAATGCATGTATTTAAATTATATTTCTTTCTTTCATTCTCTTCACATCATCTCTTTTTTATCATATCATCTCCTTTTGATTACATCGTCCATTCAAATTATATAATCATTTGGGAACGTCTTCCCACATGTCGACATGCTTTATCCAAACCACCTATAGTTTTGGTCTATTTTTTATTTATTTAGACTAGCAACATTCCTTATCTTACCTTTTATAAATATGAACAACTATAGAAGCAAGCATACACCAAATCATTCAATCCAAGTATCTCTTTCTCAAATCATTATCTTATCAAATACATACAAAATTATCTCCTCATATTATCTTAATTTATCAATCATGACTTTCTGTAATTTCATTTATCCTTTTAATATATATTTCATCAATCTATTATTTCAATACATATATTCTCATATAATAAATTTTTAAAATACTAATTATTCATATATTATCAGCCAATCAACTGTTATAAATAATCAAATCATTATAATACATTCTTATATACTTAATCTATAAACCAATATCATATATCATCCAATCATATAATTTAATAATTAAGTCAAATACCATCATTTTATATTTCGTATTTATTTCGACTACTAAAATTAAATCTAACTCACCTAATAGCTCTTAAAACTACGCTCGGACAACTTCCTTTCCTTTCCTGTTTTGGTCAACAATTTCACCTAATTGCTGATCTCCAACACTTATCATAACATCTTTATTAAAAATCTCTATATTCTTCAATTATTCCATAATTCACACTTTTAAATTTTTATACCCATTTCCGGGTAAATTCATGTATGCACAAAAATTCATCGGTTTCAAATTTTAATTCTTTTTAGTATTTTTTAACATAAATTCTTTTCTTCTTCCTTAAATTCAGATTAAAGGTTTATTTTAGGAATTACAAAAAATAACTTCAATTCTCCAAAATTTCATGATAAATTTCAAAATATTACCTTTCAAACATTTTCCCCAATTTTTGTTGAATATCCTCCCGAAAACTTCAATAAATCTCAGCCTTTAAATTTTCAATAATTAATTCTATTAGTCTCAAACTGTTTAAAAGTGGTTTTTTTAAAATTTTTCTAGAGATAGATTTTTTAGGAAAATATAGCAATTTTCGGAGAGAGAAATGGAGTTTTAAAACACATTTTATCAAAAAAAATCAAGTTTTTATCCTGAAAACCGGTCTGACCAGTCAGCTACCTAGCAGACTAGTCAGGTCCACAAATAAATACAGTTCTGCCACCAGTCATCTCCATAGAAAATTCGCGATTTTACCATTCATTATTTACCATTATGCCATCCCATATTTACAGTTTTGCCATTATACCCTAAATATCAAATTTTTTCATCTTTTCTTCCTTCAAAAAAATTCTAAACAATTATGTAGAAATATAGAAAACTATATTTTCATCCACCAAATCTTCTAATTAATTTCTTCAATCTCATTCCATATTTTTTTTTTCAAAATTTCTTCATTTCAAACTTCTAAATTTCAAAATTTTCAGTACTTTCTTCTTCAAAAAAATTTCTAACTCTTTCTAATAAATTTCTCACGATCATCTTTCAAAATTACTTCAAATGAATACTAAATATTTCATGTATGTAATATTTTATTTAATATAATATCAATTTACCTCTTTACCCTTGTTTTAAGGGTACGAATATTACAATTCTACCCTCCTTATAGTAACTTTGTCTCCAAAATTTTCTTGCCTATCTCTTGAAATAATTAGAGATAATCTTTCATAATTCTTGCTATTATTTCTTCAACATAACTCTTGAAAGATTATATTTAATTATCTAATTAAAGAATATTACAATATATTTAATAGTTCCTCTAAAAAATTTCCCTTGGTCGTAGATCTTCAACACCTGACATAATATTTGTATTAAATTTCTAATTATTTCTTCAATTCTTCATAAAGCACACCCTTTGAAAATTCCCACTTTGACTTTCGGGAAATTTCATAAATGCTAAAAATTCAAAAATAAACATCACATTATTACCTTCTATTTTTCTGATAGCTTCTCGTGATTCTCTATGAAATTCCACAGTAAACCCCTTCAAAATTTTGCTCTTTTAACCTTTCTTTGGGTCCTCATGTGTTTAAAGAAATCATGTAATGGTAAGAAAACAAAATGAATTTGGTACGCGTAAATATATTCTATATATAGAAGTAAACTCAGAGAAAATTTTGGCAGTTTCAAACTTACGACTCAGCTGCTTCACTTCCCCAAGTTCCACATATTTTTTTGCACTTGTATTACATGCACAACTTCATGCTTAATTTGGTAGCAGGTTTTGTTTGATCTTTTTTAAAAAAAATAATTCTTTTCTTCTTTTTCTTTTTTGGACGTCCTTTTTTTAAAGAATTTTTTTATTCAATACTACATCCTTCGAGTAAATATATTATTTTAATTTCATGCCATATTTATTAAATTACTTATTTACCCTTACTTTATGATTACGGGTATTACATATGGGTACACAGTTTCAATTTAGTATAGCTTACATCCTCAGACAGATGGGTAGACAGATAGGATTATTAGAATACTAGAAGATATGCTGAGAGCAAGTGTATTGAGTTTCTCAGTGAGCTGGGATGCTCATTTACCGTTGATTGAATTTGCATACAATAATCTATATTAGACTAGTATCAAGATGGCATCGTTTGATGCTTTGTATGGTGGGAGGTACAGAACTCAAGTCTGTTAGGAAAAGGTTAGAGGGGAAGATATTTTGGTCCAGAGATAATACAATTAACTACTAAGATGATCAAATTGGTTAGAGAGAGCTTTAGAGCAGCAAAAAATAGACAAAAAGAGTATATTGATAATAGGAGATGATCTCTTGAGTTATAGGTTGATAACTGGATATAATTGAAGATATCTATGGAAGGGTGTTTTGTGATTTAGAAAGAAAGGGAAATTGAGTCTGAGGTTTATGGGGCCCTATGAGGTGATTGAGAGAGAAAATTGGACCAGTAACTTATCGACTGAATTTTCCTCCAAAGCTAAAGCAATTACATAATGTGTTTCATGTTTCACTTTGCGAAAGCATTTACATGATGAATCCCATAGTATTATGCGTCAGGCTATAGAATTACAAGAAGATTTGACCTTTATGCAAATACTAGTCAAAATTTTAAATAGAAAGGAACTAGTCTTGCAGAATAAAGCGATTCTCTTAGTTAAAGTTTTATGGAAGAATAAATATGTTGAGTAGATTACTTGGGAGCAAGAGGCAAGAAAATTATTAGAGTTAAATTTTATATTATCATTAGATATTCTATAATTAGATAATTAAATATAATCTTTTATAAAGAGGTGATCCACGGGTAGCTTTAAGTGTTATGTGGTGAGTTAGATTTACTTTAAGTAGTCTAAATAAAAATTAAATATCTAATGATAATATAAAATTTAACTATTAGCATATGCTTTGGTTGTAGATAAATATTTGACACATAGAAAATTATTATGTGAAAAAATATATTTTTAGAATAATTAGTTGATTTAATAATGATGGCAATAAATAAAATTCTTGATGAGTTATGGTTAATAAACTGATGTGATATATGAGGAGAAGAAATTAATGAAATCTAGTGGATCTTGACAAGCTTTGATGGATGATTTGATGTGATTTGAAATGAAATTTAGAGAATCTTGACAAGCTTTGATGGACGATTGGATGTGATTTATTATGAGAAGAATTTAGTGGAAATTTTTATATAATTTGAGAAAAATCAAGATAGCCAATTTAAATATTTGAATTTATGTTTGTTTTTTTAATGTTATTGTTCAGATGCATATTTCATATCATTGTTCATATGCATATGCATTAAATGAAAATAAAAGAACCGGGAAAGCAGCTGGTCTAATTGAAAAACTGTGACAGCCGATATAGGCTGGAAATAAAAGGGACACCGTGACAGCCGGTGTATGCTGGAAATAAATCCGTGACAGCCGGGATAAGCTGTGTAGAAAAGAATCGAGAGGGGGCCGGTCTAAGATAATAAAAACATGTCGATACGTGGAAAGACAATCCCATAATAATAATTCATGCTTTGCATCTATCTTAATTATTGCTTGCATTATTGAAATGCTGATGTGTGGTGTAGTATTGCGAATTTATTTATGGATGGATGAGTCTCATAGAGAGACAGTTATGGTGATAAGAACTATCTAAATGGTAGATTTTATGATGTGAACCTCATTATGAGGTAATTATGAGATAATTGATGGTCTTAAGGTGAACCAATAAATATGAGAAAGAGATTGATAAAGAATGGATCTTATGACATATGTAGTGATAGTAGAAGGCTAGTATCAAGTTGTATGAGATATAAATGATTTAATATTGAAATACCACTTATACAAATTTAGTACTTATAATAAATTAATTCAATGAGCTTGTGAAGCTCATCCCTCATTGTACAATGATTTCAAGTAGCAGATAGGACAAATAGTCTGGTGGGTTGAGTGTCAGACGAAATCATTTCTGTAAGCCACGTTCGTGTCAACATCCTCAGACTAATGAGAAAAAAAATTATTTGTAAATATTCATGCATTTTACGTTGTATATAATGTTTAAAGGTAAGATTGATGTAACTCCCCTGTTGAGGGTTGATGATTTATGTACAAATTTCTTTTGGTGTTATTTATTTTCATTGTTGTATATATGTGTCGTGCTGAAATTTTCAAAATGTGATGACACCGTCTCGGGGGTGGCCAACCCAAGATGGGTCATTACACCATAGCCTTCTAAAAACCCTTCCAAAATCTAGAAGTAAATCTAGAATCTCTATCTAATATAACGCTTAAATGTATCTCGTGCAATCTCACTATCTATATTACATACAGCTCAACCAACTTTTCAAGACTCCAAGTAATCTTAATTAGAAGAAAATGGGATGACTTAGAAAGTCTATCTACAATCACCAACATAGTATCATGCCCTCTCTAGGTACGGGGAAAACCTAAAATGAAATATGTACTATCATTTAGAAATGTACTCAGTTGCATTCCTGTTCATCCCTGACCACCAATAATTCTATCTCAACCCTTTATACATTTATACACTTATTATTACCTCGGTGCATTGAATACAAAAAATAATGAGCCTCCCTCAAAATCTCCTTTCTCATCTCAACATAATTGGGAACATAAATCATGTGTCCCAATACAACCATATTATCTTCTCTAATTCTAAACTCAATTTGCTTCCCACTCAACACCTACTGCTTGATCTTCTCTATCTGTTCACTTCTACTCTTTATCTCAAACAAACATTCTACTATAGAAGATTGTGCCACCATATTAGCTATCAAAACTCCTTTATCACTGACATTTAATTGTATTCTCATCTTTCTCATCTCTATCATCAGCTTCACATCATAACTCCCAATAGCAACTAACCTCTTAGAAGACTTCCTACTCAACGCATTAGCCACCACATTCATCTTCCCCGGATGATAATGAATTGTATAGTCATAGTCATTAATCAACTACATTCACTTCTTTTGCCTCAAATTCAACTCCCTCTGAGTAAGCAAATAGTCAGACTCTTGTGATTAGTAAAAATCTAAGAAGTGGCTCCATACAAATGATGTCTTCAAATCTTCAACGCAAATAGTATGGCAGCTAATTCTAAGTCATGGGTCGAGTAATTCCTCTCATGGTTCTTCAGTTTTCTATAAGCATAAGTTATAACCTCTTCATGTTGTATCAACACACATTCCAACTGCTAATGCGATGCATCATTGTACACCACAAATCTTTTCATCACCAGAAGGAAGGACTAAAACCGGAGCAATAATGAACTTCTCTTTAATTCACTAAAACCTCTTCTTATAATCCTCTGGCCATTCAAATTTTACTCCTTTCCTGGTCAACCTAGTCAATGGTACTACAATTATAGAAAAAATTTGGATGAATCTTCTATAATAACCAGTCAACCCCAAGAAGCTTCTAAACTTTGTCACATTGATCAGTCTCTCCCAATTCAGCATTGCCTCTACCTTCTATGGATCAATAGTTATACCACCTCCTGACACTACATACCCCAAGAATGATACTTCATTCAACCAAAACTCACACTTAGAGAACTTTGCATACAATCTGTCTCTCCTTAAAATCTCAAACGCTATCTCTCTCCTCAAAATCTCTAACACTATCTCTAAATGTTTCACATGCTCCTCCTCATTCTTAGAATACATCCTAATATCATCAATAACAACAACCACAATTTATCCAAGAATGATTTAAAAACCTTATTCATCAAATCTATAAATGTTGCAGGAGCATTAGTCAACCCAAATTACATCACAAGGAACTCATGATAGCCATAACGTGTCTTCAATGCAACTTTAGGCACGTCCCTCTCCTTTATCCTCAATTGATGATAACATTACCTTAGATCTATCTTTGAAAACACCTTAGCTCCCTGTAACTATTCAAATAATTCATCTATTCTGGGTAAAGAATACTTATTCTTAATATTTATCTTATTCAACCATTTATAATCTATACACAACCTAATTGTCCTATTCTTCTTCTTCAATGTTGACCCTTATTTCATTTTAATTATGACAAAACACAGCTTTAATTGTACTAACAATTTTATCTAAGTGTTGAAGCTGCAAATAGTACTCAGATCAAGAACACATGCTAGAGAGATACTGAAAGAAATCCAAGACTTAGAATAGGCTCTAAGGTAATCAAATTAAGTTGTAAATCTCTACTTTCAATACCTAGCTTTAAATTTGGCTCATTCTACTTGCAAAATGTTTTGGAAAAACCATTTTGACTGGAAATATTTCTATAAAACAAAACTAAAAACAGATTTCACTGTCTCAGGTCATCCAGTCGACTGAATGAACCCAGTCGACTAAATGATTTCTTTCAGTCGACTGAATGAAGGTAAGAAACATTTTGTCTTCTAATTCAGTCGACTAAACAAACCTTTCCATCAACTGAACAAACCTTTTAGTCAATTGAATGAAGAACCTAAAACAATTTGATTTTGAAAAAAGAATCCATTCGACTGAACAACCATCTAGTCAACTTAACGTTAAAAAATAACGATAGTATTTCAGATCTGAAACGTTGTTCAGTGCAAAAAATGCACCAAACCACTCCCAAATGGGATTTTTGAGTGAGTAACAACTAGTAGGCTTTTTATCTGTAAAAATCCATCATAAATGAGAGAAGACAACAACTCTTAAGCAATTAATCTTCATCCTCTCATTTCATATCATTCAAACATTAAAAAAAAAAAAAAAAACTTTTATGGGCCATTCTTAAAATCTTTGTATTTCTAAGAGAGATCCTCCCTCTTTCTAAGAGCATTAAATACAAAGTGTTTCTTGTTCTTGTTCATTAAATTTCCAATCATTGTAAAGAGGAAGAGTTAGTCTAACTCTGAGAGTGTTTAGGAGTTAAAACACTTCTTGTAAAGGACTTCCTTAACTGGAAGAGATCATGTACTGTTTGCGCAACATCCATAAAGTTGCTTGAGTTATTAGTGTATTTCTTCAAGGAGGTTCCATGAAGAGGATGGACATAAGGTTAGATAAATCCAATATTGTCGAACCACTATAAATAGTGTTGCATATTCTCTTCTTTATCTCTTTACTTTCATCTTTATTATACTTGTTACTCTTGTTTACGCTTGAAAAGTATTTAAAACTTGTTTATTATGGAAAAAGTTTTAAAAACTCAATTCACCCCCCACTTAGGTTTACACCTTAGTCAACAATTGGTATCAAAGTCTTGTTCTTGATTTTAAGGCTTAAAATCCTTTGAGTTAATCTGATGGCTAACAATTGTTACACCGAAGGTCACTCTTATATTAGACCTCCTTTGTTCAATGGCACATTATAATTATTGGAAAAAATAGAATGAAAATCTTTGTTGAATGATAAGATTATAATTTGTGGAGGATCACTGAAGGACCTAGAATTCCTACAAATGATGTAACTATTGGAGAAGTCACTCATACAGTGCATAAACTCAAAACTGAGTTTGATGAAGTGGATTATAGAATGATGTCTCTAAATAGTAGAGCTATTAGCATATTACATTGTGCATTGGAATTGAATGAACATAATAAAATTTTAGCATGTGATTCAGCAAAAGAAATTCGAAACAAACTTCAAGTTACATATGAGGGCACTAATGAAGTAAAGAAAACAAAAATCAATATGCTAGTGTCCTAATATGAACATTTTAAAATGTCCCCTACCAAAACCATATCTGAAATGTATTCTCATTTCACTAGCATTATTAATGGTTTAAAGCTTCCTGTTAGGAACATTGAGGGGTGTGAGCTAACAAATAAGATTCTTAGATTGTGGCCACCAAAATGGCAAGCAAAGAAGAAGACAGTCAAGGAATCCAAAAACCTTGACTTTCTTGAAGTAGAAACTCTTCTTGGCTCTCTATTGACCTAAAAGATGGAGGAAATGAGTGAAGATATAAGCAATGAAGATTCAAAGATAAAGAAATCCATTTCTCTCAAAGCTACCACAATTAAGAAAGTACAAGAAGAGGAAGTAAATGAGAATAGTGAAGAAGATGGAGAAATGCGTCTCATCACTAAAAGATTTCACAAGTTCTTGAAGAAGAACAAGAAGCCTCTCACAAAGGACTTCACAAAAAGGGAGCCTATGATGTGTTTTGGTAAAACCTGGGCACATCAAGATGGATTGCCGTACAACAAACAAGCCATACAAAAACTTCAAGAAGAAACCAATGGTTGCTACAACATAGTGTGATGAGTGAGGACATCTCGGATAGTGAAATCAACTATGAAAAAATTGCCAACCTTTACGTGATGGCAATCAATGATGAAAGTGATGTAACTAGTTCTTCCTCCACTAATGATAATGATAGTAGTAATAACGAATTGATTGAGTCAATAAATGAAATGTATATGGAATTAAATAAATTTGATTAAAAAAATATTGCTCTAAAAAAGAAAGTCTCATCCCTCTCTAAGAAGATGAAAGATCTAAAATAAGAAAAATAAAAACTTTCCTTAGAGCTTGATAACTTATCACTTGACACCTTGAAAAATGAAAATGATGATTTGAAAAAGAAAGTGACGGAGTTAAATAACACTATATCTAGGCTTATTCTTGGAAAAGAAAAACTAAATGAAGTATTATCTTGCCAAAGAATTAGTGGAGAAAGATTCGGTTTGGGTTATTCTCCATTAGACAAACAAAAATCAAAAGAGACTTCCGTTGTGAAAGCAACATATGTGAATGAACCCTCCACTTCTAAGGCTTCTAGCAATGTTGAAAATTTTCTTTTAAAAAATGCTAGTAATTCTAAGAATGTGAATTACAATCCTAATGTTAAGAATTCAAATTCCTATGCTAGGAATAAAAATCCTAGAAATACTTATGCACATATGTATGCTCATCCTAGAAATGCAAATGCTAGGAATACATATTCAAGAAATTTACATGCTAGAAATGCATATCTTAGAAAAAGTTATCATGCATACCCTAGAGATAACATTTATGTTCATAACTCCTGTGCTAGAAACATGTATCCTAGAAATGCTCATCCAAAGAATGATAGATATGCATATTCAAGATATCCTATAAACTTTTCTGACTATCATCCTAGGATCATGCATCATCAACATGTCTACAATTATAGAGCACCTTATAATGTTAAGAAAGTATGGGTCCCTAAAAGAGCCATATTTTCTAGGACTCACCCTAAAGGACCCAAGAAATTTTGGGTACCTAAAAGTGCTATTGTGCATCCATGTATAATGTAGACATGTCTCCTCAAGAAAAAAAAAAGGTGACTATTAGTACCTTGAGAGTGGATGCTCGAAGCAAATGATCGGTGATCAAAGTGTATTCAAAGAGTTAACTCTAAGGGATGGCTGACACGTCACCATTGGAGATAACACAAAGTAAAGATTTTCAAGCATGGTAAAGTGGATAAAAACTCTTCAACTATTGACCATTTCTTAAATGTGTACGGCCTTAAGCCTAATTTACTTCGTATTAGTCAATTATATGATAAATGTAATAAATTAGTATTTGAATCCTCTCATTGTCTTATAATAGACCTCAAGAGTTACAAGATTAATTTTGTTGGCCAAAGACATGATAATATCTACTTAGTTGATTTAAAATCTTTACCTTTAGAAAATGAATAGTGTTTTTTTCGCTTTTAGTGAAAACTTATGCCTATGGCATAGAAGACTTGGCCATGTGAACATGAACTAAATTAAAATTATTTCAAGAAAAGATTTAGTTATTGGTTTTCTCTAAATAAAGTTTTAAAAAGTCAAAGTTTGTGATGCTTGTCAAATGGAAAAACAAACAAGAGTTTCTTTTAAATCAAAAAATGCGATTTCAACTTCTAGACCATTAGAGCTTTTGCATATAAACTTGTTTAGTCCATTAAGCACTATTAGTCTAGGTGCCATTGATAGATGCTTAAATATTCATATTTAAGCCCCCTTATTTAAATTTGTTAGGTCCTTAATTACGTTAATTTTATCTCTTTTACTCCATTTGTGTGTTTTACATGTTTTTATAGGGTCTTAGAGAAAAAGAAGCAGTTTTGGCACTTAAAGGAAAAAGCCTGGAATCCCTGGAGCAGTCTCTGGACAAACTGCGATCGATTGCAATATGCAATGCGATCGAGCGAACATTGCGATCATGTACGCACAAGAGGGATCGAGCGCAGCACTGCGATCGAGCGCAAGACACATGCGATCGAGCGCACATGTACGGGCGTGAACAGTAAACTACAGAACCCTATTTTGGAAATAAAAGAGTATTGTTTTTAGGAAAGTTTTAGGAACTCATGGGCCTCTTAGGACTTCTCAAAGACCTATAAATACACCTGTAAAGCACACACAAAGATCATCACCTCTTAGAGATCACTTTTATCTTTTGCTTAAGCTCGGAGTTTTAGGCTTCGGAGAGGATCGACAACCCGTCTCCCTAGTATTCTTTGGGTTTTATATTTCATGCTTAGTTTATATATGATGTTTTTTTTAGACAGCATGTGTAACTAACTTTCTTATATTGCTCGATTGAAGCCCTAGTTATGCTTTCTCATATATTTATTTATTGATAAATCTTTCCCAATAGCCTTTATTATGTTGCTTAACTTGATTAATGTCTGTGCTTATTTAAATTCCTCATATGTATGTGTATGGCCAGCGTATGCATGTGGTATGGACCTGTTAGTTAGATCAATTTGGATGACCGAGTCGTGGGTCTAACATTAGTAACAAGGGATATCTTATCCGGATACCCGGGTTAATCAACATGGGAAACCGGGAGTAGATACCATGCCCTAGGTCTCATGTGGTTATCGATTTCCATAGTACTTATGCTTTCTTAAGGAACAACTCAAGCAGATACCATGTTGAATCCCTTATGGAAGAAAAGAGTTAGAGTAGATATCATGCCTAACTCGTTACTTAGGGAGATCAATAGCTTAAGGAGTAGATACCATGCCCTTAGGTTGGCAACCAGTAGGTATACATGATAAGGCTAGTGCACTGATACATTATACAATTGGGAAAGTATGACTAGTGGTGAATATCAAAGCCTTATGTCTTTATTATTATCAAATCACCTTTCAACAGTTATTTATCTCTTTTTACTTTTGAGAAACTGATTCTAAAAGCAACTTTACTAATCCCTGTGGAGATGACCTTGCTTTCGCACACTATACTACACTGTTGACCTTGTGCACTTGCAAATAAAACTAGTACGATTATCCACCTATTTATTTAGGAGGATAAACGCACAACAGCCATCAATATACTTTTGTTATTATTGATGACTATTCAAGATATCTTCGTGAAAATAGTTTACCAAAATACTTTTAGCCAGAAGCCGTAAATACTTATTGTTATGTTTTAAATAGAGTATTAATTAGGTCTATGCTAAACAAAACTCTATATGAACTATAGAAAGGTAGAAAACCTAATATCTATTATTTTTGTGCTTTCAGTAGCAAATACTTCATCCTAAATAACAATAAAACTAATTTAGGTAAATTTGACTCTAAGACTAATGAAGGAATATTCATAGGATATTCAACCTCTAGTAAAGCTTATAGAGTCTTTAACAAAAGAACTCTAGTGGCTGAAGAATCCATACATGTAGCCTTTGATGAATCTAACCCAATTATTAGTAGAATAATTTCTCTTGATGATGATGCAGATTTTATTCCAAGAGTGGATGCTTCTACTCCCATTATTGACCCTAAGGAAAATCAACCTCAAACAAATCAAGAGGTAGATGCTCCGAAACTTGATCAACCCTCTATAAGTCAACAAGGGAATGGACTTCCCAAAGATTGGAGGTATGTGAATTATCACCCAATCGACCAAGTGATTTGTGATCCTTCACAAGGGGTAAGAACCCGTTCTTCTATGAGAAATATTTGTAATTGTCTAGCCTACTTATCTCAAGTAAAACCTAAGACTTTTGTTGAAGCTGAAAAATGATGTTGGTTGGATAAATGTTATACAAGAAGAGTTAAATCAATTTGAAAGAAATAAAGTGTGGACTTTAGATCCTAGACCTAAAAATCATACTATTATTAGAACTAAATGTGTATTTAGAAACAAAACGGAGGAAAATAGAAATATGACTAAACAAGGCTAGACTTGTTGTTAAGGGTTACAATAAAAAAGAAGGAATAGACTTTGATGAGACATATGCACTCATAGCTAGATTAGAAGCTATTCATATGTTGTAAGCTCTTGCATGCTTTAAAAATTCAAAGCTATTTCAAATGGATGTGAAAAGTGCATTTTTAAATGGTTTTATTGAAAAAGAGGTTTATGTTGAACAACCTCTTAGTTTTGAAGATTCTAATCTTCCAAACCATGTTTATAAGCTTTCTAAAGCCCTTTATAGGTTAAAACAAGCTCCAAGAGCATAGTATGAAAGGTTAAGCAAGTTACTACTTGAAAATGATTTTACAAGAGGAAAAATATATACAACTCTTTTTACAAAAACTCATAAACATGATACACTCTTAGTCCAAATATATGGTGATGATATTATATTTGGTGCTTCTAATGAATCTGTATGTCAAGAGTTTGCTAAGTTTCTACAAGGTGAGTTTGAAATGAGCATGATGAAAGAACTCAACTACTTCCTTGGTCTCCAAATCAAACAAATTAAGTGAAAAGTCTTCATCAACCAATGCAAATAAACAAAAATCTTGCTAAAGAGATTTGGGATGGAGAAATCAAAATCTATTGAGACTCTCATAAGCACCTCTACAAAACTTGACTTGGATTAGGGAGGTAAGTGTAACGACCCATCCCGGGCTGGGCACCCTTGAGACGGTGTTATCACATTTTGAAAATCCCAGCACGACACATATATGCAGCAATAAAAAAAATAATACTAACAGAAATATTTATTCTAAATCTTCAACCCTTAACAGGGGAGGTACATCAATCCGATATTAAATTAAACATAAAATACAACGTAAAATGCATGAATATTTACAAATAAAATTTTTATATTTTGTTTTCTCATTTTTTTTAGGATGTTAACACGTACATGGCTTACAGAAAATGATTTCGTCTGACTCTCAACCCACCGGACTATTTGTCATGCATGTTACTTGAAATCATTGTACAATGAAAGATGAGTTTTACAAGCTCAGTAAATTAAATTTACTAAAAGTATTCAAATTGCATAAATAGACCTTTAATATTTAATTATCTATCTCTCATATAACTAGATAATAGTATAATGTCTAACATTTAAATAATTCCTATCATATCATATTTCAATGTCTTTTTCTCACTGTAACTTTCTCTCTCTGTGAGGCTCATTTATCTACAAATAAATGCGTAACATCAACAACATTCAGTAAAAATATCAACATGTAAAACAGATGCAATGCATGAATTATTATTATGGGAACCTCTTCCCACGTGTCGACATGTTTTTATTATCTTAGACTGGCCCCCTCCTGGTTCTTTTATTTTCAGCATACACCAGCTGTCACGGTATTTATTTCCAACATACACTGGCTGTCACGGTGTCCCTTTTAATTTCCAGCATACATCGGTTGTCATAGGTTTTCAAATAGACCAGCCCCCTCCTGGTTCTTTCGGTTCTTTTATTTAATGCATATGCATATGAACAATGATATGAAATATGTATATGAATAGTAATATAAAAACCATAGGAATTCAAAATATTTAAATTTAGCTATCCTGTCTTTCATCAAATTTCTGCTTGATAAATTTCACTAATTTCTTCTCCTCATATATCACATCAATTTATTAACCAAAACTTGTCAAGAATTTTACTTATCACCATCATTATTAAATCTACTCATTATTCTAATAATATTTCTTTTCACATAATAATTTTCTACATGTCCAAATTCATATCATACCTATCAATCAAATTTCTATCTACCACCAAAGCATAAGCTAATAATTTATTTCAATATTATCACTAGATATTTCATTTTATTTAGATTACTTAAAGTAAATCTAACTCACCACGTAGCACCTAAAGCTACCCGTGGATCAC
Organism: Bretschneidera sinensis; assembly: GCA_023935145.1. Lineage (NCBI taxonomy): Eukaryota > Viridiplantae > Streptophyta > Magnoliopsida > Brassicales > Akaniaceae > Bretschneidera > Bretschneidera sinensis. The sequence continues at coordinate 108,831,018 of CM043702.1, forward strand.
CTCCTTGCCTTTCCCGTTCTTCTCAGCAATTTCCCCCTGTTTTTGATCATCAACACTTGATACAATATTTATATTAAATTTCTAATTTATTCTTCAATTCTTCATAAACCACACCCTTTGAAAATTCTCACTTTGAATTCCAGGAAATTTCATGAATGCTAAAAATTCAAAAATAAACATTATGTTACTACATTCTGTTTTTCTGATAGCTTCTCATGACTCTCTATAAAATTCCTCCGTAAACCCCTTCAAAATTTTGCTCTTTCAACTTTTCTTTGGGTTCACAAGTTTTTAAAGAAAACGAGTAATTTGAAGGAAAACTAAACGAAATTCGGTAAGTATATATTAACGTTTACATATTATATATATATATATATATATGAGAACTTTGAAACCATGCATCAGCAGCCTTAATTCAAATAGGCTCCACATTTTTATCCACCTGTGTAACATGCATTCAATTTGGTAGCTAACTCCCCCAAGGCTTCCACATTTTGCTACTTGTAAAGCGTGCACCCATTTTTCTTAATTTGGTAGCAGCTGTTGCCACCTGTTGCCACGTTTTTTTTTTTTACAATTTAACGTTTTGAATTTAAAAATATCTATACATTATTTTAACTCTATGTCATATTTATTAAAGTATTTCTTTACCCTTACTTTACAAATACGGGTACTACAATTCTATCCACCTTACAAAAATTTCGTCCCTGAATTTTTCTTACCTAATTCAAGAAAAAGTTGGGGGTAATCCTTTCTCATTCTTACTTCATGCTCCCACGTAACTTCTTCGACATCTTTGTTCCGCCACAATACTTGAATCAAAGGAATGACTTTATTGCGCAAGACTTGTTCCTTTTTGTCTAGGATTCTGACCAGTACTTGCATAAAAGTCAAATCTTCCTGAAATTCTATCGCCTGATTCGAGATACTATGGGATTCATCGTGTAAGTACTTTCTCAACAGTGACACATGAAACATATTATGTAATTGCAGTAATTCTGGAGGCAGATCCAATTGATATGCTACTAGTCCAATTCTCTCGATCACCTCATAGGGCCCCATAAATCTTGAGCTCAACTTTCCCTTCTTTTTAAACCTCAACAGCCCCTTCCACAGAGATATCTTCAAAAATACCCAATCACCAACTTGGAACTTGAGAGGTCGTCTTCTTTTATCAGCATATCCCTTCTGTTTGTTCTGGGCTACTTTGAGGTTCTCCCTAACCAGTTTGATCCTCTCAGTAGTCAAGTCTATCATTTCTGGGCCATATATCTTTCTCTCTCCAACTTCTTCCCAGCATACTGGAGTTCTACACCTTCTACCATATAAAGCCTCAAAGGGTGCCATCCCAATACTAGTTTGATACTGATTATTGTTTGCAAACTCAATCAAAGGAAAATAAGCATCCTAGCTCATTGAGAAACTCAATACACTTGTCCACAGTATATCTTCTAGTATTCTGATGATTCTCTCCATCTGCCCATTAGTTTGTGGATGAAAAGTTGTACTAAACTGCAATTGTGTACCCGTAGCTTCTTGGAAACCCCTCCAAAATCTAGAGATAAATCTAGAATCTCTATCTGATACGATACTCAAGGGTACTCCATGTAATTTTACTATCTCTGCTCAATACAACTCAGCCAACTTTTCTGGTCTCTAGATAGTTTTAATAGGAAGAAAATATGAAGACTTAGAAAATCTATCCACTATAACCCACACAGTGTCATGTCCCCTCTGGGTACAGGGAAAACCAGAGGCAAAATCCATACTCACATTTTCCCATGGCCACTTAGGTATTGGAAGAGGTTGTAATAAACCTTCTGGATGTCTATTCTCAGACTTCACCTGTTGACAAGTCAAACATCTAGAAATATATTCTGCTATATCCTTCTTCATCCCTGACCACCAATAATTTTGTCTCAATCCCCTATACATCTTATTATTACCTGGGTGCATGGAATATACATAATCATGAGCCTCCCTTAGTATTTCCTTTCGCATCTCCACATCATTGGGAACACAAACTCTATGCCCCTATACCACCATACCATCTTCTCTAATTCTGAACTCGGTTGGCTTCCCACTCAACACTTCCCGTCTGATCTTCTCTATCCCCTCATCTCTACCGTGCATCTGTAATAAATGATCAATAATAGAAGATTGTATCACCATATTTTCCATCAACACTCCTCTATCATCAATACTCAACTGCATTCTCATGTCTTTTTCTCACTGTAACTGTCTCTCTCTGTGAGGCTCATTTATCTACAAATAAATGCATAACATCATCAACATTCAATAAAAATATCAACATGTAAAACAAATGCAATGCATGAATTATTATTATGAGAACCTCTTCCCACATGTCAACATGTTTTTATTATCTTAGACCGGCCCCTTCCCGGTTCTTATTTCCAGCATATATCGGCTGTCACGGTATTTACTTCTAGCATATACCGGCTGTCATGGTGTCCCTTTTTATTTCCAGAATATACCGACTGTCACAGTTTTTCAATTAGACCAGCCCCCTCCCAGTTCTTTCGGTTGTTTTATTTAATGCATATACATATGAACAATGATATGAAATATGCATATGAACAGTAATGTAAAAACCACATGAATTCAAAATATTTAAATTTAGTTATCCTGTCTTTCCTCAAATTTCTCCTGGATAAATTTCACTAATTTCTTCTTCTCATATATCACATCAATTTATTAAGCAAAACTTGTCAAGAATTTTATTTATCACCATCTTTTCACATAATAATTTTCTACATGTCCAATATTCATTTCATACCTATCCATCAAATTTCTATCTAACACCAAAGCATAAGCTAATATTATTTCAATATTATCACTAGATATTTCATTTTTATTTAGATTACTTAAATTAAATCTAACTCACCACTTAGCACTTAAAATTACCCGTGGATCACCTCCTTGCCTTTCCCGTTCTTCTCAGCTATTTCCACCAGTTGCTAATCATCAACACCTGACATAATATTTATATTAAATTTCTAATTTATTCTTCAATTCTTCATAAACCACACCCTTTGAAAATTCCCACTTTGAATTACGGGAAATTTTATGAATGCTAAAAATTCAAAAATAAACATTACATTATTACCTTCTATTTTTCTGATAGATTCTTGTGACTCTCTATAAAATTCCCCCGTAAACCGCCTTAAAATTTTGCTCTTTCAACTTTTCTTTGGGTCCCCAAGTTTTTAAAGAAAATGAGTAATTTGAAGGGAAACTAAACGAAATTCGGTAAGTATATGTTAATGTTTACATATTATATACATATATATATATATATATATGCAAACTTGAAACCATGCATCAATAGCCTTAATTCAAAAAGGCTCCACATTTTTATCCACCTGTGTAACATGTATTCAATTTGGCAGCTAACTCCCCCAAGGCTTCCACGTTTTGTTACTTGTAAAGCATGCACCCATTTTTCTTAATTTAGCAGTAGGTGCCATCGTTTATTTTTTTTTTTTTTTTTGTTCTTTCTTCTTTCTTCTGGGACGTTCCTGGACGTCCAGAATTTTTATTTTACAAATTAAATTTTCACATTTAAAAATATCTATACATTATTTTAACTCTATATCATATTTATTAAAGTATTTCTTTACCCTTACTTTACAAATACGAGTATTACAGTAGGTGTGTAGATGCTAAGACTTATAAAAGCATGATAGGGGTTTTAATATATTTAACTGCTAGTAGACCCGATATAATGTTTAGTGTATGCATTTTTGCAAGATTCCAAGCTAAATCCTAAAGAATCTCACTTAGTTATTGTTAAAAGAATCTTAAGATACTTGCATAGTACTCAAAATCTAGGCCTATTGTATTCTAAAAAATCACATTTTGAGCTTTTTGGGTACTCTGATACTAATTTTTCTGGTTATAAGTTAGATAAAAAAAAAGTACTAGTGGTACATGCAAATTTCTAGGTTCTATGCTAACTTTTTGGTTTTCAAAGAAACAAAATTCAGTTGCACTATTAACCACCAAAGTGGAATATGCAACTGTCGGTGGCTGTTGTGCACAAGTTTTATGGATGAAACAGCAACTAGAAGATTATGGCATGTATTTTAAAAATATTCCAATTCATTGTGACAACACTAGTGCTATTAGTTTAACCAAAAATTCAATTCAACATTCTAGAACCAAACATATTGAGATTAGACATAACTTTTATAAGAGATCATACTCAAAAGGGTGATATTAAACTAGAATTCATTCCCTCGAAAGATCAAATTGTTGATATTTTTACAAAACCCTTGAATGAAGATAGTTTTTGTAGAATTAGAATGTTAATCGGTTTGAAAAAATATGAAAGCTTATGTGTTTAATTGCTTTACATTCATCATGTGCATAGTTTCCATTAAGTGAATGAATATTGATCCTCAATTTGATGTTTCAATCACTCCAAAATGACATAAAGAAAGTAACACTTGCAAAAAGTTCAAATTGAAGTTCAAATTTCTTTTTGAAAATCCTGATCTAGTCAACTGAAGTGTTACATTGAGTCGACTGAATGAAGAAACATCTTCATTAAGTCGACTGAACCGATACTTTTAGTCGACTGAACTTATGTTTTTGAAATCCAACTTTCTACCATTTTTTAAGTCAGTTGAATGTTCATCCAATCGACTAAATAAAGTCATCTAGTCGATTGAATGAACCTCTTCAATCGACTGAACCATAAGCTTTTATGAATCTCAACTCTTTACCATCTCTTTAGTCCACTGAAAAGAAACATCCAGCTGACTAAACTCGCGATTTTCCAATTTTTTAAAACATCTCCATTAAAACCAGATTTTTAAGATTCAAAAACGCTTTCAGTTTCAAAAACTCAAAATCTCACCTGTTTATCTTCTAAAATGGTTTTCATACACTTGAAATTAGTTACCCAATCTTTCAAATCTCTTTATTTCCTCCAAATTTCTCAAATTTCTTAAAATCATACCCTTCAACGGCGGAACCCTAAACGGCCGAATTCTCTCCCTCTAGAAATCTAGTCTTGATTTGTACAATTTGGCCAAAAATGACCATTGTTTCTCTTTTTTGTACGTTTTAGACCAAATCACACCTATCGATCCAACTTCACTATTTCACGATTTCACACTCTCTCTCTTTAATGGCCGAAAGACACAAACACCTTAAAATGGTTTATCCTAGTGGAGATAATCCCACCAAAGGGAAGAGGAAATTTGCTAAGACAAAGCAAAAAGAATAAGAAGATGGCAACGTAGCACCATGATATGAACTCGATGCCACTAGCTTTCGGGATGCGAAGGCCAAGGAGAGGTATGATACTATCATAAGGAACAAAACTATCAGTCCCGATAGAGTCATAGATTTTTCCACTTTTACTTTTGATAATTTCAATCTTAGGCCTTTATTTGATAGAATGGGATGACTGACCTAGTGACTTTACAAGAGAAATATTATCCTAGGCTAATGCATCAGTTCTATGCAAACTTAAGATAGCTTTCACCCTCCTCCACTAGGTTTTCCACCATGATCATAGAGCATGAATTCACTATCACTCTAGTGTCCTTCACAAAATCCTAGATTACCTATTAAATTGATGAAATGGATAGGAGATGGTTGGCCAAATGGTTTTGATTATCAAGAGGCTTGTAGGGTTGTCAAAGGTGATAGATCATATGTTTAAGAGAATTAGACCTATAATACCTATCTTGACCTTCCCTTAGACTCTAGGATCCTCAACCTAGTAGTTAACTGGACTCTAAATCTAAGGTTAGGAAGTCGATATAGTTCATCCAAGCTAGACCTCATCTTAATCTATTACCTCAAAACATGGACTCCTTACACCCTCTACCCCCTTATCCTTAGAAATATAGTAGTTGGGCATGATAGTACTTTTGGTGTCCTTCCTTATGGCATGATTATTACCTTAATCCAAAAGCATTTCAAGGTCCCTCTTCATAAGAATGAATCTCAGGAACTTGACTCCAAAGATTTCGTTGACATTTCCTCTCTTAAGAAGATGGGTTGTATGGTTCAGGACAATGTGGTTGTCTCTAAGACAGGCAAGAATATAAGGATTGGCAATGAACCTCTAGGTGAAGTAGCAGGAGAGGAGCCAACTACTCCTAGAAGCCCTCAGAGGAGGACAACAACCTCGAGTAGTTCAGGTAAGTCACAAAATGTGATCCTTCAAGCCTTAGTTACCCTCCAGGTCACTATGACCAGCATGCAGTAGGTAACGAACGCTAAGCTTGATGATTTAAGGACATGAATTCATACTATCTACAATGATCTCTCGACCTTATGAGCTGATTCTCAAAGTTCAATTGACGAGTTCAAGAGCATAACCTTTAGATTCACGATCAACTCAGAAAGATTTAGGATCGTCTCCATGCACCTGGGCTCCTTCTTTCATCTCTAGATTGGCTTCATTGAATTTAAATCAACTTTAATCCTTATTTTAACAATTCCAGAACTTTTCAAGTTACATTTCCACATTTTCATTTTTTTATTGATATTTTTTCTTGCATTGCACATTTGGGATGCTTTGACTAATAACAACCTTCACTCTTATATTTGCATGGTTTGCTAGACTCATGGAAGTCTTAGATTTTATCTATCTGTGTTAAATTCTGCTCAGTAGAATCTATCTGTTTCTCTTACTTGTTTTTATTTTTCTAATTCTTCTCGGAAGATCTTACCATCTCAGTTTTGAGCTAAATTTTTGCATGTAGATTTGTATTCTCCTTATCTTTCTATCAATGACGTCATATTTGATTATTTTCAACTTTAAAATTCCTTTTGTGTTGTTGACAAAACGAGGAGAAAATAAAGGAAAACTATATAGAAATGCATTGTGTAGAAAACTATGTATAAATGCATAGATTATGGGGGAGCTTAGCTTCTTACTTGTTAGTTTTAATATATATGTCCTATAAATATTTTGCTTGGCTGTCTTTGAAAATTGCAAAAGGTTTTATCATAAATACAGAGGAGACTTTGTCCATTTTTGCTCCAAAAAAAATCTAACACTTAGTTTTTAAAAATTATTTTTCACTTTATAGATTTATCAACATAATAAAGGGGGAGATTGTTGACTCTTATTTGATTTTAATTATGAAAAAAATAGTGTTAACTGTACTAACAATTTTATCTAAGTGTTGAAGTATCAAATAGCACTCAGATCAATGACAAGTCGCAAAACTCATAAGAACACATGCTAAAAAGATACTGAAAGAAATCAAAGACTTAGAATAGGCTCTAAGGTAATCAAATTGAAGTTGTAAATCTCTAATTTCAATAACTAGCTTTAAATGCGCCTCATTCTACTTACAAAATATTTTAGCAAAACAGTTTTGACTAGACTTGTTTCTATAAAAAAAAAAATTAAAAAAACTGAAAACAGATTTCCCTGTCTCAAGTAATCCAGTCAATTGAATGAATTCATTTAGTCTACTGAATAAGTTATTCAGTTGATTGAATGAATCTAGTCTACTGAATGGACCCATTTGACTAAATTATTTTTTTCAATCAATTGAATGAAGATCAGAAAATTTCTACCTTCTATTTAGTCAACTAAACAAACCTTTTTTAGTCGACTGAATGAAGAACCTGAAACAATTTGAATTTTGAAATAAGCATCTAGTCGACCGAATGTTCGAAAATAACGGTAATATTTCAAACCTAAAGTGTCGTTTAGTATATTAAATGCACCAAACCACTCCCAAATGGGATTTTTGAGTGAGTAATGACTAGTAGGCTTTTTAACTATAAAACTTCATCATGAATGAGAGAAGACAACAACTCTTGAGAAATTAATCTTCATTCTCTCATTTCATATCATTCTTAAAAAAGCTTTTATGAGGCATTATTAAAAGCTTTATATTTCTAAGATAGATCCTTCTTCTTTCTAACAACAACTCTTGTCCTTGTTCATTAAATTTTCAATATTTGTGAATAAGAAGAGTTTGTGTAACTTTTAGAGTGTTTAGGAGTTAAACACTTCTTGTAAAAGACTTCCTTAACTAGAAGAGATCATGTACGGTTTGGACAACACCCATGAAGTTGTGTGAGTTATTAGTAGATTGCTTCAACTAGGTTTCTTGAAGAGAGTGGACATAGGGTCAGAGAAATCTGATATTGCCAAATCACTATAAATAGTGTTTGCTTATTCTCTTCCTTATCTCTTTACTTTCAACTCGATTTAAAAATTATTTAAAACTTGTTTATTGTACAAAAAGTTTTAAAACCCATTTCACCTCCTCTTGACTTTGGACCTTAGTCTACATTCACAAAGAGCTCCCCAAGGTGACACACTAGGTCGGATGAATTCTTTATCTAACAATTCTTAAAGTTGTACCTCCAATTCACTCAATTTAGCGGGTGCCATCCTATATGGTGCTATAGATATAGATATTGTACCTATAATCACATCCATAGAGAATTCAATCTCTCTGCTCGGAGGTAATCTAAATTATTCTTTAGCAAATATCTCCGGATAATCTCTCACAATTGATATATTTTCCAGCTTTCTACCTTCCTTACTACACTCCACCACATATGCTATGAATCTTTCACATCCTTTCCTCAACCACTTACTAGTAAGCAGGGCAGAATAAGACAACTCAAGAGTATCTTACATTCCCCCTAAAAACTAAACTTTTATTGCCTTGGTATCCTGAACACTACATTTTTTCTTGAAATAGTCAACTCAATCGTGATATGTCGACAACCAACCCATCCCCAATTTCAAATCAAAATCAACTATATTTAAAGGTAACAAATCAACTTCAAACTCTTTATCAGTCATACGGATTACACAACCCCGATAAATAGTTCTAATCATAATTCTATCTCAAGTAAGAATTTCAACAATAAGATTATGCATCAAAAGACTAACATATGCATCAATAGATTTCATAAACAAATTAGATGCAAAGGAATTAATTGCACCAGGATCAATTTAACAATCTCACAAGTTTACCAAAAATAGATATTATACCCATCACAACATCAGGAGTAGCCTATGCATCTTGCTGGGTCAAAGCATAAACTATGCTATCTTTGGGTTACATCTGACTGCCTTATCCCCTCTTAGTAATTGATCATCTGCCTAAATATCTACCCCACATACTCACAGATCTACCTCCTCTTTCTAACTATTCTCTCCCCACACCTCCAACATTCATCTCTACCGATCTCCCCAATGGACAATCCATATTGATATGTCCACCCACTACACAAACAAAGCATGTTGAAGTAGGTTAATTCTGTGATAGATGTATTATCTGATTACATTTGTAACATACCTTACACTCTCTATCAAACACAACACTACCCCTTCCCCTAGGTGGTACACTCCACCTCTACCCTATGTTTCTGCTCCCACGGACTATCTCCCAAATCTAAGGTGATGAGGACATGGCTAACAAATGGGAGACGGATCTTATTCAAGTTCCAATTGGTCCAGTTACAAGGGCTCGAGTTAAAAGGTTCAAGGAAACTCTCAATGGGCTGATTCAACACATTTGGGCTAAGAACCATCTTTGGGGGCCCAAGGATGATTCTATACGTGATCCACAAGGATGGGTTTCCATAATTCAAGCTTTGGAATAATCTAGCAACTCAAGATTATGAATTAAAATCTTACTTTCCCAAAATTGGAGACTTACTCGTTTTGGTTGGCTCATCAAGGAAAATGGATGGCTGCAATTTTTCTTATTACCTTTTCTTAAAATGTTTCCTTACTAATTTAATTGCTGAATTGTAAGGCTTGCATGCCAAGTTAGGTACTTTCCTTATTTGGATTTTAGGTTACCAGAATTCTAGTATGAAACCTATTCCTTAGTTTCTTTTTTCTAATTGGTTACGAATTCTAATGTATTTAAATAGCTATTGGCTGTTTGGAAAAAGACAAATCAGATTTGATTCATACTTTGTGAGAGAAAATTCTCTTTGGTTCTTTTAGAACTTCGGAACTTATCGGAGTCTCGGTGTCGTTCATCTTCGACTTATCAATCAATCCTTCCATAATTGATTGTGGTGTCTTCATTATACCAAGGTTCTTGCTTCAATATAAGCAATGGGTCACGGTCTCAGTCTTCATTATAAAAAGGTTCTTGCTTCAATATAAGCAATGGGTCGCGGTCTCACATAAATCTGCTTCTAGATGATCTTGGAAGTCTTCTTGATCCATCAATTTCTTAGTTCTTAGTGTGGATCATATCAGTTGGTATCAGAGCCTTCTAGTTGCAAGTTTGCTTATCTTTTGTTTTGATTCACAAAAAAAAAAAGGTGAAAATTCAAAAAAAAAAAAGAACAAATTCCAGTTTAGAAAAAAAAACGTGAAAAAAAAGTGTGTGATATTTAGATTCAATCATTTCAATTCTTATTTCAATTTCTCATCTTTTATTTCATTGTATTCTAGCCTTCAAATCCGAATTTCTTTATGAGTTGTGAGTGAATTATTGCTGGAAACTTGATACTTGTTTGGTTAGTTTGATAAGAACCTAAAGAGGATTATTACGATTGGAAAAATGCAAGAGTGGTGAGAACAAAATAGGGTAAAAGCCAATCTGATTTTGTGTAAAAACACAAGTGAAATTGAGTGACTCATTCTTTGAGTGAAACACGTGAGGGAGTTTGTGAGGTTCTTTCGTTCTTTTTTTTCTCTAACTTTGTTTTTGCATCAAACATGTCAAACAACAAGAACAAAAATAATTCCAGAGATACATCAGGAGAAGGTGATCTGAAGTTGCTCATGGAGGCTTTAATGGGTGAGATAAGAGAGTATTGAGAACAGGGATAGAACATGTTCATAAGCGGATAGATCAGGTAGAGAATGCATGTGTGGGGTAGCAACAAAATGCTCCTAATGTGCGTAAGAGGGAGAGAGTTCAACCTAGGGGAGAGAGACTTGAAGATGAAGAGTATTATGGAATGGATTTGATGAAGAAGATGATTGGGAATCAGTTGTTAGCCATAGGAGATTTGGTGGTCGAGGTAGAGAAGCTAGGAATTGGGAAGATAATAACTTAGGTAGTATTAAGATGAAGATTCTATCGTTTAAAGGCAAAAACGATCCTGAAGCTTACCTTAAGTGGGAGAAGAAGATAGAATTAGTATTTGATTGTTATAATTATTCCGAGCTTAAAAAGGTTAAACTTATGGCCATTTGATTTTTTGACTAGGTGATTGTTTGGTGGGATCAACTAGTGTTAAATAGGAGGAGAAATAGAGAGCGTCCAATAGAGACTTAGGAGGAGATGAAAACCGTGATTAGGAAACGGTTTGTTCTAAGCCATTACTACCGTGAGTTGTACTAAAAATTGCAAAGTCTTACACAAGGTAGTCAGAGTGTGGAGGATTATTATAAAGAGATGGAAGTAGCTATGATCCGAGCAAATGTAGGGGAGGACCGAGAGGCTATTATGGCTAGGTTCTTGGCTGGTTTAAACCTGAAAATTGCTAATTCAGTGGAGTTGCATCATTATGTGGAGTTGGAAGATATGGTGCACATGGCTATCAAATTGAGAACCAACTCAAGAGGAGGGGCAACAATACACAACAAAACCCTAACTCGAGTTCATCTTGGAGGTTGAATTTTGTGAAGCAAGCCACGGCCAAGCCCAAAACCGAGCAAAAGCAAGAAAGTACTAGCCATGGAAATCAAGGTAAAACTGACTCTTCCACCACTAGAAATCGTGATATTAAGTGTTTTAAATGCCAAGGCATGGGTCACATAGCAAGCCAATGTTCGAACAAAAGAGTTATGGTATTGCGAGATAATAGTGAAATTAAAACTAAGGGTGAAGAAGATACCAAATCTATGCCACCACTGGAGGATGCAAGTGATGAGGGATACGCTACCCAAGGAGAATTGTTGGTTGCAAGGAGAGCTCTAAGTGTGCAAATCAAAGAAGATGATGAAGTGCAGCGAGAAAACATCTTTCATACTAGATGCCAAGTGCAGAACAAGGTATGTAGTGTGATTATTGATGGAGGTAGTTGTACTAACGTTGCTAGCACTACAATGGTTGAGAAATTAGGGCTACCAACAATTGAACATCCTCGGCCTTACAAGTTGCAATGGCTCAATAATAGTGGTGAAGTGAGGGTGAACAAACAGGTGTTAGTTTCCTTTCGGATTGGAAAATATAAAGATGAGGTTTTGTGTGATGTAGTTCTGATGCAAGCTGGACACTTGTTACTAAGCCGACCATGGCAATTCGATCGGCATGTTAAGCATGATTGCTTTACCAAAAAATATTGATCCATTGCAACTTGTAAGGTCGAGGATGTTTAATTGTTGGCAGCCCTAATATCTCAACCTTTGTAATGCTAGCAACATTAGTACAACTACCTCCATCAATACATAAGAGAAAGCATGAGCCCGTGCACTGTTCCGGTGATTTTGGTTCCTAAAAAGGATGGGACGTGGAGAATGTGCGTTGATTGCCGAGCAAACAACAATATAACGATAAAGTATCGACATCTTATTCCTCGTTTAGATGATATGCTAGATGAACTGCATGGTGCATGCGTATTTCCTATGATTGATTTAAAAAGTGGATATCATCAAATAAGAATGAAAGAAGGTGATGAATAGAAAACTGCTTTTCAAACAAAATATGGTTTATATGAGTGGTTAGTTATGCCATTTGGACTAACAAATGCATCAAGTACCTTCATGAGATTAATGAACCATATTTTGTGAGCTTTTATACCAGATTCGTTGTTGTTTATTTTGATTATATTCTCATTTATAGCACAAACTTAGATGATTATATTGTGCATTTAAAATCAATTTTGGATGTGCTTAGAAAAGAGAAATTGTTTGCTAACTTGAAGAAGTGCACTTTTTGCACCGATAAGATTGTGTTTCTTGGTTTTTTTGTGAGTGCACAAGGAATACAGGTTGGTGAAGAGAAGATCTGTGTGATTAAAGAATGGCCAAGTCGCATGAGTGTAGGTCAAGTTCGTAGTTTTTATGGACTTGCTAGTTTTTACAGGAGGTTCATGAAAGACTTTAGCAGTATTGCCGCACCGCTTACCGAAGTCATCAAGAAGAACGTTGGATTCAAATGGGGAGACGAGCAAGAGAAAGCATTCCAACTGATCAAATAAAAATTAACTCATGCTCCTTTACTTGCTTTGCCTGATTTTACTAAAATGTTTGAAATTGAATGTGATGCTTCAGGTTTGGGTATCGACGCAGTTCTTATGTAAGGAGTAAGACCAATCACATATTTCAGTGAGAAATTAAGTGGAGCAGCTTTAAACTACCTTACTTATGATAAAGAATTTTATGCGTTGGTTCGAGCATTGAAAACATGGCAACATTATCTTTGACCTAAGGAGTTCGTGATTCACACCGATCACGAGTCCTTGAAGCATTTAAAAGGTCAACACAAATTGAGTAGGAGACATGCATGATGGGTAGAATTCATCGAGAATTTCCATATGTCATTCGATACAAGCAAGGTAAGGAAAACATTGTTGCATATGCACTTTCTCGAAGGTACGTATTAATTTCTACTCTAGATGCAAAATTACTTTGTTTTGAGTACATTAAAGAGTTGTATCCTTCAGACACCGAATTTTGTGAGGGGTTTCGGGCTTAGGAGAAAAATGCAGTGGGTAAGTTCTTTAGGCACGAGGGTTTCTTATTTCAGGAGAATAAGTTGTGTGTACCGAATTGCTCTTTGCGTGATTTGTTAGTAAGGGAATCCCATAGAGGAGGTTTAATGAGTCACTTTGGAGTTGCTAAGACCTTAGCCGTTTTACAAGAATACTTCTATTGGCCACACATGAAAAGTGATATTGAGAGAATTTGTGGTAGAGGTGTCACATGTAGGCAAGCAAAATCTCGAGTGCAACCCCATGGTTTATACACGCCATTGTTCATTCCTAGTGAGCCTTGGATAGATATTTCAATGGACTTTGTGTTAGGTTTACCTAGGTCTAAATGTGGTAGAGATTCAAATTTTGTGGTTGTGGATAGATTTTCTAAGATGGCACATTTTATTCCATGTCACAAAACTGATGATGCTTCCAATGTTGCTAATTTTTTCTTTAGAGAAATTGTAAGATTACATGGTATGCCTAGAACAATAGTTTCGGATAGAGATGCTAAGTTCTTGAGTTACTTTTGGAAGACTTTGTGGTGTAAGTTAGGGACTAAGCTATTATTTTCTGCTACTTGTCACCCACAAACTGATGGTCAAACTGAAGTAGTGAATAGGACTTTGTCTACTTTGTTGAGGACTATTATTAAATAGAACATCAAAACTTGGGAAGAGTGTTTACCACATGTTGAGTTTGCTTATAATCGTACTGTTCATTCTGCTACTAAGTTTTCCCCATTTGAAATTGTTTGTGGTTTTAATCCTTTAACTTCATTGGATTTAACGTCATTACCTATGTCTGAACGTGCTAACTTAGATGGAAAGAAAAAGGCTGAATTTGTTAAGCAGATAGATGAGAAGGCAAGACTAAATGTTGAGAGGCAAACGGAACAATATGCAAAACAAGCTAACAAAGGTCGCCAATAGCTGATTTTTCAACCCAGAGATTGGGTTTGGTTACATATGAGGAAAGAAAGATTTTCGGCACAAATGCGTTCAAAGTTACTTCCTAGATGAGATGGGCCTTTTCAAGTCCTTGAGCGCATCAATGACAATGCATACAAATTGGATTTGCCAGGTGAGTACAATGTTAGTGCCACTTTCAATGTTTTTGATTTAAGCCCTTTTGATGTAGGTGATGATTTGAGGACAAATCCTTTTCAAGAGGAGGGGAATGATGAGGACACGGCTAACAAATGGGAGGCAGATCCTATTCAAGTTCCAATTAGTCCAGTTACAAGGGCTCGAGCTAAAAGGTTCAAGGAAACTCTCAATGGGCTGATTCAACCCATTTGGGCTAAGAACCATCTTTAGGGGCCCAAGGATGATGCTATACGTGATCCACAAGGATAGGTTTCCATAATTTAAGCTTTGGAATAATCTAGCAACTCGAGATTATGAATTAAAATCTTAGTTTCCCAAAATTGGAGACTTACTCGTTTTGGTTGGCTCATCAAGAAAAATGGCTGGCTGCAATTTTTCTTATCACCTTTTCTTAAAATGTTTCCTTATTAATTTAATTGCTGAATTGTAAAGCTTGCATGCCAAGTTAGGTACTTTCTTTATTTGGATTTTAGGTTACCAGAATTCAGTTACTAGAATTCTAGTATGAAACCTATTTCATAGTTTCCTTCTTCTAATTGGTTACGAATTCCTTAGTTTCCTTTTTCTAATTGGTTATGAATTCTCATGTATTTAAATAGCTATTGGCTTTTTGAAAAAGACAATTCAGATTTGATTCATACTTTGTGAGAGAAAATTCTCTTTGGTTCTTTTAGAACTTTTGAACTTATCGAAGTCTCTGTGGCGTTCATCTTTGACTTATCAATCAATCCTTCCATAATTGATTGTGGCATCTTCATTATACCAAGGTTCTTGCTTCAATATAAGCAATGGGTCGCGGTCTCACATAAATCTGCTTCTAGACGATCTTTGAAGTCTTCTTGATCCATCAATTTCTTAGTTCTTGGTGTGGATCATATCATAAGGGTCCTACCAACATTACTCTTAGCAATATAAGATATGACCTCTTACCTCTAGCTCTGCATCATGGGTCCATGTGAATAAGAACGCCCCCTCTGGGGTGGTCTTCCACCCTATTTACTCACACCACCACCACCTCTAGAACCTTCATGTGTAGGTCTCTTCAGCCACTCTCTCATTCTTCTAAACTCCATCACATTTTTCTCAATCTAAAGTGTTATATCCACCAATTTTGCATATTACTCATGTTTTATTATGGTTAGGATGTTTAGTTTAACTAGCATGTGGAACTGAACTCTTATAGGGCTCGATTGAAGCCTAGTTATGCTTTTCCACATATATATTCATTGATTACCTTTGCCTATATCCACGTTATAATGCTTAACTTGATTAATACCTGTTTGTATTTAAATTCCTCTTATGTATGTGTCTGATCAACTTATGCATGTGGTATGGATTGGTTAGTTGAATCAATTTGGATGATCGAGTCCTGGGTTCAACAAAAGTAACAAAAGATATCCACACCGGATTCTTGGGTTAATCAACATGGGAAACCAGGAGCGGACCAAGCCCTAGGTCCCATGTGGTTGTCGATCTTCACCGTCCTTATGCTCTCTTAAAGAACAACTCAGTATACACCCATGCTGAATCCCTTAAGAGAGAAAAGAGTTAGAGTATACACCATGCCTAACTCGTTGCTTAGGGAGATCAATAGTCTAAGGTGTGGACCAAGCCCTTAGGTTGGCAACCATAAGGTATTCATAATAAGGCTAGAGCATTGGCACCTTACTTAATGAGAAAGTGTAGTTAGTGGTGGATATCACAGCCCTATATCCTTATTATTATTAACTCACACCTCACTTTTATTTCTCTTTTTACTTTGGGAAAATAATTCTAAATCGAAATTCACCAGTCCTTGTGGAAATGATCTCGCACTTGCACACTATGCTACCATTGACCTTGTGGACTTGCAAGTAAAACAAGTATGATTATTTACTTATTTATTTAGGTAGATAAACACACAACAAGTTTTTGGCGCTGTTGCCTGGGATTGCGCTTAAATTTTTTTTTAGAATTACTTTTTCATTTAGTTTAATCATTATTTCCTTTTCATTATATTTCTAGTTTTGTCAAAAATCTCAAAAATTTTAAGTTTTTGTTTTTATCTTATTTTTATTTTACAACCCTAATCGAATTCTTTCTGTTTTTTTTTCAGGCATTCCAGGTGAGCTCTCTGTGCCACTTGCGATCGAGCGCACCCTCCTGTGTGATCGAGTGCAATTGAGGCAAAGAGTTACCTGAGCAGCAGTGTTTGACTGCTGCACTTAAGTGACTGCCACCGATTCATGCACGGGCTTCGATCCAAGCATCCAACGTTCTTCCCCCTCGATACCGAGCTTGAGCGAACGATCCGACAAAGGCTTAGAGACAACTCAGAAGAGATAGAAGAAGGAATTGAGGAAGAAGTACCAATGGCAGAACAAATCGACAATCAGCAACCACCTGAGCGGAGGCCGATCAAGCAATCCTTCATCCCACAGAACCTCGATCAACCATCGTGCATTGTGTATCAACCTGAGGCGAAAGGAAACTACTACATATCTCTGTAGATACTTAGTGCACTGACTCACTTTAGGGGTACACCTAATAAGGACCCACACTTGCACCTTCGAGAGTTCTTTGATCTTTGCAAATTCCAGCACATCCGAGGTTTAGACCAAGAAGGAATAAAGTTAATTCTTTTCCCTTTTTCCTTAAAAGATAATGCTAAACTGTGGTACAATTCTTTGCCTGCAGTTTCTATCCACACATGGGAGGAGTTGGCTAGCAAATTCTTAAGGAAGTTTTCCCCAGCCCAAAAGACGAGGCAAATGAGAAAGGAAATTCAGTCCTTCCAACAAAAAGATAGAGATCTATTTTTCGAGGCATGGGGACACTTCAACAAGCTGTTACTCAAATGGTCACACCACAACCTACCTCAAGACGAACTGGTACAAGCTTTCTATGAAGGTTTGAGTGATACTAACAAAAATATTGTGGATTCAGGTTGTGGAGGAGTGCTAATGGAGAAAAGCAGCGAAGAAGCGATGGAACTCTTCGAAACCCTAAGTGAACACACTTAGCAGTTCTCCTCTCGAGGAAGACATGTAACCAAAAGTAAGGGTATGTATGAGGTAAATTTAAATGGAGGATCGTCTACTCAGATAGCTGCTGTGGAGAGGAAACTAGACCTGTTGGTTAAAGCCATTGCTGCTAAGAATGCCTCACCTAACCCACTAGCTACACCACTCCAGGTATGTGCTATTTGTTCCCAATTTGATCATAATACTGATGTGTGTCCTTCGTATTCATCTGCAAATCATGAGCAAGCAAACTTTGTGGGACCAAACAACTATCCGCCAAAGAAAAATCTTTATGCAAACACCTACAACCCTGGATGGCGGAATCACCCGAATTTTTCTTGGAGCAACAATTAGAACAGTCAAGGGCAGCAAAGAAACTTCCAACCAGCAGCCCACTCAGCTCCTGAGACAAAGAAAAGTGAACTTGAAAGTCTTGTGAGGCAATTGGCAACTCAGCAGCAACAACTAATGACTTCACATGAACAATTCATGGAATAAACGAGGCAATTTCGGACTGAGATGAGACAAATCACTGCAAAACATGATCAAGCCATTCAAGGATTAGAGATACAAATGGGGAAATTGGCCAAGGAACTAAGCAGTAGAAAACAAGGTGAGCTGCCCACCCAACCAATACCTAATCCAAGAGGACATCAACAATTGAATGAGGTGACAACCTTGAGAAGTGGAAAGATCATAGGCATCGATGAGCCTGCACGAGCATCTCCAGCCAAAGCATCCACCTCTAAGGTAAGTGAGATTGAAAAGGTAAATGCACCTCCACCCTTCCCTCAAAGATTAGTAAAGTCTAAAAAAGAGACTAAACTGAGTGACATTTTCGAAACTTTGAAAAATGTGGAAATAAACATTCCTTTATTAGATGCAATTAAACAAATTCCTGCGTATGCTAAGTTTTTAAAAGATTGTTGCACTAACAAAAAGAAGTTTCAGGAACATGAGACAGTAGCCCTGACTGAAGAGGTAAGTGATGTGCTATTAAGAAAATTACCACCAAAACTAAAATATCCGGGTAGTTTTACCATTCCTTGCAGGCTAGGTGACCAGCTATTTGAGCATGCACTATTGGATCTAGGAGTGAGTGTCAATTTGTTGTCATACAGTGTATTCGAGACACTAGGGTTGGGAGAGCTTCAACCAACCTCCATCACTTTGCAATTGGCCGACAGAAGCATCAAACGACCAAAAGGTATCCTCGAGGGTGTTTTGGTAAGAGTAGGTAAATTTATTTTACCTGCTGATTTTATTGTCTTAGATATGGAAGAATGTCATATGCCATTGCCACTCCCCATCATCCTAGGAAGACCATTTATGATCACAGCCGACACAAATATTAGTGTAAAAAGGGGCATTGTCACTATGAAAGTAAATGATGAGGAGATAGAATTCAAAATATTAAATACCTTAGAATCAACCAAAAATGATAATGAATATTCTAATATAAGCTTATTGTAAGGTATTGTTGAGAAAAGTTATCAGGTCCATCACACCGCTCTATTTGAGACCATCCCCACCCATGGTGATGCAAGATTGGACATTAGGCCAGCAGATGACAATGTGATTAACGACCTCGATAGAGCTGTGCACCCCGCCAAGAACACATCAAGGACTGCAAGTAAGTATAACCCTCAAGTTGAAAACCCTGAACTTACTAATACTATTTTCCCCATTTTATTGACCAGGCACCAAAATTAGAGAGGCAGCAGTTATCAAGGGCACTTGAACCACCTGATGTGGGCTCTAAGTGCCACCTTCAAAGAAAGTTGCACTGAAGCCACTATAGAGAGCGCTTAAGCAATCCCCACTTGCATAACATATAGCTCAAGTGCCTCTATCGAGGTTAGTGGTACTGAAGCCACTAAAGTACAGGAAGGTTAAGGTTGTATTGTTCTTACTTTATCATGCCAGACTTGGTAAGTTTTTATTTTGTCCATACATGTTGCCTTGCGCTCGAGCGCACCATTCAGTGTGCTCGAGTGCACATCCACTGCACCCATCATGAACAAGCACACTTGCGTATAAGTGCGATCGAGAACATTTCACTATGCACTCGAGCGGACTTGAGGCAGAGATGGCACATGAAGGCTTTTATTCACACTTCACTCACAAATCCATTTTTCTTACCTTACGCTCCAGCGCACTTCTTATTTCCATCTATCGCACTTGCCTTCGCCCAACTCAAAAATCTACTTCTAAACCTCTCCTTCACCTCCGGCACCCCACACCACCACTACCTCACTACCATAAACGAACACCACCACCAGCACAATAAACTTTATTTCTCCTTCCCACTGCATAACCATTGTCGTCCTTAGAACATAAGGTATACCCATATTTTTTTATTTTTACTTATATATACACCATCACACACGGTTCTTGATTGATGAAATCTTTCTACTATTATTTACCTTGTGTTATGCTTGTTTTTTATTGAGATTATTTCATATTTTCAGGGGGTTAGGATTGAGTTCGTGGGCTTTGTTTTTCTATAGCTTCGAATGTTTGGTGCACATCAACTGTTCGACAAATTGTCTAACTCGGTGCGCTTGAGCGCTGGTACTTTGTGATCGAGCGCACCTCAATCTGTGCGATCGAGCGCACCATCAACTATGATCAAGCGCACAACAAGTCCACCGCCGTCATCGCCAGTTCCCTCCATTGCAGTGATGAGTCCCCTGCAGAGGACAGCCATATAAAGGAGAAGCCGGACCCGTTTTCTCTGTCACACATCATCGAGGACCATTTGGAATGGGACCCACTGAGTCCCAGCACTTTCACGCTGAGTTGTCCTCCTTTCGAGGTGAGGTATCTACAGCTACATCACTAGTGCACCAGTTCATAGATGGTTTGGAGGCACAGTTTACACGGCATGAGGCGATGCTACAGGCCATCCTTGATCGCCTACCTTCGGTACCTAGTACCTCTTCGACTGCACCACCTGATGATCAGCAGTGAGAGGATACTCCGTCTGCCTGAAGATGTAAAACTTAGCACTCATAGGAGGCACCCCAAAGCATATCCTTTTCATTATAGTATTTTTCTTTTAGTTATGTTTATATTTACATGTTTATTATCCATATTTCTTGTTTTTTGGCACTACATTTATTTTTCTTTGCCAGGAACTTAGTGTGTGCATCCCGTTCAAGTTTGGGGGCGTGTACGAGCAATACAAGCAACCTAGTTCTCCATCTCCCAGTTCAGATCTTTCCATGCCACACACACATTGGGGACAATGTGTATATTAAGTTTGGGGGTAGTGGGAGACATATGAACACACTTGAAAAGCATGCACACATTAGATCCCAGTTTTTTTTTTTTTTTAGAAAAGATAAATGCAGGTTCATTTTGTGATAAAAATTTTGGTTGATTTAAAAATATAATAAAACTTCATTAATAAGCTTAAAATCTAGAACACATAGTCTTTTAAATAAGAATTTTAAAAGTTTAGTTACTTACCTCAAGGCACTTAAGAATTCACGTGTTTGATCCCGATCTAACACGAGCACATTAGCATGCATTTGTGTGGGGTATGACATATAATTCTTATGTATATGTTTCCATGACCTAACTGTAATCGGATAACTTGTTAAAAGAACACTTTGGCATAAGAAAAATAAAGAAAAATGTCTATCATGCAAAAAAAGAATAAAAAGCTTCTAATGATTATTAAAAACTTTTCACTGAGTAACTGGACCTCTTGCCTCAGTAAGCGGTGAGTGTTCACGTCAAAAGGTGGGAATTAAGCATTTAATGATCATAATAAAAATTTCTACTGAGTAACTGGGCCTCTTGCCTCAGTAAGCAGTGAGTGTTCACGTCAAAAGGTGGAAATTTCACTTAGAAGCATTAAGACCTTTTAGTTCCGTAGCCTTTTTTACTTGAGTTAGTAAGTTCTTAGGGGTGTCTTTACACCTAATGCCCTAAAACCATCTGGTTTAGGAGTCATTGGCTAAACACTCGTTACAATGGTCAATTAGAAAGCTTAATGGAACTCAACATGGAAAAAATCTCATGATAAAAGAAAAAAAGCAAGCATTATGGCATTTTTGTTCTTTTTGATAAGAAATTCGATGAAGGTTTGGGCACCGAAACACTATACATCAAAATTATTTGGAAGCACCATCTTATATGTGCTAACTCATCACACACAAATAAACTTGCGATGACTTAAGCCACCCTTAGGTAAGTAACATGAGCTTTTAAAGACCCTTATTCAATACAAAAATGTGTTTTTATTATAAGCTTACTCATGAACGGTCATCATGGTTTTATGTGCAACCCAAATTTTTGGATACCATGAAAAATGCATTTATCTTTAAATTTTGTTTTGATATAGTCTTTTCGTTTTGTATTGCTAAGGGACTAGCAATATGTAAGTTTGGGGGTGTGATAAGTGCTTAAATAGTTATATTTAAGCCCCTTGATTTACAGTTGTTAGGCTCTTTATTTATCTATTTTAGTAGATTCTATTTCATTTTCGTGTTTTATGTGTTTTTCACAGGGCTTGGGTACCTCCCTTATGATCGAGTGCACAACACACGAGCACACACTTAGAAGGCTCAAGCGCACATCTGTGCTCGAGTGCAGCCCACATGCACTCGAGTGCACACACTCCAGAGGCGGCAGAGCCAGATATGGAAAGAAGTCTCCGGACCTGAAATAGGAAATTAGGGTTTCGGAGCACCCTTAGGGCCCTATATATAGCCTTGAAACACACAGAAACCATACCTTTTGTTTGAGACTTGATGTTGCAAGCTTAGGAGAGGAATTGATGACTCGTCTCCCGAGTCTTCTTCGGGTTTTATTTCTCTATTTTTTTTGTTTTATTATGGTTAGGATGTTTAGTTTAACTAGCATGTGTAACTAAACTCTTATAGGGCTCGATTGAAGCCTAATTATGCTTTTCCACATATATATTCATTGATTACCTTTGCCTATAGCCATGTTATAATGCTTAACTTGATTAATACTTGTTTGTATTTAAATTCCTCATATGTATGTGTCTGATCAACTTATGCATGTGGTATGGATTGGTTATTGAATCAATTTGGATGACTGAGTCCTGGGTTCAACAAAAGTAACAAAAGATATCCACACCGGATTCTTGGGTTAATCAACATGGGAAACTGGGAGCGGACCAAGCGCTAGGTCCCATGTGGTTGCCGATCTCCACAGCCCTTATACTCTCTTAAGGAACAACTCAGTATACACCCATGTTGAATCTCTTAAGAGAGAAAAGAGTTAGAATATACACCATGCCTAACTCGTTGCTGATGAGTGAAAATATTGCATATTTTGGCCCCTTAATTTACATTTGTTAGCTTAAGAATTCGTTACTTTGAGTTGTTTTTCGTTGTTTTACAGGTTTATAAGCTTGGAAAGGAGTTTCACTAAATTGCCAGAATTGCTCGTACAGATCAGCCATTTTCAAGGATTTAACTGTATTGATTCAGGAAGAACCAGGAGATGAGCCATATACGCTTGGAAAGATCCGGATGTCTATTTTCTGAGAAATTTTACGGATCAATAAAAAAATTTTTCTAGAGAAAGTTATGGCAGTTTTAGTAGACAAAGGTCAGGCTGTGCATGATTTCAGCGTGACAGATCAGCCATTTTCGAGGATTTAACTGTATTGATTCAGGAAGAACCAGGAGATGAGCCATATATGCTTAGAAAGATCCGGATGTCTATTTTCTGGGGAATTTTACGGATCAATAAAATGATTTTTCTAGAGAAAGTTATGGCATTTTTAGTAGACAAAGGTCAAAGAGCAAAAGCTAGAATCTGTAGTATCCCACATCGGATTGGAAACACATTGCACTTGTGATGTTTCCCTACATAAGCCCCTTTTCACTTCATCTTTAGTGTACAATTCCTGAGCCACTTTGGTGTTTACCGGTGGACGTCCGCTAGCATTCTGGTGGATCTCGAAGGCTTTGTCACCACGAGGGGAAGCGCCGCCGGTCAGCGAGTGGAATTTCTCCCATGTAAAGTTATTTATTTATTTCTTTACATTTAGTTGTTTTAGTTTAAATGTTTAGCACTTCTATTATGAATTGTAGTTTCATAGTTATGAGTGGCTAGACTCTTCAGCTAAGGTTGAAGATGAAGCCCCGCCGTTGTTTGGCGTAGTAGTTCAGATTTGCTTGTACAAATCTGACAATTTTTAGTATAAATGTTCTGTCAATTATTTGAGTTAATCTTATAATTGATTGAGTTTAAATTGTCTGTTGGATATTCCTTGTGTTTCATCTGATGGATA
The DNA here is from genome assembly GCA_023935145.1 of Bretschneidera sinensis. NCBI lineage: Eukaryota > Viridiplantae > Streptophyta > Magnoliopsida > Brassicales > Akaniaceae > Bretschneidera > Bretschneidera sinensis. The sequence continues at coordinate 108,855,041 of CM043702.1, forward strand.
CATTGAATGTTTTTCGATTAAATTGGATTTTCTTTGTGATTTGTTAAGAGCGGATACATTGGATGCTTTTGGTTTAGTTGGGATATTCTTTGTTTTTTGTCTTATAGTTGGATTCATGGAATGTTTTGATAGGCTATATTTTTAGAACATATATGCTTAACTTTGGTGGGGTGGATTCGGAAACCTTAGTGTTTTTAATTATTAGTTTTTAAAAATCAATTTAGTTTAGTTTTAATTTCTTTTGCAAATTATCATCTGAAATTCGGAACTAGATTTAGATAGAGTTAGTTTAGATTGAAAATATACTTTCACAACGCAATTCCCTGTGGATTCGACCTCGCACTTGCACAATGCTATACTGCAAACGACTCGTGCGCTTGCGAGTAAATTAAAACTCACAACAGTTGCTTAGGGAGATCAATAGCCTAAGGTGTGGACCAAGCCCTTAGGTTGGCAACCATTAGGTATTCATAATAAGGCTAGAGCATTGGCACCTTACTTAGTGGGAAAGTGTAATTAGTGGTGGATGTCACAGCTCTATGTCCTTATTATTATTAACTCACACCTCACTTTTATTTCTCTTTTTACTTTGGGAAAATAATTCTAAATCGAAATCCACCAATCCCTGTGGAAATGATCTCGCACTTGCACACTACGCAACCATTGACCTTGTGCACTTGCAAGTAAAACAAGTACAATTATTTACTTATTTATTTAGGTAGATAAACACACAAGAGCCACCCCCGAGATGGTGTCGTCACATTTTGAAATCCCAGCACGACACATATATGCAATAATATAAAAACATAAATCAACTGAAAAAAGATATACATCAACCCTCAATAGGGGAGTTACATTATTACTATCCTATCTGAAACAATATATACAGCATATTAAAGATGCATGAATATCTACAATATTTTTTTTTCTTCTTCCATTAGTCTAAGGATGTGGACCACGAGACTTATAGATAATAACTCAGTCTGAATCTCAGCTCATAAATTTATCTGTCATGCCCGCTACCTGAAATTATTTAATAATGAATAGTGAGTTTCACATGCTTAGTGAATTAAATTTACTAGAAGTGCTCGATTTGTATACTTCTAGTTATATTCCTTTATTGTTAAATCAGCATAGTTAATCATCTATCTTTTCTCACATTCTAATTCAATCATTTATCATTTTCTCTTAATAAATAAATTATCAGGCTATCCTCTTTTAATACATATATTTCGTATAATTTATCAATTTAATATCATCATGAAGTTCATATAATACCAACAATTAATAATATAATTCTTTATTATGTCATCCTTTCTATTTATCTATCATTCATTTAATAATCAAAACTGATTCTTTAGCATCTTAGGCATTAATAATAAATACTTAAAACAACTATAATGCATGAATTTAATTTATCTTTCTTTTTTCCTCATCAGATCATTTCATATTATCATCTGGGTACGTCTTCCCACATGTCGATATGTTTCAGCCAAACCAGCTACCTTCCAAGTCTTCCCTTTTATGTATTTGAGCAATAACATGCAAACAAGCATACATCAAAGCATTCAATTTAACTATCTAGTTCTTTATAAAAATTATTATTCTTATCCTATTTATTAAATTGTCTCATTATATCTCCTATCAATTTTTCTTTCATATTTTCAATCATATTTTTCAAAAATTTCATAAAACTTCTCAGCATATTTTTTTTCATTAATCCATCCTTTTTAAAATATAAATTCTTATATAGTTAATAGTCAACATACCATTTAGACCCTAATCAACTATCATAATTATCGGAAAATACATCATTAAATCATTATAATTCAACCGTTTATTCAAATATCATAAAATCATATTTTTATTGGTATCGATTACTAAAAGTAAATCTAACTCACCACGTAGCACTTATAGCTACCCATGGATCACCTCCTTGCCTTTCCTACTCCTTTCAGCAATTCTTGAGATTGTTGATCACCAACACCTAATCATAAACTTTCATAAATCTTACTATTTCATAACTTAATTCAAACAATATAATTATTTAATTATAAGTCTTATTAGAAATTTACCTCAAATATGATTAAATCTTGCTATTGTAATTGGATGACTGTACTATCTCTAATATTGGAGAAATTTTCTTTATAACTTTTTGCTAAGAAATTTGAATTGAAGAAAGAAAGAAACCAAATAGGATTTGAAGGAAAAATAAAGTCTCTAAAGCTCCAAGACTTAAAACTTCCAATTTTTTTAATATTATTTTAATAAATTATATATTATTTAATTATTAAACTTAGCTTCACACTTGAAGTTCACATGTTGTGAACTTATCTCTACCGTTTTATTATTTTTTTTAATATTATTTTAATCAATTATATATTATTTCATTATTATACTTAAAGCTTTACACCTAAAGTTCATATATTGTGAACTTTCCATGCCGCTTCACTTTTTTTAAATCAATAGTAAATCTTTCATGTATATATTATTTTAATTCCATATAATAACTATCAAATTACTTCTTTACCCTTACTTTAAGAACATGGGTATTACAGCCTGCTACCAAGTCAACAACACAATTGGGTAGGCATCAAAAAAGTAGTGCAGCTAGGAAAAGAGTATGAAGGGAAGCACCTTCAGCTCGACAGTCATCACTTGGCTTCCAACTTGTCCCCTCTGGTGGTGATGCGTTTGGTCCAATATGCCATCTTTTTTTATTAATAATGGTAAATATGACCATGCCATGATGAGAGAGGTAATTGCATATATGGTTTAGATGCGTGATTATCCTTTTACTATGGTATACCACTTAGGCTTTAATCTTGTCTTGAGTTGTTCAAACCCAATGCATAAAAAGATTGGGCGCAAAACTTTGAAGAATGATTTTGTATAAGTGTACGAGGCCGAGAAGAAGAAGTTGAAGAATGTGAACAATATCAGTATAACCACTAACATGTGGAAGTCAAAGTGTCGTAGTATCGACTACATGGTTATAATTGGACATTTCATTGATGAGGATTAAAGATTGCAAAAGTGTGTTTTGAGTTTTGTACATGTTCCTCCTCCTCGGCGTGTGGTTGACATAGCTGATACGATATTCAAGTGTTTGAAAGATTGAGGAATCGAGAATAAGATATTCACGGTGTTAGTGGACAATGCAACCTACAATGATAACTATTTAAGGAAGTTGAGATAGATATTTAAAAGATCCAAGAAGTTACTATGTGGGGATAATTTGTTTCATGTGCGATGTTGTGAGCACATTCTGAACTTTCAAGTTCAGGATGGTTTTGGTGTGATTCAGAATATAATTCAAAATGTGTGTGACAGTGTGAAGTTTATAAATAAGTTTGAAGGGAGGCTTCAATCGTTTGCTGAGGTTATGTAACAGTTGCAGCTTCATGGTAGGAAGTTGATTCTTGATTGCTCAACCCGTTAGAATTCCACATATAATATGTTGGCGACTACTTTAAAGTTGAAGTAAGAATTCCCTGAACTTAAAGATCGGGAGCCACAATATGTTTACTTGCCAAGTTTTGAGGACTGGGAAAAGTTTGATAAAATATGTGAGATATTACAGCTTTTTAGTTTAGTCACTAATATAATTTCTTGTAGTGACTATCCTACTTCAAACTTGTACCTTGTTGAGATCTTTAAGGTGAAACAAATCTTGGACTTGAAGTCATTAGATGAGAATGATTTCATTCGGGAAATGGTGAATAAAATGAAAGAAAATTTGGTAATTGCTAGGTGAATGCAATTTATTGATGGCAGTTGCTTCTGTTATGGATCCAAGGGTGAAGATGAGGGGTGTGGAGATGTGTTTCCTAAAAAAATTTGGTTCTAAGGCTACTCAGAAAATAGAGATGATGAAGCATGCTTTGTCTATGCTATTTCCGGAGTATGTGGAAATAAGTAATGCTAGTGAACTTGTTGATGGTACCCCTATCACTCAAAATTTAAATACATTTGGTGCTTTAAGTAAGCAAACTTACCCTATCTCTGGCTAGTGAGAACAATTCTCTTATGTTGAAGAAGTGGAGTCAAATCCTTCTAAAAAATTAGAGTTGGCTATGTATCTTGAGGAAGGTGTGTACACAAATAAAGGTAAAAATATGTCTGACTTAAGTGCTTTAGATTGGTGGAAGGCATTAACTTTGAAATTTAAAGTGTTATCAACAATGGTAGCTAAAATATTTGTTATTACTATATGTACTATGGCTTCCGAATCTACATTCAGTGCAAGTGAAAGAGTAATTGATTCATATTGTGCTTCATTGGATCTAGAGACTATTCAAGTTCTTGTTTGTGGGGGAGATTGGGTTCGTCATCTTTATAGTATCAAGAAAATGCCAAAGGTAGTAAACTCAAAGATTGTTTGTTTCTTTATTTTTGTTTAACGTTGTTCTTTGTCAGGCTAATGCCTATTTTGGAGATTCAGCCTATTTTTGGTTTACATATTAGTATTGTATGGATTAAAATATTTCATATTAGTATTGTCTAGTGTGATCTAGTGTTTATTGGTATATTAACAACAATATTGATTTGTATGCTTTCTTGTTTGCAGGTGGAGAAATATGGAGACGAGATTGTTTTGCCAATTCCTTGAATTTGTTAAATATGTTTGGTTGATGTGGTGCATGTAGAGATGATGACTTGATGTAATATTTTTAGCTTATATTTTGTTCTTTTTTCATGATTTTCAGTTAAATATGCGTTCAGTTGTGTTATGGAGAAGTATGTGAATATTGATTCTTGTGTTATGTGTTATGTGAAAATTAGGCCTTTGTGTTGTGTGGTATTATGTGAAAATCAGGTTTTTTTTTTCTTCATGTTTTTAAGTTGTTTTATAAATTCAGTTTTGAACTAATCGAGCTATCGATCAAGCGAGCTGTTGAGCTAATCGAGTTGTCGATCAAGTGAGCTATCGAGCTAATCGAGTTGTCGATCAAGCGAGCTGTTGAGCTATCAAGCTATCGAACAAGCGAGCTTTCGAACAAGATAGTTGTCGAGCAATCGAGTTGGCTCAGTAAATTGGCTCGATGAGCTCGTAAGTTGGGCTCGAACAATCATTTAAAGTTACGCGTCGAGTTCGAGCTAATGGTTCAGGGCTCGCGCTTGGCTCATAGCTCAGCTCGATTAGAAAATTATTTCACGAGCCGAGCCCGAACACCCCCTCAGCTCGAGCTCGGCTTGGCTCGAATCCAACCCTATCCCCAAGGACAGAGGCGGTGTTCTTTACTCCCTAGCTTGCATAAAAGGGATCAAAGTTTCTGGTTTTTATCAACAAACCTTATCTTAATGTCAGCATTCAGGCTTTTATCAACAACCCTTTGCTCCTCGGAATCTAGATAATTGGAGGCCTTTTGGTTGGTGTTGACCTTTATTTGATTTTGAGAATAACAAAACATTGTTTAAATTGTGCTAACAATTTTTTGTCTAAGTGTTTAAAGCTACAAATGGTTCTGCTCAAAGATAAGATGCAAATGGCCATACTTTAGAGATACTAGAAGGAAGTCCGAAGACTTAGATTAGGTACTAAGATAGTAATTTAAATGATGTAACTCTCTTACTTAAGTACCTAGATTTTTTCTATGGCTCAATTTCCTTAAAAAAAATATTTTGACAAAAAACCATTTTGGTTGGAAAACAAATAGAAAACTGTGTTTCAGGTCATCTAGTCGATTGAATGAATCTTTTCAATCGACTGTATAATTCTTTCAAAGAATCATACAATCAACTGAATAAAAGTCAGAAACATTCTGCCTTCTGTTCCAGTCGACTGAACAATCCTTTCAATCGACTTAATGAATTACCTAAAACAAATTTGAATTTTAAATGAGCATCCAGTCAACTGAACAAATTCATTCAATCGATTGAAAGTTGAAAAATAACGGCAATATTTCAAAACTAAAGCACCGTTTAGTGCATTAAATGCTTTAAACAGGTCCCAAACATATTTTTCTTGTGTCTTAATGGCTAGGAGGTTTTAAATCTATATAAACTCCTCGTAAATTGAAAAACCTAACAACTCTTGAGTAATTAATCTTCATCTTCTCGTTTATTTCATTCAAGCATTCTCAAAACCTTTATGTTCTTAAAAGCTTTGAACTTCTAAGAGAGATCTTTCCTTCTTTATAAGAGCATTAAATACAAAGTCTCTCTTGATCTTGATCCTTAAATTTCCAATTATGGTTCTTCTTGAACTAACTTGCATCAGTAAACATAAAATTCTCATTCAAGTTATTGCTGAAATAGAAAATCATTTAAGTTCAAATATTCGATGCCCATAAACCCAAAGAGCAAACAATACAGGCACAGCAAACACACCACTTCAAACATCTGATGGATTATTTGTTCTCTTTTATAACAGAGGACCACTCATATCTAGGCTAACACACAAACGCAGCATCGACATGATGGTCACTGCAATAAAGGCCAGGTCGCTGAGTGAATCCTTGCCTCTTTAGTAGATTCCTAGCCTTCAAAACAAGCACCTGGTTGGTAACTTCGCCATCTGACTCGGCTATTATGGTCTGAATTGCATTGCTAAGAGCTCCATAAGCTTCACCAGAATTCCCTTTGGGACTGGCATCAGCAGAAGTTTGGTTGGTTTGGCAACCGCTGATCAAAATCCCACTGTCGGAGAGTGAACGTTTGGATTGTCCAGCATAAACCTCTTGCTTGCTGCCCACTTGTGTTTCCAGTGCAGGTTTTCCATACTCTTCATCGTCCTCCAGCTTCTGTTTTAGAAATTGTTGAGCTAGATTCCCAACTATCCCCAAGAGTCCACCTTCCCCGTCACTACACTGCAGTTTGTTCATGATGACTTTCATGAACTTTTTAACCTTGGGGCTTGAATCTTCCCCAAAGATATCGAAAAGGGTTGGCCTCAGCTTTCCAACATCAATGTCATCTTTACCAGTTTTCTGCTTGAGTATATCAATGAGAGTCGAGAGAGGAAGAGATCTACTCTTCGCATAGACTCGTTCACCATCTTCAGATTCGAATTCCCTGGTGTCGGCTTCCTCCTCATGGCTAGGGGGTTGGTGTTGCAGTCCAGAAGGGAGGTGAATCCCACGAGATTCAAATGCATCTTGCACGGTCTGGTGCAAGAAGCTTCTAAACCCAAATCCAGAGCCTGATTCTTGCTCCTGGTGCTTTGTGCTCTCCCGGACCTGTTGACGCTTTGTGCTTTCCCCGATCTGTTCCTTTGCCTCATCGATGAGGCCACCGCTGTGGCAAGAATCAGATACAATTGTGATGCGGCAACCTTCTGGGACTTTGTCAACAAATTCCCTGAAATCATCATCTGTTCACAGAAAACACTCCAGCTGACTGTTAGAAATCCAACATGATAATTGATCATATGATGAATGGTACTAAAAAGTGTATAAATAGGGATTGACGACACAAGCAAACAACTCTCTGAAACCTTGAGATGGACAACAAAAGATCAAACCAAATAAACATTTCCATTTGCTAGATTAAGCAGAAACACAATCAGTTTAACATGCCCCGTACTCTAATATAGTTGACTCATGGGGTAAAACACGTGGATCATGAAACAAATTTCAAAGAGTTCTTTTTTATCTTATCAGTGACTAGTCTGATCTTACAGCCTGTTAACGTAATTAATCATCATAAGAACAATGTTGGAAAATTGACAAATTCAAATGATGTGGGTAAGGAATGGGGTAGAACCACCCAAGAATATTCCAGGTAAACATTTTACAAGAGACCAAACAATCATCGGCATCCCAATTTCCCAAAAACATAAAATTTCCAGAATCCAGCACAAGATCCAAGCTATACCCATCACATCAATTATCAATCGAAACTCATAAAAATTAAAAAGCCCCAAAAAAATCTCACTCACCAGTGATGAGATTCATATCGCAAGGGACGATGCACTCATCGTAGCCAGTGTCATCATCTTCTCCAGTCTCAGCAGGGAGTCTGGTCCCATGCCCACTGTAGTGGACGAAGAGAAGATCCCCTGCGTCTGCTGATCTGACGAGATTAGACAGTGCCTTGCGGATGTTCTTCCCGGTTGGCTGAACATAGGAATCGTCAGTGTCGATGAGCACGGTGATGTCTTCCTCAGAGAAGCCATATCGATCGACAAGGCATTTGTGCATTCTCTTCACGTCGTTTATGCATCCTCTCAGCTCCGCTTTGGTTCCTGGGTAATTGCATCCAATCAGTAACGCTTTCTTTGCCATTTTCTCTTAATTACTTCTTGATTGATTCGGTAATTATATATTTCTTCTGATTTTGTCTTGAAAGCACACCGCCCTCTCTGTGAAAACAAATCGCTGTTGATTTGATATTTTAGGGTAGGATTGGCTTGCTTTTATTTTTTATAAAATGGGGATCAATGAAAGTTTCTTTTATTTTTTTCCTTTTTCTTCTCTTCTGCTTTTTTGTTCTTTTTCTTTTCTGTCGACAAATTAATCAATTATTACTACCACTCAATCTCTACTCCGTTGTTCCTTATTAACACATTTGTTTACTCTTTTAAGAGCATATATCGGCATATTCACATTCACATGTTTATTATGTGCATTATATTTCGTTGTGTAAAGTTTTACTGTACTTGATTGGGGAAAAACTGAACTAAAAATTGGAAGAGAGAGATTTTATGATTTAATTTGTTTATGAAGAAGAGTACAAAAATAAATTTGATATTGAATTTATGTTTCCCATATTTTTAATTCTTTTTTAAATTGGATGTACTATATAATTTGTCTACTTTTTTTAAATGGGATGCAAAAATCAATAACTTTATAAATATATTTTTAATCTATTTTTTGTCACATGTAAATTTTGTAAAACTCATATATACTTAATTTTAACTTAAGTATTTTGGACAAAATAATTTTTATATTAAATTTTGTGTAAATAAAAATTTGACTAGAAATATGGGAGGAGAGTAATTTATAAGTGTATCGTCAAAGAAGAAATAAGGTGGGTGGCTAGGTGTCATTGGTTGCAAACCGGTAGTAAGTGAATCTTATTACCAAATTGAAAGACCTTATCAGGCAAACCTGACACCTTATGCAAGTACAAAGAGGCATAGGGTGCATTTAGTATTTTTTGATGTCAAAAATCTGTCAATGGTTAATATGATTATTGAGTCGAATCTGCACACACGAGCTAAGGAAAGGGATCAGAAGGTCACTGGAGGATAAGGGGTGGATCCTTCGATACCTAAGTAAGCCTTGGGGTTTTTTTAGAGTAAATGGAAAAAAGATGATTCTGAAATTTGGAAAGCGGTGACTAAATATTTTGTGACTGTGTTGATTCTTTATATAGTTAGCTGGGGAAGCTTCCAGAAATCTTATTGGGCGTTGACAAATCATTCTCATCATTTTATGGGTAAGGATGTGATCCTTAAAAATCGGTAAAGATAGTTATGTGTGGAATCTTGGCAGCTGTGCCATAACAATATTGTAGGGAAGTTACCATCGGACCCCTACCAGGTGTCGATTCTAGGCTACCTGATCTGTATGATCGTTTATATGTCTTCTTTGTTCATAAGGGTAGACACGTGTCATTATATCTGGTGCTAGAATTAGGGCTTCTCCACCTCCTGGTTCTAAAGATGAGGTGGATGTGGTGGGGGACTGAGTGCAATTGACTATTTTACTAACTAGACGGAGGTTGAACCACTCACTAGTATAACCGACCACCAAGTACGGGGCTTCATTTGGAAATCAATAGTGTGTTGATTCATCATACCTCGGATTCTTGTCACCAATAACGACAAACAATTTGACAGTACCCAGTTCAAAGGCTTTTATGATGAACTCCACATCAAGCACCGTTTCTCCTCGGTGGATTATCCCCAGGCCAATAAACAGGCTGACGTAACCAATAGGACTCTCCTGCAGAGTATCAAGAAAAGGCTGGATGATGCTAACAAACAATGGATCAATCACTTGCCAAATGTCCTCTAGGCTTATCGATCCACAACAAGGACTCCTACTGGAGAAACTTCTTTCATAGGCTAAGAAGCTGTCATCCCCCTCAAAGTTGGGATGCCCCCATTGCGGATATATAGTTTCAATGAAGCTGACAATGAATAAGCACCCAAAATGATCATCGACCTAATCGATGAAGCTCGAGATAAAGCTTAGATCAAACTTGCCACCTACCACCAAAGGGTCTCTAGATATTGCAACTCCTGAGTTCGGGGAAAAACCTTCAAGATACATGATTTGGAACTCCAAAAATAATCAAGTATCTCATCCTCGAGAAACTAGAAAGCTCCTCCCAAACTAGGAAGGCCCATACCGCATTCGCAGAATTTGCCAAGTTGGAACGTTCGAACTTGAAGATTTGAATGGCAAGCCTATACCACGGACTTGGAACGCCGAAAACTTCCGCAAATTCTATCATTAATGCGCCTTCATATTCTTCTTAGATTTCTTTTACCAAGTCTCGTTCGATTAGCCAAAATCACTTATGTAATCGCCACCTTATCTATGAAAGAATAAAGCATTCACAAAGTTTTTACTTCAAATCTCTAAGTATGTGTTGAAATAAAGGTCCAAGGCCTTTCCCCTTGGATTTTCCCATCAAACTTAATGAAGCAACAAGACAAGTAAATAAGAAAGTGGAAACCAATCCTCTTCATTAATAAAAAAAAAAGGGGAGTTTTTACTATCAAAAGAAGCACTACCAGCCTCAAAGTACATAAGGAGTAAAATAAAAAATACAAGGCTCTATACGTCGACCTCATCCCCTACCGCATCCACCTCCTCATCAGAACCAAGAGGCCGAGTCTCCAGATGAGAGTTATAAAATGTATCTTAATAGTATTTAGTTGTTAGCATTTTAGGGTTGATTTAGGGCTGAATTACACATTTATGCCTTAATAATTCTAAAGTGTCATTCTTGGTTCATTTATTTATTTCGATGCATTTTCAGGTATTTTGGGTTTAAAAGAGATGGAAAAGCTAACACTGCTTAAAGCACGAAGATTCTATGCATATCGTAGTAAAGGAATGGTTTCGGAAGGACAAAATGAAGAGAACCCCATTTCTAGGGTTCCATGTTGCGGCGAGCCAATGTTTGAGTCGTGGCCACCAGAACCATCAGCTTATGAGCTAGAGGCTGGACTCAAGGTTGTGCGCTGCGGCCTGGACCAGTGTGCGCCGCGGCCTCCAGAGCCTCTAAAAAGCCAAGATCCAGGGTGGTGCCACGGCGAGGAAAGGCTGAGTCGCGGCGTGAGCGTGATCCCCTGTTTCTGTTTCACGACTTTATTAGGTCTTTAATGACATTTTTTTACCAGAACATACCCTTGAACCTTTTGGGGTATTAATAGAACACTTAGGTTTGATTGAAAAGTAGGCTGGAATTAGGAGAGCTACCATATTCTTCTTCATTTTAAGTGATTAAGCATGAGCCTAATGTCCAACTAATCTCCAAGCAAGGCAAAAGGATGAATTCCTAGGTGTAGTTGTTCTTATTTCTCTTCTTGATTCAGTTGTATGGATTCATTGTTAAACATTTTTTATGATTTACTATTTGATTAAGTAAGAATGAGATGATTTACTCTTAATCCGGTGATTGCATCTTTCTCCTCCATATAAGTCTAGTCAATCTCTTCTTATGTCAAGTTGTTAGATGTGATTGATTTTGGTAGATTCATCTTATAGGTTTGTCCATTACTGCGGTATTGTTATTGAAATATATTGTCATTTCTTGATAATCTATAAGATAGGTCATGTGTGCTTGAGTCAGAATTAAAGAGTAATTTGTAGCAATTACATTAGGATGTTTATGTGCTTTGATTGAATATTTATTGATTGTTTGTTTGGGATGTGAAACCAGCAATTGAGATAAAACTATTGAGTCAAGATAGGGATAAGGCAACGAACTTAGGAAGGATTCCTGGAACCTTGTTATTTCTTTATTGAATCCTTCGTCATATTTTCACAACTCTCTCATATAATTTCATTCGTAAAACAAAGATTCACTCATTTGAATTTCATCGTTTCGTGTTAAGGTTTACACTTTCTCTTATAGTTCGCTTTTCCTCATGGGATCGACACCTCATCTATACACAACAATCATGTGTTAGTTTGAGCATAATCAAATTTTGGTGTCGTCGTCAGGGAAATGCGCTTAAGTACAAAGAAGATTGTCAACTTTGAGACAAGACAGTAATATTTTTCTTTGCTCTTTGTTTTGATTTTCTAATTTTTTTTCTGTTTTATTCAATTCCCCTCTAATTCCTTTTATGTATGCTTAGACTTAGAGATTTGTGAGGTAGAGTCATTAAAAGACCTGAATTAGAGTTATCCTCTGCTTCCACATCTGTTTGTGAAACCTCGCCTAGATCAAACCATAGTGCACACCCAAACAAGAATTTAGAGGATTTTGTTAACATGGCCGACAATCACAATGAAAATGTTGCTAGGACACTTAAGGACTACTTGCATCCTAGTCGAACGGCCTCACCATCTTGTATCATGTTTCCCCATAATGACCAACAACCTGAGTTTAAGCCGGGCATGATTCAATTGCTACCAACCTTCCATGGGTTTGAGAATGAGAGCCCCTATGTCCATATTAGGGAATTTGAGGAAGTTGTAGCAACCTTTCAAAGTAGGGTTGATATGGTAGACACCGTCAAACTTAGGTTTTTCCCCTTTTCACTTAAGGAAAAGGCCAAGGTTTGGCTGTACTCGTTAAGGCCTAGGTAGTTGGGATGAGATGACTCAAGCCTTCTTCTAAAAGAATTTCCCAACCCATAAGACCAATAACCTCAAGAGACAAATCTCAAACTTTGTGCAAAAGGATAGTGAAACCTTATATCAAGTTTGGGAACGTTTCAAAGACCTTTTGAATTCTTGTCCACACCATGGGTATGAGAGTTGGCAATTCATAAAAATGATGTGTAATGGAGATTTTCTTCAGAAAGATCCCGACCAAGCCATTGATTTTCTAGATGACCTATCGAAAAAAGCCCACACTTGGGCAGGATCGAATGCCATGGAAAGTACTAAGAGAAATCAAACCATTGGAATTTATCAACTTAAGGAAGATGATAGCCTTAAAGCCCGTTTAGAGGTCCTAACTAAGGAAATTGAAGTTTTAAAAACCAAGGATGCTAGAGCCCCCAAACCGATTGCTAGGATAGAGTCCCATGAACCTTGTTTTATGTGTAATAGCGTAGATCATGTACCTAATGATTGTCAAGCCTATTTTGAGATGAAGGGATAGTGTAATGCTTTGGCTATACCCTTTAGGAAACCATACTCACCCTACTCTAACACCTACAATCCCGGTTGGAAGAATCACCCTAATTTTAGTTGGAGATCCGATCTATAACCTCCTGCCCACTCTAGTACCCACTGGAAACCGAAAGCAACTTCATCTAATGCACCACAACAATCCTTATCTTTGGAAGATGTTTTTAAGTCATTTTTGCAGGTACATGCCAAGAGTATGGAAGAGCAAGGTAAGATAAATCAACGGTTGCTAGAGGAGCAACAAGGGATTAAAAAGGAACAAAAGGTGATAAAGAGTCAACTCTCTAAGTTGACTAGTTTCTTGACTAGTCAAGAGCAAGGTCATTTTCCTTCGTAGCCACAACCTAATCCAAGGGGACAACATATGGTGCAAACCTCCGATCCTGACAATCAAAATGTTAAAGAGGTTAATGCTATGATCACTCGCAGTGGTAAGAAAATTGATGGGCTCACTCTACCATCAAACTTGATTCCTAACACCGTGAGCAACAAGGATGAAGCCCCCAAGGAACAAGATGCCTATAGTGATTCTTTACCGGTGCCTTTCCCTCAAGCACTTCTTAAACCTAAGGAGAGAAATTCACATTAAAATGTGAGATTCTTGAACAACTTTAGCATGTTAAAATTAAACCTCCCTCTTCTTCATGTCATAAAACAGGTTCCCAACTATGCTAAAGTCATTAAAGATCTATACACACTCAAGAGGAGGCACAATGTGAAGAAGACGACATTCTTAACGGAGCAAGCAAGTGCGGTAATTGATAGCAAGACACCACCCAAGTATAAAGATCCGAGCTGTCCAACGGTGGCTTGCCAAATTGGAAACAAAGATTGTGGCCAAGAATTGCTAGATTTGGGGGCTAGCGTGAACCTCATGCCATACTCTATTTACTTGCAACTCGGCCTAGGTGAGATCAAACGCACTTCTGTGGTACTTCAACTAACAGATCGATCGGTAAAAAAACTAAGAGGATTGTGGAAAATGTTTTATTGCAAATTGACAAATTCTATTATCCTGTTGATTTTTTGGTTTTAGATACCATTTCTATTGTGAATACAGAGTCAAAAATTCCTTTGATACTTGGAAGACCATTCCTTGCCACCGCCAATGCCCTCATTAATGTTAGAATGAGTACATTAAAGATAATTCTAACTCTTTGGAATTCCTTCTTAATAATTTTGATTTTGATGATTCTTCCATTTATCCCTATGCCATTAATGTTGTTGATGTTTTTTATAAGTCACATGGATTTATGAAGAAATCATGGAAACCATTCTTTGAGGAGTTGCCTAAAGAAAGGGAGGCACCCAAACCCTCTTCCGAGGAGACACCAACGCTTAGTGTAGCTTCGCTGCCCAAAGGACTCAAACATGTTTTTTTAGGCCCAGGTGACACCTTTCCGGTTATTATTTCCTCCAAACTTAGTGATGTGCTATGTGATCAATTGTTGAATTTGTTAAGAGAACATAAATCTGCACTAGGTTGGACCATGGCCGACCCAAAAGGTGTTAGCCCCATAGTTTGTTCCCATAGGATTTATCTAGAAGAAGGAGCTAACCCTCGTAGAGACCCACAAAGAAGGCTAAATCTAACTATGAAAGAGGTAGTTAAGAAAAAAGTCTTAAAACTGTTGGATGCGGGAATTATATATCCAATATCGGATAGTAAGTGGGTTTGTCCAACCCAAGTAGTTCCTAAGAAAGCCGAGGTGACCGTGGTAGAAAATGAAAAGGGAGTGTTAGTACCAACTAAGGTAGTGACCGGGTGGCGTATGTGCGTAGATTATAGGAAGCTTAATTCAGCTACTCGAAAAGACCATTTTCCTCTTCCATTCATAGATCAAATTTTAGAACGGGTGGCTGGTCATCCTTTCTATTGTTTTTTAGATGGGTATTCGGGATACTACTAAATAGGAATTTCCTTAGAGGATCAAGAGAAGACCACTTTTACTTGTCCTTTTAGTACTTTTACTTTTCGAAGAATGCCCTTTCGTTTGTGTAATGCACCGACTACTTTTCAAAGATGCATGATGAGTATTTTCAGTGACATGGTTGAAAAATGTGTGGAAGTGTATATGGATGATTTAACCGTGTTTGGAACTTGTTTTGATTCATGTTTATCTAATTTGGAAAGTGTTTTGTGCAGGTGTGAAGAGAAGGGGCTTGTGCTTAATTGGGAGAAGTGTCATTTTATGGTGTCTTCCGGGATAGTCTTGGGCCATATAGTGTTCGAAAAAGGGATAGAAGTGGATAAATCGAAAATCGAATTGATCTCTAAACTACCCACTCCTAAGAATATTAAAGATGTTAGGTCTCTCTTAGGGCATGCTGGGTTTTATAGAAGGTTCATTCAAAATTTTAGTGCTATCTCTAGACCCTTATGTAACCTTATGATGAAGGATACTGAGTTTAAGTGGAGTTCCGAATGTGAGCAAGCCTTTCGGACACTTATCTCTAAGCTTACAACCGCCCCTATTATGCAGTCATCGGATTTTGCCTTGCCTTTTGAGATTATGTGTGATGCCAGTGACTATGCTGTAGGGGCTATTCTAGGACAAAGAAGGGAAGAAAACCATTTGTTGTTTATTATGCTAGTATAACCTTAAATCATTCTCAAATGATGTACACCACAACCGAGAAAGAATTACTAGCAGTAGTATTCGCGGGGGATAAATTTCACTCTTACTTGATTGGTTCACCTATTGTTGAGATGATTATTTACTTAAATAAATATGCAAATAACCGTTCTAGTTTTACTTGCAAGTGCACAAGGTCTGTGGTAGCATAGTGTGCAAGTGCGAGATCATTTCCATAAGGATTGGTGAATTTCGTTTTAGAATTAGTTTCTTCAAGTTAAAAAAAAGAAATAGTAATTTGATTGTGAGTAAATAACAATAATGAGATCATAGGGCCACAATATCCACCACTAATTATGCTTTCCCACTAACTAAGGTTTCAGTGCTCTAACCTTATCATGAATATCTAATGGTTGCCAACCTAAGGGCTTGGCCCACACCTTAGGCTATTGACCTCCCTATGCAATGAGTTAGGCATGTCGTATACTCTAACTCTTTTCTCTCTTAAGGGATTCAACATGAGTGTATACTGAAATGTTCCTTAAGAGAGCATGAAGGCTGTGGAGATCAGCAACCGCACGGGACCTAGGACTTGATCCGCTCCCGGTTTCCCATGTTGATTAACCCAGGAATCCGGTGTGGATATTCCTTGTTACTAATGTCAAACCCAGGACTCGGTCATCCAAATTGATTCGACTAACCTATCCATACCACATGCATACGTTGATCAGGCACATACATATGAGGAATGTAAATACAAACAGGTATTAATCAAGTTAAATATTCTAATAAGGCTATAGTAAAGATATCAATGAATGAATATATCGTAAAGCATAACTAGGGCTTCAATCGAGCCCTATAAGAGTTTAGTTACAAATTCTAAGTAAACTAAATATTCTAAACATAATGAAATAAAAACAGAAAACTAAAACCGAATAAAACTCGGGAGACAAGTCATCAATTCTTCTCCTAAGCTCTCTATTTTGAATCTAGAACAAAAGGTGTGTGTTATGTGCTTTTACAGGGCTATTTATAGGGTCTTCATGGTGTCTCGAAACCCTAATTCCTTTTTGGAGTTGGAAGACTTCTTTCCAATTCTAGCTCTGCCACCTCTAGAGTGATTGTGCTTGAGCGTATGCGGTATGCGCTTGAGCGTATGCGGTATGCGCTTGAGCGTATGCGGTATGCGCTTGAGCGTATGCGGTATGCGCTCGAGCCTTCTTCAAGTGCGCTCGTGCTCTTATGCGCTCGATCTCAAGGGAGTTGCGGTCGAGTGCACCTTGCTGGATGGCAAATCTTGACTTTTTGCTTATAAAAGCTTCAAGTTATTACCTTTTTGTCCAAGTCCTGTGAAAAACACATAAAACACGAAAATTGAGTAAAATCCATAGAAATAGATAAATAAGTAACTTAACAAATGTAAATTAAAGGGCTTAAATATGACTATTTAAGAACTTATCACACCCCCAAACTTACATATTGCTAGTCTCTTAGCAATACAAAATTAAAGACTACGTTAGAACAAAAATTAAAGATAAATTCATTTCCATGATACTCAAAGATTTGAGTTGCACATAAAACTATGATAACCGTTCATGAGTAAGCTTAGAATAAAAACACATTTTGGATTGCAAAAGGACTTTCAAAAGTTTTAAGTTACTTACCTAAGGTTGGCTTAAGGCATCGCAAGTTTGATTTGTGTGTGATGAGTTAGCACATATAAGATGGGGCTTCCACATAATTTTAGCGTATAGGGTTTCGATGCCCAAACTTTTATCGAATTCCTTATCAAAGAAAGCAAAAATGGCATAATACTTACTTCTTTTTTTTCTTTTTCTTTTTATCATGCGATCTTTACCATGTTGAGTTCCATCGAGTTTTCTATTTGATCCTTGTAACGAGTGCTTAGCCAATGACTCCCAAACCAGATGGTTTTAGGGCATTAGGTGTAAAGACACCCCTAAGGACTTACTAACTCGAATAAAAAAGGCTACAGAACTAACTGGTTTTAATGCTTCTAAATGACTCCCATGCTGCTATGTTAAGTTCCCTTGAGCTTTTTAGTTGACCCTTGTAAGGAGTGTTTGGCCAATGACTCCAAAACCAGATGGTTTTAGGGCATTAAGTGTAAAGACACCCCTAAGGACTTACTAACTCGAGTAAAAAAAACTACAAAACTAACAAGTTTTAATGCTTCTAAATGAATTTCCCACCTTTTGACGTGAACACTCAATGATTACTGAAGCAAGAGGCTTAGTTACTCAGTGGGAAAATTTATTATGATCATTAAAGGTTTACTTTCCACCTTTTGACGTGAACACTCAATGCTTACTGAGGCAAGAGGCCCAGTTACTCAGTGAAAAGTTTTTACTGATCATTAGAAGCTTTTTGATCACTTTTTGCATGATGAACATATTTTTTTTTCTTCTTTATTTTTCTTATGCCAAAGTGTTCTTTTCAACAAGTTGTCCGATTACAGTTAAATTATGGAAACATATACAAGAGAATTATATGTCATACCCCACACAAATGTGTTTTAAATGTGCTTGTGCAAATTTGGATCAAACTCGTGAATTCTTAGGTGCCTTGAGATAGGTAACTAAACTTTGTAAAATTCTCATTACATGACTGTGTTCTAGCTTTTAAGCTTACTAATGAAGTGTTTATCAAATTTTTAAATCAACCAAAATTTTTGTTTATCAAAATAACATGCATTTATCTTCCTAAAAAAACAAAACTGGGACTTAGTGTGTGCATGTATTTCAAGTGCGTGTGTGATAGTATCTAGTATCTCCCACTACCCCTAAACTTAAAAGACACATTGTCCCCAATGCCTAACTCGTTGCATAGGGAGATCAATCGCCTAAGGTGTGGGCCAAGCCCTTAGGTTGATAACCATTAGATATTCATGATAAGGCTAGAGCACTGAAACCTTAGTTAGTGGGAAAGCATAATTAGTGGTCTCAATACCACTAATCTCAATAGAGGCGCTTGAGCTATATGTTTATCAAAGTCATAACTGCTCAAGCGCTCTCTATAGCAGCTTTAACTTTAGTCTTTTGGCAGGGAGTACAAAAAGTCCACTGCATGTGGCTCAAGTGCTCTTAATGGTGTTGCATATTGGACAGTCTGGAGTGCTAAATCTTCATCTCTTGGTTGCACTGTAATTTCAGAGTGTGGTGTGACTCTGTGTCCATGTACCGTGACTATCTGATTTCTTGCTGGCAACTGTTGCAATTCCAAGTTTGGTGCCTGGACAATAGATGAGAGAAAAGTAGTATTAGTATGCGCAAGAGTTTCAAACGGAGGAGTGAACTTACTTGGATGCTTTGGAGAGGCTTCAAGGAGGTGCACAGCTTCAATGATGTCATCAATAATATCTTCAGATTCTGGCTTAACATCCGAGCTTGTGAAGCTATGGGTGAGGGTGGCCTCCAATAGATCAGTGTGATGGACCTGAAAAGCTTGCTTGACAGCACTTTGCATCATACATTCATTAAAATATTCATCCTCATGATCATCTTAGGGTAATTTCAATGCATCAAATATCTTAAATTCTATTATCTCGCCATTCACTGTCATACTTAAATATCTTTTTTCACATTAATTATTATATCTGCAGTTCTCATAAAGAGTCTTCCTATGATGATGGACAGAGGTATTGGCATAGGAGATTCTTCCATATCGAGTACAATAAAATCAGCAGGTAAAATAAATTCACCTACCTTTACCAGGACATTCTCAAGAATACCTCTTGGTCTTTTGATGCTTCTGTCTGCCAATTGCAAAGTGATGGATGTTGGTTGAAGCTCCCCCAAACCTAGCTTTTTAACTACTGTGTATGGCAGCAAATTGACACTTGCTCCGAAATCCTATAGTGCATGCTCAAAAAATTGGTCACCTATCTTGTAAGGAATGGTAAAACTAACTGGATTTTTTAGCTTTGGTGGTAGTTTTCTTAACAATACCGCACTTACCTCTTCAATTAGAGCCACTGTTTCATGCTCTTTAAACTTTTTTTTATTAGTGTAGCAATCTTTTAAAAATTTAATGTAAGCAGGAATTTGTTTAATTGCATCTAATAAGGGAATGTTAATTTCTACTTTTCTTAAAGTTTTAAAAATATCAAGCATCTTATCTTTCTTTGGCTTTACTAACCTTTGAGGGAAGGGAGGTGCATTCCACTTCTCCATTTCACTAACCTTGGATATGGATGGCTTAGCTGGAGATGCTTGTGCTGGCTCATTAACTCCTATGATCTTACCATTTCTAAGAGTTGTAACGGCCTTCAGTTGCTGATGTCCTCCAGGATTAGGCACTATTTGGGTTAGAAATTCTCCTTGCCTCCGTCCACTTAGCTCCTTAGCCATTTGGCTCATTTGTGCTTCCAATCTTTGGATGGTTTGCTCATGCTTTGCAATTGTTTGTCTTTGCTCAGTTTGAATTTGCCTTCCATCTGCCATAAACTGTTCTTGTGACGTTATCAGTTGCCTTACCATACTCTCTAGGTCACTCTTCTTTGACTCTTGAACTGGTTGGGTTGCTTGGTGGAAGTTCCTTTGTTGCCCTTGAAGGTTTAGGGCATTTTGATTGTTGCTCCATGAGAGGTTGGGGTGGTTCCACCATCCATGATTGCATTTAATGCCTCTATAGAGAATTCTGAAACAACCCAAAGGCTTTTTTATGGGCCCAAAGGCTTTTTTATGGGCCCAAAGGCAAAAGAAATTGTCCAAAGGCCCCCAATAAGCCCAAAGCAAAAGAATCTCCTATGAGCCCAAAAGTCTTCTATGAGCCTAAGAGAATAGAAGTCGGCCCAAAAAAACTACGCAGGCCCACTCCTCATCGAAGATCTTCAAGGTCGAGCATTTTGACTAAGCTTCATATGTTCGGTCCCACGTCTCCAAGGCCGAGCATTTTGACTAAGCTTCATATACTCAGTCCCACGTCTCCAAAGCCGAGCATTTTGACTAAGCTTCATATGCTCGGTCCCACGTCCCAAGGCCAAGCATTTTAACTAAGGATCACATTCTCGGTCCCATGTCTCCAAGGCCGAGCATTTTGACTAAGCTATGTCTCTAAGGTCGAGAATTTTGACTAAGCTTCATATACTCGGTCCCACATCTCCAAGGCCGAGCATTTTGACTAAGATTCATATGCTCGGTCCCATGTCTTCAAGACCGAGCATTTTGACTACTGCTCATATGCTCTGTCCCATGTCTCCAAGACCGAGCATTTTGACTGTTGCTCATATGCTCGGTCCCATGTCTCCAGGGTTGAGCATTTTGACTAAGCTTCATATGATCGGTCTCATGTCTCCAAGACCAAGCATTTTGATTGCTACTCATATGCTCAATCCCATGTCTTCAAGGCCAAGCATTTTGACTGCTGCTTATATGCTGGGTCCAACGTCTTCAAGGCCAAGCATTTTAACTAAGAATCACATGCTCAGTCCCATGTCTCCAAGGCCGTGCATTTTGACTGCTGCTCATATGCTCGGTCCCACGTCTCCAAGGCCGAGCATTTTTACTAAGCTTCGTATGCTCGGTCCCATGTCTCTAAGGACGAGCATTTTTACTAAGCTTCATATGCTCGGTCCCAGGTCTCACAAGCCGAGTATTTTAACTGAGGATCACAAACTTAGTCCCATGTCTCAAAGGCCGAGCATTTCGATTGAGCCTTAAATGCTCAGTCCTAGTGTCACAGGCCATCCAGTATTGAAGTAAGAACTACCGCTAATGGTAAAGGCACAGCAGGTAAGATAACAATGACCTAACTAGAAATACTTTTCAGGAAGAAAAAAAACCTGATTAGAACTTCACCCCAGAATGAAGGTGGGAACAGGAAAACAATGAAATGACAAATTTTAAGAGCTAGCCCCTCTCTAGACTATATAATGATCAATGAAGTTCAGGAAACATAATGGTCTAACACAATGCTTCATACCATTCAGTTTTATGGAAGGCAAGAGAAAATATATGCAGGAGAATTTACATATCAGGAAGCTTAAGAACTTTGAGAAAATTATAGTGTCTAGAATAGTTTAATTACACAACATATTATGAAATAAATTGCCTTCATTACCCTGTTTCTCTAGCAACCTAATGAACAGAGTATGTAGAATTCCATGGCATCTCAAGAGACCTTGCAGTGCAAATAGAAGTCCTCGCAACACTTTCTGAAATCATTGCAGTTAGATTTCAAATAAGTTGCTCACTAACCAGCAAATCATCTCCTCAAGTGGGAAGGAAGAAAGAATTCTACTGAGTCACAAATACAATAACAAAGTTTAATTTATTCACATGACATACCTGCTAAAAGAAAAACTTATTATGATCGCTACCCACACTCCTGAATAAGTAAATTTTCCCTCATTCCATCTCTCAGCTATTCACCATCAGATTAATACGCAGGTCCATCTTCCTAGTTACAACTCTTTAAACAAAGAAATGGACTAGAACCAAGACAAGGCATCAATAGCCAGGAGTTACCCACCACAAGACTACAACCTATAAATATCAGACTAACTAGAACCCATATAAACCTATCAAAAAATCAAACCAAGCCTATGATAAATTCCCCAAAAAATCATTGCAAAAGGAATAAAGGATCATAAAACTATAAATAAAATCCTAAAAGCAGAAGAAGAAAAAAACCCTTAATCGAGCCCAATAGAGAGAGTTACCTGATATGGGTGGCGGTGGACTGGCTGAATCGGCGTAATGGACTTTGAGGAAGGGAGAGAGGGAAAGAGAAAAGAGAGATAGCTGGTGAGGCCGACCAAGAGAGAGAGAAAGAGAGGTACTTGATGGCGTCAGAGGGCGGCGAACCACAGTGAACAGTGGCTGGAGCGGCTGAAGAAACCAGTGGAACGGTCAAGAAGTAAAGGAGAGAGAGAGCAACCAGATTTGGGGATTTTGGGAGACAGGTTGAGAGAGAGTGTAACTCGATCTTGTTAGCGCCAACCAAAGTGAAATTGGAAAATTTTAGCCAAAAAAGCGCCCTAAGTGAAGAAAACCATAACAGCGAACTTGCTTAGTTTCGATTCGTTTGGCGCTAAACCAAACTTCATTGAAGACCACGAAGAGGACGGAGAAAATATTCCCTTCTCTTCCTTCTTCCAAAACGTAACCCAAGGGTTTGATTGTGTTTAATTCAAGTGTGGAGAAGCTTATTTCTAAATTGCAAATTCACACCGTAATACATAGAGAAATTCCAGAAAGGAACAGTTAAACCACGAAGAAGAGGAAGAAAATTTTTCTTCTCTTCGTTTCTTCCAAAACGTAACCAGTTCCTAGGGTTAGATTGCGTTTAATACAGGTGTCGATATGGTTTTTTAGAATTGGAGGGGATGTATTCTTTGATGATTGACTGATGGAGGAACGAAATTTTTTTCTCAGATTGAGGGCAGAAGAATAGAGAGATCGAAGGCACAGGAGCTGGGAGACTCAGAGGGGAGGAAATTTCATGACCGGCTAAGAGCAGGTAACTGGTTTCTCTCTTCAATGGCTGAAATTAACTTGTTCACGCCTCGCCTCCAAAACCAAAAGTATTCGCCCAAGGGATGGTCAGATCGTTTTAACATTTTATATATGAGATTTAAAAATGTACAAAACAATTAAAGTTAGTAAAAATTAACAAATAAATCATTCTCGTTAAATATTAAATGAAAATATAGTATAATTTATTTGACATGGAGCCTAGTCAATAATCTAATTAAAAAAATTATAAATTCAGCCACATATCATCATTAATTGGCTCTCATATAAATAAATTTGAAAAAATTAAAAAATTTTAATAAAATAATTTACAAAATCATAAAAAAAAATTGAAAGTTATCTCAATTTTCTTTCAATTTTCTCTATTGCCAAACAAACAAACTCAACTCAAAAGACAGATTTCACGAATCCCGAAGCATACTCTTTCTTCCTCCATGCTTTTACTCATTGCTCTTACTGAACAACCACAACAATAACAACCTCCTCAGAGACCTTAGAGTGCAAAGCAAGCTTATCACATTTTTTTTTTTCCGTGTGCAGCCATGCCAACGATGCCCGTCTCTTTTTTAATGATGCCCTTGAAGACAATACTTGTCAGAGTCAGTGTGGGTGGCAATGGCAATTAGGTATTAAAGAAATGGGTGTTTTAGGGAAGCTTTGTGTGTTTATAATGACATGATGTGTCACTTTGTGGAGCCGGGTAATTTTGTGTTTTTTGTGACATTAAAAGCGTGTTCCAATTTGAAGTTTTTGGAGTTGCTAGAGGAGTTCATGCCCAGATTCTGACATGCAATGAAAAAGCTAATCAGGTGGTGAATAATGCTCTTTTGAAGTTGTATGGAGAGTGTGGGTGTTTAGAGGAGGTAGTAAAGCTGTTTGATGAAATGCTTCATAGAATTCCTTGACAGCAAGTTTTTAGAGAGCAATGTGGGTTATGTGAATACTCCGAGAAGTACCCGAAACTGAACTCGATGACGTGAACCAAATCGGGTTCAGTGGAAACGACGCTGGTTTCGGAACAGAAGTCGTCCTGGAAGATGGAGCGCCAAAGGATGGATAAGTTGATAGATTCAAGGATGTGGTCTTTTGGGTTGTGTTTGTTTGTTTAGCAAGAGAGAAAATTGAGATAACTTCCCATTTTTTTCTTCTGATTTTGTAAATTATCTTATAAAGATTTTAATTTTTTAAATTTATTTATATAGGAGCCAATGACTAAAGGACATGTGGCTGAATTTACAATTTTTTCTCAATTTGACTACTGATTAGGCTCCACGTCAGCTTTTAATAAGCCACAACACATTTTCGTTTTCATCTGGATGAAATACTTAACGGGAGTGGCTTGTTTGTTAATTTTTACAAACATTAATAGTCACCTTAGACGCTTTTGAATCTTAGTGGCCAAAATGTAAAACTGACCAAATCTCGGTGGCAAAAATAGTTATTTAGCCTCGCTCAAGGTCTTCGAAAACACTAGTGGGATTTCTATTAATTACCGCTTAACTTGGACACAAGTTAGATAAAACCCTAAAAAATCTATATGTATATATACGTTGGTATTTGTCTAAGGTTTAAATATGGTTAAGGTCTAAACCAAGGTTGGAAGAATGAATTTCAGCATGTTAAATGAGTGCACATAAGTGTGCACATCACTTTGGGTGTGTGTGCACACCTCTATTCAGTAAGACAAAGAAGTGCACATAGCTGTGAGGGGTCCAGCTTCAGTGTGCACTGCAGCCTTCCTCCTCTCAGGCCGTGGCACCCAGCAAGGGAGGTGCTGGAGGAAGGACAGCACCACACCTCTCCCTTGTCAAGGCTGCAGCGCCCAGAAAGTGGTGAAAATGGTGTTTTGCCTAGCGCCTAGCATGCCCTGTTCAGTGCCTGGGCGCTAAGCACACTGAGGCACACATATTCCACTTGATTCAGCCTCTTGTTAAGTGCGTGGGTACAAGGTTAAAACATATAACATCACTTAGGATTGATGGAGGGCCATGGTTGATTGGTTATCAAGATCTAAGGGTGGAGAATGACAATCAAGATTGATCAAGAAGTTGGTGCACTATATAAAGGGTCACCTAGCTTCATTCTCAACAAAAATTGTGACAGAACATGTGAATAAGAGAATTGTATGAGAGTGCAAAGACATAGACATACAAGAGGGACTCATTGGAGAGGCCGGTTGTAAAGAGAGAGATTAGTATAGAAAGGGGATTCAAGGGACTTGTAAGTGGAATTTCCAAGGGGAAAAGTTCCTAGGTATCTCAAGACCTTATCACTTTCTTGTTCTCTTCTTTGTTTCTTCATGAACTTTAGGTTTCTTAGAGAGGGGTTACTATGATTGTAAGAACCATTGGTTTAGTGCAGAGAGTTCGGAGGAACTCACGGGAACGTAGGCTATTGCCGAACCTCGATAACAATTTCTTGTCTTCTTTCTTGCTTTGGTCGTTGTATCTTTTCTTTACAAGTCATTCTAGACTTGGGTGTTTGGAAGATCACCACCTAGACATCTTGTCAAGGTGATTTCCAACAGTGGTATCAGAGCTAGTACAGCCGGGTGTCAGAGCAAGAAGAAAAGGTGTCGGAGTAAGACTCTAAGAATCGGAGGTCAACTTCTTGGGTGATTCAAGAACGGAGTTAAGATCTATATCTGATCGTGTTCTTGAGGTGAATCAAGGATGAAGTTAATATCAATATCTGATCGTGTTCTTGAGGGTGATTCAAGAATGGAGTAAAGATCAATATTTGATCGTGTTTTTGAGGTTGATTTAAGAACGATATTGAGATCAATCTTCAATCTGTGTTCTTGAGGTTTAGAAGAAGTTGGAAAGCATTTGTGGGTGCTACATGAATCAAGGGATGTTCTCCGCAAGATGGGTTTAAATTTCGGTATTGAGAAGTTTGATGGAAAGGGAGATTTTTCCCTATGGAAGCGGAAGATCAAGGCTGTTCTTATGCAACAAAAGGTGGACTTGGCGATTAGAGAAGATGACATTTTTCTAGATGAGTTGTTTCTTGCCAAGACTCTCCCAAATAAGAGGTATCTTCGTAAACGAATCTTTGCTTTTAAATTTGATCCTAATAAAGAGTTACATGATGATCTTGATGCCAAGATGAGGAGTGCATCAAGTGGAGGAAGGCTATTAATTATAAGAAGGCCAGAACCTCGGTATGGCAGCAACATCCATAGCTACTATCGGGTCAGAGGTAAAGGAGAGAGCCATGGGAGAGTGCACAGCAACATGCATGGCTACTACCGGGACAGAAGTAGAGGAGAGAGCTATGGGAGAGTGCACAGCAACATATATGGCTACTACCGGGACAGAGGTAAAGGAAAGAGCCATGGGAGAGTGCACAACAACATCCATGGCTACTACCAAGTGAGAGGTAGAGGAGAGAGCCATAGGAGAGTGCACAGCAACATACATGGCTACTACCAGGACAGAGATAGAGAAGAGAGCCATAGGAAAGTGTACAGCAACATCCATGGCTACTATCGAGTCAGAGGTAGAGGAGAGAGCCATAGGAGAGTGCACAGCAACATACATGGCTATTACTAGGACAGCGGTAGAGAAGAGAGCCATAAGAGAGTGCACAGCAACATACATAGCTACTACTGGGAGAGAGATAGAGGAGAAAACCATGGGAGAATGCATTGCAAACTGAGATTGAAGGGAATAGATATTACTACTGCCACAAGGAGGGTTATATCAAGAAAGATTGCAAGGAGAAGATGAGAGATGAGGGAAGAAGCCATACCAAGAATGGAGAGGCTTTGGTTGCCAAGACAGAACAGCAAGATGGTGATGTTCTTGTTGTGTGCTCGGATGTGAGCAAGGGGCAAGAAGGCAGTGGAAAATGGATCTTAGATACTGGGTGCACTCATCACATGTGCCCTCACCGGAGTTGGTTCAAGAATTCAAAGAAACCAATGATGAAAGGGTTTTCTTGAGGAATGATATTTCTTACCAAGTGAGGGGTATGGGAGACATCCAGGTGAGGATGTTTGATGGAATGATAAGGCTGTTGGAGAATATGAGGTATCTCTCGGATTTAAAGAGGAATTTGATCTCATTGGGACAGCTGGATTCTATGGGATACACATGCAAGATAGAGGGAGAAAAGATCAAGGTAACCAAGGGATCTTTGGTAGTGATCAAAGCAGTAATGAAAGATGGTCTCTATGAGATGATCGGAGATATGGAGATCAAGGATCAAGCAGCAAGCTTGATGGTTGAGATGGATGAGGCAACCCTTTGGCACACTCACTTGGGACATATGAGCGAAGAGGGCCTGCAAGTTCTCAGCAAGGATGGCCTACTTGGTGGAAACAAAGTAGAGGAACTTGATTTCTGCGAGTGTTGTGTTCTTGAGAAGCAACACCGGGTCAGTTTCAACATCGAAGTGCATAAGTCTAAGGGCATTCTTGACTACATTCATGTGGACCTTTGAGGACCAGCAAGGACACCAACACAGGGAGGTAACTTTTACTTTCTGTCTTTAATTGATGATTATTCAAGAAAGATTTGGGTTTATTTGGTTAGAAATAAATCAGATGCTTTGAATAAATTAGTGGTGTGGAAAAAGCTGGTGGAGACTCAAATGAGCAGGGTAGTTAAGGGGATAAGAACCGATAATGACTTAGAAATTTTTAACCAAGAACTTGATCAATTCTATAGGTTCAATGGCATTCTAAGATAAAGAACAGTTGTGAAAACCCCTTAGCAAATTAGAGTTGCTGAGAGGATGAATAAGACCCTTATAGAAAAGGTTAGGTGCATATTAGATGGATTAGGATTACCCAAATGTTTTTGGAGGGAAATGGTGTCTACTGCTGAGTATTTGGTTAATAGATCAGCCTCTAGGATTGTGTACCACAAGATTCTCGAGGAGATGTAGAGTGGGAAACCCCCTGAGTTGGACAACCTTAGAACTTTTGGATGTGCTACGTTTGCCTATCAAAAAGATGATAAGCTTAGCCTAGGATCTAGAAAATGTGTATTTCTAGGATATGGGGAAGGGGCTGAGGGGTATAGGTTTTGGTCCTTAGAGAAAGAAGGATTGAAACTCATAATAAGTAGGGATGCTATTTTTAATGAATTGTTATTTCCCTACTTGGAGAAAACTAACCCTACAGGGGCTAGTGAGCAAACCAGTTCGATATTTGTGGAGCATAGCATCAAGGAAGATTCAGTTCAGGTAGAACAGGGAAGGCAAGAGGGTTCAGACTAAATAGACCCCATTGATGAATGCCAAGCTAAGGACACTCAAGAGGAGGCTGAACTGAAAGAGGATGATGCAGCAAGTCAGAAGGATTATCAGCTCACAAGAGACCGGGAAAAGAAGGCTGGTCGGACCACCTTCAAGATATGGGTTTGCGGATGCTGCGGATGCAGCAGCTCCTTGGACAGAATGAGAGATGAGTGAACAAGAGACTTACATTGATGCCATGGGATGTAAGGATTCGCCAAGATGGAACCTAGCTATGGTGGAAAAAATGGATTCTTTGAGGAAGAACAACTTCTGGGAATTGGTGCACATTCCGAAAAAAATAGAGAGTTATGGATTATAAGTGGACTTACAAGATCAAAGAAGGGTACCCTCTAAGAGATGAAGTCTGAAATAAGGCTAGGCTAGTTGCAAAGGGGTTCACGTAAAGAGGAAGCATAGATTTCACAGAAACTTTCTCACCTGGACACAAGGTGGATGAAGTGGTGATTATCCTCGTCTATGTCGATGATGTGCTGTTAGTTCAGAAAAGCAGGGAGATGATGGAAAGGTTTACATTTTAACTCAATGAGGAGTTCAAGAGGAAGGATCTCATCCTTGCACAAAAGATCCTTAGGATGAGAATCATCCAAGAAAATGACAGAAACTGGTTAAGG
This sequence comes from Bretschneidera sinensis, assembly GCA_023935145.1. Lineage (NCBI taxonomy): Eukaryota > Viridiplantae > Streptophyta > Magnoliopsida > Brassicales > Akaniaceae > Bretschneidera > Bretschneidera sinensis. The sequence goes on from CM043702.1 coordinate 108,884,260, forward strand.
GTTTCTTAGGCAATAGGTGTTCTCAGCAGATTTGTGATTAGTCTCGGAAAGAAGTATTGGTTTGGGATGAAGTAGTTGCTGAGGTATTTGAAGGCTCAGTGGCAGTCGGTGGTAGCACTCTTAACAATCGAGGCTGAGTATATAGTGGCTATGGAAGCCATAAAGGAGGCTATGTGGTGCAAAGGGTTGTTGGATGAATGGATGGTCCTAAAAGAGCACGTGGTGGTGTATTCAGTTAACCAAAGTGCATGGCACTTGTGGAGGAATCTGGTGTTCCATGGGACGAAGAAAACTCCTGCAGATTTAGGCACCAAAGTTCTACCTCTAAGAAGGTCCAATCATTGTCTTGGACTTCTTAGAAATGGAGTCGGTTGAATGATGACTCAAGATGAGTTTGGATCCTGAAGTTTTATGCACAATGGTTCGGGTTTAAACGCTTAGAAAAAGGTAGAGATTGTTGGTATTTTTCTAAGGTTTAAACATGGTTAAGGTCTAAACCAAGGTTGGAAGATTGAATTTCAGCATGTTAAAGAATTGCACACAAGTGTGCGCATCACTTTGGGTGTGTGTGCACACCTTTATTCAGCAAGACAAAGAAGTGCGCACAGCTGTGAGGGGTCCAGCTTTAGTGTGCACTGCAGCCCTCCTCCTCCTAGGCCACGGTGCCCAGCAAGGGAGGTACTGGAGGAAGGGCAGCGCCGCACCTCTCCCTCATCAAGGCCGCAGCGCCCAGAAAGTGGTGAAAATGGTGTTTTGCCTAGCGCCGTAGCATGCCCTGTTCAGTACCTAGGCGCTAGGCACACTGAGGCACACATATTCCACCTGATTCAGCCTCTTGTTAAGTGCGTGGGTGCAAGGTTAAAATGCACAGCCTCACTTAGGATTGATGGAGGGCCATGGTTGATAGGTCATCAAGATCTAAGGGTGGAGAATGACGCTCAAGATTGATCAAGAAGTTTGTGCACTATATAAAGGGTCACCTAGCTTTATTCTCAACAACAATTGTGACAAAACATGTGAATGAGAGAATTGTATGATAGTGCAAAGACACAGACATACAAGAGGGACTAATTGGAAAGGCTGGTTGTAAAGAGAGAGATTAGTATAGAAAGGGGATTCAAAGGACTTGTAAGTGGAATTTCCAAGGGGAAAAGTTTCAGGGTATCTCAAGACCTTATCACTTTCTTGTTCTCTTCTTTGTTTCTTCATGAACTTGAGGTTTCTTGGAGAGGGGTTGCTGTGATTATAAGAACCATTGATTTAGTACAGAGAGTTCGGAGGAACTCACGGGGACGTAGGCTATTGCTGAACCTCGATAACAATTGATTGTCTTCTTTCTTGCTTTGGTTGCTGTATCTTTTTTTTACAAGTCATTCTAGACTTAGGTGTTTGGAAATCACCACCTGAGTATCTTGTCAAGGTGATTTCCAACAATATATAAAGTTAAAATCTATATCTATATTATTAATACGAGAGCATCTATTTAGTGTCCTTTTTGAAATGTAAAAAATACAATTTCATAAAGTTATCATGTAAATAGATAAACATAATAAAACAAAGGGTAAAACTGTTAAACAAAAATAATACAAAACTACAATACCAACATTCTTTCTATAATCTCCCCTTTTTCTCTATCTGACTTTCTCTCATCAGCCCACGTCTCTAGTCCCAACTAGCTCCTTCTCACCCACGTTCAATTCACTAATTACAAAACTACGCAACCCACATTCTCTCTATAGTCTCCCCTTTTTCTCTGTCTGGTTCTCTCTCATCAACCCACATTTCCCGTCCCAACCAGCTCCTTCTCGCCCACGTCCAATTTTAGTTATTCACAATAGTCCCAAATCATACTTACCCACTAACTAACCCTGATCAATTTTATAATTTCGCCTCTTACATATGGAAAGAGATATCTTATCGTAAGGCTTCCACGTGCGCCCGGGGCACATCAGTGGCGTCAGGGATCACGAAGACATCAACGAGACTCGCCTACTATTTCCTTTATGGTGTCTCTCTAATTGTCTCTTGGATTCTCAGGGAAGTTGCTGATCCTCTCTGGATAAATTCCCATATATGTCTCTTTTGTTGTATTCTCGCTAAAATCCCAATTGGATTTGTTGATTTTTAATTCCTTTTATTCTTGAAGGATTGATAATTTTCGTAATTTTTTAAGATGAAAATTGGGTATACTGCAATTTTCGGCGTTGCTGTGAAATTTCCACCACCACTTGGAATTTTCACCTCCATGGTAGTTTGTTCCATCAAGGTAATCTCATCCATGGGACAATGAAAATATAAAAAAATTGTTGATGAGTCGCGGAAAATATCAAAGAAATTAGAGAAGTGGTATAAAGTTTTCAATGATTTTAAATCCTCTTATTATTTCTAAATATGTGTAATTCATCTCTCCTCATTTTGTTTTCTAACATTGAATTTTCCTTTTTGTACTGAAATTGGCCGATGTTCTTCTTGGATTCGTCTCGATTGAATTGTACATGGTAAATATTTTTTGTTTTTTAGAGATCCAGTTTATTTGGATTATCATTTTGTTGGTAACTCTTCATCAAAGTTATACGTTTCTGGGTTGGTGATTTGAGTTTTATAATTTTCTTTTTAAATTTTTTTTTTACTGATGTCAAAATTACTTGAGGAAATAAAAACAATGACAACAATTCCTATGTTGCTTTAATTTCTAGGTTTAGGTTTCCCTTTTCTGATCCCTTTTTCTCATGCCCACTTCTTGGTTCTTCTAAATGGTCATGATCTGAAATAGCCCCTTTAAATTTTGTAATGTGTTCTCAAATTTTGACCCCAAGTTCAAGCAACTTCTTGATAAGAAAATTTGCAGATAAAAATAAAGATCCCTACTTTGAAGTCCCATAAACACCTAAATTGGTTAGATTACATTAGGTATGTTCCCTTTATCTCTTTCTCTAGTCCTTAGTTTTGCAAAAGTCTGTTGAGGAATCTATTTTCTTTCTACGTTCTTCACTCCATCAATCAAACAGGGTTAGTGTAGACACTCAATTTCGTTTCAAAAATTTTGAACGAACTACGCGCAAGTCCTATGATGAATCTTTGATCCTAGGGTGCTCGGACTTGGTAAATGAGGAATTTGAATTTAATTGGGGAGTAAGAGCAATTGAAAGGCCCTTTTGTTCAATCCATTTAATTCACTTTGGGTTTATATCAATTGAGTCTTATTTGATTAAACTAATCCAAGACCAAAGTCTTCATTTAAATTTTGACATAATCTAAAACGCGCCAAAGCCCATTAATCTCACTTTTGGCCCAAATTTCAAGCCCATTAAGACTTTTAATTTTTAAGAGTGAACTTTCAGTTTCACCCTCCACTTGACACTCCTATATTGACTCATTTTTCTCAAAGTAAAAGTTAAATTTTTACAATAAAAAAGATGTCTCTTTCCTCTCCCTATGTGGCTGGCCAAAATGAGGAATTTTCACTTCTTATTTTTTTTCTTTTTGAATTCACCTCTCCCTCCTAGGTTCCCTCATATTCTTTTGTACCAAATATTACTTTTTTCCTTACAAAATAAGATTTTTTCACCTAAAAACAACAACAATGCACTTATAAAGTAGTTGATTTTTACTTCTTTTTTGGACAGCCATGTGTACCAAAAAAAATGAAGTTTCTCTTACCCTCTTTTTGCTTAGTTAATTGGATATTACCTTATTAATCTTCTACACTTTCCTAAATGTCAAATAACACATTTTTCTACCAAAAAATAAAATCACATTTTATACCCTAAAAACAACACCTAAAAAACAACAGTTTTTTTATAGAATGTGAAGCCTTTTCCACCTTTTATTTTTTTTTTCCTAAGCTTTTCCACTTAATTATATATCAAAAACCAAATAAAACTGTGTCTTTTCCACCCCCATTGGTCATTCAAATCAATGAGAGTTTCTCCTCACCTTTTTTGCTTTTGCTTTTGCTTTATTGAAAACACTCCATGATGTCCTTTGTTGTTCACCTTTTTGTAAATCTTCTTCTTAACTTTTTTTTTCACCTCAAAGAAACCTATCACTCTTCTCCATGACCAGCCAGCTAAAAGTCTATTCTCTCTCACTTTTCACTTGGTTTACCATACCTCACTTCTCTAACCCCACCTTTACACCCCAAAAGTGAAACACATTTTTTCATCTCAAAAGTTGAAACTACTTTTTCCCTTCCTTATATGACCAGTCATGCACCTTATTTTCACCATTTTTTTAATCTCTTGGCCAACCCTTACTCCTCCAATAAATACCCCCTTTTGCTAACACTAGGGAACAACACAATACTAAGGCAAAGTAATGCAATAAAGAGAGAAAAGAGAGAAAGACAGAAGTGAGAAAATAGAGAAAAAGAGAGAAGAGTAGGAAGATCAAAGAGAGGAATATAACAAAAGAGAAGAGAGTGTTCAAGAAATGTGAAAAAAGAGCAAATAGTGAAACACAAAAGGATAACTAGTGAGAGTTCTTCATCATTTTTTGCCACCTTTCATTTGGTCTTCTAATCTTCAAGAAAGGATTTCTAAAGATAATCCCCATGCGTGGAAATTTTCCTTAGCCAAAGAAGGTTGGTTAAGCTTCTACTTTTTGCAAAATAAATTGCTAATTTGATTCATTTGTTTAAACCACCATGAAATAAGACTAGATTAATTTAGCTCACTTAAAAAGTTTCATCTCAGATACTTACTAGTTTCTTAGCATTTTATTTTTCACTAGTAATATATCTTTCTTTAGTTAGCTACTAGTCATAATGTAGCCTCTCCGTTAAATGCAATGTTAAATTAACGATAGTTTTAAAGTTCTTTTTTTTTTAGTTTAGTACCTTAAGATTTTTTATGTTCTCTAAGTTAGATTTTTTATTTTAAGTTGTCATTAATTACATGTGAACTTTAATTCTTTAAGAAGAATTTTGGGTCCCTTTGGTCCTTGTTAATTTTGGGCCCCTATTGGCGCATTAAAAATGTTATTAGTTACTAGTTATTTTGAATCTCATCTTTAAGATACTTTAGTTTAAATCTATTTAGCTTAATTCCTATTTTTTTAACTCCTCTAGTTTAAAGTAGTATAGTTTAATTCATTCAATTTAGTCTCCAAGTTTAATTCATCTAGTTTAAAATGATTTAGTTTCAATCCATCTAGTTTAACTTACATACTTAATCCACCTAGTTTAAATGCACGCACTTTAATTTACTTCTCATCCATACTTTGCAAGTAGTTTTAATATTTTTTCTTCGTGGTCAAAACAATTTATTTCCTTTATATACTTACTTTTACCGCATTACTTTAAAGTTAATATTTGGTGTTACTTTGTTGAATAAAAATTACAAAATGTGTGCTTGGTTTTATTAGTAGTGTACGATAATAACACTTGAATTAAAATTTCAATTAATTCTCTTGAAGAACAACAGACTAGACTACGGTCTAGGTAAGAGAGAGTTTTAAATCCTCACTCTTTTGCACCCAAATCTCGGGAGATTTGTAATTTGTCACGTAAACCGATAGCAAGAGATTTGACCCCCTTCAAGGTCAAATGACGGGTAACACCTGTGTTCTTAAAGTATGGGTAAATAAATAATTTGATAAATATGATATAAAATTAAAATAAAATATATGTGAAAAGTTTATTATTTGAATAAAAAAAATTCTTTTGAAAAAAAAAACTAGACGTGTGATGGTGTGGATACAAAGAAAAAAAAAAGAAAAAGAAAACGTCCAGACATGGAGGGATAAAAAGGATAAAAAAAAAGGAAAAAATGACACAATTTTAGCGGTAGCCAAATGGGGTGGGGGTGCTGAGACTTCAACTTTTACGTGTGTGTGTGTGTACTTTTTGCTTTACTTTAATTATTTGTTAGCAAATCTTTGGTTTTCTTACTTCTTCAATACAAACTACTGTATTTCTTTAAACACTTGGGGATTGAAAGAGTAAAATTTTGAAGGGATTTACAAGAGAATTTTACAGAGAGTCACGGAAAGCTCTCAGAAAAACAAAAGGTAATAATGTGAATTTTATTTTTGAAATTTAGCATACATGAAATTTCCCAGAATTCAAAGTGAAAATTTTCAAAGGGTGTGATTTATGGAAGAATTGAAGAAAAAATTAGAAATTTTAATATAAATATTATGTTAGGTGTTGATGATCAACAACTAGGGGAAATTGCTAAGAGAAGCAAGTAAGGCAAAGAGGTGATCCACGAGTAGCTCTAAGTGCTTTATGGTGAGTTAGATTTTCTTAAAGTAATCAAGATAAGTATGAAATATATATAGTGATAATATTAGAATAAATCATTAACTTATGATTTGGTGATAGATGAAAGTTGGTTGATAAGTATGATAGGAATAGTAGATATGTAGAGAATTATTTTATGAGAAATAATATTATTGGAATGATGAGTCGATTTAATAATAAAGGCGATAAGTGAAATTCTTGATGAGCTATGGTTGATGATTTGATATGATTTATGAGGAGAAGAAATTTAGTGGATCTTGACGAGCTATGATTGATGATTTGATTTGATTTATGAGGAGAGGTATTTAGTGAAAATTTTCAAATAGTAATTTAACAATAATCAGGGTAGCTAATTTAAATATTTGAATTCATATTTGTTTTTATATTATTGTTAATATGAATATTTCACATCATTGTTCATATGCATATGTATGAAATAAAAGAACCAGGAAGGAGCCGGTCGATCTTAATGGAAAATCGTGACAGTCGGTATATGTTGGAAATAAAATAACCGAGAGTGAGCCAGTCTAAGATAAAAACATGTCGACATGTGGGAAGACGTTCCCTAAAAATAATTTATGCATTACATCTGTTTTAAATATTGATTGTATTACTTAAATGCTAAAGTGTTTTTTGTTATTGTAAATTTATTTATAGATGAATGAGTCTCACAGAGAGACAGTTTTGGTGAGAAAGAAACATAGAAGTATGATATGATAAGAACTATCTAAATGATAGACTATATGTTGTGAATCTCATAACGAGGTAATTATGAGATAATTGATGGTCTTAAGGTGAACCAATATATAAGAAGAAGAGATTGATAGAGAATGAGACTTATGGTATGTGTAGAGATAGTAGAATGCTATTATCAAGTTGTACGAGATATAAATGATTAAATATTGAAAGACTATTTATAAAAATTGAATACTTCTAGTAAATTTAATTCACTAAGCTTGTAAAGCTCATCTCTCATTGTACAAAGATTTCAGGTAGTAGGCAGGACAGATAGTTTGGTGAGTTGAGATTCAGACAAAATCATTTTCTGTAAGCCACATACGTATCCACATCCTCAGACTAATGAGTAAATAAAATAAAAATTTATTTGTAAATATTCATGCATATTATGTTGTATAAAATGTTTAACTCAAGATCATAATGATGTATCTCCCCTGTTGAGGGTTGATGATTGATATAAAAAAATTTGTTGGCATTATTGTTTATTTTTGCATATATGTGTCGTGCTAAGATTTTCAAAATATGACAACACCGTCTTAGGGGTGGCCAACCCGAGATGGGTCTTTACAATTTTGGTATCAGAGCATTAGGTTTTATGATTCTATAGACTGCATAAAAAGCAAGAAAGTGGAAGATTGAAATAAATTATATTTTAATAGTCTGAGGATGACACATGGATGTGCTAGAGCTAGAGTTAAAGTTGTTGATTTGAGAGGGCGTGGTTTGAATCTGTGGTCCTTAGAAGGGAACGTGTTGACAGTATTGTAATACCCGTATTTGTAAAGTAAAGGTAAAGAAGTAATTTAATAAATATGACATGGAATTAAAATAAAATATATGTGAAAGGTTTATTAGTATTTGAGTAAAGCAATTAAAAAAATTTTGTGAACTGTATATAAGAAAAGGAAAAAGAAAAAAGAAAGAAATTTTTTATAAAAAAAGAACACCACTTGCTGCCAAGTTTATTGTATGTGTGACAAGTTTAATTTGGTGGATTGTATGCCTTCCACCTAAACCATTTGGTGGCAGCCAAAGAAAGAAGAAATGTGCATGTAGGACACATGCACATTTCGTGGAGCATTTTTTTTAGGGGGGGCAGCTAGGTGGCTGAAGTAAAAGTTTCACACACACACACATATATATAATTCGTTTTCTTTAAACACTTGAGGACCCAAATAAAGGTTGAAAGAACAAAATTTTGAGGGAGGAATTTTATAGAGAGTCACAAGAAGCTATCAGAAAAACAAAAGGTAATAACATAGTGTTTATTTTTTAATTTTTAGCATTCATGAAATTTCTTGAAAGTCAAAGTGTGAATTTTCAAATGGTGTGGTTTATGAAGAATTGAAGAGTAAATTAGAAATTTAATATAAATATTATGTCAGGTGTTGACGACCAACAACCAGGAGAAATTTCTGAGAGGAACGGGAAAGGTAAGAAAGTGATCCACGGGTAGCTTTAAGTGCTACGTGGTGAGTTGGATTTACTTTAAGTAATCTAAATAAAAATCAAATATCCAATGATAATATTAAAATAAATTATTAGTTTATGTTTTGGTGGTAGATAATAATTTGGTTGATAAGTATGATACGATATTGGATATGTGGAAATTATTATATGAAAAAGAAATATTATTAAAATAATGAGTTGATGTAATAATGATGGTGATAAATAGGTTTTTTTTATGAGTTTTAGTTAATAAATTAATGTAATATATATGGAGATGAAAATTGTGAAATTTATCAAGCAGAAAGTTGAGGAAAGACATGATAGTTAATTTTAAATATTTTGATTCATGTGGTATTTATATTACTGTTCATATCCAATATTTCATATCATTGTTCATATGCATATACATTAAATAAGATAACCGAAAGAACCGGGACGGGGCCGGTCTAATTGAAAAACCGTGGCAGCCGGTATATACCGGTAATAAAAGGGACACCGTAACAGCCGGTATATGCTGGAAATAAATTCCATGATAGCCAAGAAAAGCTGTAAAGAACCGAGAGGGGGCCGGTCTAAGATAATAACAACATGTCGACATGTGGGAAGATGTTCCTATAATAATAATTCACGCATTGCATTTGTTTTAATTATTGCTTGCATTATTTAAATGTTGGTGTGTGGTGTATTATTGTGAATTTTATTTATAGATGGATGAGTCTCACAGAGAGACTTACAGTGAGAAAAAACAAAGAAATATGATAAGATAAGAATTATAGGAGAGATAAATGATTAAATATAAGATAGGAATTATAGCAGAGATAAATGATTAAATATTAACGGGCTATCTATGAAATTTGAATACTTTTAGTAAATTTAACTCACTGAGCTTGTGAAGCTCATCCTTCATTGTACAATGATTTCAGGTAGCAGACATGACAAATAGTTTGGTGGGTTAAAAGTCAGACGAATTCATTTTTTGTAAGTCACGTACGTGTCAATATCCTCAGATTAGTGAGAAAATGAAATAAATATTTTATTTTTAAATATTTATGTATCTTACGTTGTATATTATGTATAAGTTAACATCAGATTTATGTACGTCCCATGTTGAGGGTTGAGGATTAAAATAAAAATTTATGTTAATCTTATTTTATTGTTGCATATATGTGTCGTGCTGGGATTCTCAAAATGTGATGACACCACCTTGGGGGTGGCCAACCCGAGATGGGTAGTTACAAGTATAATTGATATTAGTAAATGTGCGAGAAAATCTGAAGTTGAAAGAGATGAGCTAAAATAAGCCCTTACACATGCTCTTGAGAAAATAAATGTAACAGATGATAGAGTTGATAGCCTATAGCATAGACTTGAAAAACAGGCTAGAGCAGTGCCTGAGGTTGTCGTAAATCTAGTAATGGTAAATGTTCAAAAGGGAAAAGTGAGTTTATGCACGAGATGCAGAGAGATTGTTTTGTTAGATATATTAAGTCGAATGTCTTGTTGTTTAAAGGATATATGAATCCTTTTAAGCCTGAGTTTTAGGAGAAACATGTAGAGAGATTATTTGGTATTTTACCAGTAACTGACAGGCAGATGGTTGCCTTTGCTTCGTTTGAGTTAGAAAGAGAAGTTTGGGAATAGTGGGAGGATATTCTTCCCAGGGTAAGTGTAGATGTTGATAGACCCTTAACCTGGAATAGGTTTAAGGAGGTTTTCCTTGATAAATACTTTTTCTTAAACCTTTAGAGTCCAACAAGATAGAGATTTTATTTATTTGAGGCAAATGTGTTGACTGTGGCTCAGTATGATAGCAGATTTGTGGTCTTGTCAATGGTTGTACCAGAAATGATAGACTTAGAGGAGAAAAAGTGTAAAAAGTTCAAATATGAACTATGTTTTAAGATTTGATCGAAACTATCTTACATGAGGCATATGAATTATGTTACGTTAGCGAATATAACACTTCAGGTTGAGAAGGATGTGATGGAAATTAAAGGTAGGAGGAATTGATAGAAGAGGTCTAGATTTAAGAAACCCAAATATGGTACCAGTATAAGTGTGCAGGGTGGGAGACCACCCAGAAGAGGCATTCCTTGTCACAAGGAACTGTAGTACGGAGTCAGAGGCAAACACGATCTGTTGCTTTTGTAGCTCAGAGTAATATCAGTGGGACCCTTAGATTTGGGAGACAGGTTATGGGAAATGGGAGTCATGGTAGAGGAAGTGAGTATGCCACCAAGGGAAGTTGTAATCTGATGTATGATTGAGAGACAAATGTTTTTTATAGATGTATTCAGATAAGATATTTATCCCATAATTGTCCTAATTTGAAGTGCTTTGTATGTAGAAAAGGTGGACATATAAATGTTGGTTGATCCTGGTGCAACCCATTCTTTTGCATCCAGTATTCATATGAAGTCTATTGATGAATGTATTAGTCCTCTGATGCATAATATTATTGTTAAAGTTCCCACTAGAGATAGAGTGATAATCATAGATATTTACGAGGGTTGTATGATTCGTATCAGTGATAAAGAGTTTGAAGTTGATTTTTTTTCTTTGAATATGGTTTATTGTTTTAATGAAAATGTATTGTTCAGGATACCTAGACAAGAGGAGTTTAATTTTCAGGGAAAAACTCAAGATACTTGCAAATTGTCTTACTTTTGCTTTGACTACTAGTAGATGGTTGAAGAAGGGTTGTAAGGAGTATTTGACATACATAATGGATTCTAAAAAGGAAAATAGGAAGTTAGAAGAAATTTTAGTAGTGACAGATTTTTCTGATGTATTTCTTGATGAGTTGTCTAGTTGTCTCCCTGTGGGGAGATTAAATTCTCTATTGATGTGATACCATGTTCATCACATATATCTAATAACACCCTATAGAGTGACAACCACTGAGTTAAGAGAGTTGAAAGTTCAAAAGTTGTTAGAAAAAAAATTATTCAATTTATTGTGTCACCATAGAGAGCCTTTGTATTGTTTATGAAGAAGAAAGATAGAATGACAAGATTGTGTATAGATTACAGACAGTTGAATAAAATAACCATTAAAAAAATATTTTTTAACCAGGATAGATGATTTATTTGAGAAGTTGTATAGAGCACGGGTATTTTCAAAAATAGACTTGAGATCAGGTTATCATCAATTGAGGATAGAGAAGGGAGACGTGCCTAAGATTGCTTTTAAGACACGTTATGGTCATAAGTTTCTTGTGGTGTCGTTAGGATTGACAAATGCTCTAGTAACATTCATGGGTTTGATGAATAGGGTGTTTAAACTATTTCTTGACAAATTATGGTTATAATTATTGACGACATTTTTGGTATATTCTAACAATGAGGAAGAACAGGTGAAACATTAGAGAGTGTGTTAGAGATTCTGATGAGAGAGAGATTGTATGCTATAATTTTGTAAATGTGAATTTTTGCTAAATAAAATAACTTTCTTGGGCCTGTAATCTCTGGAGATGGCATAACAGTTGATCCACAAAAGGTAGAGGCAATGTTAAGTTGGGAAAGACCAACTAATCTGACTGAGATTAGAATCTTCTTGGGGTTAACTGGTTATTATAGATGATTCTTTTAGAAATTTTCTATTATTGTAGTATTATTGACTAGACTGGCTAGGAAAGAGGTGAGATTTGTATGGTCTGGGAAGTATGAGAAAAAATTCCCATTACTGAAGGAGAAATTGACTACAGTTCCAATATTGGTCTTTCCTTTTGGTGATGAAGGATTTGTGGTGTATAGTAATGCATCGCATCAATGGTTGGGATGTGTGTAACATGGGAAAGCTGTGGCCTATGCTTCTAGGCAATTGAAGATTCATGATAGAAATTACCCCACTCATAGCTTAGAGTTGGTTGCCATAGTGTTTACTTTAAAGATTGGAGACATCATCTGTATAGAGCCACTTGTAGATATTCATGGGTTATAAGAGTTTGACATACTTACCTACCCAGAGAGAGTTGAATTTGAGGTAAAGATGGTGGATGGAGTTTATTAGTGACTATGATTGTACAATTCACTATCATCTAGAAAATACGAAGGTGATAACTGATGTATTGAGTAGAAAATCTACAAGAAGATTGACTGCTATTGGAAGTCATGATGTGTAATTGATGATAGATTAAGAGAGATAAGAATGAAGGGGAATATCAGTGATAGAGGATCATTGTTAACAAATATGGTTATACAGTCATCCATAGTAAAATGCTTTTTAGAGATGCAAGGTTGAGATAAAGAGATAAAGAAGATTAAATAGGAAGTGCTTAATAGAAGGGAATATGAGTTCAAAAATTTGAAATGATGGTATTTTAGTCTTAGAACATAGATTTTGTGTTCCCAATAATGTGGAGTTGAGAAAGGAGATAATGAGAAAGGCATATGATGATGTAGATTCGATGCAACCAAGTAGTAATAAGATGTATAGAGGATTGAGACATAATTTCTGGTGGTCAGTATTGAAGAGGGATATAGCTAAGATTGTGAGGTTATATGGAGTACCATTGAGCATAGTGTCAAATAGAGATGCTAGATTTACATCTTGGTTTTGGAGAGGTTTTCAAAAGCCACAGGTACACAGTTATAATTTAATATAACTTTTCATGCTCAGACAGAAAGGATTATTAGAGTACTAGAAGATACGTTAAGGGCAAATGTGATGAGTTTCTCAGTAAGTTGGGATGCTTATATGCCATCGATTGAAATTGCTTATAATAATTAGTATCAAACTAGTATTGGGATGGCACCATTTGAGGCCTTATATGGTAGGAGGTGTAGAACTTCAGTATGTTGGGAAGAAGTTGGAGAGAGAAAGATATTTGGTTCATAAATTATTAAGTTAACAACTACAATGATCAAACTAGTTAGAGAAAACCTTAAAACAGCACAGAGTAGACCGAATAGCTACGCTGATAATAGAAGAATACCTCTTGAGTTTCAAGTAAGTGATCAGGTGTATTTTAAAATATCTCAATGAAAAGGTGTGTTGAGGATCAAAAAGAAAGGAAAGTTCAGTCTGAGGTAAGTGGGACCCTATGAGGTTATTCAGAAAGTTGGGCTAGTTGTGAATAGCATGGATTTGCCTCCAGAGTTGAAGCAGTGACATAACATATTCCACGTTTCACTTTTGCGAAAGCGCTTACTTAATAAATCTCATAATATTTTGAGCCAAGCTGTAGAAATTCAAAAAGATTCGACTTTTACACAAGTACCAATGAGAATTTTAGACAGAAAAGAACAAGTCTTGTATATTCAAATAATTTCATTAGTTTAAGTTCTGTGGCAGAATAAGGATGTTGAAGAGATTACGTGAAAGCGTGAGGTAACTATGAAGAAATATTATTCACAATTGCTTTCTTGATTAAGTAAAGAAATTTCGAGGACGAAATTTTTATAAGGTGGGTATAATTGTAACACCCGTGCTCTTAAAGTATGGGTAAAGAATTAATTTGATAAATATGATATGAAATTAAAATAAAATAATATATATGTGAAAGGTTTATTATTTTGAAAAAAAAATTGGACGCATGATGGTGTGGATACAAAGAAAAAGAATAAAAAAAGAATAGAAAATGTCCAGATGTGGAGGGATAGGAAGGATAAAAAAAAGAGAAAAAAAAAACCAACACCTGCCTAACATGCATTCATGTTAGACAACACACAATTTTCGTGGCAGCCAAATGGGGTGGGGGTGCTGAGACTTCAACTTTTACATGTATATATATACTTTTTGCTTTACTTTAATTATTTCTTAGCAAATCTTTGGTTTTATTAATTTTTCAATACAAACTAGTCTATTTCTTTAAACACTTAGGGACTGAAAGAAAAGTTGAAAGAGTAAAATTTTGAAAGAGTCTACATGAGAATTTTACAGAGAGTCACAGAAAGCTCTTAGAAAAACAAAAGGTAATAATATGAATTTTAGTTTTGAAATTTAACATATATGAAATTTTTCAGAATTCAAAGTGGAAATTTTCAAAGGGTGTGATTTATGGAAGAACTAAAGAAAAAATTAAAAATTTTAATATAAATATTATGTCAGGGGTTGATGATCAATAACCGGGGGAAATTGCTGAGAGGAACAGGTAAGGCAAGGAGGTGATCTACGGGTAGCTCTAAGTGCTTCATGGTGAGTTAGATTTTCCTAAAGTAATCAAGATAAATATGAAATATATAGTGATAACATTAGAATAAATATTAACTTATGATTTGGTGATAGATGAAAGTCGGTTGATAGGTATTATAAGAATAGTAGATGTGTAGAGAATTATTTTATGAGAAATAATATTATTGGAATAATGAGTCGATTTAATAATAAAAGTGATAAGTGAAATTCTTGATGAGCTATGATTGACGATTTGATATGAATTATGAGGAGAGGAATTTAGTGAAATTTTTCAAATAATAATTTGAAAATAATCAAGATAGCTAATTTAAATATTTGAATTCATGTTTGTTTTTATATTATTGTTCATATTCATATTTCTTATCATTGTTCATATGCATATGCATGAAATAAAAGAACCGGGAGGGGGCCGGTCTAAATGAAAAACCGTGACAGCTGGTATATGCTGGAAATAAATGAAAACTGTGATAGTTGGTATATGCTAGAAATAAATGAAAACCGTGAGAGCCGGTATATGCTGGAAATAAAAGAACCCAGAGGGGGCCGGTTTAAGATAAAAATATGTCGACATGTGGAAAGACGTTCCCTAATAATAACTCATGCATTGCATGTGTTTTAAATATTGATTGTATTACTGAAATGCTGAAGTGTTGTTTGTTATTGTAAATTTATTTATAGATGAATCAGTCTCACAGAGAGACAATTATGGTGAGAAAGAAACACAGAAGTATAATATGATAAGAACTATCTAAATGGTAGACTATATGCTGTGAACCTCATAACGAGGTAATTATGATATAATTGATGGTCTTAAGGTGAACTAATATATAAGAAGAAGAGATAGATAGAGAATGAGATTTATGATATGTGTAGTGATAGTATAATGCTATTATCAAGTTGTATGAGATATAAATGATTAAATATTGAAAGATTATTTATACAAATTGAATACTTCTAGTAAATTTAATTCACTGAGCTAGTGAAGCTCATCTCTCATTGTACAAAGATTTCAGGTAGCAGGCAAGACAGATAGTTTTGTGAGTTGAGATTCAGACGAAATTATTATCTGTAAGCATGTCCACATCTTCAGAGTAATGAGAAAATAAAATAAAATTTTATTTGTAAATATTCATGCATATTACATTTTATAAATTGTTTAAGTCAAGATCAGAATGATGTATCTCCCTTATTGAGGGTAGAGGATTGATGTAAAAACTTTTGTTGGTATTTTTGTTTATTGTTGTATATATGTGTCGTGCTGGGATTTTCAAAATGTGACAACACCGTCTTGAGGATGGCCAACCCGGGATTGGTCGTTACAGGCTCTTTACCCGTCATCCTTGCTTTGTGCTTGAATGACAAATGACTCATTGTCTGATACATTAAAAACACAACCCATCATGGGAGTTTCCTTACTATTATTCACAAGTTCAGTGAATTTAATTTACTAAAAGTATTCTATCTGCATAATTAGCCCATTTATATTTAAACATTTATCTCTTATACATCTGGATAATAACATATAGTCTAACATTTAAATAATTACTATCGCATCATTCTTCTCCGTCTTTTTTTCTCACTGTAACTGTCTCGCTCTGTGAGACTCATTTATTTTACAAATAATTGCACAATAACACATCACACATCCGTATTTCAATAATGCAAGTAAAAATTTAAAACATTTGCAATACATGAATGCTTATGATGGGAACGTCTTACCACTTGTCGACAGGTTATTATTATCTTAAACCGGCCCCTTCCCGGTTCTTTACAGCTTATCCTGGCTGTCACGAAATTTATTTCCAGCATATACCGGCTATCACGGTTATTCCATTAGACCGGCCCCTTCCCAGTTCTTTTGGTTATCTTATTTAATGCACATGCATATGAGCAATGATATGGAATATGATTGTGAACCGTAATATAATAATAGCATGCATAAAAATATTTAAATTGACTACCCTGATCATTCTCAATTTATCACTGAAATAAATTCCCTAAAATTTATCTCCTCATATTTCACATCTACTGATTAATCATAACTCATCGAGAATTTTACTTATTTCTTTTATTATTAAATCAACTTATTATTTCACTAATTTCTTCTCCTCATATATCACATAAATTTATTTACCAAGACTCATCACGAATTTTATTTATCCCCTTTACTATTAAATTAACTCATTATTCTAATAATATTTCTTTTCATATAATAATTTTCTACGTGTCCAATATTTATATCATTCACCTCAATTTAATTTATCTATCACAAAAAACATAAGCTAATAATTAAATTTAATATTATCACTAGATATTTGATTTTTACTTAGACTACTTAAAGTAATCCAACTCACCACGTAGCACTTAAGGCTACCCGTGGATCACCTCCTTGCTTTTTTTCATTCTTCTCCGAAATTTCTCTTGGTTGCTGACCGCCAACACCTGACATAATATTTGTATTCAATTTCTAATTATTTCTTCATTTCTTCGTAAACCACACCCTTTGAAAATTCCCACTTTGAATTCGGAAAAATTTTCGGAAATGCTAAAAATTCAAAAATAAATACTACGTTATTACCTTCTCCTTTAAAAATTTGTTATTTTAACTTTTCTTTGGGTCCCCAAGTGTTTAAAGAAAACAAGTAATTTAAAGGAAAAACTAACGGAAATGGTTAAGTGTAATCATGATTACGGAAAAAAAAATATATATGTTTGCTTTTAAAAAATATCTACAGCCCCCTTCCCCCCCCCCCCCAACCCAAAGTCTTCCACGTTTTGATGCGTTGGAAGGCATGCAAGAACCAAAAATACACTTGGAGGCATTTAACTAAACTTGGCAGCAGATGTTGCCACCTGCTGCCACGTTTTGGTTGTTTGATTTTTTTTTAAAAAAAACTTTTTTTCCTTCCTCTCTCTTCTGTCGCTCCCTACGTTCTGGATGATTTTTTTTTTATTTTTTATTTTTCTATTTGGGACATAAACATCCTTTTTTTTGTCCTTTTCTATTTGGGACATAAACATCTTTTTTTTTTTTTTACTTTTGTATTTAAAATACCTGTAGTATTTGAATTTTACGCCTTATTTATTAAATTACTTATTTACCCTTATTTTATAAATATGGGTATTACAATTCTCGTCCCTAAAATTTCCTTACTAAAATCAAGAAAAGAGTTAGGGGAAATCCTTTCTCATTCTTGCTTCATGCTCCCACGTGACTTCCTCGACATCTTTATTTCGCTATAATATTTGAATCAAATGAGTGACTTTATTGCGCAAGACTTGTTCCTTTTTGTCTAGGATTTTGACCGGTACTTGCATAAAAATCAAATCTTCCTGAAATTCTATCGCCTGATTCGAGATACTATGGGATTCATCGTGTAAGTACTTTCTTAGCAGTGACACATGAAACACGTTATGTAATTGCTTTAATTCCAGAGGTAAATCCAAACGATATACTACGGGCCTAATTCTCTCAATCACCTCATACGGCCCCACAAATCTCGAGCTCAACTTTCCCCTTTTCTTAAATCTCAACACTCTCTTCCACGGAGATATCTTCAAAAATAACCAATCACCAACTTGGAACTTGAGAGGTCGTCTTCTTTTATCAGCATATCCCTTTTGTCTATTTTGGGCTGCTCTGAGGTTCTCCTTAACCAGTTTGATCTTCTCAGTAGTCAAGTCTATCATTTCTGGGACATATATCTTTCTCTCTCCAACTTCTTCCTAGTATACAGAAGTTCTACACCTTTTACCATGTAAAGCCTCAAATGGTGCCATCCTAATACTAGTTTGATGTTGATTATTGTATACAAACTCGATTAGAGGAAAATAAGCATCCCAGCTCACTGAGAAACTCAATACGCTTGCCCTCAGTATATCGTCTAATATTCTGATGATTCTCTTCGTCTGCCCATCAGTTTGTGGATGAAAAGCTATACTAAACTGTAATTGTGTACCCATAGCTTCTTAGAAACCCCTCCAAAATCTAGAAGTAAATCTAGAATCTCTATCTGAAACAATGCTCAAGGGTACTCTATGTAATTTTACTATCTCAGCTACATACAACTCAGCCAACTTTTCTGGACTCCAGGTAGTTTTGATAGGAAGAAAATGTGAAGACTTAGAAAGTCTATCCACTATAACCCATACGGCATCATGCCCTCTCTAGGTACGGGAAAAACCAGAGATAAAATCCATACTCACATTTTCCCATGGCCACTCAGGTATTGGAAGAGGTTGTAATAAACCTGCTAGATGTCTATTCTCAGACTTTACCTGTTGACAAGTCAAACATCTAGCAATATATTCTGCTACATCCTTCTTCATCCCTGACCACCAATAATTCTGTTTCAATCCCCTGTACATCTTATTATTACCTGGATGCATGGAATATACAAAATTATGAGCCTCCCTTTGTATCTCCTTTCTCATCTCCACATCATTGGGAACACAAACTCTATTCCCCAATACTACCAAGCCATCTTCTCTAATTCTAAACTCAGTTGACTTCCCACTCAACACTTCCCGCCTGATCTTCTCCATCTCCTCATCTCCACCCTATATCTGTAATAAACGATCAATAATAGGAGATTGTATCACCATATTCGCCATTAATACTCCTTTATCATTGACACTCAACTGCATCCTCATCCTTCTTAATTCTATCATTAAACTAGTATTATGACTTTCAATAGCAGCTAATCTCCCTGTAGCCTTTCTACTCAATGCATCAGCTACTACATTAGTCTTTCCTGGATGATAGTGAATCGTAGAGTCATAATCACAGATCAACTCCATCCATATCATCTGCCTAAAATTCAACTCCTTCTGGGTCGGTAAATGCGTCAAACTTTTATGATCAGTAAAAATCTCACAATTGGCTCCATATAGATGATATCTCCAAATCTTCAAAGCAAAAACTATGATAGCCAATTCTAAATCATAGGTCGGGTAATTCCTCTCATGGTTCTTCAGTTTTCTAGATGCATGAGCAATAACTCTCCCATGTTACATCAACACACATCCCAACCCTTGATGTGACGCATCACTATAGACTACAAATCCTTCATACTAGAAGGAAGCACTAACACTGGGGCAGTAGTCAGTTTCTTTTTCAACAGTTGAAAACTTCTCTCACATTCCTCTAACCACCTAAACTTCACATCTTTCCTGGCCAATTTAGTCAATGGTCCAGCAATCATAGAAAAGTTTTGGATAAATCTTCTATAATAACCAGCCAACCCCAAAAAGCTTCTAATTTCAGTTACACTCGTGGGCCTTTCCCAATTCAACACCGCTTCCACTTTTTATGGGTCAACTTTTATCCCCTCTCCTGACACAACATGCCCCAAGAAAGATATCTCGCTCAACCAAAACTCACATTTAGAGAACTTCGCATATAATTTCTCTCTCCTTAGAATCTCCAACACTATCTCCAAATGTTGCATATGCTCCTCTTCATTCTTGGAATATACCAAGATATCATCAATAAACACAATCACAAATCTATCAAAGAATGGTTTAAACACCCAATTCATTAGGTCCATAAATGCTGCAGGAGCATTAGTTAACCCAAATGGCATCACCAGCAACTCATGATGGCCATAACGTGTCCTAAAAGCAGTTTTAGGCACGTCCCCTCTTTTATCCTCAACTGATGATAACCTGACCTCAAGTTTATCTTAGAAAACACTCTAGCTCTTTATAACTGCTCGAATAAATCATCTATCCTGGGCAAAGGATATCTATTTTTGATGGTGATCTTATTCAACTATCTATAATCAATACACAACCTTATTGTCTCATCCTTCTTCTTGACAAATAACACAGAGGCTCCCCAGGGTGACATACTAGGTCGGATAAACTGTTTATCTAACAACTCCTGAAGCTGAACTTTCAACCCTCTCAATTCAGCTGGTGCCATTCTATAGGGTGCTATGGATATGGGCGCTGATCTTAGAATCACCTCAATAGAAAATTCAATTTTCCTATTGGGAGGCAACCCAAACAATTCATCAGGGAATACATCAGAAAAATCTTTTACCACCAAGATTTCTTCTAACTTCCTATTCTTTTTGCTAGAATCCACCACATATGCCAAATACCCCTCACAACACTTCTTCAACCATTTACTATCAGTTAAAGCAGAAATAAGACAATTAGCCAGTTTCTTACGTTCTCCCTGAAAATTAAACTCCTCCTGCCAGGGTATCTTAAACACCACATTTTTCCTAAAATAATCTACCCAAGTATGATATGCAGATAACTAATTCACCCTAGAATTAAATCAAAATCTATCGTATCTAAAGGCAATAAATCAACTTCAAATTCTCTATCAGCAATATTAATCACACAACTTCGATAGATTGTCCTGATAATAACTCTATCTCTAGTAGGAACCTCAACAACAATAGTATGCATCAAAGGACTAGCACTAGTATAAATAGATTTTATATAAATACTAGATGCAAAGGAATGGGTTGCACCAGGATTAATCAATAATCTACCAGTCCTACCAAAGATAGATGTCATACCCATAACAACATCAGGAGTGGCTTGTGCATAATGTTGGGTCAATGTATAGACTCTACTATCTTTGGATTGAAATTGACTGCCACGTCCTCACTCAACTATGGATCCTTGCCCTCTGCCCCGCATGCTCCCTGATCCACTGCCTCTCTCCATTGGTCTTCTCCCGACACTTCAAACGCTTATGTCAGCAGATTTCCCCGCTTGACAATCTGCAGCAACATGTCCTCCTCCACCACATACAAAGCATATCTGTGTAGGGCAATACCGACACAGATGCCCCTTCTGATTACATTTAAAGCAAACTCTTGCCTCTCGACCATACATCAGATTACTACTTCTCCCTGGTGGCACACTTACTCCTCTACCATAACTCCCAGATCTAGGGGTCCCACCGGTATTACTCTGAGCTACAGAAGCAACAGATCCTACTTGCCTCTGACTCTGCATTACATTTCTTTGTGACAAGGAGCACCCCCTTTGGGGTGGTCTTCCACCCTTTACACCTATACTGCTACCACCCCTAGGTCCCTCAAATCTAGACCTCTTCAGTCAATCTCTCATATCCCTCAACCCTATCAGATCCTTCTCAATCTGTAATGCTTTATCCACCAACACAGCATAATTCCCTATGCCCATATAAGAGAGTTTAGTCTGAATATAATAGTGTAATCCGTCTAAAAATCTCTTACATTTTATCTCTTTCGTATTCACCAATTCAGGTAAAAACCTTGACAGGGCTATGAATCTGCTATCATATTCAGCCACCGATAAACTTTCCTATCTTAGATGAATAAAATCTCTCTCCTGTTGTGCCCGAAAGGTATCTGGGAAATACTTCGCAAAGAACTCATCCTTAAACTTACTCCAAGCTAAAGGTTATTCTACCTGTGTGCTTACCTTGGGCAAAATATCCTCCCACAATTGAGAAGCCTCACCCTCCAGTATAAAGGAAGCAAAAGCAACCTTCTATCTATCTGACACCGGTAAGATTTTAAAATATTTCTCCACGTGCCTAATCCACTGCTCAGCTTCCACCGGATTTACAGATTCTCTAAAAGACTGAGGTTTAAACTTAAGAAACCTCACAAAACAATCACCTTGCATCTCCTATGCAAACATACCTCTTTCATGACCTTCTTGCCTCACCACCTCTGGTTTTCTTCTACCTCTTTCCTCTAACCTTCTCTGTAAATTATCAGCCTTTTCTTCCTCTACATTCATCATTTCTATAGCACAATTAAGGGCTTTTCTCAATTCATCATTCCTACCCTCAGATACTCTCCTACTGGTGCCAGCTGTACTATCCACATGTTTCCTCGTGGGAACCACATACTCAACTTCCTCTTTTGCTTCAGTTCTCCTAAAAATTGGGGTCTACCACGTCCCCTCTGATTCAGAACTCTACCTATAGCCCGACCACGTGTCATCCTCAGACTCTGCATTTAAAATATAGTTTATTTAGAATCTTCCACTTTTTAAGTTCTCATGCAGTCTACAGAATCTTAAAACCTAATGCTCTGATACCAAAATTGTAACAACCCATCCCGGGTTGGTCACCCCCGAGATAGTGTCATCATATTTTTAAAATCACAGCACGACACATATATTCAACAATAAAGCAAAATAAAACTAACAAGAGTTTTTACTGTAACCCTCAACAAGGGAGGTACATCAATATAATATAATTTAAATATGATATACAACTTAACATGCATGAATATTTACAAACAAAACTTTTTACTTTTCATTTTCTCATTTGTCTGAGGATATTGACACACATGTGGCTTACAACGAATGTTTTCGTCTGACTTTCAACCCACCAGACTACTAGTCCTGTCTGCTACCTGAAATCATTGTACAATGAGGGATAAACTTCACAAGCTCAGTAAATTTAATTTACTAAAAGTATTCTATCTGCATAATCAGCCAATTTATATTTAAACATTTATCTCTTATACATCTGGATAATAACATATAGTCTAACATTTAAATAATTACTATCACATTATTCTTCTCCGTATTTTTTTCTCACTATAACTGTCTCGCTCTGTGAGATTCATTTATCTTACAAATAATTGCACAATAACACATCACACATCCGCATTTCAATAATGCAAGTAAAAATTTAAAACAGATACAATGCATGAATGCTTATGATGGGAACATCTTCCCACCCGTTGACAGGTTATTATTATCTTAGACCAACCCATTCTCGGTTCTTTACAGCTTATCCCAGCTATCACATAATTTATTTTCAGCATATACTGACTGTCACGGTGTCCCTTTCATTTCCAGCATATACCGTCTGTCACGGTTGTTCCATTAGACCGGCTCCTTCCCGATTCTTTTGGTTATCTTATTTAATGCACATGCATATGAGCAATGATATGAAATATGCTTATAAACCGTACTATAATAATAACATGCATAAAAATATTTAAATTGACTACCTTGATCATTTTTAATTTATCATTGAAATAAATTCCCTAAAATTTCTCTCCTCATATTTCACATCTACTGATTAATCATAACTCATCAAAATTTTACTTATTTCTTTTATTATTAAATCAACTTATTATTTCACTAATTTCTTCTCCTCATATATCACATAAATTTATTTACTAAGACTCATCACGAATTTATTTATCCCATTTACTATTAAATTAACTCATTATTCTAATAATATTTCTTTTCATATAATAATTTTCTACGTGTCCAATATTTATATCATACACCTCAATTTAATTTATCTATCACAAAAAAATAAGCTAATAATTAAATTTAATATTATCACTAGATATTTGATTTTTATTTAGGCTACTTAAAATAAATCCAATTCACCATGTAGCATTTAAAGCTACCCGTGGATCACCTCCTTGCCTTTTTTCGTTATTCTCTGAAATTTCTCCCCGATTGCTGACCGCCAACACCTGACATAATATTTGTATTCAATTTCTAATTATTTCTTCATTTCTTCATAAACCACACCCTTTGAAAATTCTCACTTTGAATTCAGTAAAATTTTAGGAAATGCTAAAAATTAAAAAATAAACACTATATTATTACTTTCTGCTTTTCTGATAGCTATTCGTGATTCCCTATAAAATTTCACCATAAACTCCTTTAAAAATTTACTATTTTAACTTTTCTTTGGTTCCCAAGTGTTTAAGGAAAACAAGTAATTTAAAGGAAAAACTAATGGAAATGGTTAAGTGTAATCACAATTACGGAAATATATATATATATATATATATATATACATATATATATATATATATGTATATATACACACATATATATATATATATACACACATATATATATATATATATACACACATATATATATATATATATACACACATATATATATATATATATACACATATATATATGCAAACCAAAGTTTGCTTTTAAAAAATACCCAAAATCTTCCACGTTTTGATGTGTTGGAGGGCATGCAGGAACCAAAAATACACTTCGAGGTATTTAACTAAACGTGGCAACTGGTGGCAGCACCTGCTGCCACGTTTTGGTTGTTTGATTCTTTTTTTAAAATTTTTTTTTCCTTCCTCTATCTTCTACCGCTCCGTACGTTCTGGACGATTTTTTTTTGTCTTTTTCTATTTGGGACATAAACGTCCTTTTTTGTCTTTTTCTATTTAAATATGCCTTATTTATTAAATTACTTCTTTACCTTTATTTTACAAATACGGATATTACAGTTTCACTAGTTTTCATATGCTTGCTTATCGTAATCTGCACTCTCGTCATATCTACCTTCTTTAAAGGGAGTGACTTTAGGTAATATATATATATATATATATACATATATACACATATATACATATATACACATATATACATATATACACATATATATATATATATACACATATATATATATATATATATATATATATATATATGCAAACCAAAGTTTGCTTTTAAAAAATACCCAAAATCTTCCACGTTTTGATGTGTTGGAGGGCATGCAGGAACCAAAAATACACTTCGAGGTATTTAACTAAACGTGGCAACTGGTGGCAGCACCTGCTGCCACGTTTTGGTTGTTTGATTCTTTTTTTAAAAAAAAATTTTTCCTTCCTCTATCTTCTACCGCTCCGTACGTTCTGGACGATTTTTTTTTGTCTTTTTCTATTTGGGACATAAACGTCCTTTTTTGTCTTTTTCTATTTAAATATGCCTTATTTATTAAATTACTTCTTTACCTTTATTTTACAAATACGGATATTACAGTTTCACTAGTTTTCATATGCTTGCTTATCGTAATCTGCACTCTCGTCATATCTACCTTCTTTAAAGGGAGTGACTTTAGGTAATGACCCAGATTCATGGGTCTCAGGTGAAAAAGAGCGGTACCTACAATTAGTGTTGATTATGTTTTTCATTTAAGTCTTTAAACTAAAAAAAATTATATTTCTTGGTATGATTCACAACTTACTGAAAAGAAATTATTTATCTCTGCTTTTGTTTCTTTAGTCTTTAAATTCGTTTAACGCTTTGGGAAGTTCACATCCTTGAAATTATTTGGAAACATCACTTAAGTAATAGAATGAAAAGGACTGCATTTAAAAAGGGGAAAGATTGCCCCATCTTATTTGGATACTAGGTCATCCATTTTTATGAGAATTGTTCGCTTCCTAAATTTCAGTAATGCCTAAACCAGCTCCTCAACCTCCTTGTAGAAAGTAGTGAAAAGATGTATATACTATGGTACTGATTTCAAGATGTGTGATAAGCTCAATTCTTTCGTGCACATATGGTTGTAACTTGAATATTGGAACTATGATAAATGAATGTCCTAAAACATTTGCATGAAAGTAATTGTAATGCAATTCCATTACCATTTTGAGAGTAGTAGCAACGATTTCAAATTTTCGGTTTATAGCAAATGAATTTACTTCAACATCTCTTTTAATTAATTACACAAAGACCTAAATGCTTGATTTGGTCTGGAATTCATATTTTCACAAGTTGATAGTAAATTAAGGTGTAGTTGGAAGTATTACACAAGCAATGAAAACATGGTTTGTGCTTCCTTTTTTTAAATTTTTTTGTTTCCTTCTCTTTCTTTCTCTATAATCTATGATTGGTTTTTGAAGCTCAGTATACCCAAGAATATAATTGCTAAGCTAATAGACATATTTGTCTTTCAGGCCAAGTTTCGTTTTATAGCAATATTTTTTATTTTGAGTCTCCTGGTCTTTGTCTAAACTATGGATTTGGAGCCAAGGAAGACAAGGAGTCAAGGAAGATTCCGATCAAAGCATACAATTTTTTTTTTTTTATAAAAAAAATCTCTTTATATTTGTCTTATGAAATTGATCCTATTTTTTACAATTCTATTACCATTTTGATAGTAGTAGCTCTTTTTACCTTAATACCAATGATGTAATGTGCCATACATTTTCCACCCAATCCAGCATTATTAAAAAAAATCAAGCATTATTAAAAATAGAGTTATTGAGATCTTGAGAGTAGCCTAGTTAGATTTTCTTTATCTGTTAATTGTGGAGGAACTGATCTAATTTATGAAATGCAGTTTTTCAAATTCTCAAATTGTTGTAATTTTTTATTATGTTTTTGGGTTGCTATTTTCAAGATCATACAACAGTTTTTTTTTTGGTTTTCCAGGTGATTTCCATGTTCTCTCACTTTTTTCCTTTTTTTCTCATGTCTAAGGATTTTTCTTATCTCTATTTTTCTATGAATTGGAACATGTAGCAGGGTCATACACCAGTTTTTCTAGAAAATTGGAATCGGAAGAGTTGCGTTGTTAAGAATTTTGTCTTAGCAATTTGCGGAGCATAATACATGTACCACCAATTTATATGCCTTCTAAAAGATTATTATAGGTTTTGTTATTTTTGCTTTTATTTTGTCTGAATCGGAAGAGTTGAAGTATTAGGATTGTTGAGGGAGCTCTTGATATTTGCTCGATTTGCTTTCTCTTTGCCAGTTGATTTCCATCTTTTCTCAAAATAAAGTAATTACTTATAGCCAGTCTGAGATTCATGGTCAGTCGATTGAACTAATCTAATGAACGTACATGTTAGGTTTATTAGTAGGTTATTACTTCAAATGAAGATAAGTTTATTGGTCTGGTAGTCAAGGATAACACAATTTAACTTCCTACATGAATGTTGTTGCAGTCAATAATTTAACTGAAGAAAAATGCATTTGGATAGCATTTGAATCTGTTATGACTTTTGAGAATGGTTTTGCAATCTTTCTTCTTTGCTCTTTATTTTGTATTACCTTTCATCAAACAAAAATTAAACGTTTTATATACTAGACAAAGTTTATTTTTCTTTTATTTTCTTGGAACCTGAACATATTTGTTGTTTTTATATGTTCAATCAAACAGATAACCTACGAGAAATGACCATTTAAATTGCAAATGGTAAACCAAGATGATATCGATTTGTTTCGGTCTCTTTTTTTATTATAAAAAGGCAGTTCGATTCCCTTTTTAATTATTTATATAACTTTCACAAATAATGTTGAATTGTTAGATTTATAAATATTGTTGAGGTATATTTGATTGTAGTATTAGTTAATTTAATGTATTGCTCTGTTATGTGCTTTTGCTTTGATAATTAGTGAGTTATATATATTAGTATCTCAACAAGCGTTAACACGTGTATTGATCTGCTTTCTATTGGATTGAATGAAATAATAGCATCTCAACATACGCTAACGCGCGTATTGATCTGTTTTTTCATCGGATTGTTATAAAAGAAAACTAAAGAAAAAGGTAAATCATCCAATTATTTTTCCTTTTACAATTCTCTTACCTAACAAGAAGTATTGCCTTCTTATTCCTTTTCATTTTTTTTGGTAAACATTTTTCCTCCCCACGCCATAGCCTTACATTATTCTCTTTCCATTTTATAAGAGCAACACAATCAATAGATGGAGTGAAAATTTGTGATATATTTTTCATTGATAAAGTGCTTTATGACAATTGAATATGATAAAATACAAATTTCAATAATCGTTGAGATATAGTGAATCGATAACAAATGCAAAATAAAGGAGCTAACTGAGGTAAAATGTTAAATCTTGAATTTGGAGGATTTTGAGGGATTGCTTTGGGTTATGGTCCTTGTGTTATTTTCCATATAAGGATTTTAAGGGATTGCTTCAGATTTAATGGTTTTATTATCTTCCATACCCACACCACCGGTGGTACCTACGTTGGTACCATCGAAGACACCAATCTTGGACCTTAAAAACAGCAACCTATGCTTAGAGAGTGGTTTCACAAATTGATCTTTTATGAACATATGAGACATTTGGAGTTGATTCTTGTTGACCAGATCTTGAACAAAATGAATATCAATAATGATACGTTTCATTTTGGAGTGGAAAACATGATGGGGGCACGAGAGTGAGACCGAGCTCACTTGAAAGATTTTGATTCCATGCAATTTCAGCAGCTATGGTAACAAGTGCTCGATATTCAGCCTCTATGGAAAGCGAGCAACTGATCTTTGCTTACAGGATCGCTAGGAGATAGGATTATCACCTAAGTAGATTAAATAGGCAGAGGTTAAGGTAAAGTTGTCCTAATCACCTGCCAAATCGGCATTGGAGTACGCATGAAGAAAAAATAGGCTTGCTTTTTTATGACAACATCACGATATAGAGTTTCCTAGGGATATATGAGGAGTCTTTTAACAGCTTTCCAATGGAGAAGAGATGGATGATGCATGAATTGAGCCAATTTGTTGATGGCAAAGGCAATGTTCAGCATAGTGAGAGGTAAATATCGTAGAGCTCCAATGAATTTACTGTATTCACTAGCAGTGTTTTGAAAGACGGTCTTTGGACGCGTCCAGGGGCGAAGCGAAGCAAAAACGCTCGAGGGCATATAAATTTGGACGTATTTTCTATGGGGCGAACATTTTTCAAGTTGGGTCGTATATCCAAACCAAAAGCATATGTATTTTACTCCCGAGCGTACGCCTTATGAATTTTTTTTAATCACATCAAACATATCACTGATATATAAACACATAAGCTTTAACCCAAATTTTCAAATTAATAACAGAATTAACACCCAAAGAAAAATAAAAACAACAAATTGAAAAATAATTCTTTTTTTAAAAGTGGAACCTAGCAACGGAGAAGGTCCAGGGGGTGACAAGTACTGTACACATCTTCAATGCCTCCACCGATGGCGGATTTGGAGTCCATGTCAGGCACCGATCTATCTCTCATCTCCTTCATCGTACTCTCCTCTCCATCTTCACTGTTGATCCTCTATTTTTTCTCCCAAAATAACATTCGTTTGAGCTCAAAACGACTGGAACTACTAATCTCTTGCACAGCAAACTAATATACTGGAGTTTGTGCAGTTGCTACTCTGTTTTTAACAAAAATAAGACAGAGGAAGTCTCAAAACTTAAAATTCAAAAATCAAAATCAAAATCATTTGCTCTAACAGTTAATAATTTTTTTATCTTAGCTTAAATGCAAATAATCTACTGCGTTTAAGGGTTAGGACGATTTTCCCCTCAGTTTACAAAGGGGGCAATTTAAACCCTCACTTTGCAAAACTTAAGCAATGTATCCCCTTTCTAACACCATCAAACGCCATCTCTAGTTTGCGGCTTATGTTCCCATGAGCTCAACCCCACCTTATAAAGCGGGGGCTGCCACCGTCAAATGTCTCTTGTCCAATCCTCCACCATTGATTCCTCCATCCACCAGCGCATTACCGTAACCGCTACCATCTCCAACGGCCACGATCATCGCCTCTCCTCCAAGTGCAAGTTGGATGATTACACCTCTTTCGTCGATGATGACGATGGTGATGACGTCGATGATGACGACGGTGACAACCCCTACGTCTATGACGCGGGAGTCAAGGATGCGCAAGGACGAGCCCAACGTGGTCAATTCCTCATCCGACGGGTCATCTCTCCTCCTTGATTCTCCTGCTGCCACGACCTATCATATTCGATCATCGTCGGTGATACTACCAAAATATGACACTCTAATAGGAGGAGGACACGTGGATCATCGTGATCCCAGAATTCAAAGAGACACGCGGACCATTCAGGCCCAGACAGTTGGATCTCCAGGTCATGACCGCCCTTCAGGGCATCATTGCCTCCAGCTGGGCCTCCAGGTCATAACCGCCCTCAGGGGCATCTTGGCCCCAGCTGGGCCTCCACGTCACCACCGCCCTCCGAACCATCATTACCCAACCAAGTTGGGACGTCAGATCTAAACACCGTCTTACGCATAGACGGCTCTGGAGTAAGCCAACAAGGCAAAAGCCCTACTGAACGGTTCTCAGCTTCCTAGCTGGGCCTCATAGGCATCATTACCCAACCCAGTTGGGGTATCCTGTCACAGCTGCCCCGACCCACTACCGCCTCCGAATATCACCGCCTCCGAAACTCTATAAAAGGACTTGGTAAGCGGTCCAAAAGAGGGACGAAGCTTTTCAGCTTTAAACACATACAACCTTGATCTTTTGCTAACTTAAGCATCGGAGCATCCTCGGAGGCATCCCCTCCGTCGACCCCAATAGCTAATCTCCCTTTCTCTGTGCAGGTACTTCTACAGGCTAAACATCCAGCTCAGCAACACTCATTTTTGGCATCAACAGATTGACACCGTCTGTGGGAAGTCCACATCTCTCGCTGACAGTAACAGCGAAGAAGTCAAAAGAACTCATCTGTTAGCATGCCTCCAAAAACACCCGCCAGGGATCTAGGCGCTCGCGTGCTACGGTCGGGAGACAGTTCTTCAGCCGAACCCGAGGTTCACCCGAATGAAGGCACACTCCAGGCGCAATTCGCAGAGCTTGCACACCTGGTGGCCGATCTGGCTGCCGAAGTTCGCAGAAGACCTCAGCAGACGCTGCCACTCCCATCGCTGGAACCAGGTCACAATGTTTCCACTGACCGCCGCCCACCAGCGGATGTCTGCTCGGCAACCCACTTACCTCCCCCAGCCAAGTTCAGAGAGAGTCCCGTGCCCAAGAACAGCGAAGGGTTCGACAAACGGATCGAGGACATAGAGGGACGCATCAATGAGGCGTTTAAAGAACGCGGCCACAGTATTAGCGATGATCTCGACGTACAGGACCCACCTTTCATACAAGAAGTCCTTGACGCCCCCCTCCCACACAATTTTCGGATGCCACAAATCAAACTTTACGATGGATCCACAGATCCCTTAGATCACCTCCAGCACTACCGAACCACAATGACCCTCCATAGACATTCGGACCCTGTGATTTGCATAGCGTTTCCATTAACCCTAGAGAAAGCGGCTGGGACGTGGTATTCCCGCTTGAAACCAGGGGGTATTCGCACCTTCAAAGACCTAAGCTATGCCTTCGCCTCACATTTCATCAGCAGCAAAGGACCAAAGAAAACTTCGGAGTCTCTGTTTAATATTGTCCAGTCAAAAGGAGAGAAGCTTCGCGCCTATATTTCCAGATTCAACACTGCAGCTTGGGAGATCCCAGACCTTGATCCCAATGTTCAGCTCCTGGCATTCAAAAATGGATTAAGATCCGGATTCTTCAGCTCAAAACTCATCAGACATCCGCCTATGGACATGAATGAAGTCTTGGCGCGAGCCGAAAAATACATGCTAGCAGAAGATGATCAAGCATTCCGAAGAGAAAGCGAAGGAGATACGGAAAAGAGGAAGAGAGGCCCCACTAGTCCCAGCCTTGAACCCTCTAAGCGGCCGTTTCGCGAGGAGAAACCCAGAACCCTCAGGCCTTTCGAGGATATATCCCGGACTCTTGCAACCTACGGAACCAGAGCCAGAACTCCGGGGCAAATCCACCGCTATGCACCACTGAATGCCTCCAGGACCAACATTCTGATGCAGATTCATGACAGGGACCTCTTGCAATGGCCTTCAAGGCCGCCAAACCTCAACCCGGATCGCAATACTTGGTGTAGGTTCTACAGAAACTTCGGCCATGATACGGAAGAGTGTAAGGCCTTAAAAAATCAGATCGAGGCCCTCATCAATCGAGGGCATCTAAAAGAATACGTCGGGCCACGACAGGAGAAATATGATGAACGATCGCGTAGAAGCCCTGAACGTCCTTATGAACGAAACAGACCTGCAAGGGTAGCCCGGAAGAGCCTGGGGCCAAGTTATAGGGAGCCCAGCCAGAAAAAACCGGAGGTCCCCGTGGCGAAGATTATCAAAACCATTTACGGAGGACTCGTTGCTGGCGGGGGGTCCCATGCTCGCAGTAGGTCTTATGCTAGGTCAATAGCCTCTGTTGCTGGACCTCAGAAAAGACCTAGGACCGGAGAGACTATTTTTTTTTCGGACGAAGACTTGGAAGGAGTGCAGATCCCACACGACGATGCTGTCGTAATTTCACTCCTTGTGGCTAACCATGAGATAAGACGAGTCCTAGTCGATAACGGGAGCTCGGCCGACATCCTCTTTTATGATGCTTTTCACCAAATGCATCTGGGCGATGCACATCTGGAGCTGGTCTCCACCCCACTCTATGGCTTCTCAGGGGGACCGGTCTTTACAGAAGGCAGCATAACTCTCCCGGTAACTGCGGGAACGGCACCTCAAACAACAACCGTACATTCCACTTTGTTAATTGTCCGACAACCCTCCTCCTACAATATGATACTCGGACGACCCACGCTGAATAAACTCCGAGCGGTTGTCTCTACCCATCATCTCAAAATCAAATTCCCCACGACAGACAGAGTAGGCGAGATCAAAGGAGATCAACGAACCGCCAGATCCTGTTATCTCAATGCAATAAAAGGTAAAAAGACGGAAGCCCTACCACTCGAACTGGATGACCTTAGGGATGAAGCAAGCAACCTACGAGGTAGGCCCGGAGAAGATGTACTCACAATCCCCCTTGGCGAAAATAGCACCAAAACTGTTCAAATTGGTTCCAACCTGTCCAGCACTTTTCAAGAATCTCTATTAGCCCTTCTACGGGCAAACCAAGATCTATTCGCCTGGACTGCTGCAGATATGCCAGGAATCAGCCCTGACGTCATCGTACATCGCTTGAGTGTTGACCCGACCCACAAACCGGTTATTCAGAAGAAAAGGTCGTTTGCTTCTGAGCGACAGGCAGTTGTTCGGGCAGAAGTTGAGAAATTACGTTCGGCTGACTTCATCCGAGAGGTGAGCTATCCGAACTGGGTATCTAATGTTGTAATGGTAAAAAAGGCAAACGGCAAGTGGCGAATTTGTATAGACTTTTCTGATCTCAATAAAGCCTGTCCTAAAGACAGTTTTCCTTTGCCCCGGATTGATCAACTCGTTGACGCAACATCCGGCCATGAGCTGTTAACATTCATGGATGCTTACTCCGGGTATAACCAAATCCTTATGCATCCGCCTGACCAAGAGAAGACGGCATTTATCACAGAGCAAGGCCTATATTGTTATAGGGTCATGCCGTTCGGTTTGAAAAATGCTGGAGCCATTTACCAGAGACTAGTAAACAAGATATTCAAAGAGCAGATGGGTCGGAATATGGAAGTATATGTGGACGACATGCTGGTCAAAAGCGTCAAAACATAAGACCACGAGGCAGATCTCCAAGAAGCTTTTGACATACTCCGCCATCATCGCATGAAGTTGAACCCCACAAAGTGTGCCTTTGGGGTCACCGAGGGAAAATTCCTCGGCTTCCTGGTCACCCACAGAGGTATAGAAGCCAATCCAGAAAAGATTGATGCTGTTCTTAACATGAATCCGCCTCGGATCGTTAGGGAAGTCCAGCGCCTTACTGGAAGAATAGCGGCCCTCAGCCGATTCATGTCAAAATCTGCCGAGAAGTGCCTTCCCTTTTTTAAAGCCATCCGTCGGACCCAGAACTTCGTATGGGACGAAGCTTGTCAAGAAGCCTTCAGGGCACTGAAAATATATTTGGGGACACCTCCCGTGCTTACCAAACCAATAGCCGGCGAAAACCTTTTCTTATATCTTTCAGCTGGTCCCGAAGTAGTGGCCTCCGTCTTAATACGAGAAGAAGGAGGCACACAGAAGCCAGTGTATTATGTCAGTAAGGTGCTTCATGATGCCGAAACAAGATATCCTAAAACGGAAAAGATGGCGTATGCTCTGTTAATTTCGGCCCGGAAGCTTCGACCTTATTTTCAATCTCATACCATCACGGTCCTCACCAACCAGCCTCTTCGACAAATACTCCACAAGCCAGATGTCGCCGGTAGAGTAGTCAAATGGTCCATAGAATTGGGAGAGTTCGACATCCGTTATCGGCCTCGGACAGCTATCAAAGCGCAAGCCCTAGCTGATTTTGTCATGGAAACTACTTTGCTCTTAACAGAAGCAGAATCTCCACAGGAGGTTAGTCGAACGAACCTGCCTTTACGATGGACCCTTCATGTGGACGGATCCTCTACCGACTCTGGAAGCGGAGCAGGGCTCATTCTGAGCGGTCCCGATAACTTCGCCATTGAGTACGCCCTGAGGTTCGGGTTTCCAGCGTCGAACAATGAAGCCGAGTATGAAGCTCTACTCGCAGGCATGAAACCAGCCAAGGTGATATCTGTACAAAATTTACATGTATATAGCGATTCCCAACTAGTGGTGAACCAAGTGAACGGCGAATTCGAGGCCCGATGAGAAAAAATTGCTCGCTACCTAGCAGCAGCAAAGGCATTAGCCGGGCAGTTTGAAGTCTTTTCTCCAAACCAGATTTCGCGGGCAGAAAATACGAAGGCCGACTCATTGGCCCGGCTTGCTTCGTCTTGCCAGCTCGAGTCCAGGCGAGCAGTTTACCTCGAAACCCTAGCCGTGCCGAGTATCGACGAGATAATGGTCTTACCCGTGGTTGGTGAGAGAACATGGATGAGTCCTATCCTGGAATATCTACGTGACGGTATTCTTCCCGATGATAAGGGCGAAGCCCGAAAGATTGTGTCTCGAGCCGCCCGATACGCAATTCTGGATGATCACCTGTATAAGCGGGGGTTGACAACGCCCTTCTTAAAGTGTCTTGACCCGACCGAAGCTAATTACGCCCTTCGAGAAGTCCACGAAGGTATATGTGGAAATCACCTCGGAGGACGTGCCTTGGCGTTCAAAATCCTTCGTCAAGGATACTATTGGCCGAAGATGAGGGAAGCAGCCATGGAGTTGGTAACCAAATGTCAAAGCTGTCAACGGTATGCCACCGTGCCACGACAACCAGCGAACCTTTTGACGCCAATAGTCAGTCCACTTCCTTTCGCTATGTGGGGAATGGACCTTCTCGGGCCCTTTCCCGGAGCGACCGGCCAGCGAAAATACCTCATAGTTGCCATAGATTATTTTACAAAATGGGTAGAAGCCGAACCCTTGGCCAGCATCACGGACTTTCAAGCCCGAGCCTTCGTATGGAAATCAATCGTGTGTCGGTTTGGAGTACCACAAGTGTTAGTGACAGACAACGGTAAACAGTTTGACAGCGTTCGGTTCAAAACATTTTGCGATGAATTACACATTGACCATCGTTTCTCTTCGGTTGGATACCCGCAAGCAAATGGACAAGCCGAAGTTACCAACCGAACGATCTTGCAAGGCATTAAAAGGCGAATAGACGAAGCAGAGAAGCAGTGTGCAGACCATTTACCCAACATACTTTGGGCATATCGAACCACGACTCGAGCACCTACCGGGGAAACCCCTTTCTTCATGACTTATGGGTCCGAGGCAGTCATCCCCTTGGAAATATGAATACCTTCCTTACGAGTTCAGAATTTCGAGGAACGAAGCAATGAGGAAGCCCTTCGCACGAACGCCGATCTTTTCGACGAAGCCTGGGACAAAGCCCAAATTCGACTTGCCGTTTACTAGCAACGAGCCACCAGGTACTTCAACTCAAGAGTAAAAGTAAGACGTTTCTGTCTTCATGACCTTGTCTTGCGAAAGAATGCAGTATCTAGGCCCCGAGAATCAGGCAAACTAGTCCCTACTTGGGAAGGGCCGTATCGCATCAAAAAAGTATGCCGTCCTGGCACGTTTGAACTCGAAGAATTGAACGGAAATGTCATTCCTCGTACTTGGAATGCGGAACATCTTCGACGTTTTTATCAATAAATAGCGTTGCGCGCATGTAAACAGTCTCGTTTTATATATATTAAAGACTTTACTTACATTTGTCCTGTTAACTAAACCAAATACCCAAACCAAGGCAAAAAGGGTGCACCAACAGCCCCAAAAGACAACACAAAAACGGCTGGGCCAAAACAATAAAACAACAAAAAAGGGGGGACTACGACAGAGTACCCTCGACCTAAGCTCTACTGATCTCCTAGGTCAGGAGACCCCGTGCCCGATCGCCCGCCACGATCCTGCCCATCAGCGGGCTCATCATCCGAAGCTAGCGGCTCCTCGTCCTCGGGCCCCAGCAGGTCCAATGCGGAGAAATCGAGCTCCGGGTACATGCTCTCAGCCTTCCCCTTGGCCTCCATGAACCCCGTAAGATACTGCTGGCCACCCTCGGAAACGACGGCCAGGCGATAGGCCTCCGAACTCTGGAAAGAAGCCAAGGCTTCCTCCACGGTCGCCTTAGTGCGGGCCTCAGCCTCCTCAGCTGCGGCTCTAAGACGGGCCTCGACCTCCTCGATGGCGGCCCGAGCAGTGGCTTCGGCTTCGGCTTTAGCCAGGATAGCAGACTCCAAGGAAGCCTGTAGCTGGCAAACAGCCTCTGTCCTCTCCTCCAACTGGCGCTGGGTACGCCCAAGAAGCTCCGCCGTCTCCATGCATCGACGTGCGGCCGCGCCCACCAGGACGCCCATCTGATACCAGAAGCCATGCGTGAAACACAATTCGGCGAAAACAATATATAACAAAGCAAAAATAGAATCTAACCTGAGAAGCCAAAGCCTCGGCCGCCGCACAGAGAGAGTCCGTGGTCTTTCGACCCAACTCGGCAATATCATGAGGGGGGGTGCCCTTCAACAGATGTTCCCTCGCCACCCGAGGATGTGCGAAGACAGAGTCATCTGTCCGGATGGCCAAGTTGGGCATGAAGATCGAGGCCTCCGAAGCTGGCCCCTGGCTAGGGCCGGGGATAGGGGCACTGCTTACCGGAGGTGTCTCTGACTGGGTCGACGGCCGCGGAGGAGTCCCCAAGTCAATCGGAGCCGGAGATGGGGCTCGGGCCCTCTTCTTAGGCCGCGAGGTCGAGTCTGTTTGTTTCCCAGACTGAGTCGACCTCCTCTGCTCCAATGCCAACTTCTTGGCATGCTCTCTGGCACGGGCAGCCGCTTCCATCTCTGATCAAAACACAAGCAAACAAAAGAAGCAAACGAAAGAAGGAAATAGCGTAAGTACAAATCGCAGGATAACGATGCAAAATAAGAATAAAGAAAGTAGAGGGTAAACCAAAGCCTTTACCGCTCTCAAGCGAAGGCTCGGGGCACAAAGAACAAAGACCTCGCCGGGCCAGTTCTTCATTGTCGTATAGGACCCCGACGTCCAAAGGCGAGGCCACCATGGCGTTCACCGTCTCTTGCTCATACGGAAGAAGGCCCGCCTTTTTGCATTTTCCGGTGCGGTCCATACTCCACGCACGAGGCAAGCCAAAGTCCTCGGCAGATCGGATGAAAAAGAAATTTTTCTTCCACCTTTTGATAGATGAAGGGGTCTTCTTCAGCAACCTCCTCTTCGGTCGAGTACTAAAGACCACCCACCCTGTGTGACCATGCCGGCTGATCAAGAAGTGGGCCTTGAAAATATCCATCGTCATTGGTCGGCCCACTTCTAAGCAAACGCAGATAAAGGCCATGATCAGCCGTACCGAGTTCGGTACCAGCTGACACAGCGCTATATCAAAGTACCTAAGGATTGTACGAAAGTAGGGGTGAAGGGGAAACCGAAGCCCGGCTTGCATGTGATGCTCGTACACGCAAAGCTCGAACTGGGCCCGGTCAGGGAGGACATCACAGGCCCTCTCCCCCACCCTGGCCAGCCGAAGCTCATACTCGCCCGGAATGCGGTATGTCTTCCTTATCACTTCCAAATCCTCCTCCCTCAGTTGGCTAGGGATCTCATTGGCTGCATAGTTCCATTCCTCTCTCCCCTCTCCAGCCGAGGTCTCCCTAATGTCGGTCAACGCCCTAAGTGTGTCCTCACCAGACGAGGACCCGTCCTGATATTCTCTCTCCACCCCCAAAGGGACGTAGGGCACTAACGCCATGGGGCTTGCCCCTGGCGTACCCGTTACGGGGGCATTCCCTCCAGAAGAAGACGAGGACGTCTCTACTTCTTCGGAGCTGCTACCATTCGTACCATCTACACTACTCCTACCATTACTACTACTAGGCCTATCGCGGTATGTATCAAACGAAGAAGACATGATATGAAAATTAAAGAAAACACGAACTCACCAACGTCCGAAGGATTCGGACTTGAATTCCTCCTAGAGCTTTCCTCCCAAGGTCTCGCGAATGCAACGATCACACCAAACTTCTCACTGAAGGGACGAGGATGAGGACTCACAAGCTTCTTTGGACGAGGCCGAGGGCTCTCAGGGAAGCTACTCTCTGAAAATAGAAGGAGATTATGGCATGTGTGTGGAAGAAGAAGAAACCAAAGCCCCTTATATAGGAGAAGTGTCACGGCCAACGAGGAGCATTTAATGCAGTCGCAGGAATCTAGGGGACAATTTAAAACTCCCAAACGACCAACACACTTTCCCAGGGGACGTTACGTCCCTCGAGGTGGCCGCCGTTTTCCCTAAAAAACGGTTGTTTAAATTTCCAAGGTAACGTGACGCGGCATCCACCCAGGTGAGACCACGTGTCTCCACAGCCGCCGTCCTAGACACGAGAAACTTTCCCGTAGTTCCACGTGTCCTCGGGCCCATGGTCTTCTTGGCCGAGGAGATGGATTGCTCCACTGGTTCTCGGCCCACTCTCTTCAAGGTCCGAGGAGATGGATTGCTCCATGTGTCCTCGGACCCATGGCATTCTTGGCCGAGGAGAGAGATTGCTCCACTGGTCCTCGGCCGTTTCTCTTCAAGGTCCGAGGAGATGGATTGCTCCACTAGTCCTCGGTCCCATGGTATTCTTGGCCGAGGAGATAGATTGCTCCACTGTTCCTCGGCCCATTCTCTCCAAGGTCCGAGGAGATGGATTGCTCCACTAGTCCTCGGACCCATGGTCTTCTTGGCCGAGGAGATGGATTGCTCCACTGTTCCTCGGCCCATTCTCTTCAAGGTCCGAGGAGATGGATTGCTCCACTAGTCCTCGGACCAAGGGTCTTCTCGGCCGAGGAGATGGATTGCTCCACTGGTCCTCGGCCCATTCTCTTCAAGGTCCGAGGAGATGGATTGCTCCACTAGTCCTCGGACCTAGGGTATTCTTGGCCGAGGAGATGGATTGCTCCACTGGTCCTCGGCCCATTCTCTTCAAGGTCCGAGGAGATGGATTGCTCCACTAGTCCTCGGACCCAGGGTATTCTTGGCCGAGGAGATGGATTGCTCCACTGGTCCTCGGCCCATTCTCTTCAAGGTCCGAGGAGATGGATTGCTCCACTAGTCCTCGGACCCAGGGTATTCTTGGCCGAGGAGATGGATTGCTCCACTGGTTCTCGGCCCACTCTCTTCAAGGTCCGAGGAGATGGATTGCTCCATGTGTCCTCGGACCCATGGCATTCTTGGCCGAGGAGAGAGATTGCTCCACTGGTCCTCGGCCGTTTCTCTTCAAGGTCCGAGGAGATGGATTGCTCCACTAGTCCTCGGTCCCATGGTATTTTTGGCCGAGGAGATGGATTGCTCTACTGGTCCTCGGCCCATTCTCTCCAAGGTCCGAGGAGATGGATTGCTCCACTAGTCCTCGGACCCATGGTCTTCTTGGCCGAGGAGATGGATTGCTCCACTGGTCTTCGGCCCATTCTCTCCAAGGTCCGAGGAGATCGATTGCTCCACTAGTCCTCGGACCCATGGTCTTCTTGGCCGAGGAGATGGATTGCTCCACTGGTCCTCGGCCCATTCTCTTCAAGGTCCGAGGAGATGGATTGCTCCACTAGTCCTCGGACCCAGGGTATTCTTGGCCGAGGAGATGGATTGCTCCACTGGTCCTCGGCCCATTCTCTTCAAGGTCCGAGGAGATGGATTGCTCCACTAGTCCTCGAACCCAGGGTATTCTTGGCCGAGGAGATGGATTGCTCCACTGGTCCTCGGCCCATTCTCTTCAAGGTCTGAGGAGATGGATTGCTCCACGTATCCTCGGACCCATGGCATTCTTGGCCGAGGAGATGGATTGCTCCACTAGTCCTCGGTCGCTTCTCTTCAAGGTCCGAGGAGATGGATTGCTCCATTAGTCCTCGGACCCGTGGTCTTCTTGGCCGAGGAGATGGATTGCTCGACTGGTCCTCGGCCGCTTCTCTTCAAGGTCCGAAGAGATGGATTGCTCCACTGGTCCTCGGACCCATGGTCTTCTTGGCCGAGGAGATGGATTGCTCCACTGGTCCTCGGCCCATTCTCTTCAAGGTCCGAGGAGATGGATTGCTC
The DNA here is from genome assembly GCA_023935145.1 of Bretschneidera sinensis. Lineage (NCBI taxonomy): Eukaryota > Viridiplantae > Streptophyta > Magnoliopsida > Brassicales > Akaniaceae > Bretschneidera > Bretschneidera sinensis. The sequence continues at coordinate 108,924,887 of CM043702.1, forward strand.
CACTAGTCCTCGGACCCATGGTCTTCTTGGCCGAGGAGATGGATTGCTTCACTGGTCCTCGGCCCATTCTCTTCAAGGTCCGAGGAGATGGATTGCTCCACTGGTCCTCGGCCCCTTCTCTTCAAGGCCGAGGAAACGGATTGCTCCACTGGTCCTCGGCCCCTTATTTTCTAAAGATGGTTTGCCCCACTTGTCCTTGGACCCCTGGTGTTCTTGGCCGAAAGGAGGAGTCGCTCCACAAGCCCTCGGTCTATTCTCTCTTGCCTTGGGCCAAATATTGACCAGACTTCACGCCTCTGTAGAGGATCTAACGCCAACCTAGTTCTGCTACTTCCTTAACCACAGTGCCGCACTTAAGGAAGTGGGGGGCCTCTGATACTACCAAAATATGACACTCCAATAGGAGGAGGACACGTGGATCATCGTGATCCCAGAATTCAAAGAGACACGCGGACCATTCAGGCCCAGACAGTTGGATCTCCAGGTCATGACCGCCCTTCAGGGCATCATTGCCTCCAGCTGGGCCTCCAGGTCATGACCGCCCTCAAGGGCATCTTGGCCCCAGCTGGGCCTCCACGTCACCACCGCCCTCCGAACCATCATTACCCAACCAAGTTGGGACGTCAGATCTAAACACCGTCTTACGCATAGACGGCTCTGGAGTAAGCCAACAAGGCAAAAGCCCTACTGAACGGTTCTCAGCTTCCTAGCTGGGCCTCATAGGCATCATTACCCAACCCAGTTGGGGTATCCTGTCACAGCTGCCCCGACCCACTACCGCCTCCGAATATCACCGCCTCCGAAACTCTATAAAAGGACTTGGTAAGCGGTCCAAAAGAGGGACGAAGCTTTTCAGCTTTAAACACATACAACCTTGATCTTTTGCTAACTTAAGCATCGGAGCATCCTCGGAGGCATCCTCTCCGTCGACCCCAATAGCTAATCTCCCTTTCTCTGTGCAGGTACTTCTACAGGCTAAACATCCAGCTCAGCAACACTCATTTTTGGCATCAGCAGTCGGTGTTGTCGTCGCAGTATTCTTTTTGCTACTCTTCCTTTACTCGCCCTGAGTCAACTCAGCTCCAATTCTTCATCAGGATGATCTTCGAGGGGAACACAATCGCGGTCCGTGGGAATTCCGAGGACACTATCAAATCTCTCTACCAGAGGGTCAAGCTGATGACTGGGATCCCCATGATCGAGCAGCGCTTAATTTATCGGGGAAAGCAGCTCTAGTGGGAGCACTCCCTCGCGGATTGCACTATCCAAAACGACGTCGGGCTCCAACACATGGGCCATATATAGAGCACGGAGCACCCGCAAGCCTGGCAAGTGATCGATGATATGGTCTCTGTTATCTGCCACCTCTGCAGAGGCGAACCCATTTCTTTCGACACCAAGCACATCAAGAACCGCATGACGAATTTCTACGGCCAGACTTAGAAGGAAAATAACGAGTTAGCCTCTAAGCATTTATAGATTTTCACCTTCTTGACTCCCGTGGCTTTGGTTATGCTCTGTATTTCTCCTGTTAAAGGTACAAAAAAGCCACAATAGCCATAGTAACTTATTCCCCTGTTTTTCTCACTCTGTAAAAGCTAAGTTTTATTTCCTTAATATTTCTCTTGTTTTTGTTCTTGACAAAAATATTCGAGAGGATGAAATGGGAGTTTAAAGAGAAAAGAGAAAAAGTGTGCACAATGAGTGAGTGAGTGACAGAGAAAGAGGGAAAAGGTCAATGGAAATACAGAAAGAATCATGGGCATTTTTAATGCAAAGAGTTAAGGAAAGGATTTGGTTCTCTTTCTCAAGGCTCGTTTTTTCTCACTCACTCGTTTTTTCTCACTCAGTCTGCAAAGTTTTTGTAGTGGGCAATGAGAAAAGGTACTGTGGTTTTGTGTTTATGAACGGGAGTCTGACGACGTGAGGGATGGGGGATACATTGCTTAAGTTTTGTAAAGTGAGGGCTTAAGTTGCTCCGTTTGTAAACTGAGGGGAAAATCACCCCTGACCCCTAAACTCAGGGGATTATTTGCAAATAAACCTTTTTTTCTTATTTTTGGGGTTCTCAGCTCCATCCCTTCAAATTCAATGTAGATGGTGCAACATCATTTTTTCTCTATACATCAAGGCTCAGCGCAGGCCTAGCTACACTACTGTAAATCTTTTGCACCTAGTGAGTACTTTTTAAACAGTTTTAGGTTGCCTTTTTATAGCAAGAATGAACTTTGCTTCTGCCATGCTTGATTTTCTATATTGTTTTGATTACTACTGTATAAACACTAACTACAATAGCGAGAGCTTATTTGAAATGAAAGAAAGGGGAAAACACAACTTCTCCCCTTATGATCTCCCAGCATTAACTGTGTTATGTGTTCATCGATGTTTGTTTTCCTAGAATTATATAACAATCCATTCTGGGTTAGTCACTCATGAGATAGTGTCGTCACGTTTTGAAATCCTTGCACGCACGACGTATATATGCAATAATATAAAAACATACATCGACTGAAAATATATATACATCAAGCCTCAACCCTCAATAAATGAGCTACATTATCAATATCCTATCTGAAACAATAGATACAACATATTAAAGATGCATGAATATCTACAACAAAAAAAAATCTTCTCATTTTTTCCATTAGTCTGAGGATGTGGACCACGAGACTTACAAATAATAACTCAGTCTGAATCTCAGCTCACAAATTTATTTGTCATGCCCGCTACTTGAAATTATTTAACAATGAAGAGTAACCTTCAGAAGCTCAGTGAATTAAATTTACTAAAAGTACTCGATTTATATACTTCTAATTATATTCAATCATTGTTAAATCAGCTTAATTAATTATCTATATCTTTTCACATACTAATTCAAATTCAATCATTTGTCAATCTCTTTATAAATAAATTATTAGACTACCCTATTTCAATATATATATATATATATATATATATATATCAATCATATTTGTTTATTCTCATATATTTTATCAATTTAATATCATTATTTACCCCATCATAAAGTTCACATCATACCAACAATCAATCATATAATTATTTATTATATCATCTTTTCAATTTATTTATTATCAAAGTTGTCTCATTATGAGACTCATCCATCTATCAATCATTTCATAATCATGATTGATTCTTTAGCATCTCAGCCAACAATAATAAATATTTAAAAGAATAAATGCATGAATTTAAATTGTCTTTCTTTCTTTCTCATCAAATCATTTCATACTATCATATGTGAACGTCTTCTCATATATCGACATGTTTCAGCCAGACCAGCTGTCTTCCTAGTCTTCTCAGCCGTACCAACTACCTTCTTGCTTTTCCCTTTTATGCATATGAGCAATAACATGCATGCAAGCATACATCAAAACATTCAATTCAACTATCTCTTTCTCAAAAATATTATTTTTTTTTATCATATATATTAAATTGTCTCCTCATATATTATATCAATTTTGTCAATCATATTTTTCAAGAATTTCATATATCTTTTCAATGTATTTTTCATTAATCTGTCCTTTTAAAATATAACCTCTTATATAATTAATTTTCAATATATCATTTAATCCTTAATCATTCATTCAATCAATTATCATACATAAAAGAAAATACATCACCTAGTCATTATAATTCAACAATTTATTCAAATATTATCAATTCATATTTTTATTGGTCTCGGTTATTAAAAGTAAATCTAACTTACCGCGTAGCACTTAAAGCTACCCGTGGATCATATCTTTGCATTTCCTACTCCTTTCAGTAATTTCTTGGAATTGCTGATCATCAATACCTAACCATAAACTTTTATAAATCTTACTATTTTATAACTTAATTCAAACAATATAATTATTTGGTTATGAGTATTATTGAAAATTTACCTCAAACGTGATGAAATTTTGCTATTGTAATTAGATGATTGTAATTATCTCTAATATTGGAGAAATTTTATCTATAACTTTTTGCTAAGAATTTTATTTGAAGAAATAAAGAAAACCAAACAGAGAATGGTAAAAATGAAGTATCTGAACTTCAGAGACAATACAAAGCTTTGATTGATTTTTTTTATATTGAGTATTTACGATTCTACCATCGATCTTTCAGCAATTAAAATTTACAATTTTTGTCACTGATTATTTATGATTCTACCCCCGATCTTTCAACATTTAAATTTTAAGATTCTACCACTACATATTAATTTCTATTTTGCCACTGTTTAATTACTATTTTGCATTTCTCCTTTAAAAATCAAGTTTCCATCTTTTCTTCCAAAAAAACAATTCTAAAAATTATATTTTCATCCACAAAATCTTTTAATTAATTTCTTCAACCTTATTTTACATTTTTCTTCAAAATTCTTTCATTTGAAACTTCCAAACAAATTAAATTTTATACTTTTCTTCTTCAAAAATTTCTAATTTTTTCCAACAAAATTTTCAACATCATCTTACAAATATTATTTCAAATCAATACCAAATCTTTCATCTATGGATTATTTAATTCAATATAATATATATAAAATTACTTCTTTACCTTTATTTTATGAACACAGATATTACAATTCTACCCACCTTATAAAAAGTTCATCATCGAAATTACTTTACCTAACTCATGATAAAGCTGGGGTAATATTTCATCATTCTTTCCTCACACACCCAAGTAATTTCTTCAACATATTTATTTTGCCATAACACTTGAACTAAAAGAATAATTTTATGACGCAAGATTTGTTCTTTTCTGTCTAGGATTTTGAGTGGTACTTGTATAAATGTCAAATCTTCCTAAAGTTCTACATCCTGACTCGAAATACTATGGGATTCATCATGCAAACACTTTCTCAAAATTGAAACATGAAACACACTGTGCAATCACTTTAACTAAAAAGGCAAATTCAATCTATATGCTACTGGTTCAACTCTTTCAATCATTTCATAGGGCCCCACAAATCTCGGACTCAACTTACTTTTGTTTTTAAATCTTAATACACTCTTCCACGAAGATATCTTCAAATACACCCAATCACCAACCTGAAATTCAAGAGGTCATCTTCTATTATCGGCATATCTTTTCTGCCTATTCTGTGCTGCTCTAAGGTTCTCTCTAAACAGTTTAATCATCTCAGTAGTTAAATCTATCATTTTTGGACCAAATATCTTTCTCTCTCCAACCTCTTCCCAACATACTGGAGTTATGCACCTTCTACCATATAAAGCCTCAAATGGTTTCATCCCAATACTAGCTTGATATTGATTATTGTATCCAAATTCGATCAAAGGTAAATAAGCATCCCAGCTCACTGAAAAACTCAATACACTTGTCCTCAACATATCCTCTAGTATTCTAATGATCCTCTCTGTCTGCCTATCAGTTTGATGATGAAAAGATATACTAAACTGTAACTGTGTACCCATAGCTTTCTGAAAACTCCTCCAAAATCTAGAAGTAAATCTAGAATCTCTATCTGATACAATGCTCAAAGGTACCCCATGTAATCTCACAATCTTTACTACATACTACTCAGCCAACTTTTCTGGACTCCAGGTAGTTTTAATAGGAAGGAAATGCAAGACTTAGAAAGTTTCTCCACTATAACCCATACAAACATCATGACCTATTTGGGTACGGGGAAAACCATAAACAAAATCCAAACTAACATTCTCCCATAGCCATTTAGGTACTGGAAGATGCTGTAATAAACTTGCTGGATGTCTATTCTCAGACTTCACTTATTGACAAATCAAACTTCTTGAAATATACTCAGCTACATCCCTTTTCATCCCTGATCACCAATAATTCTGTCTCAATCCTCTATACATCTTATTATTACTCGGGTGCATAGAATACACAAAATCATGAGCCTCTCTTAGTATCTCCTTTCTCATCTCAACATCATTGGGAACACAAACTCTATGTCCCAATACCACCATACTATCTTCTCTAATTCTGAACTCAGTCAGCTTCCCACTCAATACTTTCTGTATGATCTTCTCTATCCCTTCATCTCTACTTTGCATCGTTAACAAACGATCAATAATAGAATATTGTACCACCATATTTGCTATCAATACTCCTTTATCTCCGATACTCAATTGCATTCTCATTTATCTCAACTCTACCATTAAGCTAATATCATGACTTTCAATAATAGCTAATCTCCCTGTAGACTTTCTACTCAATACATCAACTACTACAGTAACCTTCCCTGGATGATAGTGAATTGTACAGTCATAGTCACTAATCAACTCCATCCACCTCCTATGCCTCAAATTCAACTCTCTCTGGGTAAGTAAACGCGTCAAACTTTTATGATCGGTAAAAATTTCACAAGTGGCTTCATAGAGATGATGTCTCCAAATCTTCAAAGCAAAAACTATGTCAGCCAATTCTAAATCATGGGTCGGGTAATTTCTTTCATGGTTCTTCAATTACCTAGAAGTATAAGCTATAACTTTCCCATGTTGCATCAACACACATCCCAACCCCTGATGCGACACATCACTATGTACCACAAATCCTTCATCACCAGAAGGAAGCACTAATACCGAAGCAATAGTCAACTTCTCTTTCAACAACCGAAAACTCTTCTCACATTCTTCTGACCACTTAAACTTCACTTTCTTCTTGGTCAATCTGGTTAATGGTACAACAATAATAGAAAAATTATGGATAAACCTTTTGTAATAACTAGCCAACCTAAAAAAGCTTTTAATTTCAGTCACACTAGTTGATCTTTCCTAATTCAACATTGCTTCCACTTTCTGTGGGTCAACTGCTATACCATCTCCTGATACAACATGACCCAAGAAAGATATTTCATTTAGCCAAAACTCACACTTAGAGAACTTTGCATATAATTTCTCTCTCTTCAGATTCTCTAACACTATCTCTAAATGTCTCACATTCTCTTCTTTATTCTTTGAATACACTAGGATATTATCAATAAATACAATCACAAATCTATCTAAGAATGATTTAAACACTCGATTCATTAGATCCACAAATGTTGCAGGAGCATTAGTCAACCCAAATGGCATCACAAAGAACTCATGATAGCCATAATGTGTCATAAAAGCAGTCTTAAGCACGTCCCCCCTTTAAATTCAACTGATGATAAGCATTACTCAGGTCTATCTTAGAAAACACCCTAATCCCCTACAACTACTCAAATAAATCATCTATAATGGGCAAACGATATTTATTCTTGATGGTGATCTTATTCAATTATCTATAATCAATGCACAACCTCATCGTTCCATCATTCTTCTTTACAAACAACATATGGGTTTCCCAAGACGATATACTAGGCGGAATAAATTATTTATCTAACAACTCCTGAAGCTGAACTTTCGGTTCTCTCAATTCAGCTGGTTCCATTTTATAAGGTGCTATAGATATGGGTATTGATCCCGGAATCACCTCAATAGAAAACTCAATCTCTCTATTGGGAGGCAAACCAAAAAACTTTTCAGAGAACACATAAGAAAAATCTTTCACTACTAAGATTTCTTCTAACTTCCTAATTTCCTTTCTAGAATCCACCACATACGCCAAATCAGGGCAGAAATAAGATAGTTGGCAAGTATCTTACTTTCTCCCTGAAAATTAAAGTCCTCATGTCCTAGTATCCTGAATACCATATTCTTCCTAAATCAATCTACCCAAGCATGATATGTAGATAACAAATTTATCCCCAAAATTAAATCAAAATCTGTCATATCTAAAGGCAACAAATCAACTTTAAATTCTCTATTAGCAATATTAATCACACAACCCTAATAAATAGTGCTGATAATAACCTTATCCCTAGTAGAAACCTCAACAATAATAGTATGTATCAAAGGACTAACACAAACATCAATAGATTTCATATAAACATTAGATGCAAAAGAATGGATAGCACCAGGATCAATAAATAATCTAGCATGTCTATTAAGAATAGATACCATACCCATAACAATATCAGAAGTGGCTTGTGCATCCTGTTGGGTCAAGGTAGAGACTCAGTTGTCTCTGGGCTGTAATTGACTACCGCTCCCCTCTTAACTACTAGTCATCTGCCTCTGCCCCGCATACTCCCTAATCCACTATCTCTCTCCACTTGTTTTCTCCCAACACCTCCAGCACTTATCTCAACAGATTTCCTCACTAGACAATCTACACTTATATGTCATCCTTCACCATATATAAAGCACATCAGAGTAGGACAATTCCGAGATAGATGTCCTATCTGATTACATCTGTAGAAAATTCTCGTCTCTCGATCATCAATCAGATTATCACTTCCTTTTGGTGGCATACTTACTCCCCTACCCTAACCTCTAGTCCCCATAGCCTGTTTATCAAGGGGTCCCACCAATATTACTATGAGCTATAGAAGCAATAGATCTCGTTTGCCACTCACTATATATCACAGTTCCCTGTGACAAGGAACGCCCGCTTTAGGGTGGTCTCCCACCATGCACACTCATACTACTACCACCTCTAGGTCCCTCAAATCTAGACCTCTTCAGCTAATCCCTCATACCTCAAAACTCCATCACATCTTTCTCAATCTATAATGCTTTATCCACCATTATAGCATAATTCATAATACCCATATAAGAGAGTTTAGTTCGAATCTCATAGTGAAATCCATTTAAAAATATCTTACATTTCCTCTCCTCTGTATTTACTAACTCAGGTATAAACCTCGACAAGGCTATAAATCTACTATCAGACTCAACCACAGATAAAATATTATGCCTTAAATGAATAAAATCTCTCTCCTGTTTTGCTCGAAACGTATCTGAAAAATATTTCACAAAGAACACATCCTTAAACTTACACCGAGTTAAAGGTTGATCTATATGAGTACTCAATCTAGGCCGAATATCCTCCACCATTGAAAAGCCTCACCTTCTAACTTAAATGAAGCAAAGACAACCTTTTGCCTATCTGTCGTTGGTAAGATTTCAAAATATTTCTCAACATGTTTAATCAACTGTTTAGTCTCAATAGGATTTACCGATCCTCTAAAAGACTGGGGTTTGAATTTAATAAATCTCACAAAACAATCTCCCCGCATCTCATGTGCAAACACATTATCTCCCTTATAAACCTCTTGTTTCATCACACCAGGTTTTGTTCTAGCCCTTTCTTCTAGTCTCCTATGTAAATTATTAGCCCTATTTTCTGCTGCATTCATTCTCTCTATAGCACGATCAATAACTTCTTTCAACTCATCTATCCTAATATCACATTCTCTCACACCTCTACTAGTACTAGTTGAACTAGTAACCAATTCCCTTACATGAACCACAGACTTGACCTCCGTCTCAGCTTCAACAATTCTAAATATTGGGGGTCTACTACATCTTCTCTGGTTCAGTACTCTACCTCTAGCTCTAGTACGTCCACGTATCATCCTCATACTCTGTATTAAAATATAGTTTATTTAAATCTTCTACTTCTTTAAATTTTTACGCAATCTACAGAATCATAAAAACCCAATGCTCTGATACCAAAATTATAACGACCCATCCCAGGTTGGCTACCCCCAAGATGGTGTCGTCACGTTTTGAAATCTTGGCACGACACATGTATGCAACAATATAAAAATATACATCGACTGAAAATATATACACATCAAGCCTCGAGCCTCAACAGAGGAGTTACATTATCAATATCCTATCTGAAATAATATATACAACATATTAAAGAATCGCCCTTATCAACATATCTTCACAATCTTTATCCATCATCTCTAATGAGTTGGAATCTTCAATCGTCATGTAAAGTCCTTGTCGCCTCAACACACATTTGACGGAGTTTTTCCAAAAAGAGAAATAATTTTTCTCACCATATAGCTCAATAATATTAATTTTGCGTATCTTTAGTATTTTTGTTATCGCAACCATTACTCTGATCACTTGTTGGGATTTTGCCTTTATATCCACCTACTCAAACTTTATGCAAAAAATACAACCATACGAGAAATAAAATAGACAAAATAATAGAGAGTAAGAATACTCAATTTAGCATGGTTTGACAACCCCTTGCCTACATCCACCAACAAACTCACTATTTTATTATCCTTTAATTACTACAACTTTAGGGAAAGCAAAGTTGCTAAACTTTCACTACTTGACAACCCAAAGGCCGTATATACCAAAAACTTCCAACCTAACTCTAGTTATAAGTGTTTTCTCTACTTAACAACCAAATACCCCATTACACCCAAAGTTTTCAACCTAACTCTAATAGTAAATCCCCTTTGATTTACATCGTATATTGGAATTATGATTTATAAATATGTCTCAAACCTTTTTTAGAACCCTCTTTATAATGAAAAAGTTTTCCTGATATTACTAGAAAAAAAAAACAAGAAATTATGTACAATTAATATTATTATTACTTTCTCTAAAAAATACTATTATTACTTCTACTAGGACAATAATAAAATTAAAATTAAAATTTTCTAAATTAATTAGAATTTTTCTTAGAGGATTAAATTTCATTCCTTTCCCCTCTTTCGAAAAGCAAAAAATTTCTCTAAATGGAGTGAGATTGTCGAGGCAAAAATTTTACCATCCTTAATTGTGTGAGCACAATTTACATGCGAGCAAGCAAGCTTTAGTTTAGGGTATGTTTGTAAGCTCTTTCCAAAAACAATTTTTAGTTTTTAAAAAACTAAAAACAGTTTTCAAAAATCTAAAACAATGTTTGGAAGCCCATTTTCAGACATAATTTTCTAAAACTCTTTTCAAAAAGCATTTTTTGAAAACCTCAATTTGGTGTTTTCATATCTAACTTTCTAAAATCACCCTTAAAATCACTTTTCTCTTCTCTATTTCACTCTTCCTCTTCTCCACACACACATCCCGTCTCCTTCTTCACTGTTGCTCTCTCTCACAATCGTCATCCTTTGTCCTCCCCTCTTTGTCATCCTTCAAACTCTGTTAAAAATTTATTATATAGTTTCTATTTCTAAGAAATTAAATTTGTATAAAAAAGAAAATTGTTTTCACTGTTGTTTTATCAAACATTAGATGGTTTTATAATCCATTGCTATTTTAGTATAAACCATTTCAAAAAATCATTTTATAAATCATAATCCATTTTTACTATTAGGTCAAACGGGTTTTTTGGTTGGATTGAACATGTATCATATTTTTCTTTTATAAGGAATTTGTGAGGTTTATGGCTTGAACTCTAAACATAAGCTTCACTAACTATCAAGGTAAAGAAAATTATCACTAGATTAAGCACCCATGGTCTAATTATAAGTTTTATTGGCATAACTTTAGGTGTGCCTATTAACAGGCAAACATATCATAATTTATCGTAAAAATTGTTCGGTTGGTTTAAGATTTGGTCGAGCAATGAATTGCTCAATTTATTGATAAGAGTTGTCTTCTAACATAGTCATGTTAATTGTTATTAAAAAATTTGCCAAATCCAAGAACACGTTAACTACATGAGGTCAAGCTTGGTTTAGGTTAAGGAATACTTAATAAACTAATATAAAATGAAAGGGAGAAAAAGTAGTAAGATGTAACCAAAGTAAGGGATAATGTAAATTAATAGAGAAAATCAACAAAATTTCAACAATTAGTAAGGCCTTGTTGAACAGGGTGGCTCCATGCCCATGGTCATGGGTTTCTTTGGCTTTTCTGTTGTTGGAAGTATAGTTTCGTGGTCACAAAGTAACAAAAGAGTCATAGATATTAGATAGGGCTTAACAATGATACTAACTGATGTAGCCCACAACATCTCCACCAACAGACCATTGACACGTGGAGCCACCTATCACCAATAGGCCAATAACACGCGAATCCTCTCCCCGTCCTGTAGCTAGAGGACACGTGGAGTGGGCAGGTCACACAACCGTCATGGCAAAGCGTGATTAACGAGACTGAGCCTCGTCTGAACATGCGATCGAGATCTCTCAGCAAAAACGCAAGATCTTAGGGATCGCGCCATCCTGTCCACATGGTCAACCTGCCCCCGAGTTACTATAAAAAGCCCAAGGTACGTGAATCCAAACCATATGAAAAAACCTTTAAGCTCTTACTAAGAACGCCAATACCATAACTCTCTACTTTTCTCAAAAACCTTGTATTGACAAGGACATTGGAGCGTCCTCGGAGGTGTCACCCCCTCTCCCCTCCGGCGGCTCTCTAGCTCACCCTGTCCTACTTGTGCAGGCTCCCTTTAAGCACCGACTTCAACAAATTTTCGACATCAACAAATTGGCGCTGTCCATGGGAAATCCACATCTCTCGCTAACAGTAAAAGCGAAGAAGTCTAAAAAACTCATCTGTTGCCATGTCGCCCAGAAACACCACGAAAAAAGGTAGCAAGGGAGCCCCTACGATGTGCTCTGCCCCCATTCGAAGCCACACCCATAGCCAACAATCCAGGTCGAGATTCCCCACGATATCTGAACGCATGACCCTTGAGTTGGATCAATGACCCCCCCTCGGAGAGCAGTGCCTTCGCCACTCGGGGACGAATTCCCTTGACCCTGAAAGAGCAACCACGAAATGTTTGTACCAAGAACTTTCGCAATTGATAGCCAACCTGGTCGGCGAAGTCCGGAAGGGAGGCTGATAACCCTCACCTCTTTCCTCTCACCAAAATCCTGGGCAAACTGAATCCTCCGGCAATGAGCTCCCGGTTGAAGCCATTCTACCACCGAACCTTCGTTACCTTGCATCGGCCGGTCTAAAGAAAGTTCCTCCTCCAAAAGCAAGCCCAACCTGGACAGGTGAATTGAAAAGATGGAAGAAAAAATCGACAGAGCTCTCAAGCACCGAAGCCACAGTATCTTGGACGAACTTAATATCCAAGACCCCCGGTTCACACAAGATGTCCTCAAGACCTCATTTCCACCCAACTTTAGAATGCCACAAATCAAAGCATATGACGGTTCGACAGACCCACTGGACCACTTATAACATTACAAAACGACCATGACACTGCATTGACATTCCGACCCAATCATGTGTCGCACCTTCCCCTTAACACTCGAGAAAGCCGTCGGCACGTGATATTAACGCTTAAAGCCAAGAAGTAGTAGCAACTTCAGGGAGCTTAGTTACGTCTTTGCCTCTTATTTTCTCAATAGCAAAAGGTCGAAGAAAACCTCTGAGAGCCTATTCAACATCGTCCAACATCGACGAAAGAGGCTTCGGGCCTACATATCCAGATTCAACACAGCTGCTTGGGAAATCCCAGACCTTGACCCCAACGTCCAAATGTTGGCATTCAAAAACGGACTAAAGTTCGGGGTCTTTAACTCTAAACTCACAAAGTGTCTGCCTAAAGATATGAACAAGGTCCTAGCCCGAGCCGAGAAGTACATGCTGGCAGAAGACGACCAAGCTTTCCGAAAAGAAAGAGAATGAGAGACAGAGAAAAAAAGGAAAGACGTTGGCCCCCACAGAGGAACGACCAAGAGGCCTTACCAAGAATGCAGATACAAGCCCCAAACCCGGTTTGATAGTTTCACCCCTCTTAACGCATCCAAAACCAACGTCATAATGCAACTTCAGAACAGGTTAGTCCTCCAATGGCCCCCTAAACCAGAGCACCTCTGCGGAGACTAGAGAAAATGGTGCCGATTCCACAAGAACGACAGGCACAACACCGAAGAATACCATAGTTTGAAGCTGCAAATTGAAGCCCTCAACAGCTGGGGGCACCTAAAGGAATTTACCGGGTCCTGGGCAAGGGTAGTTCTCGACCAGCCTAGGGGAGACTCCAGACACCCCTTGCTCCTGCAGCAGGAATGTTAGGATCCTCAGAAAAGCCCCAGGCCCAAGCAGAGAGGACTCAATCAAAGGAACCAAGAGGTAGCAGCAACCAGAATTATCAAAACGATCTGCGGAGGCCCCGCCGCTAGAGGTAGTTCGGGACAGAGCAACAAAACATACGCCAGAACTATGGCCTCCGTCAGCAATACCCACAAACGGAGAAAGTCAAGCCTAGTAATCTCTTTCACAAATGACGATTTAGATAGAGTACAGACCCCACACTACGACGCGGTAATAATCTTTCTCCTAATGGCCAACCACGAAGTCAGACGCATCCTGGTAGACAACGAAAGTTCGGCGGACATCCTATTCCATAACACTTTCCAACGAATACAGTTGAAAGACGAAAGGCTAGAACCGATCCTCACCCCTCTGTATGGCTTCGAGAAAATCCCAGTGTTCGCAGAGGGAAGCATAGTCCTCTCTGTCACCGCAGGAACAGCACCACAAACAACCACAGTTCAAACCACATTCCTGGTCGTCAAACAACCATGGTCTTACAATATGATCCTCGGCCGACCCACTCTCAACAAACTAAAGGCAGTTGTCTCCACTTACCATCTAAATGTGAAGTTCCTCACCGACGAGGGAGTGGGAGTGGTCAGAGGAAACCAACAAACCTCTCGGTTCTGCTACCTAAGCGCCATTAAGGAATAAAAGAAGACCGAAACCTTACCCCTCGAAGTAGAGGACCTCAGAGACGAAGTGAAAACTCCAAGAGGGCGGCCTGTGGAGGAACTGACCTATGTCCTCTTCAGTGAGGACCCTTCCCGAACGATTCAGATCAGATCTAATCTCCCAAAAGACCACAAGAACGCACTCATCTCACTCCTCAGAAAGAACTAGGACTTGTTCGCTTGGTCCGCTTTAGATATGCCTAGGATCGACCCCAAAACTATCGAACACAGATTGAACGTAGACCCAGGACATAAATCTGTCATTCAGAAGAAGAGGACATTCACCCCGAAGCAACAAACTATCATCAAGTCAAAGGTAGACAAGTTACTTGAGGCCAACTTTATCCGGGAAGCAAATTACCCCGACTGGGTGTCAAACGCGGTGATGGTTCGAAAAGCCAATGGCAAGTGACAGATCTGCATTGACTTCACCGATTTAAACAAAGTCTGCCCAAAGGACAGTTTTTCTCTACCACGGATCGATCAACTAGTGGACACTACTTAAGGGCATGAGCTCCTCACCTTCATGGACGCGTATTCTAGGTATAACCAGATCTTTATGCACGAACCCGATCAAGACAAAACCACCTTTATTACTGGTCAAGGGCTATACTATTACAAGGTCATGCCCTTCGGACTCAAAAACACTGGCGTAACTTATCAAAGGTTAGTGAACAAGATCTTCCAAGGGTAGATTGGGTGGAACATGAAAGTCTACGTAGACGACATGTTGGTTAAGAGCACCGAAGCCAGAAACCACAACTCCGACTTAGGAGAGGCATTTAAAGTATTGTGCAGACACAAGATAAGGCAAAACCCAGCAAAGTGCGCGTTCAGAGTAACCGGAAGAAAGTTCTTGGGCTTCATGATCACTCAAAAAGGGATAAAAGCCAGCTTAGAAAAGATAAAGGCCATTCTCGACATGGCCCATCCCAAGACCGTGAAGGAAGTGCAACGACTCACCTGGCGAATAGCAGCCCTGAACCGCTTCATGTCCAAATCTGTGGAAAGGTACCTCATTTTCTTCAAGGCCATCAGGAAGATGAAGAATTTCGTTTGGACAGAAGACTGTCAGCAAGCATTCCGGGAGCTGAAAAAGCACTTGAGTTCACTTCCGCTCTTGACCAAACCCCTTACAAGCGAAGTGTTTTTTCTGTATTTGTCGGCCGGGCAAGATGCCATAGCATCCGTCTTGATCCGAGAAGAGGCAGGTATCCAAAAGCCTATCTACTACGTCAGCAAGATTCTCCTGACGAGCCAGCCCTAAGACAGGTCCTATAAAACCCAGATGTCTCCGGGAGAATGGTCAAGTAGTTTGTAGAGCTCGGGGAGTTCGACACCCGGTATCGCCCTCGAAAGGCGGTCAAGGGTTAGGCTCTCGCCGACTTCATTGTCGAAACAACTCTCCCGATTGACCCAAACGAGGGGTCAAATTCGAAACCAGATGAGCAAACCCCTAGGTGGACCCTTCATGTGGACGGATCCTCGAATACTGCTGGGAGTGGTGCTAGACTTATCCTCTGTAGCTCGGACGGTTTCATCATCGAGTATGCCCTGAGGTTCGAGTTCAAAGCCTCCAACAACTAAGTGGAATACGAAGCCTTGCTCGCAGGTCTGAAACTGGCAAAAGCAGTGGCCGTCGAGACGCTGGATGCATACAATGACTCACTACTAGTAGTAAGTAAAATGACGAAGGAATTCGAAGCTCGAGGAGAAAAGATCGACCGATACCTTAAGAAAGCCAAGAAACTTGCTGCTAGGTTCAAAACGTTCCAGATAACCCATGTCCCACGGACCGAGAATTCCAAAGCGAACGCCCTAGCCCGACTAACCTCTTCTTGACATCTCGAGCCGACTCAAGCCGTTTACCTTGAGACCCTCACCATCTCGAGCATTGATAAGGCTCCGGTGCTACCAGTGATAGAAGAAGAAACATGGATGGATCCAATCCTCTGGTATTTGAGAGACGGGAAGATCCTTGAGCAAAGAAATGAGGCAAATAAGCTCATCTCCTGCACATCTCGATACACAGTCATAAATGGACAACTATATTAAAAAGCCTTCACCACTCCTTACCTAAGGTGTTTCAGTCTTGTTGAAGCTGACTGCGCTATTCGAGAAGTCCACAAGGGGATATACGGGAATCACCTCGGAGGCCGGGCCCTAGCCTTTAAAGTGCTTCAACAGGGGTATTACTGGCCCGGGATGAAGAAAAACACTACAGATTTGGTCCAGAAGTGCAAAAGCTGCCAACCGTACTCTTTTGTGCCCCACTAACTGGCCAACCCTCTCACCTCGATTATGAGCCCCTTCTCCTTCGCCAAGTGGGGGATGGACATACTTGGCACCTTTACTGGAGCCTCCGGTCAAAGAAAACATCTCATCATGGCCATCGACTATTTTACTAAATAGGTCAAAGCGGAACCGCTAGCCAGTATAACGGATCACCAGACCCAAAATTTTGTCTGAAAGTCCATCGTATGCTGATTCGGCATACCTTGGATGTTGGTCACCGATAATGGCAAACAATTCGACAACATCCGATTCAAGACGTTCTATGAAGAACTCCACATCGAACACCGATACTCATTCGTTGGATACCCGTGGGCTAACGGGCAAGCCGAAGTGACCAGTAAAACGCTTTTGCAAGGCATCAAGAGAAGACTTGACGAAACCAATAAACGATGGGCCGACCAATTTTCTAATGTCCTCTAAGCGTATCGGACGACTACTCGTACGCCAACAAGGGAGACCCCATTCTTCATTGCATATAGTTCAGAAGTAGTCATCCCCTTGGAGATCAGGGTACCTTCATTACGCATGCAACACTTCAAACAAAGTGATAACGATGAAGGCTTGCGAATGAATGCTGAGCTTATTGACGAAGCCTGAGACAAAGCCCAAATCCGTCTAACCGCCTACCAACAGAGGGCGGTCCGATACCACAACTCATGGGTTCGAAACAGAAACTTCAAGTTATACGATGTCGTCCTCCGAAAGAGCGAAGTGTCTCGTCCCCGAGAAACAGAGAAGCTCGTTCCAAATTGGGAAAGCCCGTACTGGATCAGGAAAGTGTGTCGAGCCAACACCTTCGAACTTGAGGAGTTAAGTTGCAAGTCTATCCCATGCACTTGGATCGCAAAAAACCTCCGCAAGTTCCATTAGTAACATGTCTCTAGGTATAGCTCGCCCTAGCTCGTTAATGAAAAATTGTAAAAAGCATAAGTGAAATAAGAGATACTCAATTCAAAAACAAGAGTTTTATTAATGTACGGTTACAAAAATGGGTGCTATCGACCCCGATCTACAAAAATATAAGCATAAAAACTATTATAGTCTTCATAGGGAGGCTCGTCTTCGAGTGCGTCTCCGGACTCATCCCTCTACCCGGTCGTCTCCTCCTTTACATCCCCAGCACCGGCGACAGCCCCTTCATCTTCCCCCAAGATCCCCAGCTCGAGACTAGAGAAGTCGACTCTGGGGTAGAAAGTCTCAGCTTTTTTCTTGGCTTCGCAAAAGCTTTTGAAGAACTGCTACCCGACTTCCTCCACCAGGGCCTCCTGGTAAAAGTCGGAGCCCCTGAAAGAAGCCAGGGCTTCTTCCACAGCCTTTTGAGCAGCCTTAGTAGCCTCTTCCCTTGCCTGTCGCTCCGAGGCAAGAGTAGCGTCCCTCTCAGCTTTGAGGGCATCCCCTGCCAAGCGCAAAACATCCCTCTCTTTAGCCGCTTCCTCCTTGGCCTTTTCAACTGCTTCCAGGGATGCCTGGAGTGCCTAGACAAGCTCACGGTAATCGACCAACCTCTGCTGACACTTCTGCAGCTTCTTCGCCGTGTCCATGTATCGATGGGACATCACACCAAAGAGCAGGCTAGACTGAAACAAGCATGTTGACAAACTGTCGTTAGGAAGAAAACAGTTAAAAAAAGAGCCAAAGAAAACAAAGTTGAAAGACCGCATACCTGAGAGGTCAAGGCCTTGGCTGCAGAACGTAGCCCCTCCAAAGGCTTTCAGGAGAGCTCCAGCATGTCACGGGGAGGGATCCCCATGATAAGGTGCTCTCAGACTACTCGCGGGTGGGCGAAGATTGAGTCGTTAACCTTCAGTGCCCATCGATGTGTGAAAGGGGTCGCAGATGCAGGAACCCCTCTAGATGAGGACGGGCCCTAAAGGGGCTCAAGCGGAGGCGTAGTCGGGGAGACTCTTGGTTCCAGAAAAGATCTCAGAGGGCTCTCCATCACAAGAAGAACGAGAGAAGATGCTCGTGTTCTCTTCTTTGAGCCTTGGGTTGGCGCCAGCTCTTTCCCTTGGGAGGCCCGTTTATTCTCTTGAGCAATCTTTCTAGCCCTCTCCTTTGCCTTAGCCACCAACTCCATCTCTGCACAAAAGGGAGAAGTATTAGTATCAACTCAAAATACAGAGGAAAGAAGTAAAGTTAACTAAGGGAAAAGGAAAGTAATAGACGGTGAAATTACTATGCTCCAAGCTTGCCTCGGGACAGCCGAGGCAGAGGCTGCACCTTGCTAACTCCTCATTGTCATACAGAACTTCAATTTCCAAATGTGCCGCCACCATTGCCCTCAGTGTCTCCTGTTCTCGGTGCAGGAGGTGCAGCTTCTTAAATTTACCCACACGGTCCAGGCTTCAGCTGAGAGGGACTTGGAAGCTCTCGGCGCTTCGGACGAAGAAAAATGACTTCTTCCATTTCTTGATCGAGGATGGCTTTCTATTCAGCACTCTCCTCTTAGCCCTCGATTTGACCACCACCCATCTTGTTTGTCCATGCTTGCTTATTTGGAAGTGGGCTTTGAAGACATCAATATTCATCAAGCCACCCACTTCCATGCAGACGCATATGAATGCCATGATAAGGTGCACCGAGTTGGGCACCAACTGGCATAGCATTATATCAAAGTACCTCAACACTGTGCAGAAGAAGGGGTGGAGGGGAAACTTGAGCCTGGCCTTCATGTGCTGCTCGTAAACGCACAGCTCATAAAGCGTGTGGCTCGGAAGAACGTCACAAGCCCTCTTCTCACCTTTTGCTATCCTGAGGGCGTACTCCACCGGAATACGGTAGACCCTCCTAAAAACTTTGAGCTCTTCCTGCCCCACGATGTTAGACACGGAGTTAGCTGCATACGACCATTGCTCCCTCTCCTCAACCACCATATTTCCCCTAATTTCTGCCAGCATCTTGTCGGCCTTGTTCTCATCATCAGAAGAGGAACCCTCATCATCTTCTTCCTCCTCCCAAGGGAGGTAGGGAACCATGGCAAGTGGTCTCTCTCGAGCAATAATCTCCACTGAGGATTTGTCCTCGCTGGAGGAGACACTTATGGCCTCCTCCAGCTCCCTTGACAGATCACCACTGTCATTACTACCACTACTAACCCTATGGTTAGGCCTATCTACCCTAGACATGATAAAAGGGCTAAAAGACTCACCAAAAAATATTCGCGACTTTTTTGGTGCTTGTAACTACGACCTTGGTCTCCTCGCCGTAAGCGCTCTTCCAACGGTCACCACATAACCTTGAGCTCCTCTATGAATCCCGATCAACTCCAAGTAACCTCCAAAGTTCTCCTTCCAAGTTTTCAAACCGACTCTGTAGGCTCTCAGAAATTCTTTTTCTCTCAAAAGCTCAATAAGAAAGCAAGAAGTGAAGTGAGTAAAAGAGAGGAAGAAACCACCTTTATATAGAATTAAAGGCGTCAGGAACGAGGGGCATTTATTTCCTTATAGTTAGAGAGATGTGACCCTTAGTGTCACCAAGGCGCCGTTACTCTCCCCCAAGGTTCTGACTGCTATAAAGGTACGACGCCCTCACTTTCCCCTAAGTAAAAGGTGGACAATCAAATAAATGCACACTGCCATCAAAAGTAGCCGCCCCCACCGTTAAATGCCTTTTGACACCATAAAAAGAAGAAAAAGCTTAAGGGCCTAAAAAGAAAAAGCTCTAAGGAGCATAAGAAGGAAAAGCCCTAAGGGGCCCAAGAAGAAAAATGCCTTAAGGGGCCCAAGAAGGAAGAACCCCAAAAGGCCCAAAAAGGGAAGCCCAAAAGTCCACCAAGAAGCCCCAAAATCTCTAAGTCCGAGCATATGAGCTGGTTGTCATATGCTCGGCCTAAAATCTCCAAGTCCAAGCATATGAGCTGCTTGTTATATGCTCGGCCTAAAATCTCCAAGGTCGAGCATATGAGCTACTTGTCATATGCTCGGCTTAAAATCTCCAAGGCCTAGCATATGAGCTGCTTGTCATATACTCGACCCAAAATCTCCAAGGCCTAGCATATTAGCTGCTTGTCATACGCTCGACCCAAAATCTCTAAGTCCGAGCATATGAGCTGCTTGTCATTTGCTAGGTCCAAAATCTCCAAGTCCGAGCATATGAGCTGCTTGTCATATGTTCGGCCCAAAATCTCTAAGTCCGAGCATATGAACTACTTGTCATATGCTCGACCCAAAATCTCCTAGCCCGAGCATATAAGCTGCTTGTCATATGGTCGGCCTAAAATCTCCTAGCCCGAGCATATAAGCTACTTGTCATATATCTCCAAGTCCGAGCATATGAGTTACTTGTCATATGCTCGGCCTAAAATCTCCAAGTCCAAGCATATGAGTTGCTTGTCATATACTCGGCCCAAAATCTCCAAGCCCGAGCATATGAGCTGCTTGTCATATGTTCGGCTTAAAATCTCCAAGCCCGAGCATGAGCTGCTTGTTATATGCTCGGCCCAAAATCTCTAAGCCCAAGCATATGAGCTACTTATCATATGCTCGGCCTAAAATCTCTAAGTCCGAGCATATGAGCTACTTGTCATATGTTCAGCCAAAAATCTCTAAGCCCATGCATATGAGTTGCTTGTCATATGCTCGGCCCAAAATCTCCAAGCCCGAGCATATGAGTTGCTTGTCATATGCTCGACCTAAAATCTCCAAGTCCGAGCATATGAGCTGCTTGTCATATGCTCGGCTTAAAATCTCCAAGTCATTGTCATATGCTCGGCTTAAAATCTCTAAGTCCGAGCATATGAGTTGTTTGTCATATACTTGGCCTAAAAACTCCAAATCTGAGCATATAAGCGGCTCGGCCTAAAATCTCTAAGTCCAAGGATATGAGTCGCTTGTCCTCGAGACTCCTAAGGACGAGCACTAATCATTCCTAGTACAAATACACGGCCATGAGACGAAATCACACTATACTTCCTTGAAGCACACATGTGTGCTTGAGGAAGTGGGGAGCCTGTGATGTAGCCCACAACACCTCCACTAATAGACCATTGACACGTGGAGCCACCTATCACCAATGGGCCAATAACACACGGATCCTCTCTCCGTCCTGTAGCCAGAGGACACGTGGAACGGACAGATCACGCAACCGTCATGGCAAAACGTGATTAACGGGACTGAGCCTCCTCTGAACACGCGATCGATATCTCTCAGCAGAAATGCGAGATCTCAGGGATTGTGCCATCCCGTCCACGTGATCAACCTGCCCCCGAGTTACTATAAAAAGCCTAAGGTACGTGAATCCAAACCATCTTAAAAAATCTTTGAGCTCTTACTAAGAAAGCCAATACCATAACTTTCTACTTCTCTCAAAAACCTTGTATTGACAAGAACGTTGGAGCGTCCTCCGAGGTGTCACCCCTCTCCCCTCCGGCGACTCTCTAGCTCACCCTGTCTTACTTATGCAGTCTTCCTTTAAGCATTGACCTCAGCAGATTTTCGACATCAACACTATGAAATGCCATGTGTTGCTTTCAATTTTCAGTGCTTCTTTGGTATATTAAGATTTCAAAAAATAATAATAAAATGATTTAAGAGAGATATAATCAATTTTATGTTTTTTAATTAATTATAAGATAAACTAAAATTTTTATGTTATACTCCTATAATTTTCTTATTATTTTTTTATTTATAATTATGGTAAAAAATTTGAATAAAGTATCTATTAGATTTTTAGGTAAAAAGATTTTATCTTTAAAAAAAATATGATTATCAAAAGTTATGCTCATACTACATATAATCTTATATTTAGGTGTACTAAACGAAATACATGAAAGATGTACAAACTTAAGACTCATAGTATTTAGGTCTCTAAACTACAAGTTTAACATCATAGGTCTTTAAATTTTTAATTGTTTGCAATGTCACTTTTTATCAATAAAATATCCATTTATTCATTTTTTAGACGACTGAAAGTATTGAAAAAAATTTGAATAAACTTTAGGAACCATTATTAATTTAATGAATTTTTCACTCAAGTGTTGTATTTTGTGATTTTCAAATGTTTTAACATAAAAAAATAGTTTAAGTACTTAAAATATCAACTTCTTTTTCCAGCATACTTCCTCTGATCTTCCAAAATTCATTTTTTTTTAAACAAACTCACCACATTTTTAGTCCTTACCAATTTTTCACAAAAATCATTAACCTTGTACAGTAAACATGGCAAGATTTGGAAGCCCACATTGACATGTTGGGTTGTCATGCCACAAAAAAATCACAGTTTATGCCACTTAGTATTTTTACAAATTGTCTTAACGTTAACAAGTTGGGACTATGCGAGGTGCTAATTTAACAAAATAAGACGCACCCCAAAACCTGGGCAGTCCCAAAACCTCTTCCTTGGGTTGGATTGAGTCCATGAAATTCACAATTGACCAATGCGATGGCAACCGTAAACGACCCCTGAGGAGATATTGGTGGATGATTTACAATTGGTTGTCGGCTTGGCACTGGTGAAGGAACACTTCTCCGTTTTTAACTGACTTCTCCATTTTTAACTGAGTTGATTTAGAACTTACAGTACAAAACATAATCCATTACAATTTTTAGTTCCAATTCTGACCCTAAACGTACTAACAGTGATAATTTAAAGCAGTACGCTATTATCAGTCCATATCATCGCAAGACGTGAAACCAAGTAGTATATAATGACAACTTATAAATGTTCACCTCTATTAGACCATTTAAGGAGTAAACTGACAAATCTAAATCTATGTAAGTATCAGTGCAGGAACCAGTTATACAGAAGCTTAAATAGTTATAAATCCTGCAAATATATAGACACATACATATGAAACCAAGGGAATGACAACACTTATATCACCGTATATATGAAAAATATACTGATCAATCAGTCCTACTATTACTAGAGATAAGGAAATCAACAATCACCATATATACATGCTTAGGTAATGTAAATGACTCCACCAAGAATCTTGTGAGGCGGTTGCGAATGAATTTAACCCAGCATAGGCAAAGCAACCAAAATACAATATTACTTTATCAGATAAAATACTAAACTAGTTTTCTACTTCACAAAAATAAAATAAATGACATTTGAGGAAGCCTAAAACTACTATAATGAGTATATATATAGAGAGAGAATAGGAGAAAGTGAAATCGATTTCAATTCAAATGTTGTGATTTTAAAACATAATAAATAGTAAAAGTTCGCCTTATAAACATGTTATAATACAAACAGGTAATATGAAAAGGAGCTACATTCAAGCTCCAGCATTGTTTTATCATTTGGCATGCAATAACCATGTCTAAATGTAATAAGCCATCAATTTTTCCCAAGGCATCTTTATGCACCAAACCTAATTACCAGCTAGTCAATGGATATAAATCTATCACTGTAATTAAGTATAAGAAGGACATAGGTGAATCTAGAGTGCATGGTTAGGGAAATGATGTCAAAACACTTAACAGCCTTCATAAGCACTGTACAAACTATACAGTAAAGCTGGCTCTTTGGCCCACAAAAGGAGAAAGGGACATATACTAAAAGGAAAAATGGCCATTTAAACTTTTTATCAAAACATAACAAAATGCAAATATGAACTAGATTGGCATTTTTCTTCTTTTAATTCTTCTGCTAGTACGATATCTCATCCCCATATTTCTTATTAGCAATAATACTGTTAGAAATCGAGAATCATGGGTAAAAATTTTCAGCTCAGGAATTATGTGAATTATGTGAAATTAAAGATTCTAATTTCATAGTGTTATCATCACTCATTAGAATCATACATATTTGAACCCTTTTGTATTGTGCAGAGAAAAACTTATTTGAACCCGTATATCACATAATTATAGAAATCGAGAATTATTGGGTAAAAATTTTCAGTTCAGGAATTATGTGAAATTAAAGAAAGTTGTTTTCCTCATGTGTCAACATACAGTCTAATCTACCAGGCATGATGGCTCTCCTTACCGGTAAAGGGAACTGTTAGTTCTACAATTACATATTTCCATACCCATGTAAGATTCTAATTTCATACAGTGTTATCATCACTCATTCCAAACCGTCTAGATCTAAGCAGAGAGAATTTGATACACAAACAACAACACAATTATTTCATCATTTTTTTCCCTGCAGGAACTAGGTTAGGAACGTGATTTTAACATGAATTAAGTTTTATATTCTGAAATTAGAATCTTAAGTATTTGAACCCTTTTGTATTGTGCAGATAAAAACTTATTTGAACCCATATATCAGTCCCTGTGTTGCGTGATGTTTGGCAAAGAAGGAGTACTGCTTACCCAAATCGATTTATGAGCTGTTGGAGCGATGGGGTTTCCGGCAAGTGGTCCTCCTTCGATCATCGTCCTCCTTCTGATTTTCTGGGCGCCGGTGTAACGGAGCTCTAGAGAGAGGCCAGCCGCTTAACGGAGCACTAAAGAGAGAGAGGCCAGCCGCGTAACGGAGTCCTAGAGAGAGAGGCCGGTCACGTAAAGAGCGAGAGACAAGATCGCGAGCGTAGATCTGATGGAGAAGCTTCTGGTCTCTACTCTTTCGTCAGGTCTCTCACGTGGGAGAGATGACTTGGCAGACAAAATAGAAGTGGAATGTAACGGCGTGAGGGCAGGGTTTGGATTGCTTCAATTTCATAAAGTGAGGGTTTAACCTTCTGAACCTTAAATGCACGGGATAATTTGCAAATAAGCCAAACATTTTATAGAAATTACCTAAAACGCCCAAAGATTCTCTATATCTTTCACACTAGTGGGTCTAACCTCCGTAAAAAAAAAAGTTGTGCGTGTGAAAGAGAAAAGAATCCTGATATG
Source organism: Bretschneidera sinensis (assembly GCA_023935145.1). NCBI lineage: Eukaryota > Viridiplantae > Streptophyta > Magnoliopsida > Brassicales > Akaniaceae > Bretschneidera > Bretschneidera sinensis. Next base: position 108,950,459 of record CM043702.1, read on the forward strand.
ATAGAAAGTTAGAAACCCTAAAAACGTAGATATTCTATTAAATAGAAAAGAAACAACCTGTTAGAAATTATAATAAATAAAAAGTAAAAGTAGAAAAAGAAATACAGACCCAAAGAAAAGAAAAGGAGCAAAATAAAATCTTGGGTCTTTTCTTTCTTTCTTTTTATAAATAAAATAAAAAATGAAAAGGGTAAATAAATAAAAGGTGAAAGTGAAAGAAGAAAATGGAGTATCTCTCTCGTCTGGGTCACCCGCCGCCTTGTAAACAAAGAGAAGCAAAAGGGAGGGCCGATGGTGGTGTGAAGAAATTAGCATTCTCTTCTCTTGTTCTGACCTTTTGCTTTTTAAATTTGATTTGATACTTTGATATTTTTCATTCTATAGATAATCTATCCACATATCACATTCACATTGTTGGGTTTTGGGTTATTGATTTCAAGGCAAAAGAAAAAGAAAAAAATCTTTGTTGTTCACAGTATTGTTCACTATATTTACATAGACTAAGACTATTAGGCCTAATCCTTTTAAGAGAGGTGTAAAGAGGGAGGGAGCAGAGGCAGGGGAGGCAGCAAAGCAAAAGGGCTTTGTAAAAACCGTCATTTTTAACAAGTTGGCCTTCTCATTTCTATCTCTTCCTTAGTTTTTTTGCTTCTTATGATATCTATGTCTACGTGGTTCTTTGTGGGTGTTTACTCTTATCCTTTGGTTTTATAAGTCAAAAGCCCAAGTGGGTTGCTACTATAACTACTGCCACTAACAGATACTAATACTCCCTCTGCTTAGTTTTGTTAAGTGTGTTTGATCATTGATTATTTGATTATTGGTATTTATAAAGCTTTTGCCATTATCAGATTGATAGATAAAGACAGGAAGAGCAAAAAATGAAGTACGTGTTGGTTACGGGAGGTGTAGTTAGTGGACTGGGCAAAGGGGTCACAGCCAGTAGCATTGGACTTCTCCTCAAAGCTTGTGGTCTTCGTGTTACTTCCATTAAGATTGGTATTCTTTTCTCTTCTTTTGTCCATTTCTGTCTCAAAGTTCCAAAGGTTTTGCTTTCGCTATTACATGTTAATTCCAAAGTCTGCATTTTTCTTGCTTGTTCTTTGTGAGTTCTTTGTGAATGTTTGCGTCTCTATCTTCTTGTCCAACCTATCAAAAGTTGTTAATGTTTATTTTTCCGTTTCTGCTTTCAAAAATTAGGATGGCAATGTGTTGTTATAATGAGAAAGGTGGTTTTTTTTTATGAGTATGGTCTCATTTTGATCAAGTAGGTTTTTTGCTGCTAAGTGAATGAACCATCTCATGCTATAATTTCAATTACATTGGGGATTTATTATCTTCAATTGACTGTCTATTTTCAAAGATTTAGTATGTAACAATAGTTGTCTGCTTAAGCCTGTGAATTCCTTTGCGTATTTAATGGGGTTTTAGTTTTATTCAGCATACCCTCCACTAAGTTCCCCACCTTTGCTTTTTTTCCTTTTCCCCCTTCAAATTACTTTTGGAGCTATGATAAGTGTTGCTTTCTGTTATTCTTATCACGCGTTTAAATTTGTCCAACATGTGGAGATCCTTATCTAAACACTGATGCTGGAACTATGTCTCCTTTTGAGCATGGGGAGGTGTTTGTATTAGATGATGGTGGTGAGGTACATAATTTTAACACTTCTTCTGCTACATGTTTTTATGCTTTGCTTATCATGTATATTTACTGTTTTTCAATTAATGAGGTTTCTGTAACTTATTTTTCTATAGTAACAAGGACCTTTCTGTTTTAAAGGTGGACCTCGACCTTGGAAACTATGAGCGATTCTTAGACATCAAGTTGACCCGTGACAATAATATAACAACTGGAAAGATATATCAGGTAGATTTATCATCTTCTTGGAATGTCTCAAAGATTTGCAGAAGCTTATGTTATGCTACTGTTATTTGTATCTTTAAATTTTTTGTCTTTGAATTTTGACAGTCTGTTATTGACAAGGAAAGAAAGGGAGATTATCTTGGAAAGACTGTCCAGGTCTGTGCGGACATTCTGTTATTCTTATTTAATCATTCCAGTGTAAGGTAGAATTTTAAGTTATAGCTTTTGCTTACTTTAGGTAGTTCCACACATTACGGATGCCATCCAAGAGTGGATAGAGCGCGTAGCAAAGATACCAGTGGATGGAAAAGAAGGTCCAGCTGATGTTTGCGTCATTGAATTGGGTGGAACTATAGGTACATTTGATACCATTGATGCTTGTCATGTTGGATGAAAATTTTTCAGTTTGTTTCAGAATAACTTTTCTTCATGCAGGTGACATCGAATCTATGCCATTTATTGAGGCCCTTGGCCAGTTCTCATACCGTGTAGGTAAGGGTAGAGTGCGCTGGTTGTTATTTTTTAGGTTTATGTAAATCAATTTACTTTCAGATGTGCCTGGCAGAATGATTTTCTTACTCAAAATTGCTTGTTTTAGGCCCTGGCAACTTTTGCCTGGTTCATGTCAGCCTTGTGCCAGTTCTCAATGTTGTCGGTGAACAGGTATCTATAGATAGTCTTAAAGGCATCATTTGTTGTAGATTGTGCATGGTAGATCTAAGTTTGACCAATGAATAATCTTGTGCATCTTATTAACTTATATGCTCAATTAATCATTGATTATAATTATGGTTGGGTTTGAATTTTCGACTTGTAGAAGACAAAGCCTACCCAACATAGTGTTCGGGGACTTAGGGGACTCGGTTTGACACCAAATATTCTAGCTTGTCGCAGTACAAAGGTTTTCTCCTTTCCCTTCCTTGCTACTAGGCATTTCCTTAAATTGTATGAGCCAATGAGCCTGTGGTTTTTAGTCCTTTTCTTTTTGTCTTTGACAGGCACTCGATGAACATGTCAAGGGGAAACTCTCACAATTTTGCCATGTGCCGGTATTTCTATATTCATTTATTATTCTTTTTTTTGTCTTTCTTTAATCTATTAGAAAATTTTGTTAAGCGATCTCTATATTTCCAGGCAGAAAACATTGTCACTCTATATGATGTTCCAAACATTTGGCATGTTCCTTTACTTTTAAGAGTGAGTAGTTTCTCCTGAAGCCCTTTTGAACTATACTTATCATAATGCAAGATTTTCAAAATATAAATATTTTTTTCAACTTCATGATGAATAGGATCAGAAGGTGCATGAAGCAATCTTAAAAGGACTGAACCTTCTAGGGTTTGTCTCTCCATCTCACTCTTTGCTTGCTACATTAGCTGGCTCACTCTTTATTTTCTGCATGATCTATCTGCATCTCCATCTATTAACCTTTTAACATTTACATGATCTGCAGTATTGCCAGGAAGCCTGATTTAACAGAGTGGACTGCTAGGACAAAAGTTTGTGACATGCTGCAAGATCCTGTCAGTAGCATCTCTTTTATATGAACTGAGAATTGTTTATCCATGTAATGTGAATTTTAATGCTCTTAATTGTCATGTACTTTACAGGTCAAAATTGCCATGGTTGGTAAATACACTGGTCTTTCAGATTCTTACCTTTCTGTTTTGAAGGTGAATTCATAATTCTTTTTTACAAAGTTTTCCAGTACACTAACATTGTGGTTATACTATTATAGTTTTTGGCTAGTAGCGCTTTTATTATTTTTTTGTTTGCCTGTTATTTGTTTCTTTCCCTTTTGATAAATAATTCATTATGAGAAAAAGAAGGGTATTGGGCTTACACTTAATTTATATGTCATTTCCTGGGGATTTGTATACCAAATAATTGAGTTACAGCAATTCTGCATGCAGTATTAACATGTGTTTTGCGCATATGGAGTTCAAGTTGAACTTAAGCCAATCCTGATCTCCATCTTGTCAGGAGCATTACTGAGCTTGTGTTGAATTGCACTTATTTTTTTCTCCTTGTTGGCATGATAGTGTAATAATAACCCAATCACAACTGAGAATCCTGCGGTGTATTTTCATATTTAATAAAAAGAAAGAAAAAGAAAACATATTTGGAGATTTTTGAGGTTGGCCATGACAATAGATACGATATAAAAAGGAAACCGCACTACTAAAATTAAATATAGTGATTTTTGAGGTTGGCTTCTTCTATCTTTTTGTGAGTGTCTATATGTTACCTGGTCTTACAAAAAAGTGTGATAGTTCAAGATTTAATACTTCTGTTGTTGTGACAGGCTCTTTTGCATGCTTCTGTTGCTTGCCGTTGGAAGCTAATTGTAGAGTGGATTGCAGCGGGTGATCTTGAAGATGTTACTGCAAGAGACGTGAGTATTGAATGTAAATTTCCGTACCGTAAGGAAAAGGAAAAAAGATCCATGCTGGTTGCTTGTCATTTACTATGAGTTTACAACTTGGCTACAATTTACTCTTTGCAGGCACCTGATGTTCATAAAGCTGCATGGGATCTTTTGAAGGTGATTCTAATCTAAGGGTTGTTTGATAAATACTTTTGAGTCGAGATTCTGCTGGTTACATAAATACTGAAGGTGATCCTAATCTTAGTGGACAGTAATTTGTATCATCAATCATCTTAACAATCTTACATTGCAGGGTGCTGATGGAATTTTAGTACCAGGAGGATTTGGCGATAGAGGGGTGCAAGGGAAAATTCTTGCAACAAATTTTGCTCGTGAGAATAAAGTTCCATTCCTTGGCATTTGCCTGGGGATGCAAATTGCTGTCATTGAGTTTGCTCGATCTGTTCTTGGTTTACATGATGCAAACAGTACAGAGTTTGATCCTGATACTTTGAATCCGTGTGTCATATTTATGCCGGAGGTATGAAATCCTACATGGGTGTTGGCATATTGAAACTCCTTGTCAATTTTTGTGGTTTCATCTCTTGAATCTTTGTTTTTTTTATATGATAGGGGTCAAAAACTGACATGGGAGGAACTATGCGTCTGGGATCAAGGACGACATACTTCAAGGTCACTGACTGCAAATCTGCAAAGTTGTAAGGACATAAGAGTCCCCTAAGCTTACATATGTAAAATTATATATAATCCCATGCACCCCATTGCTTCAGTGGATCATACATTGTGTGCTTCATTAGTACTAAATTTTTTCCCATTTAGGAAATTATGATCACACCTTTAAAAAAAGATAGATAAGTGCATGATGGTAATCTCATCAGGTGTTTTCCTATCTGTTTAACATTCCTGTATAATTCCTAACTGTTACTAGGTATGGCAATGCAACCTTTGTTGATGAGCGTCATCGGCACAGATATGAGGTAAATTTTTGCCAATTGTTGACTTATGTATGTGAAGGAATATGCTCTGCATGGTATGTCGTATGTTTAAGGTTTCTGAAGCAAAGCATTAATGCTGTGTAGGTCAATCCTGATATGATATCAAAACTTGAAAATGCTGGTCTATCATTTGTTGGCACAGATGAAACTGGTCAGCGCATGGAGGTAGGTATCAATGAAAACAGATTGGGTCATGGGTTGGAAACTCTTGCAAGAATCTTCACCTTTATATAATATTAGGTCTGTGGTGGTTATGAACATTTTATTGGTTTATTGGCTACAGATTGTTGAACTGCCTAGTCATCCGTACTTTGTTGGTGTTCAGTTCCATCCTGAATTCAAGTCCAGGCCTGGAAAACCTTCTGCAGTTTTCGTAGGTATTCTTTTTTCGTGCCTTGCACAGAATCCTGTCCTTACTTTGATCTCTTGTTTGTGACTCTTAGAGATTTGTTCATCTTTTTTTGATAAATGGTATGAGACTTCATATCATCTTGGTACAGTTACTCATTATCATGTTATTTGATCTCATGTTGGTGTCTCTTAAAGAGGGTTTAGCCTGTACCTGAATGGTTAATGATGCATTGTTCACTATAAGGTAGCATTGCAGTGGAGGTAAAATTTGGTAGTTGACTGCATGACTGCTGGTTTTGTTAGGAGACTAGACTTGGTCGTTGTGTCTGTTATTGTTTACTTAGTCTAACTCTTTGCACTGCTTTCCCCTTGTATGTAAAATTTTATTCTATCTTTGATACTTCTGGTATTGGTATTGTAGTCTTAAGAGCCAATAGAACTAGCCATCAGCATCATGTAATCATTATTATAAATGCCATCTTTTAGAACTGCAAGAATGGGAAGTCTTCTGTTTATATTCATGCATGGATTTTAACCTGATGGAGTGATTATGTTATGGGTTCTAGCATATATTCAAAAGATACTTTTGTATATTGACCATAAACAAGTAATATATTTCCATGAATGATCAAGTTTTAGATTATGCCTCCATTCATATACTATAATTTTAGAATAATTAACTTGAACGAAAATGGAATTATTTGATTAATATGGCTTTTCAATATGTTGGTTGACAATTGTAGACAAAACTATGACGCTTAATGGGATTAATAACTTTCTTATGTTCAGCTTTTATGTAGAAGCCATCTTTAATAACTGTTGGCTTCAGTAGCAAAATTAATGATTGTCAATCACTCAATCATCAGTCTGTTTTCTTTTAGGCCCAATGATCATCATTCAAGTCCATTTAAAATTACTTCACTCTGCATTTTTTATCCTTTTAATTTCAATGAGCTAAGCATGCCAATTTACACTTTTCTATATTGTACTGCAATGATATGTTGTTGGGTTTTCTCATCCAGTATGCTTATATTCATTGTTAATCTGACCTGGCTATTTGAATCAGGTATGTTATTTGAATCGGTAAATTGGGAAAGTTGTCATGGTTTTGAGGTTATTTTATGAATATAAATGAGCTAAAAAACCAAGAAGTACAGATGGGAAATAGGGGTAAGGTGCTTGAGGTCTCATCTAACCAATCAGTATTGATTTTTGGTGTACAAAGTTGATTGTTGGGAGTTGGTATATGCTACTAATTTTATTTCGATGGTATCAATGTATAGTAAGAGGCCAAGGGCTCACACGTGGAAGACTATCATCTGACATTCAGTTTTTCCCTTTTTTTTTTTTGGGGGGGGGGGGGGGGGTGTTCCTTGTGGCTGGTGAATTCGGTTCATGGTACCACCAAATTCTGTGGGTCCTTTGTTCTCTGGTTAAATGAGTTACTACTATTATTCTGTTTTCTTTTAGCGTAACAGGATTTGGTACCACCAAATTCTGTGGGCCCTTTGTTCTCTGGTTAAATGAGTTACTACTATTATTCTGTTCCTTGAGGCTGGTGAATTCAGTTCATGGTACCCCCAAATTCTGTGGGTCCTTTGTTCTCTGGTTAAATGAGTTACTACCAAATGACAAAAGCGTTTACTTTTTTTTTAATAGTTCAGCACTTTCTCTGTTTTTAACCTGTCTTTGAGAACATTTCTGGTGTGCAGTGCAGTGTAAAGGATTATGCCTTGTTTTGGGGTTAATATTATTTTTTCCACTTGGGTTGTCACCGGTAACAAATTACTCTCAACCTTTAAAATTAAACAATTTCCCCCTTCAACTTTGGAGCTGTAACAAATTGCCTCATCAGTCTAATTCCTCAGTTAAATCTAACAGATCTTTCACACGTGTGCACATGTGTGGCAAAAGCATGTGGCCATATGAGGGTAATATAGTGAAATGACATGCATATTTTTGCTGCACGTGTGAAAAATATGTTAGATTTTACTAAAAATTTGGATGGATGAGGCAATTTATTATTGCTCTGAAGTTCAAGGGGAAATTGTTTGATTTTAAAGATTGGGGGTTATTTGTTACTAGTGGTAAACTCGGGGGGCAAAAATAATATTAACCCCTTGTTTTGTACCATAAAAAGATTACACCTTTTTAGCGAATGCAAATAGAAGTATTATCTCATTTTAGCTGATAAAAATTAATGGGTAATTACAAAAATGCCTATGTTAATATTGAAAATAGAGATTTAGGGATCCAAGTTTTTACTTTTGGCTCACGGTTGACTTGGATTCAACGATGCAAGTGTATACTTTTAAAATAGAAGTGTATTTTTCATGTAAACATGGGGGTATTTTTTATTTATCCCCAAAAGATTAATCATATCAGTTATCTAGCTATTGTTTCATTTTGCTTTGAATGGATTTGTATCATACAGTATTGTCTAGAGAGGTGACTTGGAAATTGGAATCAAATGCTGATCAAATTTTGTTCTCCTGCTACAGGACTTATAGCAGCGGCATGCTGGCACTTAGATGCAGTGCTACAAAAGGGTGACTACGTGAGCAAGGTATTCACTAATGGGATGAGTAAGGGAAAAACAGTCATGAAAACCCACCAAAACGGAAACATTGTCAAGTCTGCCAATGGGTCACTGAATGGTGTCTATTGCAATGGTAATGGCGTGCACTATTAAGGACGTAGGGTGATTTTGGCAGTGCTGTTCTGGTTATGGTATTATATTTTTTGTGAGCTTTTAGTAGCCTTCAGTTCTGTTTGTACAGCCATTGAGTACGGGTAGATGTTTTAGCTCAAGGGCTTTTCAGGATGAAGAGGTTTTCTAGTGTTTGAATGCAGCTTATATTTTCTGAGTGATAAGAGATACCGGCTGGATATACAAGTATCCTCCTGTGAGGATTTTGGCTAGAGAGTATTCATCATGTTTGCAGTAAAATACTGCAACATGATGGTCGCGTCTACAGAAACTGAGGGTGTATTCGGTTATGAAAATTTTCTAGTTTTTAAGGAAATTTTTGTATTTGGAAGGCATTTTTTTACAAAGTTTACTGGAAAATTGAAGCATTTTCTATTACTTAACGCGCCCTTAACCTTTCTATTCTAACAGTTGTATGGTCTTGAGTTTGCCTGTCTTTTTGGTTGATTTGGAAGGACAATGATTTGTTAACTGATTGACATTTTGGAATGTTTTTAAACAGATTTCATCTAATAGCTCTTTCCGTCATGTAATATTCAACAATGCTTGGACTTTTAAGACAATCATCATGCTCTCTTACCAGTTTCCATGATCATGAAATTCGTATGGTCTCAAAAAGAGGAAAGGTGTTGCTTTTTGGCCATGTAAATTTGTACGATGATGGATTGAAACAAAAGATATGGTGATGAATGAATGCCCAAATTTAATGGCCATGTCTCAAATATTTTCACATATGGGCTTTGAATTTATGGATTGCCATTAAAACGCTGTGTTATAAGTAGTTGAAATATTTGTTTTGATGAACGGAAATGCAGACTGCCCAAATAGAGCGGTAAGGTTAGAAATTCAGAATGGCAGGAGGAAGCAAATAGAAGTGTTGGAGAGTTGAATATTGTGTTGTGTCAAAATTGTTCAATGTAAGCTGTAAAATTTGCTATATTTGGTTGAATTTTTTTTTAAAGTGTTTCTAAACTATGTAGTTACCGGAAAGAGGAGAACGAACACGGGAATTGGATCGGATAGACGAAATAGGAAAGGACCATATAGAAATAAAAACGTTTATATCAATATAAGAAGTTAGATTATTTGGATTTTTTTTCATCAATTTTTTTTTAGTATTTGTATAATAGAAATGATTTATTGTGAAGCATTATAAAATAATAATAATAATTATGAATCTAAACATTCATGTTCAAACATGCAATGCAGGATAGTTCAAGTGATGGAATTTTGTTTTAAAATAAAACTTAAAAAATAAATTTTATTAAAAAATAAATCTGTGAATTTCTAAAATTTTGAGAAATATGTATGCAGGTGTTGCCAACCTATTTTTATGAGATATGGCTTCTGAAATATCTGAAGGGAAGGAAAATCTGGGGGAAGAGAAGAAGAAAAAGTTGATACGAAACCAAATTTTCACTGAGTTTTGTTAATTTATGTTATTTTCCCGCTTAATATTTTCTTTGACTTCCAAAGGAAGCAAAGAAAAATGTTTCTTTTCAATTTTCCATCCATTCAAATTTAACAGGATTCAACATACCCTTATTAGCAAAAAATGAAGTAAACTACTACTATAATTTAGGATTAAGAGGCACCTGCATATTGTTTAGGTCCTGTAAAATCTGATGAGACAGCATAATTTGCACATGATGTTCCCTAAGGCACTGCATTAGATTTCAAAGCAAAGGAAGTTCTTTGCAAAGAGTGCCTTTCAAAGCAAACTATGTTACCGCAGAAGTGCTACCTTAATACTGGCAGGTGTTCATCCAACTATAGATGCCCAGCTATTATTATACAATGGGATGGGAAACAAACAGCTAAAAAATACTTGGTTAAAACGAATCAAAACATTTAGTTTTAAATCAGTTAAAAAATTTACTAATAATTTTGAAAAACTTTATTTGTAACGTCTGTATAAGTTTGAGAAAAAAAAATAATGTTACCGATAGAGTTTTTTAAAATTACTAATAGAGTTTCAAAGTAGTCTAAAACTAATGTTTTAGTTTTAGACCCGATCTAACAAAAAAAATCCTCCAAACAGCCTCACCAATTTACTCCAAAGCTTTTCCTGTGCTTTTGAAAAACATCCGAACACAACTTTTGGAATTACTGAAACTTGTACCTATTCACCCAAAAACATGAAACTGGCATTATTTAGATTCAGGTACTAAGACTTGTTCAAATATTTAAGTCTGAAACAGGCACCATTACATCAAATCTGAAAAGGCATTCAAATTGAAATAAGACTGATATAGTTCATTCATAAATCACAAATATTACATGTATTCCTCATACGATAACATATCCAAAATATTTTCCTTGTAGCAGGGATACAGGCCATATCAGCCTGGAGAAGCTTTTTAACAAGCATGGGTGGCTGAGCTAAAATCAAGTTGATATTATCATTTACAGCACCAAAATAGCAAGATAATCAGTCACTCTATTAGCTTCTCTATGGCAAAAGGAAATCTTGACAGACAAAAAGCTAGTCAAGATCCTCCGGCAATTTGAGAGAAGATCTAGCATTGTTGTCTCCATGGTTCTCCATTGCGTGCACAGAAAACCAAAAACCATCAATGAGTCAGTTTCAAGCTCAATATTTCGTAGATGATATTATTATAGAAAATTGGAAGTATATTTTTGGGTTTGCCTGTGCTAAATTTCGTCCATAGAGAATATTGCCATATAAATGATGCATCAATGCCGTGATGATAAAAAACAAATCTATTTCTTGATTTCCAGATCATCCACATAAGAGTAGACCATATTAAGACAAATGGAATATTATAGCAATGTAATAAATACCTCTTTTTGATAATTCATAATGCAACATGTATTCTTTCATAGGCAAGCATCCACAAGAACCACCACTAATAGTTTAGAGAAAGTGAAAAGTTGCCCCCAAATCCCAAGTTACCAAGAAAAATATTTAGGAAATAAAAAAATATAAAGAGATATATATATATATATATATATATATATTTTGTTATCTTTCACAAATAAATTATACTAAGTAAATAACAAATAAATTGTACAAAGTAATTAGTGTTTCTCTCTCTATCTCCCTTTAGGGGCAGAAAGTGAAGGGTGTTTAAATGGAAGGGATGGTGGTTGTCCGTCCTTGTTAAGTGGATGTTAAACATCAAGGTAAGTGAGGATAAAGTATCTTCCCCGGTAGAGATCACATGAACACAAACTTGATATACATGGATGAACACCGATATGACTCAAAAGTTTTAAGTTTAAGAGTTTTAGACCCAAACCATTTATATAAATTACTTTTATTTTTTATTTATTTCTGATGTGGGATAACTCATATGTGGATATCCTAACATACTCAAACCAGAGGGTATGAAAAACTGGAGTTATATGGGATTGGTCCCTCCCCCTCTCCTTAAAAACTCCCATAGAGTTATATTATCTAATTTCATCAGTCTTGTTGAATTTAAGAGAGGAAGTGAGACAATACAAAAAGAAGAATTGTATTGAATGGTGTGATTTACTTACAAAGGGAGCTATCCTATTTATATAAGCTAATAGGAGAAGCAAAGCTATATACAACCAATGTGGGATTATCCTATTTATACAAGCTAATAGGAGAAACAAAGCTATACACAACCAATGTGGGACTAAGCCCATATAATACATTAACATCCCCCCTCAAACTCAAGGCGGTAAGTGGGAGGTGAACTTGAGTTTGGAAACCAGAGAGTGAAAGCGTCCGGGTGGATGAGCCTTAGTGAAAATGTCAGCTGTCTGATCGGCTGAACTGACGAATTGTAGACGAACCGTATTCTGGAGAATGTGATCACGGATGAAGTGGATATCATTCTCGATGTGTTTTGTACGCTCGTGGAAGACATCATTGTGAGCGATCTGAATAGCACTTCTGTTGTCACAGTGTAGGATGGTGGCAGCAGGAGAAGAGATACCCATGTCAGCGAGTAGCCATCGAAGCCAGAGAAGTTCTTGAGTTGCATCAGCCATGGCACGATATTCAGCTTCAGTACTGGAGCGAGCAACCACGGTTTGTTTCTTACTACGCCAGGAAATGAGAGAATTGCCCAAAAAGAAACAGTAACCAGTGGTTGAACGTCTGTCAGTGGGGTCTCCGGCCCAATCGGCATCAGAATAGGCTTGTAAAATGGGGGCAGACTGTGTTGAGAAATGAAGCCCATGAAATAAAGTACCCTTGACATACCTAAGAATGTGAAGAACAGCCGAGTAATGGGTGGTCCGAGGAGCGGACAAGAACCGACTGACCTGATGAACGGCGTAGGCAATGTCAGAGCGAGTAACAGTAAGATATACAAGACTTCCAACCAGTTAACGATATAGAGTGGCATCCTGAAGAGGTGAACCATCGAGTGGGGTAAAACTGACGTTCGGCTCGAGAGGAGTAGTAGCAGTGGTTGAGTCAGTGATCCCAGCCTTGGAAAGGAGATCCGAGGCATATTTGGCTTGAGAGAGAAAAAATCCATCAGAATTAGATGAGACTTCGAGGCCAAGAAAATAGGTGAGCACGCCAAGATCTTTTATCTCGAATTGGCCACTGAGAAACTTTTTGAGTTCAGAAATACCATGTAGATCATCTCCAGTAATAACCATATCATCCACGTATAGTAAAAGAATGATAATACCGTTGATAGTATGGCAGATAAACAGAGTTGAATCATGAGCACTCGGTGTGAACCCAAACTGATGAATGGTAGTGCTGAATTTGGCAAACCAGGCATGTGGAGCTTGTTTCAAACCATATAGGGCACGACGAAGGCGACAAACTTTGTTTCGAGGGGCATCCAAGCCAGGAGGTGTATGCATATAGACTTCCTCAAGAAGATCCCCATTGAGAAATACATTTTTGACATCCATTTGAAATAGAGTCCATCTTCGAATGGTGGCGACAACAAGGAGTGTACGGACAGATGTGAGCCTCGCCACTGGAGCAAATGTCTCTTCATAGTCAATGCCATATTCCTGAGCAAATCCCTTGGCAACAAGTCGGGCTTTATATCGTTCAATAGAGCCATCAGAAAGTGTCTTGATCTTAAACACCCATTTGCACCCAATAGGAGTTTTTCCAGGGGGCAGATCAACAATATCCCAGGTATGAGTTTTAGCTAGGGCCTGAAGTTCTTCATCCATTGCTTTCTGCCAAAGTGGATTAGTACTAGCCTCCTTATAGGATTGAGGCTCATGCAGATGAAGTATAGTGGAAAAACAATGATAATCACAATGGTAATCAGCAAGATGAGAAGGGGGATGAGTTACCCTGGTAGATCTGCGGGGGTGATCTGGAGGATGGCTCTCAGAGGGAGTTGGTGCAGACTCATCAGACATAGGAATATCCTCAGGCATGGTCGATTGAGTCTGAGAGGTGAGGTCAGTTGAGGGTTCTGGAGCTGGAGTTGGGTCCGTAATGGAAGGGGTGATATCAGCTGGTGATTCGAAGGTGGACTCAACAGTACCTGAAACTGGATTCTCAGGAAATAACTCAATAGATGGATCGGTAAAAAATCTGGAGTTAGTGATGGTTGACATGTCAAATGATCGTAAGGAAGAGAACATTTGATGTTCCCAAAAAATGACATGACGAGAGATACGAAGAGTTTTAGAAATAGGATCCCAGCACCGGTACCCCTTATGTTAAATACCATATCCAATTAAACAACACAGATGAGCCCTTGGTTGCAATTTGTTGTGTTCATGTGGTTTGAGAAGAACAAAACAAGCCCAACCAAAGACTCTGAGGTTAGAGTAATCAAGAGGTTTACCAAAAAGGCGCTCGAATGGAGACTGATTTTGGATTGTAGCGGAAGGGACACGATTGATTGTGTACACTGCGGTGAAGGCAGCATCACCCCAGAAACGCTCAGGACATGATAACGAAATGAGTAGAGCACGAACGGTGTCAAGAATATGTCTATGTTTGCATTCGGCTTTTCCATTTTGTTGGGAGGTTCCAGGGCACGAGCGGTGGGGAAGCGTGCCATTTTTGTGAAGTAGGTTTAGAAAAGCACGGTCTTTATATTCCATTGCATTATCTGAACGAAAAATTTTGATATTCCGAGAGAATTGAGTTTGAACCATAGAAGAAAAATCAGAATATATTTGAAAGAGTTCAGATATGTTTTTCATAAGAAACAACCAAGTATAACGAGAATAGTCATCCACAAATATAACAAAATAACGAGCATCACCCATTGATACATGAGGAGAAGGCCCCCAAACGTCAGAATGTACTAAATCAAAAGGTGCAAGGGAAACAAACTGACTCTCATTAAAAGGTAAAGCTGATTGTTTTACAAGTTGACAATGAATACAATGAAAAGACTCATGCTGAAGTGATCCTAACTGACCACTAGAAATAAGAGAACGTAGAGGGCTGGATGAAGTGTGACCTAACCGAGAGTGCCACAGTTCCACGGGAGAGAGTGATGGGATGGATGCGGCTGATTGGTTTGGTGATGGTGAGGATGGGACTTGGAGGTGAGTAAGCTTAAAGAGGCGTCCAACTTTACAGCCGGTTCCAAGGAGTTTTCCTGTCTGAGGGTACTGCACACGACAACCAGTAGAAGAAAAATGCAAATCAAGTCCAAGATCACATAGTTGTCCAACAGATATAAGGTTAAGCGTAAGATTAGGAACCAAATATGTGTCAGGGAGAGACAAATGAGAACTGTCAACATGTCCAGTGTGGCTGACCAACATATTTGATCCATTGGCAGTGTGAATAGTAGGTGCATGCTCATCACGAGTTTTAGAGGAAAATATGGAGGCATCAGAAGTCATATGATTGCAACAAGAAGAATCAAAATACCATCGGGATGTACCTGGTGTAGCTGACATGGCTATATTATTACTAGTTTTTGTTAGAGCCTCGGTAAGAATGGTGCATAAACCACTCAAATCAGGTGAAGAACTGGATGAAGTTGGTGTAGCATCAGTGGCTACAGCAGCAGTATTCTTTGGCTTGGAATAGAATCGATTGTGTGAGCCTTGTGAGCGATATTGGTTCCCATTTGACTGATTTCCAGAAGGAAGTTTAGGACAGTCTGCAAGATAGCGACCTGGTTCTCTGCAGACTTTAAATAGGCGAGAAGGACATTTGAGCAATTCATGCCCTTGCAAATGATAATACTTGCAATATAAGGGCTTCTGGTATAGGTTTGTCTTGGCAGCTGGTGTGGCAAGAGCAACGGGTGCTGCAAGGGCAACATCTGTATGAGATCCTTGTAATGTGGCGAGACGTGTTTTCTTACTGAGTAGATCAGAAAGGATGTCGTTTATGGTAGGTATTGCACCCCGGTGTAAGATTGAAGCTCGTACAGGTTCAAATTCGTCTCTCAAGCCCATCAGGAATTGCATAATGCGTGTCTCAGTTCGGTACTTTCCATGAACATCGGCGTCTTTCGTGCATTCCCAAGTTGGCTCAGTGAGAGCTAACTGGTTCCACACTGCAGTCATCTGAGATAGAAAGTTGTTGATAGTTTGTCCAGGTTCTTGGCGCATGCTATGAAGGATGGAAAGAAGACGATACCGATTTGAGATGTCGGCCCTGGTGTAACGGTGTTGGAGAAGATCCTAAGCTTCTTTAGCTGTATGGAGTGTACCAAATTGAAGTTTGATTTCTGCGATAATAGTGGCACGAAACCATGTGAGAATCTGGTATTTTTACTATCCCAGTCTTCTAGACGGTCAACATATTTGTCAGCATCTTCATCGTCCTTCTTCTTGGGTTCAGTGATATCTCCAGTCACGTAACGCCACAATTTTTGTCCATGGAGGAAACCAGACATTTCTTGAGCCCATAACCCGAGGTAAGTACGATTCAGCCATAGGCACAAAGAGGAAGGTGAACCTCCAAAAAACCGGTGATGTGGCAGTCAACTGATGATGTGATCGTCAACGGGTGACGTGGCATTGACGTGTCGGTGAGGTGGCGTTGATGTGGCTTTTAGGGTTGACGTGACAGCAGTGTTTCTGAAACAGGAGCGGCAGCGGATATGATGTCAGCAGGTGATGTGGCACTGACGTGGCAATGAGGTGGCGCTGATGTGGCCTTTAGGGCTGATGTGGCAGCAGCGTTTCTGAAAAAAGAACGGCAGCGGAGATGATGCCGATGGAGAATGAGACTCTGACTATAGTGATGACCCGACAGGAATGAAAAGGATATACTATAAGTTTTTCTGATGTGAAGGATCCACTAATAGTGGCAATCACAGAGCATACTCAACTCTTAAAATACCGAGAACCATTATGGTTCTAATACCATGTTGAATTTAAGAGAGGAAGTGAGACAATACAAAAAGAAGAATTGTATTGAATGGTGTGATTTACTTACAAAGGGAGCTATCCTATTTATATAAGCTAATAGAAGAAGCAAAGCTATACACAACCAATGTGGGATTATCCTATTTATACAAGCTAATAGGAGAAACAAAGCTATACATAACCAATGTGGGACTAAGCCCATATAATACATTAACAAGTCTCAAACACATTGGTAAATAAGTTTCAGGTTTTCATTCTTTGAGAAAACAATGGCAATTGTACTCTTATAAAAATAATTTTTTTTTGCAATGGTTATGTCGAACTTGCATGTAAAACTTTTATAAAGAAACCTCAAATATGTGTTTTGTGAAATTATCGTTATATTTTTTTTAACAATTTTATCCCCCTCATCATGAGTGAGAGAGAACAGTAGGGAATCATGGAACAACAGAACCTAAATAGTTTCATCAAGATCATCTTTTACAGGAAGAAGCTATCCATACTCAAAAGCAACTTTTTGTTTTCATTCTTAGCTGCCTGCATACTTTTTTCATTTTCACTTTTTCTATCCACCTAATACAGCTCAAACAATGATTCTTACATATATGATACAACAGAATGTATGAAATCCATGTGCTTATCAAGGAATTGGGTCTGAATTAGGTTCCAAATTTTAAGTTAACAAACCTCAACGCGTTACCAGCTGACCAAATTTTCATTTTATCTAAGAAACTAACCAACTAAAATCATTTACTCTTTCAAAAGCGAGAACACATGTTGTCATCAAACAGATTCTCACCCAAATCTCAGATTTGCTTACTAACTAGACCCTAAAGGATAACAAACTATAAGTATTTTTTTTTGTTTAAAAAAGTAAAAACTTTAGGGAATATTGTTAGGTATGATGTAGGAGACCATATGAACCCAAAAGCTTAACCTAATGGGTTTTGGTTCCACCACCATATATATGTCATTCACTTATCTAGTTTTTTCTCCATATGAGATTGATTTTCAACATCTCTTTACTCACATGTGAATATTCCCAACAATCTCCTCCTCACGTGTGAGTCTCTATTGCTCCACTCACCATCATGCTTATACCAACTCCAAACTCGCACTATAGTCCAACAAGCACACCTGGAAAGTCACCCGTTCTCCTATCGGGGTTAGAGAACAATACATCGACTCTCAACAACGAGCTTCAAAGACTACACCTTTCGAACCACACAGACTTCACCGTGCGAGCATCACCTGCTCGCTACACAAGTCACCTTGTTCGCGCTATATGAGTCCCTCAAGCTCTCGCTGTTGTTTGATTATATCACCATGAGCATCCCAGAATTAATGGCATGATTTAGTCATGCCCAGCCGAACCATCGGCTCTAATACCACTTGTTAGGTATGATGACACAAGTTTGGGTGAAACTTGGGCTTGGAGAGTCTGCTAAGCAAAGGCCCAATATATGATGTAGGAGACCATATGGACCCAAAAGCTTAAGCTAATGGGTTCTATTTCCACCACCATATATATGCCATTCACTTATCTAGTTTTTTCTACATGTGAGATTGATTTTCCACATCTCTTTACTCACACGTGAATATTCCCAACAATCTTATCAACCTCACAAATCTCTCGATATAATGTGCACTCAATACATAGAGAGTATTTATAAGCAACTTAAGACGCCCTAATTAGGGTTTCCATCCTACTGTAAAACCACGGATATTCATAGGCCTAAGCCCAAACCGCCAAGCAAAAAGCCAGACCCAACTCATGTACATGGCCTAAAAGTTTTGGGGATATTGCACCCTAATCCCCACCCGTTCTCCGGGGGCAGGACCCTCGCCCGCTCACCGAGGAATGAGACCCCCGTGGTCGTTTGGGTTCTACAGATCTGGAACTATTGAAGTATGCACCAACTCTAACAATCTCCCACTTGGTAAATACTTCATAGACATGGAAAACTTCCTAGAACTTTGTTTCTTCAATGCCATCTCAGTGGCACACCACTCAAACTTCACTAGACTAACTACCTTAGTCAAGAAATCTGTGTTGTTCACTGTTGTATCGACTTTCTCTAAGATTATCACATTTTCTTCAATCTTTTCCTGGATGAAGTGATATTGGATATTAATGTGCTTCGTCCGTGAATGAAATGTAGGATTTTTCGGTAAGAAGATAACACCTTGATTGTCACATTTCACCTTCACTGCTCATTGTTTAAACCCAAGCTCAACACACAACCTTTGAAGCCAAACTGCTTCCTTTCCAGCATGAGTTATCGTCATATACCCTACTTCTATAGATGAAAAGGCAACAACACTTTTCATCTTGCTCATCCAACTCACCACCCCACCAAACAGATTGAACACATATCCACTTGTAGACCTCCTGCTATCAATGTCTCTTCTCCAATCAACATTAACGGTTCTTACAATATCAAGATTCTTCTTACCTCCCATACATCCATAACACAATGCAAACCCTGACGTACCATGAAGATATCTAAGAACTCTCTTGATTGCAGTCCAATGCTCTTTCTTAGGATTAGATATATATCTACTCAATACTCCTGCTGCTTGGGCAATATCTGGTCTCGTACACACCATGATGTACATCAAGCTTTCAACCGCACTAGCATAAGGTACGTGCACCATCTCTTTAGTTTCTTCCTCCGTATTTGGATATTTTTTCGCAGATAACTTGGTTCCTAAAGGCATGGGAGTCCCTACCGGCTTGCTGTTAGACATGTTAAATTTCTTCAACACTTATTCAATATACTTTTTTTTACTCAGCCATAGTTTTTTATTTTCACGGTCCTTCTTATCTGCATGCCCAAGATAAAGTTTGCTGGCCCTAGGTCTTTCATGTCAAACTGCATTGCCAACGATGCCTTCACAGTGCTAATCATCTTCCTGTTATTTCCAATCAATAACATATCATCAACATACAAGGTTAAAATGACAAAATCAACACCTAAACTTTTCACATAGACACAAGGATCAGCATAGCTGCGAGTGAACCCAAGCTTAATGGTATATATGTCAAACTTCTGGTACCACATCCGTGGTGACTGCTTTAATCTGTACAAAGACTTCTTCAATTTACAAACTATCTCTTCTTTGGCTTTTCTCACAAAGCCCAAGATAAAGTTTGTTGGCCCTAGCTCACAAACCATCTCTTTATCTACATGCCCAAGATAAAGTTTGCTGGCCTTAGGTCTTTCATGTCAAACTGCCTTGCCAACGATGCCTTCACAGTGTTAATTATCTTCCTGTTATTTCCACTCAATAACATATCATCAACATACAAGGTTAAAATGACAAAATCAACACCCAAAATTTCCACATAGACACAAGGATCAGCATAGCTACGAGTGAACCCAAGCTGAATGGTATATATATGTCAAACTTCTGGTACCACATCCGTGGTGATTGCTTTAATATGTACAAAGAATTCTTCAATTTACAAACCATCTCTTCTTTGCCTTTGCTCACAAAGCCGTTAGGTTGTTTCATATAAATTTCCTCC
This sequence comes from Bretschneidera sinensis, assembly GCA_023935145.1. Lineage (NCBI taxonomy): Eukaryota > Viridiplantae > Streptophyta > Magnoliopsida > Brassicales > Akaniaceae > Bretschneidera > Bretschneidera sinensis. Next base: position 108,970,574 of record CM043702.1, read on the forward strand.
TCTAATTCCCCATTAAGGAAAGCTGTCTTCACATCTAGTTACTAAACCTCTAAATCATAAGCAGCTACCATGGATAAGAAAAATCTTATAGATGTCAACTTTGCTACCAAGGAAAATATTTCACCATAGTTAATTCTCTCTATTTGCGAGTATCCTTTTACAACCAGACGTGCCTTGTACTTTTTTACCATTCCATCTGCATTTGTTTTCTTCTTGAAAACCCATTCGCACCCAATTGCCTTCCTATCCCTGGAAAATTTCACAAAGCTCCATATTTCATTCCTATCCAGTGCCTGCATCTCCTCTTTCATTGCATTCTTCCACAGATTTTCATCCTCTGAAGTTTTCGCCTCTTTCACTGTGCTAAGATCATCACCAGTAATATTTAAAGCATAAAATGCACTACAAGCACTAGGGGAATACCAGATGGGTGGCATCCTAACCCATGTGGATCTCCTTATGATAGGCGTGGTCTCTACCTCTGAGCCAACATCTGAATCCTTATCCTCTAGATCATAAACATGAATATCGTGGTCAGACCCAACTGAATCAGAATCTAAAGTATCTGATGCAGTTTATGGGATAGTTTCCCATTCTTTATCTCCCAGGCTAAGATCAATCTGAACATGCTTTGGTGTTCCAGTACATTTTGGATAGCCGCTACATCCCTTTGTGTTTCTCTGAACATAACATCTCTACTGAAAACTATACTTTTATTTTCTGGATTCCATAACTTGTATCCCTTGACCCCATCCTTATGACCAATGAAAATGCACTTCACTAATTTACTGTCAAGTTTGTTCCTCTTTTCTTTTGGCACATGCATATAAGCATCACACCCAAACACCCTAACATGAGCCAAACTCGGCTTCTTCCCGAATAGGGCCTCAAGTGGTGTCTGATCTTGCAAAGCTTATGTAGGTGACCTATTTTTCAAATAATATGCTATAGCCATAACTTCTACCTAGAACTTCGGCTCCAAGCCTGAACAGCTTAACATACTCCTCAATTTCTCTATGAGTGACCGATTGTGTCTCTTACCACCCCATTCTGTTGAGGTGTGTATGGAGTCATTTTCTGTCTTGTAATGTCGTTTGCCACACAAAATTGCTCAAACTTGTCTAAGCAAAATTCCTCTCCATTATATGTTCTCAGTACCTTTATCTTTCTTTCCATATGATTTTCTATCAATGCTTTAAACTCACGAAACTTATCAAATGCGTAAGCTTTACTCTTAATGAAATAAATCCATGCATACCTTAAAAAATCATCAATGAAAGAGATATAATTCCTTGATTTTCCAAGAGATTGGACCGAAACTGGCCCAAACACATCACTATGTATCAAATCCAGAATACCTTTCGCCCTCGTGCCAGCGGACTTAAAACTCACACAGTTCTGCTTACCATGTAGACGATGTTCATAGAAACTGAATTCTATAGAGCAATCTGGGACTCCTTTCAAAATCTACTTCGACGATAAAGTGGATAGTCAATTTTCACCGATATGCCCAAGCCTCTGATGCCACAACATAGAGGACTTCACCTCATCATTTGTCGTATTCTCATAGATAAAACCTCCACTGCACTGACTTTGTACTTGTATTACCCATATTTGTAAAGAAAGGGTAAATAAATAATTTAATAAATATGATATGGAATTAAAATAATACATGTTAACCCTCATCTAAATTTTAATGATGACAAAACACAACTCTAATTGTACTAACAGTGCTATCTAAGTATATTAAACGATAAAAGCATACAGCTAAGAATCAAGGTGCAAGAACTCAACCCGAATCAAACACCAAGTCAAGACAGAAGATCTAGTATAGGTATAAGGTATTGAAACAAGTTGTAAATCTCATTTGTTCAGGTAAATAGCTTGTCCTATGGCTCTTTTCAAAAATGAATTTTAAAAAAACTATTCATTCAAACATTTATAAGTAAAAAACATCTCAAAGAATAAAAAACTGGGTTGAAGGGCAACCCAGTCGATTGGTACTTATACCAGAAGACTGGTATATAGGACAGTGTGTCCCCAGTTGACTGGGTGCTTCATACCAGTCGACTGGTGTTTTAGACAGAATGTCCCCAGTCGACTGGTAAGAACTACCCAATCGATGGGTACCATACATAGCCTTAAAAGTTGAGACTTTTCACTTGACCTAGTCGACTAGTAATTCAAAAATTATGGTCGTTGAGACACGAGACTTCAGTACTACATGTACCAAAACATTCCTAGTCAGTACAAAACAGCCATATTAATTCAAGGCTATATAAACCCACTTTATTGAGCATTTAAATAAAGTGAGATTACACATTCAATCAAGTTTTTGCTCATTAATATACAAAAGCTTTGAAATATTTATCGTTGAGCCATTCTTCAAGCTTTACCTTGAACGAGAGATATTATTTAGTTGTATAAGATTTCATTATTGTATCTCTACCATTTACTTTACAACAACTCATTTATTGTAAAGGGATTAGCTTCCGAAAGGAAGAGATTAGCTTTCGAGAGGAAAGGATATGCTTTCTAGAGGAAGGGACTGCTTGTAAGGTTTATGCAACACCCGTGAAGTTGCACGACTAAGTTTCTTAGTGGATTACTTCAATAAGGTTCCTTGAAGAGAGTGGACGTAGGGTCGGAACGAATACGATATTGCCGAACCACTATAAACTGAGTTTGCATCTTCTATTCCTTAAACTCTTTTGTTTACAACACATTACTTGTTTACATGCTTGTGGTCTTAGCTGTTTTTATAAACTTGCGATTAATTAGTGAAAGCTTTTACAAACCTAATTCACCCCCCTTCTTGGGTTGAAACCTCAGTCTACAATTGGTATCAGAGCCTCGTTCTCAATTTTAGGCTTAATATCCTTGAGTTCATCCGATGGCAGCAAATAGCAATTCTGAGGGACATTCCTACACTAGACCTCCCTTGTTCAATGGCTCTAACTATAACTATTAGAAAAACAGGATGAAAATCTTTGTCGAAGGACAAGATTATAATCTATGAAGAGTCATTGAGGAAAGACCTAGAATTCCATCAAAGGAAATAACTATTGGAGAAATCAATCATACAATGCCTAAACTCAAAACAAAGTTCAATGATGAGGATTGTAGAATGATATCTCTCAATAGTAGAGCCACAAGTATTTTACATTATGCTTTAGATATATCTAAATATAATAAAATCTCTGCATGTGTTTCGGCGAATAAAATATGAGATAAGTTACAAGTTACATATGAAGGAACTAGTGAGGTTAAAAAATCAAAAATCTATATGCTAGTATCCGAATATGAATCTTTTAAAATGTCTCCTAACGAAACTATTTCTCAAATGCACTCACGTTTTACAACTATTGTTAACGGTTTGAAGCTTCTTGGAAGGAACATTAAGGAGTTTGAACTAATGAGAAAAATCTTAATATCTCTGCCACCTACTTGGAAACCAAAGAAGACGACCATTCAGGAGGCCAAAGATCTCGACAAACTTAATGTCGAAACACTTCTTGGGTCATTATTGACATATAAGATGGAAGAAATTAATTCCATTGTCAATGATGATGAAAAGAAGAAAAAAAATGATTGCTCTCAAAGCCTCAACGAGCAACAAAGAAGAAAATCGGAAGAAGAGGTGGAGAGCAGCGAAGAAGATGGTGAGATGGCTTTAATCACCAAACGGTTTCATAGATTCTTGAAGAAAAGCAAGAAACCTTACACAAAGAATCCCACTTCAAAAAAGGAACCACTTGTGTGTTATGGATGCAAGAAGCCCGGTCACATCAAGGCCGATTGTACGGCTACAAGCAAACCATACAAGAGCTTCAAGAAGAAAACTATGATTGCAACTACTTAGAGTGATGATGAAGAAGAAGACTCTCCAAATAAAGAAATTGGATACGAGAAAATTACCGACCTATGTATTATGGCAATCGATGATGAAAATGAGGTATTATCTTCTCCCTCTTCAAAAAATAACATTGTTAGTAGTAGTGAAGAATTGATAGAAGTCATAAATGAAATGCATGAAGAATTAAAGAAATTCGATTCTAGAAACTCTACTCTTAAAAAGAAGGTGTCATATCTTTCTAAAGAGATGATAAGTCTAAAAGAAAAAAAAGATAAACTATCTTCATTGCTTTATGATTTTTCTCAAGATTTTCTTAAAGATGAAAATGAAAACTTAAAGAAGAAGATATTAGAATTGAATGGCACAATATCTAGACTTATGCTTGGAAAAGAAAAGCTTGATGAAGTACTATCTTGCCAAAGATTAAGTAGAGGAAAATCCGGGTTAGGATATTCTCCATGAAGCAAGCAAAAATCAAAAGAGAGCTTATTCATGAAAGCATCATGTATGAGTGAAGCCTCTACTTCAAAGACCACTAGCAAGGTCAAAAACATTCCCTTAATAAATGCTAGTAGGTCTAGATATACTAATTCTAATGCATATACAAGAATGAAACATCCTAAAAATACTCATGCTTATATGTATGCTCATTCAAGAAATGCTTATACACATCCTAGGAGTAACCATCATATGCATTTTAGAAATAATATGAATACTCAAGACTTGCACACTGCACAAGCATATCCTAGGAATTACTATCATGATTATTCTAGAAATAATATGCATACTCAAAATAATGCAAGCATGTATCTAAGAAATCATCATCATACATTTCCTAGAAATTACATAAATATTCCTCATATTAGAAACATGTATCCTAGGAACTCCTACCCTAAGAATTATAGACATGTGATGAGTGCCAAATATTGCATATTTTAGCCCCTTAATTTACATTTGTTAGCTTAGGAATTTGTTACTTTGAGTTGTTTTTCGTTGTTTTACAGGTTTACAAGCTTGGAAAGGAGTTTCACTAAATTGCCAGAATTGCTCGTACAGGTAAGCCATTTTTGAGGATTAAACTGTATTGATTCAGAAAGAACCAGGAGATGAGCCATATATTCTTGGAAAGATCCAGATGTCTATTTTTTAGGGAATTTTACGGATCAATAAAATAATTTTTCTAGAGAAAGTTATGACAGTTTTAGTAGACAAAGGTCAGGCTGTGCATGATTTCAGCATGACAAATCAGGCAATTTTAAGGATTAAACTGTATTGATTTAGGAAGAACCAAGAGATGATCTATATATTCTTGGAAAGATCCGGATGTATATGTTCTATAGAATTTCACGGATCAATAAAATGATTTTTTTAGAGAAAGTTATGGCAGTTTTAGTAGACAAAGGTCAAAGAGCAAAAGCTGGAATCTGCAGTATCCCACATCGGATTAGAAACACATTGCACTTGTGATGTTTCCCTATATAAGCCCCTCTTCACTTCATCTTTAGGGAGCAATCCTTGTGCCATTTTGGTGCAATACATAAGACTTCTGCTAGCATTCTGGTGGATCTCGAAGGCTTTGCTACCACGAAGGGAAGCGCCGCCTAACAGCAAGTGGAATTTCTCCCCATGTATAGTTAGTTTTTAACTTACTGCTTTTGTTAGTTTTAAAGTTTAATGTTTAGCACTGTTATAGTGAACTTTAGTTTCATGATTATGAGTGGCTAAAATCTTCAGCTAAGGTTGAAGATAAAGTCTCCCCGTTGTTTGGCATAATATTTTCAGATTTGTTTATACAATTCTGATTTTTTTAGTATAAATGTTATGTTCAATTATTTGAGTAAAATCTTATGATTGATTGCGTTCAAATTGTTCTGTTGGATATTCTATGTGTTTCATCTGATGGATACATCAAATCATTTTTGATTAAATTTGATATCTTTTGTGATTTGTTAAAAGTGGATACATTGGATTGTTTTGGTTTGATTGGGATATTTGTTGTGATTTGTTTAAAGTTGGATTCAGGGAATGTTTTGATAGATTATTTTTATATAGAACATGAAGATATATGTTTTACTTTGGTGGGGATGGATTCAGAAACCTTATTGTTTTTATCATTAGTCTTTAAATCAATTTAGTTTAGTTTATATTTGTTTTGCAAAAGACAATTCAAAACTTAGAACCAGGTTAAAATAGGCTTAGTTTAGATAAAAAATATTTTCACAACGCAATTCCCTGTGGATTTGACCTCGCACTTGCACAACACTACATTGCAAACGATTCGTGCGCTTGCGAGTAATTTAAAACTCACAACAAGTTTTTGGCGCCGTTGCCGGGGAATTGTTTGGTTTGTGAAATTTTTGTCTGAATTAATTTTATTTTTCTACTAGTTAGTTAGCAATTTTTTTGTTTGATTTTTCTTATTGCAATTTTATTTTAGTTTATTTGTTTCTATTGACAATTGCCCATAAAAAAATAAAATTAAAAATTAAAAAAAATGTGGATGAATCCAGCGCCGGTTTCACAGTCTTTAGAGGACGCCCTCAAAGATTTCTTGAAAATGACCAGCCAGTCCATCAATACAGCCAATACATTCAATGTTGATAGTTGTTCCATCTGTGCTAGTCCTATACATTTAGCACAGAATTGTCCATCTACATCGGCTTTTGTCGAGTATCACATGGAATAAATGAACGCTTTCAATGACTATCGGTGGCAATCAAATGGATCTTACTCCGAGACGTACAATCCAGGGTGGCAGAACCACCCTAATTTTTCATGGAAGCAAAACCAACTGATTAATCAGGGAGGAGCCCCTCATCATGCTCACAATCAATACCCTCCCGGATTTCCTCCACCAGTTCCAAGTTATGGTCGCTCAGCCCATCCAGCACCATCACTTGCTTACCAAGCTCCCACTAAAGCACCAGCGTCGGTTTCACAGTCATTGGAGGACGCCCTCAATGATTTTAAGAAGATGACCAGCCAATCCATAAGCGAAGTGAGGAGTGCAACAATAGTAAACACCCAAGCGATTACCAAGCTAGAGAGTCAAATGGGTCGAATCGCAAGTCACTTGGGTGAAGGAAAGAAGGGAAAGTTCCCCAGTCAACCCGTGCCTAACCCGAAGGAACAATTTGCGGTTGGAAATTCATCAACTCTTACGCATGGGCAGGAACAAGTTCAATCGATTATCACATTGAGGTATGGAAGACAAGGGGACAATCAAGTGGAAGAGAACCCCGCTCTTCAATAAGGGCAAGAAAGTGGCAACAAGGAGAAGAGGGATGTTGAGCCATCTATAGTCACACCTACTATTAAAGATCTTCCTGGGTCGTTTGTACCTAAAGCTCCTTACCCTTAGAGATTACAAGCGCCCAAGAAAGGAGGGCAGTTTGAGGACATTGTGGAGGCATGCTTTGCTCAATTTGGAGAGGATTTGGATTTGGATAAAATACTTAAGCAAGCAAATGCTATTTTGGAGTATGCTCCTCAGGAGAGTAGTAAGACGGAGGAGATTATGGGTGAATCAAGCATTGAAGACCCCCCTTGAGGTATGCTTTGCTCAGTTTGGAGAGGATTTGGATTTGAATAATTTGCTTGAGCAAGCAAATGCTACTTTGGAGTCTGCTCCTCAGAAGAGCAGTGAGACGGAGGAGACTACAGCACCTGAACCCCCCAAGAAAGAACTTAAGCCTTTATCGGACAATCTTAAGTATAAGTTCCTAAGTCCAGCAGATTCTTTGCCTATGATTATAGCTTTAGATTTGGTTGAGGCTCAAGAGGAGAAATTAGTGGACATTTTAAGAGAGTACAATGAAGCTATTGGCTGGACTATTGAGGATATCAGGGGAATCAGCCCCTCCGTGGTGATGCACCAGATACATTTGGAAGAGAATGCTAAGCCATCTAAGGAGCCACAATAAAGGCTCAACCCAGCTATGTAAGAGGTTGTGAGGACTGAAGTGATAAAGTTGTTGGATGTAGGGATCATTTATCCAATCTTTGATAGCGAGTGGGTGAGCCCGAATCATGTCGTGCCAAAGTGGGCTGGATTGGCGGTAGTGATGAATAAAGACGACGAGTTGGTTCCAACTCGTGTGCAGTCATGATGGAGAGTGAGTATAGACTACCGTAAGTTGACTGTTGCCACAAAGAATGATCATTTTCCACTCCTATTTATTGATCAGATGGTGGAGTGCTTAGCTGGGCACGATTACTAATGTTGGGTCTGGCTGAAGATGTTAAACTTAGCGCTCATGGGAGGCACCTCACAACATATCCTTTCTGTTTATTAATTATTTTATTTTACATATTTCTTGTTATTGTTTATTTCTAGCATTTTTTGTTTTTCAGGGACAACGCGTACTTCAGTTCAAGTTTGGGGGTATGCTATGAGCCATACTAGTCCAGATAGTTCTCCATATCCCAGGTTATTTACACATTGGGGTCAATGTGTAATTTAAGTTTGGGGGTATAGGAGACACATTACACACACTTTGTCCTAATTTGTTGTTGTTTTTCTTCATTTAAAAAAAAAGAAAGAAAAGAAAAAGAAAGAAGGTAAATGCATGCTCATGTTATTTTAAAATTTTAGTTGATCTAAACAAATACTGTGATATGATGTCATTGGTGAGCTTAAAATTGTGAACACATAATTTGATGATAGAGTTTTAAAACTTTGTTACTTACTTTAGGCATTTGAGAATTCACATGTTTGATCTAATCTGACATGAGCACATTAGCACAAAATTGTGTGAGGTATGACATGTGATTTTAATGTGTATGTTTCCTTATCTTAACTGAAACTGGATGACTTGTTGGATGAACACTTGGGCATAGAAAAGCATAAAAAAAAGAGAAAAAAAAAACAAATAATACTACTAATATTTATAATGATCATCATCAATAAACTTTCTACTGAGTAACTGGACCTCTTACCTCAGTAAGCAGTGAGTGTTCACGTCAAAAGGTGAGAATTTTAATCATAATGATCATTGCGAAACTTTCTGCTGAGTAACTGAACCTCTTGCCTCAGTAAGTAGTGAGTGTTCACGTCAAAATGTGAGAATTTTGCTTGGTATTATTAAGGCTAGTTTAATTTTGTAGCCTTTTTTACTCGAGTTAGTAAGTCCTTAGGGGTGTCTTTACACCTAATGCCCTAAAACCATCTGGTTTGGGAGTCATTGACTCAACACTCGCTACATGAGTCAATTAGAAAGCTTAAGGGAACTAAACATAGCAGAGCCTTATAATAAATAAAAAAAGGAGAAGAAAATAAAAACTATGCCATTTTCATTCATTCGGATGGGAAATTCGGTGAATCTTGAGACATGGAGACCTTACACATTGGAGTTATTTGGAAGCTTCATTTTTATATGCTAATTCACTTTACACAGTGTCAGACTTGTGATGCCTTAACCTGCCTTTTGTAAGTAATTAGATTTTAACATTTCTATTCATTGCGAAGATAGGTTTACCTTTTTAAGCTTGCTCATGAATGAATATCATGGTTTTGAGTGCTCTTTAAATTTTTGGATATCACGAGTGATGAACTTATCTTTATGTTCTTTGTTTTTCATTTAGTTTTTTATTTTGTTTTGCTAAGGGACTAGCAAAATGTAAGTTTGGGAGTATTTGATGAGTGCCAAATATTGCATATTTTGGCCCCTTAATTTATATTTGTTAACTTAGGAATTTGTTACTTTGAGTTATTTTTTGTTGTTTTACAGGTTTATAAGCTTGGAAAGGAGTTTCACTAAATTGCTAGAATTGCTCGTACAGATTAGCTATTTTTGAGGATTAAACTGTATTGATTCAGAAAGAACCAGGAGATGAACCATATATGCTTGGAAAGATCCGGATGTCTATTTTCTGGAGAATTTTACGGATCAATAAGATGATTTTTCTAGAGAAAGTTATGGCAGTTTTAGTAGACAAAGGTCAAGCTGTGCATGATTTCAGCATGATAGATCAGCCATTTTTTAGGATTAAACTGTATTGATTCAGGAAGAACCAGGAGATAAGTCATATGCTTGGAAAGATCCTGATGTCTATTTTCTGGAGAATTTTACGGATCAATAAAATGATTTTTCTAGAGAAAGTTATGACAGTTTTAGTAGACAAAGGTCAAAGAGCAAAAGCTGGAATCTGCAGTATCCCACATCAGATTGGAAACACATTGCACTTGTGATATTTTCCTATATAATCCCCTCTACACTTCATCTTTAGGGAGCAATCCTTATGCCATTTTGGTGTAATCTGAAAGACTTATGCTAGCATTCTGATGGATCTCGAAGGCTTTGCTACCACGAGGGGAAGCGCCGCCCAACAGCAAGTGGAATTTCTCCCCATGTATAGTCAGTTTTTAACTTACTGCTTTTGTTAGTTTTAAAGTTTAATGTTTAGCACTGTTATTGTGAACTTTAGTTTCATGATTATGAGTGGCTAAAATCTTCAGCTAAGGTTGAAGATGAAGCCTCGCCGTTGTTTGGCATAATATTTTCAGATTTGTTTATACAATTCTGATGTTTTTTAGTATAAATGTTATGTTCAATTATTTGAGTAAAATCTTATGATTGATTGCATTTAAATTGTTCTGTTGGATATTCTGTGTGTTTCATCTGATGGATATATCGAATCGTTTTTTATTAAATTGGATATCTTTTGTGATTTGTTAAAAGTGGATACATTGGATTGTTTTGGTTTGATTGAGATATTTGTTGTGATTTGTTTAAAGTTGGATTCATGGAATGTTTTGATAGATTATTTTTATATAGAACATGAAGATATATGCTTTACTTTAGTGGGATGGATTCAGAAACCTTAGTGTTTTTATCATTAGTCTTTAAATCAATTTAGTTTAGTTTATATTTGTTTTGCAAAAGACAATTCAAAACTTGGAACTAGGTTAAAATAGGCTTAGTTTAGATAAAAAAATATTTTCACAACGCAATTCCCTGTGGATTCGACCTCGCACTTGCACAACACTATATTGCAAACGATTTATGCGCTTGCGAGTAATTTAAAACTCACAACAACATGCACAACTAAGTCATCCTAGAAATTTCAATAACTATTATCCTAGGATCATGCATTATCAACATGTCTATAGATCACCATATGTTGTTAAGAAAGTATAGGTCCCAAAAGGAACCTTATTTTCAATGACTAACCCCAAAAGACCCAAGAAATTTTAAGTACCTAAAAATACAATTGTATATCCTTGTGTGATGTAGATATATCTCCACACCAAAGAAAAAGATAATTGCTGGTACCTTGATAGTGGATGCTCAAATAAAAGTGTATTCAAGGAGCTAACTCTAAGAGATGACGGACTTGTCACCATTGGAGACAACACAAAAATAAAGATCATCGGGCATGGAAAAGTTGGTAATAATTTATCAACCGTAGATAATGTATTACTAGTACAAGTCCTTAAGCCAAATCTACTAAGTATTAGTCAACTATGTGACAAAGGCAACAAAGTCATATTTGAAACCTCTCATTATCTAGTTATAGGCATCAAGAGTAACAAGATCAGATTTGTTGGCCATACACTTGAAAATGTCTATATAGTTGATTTAAAATCATTGCATTCAAAAAATGAAAAATGTTTTCCCGCATTTAGTGAAAACCCATAGCTATGGCATAGAAGGCTTGGTCATGTGAACATGAATTTTCTTAAAATCATTTCAAGAAAAGATAAAGTCATCGGACTACCCAAAATCAAATTTGAGAAAGATAAAGTATGTAATGCTTGTCAAATAGGAAAACAAACTAGAATTTCTTTTAAATAAAAAAATATAGTGTCAACTACTAGACCATTTAAACTTTTACATATGGATTTATTTGGTCCAATAAGTACTATTAGTCTAGGTGGCCATCAATATGCTCTTGTTATTGTTGATGACTATTCAAGATATACCTTTGTTATCTTTATTGCTTACAATAATGAAGCTTTCAAAGGATTTGAAAACTTTTGTAAAAATGTTCGAAATGAAAAATGAATTTGTATTTCAAGCATTAGAAGTGATCATGGAAAAGAATTTGAAAACTAAATTTTTTCAAAATTTTGTGATGAAAACGAAATTGATCATAACTTTTCAACTCCTAGAACTCCTCAACGGTTCCGGATTTCAAAGGAAATGGGGTAGTGGGCTCCTCGAGCAAGAAGTCTAGAACAATACTCGACGACTCTCTGTTCTCTAGCCTGGCGGCAAAAGAGAGGTATACATCCATTATCCGTTATAAAAAGATCATGACAAGTAGATTTGTTGACTTCGAATCTATTCATCATGGTAATTTTGATGTGTTACCTGCTTTTAATGCCATTCACTTGACCCCACTGGTCAAGATACATCAAAAATTTTACCCGCGACTGATTCATTAGTTCTATGCGAACTTGGTGAAACCCAGTCCACTGGCTCTGAGGTTCAAAACTAGTATTATAGGTGTGGAGTTTGAGGTCAACACTAACCTTTTGATGAATATCCTGAGGATCCCTGTGGGAGGGATCAAATAGAGTCTGGACGAATGGCCAGACAATTTTCAATATGAGGAGGCATATCGGATAGTTAGAGGTGACCCTAACTATGTCTTTCGATCGACTACATTTCACACATGTAGTGACATGCCCCTTGACTCGAAATTGTTCAACCTCATAGTGAGTTGGACCATCCACCCGAGACTCAGGAGTCGGGGCTATCTATCTAAGATAAATGTGGTATTGATTTGGTGCCTTAAAACTGGGCACTACTTCAATATCTACCCCCTGCTGCACGCCAACATGATAAACGGTGAAACGAGTGACTCCGGATGCCTTTCCTACGGGATCCCCATCACACTCATCCTTCAGCATTTCTAAGTTCCTCTTCCCGCCTTCGAGGCTCAGGACATCGACCTCAAGGATATCATCAATGTCTCCTCGCTGAAGAAGATGGGATGCACAGTCCGAGACGACATGATTTATTCAAAGGCTGGGAAGAACATTCAGATAGGAGAAGATGATAACAGTGATGATGAGGATGAGGGTCCAGATGCTGCTGCTACTACTATAGATACGGATGACACAACACCACTTATAGGCAACTCGAGTGCTGGTCCAGTTGGGTACAATGATCTTCTTCAGGCTATCACAAGCCTCCAACTGACTATGCAGTCCGGCTTCCAAAGCTTGAGCTCTTCAGTCGACGCCATGCATCACAACCTCTGCTCTCTTCGGAATGACTTCGAGCTGCACCATGAGCATACAGAGGGTTCCTTGGTTGAGTTTCAAGATTTCATTCATAACAGCTCTGACTCTCCCACTCCTTGAGTTGCTTTCTGATAGATGCTTAAATATTCATATTTAAGCCCCTTTATTTACATTTGTTAAGTATATAGTTATGTTAATTTAGTCAATTTTACTTCATTTCTGTGTTTCACATGTTTTTATAGGGTCTTGGAGAAAAAGAAGCAACTTTGGCACTTAAAGGAAGAATTCTGAAAATCATGGAGCAATTGTTGGCTAAAGTGTGATCGAGCGCAGCAGCACTTGTGCGCACACAAAGATGGATCGAGCACAGCCTTGCGATCGAGCGCACATGTACGGGTGTGAACAGTAAAACGGCAGAACCAGTTTTGAAAATAGAGGAGGTTTTGCGTTTTAGGAAGTTTAGAGTTTCTAGGGTCTTCTAGGGTTATTCAACCCCTATAAATACACTTGTAAACACACACAAAAGGGATCCCTTCTTTTATCTTTTGCTTAGCTCAGAGTTGTAGACTTTGGAGAGGATTGACAACCCGTCTCCATAGTATTCTTCGGGTTTTATATTTTATGTTTAGTTTATGTTATAATTCTTATCTTAGACAGCATATGTAACTAACTCTATACAGGGCTTGATTAAAGCCCTAGTTATGCTTTCTCATATATATATTCATTGATTATCTTTGCAATAGCCTTGATTATGATGCTTAACTTTATTAATGCATGTGTTTATTTAAATTCCTCATATGTGTATGTTTGATCAATATGTGCATGTGGTATGAATTCGTTAGTTAGACCAATTTGGATGACTGAGTTCTGGGTTTGACAATAGTAACAAAAGAAATCCACACCGGATTCTTGGGTTAATTAACATGGAAAACCAGGAGTAGATACCATGCCCTAGGTCTCATGTAGTTGTCGATTTCCATAAATTTTATGCTTTCTTAAGAACAAATCAGTGATACCATGCTGAATCCCTTAAGAAAGAAAAAAGTTAGAATAGATACCATGCCTAACTCGGTGCTTAGGGAAATCAATAGCTTAAGGAGTAGATACCATGCCTTTAGGTTGGCAACCATTAGGTATTCATAGTAAGGCTAATACATTGACATATTACTCATTGTGAAAGTATAATTAGAGGTGGATATCAAAGCTCTATGCCCTTATTATTATTAAAATCACACTCAATTGTTATTTCTATCTTTTTATTAAGAAACTGATTCTAAAACTGAAATTCACTAATCCCTGTGGAAATGATCTCGCACTTGCACACTATGCTACTATTGACCTTGTGCACTTGCAAGTAAAACTGTACGGATATTTACTTATTTATTTAGGTAGATAAACGCACAACAAGTTTTTGGCGCCGTTGCCAGGGATTGTGTTAAATTTCCTTTTAGAATTACTTTCGTTTAGTTTAATCATCGTTATTCGTATTTTACTAAAAATTTTAAGTTTATGTTTATCATCTTTATTTTTTATCAAACGCTAATCGATTTCTTTTCTATTTTAGGGCATCAACAGAACTTTCTGTGATACTTGCAATTGAGCGCAATTAGGGCAGAGAGTTACCCAAGCAGCAGTGTTGAACTGCCTCACTAAAGCTGTTTTACCCGATTCATACACAGACTTTGATCTTGACATCCAACATTCTTTCCCCTCGATCCCGAGCTTGAGTGGACCATCCGACAAAGGCTTAGAAACAACTTCGAGGAGAACGAAGAAGAATTCGAGAACGAAGAACCAATGGTGGAACAGCTTGAAAACCAGCAACCACCTGCACGAATACCGATGAAGCAATCCTTCATCCCACGGAACCTTGATCAGCCATCATGTATTGCATATCAACCTGAGATGGACGAAAACTATTATATATCTCAGCAAATATTGAGTGCTTTGACTCACTTTAGGGGTACACCGAATGAGGATCCACACTTGCACCTTCGAGAGTTCTTTGATCTTTGCAAATTCCAGTATATCCAAGGCCTAGACCAAGAATGAATCAGGTTAATTCTTTTCCCTTTTTCCTTAAAAGAAAATGCTAAACTATGGTACAATTTATTGCCTGCAGTTTCTATCCACACTTGGGAAAAGTTGGCCAGCAAGTTCCTAAGAAAGTTCTTCCCAGCTCAAAAGATTAGACAATTGAGGAAGGAGATTCAATCTTTCCAACAGAGGGATGAAGACCTTTTCTTTGAGGCATGGGGACACTTTAATGAGCTTCTTCACAAATGTCCACATCACAACCTACCTCATGATGAGCTGGTACTAGCCTTTTACGAAGGTCTAAATGACATGAATAAAGGTATTGCTGATTCAGGTTGTGGATGTGTGCTGGTGGAGAAAAGCAGTGAAGAAGCCATGGAGCTGTTTGAGGCATTGAGTGAGCACACCCAACAATTCTCATCCAGAGGGAGACAAGGAGTAAAGAGCAAAGGCATGTATGAAGTTAACTTAATTGGTGGAATTCCAACTCAGATAGCTGCTATGGAGAAGAAGCTAGATATGCTTGTAAAAGCCATGATTGCTCAGAATGCCTCACCGAGTCCACAAGCCACAAAACGCCAGGTATGTACTTTATGTTCTCAATTTGATCACACTACTGAGACTCGCCATTTATATTCATCTACAGATCCCGAGCAAGTGAACTATGTGGGACCAAACAGTGCATATGCAAATACCTACAATCCTGGATGGTGAAACCACCCCAACCTCTCATGGAGCAACAATCAAAATGCCCTGAACCTTCAAGGGCAACAAAAGAACTTCCACCAAGCAGCCCAACCAGTTCAAGAGTAAAAGACAAGTGACCTAGAAAGTATGGTAAGGCAACTGATAACGTCACAAGAACAATTTATAGCAGATGGAAGGCAAATTCAAACTGAGCAAAGACAAACAATTGCAAAGCACGAGCAAACAATCCAAAGACTAGAAGTTCAAATGGGGCAAATGGCTAAAGAGTTAAGTGCAAGGTGAGCTTCTTGTCCAACTAATACCTAATCCGAGAGGACATCATCAACTAAATATCGTGACAACTTTCAGAAATGGTAAGGTTATAGGAGTTAATGAGGCAGCACAAGCATTTCCTGCTAAGCCATCCACATCAAAGGTAAGTGAAATGGAGAAGTGCAATGCACCACCCTTCCCTCAAAGGTTAGTAAAGCCAAAGAAAGATAAATTGTTTGATATTTTTGAAACTTTGAGAAAGGTAGAAATTAACATTCCCTTATTAGATGCAATTAAACAAATTCCTTTTTATGCTAAATTTTTAAAAGAATGTTGCACTAATAAAAGAAAGTTTCAAGAGCATGAAACATTGGCTCTAACTGAAGAGGTAAATGCGGTATTATTAAGAAAACTACCACCAAAGCTACAAGATCCGAGTAGTTTTACCATTCCCTGCAGGATAGGTGACCAGTTTTTTGAGCGTGCACTATTGGATTTAGGAGCAAGTGTAAATTTGCTACCATACACAGTAGTTGAAAAACTAGGTTTGGGGGAGCTTCAACCAACCTCCATCACTTTGCAATTGGCAGATAGAAGCATCAAAAGACCTAGAGGTATACTTGAAGATGTCTTGGTAAAGGTCGGTGAGTTTATCTTACCTGCTGACTTCATTGTGTTAGATATGGAAGAATGCCTTATGCCATTACCTCTGCCCATCATCTTAGGAAGACCCTTTATAAGAACTGCTGATACAATAATTAATGTGAAAAAGAGTATTGTAAGTATGACGGTAAATGGTGAGACAATAGAATTTAAGATATTCGATGCGTTGAAATTACCCCAAGATGATAATGATGATGAATGTTTTAATGAATGTATGACGCAAAATGTTGTCGAGCAAATTTTTCAGGTCCATCACACTGATCCATTGGAGGCCACCCTCATCCACAGCGTCACAAGTTCGGATGTGGTGCCTAAGCCAGAATCTGAAGATATTATAGATGACATCATTGAAGTTGTGCACCTCCTTGAAGCCTCTCCAAAGCATCCAAGTAAGTTCACTCCTCCGTTTGAAACTTTTGGGCGTACTAATACTACTTTTCTCTCATCTATTATCCAGGCACCAAACTTGGAATTGCCGCAATTGTCTGCACGAAATCAGACATTCATGGTACATAGACACAAAGTCACACCATACTCGAAAATTACAGTGCAACCAAGAGATTAAGATTTAGCACCCCAGACTGTCCAGTATGCAGCAGCAACAAGAGCACCTGAGCCACATGCAGTGGACTTTAAGTACTCCATGCCAAAAGACTAAACGTTGAAACTACTATAGAGAGCGCTTGAGCCGTTCAGACTTTGATAAATGTGTAGCTTAAACGCTTCTATTGAGGCCAGTGGCACTGAGGCCCCTGAGTACGCACTCTCTGCCATAAGTGCGATCGAGCGCAAGTTGGACAACAACTTGCTAGGATGCCTAAACTGTCAACCTCCACCTCTCGCACCCGGTACCTCATCGACTGCATCACTTGGCGATCAGCAGTGAGAGGATACCCCGTCTGGCTGAAGACATTAAACTTAGCGCTCATGGGAGGCACCCCAAAGCATATCCTTTTTATTATTTCCTTTTATTGTTAGTATTTACTTTTCCATATCTATTTATTATTACTTGTTTTCCAGTTTATGTTTGTTTTTCTTTTTCAAGGATATAGTTAGTGCATCCAGTTCAAGTTTGGGGGTGAGCTACGAGCCATGCCAGCCATTAAGTTCTCCATCTCCCAGGTTAGATCCTTCCATGCTTCTCACACATTGAAGACAATGTGCGATTTAAGTTTAGGGGTATGGGGACACACTCACACACACACTATGTCCCAATTTTTGTTTTTGTAGATAAATACATGTTCATTTTGTTCCAATAAAATTTTAGGTGATCTAAACAAACAATATGATTTGACTTCATAAGTGAGCTTAACACCTTGAACATATGGGCCAATAATTAAGTTTTGAACCTAGATCACTTACATTTAGGCATTTAAGGATTCACAAGTTTGACTTAAATTAACACAAGAACATTAGCAAATAATTGTGTGGGGTATGACATGTAATTTTAATTGGTATGTTTCTTTGGCTTGACTGTGAACCAGATGATCTGTTAGATTGATACTTTGGCATAGGAAAATAGAAAAAAAAAATTGTTATTGCTCAAAAGGAAAAAGTGCTCCTAATGCTCATTAAACAAACTTTCCACCGAGTAACTGGCCCTCTTGCCTCAGTAAGTAGTGAGTGTCACATCAAAATTTGAGAATTTTTGTTCACAATGATCATTAAAAGGAATTTTCCACCGAGTAACTGGCCTTCTTGCCTCAGTAAGTAGTGAGTGTCACGTTAAAAGGTGGATATTTGGATTGTTAGTATTAAGACCAGTTAGTTTCGTGGCCTTTTTTACTCAAGTTAGTAAGTCTGTAGGGGTGTCTTTACACCTAATGCCCTAGAACCAGCTGGTTTGGGATTCATTGGCTAAATGCTCGCTACATGAGTCAAATAGAAAGCTTAAAGGAACTAAACTTGGCAAAAATCTCACAAATAAAAAGAAAAAGAGAAAAACTATGCCATCTTTGTTGGTTCCAATAGGAAATTTGGTGAATCTTGAGACATCGAAACACTACACGTTAGAATTATTTGGAAATCTAATCTTTTATGTGCTAGTTCACCACACACTAAAATCAAACTTGTGATGTCTTAAACTGCCTCATGAAAGTGATTTGCGTTCAAAACTCTTATTCATTGCAAAGATGTGTTTATATTTGTTAAGCTTGCTCATGAATGTGCATCATAGTTTTGTGTGAGACCTAAATTTTTGTGGACCCCATGAATATTGGATTTATCTGTGTGTCACTATTTTCCGTTTTAGTTTTTAGTTTTGTATTGCTAAGGGACTAGCAATATGTAAGTTTGGAGGTGTGATAGATGCTTAAATATTCATATTTAAGCCCCTTTATTTACATTTGTTAAGTCCATAGTTATGTTAATTTAGTCAATTTTACTTCATTTATGTGTTTCACATGTTTTTATAGAGCCTTGGAGAAAAAGAAGCAACTTTGTCACTTAAAGGAAGAAATCTGGAAATCTTGGAGCAGCTGCTGGCTAAAGTGCGATCGAGCGCACTATTTGGTACGATCGAGCGCAGCAACGCTCGAGCCCACACAAAGAAGGATCGAGCGCAGCCTTACGATCGAGCACACAACGAATGCGATCGAGTGCATATGTACGGGTGTGAACAGTAAAACATAGGAGGTTTTGCATTTTAGGAAGTTTAGGGTTTCCAAGGTCTTCTAGGGTTATTCAACCCCTATAAATACACTTGTAAACACACACAAAAGGGATCCCTTCTTTTATCTTTTGCTTAGCTCGGATTTGTAGACTTTGGAGAGGATTGAAAACCTGTCTCCATAGTATTCTTCGGGTTTTATATTTTATGTTTAGTTTATGTTATAATGCTTATCTTAGACAACATGTGTAACTAACTCTATATAGGGCTCGATTGAAGCCTTAGTTAAGCTTTCCCATATATACATTCATTGATTATCTTTGCAATAGCCTTGATTATGATGCTTAAATTTATTAATGCCTGTGTTTATTTAAATTCCTCATATGTGTATGTTTGATCAATATGTGCATGTGGTATGAATTAGTTAGTTAGACCAATTTGAATGACCGAGTCTTGGGTCTGACAATAGTAACAAAAGAAATCCACACCGGATTCTTGAGTTAATCAACATGGGAAACCAGGAGTAGATACTATGCCCTAGGTCTCATGTAGTTGTTGATTTCCATAAATCTTATGCTTTCTTAAGAAACAACTCAGTAGATACCATGCTGAATCCCTTAAGAAAGAAAAGAGTTAGAGTAGATACCATGTCTAATTTGGTGCTTAGGGAAATCAATAGCTTAAGGAGTAGATGCCATGCCCTTAGGTTGGCAACCATTAGGTATTCATAGTAAGGCTAATACATTGACATATTACTCATTGGGAAAGTATAATTAGAGGTGGATATCAAAGCCCTATGTCCTTATTATTATTAAAATCACACTTAATTGTTATTTCTATCTTTTTTATTAAGAAACTGATTCTAAAACTGAAATTCAACAATCCTTGTGGAAATGATCTCGCACTTGCACACTATGCTATTGTTGACCTTATGCACTTGCAAGTAAAACTATATGGATATTTACTTATTTATTTAGGTAGATAAACACACAACACTCTCTATCTTCGTTTTGATCTATATATAGATGTAATTTTTCAGTTGTTCTTAGCGCGGACATCATTTCATTACATATTGTATTTTTTTTTCTTTCAGTTTCGGCTCTCAGAAGCCCATGTCGTATGAATTTATGATGTATATGATTATGTTTTATGCTTACACTTGGTTCATATACTTGCTTTACATTTACACAATATGTTTACTTGCTTTAAACCTTTCTGTGCTTGGATATATGCTTTAAACTACTTCTACATGACTATAAACTTTCGACTCTTCTCAGGAATTCTTCCTAACTCTGAATGATACTAAATTTTTGTATACAAGTTTGTTTATACATGTTCTTAATGTCTATAGTATTTATGTGGCTTATTTTTTGGTTTACTACCCCCTTTTCTACTGTTGCCAAAACGAGGGAGAAATATGAGAAAATGAGAAAACTAACTGTAAACTCAAAATAGTGCATAGATTTAGGGGGAGCATTGCTCCAAAGAACTTGTTGTATGATTATATATATTGAGTTGTTTGGTTGGGTTGCATAGAAACAGTTTTTGAACTTTTTACAGGTTGGTTTTTATTCATAAAACAGAGGAAACTCTGCTCGATTTTTTCAAAAAATCCAACACTTAGTTTTTAAAACTGTTTTCTCTCATTAGTTTAGTCATCATCAAGCAGGGAGAGATTGTTGACCCTCATCTAAATTCTAATAATGACAAAACACAACTCTAATTGTACTAACAGTGCTATCTAAGTGTATTAAGCAATAAAAGCATACAACCAATAATCAAGGTGCAAGAACTCAACCCGAATCAAACATCAAGTCAAGACAGAAGATCTAGTATAGGTATAAGGTATTGAAACAAGTTGTAAATCTCACTTGTTCACGTAAATATCTTATCCTATGACTCCTTTCGAAAATGCATTTTAAAAAAAACTATTCATTCAAACGCTTATAAGTCAAAAACATCTCAAAGAATGAAAAACTGGGTTAAAGAGCAGCCCAGTCGACTGGTACTTATACCATAAGACTGGTATATGGAACAGTATGTCCTCAATCGACTGGGTGCTTCATACCAGTCGACTGGTGTTTTGAATAAAATGTCCCCAGTCGACTGGTACCATACATAGCCTTAAAAGTTGTGACTTTTCACTTGATCCAGTCGACTGGTACCAAGACCCAATCGACTGGTAATTCAAAAATTATGACCGTTGAGACACGAGACTTCAGCACTAAATGCACCAAAACATTCCTAGTCAGTACAAAATGGTCATATTAATTCAAAGCTATATAAACCCACTCTATTGAGTATTTAAATGAAGTGAGATTACACATTCAATCAAGTTTTTTCTCATTAATATACAAAAGCTTTGAAATATTTATCGTTGAGCCATTCTTCAAGCTTTACCTTTAAAGAGAGATATTATGCAGTTGTATAAGCTTTCATTATTGTCTCTCTACCATTTACTGTACAGCAACTCATTTATTGTAAAAGGATTAGCTTCCGAAAGGAAGAGATTAGCTTCCGAGAGGATGGGATATGCTTCCAATAGGAAGGGACTGCTTGTAAGGTTTGTGCAATACCTGTGAAGTTGCACGACTAAGTTTCTTAGTGGATTACTTCACGGAGGTTTCTTGAAGAGAGTGGACGTAAGGTCGGAACGAATCCCATATTGCCGAACCGCTATAAACTGAGTTCGCATCTTCTATTCCTTAAACTCTTTTGTTTACAGCACATTACTTGTTAAATGCTTGTGGTCTTACCTGTTTTTATAAACTTGCGATTAATTAGCAAAAGTTTTTATAAACCCAATTCAACCCCCTCCTGGGTTGAAACCTCAGTCTACAATACATATATGCGAAAGATTTAATCTTTATAAAACAATTCTAAAAAAAAGGATGCGTGGATTGTAAGAAAAAAGAAAAAACAATCGTGGAGGATAAGAAGAAGAAAGAAAAGAAATTTAAAAAAAAAAAAAAACAAAACAGCTTGCAACACCTGGACTCCAAGTGTTGCTTTAACAATTTAAGGTTGCTGCATGTTATGCAGCTCATGAAATGTAATCTGTGCAAAGCGGTGACGGTGTCACGTAAAATTTTTTATATATTGAATTGTTTTATTAGTTTTACTAAATCCTGTTTGGTTTTCTTCAATCTCAAATCTAAATTACTTTATTTCTTTAAACACTTGGGGACCGAAAGAAAGGTTGAAAGAGTAAAATTTTGAAGGGGTTTACGGGAGAATTTCATAGAGAATCACGTGAGGCTCTAAGAAAAACATAAGGTAATAACATGAAGTTTATTTTTAAAATTTAGTATACATAAATTCCCGAAATTCAAAGTGGGAGGATACCCCGTCTGGCTGAAGACGTTAAACTTAGCGCTCATGGGAGGCACCCCAAAGCATATCCTTTTTATTATTTCCTTTTATTGTTAATATTTACTTTTCCATATCTATTTATTATTACTTGTTTTCCAGTTTATGTTTGTTTTTCTTTTTCAAGGATATAGTTAGTGCATCCAGTTCAAGTTTGGGGGTGAGCTACGAGCCATGCCAGCCATTAAGTTCTCCATCTCCCAGGTTAGATCCTTCCATGCTTCTCACACATTGAGGACAATGTGCGATTTAAGTTTAGGGGTATGGGGACACACTCACACACACACTATGTCCCAATTTTTGTTTTTGTAGATAAATACATGTTCATTTTGTTCCAATAAAATTTTAGGTGATCTAAACAAACAATATGATTTGACTTCATAAGTGAGCTTAACACCTTGAACATATGGGCCAATAATTAAGTTTTGAACCTAGATCACTTACTTTTAGGCATTTAAGGATTCACAAGTTTGACTTAAATTAACACGAGAACATTAGCAAATAATTGTGTGGGGTATGACATGTAATTTTAATTGGTATGTTTCTTTGGCTTGACTGTGAACCAGATGATCTGTTAGATTGATACTTTGGCATAGGAAAATAGAAAAAAAAAATTGTTATTGCTCAAAAGGAAAAAGTGCTCCTAATGCTCATTAAACAAACTTTCCACCGAGTAACTGGCCCTCTTGCCTCAGTAAGTAGTGAGTGTCACATCAAAATTTGAGAATTTTTGTTCACAATGATCATTAAAAGGAATTTTCCACCGAGTAACTGGCCTTCTTGCCTCAGTAAGTAGTGAGTGTCACGTTAAAAGGTGGATATTTGGATTGTTAGTATTAAGACCAGTTAGTTTCGTGGCCTTTTTTACTCAAGTTAGTAAGTCTGTAGGGGTGTCTTTACACCTAATGCCCTAGAACCAGCTGGTTTGGGATTCATTGGCTAAATGCTCGCTACATGAGTCAAATAGAAAGCTTAAAGGAACTAAACTTGGCAAAAATCTCACAAATAAAAAGAAAAAGAGAAAAACTATGCCATCTTTGTTGGTTCCAATAGGAAATTTGGTGAATCTTGAGACATCGAAACACTACACGTTAGAATTATTTGGAAATCTAATCTTTTATGTGCTAGTTCACCACACACTAAAATCAAACTTGTGATGTCTTAAACTGCCTCATGAAAGTGATTTGCGTTCAAAACTCTTATTCATTGCAAAGATGTGTTTATATTTGTTAAGCTTGCTCATGAATGTGCATCATAGTTTTGTGTGAGACCTAAATTTTTGTGGACCCCATGAATATTGGATTTATCTGTGTGTCACTATTTTCCGTTTTAGTTTTTAGTTTTGTATTGCTAAGGGACTAGCAATATGTAAGTTTGGAGGTGTGATAGATGCTTAAATATTCATATTTAAGCCCCTTTATTTACATTTGTTAAGTCCATAGTTATGTTAATTTAGTCAATTTTACTTCATTTATGTGTTTCACATGTTTTTATAGAGCCTTGGAGAAAAAGAAGCAACTTTGTCACTTAAAGGAAGAAATCTGGAAATCTTGGAGCAGCTGCTGGTTAAAGTGCGATCGAGCGCACTATTTGGTACGATCGAGCGCAGCAACGCTCGAGCCCACACAAAGAAGGATCGAGCGCAGCCTTACGATCGAGCACACAACGAATGCGATCGAGCGCATATGTACGGGTGTGAACAGTAAAACATAGGAGGTTTTGCATTTTAGGAAGTTTAGGGTTTCCAAGGTCTTCTAGGGTTATTCAACCCCTATAAATACACTTGTAAACACACACAAAAGGGATCCCTTCTTTTATCTTTTGCTTAGCTCGGATTTGTAGGCTTTGGAGAGGATTGACAACCTGTCTCCATAGTATTCTTCGGGTTTTATATTTTATGTTTAGTTTATGTTATAATACTTATCTTAGACAACATGTGTAACTAACTCTATATAGGGCTCGATTGAAGCCTTAGTTAAGCTTTCCCATATATACATTCATTGATTATCTTTGCAATAGCCTTGATTATGATGCTTAACTTTATTAATGCCTGTGTTTATTTAAATTCCCTATATGTGTATGTTTGATCAATATGTGCATGTGGTATGAATTAGTTAGTTAGACCAATTTGAATGACCGAGTCTTGGGTCTGACAATAGTAACAAAAGAAATCCACACCGGATTCTTGAGTTAATCAACATGGGAAACCAGGAGTAGATACTATGCCCTAGGTCTCATGTAGTTGTTGATTTCCATAAATCTTATGCTTTCTTAAGAAACAACTCAGTAGATACAATGCTGAATCCCTTAAGAAAGAAAAGAGTTAGAGTAGATACCATGTCTAATTTGGTGCTTAGGGAAATCAATAGCTTAAGGAGTAGATGCCATGCCCTTAGGTTGGCAACCATTAGGTATTCATAGTAAGGCTAATACATTGACATATTACTCATTGGGAAAGTATAATTAGAGGTGGATATCAAAGCCCTATGTCCTTATTATTATTAAAATCACACTTAATTGTTATTTCTATCTTTTTTATTAAGAAACTGATTCTAAAACTGAAATTCAACAATCCCTGTGGAAATGATCTCGCACTTGCACACTATGGTATTGTTGACCTTATGCACTTGCAAGTAAAACTATATGGATATTTACTTATTTATTTAGGTAGATAAACACACAACACTCTCTATCTTCGTTTTGATCTATATATAGATGTAGTTTTTCAGTTGTTCTTAGCGCGGACATCATTTCATTACATATTGTATTTTTTTTTCTTTCAGTTTCGGCTCTCAGAAGCCCATGTCGTATGAATTTATGATGTATATGATTATGTTTTATGCTTACACTTGGTTCATATACTTGCTTTACATTTACACAATATGTTTACTTGCTTTAAACCTTTCTGTGCTTGGATATATGCTTTAAACTACTTCTACATGACTATAAACTTTCGACTCTTCTCAGGAAGTCTTCCTAACTCTGAATGATACTAAATTTTTGTATACAAGTTTGTTTATACATGTTCTTAATGTCTATAGAATTTATGTGGCTTATTTTTTGGTTTACTACCCCCTTTTCTACTGTTGCCAAAACGAGGGAGAAATATGAGAAAATGAGAAAACTAACTGTAAACTCAAAATAGTGCATAGATTTAGGGGAAGCATTGCTCCAAAGAACTTGTTGTATGATTATATATATTGAGTTGTTTGGTTGGGTTGCATAGAAACTGTTTTTGAACTTTTTACAGGTTGGTTTTTATTCATAAAACAGAGGAAACTCTGCTCGATTTTTTCAAAAAATCCAACACTTAGTTTTTAAAACTGTTTTCTCTCATTAGTTTAGCCATCATCAAGCAGGGGGAGATTGTTGACCCTCATCTAAATTCTAATAATGACAAAACACAACTCTAATTGTACTAACAGTGCTATCTAAGTGTATTAAGCAATAAAAGCATACAACCAAGAATCAAGGTGCAAGAACTCAACCCGAATCAAACATCAAGTCAAGACAGAAGATCTAGTATAGGTATAAGGTATTGAAACAAGTTGTAAATCTCACTTGTTCACGTAAATATCTTATCCTATGACTCCTTTCGAAAATGCATTTTAAAAAAAACTATTCATTCAAATGCTTATAAGTCAAAAACATCTCAAAGAATGAAAAACTGGGTTAAAGAGCAGCCCAGTCGACTGGTACTTATACCATAAGACTGGTATATGGGACAGTATGTCCTCAATCGACTGGGTGCTTCATACCAGTCGACTGGTGTTTTGAATAAAATGTCCCCAGTCGACTGGTACCATACATAGCCTTAAAAGTTGTGACTTTTCACTTGATCCAGTCGACTGGTACCACGACCCAATCGACTGGTAATTCAAAAATTATGACCGTTGAGACACGAGACTTCAACACTAAATGCACCAAAACATTCCTAGTCAGTACAAAATGGTCATATTAATTCAAAGCTATATAAACCCACTCTATTGAGTATTTAAATGAAGTGAGATTACACATTCAATCAAGTTTTTTCTCATTAATATACAAAAGCTTTGAAATATTTATCGTTGAGCCATTCTTCAAGCTTTACCTTTAAAGAGAGATATTATGCAGTTGTATAAGCTTTCATTATTGTCTCTCTACCATTTACTGTACAGCAACTCATTTATTGTAAAATGATTAGCTTCCGAAAGGAAGAGATTAGCTTCCGAGAGGATGGGATATGCTTCCAATAGGAAGGGACTGCTTGTAAGGTTTGTGCAATACCTGTGAAGTTGCACGACTAAGTTTCTTAGTGGATTACTTCACGGAGGTTTCTTGAAGAGAGTGGACGTAAGGTCGAAACGAATCCGATATTGCCGAACCGCTATAAACTGAGTTCGCATCTTCTATTCCTTAAACTCTTTTGTTTACAGCACATTACTTGTTAAATGCTTGTGGTCTTACCTGTTTTTATAAACTTGCGATTAATTAGCAAAAGTTTTTATAAACCCAATTCAACCCCCTCCTGGGTTGAAACCTCAGTCTACAATACATATATGCGAAAGATTTAATCTTTATAAAACAATTCTAAAAAAAAGGATGCGTGGATTGTAAGAAAAAAGAAAAAACAATCGTGGAGGATAAAAAGAAGAAAGAAAAGAAATTTAAAAAAAAAACAAAACAAAACAGCTTGCAACACCTGGACTCCAAGTGTTGCTTTAACAATTTAAGGTTGCTGCATGTTATGCAGCTCATGAAATGTAATCTGTGGAAAGCAGTGACGGTGTCACGTAAAATTTTTTATATATTGAATTGTTTTATTAGTTTTACTAAATCCTGTTTGGTTTTCTTCAATCTCAAATTTAAATTACTCTATTTCTTTAAACACTTGGGGACCAAAAGAAAGGTTGAAAGAGTAAAATTTTGAAGGGGTTTACGGGAGAATTTCATAGAGAATCACGTGAGGCTCTAAAAAAAACATAAGGTAATAACGTGAAGTTTATTTTTAAAATTTAGTATACATAAATTCCCGGAATTCAAAGTGGGAATTTTCAAAGGGTGTAAATTATGGAAGAATTGAAGATCAAATTAGAATTTAATATGAATATTATGTCAGGTGTTGATGATCAGGAACCGGAGGAAATTGCTGAGAGAAGCAGGAAAGGCAAGAAGGTGATCCACGGGTAGCTTTAAGTGCTACGTGGTGAGTTAGATTTACTTTAAGTAATCAAGATAAATATGAAATATATAGTGATAATATTTGAATAAATTATTAACCTATGATTTGATAATAGATGAAAGTTGTTTGATGAGTATGATATGTATATTTGATATGTGGAAAGTTATTATATGAGAAGAATATTATTGAAATATGAGTCGATTTAATAATGAAGGTGCTAAATGAAATTCTTGATGAGTTATGGTTGATAAATTGATACGATATATAAGGAAAAGAGATTAGTGAAATTGATCAAATAGTAATTTGGGAAAAGGCAGGATAGCTAAATTTAACGTCTGAATACATGTTTGTTTTTATATTATTGTTCATATGCATATTTCATATCATTGTTCATATGCATATGCATGAAATAAAATAACCAGGAGGGGGCCAGTCTAAATGAAAACCATAACAGTTGGTATATACTAGAAATAAATGAAAACCGTGACAACCGGTATATGCTGGAAATAAAAGAACCAGGAGGGGGTCGGTCTAAGATAAAAACATATTGATATGTGGGAAGATGTTCCCTAATAATAATTCATGCATTGCATCTGTTTTAAATATTGATTTTATTACTGAAATGCAGAAGTGTTGTTTTGTTGTTGTAAATTTATTTATAGATGAATGAGTCTCACAGAGAGACAGTTATGGTGACAAAGAAACATAGAAGTATGATACGATAAGAACTATCTAAATGGGAGACTATATGTTTGAACCTCATAACGAGGTAATTATGAGATAAATTGATGGTTTTAAGGTGAACAAATATATAAGAAGAAGAAATCGATAGAGAATAACACTTATGATATGTGTAGTGATAGTAGAACGCTATTATCAAGTTAAAGATATAAATGATTAAATATTAAAAGACTAATTATACGAATTGAATACTTATTGTAAAGTTAATTCACTGAGCTTGTGAAGCTCATCCCTCAACGTTAAATGATTTCAGGTAGCAAGCAGGACAAATAGTTGGTGAGCTGAGATTCAGACGGATTTATTATCTTTAAGCCACGTGGTCCACATCCTCATACTAATGAAAAAAAATATACTTGTAAATATTCATGCATATTATGTTGTATACAATGTTTAAGTTGAGATCTGAACGATATATCTCCCATGTTAAGGGTTGATGATTGATGTAAATAATTGCAGTGATAAATTTTTATTGTTGCATATATGTGTCGGGCTGGGATTTTCAAAATGTAATAACATCGTCTCGGGGGTGGCCACTATACTTCCCAGTAACTTGTACAACATACCATACCGAACACTTCATATGATTACTAGTGATCTACGAGTCATCTTGCATGAATTTTTATCACTGCTGAAATTCACTCCCCCATCTGTCATCTTGCTGACTGACATCAGGTTCCTGCTGAGGTCCGGAATATGCATCACACCTGGAAGTGTCCTGAATGTCTCATCATTCATCTTCAACTTCACCTTCCCATTACTAGTAATTTTCACCGGAGATTTATCTCCCAATAAAATGTGTCCCCCATCAAAGCTATCATACTCATGAAGCTAGTCCCTATGAGGTGTCATGTGAAAGGATGCTCCTGTGTCAATTCTCCAAACACTTTGATCTAATTAAGCCAAATTGGATTCCATATTTAAGTCACCAGCATCACCATCATACTGGTTCCTATTTCCTGAAGCTGATATATCGCTTGTTCACTTTTCAAGGTTCACACTCTTACTTCTGCAATCCTTCTTTATATGTCTGGGTTTCCTACACTTCTAACACTTCAACCCAGATTTATCCCTACTTTTTGATCTTCCCATAAACTTGGGTTTATCACCAAACCACTTGTAATCTTTATCATAGGTTCGCCCTTTCACAGATGAGGCCTCATTTGACAAGTTTTTTGTACCCTTCCATCTCATCTCCTTAGACAATAAGGCTGCCACGACATTCTCAAAGGACATATTAGTCATACCATTACCAATCGCAACTATCAAGTTATCCCACAAATCAAGCAGTGAACAAAGCAGTGTAATAGCTTTATCATCATCCGTTACATCAACAATGATAATAACTGATATATCAAAGTGTTGAACTCATGTAGATGAACAGAGAAAGAATCGCCCTTAGCCATCCGAAGGTTGTACAACTTCTTCTGCAGAAACAATTTGTTTACCAGAGATTTACTTTAATAAAGGTTTTCCAGCTTCTTCCAGAGATCTTTCACAGTTTTCTCTCAAAAAACGTTTATAAGGATAGAATCGGCCAGGCACAGCCTAATCAGTCTCCGTGCCTTCCGATTGAGCTTCTCCCACTCCGTGATGGTCGTTGTAGATGATGCCGAAACAGCCACCGGCTATGTCGCCTCTTCTTTAGTATCTGATCGACTATCACCGTCCACAGATCCCTATCCACGAGTAGATCCTCCATCTTCAGTTTCCATAACTCGAAGCACTTCCTTCCGAACTTCTCGATTTCAATCCGTGATCCAATTGACATCTCTGATTGTTAATCCTCGAACACAAAGCTCTGATACCAATTGAACGATTCGAGACATGCCAATCACTCGAATTATAAACAGAAATAAAACAAGACAAGATTTACCCAGGTTCACCCTAGAATAGGGCTACGTCTTGTCAGAAGTTTTCACTATTATTAACCTCATAAATCTCTCGTTACAATGTGCACTCAATACATAGAGAATATTTATAAGAACTTAAGACGCCCTAATTAGAGTTTTCACCCTGCTGCAAAACCATGGATATTCATAGGCCCAAGCCTAAACCGCTAAGCAAAAAATCAGACCTAACTCACCGGGGAGCGGGACCCTCGTAGTTGTCTGGATTCTACAGATCTGGACCCGTTGAAGTATGCACCAACTCTAACAAATATAACATCAAAATCAACAACTAGGAAGAAAATTTACAAACTTAATCCACATGCATTGATCTTAAAATTAACCCATTCATGAGAAAAAAAAAATCATATAAAAGCATACAATAAATACTTAATGGATCCAAAAATTAAAAGAAAAAGGCATGCCAAAATATATAAGCATCAAACCAAAGAATATCTTATTAATAATTAGAGAGAAAATTCACATTGGTAGTATCATCAGCATTTGGGGGTTTCTGCTCCTCAACTTGTAATTTGATGACTCAACCTAGTCACTTTTCTTGTCTTTTCTCTCCTCAATCACCTTTTCTCCTTGGGATTCCTTGGCCTTATTCTTATCCTTCTTCTTCTTAGTATGTTGCATACCCATTGATTAATTCTTCTGTTCTTCTTTAAGAGCTCCCTCTCTTTCGATATTTGTTTCTTGATTTTTTACCTTTTCATTAGTTGCTAAACCAACCTGGGCTTTCTTCTTCTTCGTCTTTTTAGTAGGTTGTATACTCATATTTGCTTGATTGCTGTCTTCTTCTTCTAATTCTTGCCTCTAATTCATTTGTCTTGTTATTAGTTTGATTCCCCTTTTTCTTCTTCTTCTACTTCCTCTGTTTGTTGGAGTTGAGCTTCATAATAAAATGATACTCATAGTAACGATTTTCATGGATTCTTCAGTGGTTGCATTGCCAGCCACCGCAACCCATTCGTTGGCAACACAAATCATTGATCGCTGCGACAAATTATACTTTATCGCTTTGCCATAGCGATTCTTCTTCCACTTCTTCTCCTTCTTTCACTATTGATTTTCCAGCTTATGTTTTTCTCTCTTTTGCAATATTTGTCATTTTAAATAAAGGCCTTAGAAGGAGGGAGTACTTTTAGGAATTTTGATCCCATGTCGGGAAACCTTATTGGTAATTACAAGGAATTATAATAGTAACTGAATAAAAATAAAATATTTAAATATTTATTTATTGTTGTAGTTTTCTGTAATTACCAATAAAGTTTTTGATTCCGTGATAATTACCACGAAATCGAGTCCGTGAAAACAGAACTCTCACTTTTGGTTTATAAAAGGCATTGAAAGAGAATATACTCACTATTTCCAACACAGTAGATCAGGATTAACTTCTTGTTTTTTTATTCTTCTTTTGCTTATTGAAGCGTAATTAATTTTGAAGACGGGTGCGGCTATTAATGACACAAATGTAGTTCTATCCTTATTTATGTTTCATTAATTACTTTTTAAGATTTCAGACTTCTTTTAGAAAACCTAAGGAGTTTATCTATCAAGTTTCGTCAACAAAGGATGATGTGAATTATTGGCATCATTTCTGAACGAGTTAACGTCACCTGAGTCCAAAAACATTTGATAAAAAAAATTATTTAGAGTTTTATTCTTTGTGAATAACCTTTTATATTAAGATGGAGTGAATGATTGAGATGAAAGGAAGTGCTGAAATAAGTGAGAGCAAGGAGAGAGCAACGTGTGAGAAAGCGTATCCAAATATTGGTTCTATGGGGTAGTGAGCCCCCTTACGTAAGTCATTAGGATTCCCTTCTTTAAAAGAAATTCTTAGGTAATTCAAGTGCGACACCTCAATTTTGAACCCTGCCAATAATAATCTGCCACATCATTGTTGTGGGCCAACAATAATTGAAAGTGAAGAGTTTAGATTGTTTAACCAGGGTTAAAGTAGAGCCAATAATAGTGAGACACGTGGCAATTTCATTTGGCTCCAAAATTCAGTCCAAACGAAATTTTGGACGGCCTATTTCAATTTAGAAATTCAAAATTATCATTTTCCAACGCCATTAATTAGCCACCTTTTTTTCTCTCTTTTGCTTTCTTCCCTCTTCTCTCATCTTTGCCGTTCTCTCTCAATCCTCCTCCTTTGTTCTCACTACAACTCTCTTTTTCCTATGTTCTCTCTACTGCTCTCTATTTATAAGTTATTATGTTCTTCGTTTACTCTACAAGTCTCTCTCTCTATTCAAAGTTTGAATAACTTTTTGCAGCCACTTCTGACCAACTAAAGTATGTGAAATTGTGATCTAAAGAGACCTAAAGGCTATAGCGAAAAAGAATACAAAAATAAGAACGGAAAAAAGGACAGTACAGTCATCATCCTGATGGTGTAGTCTTCATATTGGCATAACTCAGTTTTGTGAGGGTTGATGATGCAAGCTAGCAAATATAGAGATGCCAGCAAGCAATCAAATTGAACCTGACCTGAGAAAAGGGAATTTGCAGGAAGAAAAGGCTTGTTTCGCGTACAAGCTACTCCTAAAGAAAAGAGAGAGAAATCTTAGAGGCACAACAAAGTGTGCAATCATTCTTATCTTATTTTTGCTAAATTTTAGGCTATATAGTTGTCTTTACACAAATTCTTAGTAAGCTGTGCATAACAGAATTGCCTTTACACAAAACAATTAGTTTACACTTTATCCAATTACTCTATTTTTTTTATAAATATTTGAAGACTGGAAAAAAAGTAAAAAGGGTAAAATTTTGAAGAGGTTTACAGTAGAACTTTTAAGAGAGTCAAAGAAAGCTCTAAGAAAAACAAAAGGTAATAATGTGAATTTTATTTTGAAATTTAGCATACGTGAAATTTCTCGGAATTCAATGTGAGAAGTTTTAAAGGGTGTGAATTATGAAAAAATTGAAGAATAAAGTAAAATTTTTAATATAAATATTATATCAAGTGTTGACGATCAGCAATCGAAAGAAATTACTGAGAAGAGCAGAAAAGACAAAGAGGTGATCCACGGGTAGTTTTAATTGTTATGTGGTGAGTTAGATTTACTTTTAGTAATCGAGATAAATATGAAATATACAATGATGATATTTGAATTAATTATTAACCTACGATTTGATGATAGATGAAAATTGGTTGATGGGTATGATAAGAATAATTGATATGTTAGAGATTTATTATATGAGAAGTAATATTATTGCAATAATGAGTTGATTAAATATATAATGAAGGGATAAATGAAATTCTTGACAAACTATGATTGATAATTTAATATGATATATGAGGA
The DNA here is from genome assembly GCA_023935145.1 of Bretschneidera sinensis. Lineage (NCBI taxonomy): Eukaryota > Viridiplantae > Streptophyta > Magnoliopsida > Brassicales > Akaniaceae > Bretschneidera > Bretschneidera sinensis. The sequence continues at coordinate 109,004,368 of CM043702.1, forward strand.
AAAATTTAATGAATATGATTAAATAATAATTTTGAGGAAAAGGCTGGATAACAAAAATTGAATATATGAACGTATGCTTGTTTTTATATTATTGTTCATATGCATATTCATATATATATATGCATGAAATAAAAAAATCGGAATGGAAGCCGATCTAAATGAAAATAAGAGAACTAGTTTAAATGAAAATAAGAGAATCGGAAAGACAACCGGTCTAAATGAAACTGTGACAGCCGGTATAACTGAAAATAAAAAAATCGACCGGTCTAAGATGAAAACATGTCGACATGTGGGGAGATATTCCCAAATAATAATAACATTTAAATTCAAGCATTGTATTTGCTTTAAATATTGATTGTTATTGCTTGAGATGCTAAAGTATTATTCTTGATTATAAATTTATTGATAGATGAGTGAGTCTCACAGAGAGACAAACATGATGAGAATTATCGAGGTAATTATGAGACAAAATTGATAGTCTTAAGATGATCAAACATATTAGAAGAGAAGATTGATAAAGGAGGGAGATTATGATATGAGTAGTGATAATAGAATGCTATTATCAAATTGTATGAGATATAGATGAATGAATATTGGAAGACTAATTATACAAATTGAATACTTCTAGTAAATTTAATTTACTGAGCTTGTGAAGCTCACTCCTCATTGTTAAATAATTTCAGGTACAAGGCAGGACAAGTAGATTGACGAGTTGATATTTAGATTGAGTCATTATCTGTAAGCCACTTGGTCCACATCCTCAGACTAATGAAAAAAAAAATATTTGTAAATATTCATGCATAATATGTTGTATGTAATATGTTAGTTGGAATCTTAATAATGTAACTCTTCTATTGAGGGTTGGGGATTTATGTATGTAGATAATTTAGTTGATGTTTTATATTGTTGTATATATACGTCGTGCTGGAATTTCAAAAAGTAACGACATTGTCTCAAAGGTGGTCAACCCGGGATGGATCGTTGCAGTCAACTTGTAGGAGGGTCTTTGAGCCACTGTTCTCTGTCGAGAAGGTCGAAGTTTCACCCAAACTTTATCTCCAACCTCAAAAACCATATCAGTCCTGTGAAGGTCTACTGCCCGCTTTATTCTACCTTGGGTTGCTGTCAAATTAGTCTTAAGTTGGTGGAGAATTTCAGTTCTAGTGCCAAAATCATGATCAATCGTCTCTAGTGAACTATTGCCTCTTGAATAAGCAGGGATAGAAGGTGGAAGTCTACCATAGACAATTTCAAAGGGAGACATGCCCAATGACGAATGAAAGCTAGTAATAATGAAATTCAACCCAACTCAGGTAATCATACCATCTAGTAGGTAGCTCAGAGACAAAGCACCTAAGATACTGTTCAAGACATCTGTTAACTACCTCTGTTTGTCCATCAGATCAGGATGGTAAGAAGAGCTCATGTGGAGAGTGGTGCCTTAGAGAGCAAACAACTCAGTCCAAAAATTGCTGGTAAAAATGGGATCCCTGTCACTAACAATAGTTTTGGGAATTCCATGATGTTTGCATACAATCTCAACAAACAATGAAGCAACTTTACTGGTAGTATAATGTGTATATAAGGCTCCAAAATGAGCTTGTTTAGAAATCTGTCTACAACCACCAGAATTGCAGTGTAACCATGTGATAAAGGGAGGTGAGTGATGAAATCCATACTCACGTCCTCCCATACTTGTTGAGGGATTTGAAAAGGCTGTATGAGTCCATATGGAGGAATGTTGAGGGATTTGATCTGCTGACATGTTGGGCATTCATTAACAAAATTTTTGACATCTTGCTTGAGGCCTTGCCAAAAGAAGTTGTTAGAAACTTTAATATATGTTCTTAAAATCTCGGGATGACCAACCAATGGTGAGGCATGGAATTCAGGAAGAATTGTGTGCTTTAGGTTGGAGTGAGCACTTAGGAAAAACTTGCCCTTGAAGTAAATGAGCTCGTCCCGGACATTCCAATCAAGAAATTTGAGAGGTTGTGACTAGATGTTAGATTTCAACTGTTGTAATGGTGGATTAGTGTTATGTTTTTCTTGGAGTGAGTGTAGGAACTCAAAGATAGGAACACTTGAGGCAAGCAAGTAGAAGGTTGCCTCAAAAGTGGAATGCAGTCTTGAAAGAGCATCAGCTACATGATTTTCTTTACCTGGCTTGTAATCAATCTCATAATGATATCTAAGAAATTTAGGCAAGTATTGTTGCTGGTCAACTGTTTGAATCACTTGATCCATTAAACTCTTCAAGCTCTTCTAGTCTGTCCTGATGAAGAACTTTTTGCCTAATAAATATTGTCGCCATTTAGCTACTGTAGTGGTAATGGCATAGAGCTGTCTCAGATAAGCTAATTGAGTCTACATTTCGGGACTCAATTTCTTGGTAAAATAAGCAATAGGATGTTGCTGTTGTTGAAGGACAACACCTATACCAGCACCTGAGGCATCTGTCTCCACAATGAATGGTTTCTCAAAATTAGGTAAACTGAGGATAGGGGCTGCAATTATGGCCTGTTTCAATACTTCAAAGGCATGTTGAGCTTGCTCAGTCTAATGGAAGGCATTTTTCTTTAAGAGATCAGTGAGAGGGGATGCAATTGTGGCATTGTCCTTCACAATTTTTCTGTAGTAGCCTGTAAGACCTAGAAACCCTCTAAGCTGCTTCAAAGAGATGGGAATTGGCCAGTCCACCATGGTAACAATTTTGTTAGGATATGGCTAAGCACCTGTAGCACTAATAACATGTCCCAAATAATCAAGAGATGTTTGAGCAAAAGTACTTTTGCTTAACTTAGAAAATAAACAGTGACTTTATAAACAATCTAGTACCAACTTCAAGTGAGCAATGTGATCAGTTTCCTACTGTAAATGACAATGTCATAAAAAAATATGATAAAAAATTTCCTTAAAAATGGATGGAATATCTCATTCATGGTGGCTTGGAAAGTTGAAGGTACATTAGTGAGGCCAAAAGGCATCACAAGGAATTCAAAATGGCCATGATGAGTTCAAAAAGCAGTTTTGAACACATCTGCTTCACAAATTTGAATATGATTTAACTAGCCCTCAAATCTAGCTTAGAAAAGATAGTTGAACCATATAATTCATCAAGTAGCTCATCCACTATAAGAATAGGGAATTTATCCTTGAAAGTGATGTGATTCAGAGCTCTATAGTCTACACAAAATCTTAAGGTGCCGTCTCTCTTTTTAACCAGCAAAACAGGTGAACTATAAGGGCTATTGTTTCTTTGAATAATGCTTGCTTTAAGCATGTCATCCACCATCTTTTCGATTTCATTTTTTTGATAAAGGGGGCAATGATAAGGCCTGGCATTAACAAGCTTAAAACCTTGTTCAACAAGTATTTTATGGTCAGTGGATCTAGGTAGTGGTAGAGATGATGGTTCAACAAAAACATTACCAAATTGCAACAACACATCTTTGAGTTGAGGTATATGAGATGCAGGATGTTCAAGTATTTCATCAATAATTGTGTTATGACAAGATGCAGTGGAAGCCATAGAGAATAATAAGAGAGTAGAAGTGACTGCACCAGTATGAACTAGTCGTTTCAGCTGATGAGAAGAGACAATTGTAGGTGGTAGGTAGTGGTCCCCTTGGAGAAGGACTTATTGACCCTCTAGTGCCAAGTCTCCTGGATCAACCTCACGTCAAACCAAGAGCAGGGCAAACACAGAGTCTCTCTGCAACATTGGAATCGCTCCAAAGAAAATTCAATTACATTGAAAGGCAAAAAAAAAAACTGCCTTCATTATTTTCATCCTTTTTTTAAATATCAATCCAATATTTCAATCTCCAACTCCAACTAGGAAAGTAATAAACTAAGAAGAAATAAACTAGGAAAAAAATAAACTCGGAAAGAAATAAACAGAATCCATTCAAAAAAAAAAAAAAACAGAATCGCAACTAATAAGTAGGCTTCCTAAAAATCCTTTGCATATCATATCAGCTCCACTGATTACGGAATTAAGGAATATCCTCCTGATTTGCATCAATTGTCGGCTCTCCTGAAGAACTTGACTCTGGCAAGTTTTGATGAGTGTAAGTAGTAAATAGATGTGGATGTAAACGTTGGACTTTCGAGGCTTGCAACCAAATAGAGTCTGAGTTTGGATGATTTTTCCACTACAGTAAAAACTTGTAATATGATCCTCGACGAGTTGTAACAAATTGATGGTCAAGTATGGTAGCAATCTCATCTCGCGGCGTTATATTTTTTGGAACTCGCAGAACTGGTGTTACCTCTGGAACCGGTAGTGCGAAAAATTCATCGACATCACTCTTGAACTCAGTAAGGTTTTCTATGTTAAAAACGAAACAAATACTAAAGTCAGAGGGTAAATCAATGACATATGCATTAGTTCCCAATTTCTTGGTTACTCTAAAAGGATTTGCTCAGCGTGCATGAAGCTTGGTAAAACTCCCCGAAGGAAAATACTCCAGCCTTAAATGAACAAGAACCATATCACCCTCGTTGAATTGATGATCCTTACGTTTTACATTTGCTGAAGCTGCATAAAAATTTGTATGGCAGGTAAGGTGCCGTTTGCATTCTTCATGAACATCTCGCATATAGCTAGAAAAATCCAGTGCAACCTCACTTAGCCTGGGTGGCAACAGTAATGAATTAATATCAAGTGGAGTACTAGGTCGGAACCTATAAACCACTTCGAATGGAATGTAGCCTGTTGATCTGTTAACAGAATTATTGAAGGAAAATTCGGCGTGAGGAAGCACCATATCCTAGCTGGTTACATGATTTGCGACGAGGCATCGTAACAAATTTCCCAAACTCCTGTTGGTTACCTCAGTTTGGCCGTCAGTTTGGGGATGGAATGCACTAGAAAACATCAATTTTGTCCCCATTTTCGTCCATAATATCTTCCAGAAATAGCTCACAAATTTGACGTCCCTATCAGACACGACAGAGGCTGGAATACCATGTAAACGGACGACTTCCTGTAGAAATATTGCAGCAACCTTTGATGCGCCATAAGTTTTGTGACATGGAATAAAATGGGACATCTTGGAAAAACAATCTACAACCACCATAATTGAATCATGTTGCCAAAGAGTTTTTGGCAACCCAAGAACAAAATCCATACTAATATGCTGCCATGGTTTGTCTGGAATGGAGAGTGGCGTGTAGAGCCTCGCTTGTTGCTTGGTTCCTTTATTTAGTTGGCAAATCCAACACCGATCAACCACTATATGAACGTCCCTCTGCATCTGAGGCCAATAAAATCGATCAACAACAATAGCAAAAGGCTTATCATAACTGAAATGCCCAGCTAAACCCCCACCGTGGAGCTCCATACTTAGGAATTCACGAAAAGAGCCACGTGGAATGTATAGTCGTATTCTGTAAAATAAAAACCATCACGCAACGTATAATCACTACCAGATGTGCACTCATGAGTGGAGAGATCACTCCATACCTTTCCGAAGTCTTTATCGTTGGCATACTGTGCCTTTAGACTATCAAATCTTGCAACATTAGCTGAAAACATATGTAACAAGTGAGGTCTTCTGCTTAAGGCGTCAGCCACCTTATTTTCAGTCCCTGACTTATGTTTAATAACAAATTCAAATTGGTACAAATAGTCCATCCAACGAGCATGTCGTGCATTCAGTTTACTTTTGGAATTTAAATGCTTCAAAGAATCATGGTCTGTGTAAAGAATAAACTCCCTATCGATCAAGTATGGTCGCCAATGCTTGAGAGTTTGAATTAGAGCATAGAATTCCAAATCATATACCGAGTATCATCGAAAAGTGTTATTAAGCTTCTCACTGTAAAAAGCAATGGGGTGACCTTCCTGACTCAACACACCCTCGATTCCCACATGCGAAGCATCACAAGCTACTTCAATATTTTTAGAGAAATCAGGCAACTTAAGCACTGGTGCTTGCCCCATATTTTCTTTAATCTCGGTGAAAGCCTTAGCAGCTGTGGCACTCTATGAATTTTTTTTACTTTCAAGCACTTGGTGATTGGGGCCATTATAGTGCTGAAACTGCGAATAAATCGCCGATAGAACGTGGCCAAACTGTGGAAGCTTCTAACCTCAGAAAAATTCTAGGGTGTTGGCCAATTCTGGACAGCTTGCACCTTTGCGGGGTCGGTCTTGACACCTTGATTAGAAATTATAAAACCCAAAAACTTGGCACTTTTCTTCATAGACGAGCACTTGTCCCGATTAATATAGAAGTGTTAAGCTCTCAAGACCTTCAATATCTGCTCGACATGGCTTAAATGATCCTGCAAACTTCGGCTAAAAATTAGGATATCATCAAAATAAACAATGAAAATTTTTCCCAAAAATGGTTTGAGAACTTGTGTCATAACGCACATGAAAGTGCTTGGCGTGTTGGTTAATCCAAAAGGCATGACTAGCCAGTCGAACAAACCATCTTTCGTTTTGAAGGCCGTCTTCCACTCGTCACCCAACAGGATACGGATTTGGTGGTAACCACTTCGAAGGTCGATCTTAGTGAAAATAGAGGAGCCACATAGCAAATCCAACATATAATCAAGACGAGGAATGGGAAATCAGTATTTCACAGTTATCTTGTTAATTGCTCGACTATCTACGCACATCCTCCAACTACCATCCTTCTTGGGTGTAAGTAAAATTGGAACAACACTGGGGCTAAGACTTTCTTGAATAAAGCCTTTGTCTAGCAATTGCTGAATTTGCCAGCTGAGCTCTTCATTCTCTATTAGGCTCATGCGGTAGTACGGTAAATTAGGCAAGGTTGAGCCAGGGATCAAGTCGATAGCATGCTGCACCTCCCTTATTGGAGCTAGTTGATTCGGAATCTTATCCGACATGATATCCTGAAATTCCTCCAACATTGCCATGAACTCCACTGGAATATTGTTGTCCTCCTGCTTCACTTCACATCTTACTACCATTAGCACCATATCATCCTCATGCATAACTCGAGAGAATTGTCGCATCGTCAAAACTGGGACAACCTCTTTTTTGGTCTCAAATTTCGAAATCTGTAAAGGATCCAAAACAAATTTCTTACCTTTAAAATTAAAAGAGTAAGTGTTAGTATACCCATCATAGAGAACCCTTCGATCATAGAGCCACGGACGTCCCAATAACATGTGGCACACGGTTATAGGGATTACATCGCACCAGGCTTCGTCCACATATTTTTTTCCCAATGAAAATTTAATCAAGCACCGTTACTTCACTAGGACTGAATTGGCTTCATTAACCCAACTGATCTGATAAGGAGTATGATGCTTCTCAGTTTTCAGCCCCAAATGTTCGACGGCTGCTTCGGAGATCACATTCATGCCGCTACCATTATAAATAATGACATTCAAAGCCCGACCATTATGCTCCATGCGTGTGTGAAAAATATTGGTGCGCAACCACTCGGGATTAGCCTGGAGTTCTCTCTTAGTTCCTGTCAACACTCGATGGATCACGCAGCTAGGTAAATCCAATGCACCTAAGTGTTCTTCTTCATCGTGACTACCCCCATCGGTCTCCTCCCCATCCGTGCCTTCAACAGTGTCCACTGCCAATAATTCTTTTTCACATATAAAGGCTAGCTTCTTATCTCTTGTAGGACACACAACAGCATAGTGTCCCACAGAAAGGCCATGGTAAGAGCCTTGTAGTTGGTTGTGAAATCTCCAAGTAATTTCAGCCATTGGACTCCTAGAATGAGGTCTGCTCCATGAAGAGAAAGCACATAGAAATCACTGCAAAAATTGTGCCCCTGTAGTGAAAATGCCACATTCGTTCAAAGGCACAAGGCAGGTATTCTCATTCGCTACTTGAACTTAAAAATTTTGGAATGGTATGACAGGCAATTTAAAGTACATAGCAACCCTCTCTTGTATGAAATTATGGGTACTGCCCCCATCCACTAATAATTGCACTGGCTGTTACTTCACTAATCCCTTGAATCTCAGTATCTTTGGAGTGGAGTGTCCCATGAGAGCATGGAAACTGATCTCTGGCGTAGGGGCTTGTAAAATGAGATCCATGTCATCACAGTAATCAAATGATGCAAATATGCAAGCTAGCAAATAGACTAGAAACTCAGTGAAAGCACCAAATGATGCAAGCTACCAAATACAACAATCAAATTGAACCTGACGTGAGAAAGTGAATTTGCCGGAAGAAAAGGGTTGTTTCGAGTATAAGTTACTCCTAAAGAAAAGAGAGAGAAATCTTAGAGGTACAACGTGTGTAATCATTCTTATTTTTTTATTTTTTTTTATCAATTTTGGGCTATATAGTTGCCTTTACACAAATTCTTAGTAAGCTGTGCATAACAGGATTGCCAGCTCAGAAAAATAACAAACTAAGGCCTTCTCACATCTTATTACCTTTTTGATATTTAGCTATATTTGCCTAAAACAAAGCTCTTATGCCAAAATGGGCTCCTTCTTTCTCTAATGAGCGTGATGTTGCTCTTTCCATTTGGACCTTCAATGCTGGTCTTGATAATCTCATTTTATTCATTAGCATTAGCATTGACATTAGTAGGGCCTGCAAAAGTTTCCTCCATGGTTGTATCTTTATCCTCATTAGCATCGTGAACCGCGTCAGTTGATTTATTGGTTCTTGTTAATCATCTACCTGGTGTTTGTGGAAATTCCTAGGTGGTAATATACGAGTTATCAGATGGTGTATTTGATTTATCCAGCGAATCGATGAAGTTTGTGATTACACGGGCTGCTTGGCCATTTTTTGGGGTTCTTTGATCTTAGAATTTTATGAATTTTCTCATATTTGTTTAGTGGGAACTCTTATCTTTCTGGTATCATTTTATTTGGTATTAATAAATTTGTTTTGCTGCACAAAGCTTCTTGTGATGGGTTTTGCAATTATTTGAAGGAGGCAACTTTTTCAATGGAAAAGGTTTATAGTAATCTTTAGAGTCTAGGCCAACGAATTCAGCTGAGTGGACCATTGATTAATTATATAGCAACACCATCTTCCAAAAATAATTACCAAGCAATCATCCGTTAATTTGAAAATGAGATTTTAGGTTGCAGGTTTCTCATCAATGACTTAAAAGAATCTTGGCCAAAATTTTGTTCCAGCTTTGCAAATGCATTAGCATTTTTATTACTATATTGCAAATGCTCATAAAGTTAACTGCAGATGCCACACGCCAGTAATATAATTTCATAAATTTTCATGAAAAAATGAGAAAGAGGAGAAAGAGTAAATCACCGGATTAAGAGTAAATCCTCTCCTTCTTACTTAATCAAAGAGTAAATCATAAACAATGTTTAACAATCAATCCATACAACTGAATCAAGGATAGATATAAGAACAACTACACCTAGGAATTCATCTTTTTGCCTTGCTTGGAGTTTAGTTGAACATGGGGCTCATGCTTGATCACCTTAAGGAAGAAGAATATGGTAGCTCTCTTAATTCCTAGCCTCATTTTTAGCAAACCCTAAGTGTTCTATTAATACCCCAGAGGGTTCAAGGGTATTTTCGGGTCAAGAAATGTCATTAAAGCCCTAATAAGGTTGTGAAACAGAAACAGGGAAATCGCGCCCGCGCCGCGGCACAGAAAAAGGGAGCCGCTGCACGGCTGTAGAAACACTCCTGCACCGCGGCGAAAACCTTGCCTTGCCGCGGCGTAACCCTTGGTCCTTGCTTTTCAATGGTTCTGGTGGCCGCAGCGCAAACCATGCCTTGCCTAGGCATGGAACCCTAAAAATGGGTTTCTCTTCATTTTGTCATTCCGAAACAATTCCTTCACTCTGACATGCATAGAATCTTCGTGCTTTAAGCAATGTTAGCTTTTCCATCTCTTTTAAACCCAAAACACCTGAAAATGCATCAAAATAAATCAATAGACCAAGAATGACACTTGAGAATTATTAAGGCATAAATGTGAAATTTAGCCATAAATCAACCCTAAATGCTAACAAATAAATACTATTAAGATGCATTTTATGGCTCTCATCGTAACTCCCAACTAGCTTATTGCTAGTCCCTAGCAATTCAAGCGAAAAAAAATGAAATGAATTCTATATTAGAAATCAAAACAAAATAAAACAATGTTAGCGTTAATCCAAGAGTAATTCAACTTTTTGTCTCAAAAATTGCACATAAAACAACACATAGAATTATTAAATACCACCCAAGTCCAAAAATAATCCAAAAATCAACCTCAAATTCGTTATCGACTCTTAACATCCATCTTACCACAAACCATTAATCTAAACACCCAGATGATTTTATGCACAACATTCATGAATACAAGTCTTGGCGTCTAAAGACGTATTAAATTACGTGACATCAATCACAAATCAAACTCCATAGGCTCACTTTTCAAATCACTCTCCATTAATGTAAAAAAATCGCACTACATCGGATCAATAGGTCTTTAATAGGCTTGTAACGTTAGGCTAAGGTAAATGTCAAGAAAGAACGGGAAGGATTAAACAAGTAAAAGAACCCAGTCTCTTAATTTTAAGCACAACCTTTTTAAGCACTAAATAACCTTACTTCAACACCCAACTCATTCAACCATTTTTCGAGCATTTCTCTCAATAATTCAACACTTTTTTTTTTCTTCTTTCTTTGCCACAATTCACTTCTCTTTTTTTTAGCACATAACCATTCACCTCCGTTTTCATTCTTTACTCTTTTCCATAACCCTCAACCTATCTCCTTTAATGTACTTGGGTTATGGTAGTAATATTTTTTCCATACTTCCATCCTTACTCCTTTTAAGTGCTTCTCAACAAATGTGTATAAACTAAGTTCTCTTAAAAGAAAGGTAAGGATAAAATATTTTTAGGCTCACAAAGCTAAGTAAATGGGCAATCGAAAGAAACAAGGCTCAATTTTTTTTAAGAAAAAGACTCAAACAGGTAACAAGCGATAAATATAACAAAGGTAAGCTTCAAAGGCTCAAACGGTCCAAAGATGGCCTACATCATATCCTAAGTAGTGTGCATTCTAGGATTTTGCCTTAAGTGATTATCAAATAAGTTCTAGAGCTTGTCGAGAAAGCAAAAGTATTCACAAAACATTTGCACATAAAACTTCTCTAAATGTTTCAGACTAATCATGCAATCTTATCGCCAACCAGAGTCTTAAACTAAATGAAGATCGACACTTAAAATTATTATCAAACCGAAACAAGATTTAACTTCTTCTAAACGCTATATGCTATCTCAATTAAACTTATATCATTGACATGTAAATTAACTCCAAAGCTAACACAAAGCATACCAAGAACAAACAATATATATATATATATATATATATATATATATATATAAAACAATTTATCCTAACAAACGAATTAAAACGAAAAAAGGAAAGTGACACCAAACAATTCAATGGTATGGAATAGGAAATGTGTTTCCTCCACCCCCAACCTAAGACTTGCATTGTCCTCAATGTGAAAGAAAAAAATCAAGATAGAAAAAGTAAACAAAACTCCCTTATTAACCAATAGTACGAGGAAGCTGAAAATTGTGCATGACCATTCAAACTCCATACTGTTCCTCTTTTTGAAATTTCGATCTCTAACATAGAACAAAACAAACAAAAAGAAGGAAACTACGGTGTATCATTAAGATTCCCACCGAATGTTAGGTTAACACATTAAAACTAAATAAATAACTGAAAATGAAAAATGAAGTACGAAAAATAAAGATAACGAAATAAAAGTTAATACAGTCATCCAAAAATATATAAAAAGAAAACAAACAAGAGACAACCCAAAAATTAACCCGCCATATCATTGTCGTCGTTCTCCTCCTCCTCTGACCAAGTGATGAACCCGGATAGGGTGGCAAGGTGGGAAAGTGATTCATATCACAACCGGTGGTGGAAGCAAGGTATTGGTACATCTGACCAAAAGAAGAGTAAATCGCCGCGTGATAGTCTGCTTGCCTGGCTAAGAATCGATCTTGATGATCAAACCTATCCTATAAGAATTGCTGATGCTCATCAAATCGAATCTCTAAACGCTCAAGCCACTCTGCAACAGTCAAAGACTTAGGAGGTGGAAGTGGGGCAGCAACTGCTGCTCCCTTTTCCGGAGCTTGCAACCTCGGTGCCTTAATCACATTGAGCATTCCGTCATCGATAGGCTTCTTGGGGTGCTGTGCTTCCTCATCACTACTGTACTGGACGCCTGCTCGGATGCATAACTAGGTAATCAAGGAAGGGAAGTATAGACCAAGCTTTTGTCTCATAGTATGAAAGATAGAATTAAACATAATTCGGCCCACATCAATAGTCATACACATCAAAATTGCATAAATAAGAACAACCCTCTCAACAGTAACATCACTATAATGCGTAGCGGGCATCATCTTCTGACACACAAAGTAGCCAAGCCCGAGCATTCACAGTCAAAGAAGTACCTGGCAAGGTCTTAGGCTTACCACCTGACATCTTCCAAGTCGTGCCCGGAATACAGAGTGTATTACAAACCTCATCATAGTCAACATTAGACAAATAAGCAATATATTCGCTATTCTCAATGTCGGGTAGCCCATAAAATCTGTTAATAGATGCATTATCAAAGGAAATTGTTTTTCCTCTAACCATAACTTTTTCATTCCTATGCTCTTCCGCATTAGCATAAAATTCTCTAACCACATTAATAACGAAATTAGGTGGTTGTCCCCCAAATTCACCCCAATTCCTATCAGCAATCATGTTAAACAAAGTTGGTTTCCCCACTCTGTGATATTGAAACCTCTTTCAGGAATGGGTTTCCTATTGTGCATTAAACTAACATACCTTTCACTAGAATTAAAACCGATAAATTTACTATCATCAAACTCTTGAGGCTGTTTCCCCCATTGTCTCTTAGTTTTAGGAGCCATTTGAGTCAAATTATTCTAAGACAAGGTAAATAATTCAAATGCAACCACTCAAATACCACAAATTCACAACAAAGAGAAAGAAATCGACCTTACTTGATAAATAATCGGCCTAAAGTTGGAGAGAATATCCATAACCTCAAAATCCTCTTGAAATCCCGAAATCCTCTTGAACCCACAGCTTTGTGGACAAATTTGCAGCAAAGTCTTCAATCTAAGTGAAAAATTCCTCAAGGAATGTGTTAGAATCAAGAAAGAATGAGAAAAAATAGATGGGTAAGGATGGATTTGGAGAGAAGTTGAGAGAGAGTAGAAGAGCTGCCTTTTTGTTTCAAAAAGAATTAAAAAGAAAGAGGGAAAAACGGGTTTTTAAAAACCTGATTGCGACTTTGCACCACGACGCTCACTTACCCGTGCCGTGGCGCAAAAACTTAATTCCCAATTTTTGATGCAATGTGTGCTGTAGCGCACACTTGCTCGTGCCACGGCGCGCACATGAGAACTTGAATTCTGGGAGTTGTGGGTGGGCGAGGCGCAGGGACCTTGCACCACGGCGCACACCGGGCCTTCTTGTTTGTGCTGAAAAGTAACAAATAAAAGGCATAAAAAAATTAAAATTAATAAAAATAAACCTAAAACTAATAAAAATTAAATTAAATCAAAATTAAAATTAAAACAAAATTAACTAAAAACAAAAATCCTAAAATTAACAAAGACTCAACAAAAATCCTAAAATTAAAAATAAATGAAAACTCAACAAAATTAAAACTAATGTACAATGGAACGAAAGTACCCGATTAAGAAGGACAAACCAGGGGAACCAAAGTGATCTCTTCGGGCCTATCTTTAACACGTTCGTGTTCCAAGTAGAGCTTCAACCTTTGGCCATTAACTTGAAATGCACGACCGTCGAAGGGATCTTCAACCTCTACTAATCCATTGGGAAAAACATTATTCACAACATAAGGTCCCTTCCATCGTGATTGTAATTTTCCCGGATGGAAGTATAATCGAGAGTCATAAAGAAAAACTCGATTACCTTGTTCAAAATTTTTCCAGAGTATTTTCTGATCATGTACCGCTTTCATTCTTGACTTTAAGTCCTTAGCATTATCATATGCATCATCCTTCAACTCCGCAAGTTTACAAAGTTGCATTTTTCTCTCCTTACCGGACATCTTCAAGTCATAGTTAAAATTTTGAATAGCTCAATATGCTTTGTGCTCAAGTTCTACCTGTAAGTGACATGCTTTGCCAAATACGAACAGATAAGGAGATGCTCCAAGAACCGTCTTATATGCTATCCGGTATGTCCAAAGTGCATCCGATAGGCGCAAAGACCAATCTTTTCGATTGGGATTTACCCTTTTTTCAAGTATTCGCTTAATCTCCCTAGTTGCTAGTTCTGCTTGGCCATTGGTTTGTGGATGATAAGCTGTAGAAACCTTATGGGTGACTCCATACCTGTGCATCAAAGCCTCAAAAGAACGGTTACAAAAATGTGACCCTTGATCACTAATTATAACACGAGGAGTACCGTACCTAGATAAAATATGATCTTTAAGGAATTTAACAACAACTGTATTATCATTAGTGCGGCAAGGTATTGCTTCAACCCATTTAGAAACATAATCAATGGCAAGCAAAATGTAAAGATACCCAAAAGAAGGTGGGAATGGTCCCATAAAATCGATCCCCCAACAATAAAAGATTTCCACCACTAAAATCGGGTTGAGAGGCATCATATGATGGCGGGACAATGAACCTAACTTTTGACATCTTTCACATGATCGACAAAACTCATTAGCATCCTTGAATAAAGTAAGCCAATAAAAACCGCATTGCAAAATTTTTGCGGCTGTCTTTTTAATAGAAAAGTGACCACCACAAGCATAGGTATGACAAAAAGTTAACATACTATCAATTTCTATATCCAGGATGCATCTTCTTAATATTTGATCGGGGAAATATTTAAAAGGATAAAGATCATTCTAATAAAAATTCTTTACCTCAGCCAACAACTTACGCTTATCTTGTGCACTTCATGTAGATGGAACTTGACAGGAAACCAAGTAGTTTGCAATGTCGGCATACCATGGTGTGTGGCCAAGGACAAAAAATAAATTTTCATCCGGAAAGGCTTCGCGAATGGCAATATATCAGTATCATTCTTAAATTCGAAGCGAGATGATGGTTCACTACAACATTTTCCACCCCTTTATTGTCTTTGATGGTCAAGTCGAACTTCTGCAAAAGCAAAATCCCACGTATCAAATGGGCTTTAGCATCCGTTTTCGAGAAAAGGAATTTAAGGGCGGAGTGATATGTGAATATAGTGACAGGTGAACCAATTAAGGAAAAGCAAAATTTATCCAATGCAAATACTACGGCTAGAATTCTTTCTCGGTTGTGGTGTACATCATTTGAGAATGATTCAAGGTTCTACTAGCATAATAAACAACAAATGGTTTTCCCTCCCTTTTTTGTCCTAAAACAGCCCCTACAGCATAGTCACTAGCATCATACATAATCTCAAAAGGCAAGGTAAAATCCGGTGATTGCATAATAGGGGCGGTTGTAAGCTTAGAGACAAATGTCCTAAAGGCTTGGTCACATTCGGGACTCCACTTAAACTCATTGTCCTTCATCAAAAGGTTACATAAGGGTCTAGAGATAGCACTAAAACTTTGAATAAACTTTTTATAAAACTCGGCATACCCTAAAAGAGACCTAACATAGTTTAGAGATTAATTCAATTTTCGATTTATCCACTTCTATCCCCTTTTCGGACACTATATGGCCTAAAACTATTCTGGAAGACACCATAAAATGGCACTTCTCCCAATTAAGCACAAGCCCATTCTCTTCACACCTACACAAAACATTTTTCAAATTAGATAAACATGAATCAAAAGAAGTTACAAACATGGTTAAATTATCCATAAATACTTCCATACATTTTTCAACCATTTCACTAAAAATACTCATCATGCATCTTTGAAAAGTAGTCGGTGCATTACACAAACCAAAGGGCATTCTACAAAAAGCAAAAGTACCTGTTGACCCTCACCCTTATTTTAATGATGACAAAGCACAAATTCTTTTATACTAACGATGCTATCTAAGTGTAATAAGCAATAAGAGCATTCAAAAAAGGATCAAAGTGCAAGAACTCAACCCGAATCAAACATCAAGTGAAGACAGAAGAACTAGAATAGGTCTATGGTATTAAAACAAGTTGTAGTCTCACTTGTTCAGGTAATTAGCATGTCCAATGGCTCTTTTTGAAAAAGTATTTTAACACAACATTTTTAAACAAATGTTTTTAAAGTTAAAATCTATTCAAACACATGAAAACTGGGTTGTTAACCCAGTCGACTAGATACTTATACCAGTCTTCTGGTATAAAGGTTAGCATGTTCCCAGTCGACTGGTAATCTGGTAGAAGGTTTCCAGTTGACTGGTAAGTTATACACAGTCGACTGGTACCTTCAACAGCCTTAAAAATGTGATTTTTAAAGAGAACCCAGTCGACTGGTACTATGACCCAGTCGACTAGTAGTTCAAAAAAATATGATCGTTGGGACGTGAGATTTCAGCACAAATTGTACCTAAATGGACAAAATCAGTTACAAACGGGCATATTACATCAAGGCTATATAAACCCACTCTATTAAGCATTTAAAGATATAACTTTACACATTAAAACAAGTTTTTGCTCATTGATACTCAAAAAGCTTTGAAAAATTGATTGTTAAGCCATTCTTCAAGCTTTGCCTAGAAAGAGAGATGTTATTCAGTTGTATATGCTTCCATTGTTATCTCTAAACTATTTTCTTTACAATATTTATTGTAAAGGGATTTGCTTCCGAAATGAAGGGGTTTTTGCTTTCGAGATGAAGGGGTTTGCTTCCTAGAGGAAGGGATTGTAAGGTTTGTAGAACACCCGTGAAGTTGCACGACTAAGTTTCTTAGTGGAGTACTTCAAGGAAGTTCCTTGAAGAGAGTGGACGTAGGGTCGGAACAATTCCGATATTGCCGAACCCCTATAAACTGAGTTTGCATCCTCTATTCCTTAAACTCTTTATTTACAGCACATATTACTTGTTGTATGCTTGTTGTGTTATCTGTTTTAATAAACTTGTGTTTCAATCCGCATAAAGTTTTTAAAACCCAATTCACCCCCCTCTTGGGTTGAAACCTCAGTCTACAATTGGTGTCAGAGCCTTGTTCTTAATTTTAGGCTTAATATCCTTGAGAAGATCCGATGGCAGCAAATAGCTATTCTGAGGGACACTCATATGCTAAACCTCCCTTGTTCAATGGCTCCGATTATAACTATTGGAAAAACAAAATGAAAATCTTTGTCGAAGGACAAGATTATAATCTATGGAGAGTCATTGAAGAGGGACCTAGAATTCCATCAAAGGAAATCACTATTGGAGATACCATTCATACAATGCCTAAACTCAAAACTGAGTACAATGAGGAGGATTATAGAATAATATCTTTCAATAGTAGAGCAACAGGTATTTTATATTATGCTTTAGATATATCTTAATACAATAAAATCTCTGCATGTGTTTTAGCTAAGGAAATATGGGATAAATTGCAAGTGACATATGAAGGAACTAGTGAGGTTAAAAAATCAAAAATCTATATGCTAGTGTCTGAATATAAATCTCTTAGAATGCTCCTAACGAAACAATTTCTCAAATGCACTCACGTTTCACAACTATTGTTAATGGTCTGAAGCTTCTTGGTAGGAACATTGAGGAATTTGAATTAACAAGAAAAATCTTAAGGTCTTTGCCATCCACATGGAAAGCAAAGAAGACTGTTATCACGAAAGCCAAAGATCTCGACAAACTTGATGTTGAGACACTTCTTGGGTCATTGTTAACATATGAGATGGAGGAAATGAATCCCATTGTCAATGATGATGAGAAGAAGAAAAAGGTGATAGCTCTCAAAGCCTCTACATACAACAGAGAAGAGGAATCGGAAGAAGAGGCAGTGAGCAATGAAGAAGATGGTGATATGGCTCTAATCACCAAGCAGTTTCATAAATTCTTAAAGAAAAGCAAGAAATCTTACATAAAGATCCTACCTTAAAAAGGGAACCACTTGTGTGCTATGGATGGAAGAAGCCCGATCACATCAAGGCCGATTGAATGGCTACAAACAAACCATATAAGAGCTTCAAGAAGAAGGTTATGATTGCAACCACTTGGAGTGATGATGATGAAGAAGAAGAATTCTTAGATAAAGAAGTAGGATATGAGGAAATTTCTAACCTATGCCTTATGGCAATTGATGATGAAAATGAGATATATCTCCATACCAAGGAAAAGGGTAACTGTTGGTACCTCGATAGTGGATGCTCAAAACACAAGACCAGTGAAAAAAGTGTAGTCAAGGAGCTAACTCTAAGAGATGGTGGACTTGTCACCATTAGAGACAACACAAAAATAAAGATCATCGGGCATGGAAAAGTTGGTAAAGATTTCTCAACCATAGATAATGTATTGCTAGTACAAGGTCTTAAGCCAAATTTACTAAGTATTAGTCAACTTTGTGACAAAGGCAACAAAGTCACATTTGAGACCTCTCATTGTCTAGTTATAGACATCAAGAGTAGACATGAAAATGTCTATATAGTTGATTTGAAATCTTTGCATTCCGAAATAAAAAATGTTTTCCTGCCATTAGTGAAAATCCATGGCTATGGCATAGAAGGCTTAGTCATGTGAACGTGAACTTGCTGAAAATCATTTCAAGAAAAGATTTAGTCATTGGACTTCCCAAAATCAATTTTGAAAAAGACGAAGTATGTGATGCTTGTCAAATGGGAAAACAAACTAAGATTTCTTTTAAATCAAAGAATGTAGTCTCAACCACTAAACCTTTGGAACTTTTGCATATGGACTTATTTGGTCCAATTAGTACCATTAGTCTAGGTGGCCATCAATATGCTCTTGTTATTGTTGATAACTATTCAAGATATACCTTTGTTATTTTTATTGCTTACAAGGATGAAGCTTTCAAAGGATTTGAAAACTTTTGTAAAAAGGTTCAAAATGAAAAAGGAATTTGTATTTCAAGCATTAGAAGTGATCATGGAAAAGAATTCGAAAACCAAAGTTTCTCAAAATTTTGTGATGAAAATGGAATTGATCACAACTTTTCAGGCCCTAGAGCTCCTCAACAAAATGGAGTTGTTGAAAAATAGAGTTCTAGAAGAATTTTCAAGAACAATGCTTTGTGAAAATAATTTACCAAAATACTTTTGGGCTGAAGCAGTAAATACCTCTTGCTATATATTAAATAGAATTTTAATTAGGCCTATGCTTGACAAAATTCCATATGAATTATGGAAAGGTAGAAAGCCTAATATCTCTTATTTTCGTACTTTTGGTTGTAAATGCTTCATACTAAATAACAATAAAACTAACTTGGTTAAATTTGATTCTAAGACCGATGAAGGAATATTTTTAGGATATTCAACCTCTAGTAAGGCTTATAGAGTTTTCAACAAGAGAACTCTAGTGGTAGAAGAATCCATACATGTAACTCTTGATGAGTCTAACCCAATTAGAAGTAGATAAGTTTCTTTTAATGATGATGCATATTTTATTCCAAGAACAGAAACTCCTACTCCCATTGTTGACCCAAAGGAGAGTCCACCTCAAACAAATGGAGAGATGAAAACTCTCAAAGTAGACCAACCATCTACAAGTCGATAAGAGGATAGTCTTCCCAAAGATTGGAGGTATGTAAATTATCACCCGATTGATCAAGTGATTGGTGATCCTTCACAAGGGGTAAGAACTCGTTCCTCTATTAGAAATATTTGCAATTATGTAGCTTGTTTGTCTCAAGTAGAACCTAAGACATTTATAGAAGCTGAAAAGGATAATGATTGGATAATTGCAAAGCAAGAGGAAATAAATCAATTTGAAAGGAACAATGTATGGAATCCAGTTCGTAGACTTAAGAATCATTCAATAATTGGAACTAAATGGATATTTAGAAATAAAATGGATGAAAATGGAATAGTGACTAGAAACAAGGCTAGACTAGTTGCTAAGGGATATAATCAAGAAGAATGAATAGACTTTGATGAGACCTATGCTCCTGTAGCTAGATTGGAAGCTATTCGAATGTTATTTGCCTTTGCATGCTTTAATAAGTTTAAGTTATTTCAAATGGATGTAAAAAGTGCATTTTTAAATGGCTTCATAGAAGAAGAGATTTATGTTGAGCAACCTCTTGGATTTGAGAATCCTAGTATTCCAAATCATGTCTACAAGCTTTCTAAGGCTCTATATGGGTTGAAGCAAGCTCCAAGGGCACGGTATGAAAGATTAAGTGAATTTTTAATTGACAATGACTTTGTAAGAGGTAAGACAGACACAACCCTTTTTACAAAAACTCACAAAAATGACACTTTGCTAGTTCAAATAAATGTTG
This sequence comes from Bretschneidera sinensis, assembly GCA_023935145.1. Taxonomy (NCBI): domain Eukaryota; kingdom Viridiplantae; phylum Streptophyta; class Magnoliopsida; order Brassicales; family Akaniaceae; genus Bretschneidera; species Bretschneidera sinensis. The sequence continues at coordinate 109,024,726 of CM043702.1, forward strand.
ATGATATTATATTTGGTGCTACTAATGAATCTATGTGTCAAAAGTTTGCAAATGCATGCAAGGTGAGTTTGAAATGAGCATGATGGGAGAACCTACCTACTTCATTGGACTTCAAATCAAACAATTAAAAGGAGGCATCTTCATCAACCAATCAAAGTACACTAAGGACCTACTAAAGAGGTTCGGGATGGAAAGCTCAAAGTCACTTGGAACTCCTATGAGCACAATGGCAAAACTTGATCTTGATGAAGGAGGTAAATGCGTAGATACTAAATATTATAGAAGCATGATAGGAGCTTTGCTTTATTTGACTGCAAGTAGACCTCATATAATGTTCAGTGTATGCATGTGTGCTAGATTTCAGGCTAATCCTAAGGAATCACATATAATTGCAGTAAAAAGGATCCTTAGATATCTACAAGGAACTCAAGCCATAGGATTATGGTACTCTAGATATTCATCTTTTGAGCTTGTAGGATATTCAGATGCTGATTTTGCTGGATGTAGGTTAGATAGAAAAATTACAAGTGGAATATGCCAATTCTTAGGTGCAATGTTAACCTCTTGGTTTTCCAAGAAACAAAACTCAGTTGCACTATCAACAGTTGAGGCGGAATATGTAGCAGCTGGAAGTTGTTGTGCTCAAGTGTTATGGATGAAACAACAACTAGAAGACTATGTCATGATCTTTAAAAGTATCTCAATTCATTGTGATAATACTAGTGCTATCAATCTAACTAAGAATCCTATTCAGTACTCTAGAACTAAACTCATAGAAATTAGACACCATTTCATAAGAGACCATGCTTAAAAAGGTGATATAAGACTAGAATTCATACCTTCAGAAGATTAAATAACTGACATTCTTACAAAACCCCTAAGTGAAGCTAGCTTCTGTAAAATTAGATTATTAATGGGATTGTTGGATTATGATAAACTGAATGTCTAATTGCTTCATCATTCATCATTATGCATATTTTACATCTAGTGAAAGAGTATTAATCCTTGTTTAATATCTCTCTCACACAAGATGGCATAGATAAACAAATTTTGTGCTAAGACTCAAAACCAAAAATTTTCTCAAGAGTCCAGTCGACTGGTAAGTCTATCCCAGTCGATTGGAAAGTCACTACCCAATTTTCCAGTCGACTGGTAAGTCAATACCAGTCGACTAGTTCAACTAGACCTTGTTTGGAGCCAAAATTTTGAAATTCAGTTATCACCCCCAGTCGACTGGTATCTCTCTGCCTATTCTTCCAGTCGACTAGTACCATAACCCAATCGACTGGTATGCAAAACTGTTCATCTTTGTAAAGGACCCAGTCGACTGGTATCCTTACCCCAGTCGACTAGTATCGTGATTCTATAAATAATCTCTTCATTTTTCCATATTTTCATGCCATTTTCAAAAACCCTAGCTTTCTCTCTCTACAAAATCTCATCATTTTGATCCAAAAACCATCAAAACACTAACAAAACACATCGATCTACTCTTCCCAAACATCTATTTCAACTTTCTACGGTTGAAATCTCTCATTTCTACTCAAAATCCTTTTTACCCAAAACTCACATTTCTACAAAAATGACCGATAGAATCCGTATAAAATACACCACTAGGGGACCAAATGTGCCTACAAGGCCAAGGTCCACCAAATCCACCATTCTGGATTCGAGGGGCAAGGGAGTGGCAGGCTTATCGAGCAAAAAGCCCAGAACAGAGCTTGACGACACTCTGTTCTCCAGCCCAGCGTCAAATTCCAGGTATAATTCCGTTATCCGTCACAAGAAAATCATGACGGGTAGAGTTGTCGATTTCGACTCTATTCATCATGGTAATTTTGACATATTACCTGCCTTCGAGGCCATACACTTGACCCCACTAGTCAAGATATATGAGAAGCACTACCCTAGATTGATTCACCAGTTCAATGTGAACTTGGTGAAACCCAGTCCACTGGCTCTGAGGTTCAAAACTAGTGTCATAGGTGTGGAGTTTGAGGTCAATACTGACCTCTTGATGAGAATTTTGAGGATCCCTGTGGGAGGGACCTAATGGAGTCTGGATAGATGGCTAGAAAATTTCGAGGTTGAGGAGGCATGTTAGATAGTTAGGGGCGACCCACTACATTTCTTACATGTAGTGACATGCCCCTAGATTCAAAATTGTTCAACCTCTTCATGAGATGGACCATCCACCCTAGAGTAGGGAGTCGTCGGTATTTATCTAAGATAGATACAGTATTGATTTGGTGCCTTAAAACTAGGCACCACTTCAATAAATACCCTCTGTTGCTCGCCAACATGATAAATGGCGAAACAAGCGACTCCGGGTGTCTTCCCTATGGGATGCTCATCACACTCATACTCCAGCACTTCTGAGTGCCTCTCCCCACCTCCGAGGCTAAGGATATCGGGCCAAAGGACATCATTAATGTCTCATAGCTGAAGAAGATGGGATGCACGGTCTGCGACGGCTTCATCTACTCCAAGGCTGGGAAGCACATTCGGATTGGAGAGGATGACAATAGTGATGATGAGGATGCTGCTGCTGCTGCTGATATGGATACAGATGCCCAAGCACCTTCTCTAGGTGACTCGAGTGCTGGTCAGGTTGGGTACGATGATCTACTTCAGGCTATCACGAGCCTCCAGCTGACCATGCAGTCCGGATTCCAAACTTTGAGCTCCACCATAGAGACTCTTCGGGATGACTTTGAACTGCACCGAGAGCGCACCGAGAGTTCCCTGCCTGAGATTCGGGATCTCATTCATAATGGCTCGGACTCTCCCACTCCATGAGTTACTTTCCTATCGTTCTTTTGATGTACTTGATCTAGTCCTTTTCATTGTTCTTAGCACGAACATATCTTCAATGGTTTCTTTATTTTGTACTTCTGTTTCGGCTCTACGAAGCCTACCTTGTATAGACTTTTACTCTATGTATATGATTATGACTTATGTTTAGACTTTGATCTACCTCATGTATTTGTTTTACATATGTCTGCATGCTTTATAATTCCTTAAATTCATATATATGAATTAAAACTGCTTTTACTTGTATGGAAAATTCCGATTCTTCCCGGGAAGGCTTCCAAACTTCGAATTATGTCAAATTTTCTTGTAAAAGTTTGTTTATACATGTTCTTGATGACTATAGTAGTATACAGCTTATTTTTTTAGTTTCTTTCTCCCTTTTATGCTGTTGTCAAAACGGGGGAGAAAAATGAGAAAATGTGAAAACTAAGTGTAAACTCAAGATAATGCATAGATTTAGGGGGAGCATTGTTCCAAAGATATTGGAATATGATTATATATGCTATCTTGGTTGGTTGAGTTGTATATGAACTGCATTTGATCCTTTTTCAGGTTGGTTTTATTCAAAAAACAGAGGAGACTCTACCCGATTTTCCAAAAAAATCCAACACTTAGTTTCTTAACTGTTTTTATTTCTCATAAGTTTTGTCATCATCAAAAAAGAGGAGATTGTTGACCCTCATCTTTATTTTAATGATGACAAAACACAACTCCTTTTATACTAATGATGCTATCTAAGTGTATTAAGCAAAAAGAGAATTCAACCAAGGATGAAAGTGCAAGAACTCAACCCAAATCAAACATCAAATGAAGACAGAAGAACTAGAATAGGTCTATGGTATTAAAACAAGTTGTAATCTCACTTGTTCAGGTAATTAACTTGTCCAATGGCTCTTTTTGAAAAAGCATTTTAACATAATCTTTTTAAACAAATGTTTTTAAAGTTAAAATCTATTCAAACACATGAAAACTGGGTTGTTGAAGCAACCCAGTCGACTGGATACTTATACCAGTCTTCTAGTATAAAGGTCAGTATGTTCCCAGTCGACTGGATGCTTCATGCCAGTCGACTGGTGTTTTGGTCAGAGACTTACCAATCGACTAGTAAGAACTACCCAGTTGACTGGTAATCTGGGTAGAAGGTTTCCAGTCGACTGGTAAGTCATACCCAGTCGACTAGTACCTTCAACAGCCTTAAAAATGTGATTTTTAAAGAGGACCTAGTCGACTGGTAGTTCAAAAAAATATGACCATTGGGACGCGAGATTTCAGCACAAATTGTACGTAAATGGACAAAATCAGTTACAAACGAGCATATTACATCAAGGCTATATAAACCCACTCTATTAAGCATTTAAAGATAGAGCTTTACACATTAAAACAAGTTTTTACTCATTCATAGTCAAAAAGCTTTGAAAAATTGATTGTTGAGCCATTCTTCAAGCTTTGCCTAGAAAGAGAGATATTATTCAGTTGTATAAGCTTCCATTGTTGTCTCTCTACTGTATTCTTTACAGTAAAGGGATTTGCTTCCGAAAGGAAGGGGTTTTTGCTTCCGAGAAGAAGGGGTTTGCTTCCTAGTGGAAGGGATTGTAAGGTTTGTGCAACACCCGTGAAGTTGCATGACTAAGTTTCTTAGTGGAGTACTTCAAGGAGGTTCCTTAAAGAGAGTGGACGTAGGGTCGGAACGATTTCGATATTGCCAAACCACTATAAACTGAGTTTGCATCCTCTATTCTTTAAACTCTTTATTTATAGCACATATTACTTGTTGCATGCTTGTTGTGTTATCTGTTTTAATAAACTTGTGTTTCAATCCGCAAAAAGTTTTTAAAACCCAATTCACCCCCCCTCTTGGGTTGAAACCTCAATCTACAGTACCAAAAGGACAAGTAAAGGTGGTCTTCTCTTGATCCTCTAAGGCAATTCCTATTGGTAGCATCCCGAATACCCATCTAAAATATAATAGAAATGATGACTAGCCACACATTCTAAAATTTAATCCATGAATGGAAGGGGAAAATGGTTTTTCCGAGTAGCCGAATTAAGTTTCCTATAATCAATGCACATACGCTACCCAGTCACTACCTTAGTTAGTACTAACACCTCCTCTTCATTTTCTACCACAATCACCCTGGCTTTCTTAGGAACTGCTTGAGTTGGACTAATCCACTTACTATCAGATATTGAATATATAATTCTCGCATCTAACAGCTTTAAGACTTCTTTCTTAACCACCTCTTTCATAGTTAGGTTTAGCCTTCTTTGTGGGTCTCTACGACGGTTATCTCCTTCTTCTAGATAAATCCTATGGGAACAAATTAAAGGGCTAATACCTTTTATGTCGACCATAGTCCAACCTAATGCAGATTTATACTCTCTTAACAAATTCAACAATTTATAACATTGCACATCACTAAGTTCGGAGGAAATAATAACCGAAAAAGTATCATCTGGGCCTAAAAAGACATGTTTGAGTCCTTTGGGCAGCGAAGCTAAATTGAGCGTTAGTTTCTCCTCGGAAAAGGGTTTGGGAGCCTCCCTTTCTTTAAGCAACTCCTCAAAGCATGGTTGCCATAATTTCTTAATAAATCCCTACGACTTATCAAAAACATCAACAACATTAGCGGCATGGGGATAAATGGCAAAATCATCAAAATCAAAATTATTAAGAAGGAATTCCAAAGAGTTAGAATTATCTTTAATGTACTCATCCTCTAAAATAAGCTCATCGATCATGTAAGTGTCGAAACACTCATCCTCTTCATGTGGCTGCCTTGAGACTCGAAAAACATTCACCTCTAGAGTCATATTTCCAAATGATAATGTCATTAAGCCATTCCAATAATTAATGAGGCCATTAGCGGTGGCAAGGAATGGTCTTCCAAGTATCAAAGGAATTTTTGACTCCGTATTCACAATAGAAATGGTATCTAACACCAAAAAGTCAACGGGATAATAGAATTTATCAATTTGCAATAAAACATCTTCCACAATAACTCTTGGTTTTCTTAACGATCTATCCACTAGTTGGAGTACCATAAAAGTTAGTTTGATCTCACCTAGACCGAGTTGCAAGTAAATGGAGTATGGCAAGAGGTTCACACTAGCCTCCAAATCTAGCAATGCTTAGCCACAAGCTTTGTTTTCAATTTAGCAAGCCACCGTAGGACAGCCCGAATCTTTATACTTGGGCGGTGTCTTGTTATCAATTACCACACTTGCTTGCTTTGTTAAGAATGTCGTCTTCTTCACATTGTGCCTCTTCTTGAGTGTGCATAGATCCTTAATGACCTTAGCATAGTTGGGAACCTATTTTATGACATAAAGAAGAGGAAGGTTAATTTTAAGTTGCTGAAGTTGTTCAAGAATCTCACCTTTTAATGCTGAATTTCTCTCCATAGGTTTGGGGAGTGCTTAAGGGAAAGGCACCGGTAAAGAATCACTATAGGCATCTTGTTCCTTGGGGGCTTCATCCTTGTTGCTTATGGTGTTAGGAATCAAGTTTGATGGTAGAGTGGGTCCATCAATTTTCTTACTGCTGCGAGTAATCATGGCATTAACATCTTTAACATTTTGATTGTCAAGATTGAAGGTTTGCGCCATATGTTGTCCCCTTGGATTAGGTTGTGGCTATGAAGGAAAATGACCTTGCTCTTGAACCGTCAATAAACTAGTCAACTTGGTGAGTTGGCTTTTTATCACCTTTTGTTCCTCTTTGATCCCTTGTTGCTCCTCTAGCAACCATTGATTTATCTTGCCTTGATCTTCCACACTCTTGGCATGTACTTGCATAAATGACTTAAAAACATCTTGCAAAGGAAAGGATTTTTGTTGTGCATTAGATGAAGTTGCTTCCGGTCTCCATTGGGTACTAGAGTGGGTAGAAGGTTGCTTCCAGTCTCCATTGGTGATTCTTCCAACCGGGATTGAAGGTGTTAGAGTAAGGTGAGTATGTTTTCTTAAAGGGTATACCTAAAGGATTACACTCTTCCTTCATCTCAAAATAGGTTGGACAATCCCTAGGTACATGATCTAACCCATTACACATAAAACAAGGTTCGTGGGACTCTACCCTAGCAACTGGTTCGGGGGCTCTAGCATCCTTGGTTTTTAAAACTTCAATTTCCTTAGTTAGGACCTCTAAACGAGCTTTAAAGCTATCCTCTTCCTTAAGTTGATAAATTCCAGCGGTTTGATTTCTCTTAGTACTTTCTATGGCATTCGGTCCCGTCTAAGTGTGGGCTTTTTCCGATAAGTCATCTAGAAAATCTATGGCTTGGTCGGGATCTTTCTGAAGAAAATCTTGATTACACATCATTTCTATGAATTGTCTTTCCCTGCTTAGAAGTCCATCATAGAAATAGCTAACTACCCGCCAACTCTCATACCCGTGGTGTGGACAAGAATTCAAAAGGTCTTTGAAACGTTCCTAAACTTGATATAAGATTTCACTCTCTTTTTGTGCAAAGTTTGAGATTTGTCGCTTGAGGTTATTGGTCTTATGGGTTGGGAAATGCTTTTGGAAGAAGACTTGGGTCATCTCATCCTAACTACCTATAGACCTAGGCCTCAACGAGTACAGCCAAACCTTGGCCTTTTCCTTAAGTAAAAAGAGAAAAAACCTAAGTTTGATGGTGTTTACCATATCAGCCCTACTTTGAAAGGTTGCTATTACTTCCTCAAATTCCCTAATATGGACTTAAAGGTTTTCATTCTCAAACCCATGGAAGGTTGATAGCAATTGGATCATGCCCAGCTTAAACTCAGATTGTTGAACATTAGGGGGGAACATGATATCAGATGGTGTGACCATTCGGCTAGGGTGCAAGTAATCCTTAAGTGTCCTAGCAACATTCTCATTTTGATTGTCGGCCATGTTAACAAAATTCTCATTTGGGTGTGCACTATGATTTGATCTAGGTGAGCTTTCACTATCGGACGTGGAAGGAGAGAGTAACTCTATTTCGGGTTTTTTAATGAATCTACCTCGCGCATCTCTCAGTCTACCATTACACCAAAGGAATTAGAAGGGAAACGAATAAAACAAAAACAAAAATAGAAAATTAAAACAAGAGCAAAGAACAATATTATGGTATTGTCTCAAAAGTTGACAATCTTCCTTGTACTTAAGTGCGTTTCCCCGGCGACGGTGCCAAAATTTGATTACGCTCAAACTAACATGCGACTATTGTGTATAGCTGAGGTGTCGATCCCACGAGGAAAGAGAACTACAAGAGAAAGTGTAAACCTTAACACCAAACAATAAAATTCAAATAAGAAAATATGAGTTTTACAAATGAATTTATATAAGAGAGTTGTGAAAATATGATGAAGAATTCAATAAAGAGATAACAAAGTTCCAGGAATCCTTCCTAAGTTCGTTGCCTTATTCCTATCTTGACTCAATTATTTTATCTCAATTGCTAGTTTCACATCCCAAACAAGCAATTTGTAAATATTCAATCAAAGCACATAAATACCCTAATGTAATTGCTACAAATTACTCTTTAATTCCAATTCAAACACACAAGATCTATCTTATAAATTATTAAGAAGAGACTATATTTCAATAATAATACCGCAGTAATAGACAAACCTATAAGATAAACTACCGAAATCAATCATATCTAACAACTTTGACATAAGAAAAGCTTGACTAGACTTATATGGAGGAGAAAGATGCAATCACCGGATTAAGAGTAAATCCTCTCCTTCTTACTTAATCAAAGAGTAAATCTTAAACAATGTTTAATAATCAATCCATACAACTGAATCAAGGATAGATATGAGAACAACTACACCTAGGAATTCATCCTTTTGCCTTGCTTGGAGTTTAGTTAAACATGGGGCTCATGCTTGATCACCTTAAGGAAGAAGAATATGGTAGCTCTCTTAATTCCTAGCCTCCTTTTCAGTAAACCCTAAGTGTTCTATTAATACCCCAGAAGGTTCAAGGGTATTTTTGGATCAAGAAATGTCATTAAAGCCCTCATAAGGTTGTGAAACAGAAACAAGGAAATCGCACCCGCGTCACGGCACAGCTGTAGAAACGCTCCTGCGCCGCTATGAAAACCTTACCTCGCCGCGGCGCAACCCTTGGTCCTTGCTTTTTAATTATTCTGGTGGTCGCGTCGCAAACCATGTCTCACCTAGGCATGGAACCCTAAAAATGGGTTTCTCTTCATTTTGTCCTTCCGAAACCATTCCTTCACTCCGACATGTATAGAATCTTCGTGCTTTAAGAAATGTTAGCTTTTCCATCTATTTTAAACCCAAAATACCTTAAAATGCATTGAAATAAATCAATATACCAAGAATGACAGTTGAGAATTATTAAGGCATAAATGTGTAATTCAGCCCTAAATCAACCCTAAATGCTAACAAATAAATATTATTAAGATGCATTTTATGACTCTCATCAATGTAGGATTTAAGCCTTCACATGCCCTTCAAAACTTCTGCCCACACTGAAATCCCACACAGCTTGACCTTTGTCTACTAAAACTGCCATAACTTTCTCTAGAAAAATCATATTTACGAGCCGTAAAATTCTCAGAAAATAGACATCTGTATCTTCCAAGCATATATGGTTCATCTGCTAGTTCTTCCTGAATCATTACAGTTTAGTTCGCAAAAATCACTTCTACCACGCTGAAATCACGCATAGCCTGATCTTTGTCTACTAAAACTTCCATAACTTTCTCTAGAAAAATCATATTTATGAGCTGTAAAATTCCCCATAAAATAGACACCCGGATCTTTCCAAATATATATGGCTCATCTTTTGGTTCTCCCTGAATCAATTCAGTTTGATCCGCAAAAATGACTGATCTGTGCGGGCAATTCTGGCAATTTAGTGAAACTCTTTTCCAAGTGCTTGTAAACCTTTAAAAAAAAAACATCTCAAAGTAACAAATTCATAAGCTAACAAATATAAATTAAGGGGCCAAATTATGCAATATTTGGCACTCATCAAATACCCCCAAACTTACATTTTGCTAATCCCTTAGCAAAACAAAATAAAAAAAAACTAAATGAAAAACAAAGAACACAAAGATAAATCCATCATTCATGGTGTCCAAAAATTTAATAAGCACACAAAACCATGATATTCATTCATGAACAAGCTTAAAATATAAATCCTTTTTCGCAATGAATAGAAATTTTAAAATCTAATTACTTACAAAAGGCAGGCTAAGGCATCATAAGTCTAATTCAGTGTAAAGTTAATTAGTATATAAAGATGAGGCTTCCAAATAACTTCAATGTGCAATGTCTCCATGTCTCAAGATTCACAAAACTTCTTATCAGAATGAACAATGATGTTATAATTTTATTTTCTTCTCTCTTTTATTATAAGGCTCTGCTATGTTTAGTTCCCTTAAGCTTTCTAATTAACCCATGTAGCGAGTGTTGAGTCAATGACTCCCAAACTAGATGGTTTTAGAGCATTCGGTGTAAAGACACCCCTTAAGACTTACTAACTCGAGTAAAACAGGCTACGAAACTAAACTGGTCTTAATACTACCAAGCAAAATTCTCACCTTGTCTAAAGTAGAACTAAAATACACGTTGTCCTTGAAAGATAAAGACTGGAAAACAAAACAAAAAAATACTAGAAATAAACAGTAATAAGAAATACGTAAAATAATAAAAACATAAAGGATATGTTGTGGGGTGCCTCCCATGAGCGTTAAGTTTAATGTTTTCAGCCAAACGCAACAATAGTGATCGTGCCTAGCCAAGTGCTCCACCATCTGATCAATAAATGGGAGTGAAAAATGATCCTTCATTATAGCAGTATTCAACTTATGATAGCCTAGACACACTCTCCATCCTGACTGAACACGAGTTGGCACCAACTTGTCGTCCTTATTCTTCACTACCGTCAATCCAGCCCGCTTGGGCACGACATGAATTGGGCTCACCCACTTGCTATCAGAGATTGGATAAATGATCCCTGCATCCAACAGCTTTATCACTTTAGTCCTCACAACCTCTTGCATAGCTAGGTTGAGCCTTCTTTGTGGCTTCCTCGATGGCTTGGCATTCTCCTCCAAATGTATCTTTTGCATCATAACCGAGGGGCTGATCCCCTTGATATCCTTAATAGTCCAACCGATAGCTTCCTTGTGCTCTCTTAAAACGTCCAATAATTTCTCCTCTTGAGCATAAACCAAATCTAAAGCTATAATCATAGGCAAAGAATCTACTAGACCTAGGAACTTATACTTAAGATTGTCCGGTAAAGGCTTAAGTTCCTTCTTGGGGGGTTCAAGTGCTGCGGTCTCCTCCCTCTCACTGCTCTCCCGAGGAGCAGACTCCAAAATAGCATTCACTTGCTCAAGTAACTTATCCAAATCCAAATCCTCTCCAAACTGAGCAAAGCATGCCTCCAAGGGGTCCTCAATTCTTGATTCATCTATAGTCTCCTTCGTCTCACTACTCTCCCAAGGAGCAAGCTCCAAAATGGCATTCATTTGCTCAAGTAACTTATCCAACCCCAAATCCTCTCCAAACTAAGCAAAGCATGCCTCCAAAATATCCTCAGACTTCCCTCTTTTCTTGGGCAATTGTAATCTCTCATGGTAAGGCACTTTAGGTACAAACGACCTAGGAGGATCCTTAACAGTAGGAGTGGCTGTAGATGGCTCAGCATCTCTCTTCTCCTTGTTGCCACTTTCTTGCCCTTGCTGCATAGCAGGGTTTTCTTATACTCGATTGTCCACTTGTCTCCCAGACCTCAATGTGACAATCGATTGCACTTGTTCCTCCACATGCGTAGGAGTTGATGAATTTCCAACCATAAACTATCCCTTCGGGTTGGGCATGGGTTGACTGGGGAATTTCTCTTCTCTCTTTCACCTAAGTGACTTGCGATTTGACCCATTTGACTCTCTAGCTTGGCAATCACTTGGGTGTTTACTACTGTAGCACTCCTCACCTCACTGATGGATTGGCCGATCATCTTCATGAACTCCTTGAGGGTGTCCTCTAAAGACTATGAAACTGACGCTGGCACTTAAGTGGGAGCTTGGTAAGCAGGTGATGGTGCTGGATGGGTTGAGCGACCATGACTTGGAACTGGTGGGGGAAATCCGGGAGGGTATTGATTGTGAGCATGATGAGGGGCTCCTCCCTGATTCATCAGTTGGTTCTGCTTCCATGAAAAATTAGGGTGGTTCCACCACCTTGGATTGTAAGTCTCAAAGTATGATCCATTTGATTGCTTCTGATAGTCATTGAAAGTGTTCACTTGTTTTATGGGATACTCGAAAAAAGTCGGCATAGATGGACAATTCTATGCTAAATGTATAGGACTAGCAAAGATGGAACAACTATCAACATTGAATGTATTGGCTGCATTGATGGACTGGCCGGTCATCTTTATGAAATCCTTGAGGGTGTCCTCCAATGATTGTGGCTTTAGATCAAAATAGGTAGCATTGGTTGGTGGCAACACTAAACAAGAAGGGGAGTTAGTTGCAATGGGTGCGAACAAATCCCTAAGGGATGTAGTGAAGTCCACGTTCCAAGCTCTAGGTTGCTCTACATTCTCCAGTTGATTTGTATTCCTTAAATTGCCCCCAATCTTAGTCGTCTCTTTCTCAACAAGTGCTCTATTATTTCTCCTAAAAGTTCTTTCTGTTTCGGGATCTAAATATATCAACTCTAAGTTCAAGGAACTCCAACCAAGCATACACCACACAAAAAAGCAATAAAATAAACTAACTAACAGAAACAAAAGAATAAAATAAAATAAATACAAAAACAAAAAACACAATACTCACAAAATGGGCCAACAAAAATTGGCAAATTTTTTTTTATTCTTTATAGGCAAAAATTGCCAAAAGAAAAATGAATAAAAAATGCTAACTAAACTAGTAGAAAAATAAAATCAATTCAGACAAAAAATTAATTTTCACAAACAAAACAATTCCCCGGCAACTGCACCAAAACCTTGTTGTGAGTTTTAAATTTCTCGCAAGCGCACGAGTCATTTGCAATATAGTGTGTGCAAGTGCGAGGTCGAATCCATAGGGAATTGCGTCGTGAAAATATATTTTTATCTAAACTAAACTATTTTAGCCTAGTTCCAAATTATGAATTGTATCTTGCAAAAAAAATATAAACTTGAACTAAATTGAGTTGAAAGAAATGATAAAAATACTAAAGTTTCTGAATCCACCCCACCAAAGTAAATCATATATTTTCATGTTCTGTATAAAAGTAATCTATCAAATAATTCCATGAATCCACCATTATACAAATCACAGAAAATACCCTAATTCAACCAAATCATCCAATGTATCCCTTTAGAATCACAATAGATATCCAATTTACGTTGGATGATCCGCCGTATCCCGCAGATGAAACATAAGGAATATCTAATTTGAACAATTTAAACACAATCAATCATAAGAATTTACTCAAACAATTGAAACAAAACATTAATACTAAAAATATCAGAATTGTAGGAGCATATCTGAAAATATTATGCCAAACAGTGGCGAGGCTTCATCTTCAACATTAGATGAAGGTTTTAGCTTCTCATGATTATGAAACTAAATTTCACAATTAAAGTGCTAAACATAAAACTTTAAACTCAAAAGAAATAAATTAAAACTGACTACACATTGAGAGAAATTCCACTCGTACCTGTTGTGCGGTGCTTCCCCTCTTGGTAGCGAAGCCTTGGAGATCCCCCAGATTGCTCGCAGAAGTCCTCCGGATTTGCACATTTTTTTATGAAGTGAAATGGGGCTTTTATAGGGGAACTCCGTGAGTGAAATGTGTTTCCAATTCGATGTGAGATTTGAGATTTAAGCCTTAACATGCTCTTCAAAACTTCTGGCCATGCTGAAATCCCGCACAGCTTGACCTTTGTCTACTAAAACTGCCATAAATTTCTCTCGAAAAATCATATATACAAGCCATAAAATTCACCAGAAAATAGACATCCGGATCTTTCCAAGCATATATGGCTCATCTTTTGGTTCTTCTTGAATAAATATAGTTTAATCCGCAAAAATGACTGAACTGTACGGGCAATTCTGGCAATTTAGTGAAACTCTTTTCCAAGTGCTTGTAAACCTGTAAAACAACGAAAAAAAAACAACTCAAAGGAACAAATTCCTAAGCTAACAAATGTAAATTAAGGGGCCAAAATATGCAATATTCAGCACTCATCAAAGACCACAGAATCACCCAATAGCTGGATGAAGATTGATGAGTGTACTATCCCTTTTGTTAAGGTCGAGAGTATTTCACACGGTAGGAGATCACTCGAACGTGGGCTCGATATATATGGATGGACACAGAAAGATATTAAACAAACTAGTGTTTGTGTATTGCTAACTGCATAGTGATACAGTATTAGGAGCTCATATTTATAGGGTACAAGAGTGTCTTAGTAGGACAAGAGTTTCCTATTTATACAAGAGTGCCGTAGTAGGACAAGACCAGAGTTTCCTAATATTATTTATATTAGGAATATATACATTTAACACCCCCTTAATCCAAATGGGGTAGAACCACAAAGAGATTGTTTTTATGGTAAAGAAATCGGGGTGAAGACAACCTTTTTGTGAATATATCAGCAAGCTGAGCATAAGCGGGAATATAGCGAATCCAAACATTTCCTTGGGCTAGTTTTTCACGAACTAAATGAAAATCTATCTCAATGTGCTTGGTGCAAGCATAAAAAACTGGATTAGTGGCAAAATAAGTGGCACCAATGTTATCACAATACACTCGAACTGCACTATTCAAGAACACATCTAAATCATAGAGAAGCTGAAGAATCCAAGGAAACTGGCCTAATTTGCATCTGCATAACAAGAAAGAGAGAAATCCTTGGTGGAAGCAAAACGTAAACCATGATTAGTAGTTCCATATAAATTTCAAAAAATGCATTTGACAAGCTGAAAATGAGCCATGCGAAAAGCATGCAAAAACTGACTAGCCAAATTAACAGCATACGCAATATCAGGTCGAGTCATGGTTAAATATTATAGACTTCTAACCATACTCCTATATTCAGAAGGATCTGCTAGTGGTGCACCCTCAAAGTAGCGAAGGTGTGGATTTGAGAAGGAAGAGGATTTTTAATAGGTTTTGCTGATGACATATAAAATTTAAGTAAAAGGTCCATGGTATATTTAGTTTGAGAGAGAAATAAGCTAGTGGGGTGACAGAAAACTTCAATGCCAAGGAAATAATGAAGATCACCAAGATCCTTCATAGCAAACTGGTTAGATAAAGTGTGTATAAAGTTAAAGTAAGGTGGTGTTATTTCCTGTGAGGATAATGCCATCAATATACAAAAGTAAAATAAGAAAAATCATGCGAGGACTTTAGAACAAACATAAAAGTGTCAGCCCGACTATAGAAAAAACTAAGAGAAAGAAGAAATTAACTGAAGTGCTAAAACCAAGCCCTAGTAGCTTATTTCAGACCATAGATAACTTTGCATAATTTAAAAAAATGAGAGGGATAAATGTTATCAACAAAACAATGAGGTTGTTTCGTGTACACAACTTCATTAAGATAACCATAACATCCAGTTGTCTAATCACCCAAGCATGTGAAATGGCTAAAGATAAAAAAGTGCTATAGTAGTAGGTTTAACAACTAGGCTAAAGGTTCTATGATAGTCAATACCTGGTTGTTGGTGGAATCCCTAAGTGACCAACCTTGCTTTGTAACGCTCCACAAACCCATCAGCCCGATATTTAATCTTGTAAATCCACTTACACCTAACTAAATTTTTTATTAGATCATATGGAACCAGATCCTAAGTGTGGTTAGTTAAAAGAGCATTAAATTCTTCAGCCATAGTTGACCGCCATTCGGGATTTTTATTTGCTTGAGAAAAACAAGTTGGTTCAATTGGCAGGGTAGTAATGGAAAGAGAGAGTAAAGTTTTGGGTTTACGGATTCCAACCTTAGAACGAGTGATAATTGGATGACAAGAGGCATTTATGGATGGTGGAGGAATAATAGTGGTAAAGGGAGCGACCTCTTTAGTAGAGGGAAGGACAGTAGGACTGGAGGAAGATGAGGTCGATGCTAAAGTGTTAGGTTAAGGCAGCAAAGCAAAAGGGGTTGGTTCTGGGGATGAGGAGTTGGTGTGTACAGTAGAGGCCACAAGTGAAGAGCTTGAAGCTAGAGGTGGCAAAGCAAGAGGTGCTGGTAATGGGGTTGAAAAGAGACTAGAAAGAGGTGTGGGGAAAGACATAGGAGACGACGAGAAAGGTTAATGTAAAGGTCCTACAATGGTAAGTACATGAGGATGAGTTGTTGATCCGTATTTGATTTTAATAATGAAAAAACACTACTTAAATTGCACTAATAGTTTTAACTAAATGTTTAAGTGGTAAAAGCATTCAGTACAGAAACAAGATGCAAGAACACAACACGATTAGACACCAAAAGAAGATAAAAGATCTAGAATAGGCACTAAGGTAATTGAATCACATTGTAAATCTCTAAAATTCAATTATTCAGCTTGATATATGGTTCAATTTACAAAAGCTTTAACAAAACTAAAATAAAAAAATGTTTTGTAAGTTAAAAACTATTTTGAAACAAAAACTGGGTTTAAGGACAACCTAGTCGACTAGGAAAAGAGATAGTAAGTTCCCAGTTGACTGGTAATAGGACCCAATCAACTGGTAACTTAACCAGTCGACTGGTCCTATGATCCAGTCGACTAGTACTTTCCCCAAGCCTAAAAGTGAACCTTTTTTCACTTGACCCAGTCGACTGGTATAAGGACCTAGTCGATTGGTAATTCGAAAGTATGACCGTTTGAGACGCGGGGCTTGAGCATTTAATGCTCTAAACCTACCAAATCAATTTCTAATGACCATATAAGTCGAAGGCTATAAAAACCCTATTGAATGAGCATTTAAAAACATGAGATAACACATTCAATTTATACAATAGCTCATTAACTATCAAAAGCTTTGAAAAATTTATTATGAGCTATTCTTTAAGCTTGTTCTTGAAAGAGAGATATTCTTCATTTGTAAAAGTATTCATTGCTATCTCTCTACCATTTACTTTATAGTTAAATATCATTTATTGTAAAGAGAAAGAGTTGGTGTAACTCTTAGAGTGTTTAGGATTAAATATTTCTTTGTAATTTCCGTGAGGAAGAGATTGTTTGTAAGGTTTGTGCAACACCTGTGAAGTTGCTCAATTAACGATTACTGGATTACTTCAAGGAGGTTCCTTAAATAGGGTGGATATAGGGTCGGAGAGATTTCGATATTGTCGAACCACTATAAATGGAGTTTGCACATTCTCTTCCTCAACTCTTTTATTTTCAAGCATATTATCTGATTGTGTGCCTAGCTTATTAAACTGTTTTAAAAGCTTGCAAGTTAATTCGCAAAAAGTTTTTAAAACCCATTTCACCCCCTTTTGGGTTTGAACCTCGGTTTACAATTGGTATCAGAGCTTTGTACTCAATTTCAAGCTTAAAATCTTTGAGTTGATCCGATGGCATCTAATAGCTATACCGAAGGACATTCCTATACTAGGCCTCCTTTGTTCAATGGCTCCAACTGTAACTACTGGAAAAATAGAATGAAAATCTTTGTCGAATGACAAGATTACAATATATGGAGAGTCATTAAAGAAGGACCTAGAATTAGTACAAAGAAAATAACCATTGGAGAGATCAATCATACAATACCTAAACTCAAAACAGAGTTTAATGAAAATGATTATAGAATGATGTCTCTGAATAGTAGAGCAACTAACATGTTACATTGCGTTCTAGATATCGCTGAATATAATAAAATTTTTGCATGTATTTCAACTAAAGAAATTTGGGATAAATTACAAGTTACATATGAAGGCACTAGTGTAGTAAAAAAATATATAATTTATATGCTAGTGTCCGAGTATGAATCTTTCAAAATGTCTCCAAATGAAACTATTTCTCAAATGCACTCATGTTTTACCACCATTGTTAACGGTTTAAAGCTTCTTGGTAGGAACATTGAGGAATTTGAACTAACAAGGAAGATTCTAATATTATTTTCATACACTTGGAAAGCAAAGAAGATGGCTATAACAGAGGCTAAAGATCTCGACAAACTTGATATCGAAACACTCCTCGGATCACTATTGACATACAAGATGGAAGAATGAATCACGTTGTCAATGATGATGAGAAAAAGAAAAAAGTTGATTACTCTCAAAGCCTCTACAAATAACAAAGAGGAAGAAAAGAAAGAAGAGAATGAGAGCAGTAAAAGGATGGTAAGATGGCATTAATCACCAAAAGGTTTCACAAGTTCTTGAAAAAGAGCAAGAAACCTTACACAAATGATTCCACTCCGAAAAGGGAACCTCTTGTGTGTTTCAGTTGCAAGAAGACCAGTTACATCAAGGTCGATTGTCCAACAATGAACAAACCATATAAGAGCTTCAAAAAGAAAGCCATGATTGCAACCACATGGAGTGATGATGAAGAAGAAGAAACTTCAGACAATGAAGTTGAATACGAGGAGATTGCCAACCTACGCTTGATGGCAATCGACGATGAAAATAAGATATCAAATTCTTCCCCTTCTAATAATGATAATATTGTTAGTTGTAGTAAAGAATTAATTGAAGTAATAAATGAGATGAATGAAGAATGGAATAAATTTGATTCATGAAATGTGGCCCTCAAGAAGGATGTCTCATCTCTTTCTAAAGATATGGAAGGTTTAAAGGAGGAAAAAGAAAAACTATCTTCCATGCTTTATAACTCATCACAAGATTTCTTGAAAAATGAAATGAGGATTTGAAAAAGAAAGTGATTGAGTTAAATAACACTATATCTAGGTTTATTCTTAGAAAAGAAAAGCTAGATGAAGTTCTATCTTGCAAAGGTTAAGTGGAGGAAAATTCGGCTTGGGTTATTCTCCATTAGGCAAGCAAATGTCAAAAGAGACTTTGTTTATGAAAGCAACATGTGTGAATGAAGCCTCCACCTCCAAGGCCACTAGCAAGATTAAAAGCACTCCCTCATTATATGCTAGTAAGTCTAAGAATGTAAATTTAAATCCTAATACATATACTAGAGATAAACATCCTAGAAATACACATGCATGTATGTATGCTCATTCAAGACATACAAATGCTAGGAATAATCATTCAAGAAATGCACATACTAGAAATACACATCCTAGGAATTACCATCATGTATATCCTATAGATAATATTTATGTTCATAACTTGCATGCTACAAGTATGCATCCTAGAAATTACCATCATACATTTTCTAGAGATAACATGCGTGTTCATAACTTTCACAATAGAAACATGTATTCTAGGAATGCTTATCTAAGGAACTACAGACATGCATATTTAAGAAATCCTAGAAACTTCAATAACCATAATCCTATGATCATGCATCATCAACATGTCTACACTTATAGAGCACCTTATAATATTAAGAAAGTATGGGTCCCTAAAGGAACCGTATTTTCTAGGACTAACCCCAAAGGACCCAAGAAATTTTGGGTACCTAAAAGTGCAATTGTATATCCTTGTGTAATGTAGATATGTCTCCACACCAAGGAAAAAGGTAACTATTGGTACCTTGATAGTGGATTCTCAAAGCACATGACCGGTGATCAAAGTATCTTCAAAGAGCTAACTCTAAGGGATGGTGGACACGTCACCATTGGAGACAACACAAAGATAAAGATCATTGGGTATGGCAAAGTTGGTAATGATTTCTCAGCCATTGATCATGATTTATATGTGCGAGGCCTTAAGCCAAATTTACTTATTATTAGTCAACTATGTGACAAAGGCAAAAAAGTCATATTTGAAACCTCTCATTGTCTAGTAATAGACATCAAAAGTAACAAGATCAAGTTTGTTGGCCATAGACACGACAATGTCTATATAGTTGATTTAAAATCTTTGCATTCGGAAAATGAAAAATGTTTTCCCGTTTTTAGTGAAAACCAATGGCTATGGCATAAAAAGACTTGGCCATGTGAACATGGATTTGCTTAAAATTATTTTAAGAAAGGATTTAGTGGTTGGACTTTCAAAAATCAAATTTGAAAAAGACAAGGTTTGTGATGCTTGTCAAATGGGAAAACAAACTAGAATTTCTTTTAAATCAAAAAATATAATCTCAACCTCTAGACCATTAGAACTTTTGCGTATGGACTTATTTGGTCCAATAAGTACCATTAGTCTAGCTGATCATCAATATGTTCTTGTTATTGTTGATGATTATTCAAGATATACATTTGTTATTTTTATTGCTTACAAGGATGAAGCATATAAATGATTTGTGAACTTTTGCAGAAAGGTTCAAAATGAAAAAAAGGATTTTCATGGAAAAGAATTTAAAAACCAAAGCTTTTCAAAATTTTGTGATGAAAATGGAATTGATCACAATTTTTTAGCACCTAGAACTCTTCAACAAAATGGAGTTGTTAAGAAGAAAAATAGAGTTCTAAAAGAATTTGCAAGAACTATGCTTTGTGAAAATAGTTTGCCAAAATATTTTTGGGTGGAAGCTATAAACACTTCTTTCTATGTTTTAAATAGAGTATTAGTTAGGTTTATGCTTGATAAAACTCCATATGAACTATGGAAAGGTAGAAAGCCTAATGTCTCTTACTTTTGTGCTTTTGGTTGTAAATGTTTCATCTTAAATAACAATAAAACTAATTTAGGTAAATTTGACTCAAATACCGATGAAGGGATATTCTTAGGATATTCAACCTCTAGTAAGGCTATAGAGTCTTTAACAAAAGAACTCTAGTTGTTGAAGAATCTGTACGTGTTGCCTTTGATGAGTCTAACCCAATTAGTAGTAGAGTGGTATCTTTCAATGATGATGTGGATTAAATTCCAAGAATGGGTGCATCTACTCCCATTGTTGACCTGAAAGAGAGCCAACCTCAAACAAATTAAGCAGTAGATGCTCACAATCATGATCAACCATCTACAAGTCAACAAGAGTGATCTTCCCAAGGATTGGAGGTATGTGAATTATCATCCAATCAATCAAGTGATTGGTGATCCTTCACTAGGGGTAAGAACTCGATCCTCTATAAGAAATATATGCAACTGTGTAGCTTACTTCTCTCAAATAGAACTCAAAACTTTTGTAGAAGCCAAAAAATATGTTGATTGGATAAGTGCTACGCAAGAAGAATTAAATTAATTTGAAAGGAATAACGTACAGAATCTAGTTCATAGACCAAAGAATCACACAATTATAGGAACTAAATGGGTTATAGAAATAAAATGGATGAAAATGGAATAGTAACTAGGAACAAGGCTAGACTAGTTGCTAAGAGTTATACTCAAGAAGAATGAATAGACTTTGATGAGCTTATGCTCCCGTAGCTAGATTAGAATCCATTCATATGTTATTGGCTTTTGCTTGCTTTAATAAGTTTAAACTATTTCAAATGGATGTAAAAATTGTCTTTTTAAATGGTTTTATAGAAGAAGAGGTGTATGTTGAATAACCTCTTGAATTTGAAAATCTTAGTCTTCCAAACCATGTCTATAAGCTTTCTAAAGCTCTCTATGGGTTGAAGCAAGCTCCAAGAGTATTGTATGAAAGACTAAGTAAATTTTTACAAGAGGAAAAATAGACACAACCCTCTTTACAAAACCTAACAAAAATGACACACTATTAGTCCAAATATATGTTGATGATATTATATTTGGTGCTTCTAATGAATCCATGTGTTGAGATTTTGCTAAGTGTATGCAAGGTGAATTTGAAATAAGCATGATGGGAGAGCTTACCTATTTTCTTGGACTCCAAATCAAACAATTGAAAGGAGGCATCTTCATCAATCAATCAAAGTACACTAAGGACCTATTAAAGAGGTTTGGGATGGAAAGTTCAAAGTCAATTGGTACTCTTATTACCTCCTCTACAAAACTTGACCTAGATGAGGAAGGTAAGTGTATAGATACTAAAACTTATAGAAGCACGATAGGAGCTTTACTTTATTTAACTGCAAGTAGACCTAATATAATGTTCAATGTATGAATGTGTGCTAGATGTCAAACTAATCCTAAGGAATCACATATAATTGCCGTAAAAAGAATCCTAAGATATTTACAAGGCACTCAAAACCTAGGGTTATGATATTCTAGAAAATCAACTTTTGAGTTTGTTGGCTACTCGAATGCTAATTTTGCGGGTTGTAGGCTAGATAGAAAAAGTACTAGTGGAATATGCCAATTTTTAGGTGCAATGTTAACCTCTTGGTTTTCTAAGAAACAAAATTCGGTAATGCTATCAATCGCTAAAGTGGAATATGTAGCAGCCGAAAGTTGTTGTGCACAAGTTTTGTGGATGAAACAACAATTAGAAGACTATGAAATGAATTTTAAATATATACCAATTCATTGTGATAACACTAGTGCTATCAACTTAACTAAAAATCCTATTAGATTAGAATTCATCCCTTCATAAGAGACCATACTCAAAAAGGTGATATTAGATTAGAATTCATCCCTTCAGAAGACCAAATTCCTGACATTCTTATTAAGCCCTTGAACGAAGATAGCTTTAGCAAGATTAGACTATTAATGGGCCTAAAAATTTATGAAAATATGTGTGTTTGATTGTATCTACATTCATCATATGCATATTTAACATCTAGTGAATGAATATTAACTCCTATTTAATATCTTTCTCACTTAAGATGGCATAGATAAATCATTTCTTGTAAAATTCCAAATTGGAGCTCAAGATTTTATGATTTATGAAAGACCCAGTCGACTAGTAGCTTGATCCAGTCGACTGGTATCTCTTTATCCATTTACCCAATCGACTAGTTGACTCAATCCAGTCGACTGATAACTCACTGCCCATTTTACCAGTTAACTAGTACAAGGACCCAGTCGACTGGTATCACACGAGAAACATTGAGCCAAAAATTTGAAATTTCTTTTGATGAACATAGTCGACTAATAGGGTTAATACAGTCGACTGGTGTTTCACTGCCCAATTTCCCAGTCGACTGGTACCACAAGACAATATTTAGAGCAAAAAATTTGAAATTTCCATGGACAACCTAGTCGATTAGTAGGGTTAATTTAGTCGACTGGTGTCTTACTACTAGTTTACCCAGTCGACTAGCACCCCGAACCAATCGACTGACATGTCGAAAAATCCCCAAATTATGAAGGACTCAGTCGACTGGTACCCTAACCCTATCGATTGGTATCATGATTTTATATATAGTCGCTTCATTTTTTCTCAGATTTTACGCCATTTTTGCAAAACCTTAGATTTCTCTTTCTAAAAAAGTCTTTGTTTGTAGATCGAAATCTCTTGAAATAACTTCATAGAACCCTTAATCCTTCTTCAAATCAAATTCTTTTCAAAATTTCACATTTGAAACTTTATCCATTTCCTAAAAAAACCTTTCCAAACGAAAATTTTTAAAATGTCTGAGAGAATACGAGTCAAGAAAACCGTTGTCGGTCCTCACACACCCACGAGGCTAAGATCACAAGTCCATAGCACGAGACTCCAGGGGAAAGGAATAGGTGGTTCCTCGAGCAAGCAAGCGAGGACTGAGCTCAATGACTCACTTTTTCGAGTTTCGCTTTTAGGAGCAAGTATACCACTATCATTCGAAACAAGAAAATTATGACGGGTAGATTCGTAGATTTCGATTCTATTTGTCATGCTAATTTCGATATTTTTCCCGCTTTTAAGGCAACAGGCCTAACTCTCTTTATCAAAATCCACCAAAAATACTAACCCCGCCTCATTCATCAATTTTAAGCTAACCTAGTCAAACCTAGTCCCCTAGCTCTTAAATTTAATACTAGTGTTTTGGGCATAGAATTTGAGGTAAACACTGACCTCTTGGTCAATCTGCTGAGAATCCCTGTGGAAGGGATCCAGTGGAGTCTGGATGGATGGCCAAACAATTTTGACTATGAGGAGGCATGTTAGATAGTTAGAGGAGACCCTAACTATGTTTTTCGACCCATTACATTTCATCAGTCTAGTGACATGCCACTTGACTCAAAATTGTTTAATTTTATCGTGAGTTGGACCATCCACCCTAGACTCAAGAGTCGAGGTTATATGTCTAAGATAAACATAGTATTGATTTGGTGTCTCAAAACTGGACATCATTTCAATATTTACCCACTCTTACTCGCCAATATGATCAATAGTGAAACACTTGACTTCGGGTGCCTCCCATACGAGATGCTTATCACCCTGATCCTCTCGCACTTTAAAGCCCTCTTGCCTGCCTCTGAAGCTCAAGATATCTGTCCCAAATACATTATCAATATCTTTTCACTAAATGAGATGGGGTGCACGATCTGGAACGACATGGTTTATTCCAAGGCTGGGAAGAACATTCGGATTGGTGATGATGATAACAGCGAGGAGGACGACGATGGACCTGATAATGCAGCTCCTCCCACTGCCATGGACATTAACGAGCAGGCACTTAGTCCACAACATGCTAGACATGGTGGCTCTAGTGCTGGTTAGGCTGGACATGATGACGTATTACGGGCCATAGCAAGCCTCTAGCTTTCCATATAGTCCGAATTCAAGAGCTTGAGCTCTTCCGTTGACCAGAGCTTCTAGATGGTGCGGACCGATATCGATTACATGCGTTATGACATCAACACCCTCAAGGATGATTTCAAATTACTCCTAAAGCACTCAAAAGGCTTATTGAATGAGATTCGAGATATTCTCTGAGACAACTCTGACTCCCCTGTTCACTGAGTTTTTAACACTTATCAGTTTCCCCGGTCATGAATTTTACATTCTTTTTCTCCATGGATTTTATGGAAAGAACATTTTTTTTCTCTTTTTCATACATCACTTGCCTTGTACGTATCAAACTTTCCTGGACAGCTTTATTAAGCCCGATTATGTATAGATCATTTGTATATACATGCTTATCTTCATTTATATAGCTTTTGACTTGTGTATGTGGATTAGTTTTAGCTATATGGTTGCTTAGTTTGAGCTCTTCTTGCTCATATATATGCCTTTAATGTTTCAAGCTTTTGTGCAAACTTCTGATTCATCTTGGGAAGTATTCCCAACTCCTGTTAATGCTTAGTTTTTCTACACAAGTTTGTTTATATCTTATCTTCATGTTTATGGTAATTAAATTACTTTTTTTTTTTTTGCTCCTTTTTCTACTACTATCAAAACAGGGGAGAAAAGAGAAAAATATGTGTAAAACTAAGATAGAGCATAAATTTAGGGGGAGCATTGTTCCTAACATGTTAACAAGTGTAAAATAGTCTTGCATTGCTTGGTTGGGATTGATATTACTATAATTGAATGCTTATAGGTTGGTTTTTATAAGAAAAACAGAGGAAACTCTGTCCAAATTTTTCAAAAAAACCAACATTTAGTTTTTAAAACTGTTTTTTTTTTTCTCCCCTTAATTTTGTTATCATCAAAAAGGAGGAGATTGTTGACTCATATTTGATTTTAATAATGACAAAACACTATTTAAATTATACTAACAGTTTTAACTAAGTGTTTAAGCGGTAAAAGCATTCAGTACAAAAACAAGATGCAAGAACATAACACTCAATTTACAAAAGGTTTTAACAAAACTAAAATAAATAAAATATTTCAGTTAAAAACTATTTTGAAACAAAAACTGGGTTTAAGGACAACCTAGTCGATTAAGAAAAGGGATAGTAAGTTTCCAGTCGACTGGTACTTTTCTCAAGCCTAAAAGTGAACATTTTTTCACTTGACCCAGTCGACTGGTACAAGGACCTAGTCAATTGGTAATTCAAAAATATGATTGTTTGAGACGCGAGACTTGAGCATTTAATGCTCCAAACCTACTAAATCAGTGTCTAATGACCATATAAGTCTAAGGCTATAAAAACCCTCTTGAATGAGCATTTAAAAACATGAGATAGCACATTCAATTTATACAATAGCTCATTAACTCTTAAAATCCTTAAAAAATTTATTGTAAGCCATTCTTCAAGCTTGTTCTTGAAAGAGAGATATTCTTCATTTGTAAAAGCATTTATTGTTATCTCTCTACCATTTATTTTACAGTTAAATACCGTTTATTGTAAAGAGAAAGAGTTGGTGTAACTTTTAGAGTGTTTAGGATTAAATACTTCTTTGTAATTTCCATGAGGAAGAGATTGTTTATAAGGTTTGTCCAACGCCCGTGAAGTTGCTCGACAAACGATTAGTGGATTACTTCAAGGAGGTTCCTTGAAGAGAGTGGACTTAAGGTCGGAGAGATTTCGATATTGTCTAACCACTATAAACGGAGTTTGCATATTCTCTTCCCCAACTTTTTTATTTTCAAGCATATTATCTGATTGTGTGCCTTGCTTATTAAATAGTTTTAAAAGCTTACAAGTTAATTTGAAAAAAGTTTTTAAAACCCAATTCACCCCCTTCTTGGGTTTGAACCTTGGTTTACATTAGTGATAGGTTGGGTAACTAGAGCGGAGGTAACGAGTTTGGAGAGAATATGATAGAGAAATGAGAGTTCATGGAAGACAACATGATGACTGGTATATACACGACCAGTGGTAGGATCTAGGCACGTACATCCTTTGTAATTTTGAGCAAAGCTTAGGAAGACACATTTTTTTGATCGAGGTACGAGTTTATGGGGAGCATTAGCAATGAGATTTGGATAACAAGCACACACAAAGACACGAAACATTTAGTCGTCGAGAGTTTTAGAAAATAATTTTGTATAAGATGCTTGAGTTTTAAAACAAGAGTTTGGAGACGATTGATGATGTAAAGTGTAGTGTATGTAGCATCAACCCAAAATGACTCAAGAAGATAGGAGTAAATTAAATAGATGCGGGTCATTTCACTAAAATTAAAAGGATGCGAGTAAATTCTTGGGTTTGAACCTCGGTTTACATTAGTGGTAGGTTGGGTAATTGGAGTGGAGGTAATGGGTTTGGAGAGAATATGATAGGGAAATGAGAGTTCATGGAAGACAACATGACGACTAGTATAGACACGACCAGTGGTGGGATCTAGGCACGTACATCCTTTGTAATTTTGAGCATAGCCTAGAAAGACACATTGTTTTGATCGAGGTATGAGTTTGTGAGGAGCATTAGCAGTGAAATTTGGATAACAAGCTCACCCAAAGACACAAAACGTTTAGTGTATATAGTGTATATAGCATTAACCCAAAATGATTTAGGGAGAGAGGAGTAATTTAAAAGGGTGCGGGTCATTTCACTAATGTGGCGATGATGTAAAGTATAGTGTATGTAGCATCAACCCAAGATGACTTAGGGAGAGAAGAGTAATTTAAAAGGGTGTGGGTCATTTCAATAATGTAGCAATGCTTACGTTCCGTGATGCCATATTGTTGAAGTGTGTCTGGGTAAGACATACGAAAGGCAATACCATAGTGAGCAAAAAATTGTTTGAAAGACGTTGGTCAAATTCTTTACCACCATCACTTTGAATTTTTTTTAAAAATTTTTGTGGAAAACTAATTTTCAACAAGAGCTTTAAAATTACAAAAGTTTTGAAAGACTTAAGATTTTTTATGCATAGAAAAAATCCAGGATTATGGTAACTTTCTATGGGTAGGAGGAAGGTCGTGGAGGAGTACGAGGCTTCTAAAGCTTTGGAGGTTGAGTTCAATGAGGCCCGCGAAAAGTCGTAAAGAAATATAAATTATCTACAACTTTTGAGCAGCATGTGATTGATGAAGGTGGGGACTTCTAACTCCGAGGGTTCGAGGCTACTAGGGCTAAAGTTGCGAGGATTTTTCCTGATGTTAACCTTTCTGGTGTTGATGTCTTTGATGGTGAGACCACGGTGGCCGAGGATGGCCTGAACATCGATGTTCTGAGAGATGATGCTACCACTAAGACTATGAGTCTAGAGGCTTAGGAATTTCTTTTTCTTTCTCATTTTTTTTTTCGTAATTGGCTGATAAGTCAATCTCTTGTACTATAGTTTGATTATTAATGAGAAAAGGTCTTTTTTTTTATTTTACTTATATGTTTTACGATTATTTTGAATGGTGTGAATGATTCCATTGTATCTTTGGCTTCCTAACCGTGGCCTTGGTTTTCTTGTAGAGAATCCTAAGTCGGGGCTTGGTATGTATGGATCGAGGATTTACACTCGGGCTTTGTTGTCCTAGGATGTACCAAGAAGCTAAGACATTCAAGCCTTTGCCCTCAATGTTCTTGTTAAAAATGGTCACAAGAGTTATAGTGTTTGGATTGATGTCTTTGGGTATTGCTGGAGAAAATAAGCCGAGGAGTTGGGGTATTAAGGCAAACATCCTCGGGCATTAAAAAAAACTATTAGAGGGTAGGAATACTCTAAACATTGTCCTCAAAATTTTAATGGAAAACGACCCATGGTAGGAAATACTAAGAGCATTATCCTCGGGCTTTATGAGGAAAAATGACCAAAGGTAGGAAATGCTCGTGGCATTATGCTTGATTTTTTTTTTTTTGGTTTGGGAGATTGTCCAAGTCTCTGTGCATGGGATTGTGTTAGTCCTTGAGTCTTTAGAGTGATCAACTCTAAGGTGATATACTCTTGGAGGGGGAAAGGCCCTATAGGTAGTTATTATGCCACTCTTTGAGCCTAGAGATACCCAGGTCTTTGATGCCTCGAGAGTGAAGGTTTATGCCTTAAAGATGAGGGCTTAGTGGAATAGTTGTTGGATACAATTTTTTTGCGTGCCTTAAGCGATAACTTTTTTTTGTGCGTTTAAGCTAATTTTAAGAATGAGTATCCCTAACATTATATTTCTTGCAAGGAAAGTATGTGGGTGAAATAGTAGATGATTTGATATATCAAGTAAATATTTCGAAGCTACAAAGATAACCAAAATAGTGAAAAGATAAGGAAAAACTAAAGCAAAAGCTACATTACTATTGGAATTTCTTGGAGTTTTCGAATCCGATACGCTAATAATCTTCTAGCCAGGGCAAGGATTGGGTCTCTAATCTTTAGAGGCAAGGCTTCCGTTTTCTTGTATCCCTTGAGGGAGCTAAGATATCATGAGTGGGATGTCGCTTGGCTTCCGCAGACTTCCTCGACACCACTCTTAATTGGGAATTTTATCTTCAAGTGGTACATAAAGACTACTACTTTCATGACATTTTGGCTTGACCTGCTGAGGATGACATTATAAGAAGATGAGAGCTTTACATCCAGGAACGTGGTCATAATAGTGGTCTACTAGGGGATCATTGCGATGAGGATTGGTAAGACAACACTACCTTTTGGAAACATTGGTTCACTAGGTAAGCCATAAAGTGGGGAAGTGACAGGCTGGTTATCGTTGAATCTCATATGCTTAAAAGCATCATAGTATAGGATGTCGGCTAAGTTTCCATTGTCAACCAAGATCCTTTCTACGCTGTTGTTTATTATGAGTAGCTTGACAAGCATCGTGTCATCATGAGGAGTCTACAACCCTTATAGGTTATCGTTTATGAAAGAGACGGCCTACTTCGTCCTTTACTTTTTATTTGGTCAGCTGACAGATGCCACTAACCTGGTGTAGGCCTTCTTTGCTTGGAATGATTGTCCTCTGGTGGTCGGGCCCCCAAAGATTATTTTGATAGTTCCTGTGGTGGTGGGTATATTTTCCCTATCATTTTATGGACATCTTTCATAGGAGATCTCTCTCCTTGAACTTTTTCTGGGACTTCATCTTAGACTTTGCCTCAGGCTACGCTTAGGGCTCTGCCTAAGAGCTTGCTTGGGGCTCCGCCTTGACAAGTCTTTATGTTACCTTAGGTATATAGGGGTGCCTGTATATTCTTTCTCGTAACTCCTTTGGATGAGGATTCTTTTTTATCTTTGAGTGCGTTGCAATCCTTAGTGTCATGGCTATGGTCGTGGTGAATTCGACACCACCTGGATTTGTCTTTGTTTTCATTAGTTCATCGAGGTTTTATAAGCTAGCAGATTAGATCATAGTACTAGAGGTAGGCGTTAAGTAGTATGTAGCTCTCGAACCTCGGGGAAGGCTTTCTGTTTCATCTTTGCAAGGTTCTTTTGGGAGTCACCCTTCGAATTAGCTTATTTCTTCTTTTTTTTCTCTTTGTTTCTTCCCATTCCCTTCAAAACGCTTGATCTTCCTTAGAAATTATGTATTCCTAAGCCTAAGTGAGGATTTCGTTTATGTCCCTAGCTAGCAAGGTGCCTAGAGAGCTTTGAGATGACGGAACCTGATCTAAGGCCTTTTTTTAAGGACACCATTTGGATATTGGGGTTGAGTTCAAAAATTTCCCATGCCACTTCATTGAAACTAGAGATATAATTTTAGAGGTTCTCACCTCTTTGCTGTTGGACGCTAAAGAGACTCTCCAATATTTTCCTCGATTATTTACTATTGAGGAAGTGTGTGGCGAATGCACAACTTGGTTCTTTGAAAAAGCTTATGCTCCCTGGTCTTAGGTGGGAGTACAAAATGTTGGCAACTTTTTCCAGAGTTAATGGGAAGGCTAGGCACAACACTACATCAAGACGGCGATGCAGGAGCATTGTTGTCTTGTAGAGTTTGAGATGATCTAAGGGGTTAGAATTTTCATCGTAGTCTTTTATAACGGGAATTCTGAAGTGCTCTGGTAAAGGTGCATTAAGGATTTCTTGCTTGAATGGTGGGTCTTGAGCTTGAAGGCTTCTCTTATACGCTTGTCTATCTTTTCAAGATTTTTTTCTAAGTGTGCATTGTTCTTCGAGGTTGTGGAGTTACCGCAGAGTTTTACCTCATGGTGCAAAGGAACGGACCCCATAGAAGATCCATGACCGGTGGAGCAAAGACTCTAGCTAGGGTCATGGTGTCTCACTAGACAAAGGCTTTGTTGCGATGTTTGATGCTGTTGGGGAGGGGTCTAGCCACCAAGTCGTGTGTCCAGGCCGACCACTAGTTGGGTGAGTAGCTGGAATTTCCCTTGGCTGACTGGGGTGTTTAGATCAGCGTGGCTTTGGTGACAGGTGGAGTTACTCGATTGAGATTGTAGGGTCTTCTCCTACTCCCTTTCAGAATGCTTGGTCAGATTTCCATTGGTAGTAGTATTTTTGGAAATCGCAAGGAAGCCTAGACTAAAGAGTAGGTCTTAACTAGTTGATGTTCGGTTTATGGAAATAGTAGTGGTAGCGATAGCTGCGATGCTTTTAGTCATACTTTGAGTTGGCATCATTAACATATGAGTTATTTCTTTGAGTTTCCCATGGTCAGCGTTAGTATATTGATGCTGAAAATTTGATTGCCGTTTGTACAGGCGTTGCAGGGTACCTATGCACACAAGAACAAAGAAACTCTATAAGGAGTCGCCGAAGGACAGGAGTGGGTGTATGTATATCTGGGAGGGACTCTTCGATGCCTAAGTTAATAATCTATTTATAGAAAATGAAAAGGCAATAGGACTGTGAGCTATTTGCAGCATATATATGTGATAATGAGAGCCCCCTATATATATTGTGCTTTTGACAAGAGTTTGATTCGGAAAGCAACTCATAGGTGCCTGTTCTAGTAGGATTAAGGTTCTCATAAATGAGTGTCCCCGTAGAATTAAGGTTCCTATGTTCTAAGGTTTAGAAGTGAAATTATCTTTATACCTTTGGACACTTGTAATAATTTTACTAGTGGGACTTTTGGTCTGTGGGTTTACTTAGGGTGCCATATGTTGTTATTTGATTGGACGGTAAAATTACCCCACATTAGGTATATAAGTTTCTATGCTATAGTATTGTAATGACCCATCCCGAGTTGGCCGCCCCCGAGATGGTGTCATCACATTTTGAAAATCCCAGCACGACACATATATGCAACAATAAAAGTAATACTAACAGAAAGTTTCACTTCAATCCTCAACCCTCAACAGGGGAGATACATCAATTTGATATTGACTTAACATAATATACAACGTAAAATGCATGAATATTTACAAATAAAATTTTATTTTATTTCCTCATTAGTCTGCGGATGTGGACACGTACGTGACTTATAGAAAATGATTTCTTCTGACTCTCAATCCACCAGACTATTTGTCATGTTTGCTACCTGAAATCATTGTACAATGAGGGATGAGCTTCACAAGCTCAGTGAATTAAATTTACTAGAAGTATTCAATTTGTATGAATAGTCCTTTTATATTTAATCATTTATATCTCATATGACTGGATAATAGCATATAGTCTAACATTTAGATAGTTCCTATCATATCATACTTCTATGTTTCTTTCCCACCATAACTGCCTCTCTGTGAGACTCATTCATCTATAAATAAATTCTACAATAACAAACAACACTTCAGCATTTCAATAATGCAATCAATTTTTAAAACAGATGCAATGCATGAATTATTATTAGGGAATGTCTTCTCACATGTCGACATGTTTTTATCTTAGACCAGCCCCCTTCCGATTCTTTCATTTCCAACATATACCGGCTGTTACGGTTTTCATTTATTTCTAGTATATATTGGCTGTCACGGTTTTTCAATTAGACCGGCCCCCTCCCGGTTCTTTTATTTTTATACACATTCATATGAACAATGATATGAAAAATGCATATGAACAATAATATTAATACAAATATGAATTCAAATATTAAATTTAGCTATCCTATCTTTCCTCAAATTTCTATTTGATCAATTCCGCTAATTTCTTCTCCTCATATATCACATCAATTTATCGACCATAACTCGTCAAGAATTTTATTTATCGTCATCATTATTAAAATTAACTCATTATTCTAATAATATTACTTCTCATATAATAATTTTCTACATGTCCAATATTCATATCATACCTATCAATTAATTTTTCATCTACCACCAAAGCATAAGCTAATAATTTATTTTAATATTATCACTATATATTTTATTTTTATCTAAATTACTTAAAGTAAATCTAACTCACCACGTAGCACTTAGAGCTACCAGTGGATCATCTCCTTGTCTTTCCTGCTCCTCTCAGCAATTTCCACCGTTTGTTGATCGTCAACACCTGACATAATATTTATATTAAATTTCTAATTTATTCTTCAATTCTTCATAATTTACACCCTTTGAAAATTCCCACTTTGAATTCCGAGAAATTTCATGTTTGCTAAAAATTCAAAAAAAAAACTTCATGTTATTACCTTCTGTTTTTCTTATAGCTTCCCGTGACTCTCTATAAAATTCTCTCGTAAACCCCTTCAAAAATTTGCTCTTTTAACCTTTTTTTCGGTCCCCAAGTGTTTAAAAAAATAGAGTAATTGAAGGAAAACCAAAGAGGATTTGGTAAATAATAAAATAAATTACTTATATATATATATATATATATATATATATTAAATTTTTGTTGCAACATAGTCCATTTTTTGCAAACTCTATTTGCAACTCAGCAGCCTTGCTGCCTTACATGCAGCAAGGTTGCCTTTTCCTAGCAACGGGTGTTGCCACCTGTTGCTAGCTTTTTTTTTTTCAAATTGTTTTATAAAGATTTAACTTTTCACATTGTAAATATATATATATATATATATATATATATATATATATATATATATATTATTTTAACTCTATGTCATATTTATTAAAGTACTTATCTACCCTTACTTTGCAAATACGGGTATTACAATTCTACCCACCTTACAAAAATTTCGTCCCCGAAATTTCTTTACCTAATTCAAGAAAAAGTTGGGGGTATTCCTTCCTCATTCTTGCTTCATACTCCCACGTGACTTCTTGGACATCTTTGTTTCGTCATAATATTTGGATCAAAGGAATGACTTTATTTCGCAAGACTTGTTCCTTTCTGTCTAAAATTCTGACCGGTACTTACATAAAAGTCAAATCTTCCTGAAGTTCTATTGCGTGATTCGAGATAATATGGGATTCAACGTGTAAGTACTTTCTCAAAAGTGACACATGAAACATATTATGCAATTGCTTTAACTCTAGGGACAAATCCAATCGATATGCTACTGGTCTAATTCTCTTGATCACCTCATATGGCCCCATAAATCTCGGGCTCAACTTTCCCTTCTTTTTAAACCTTAACACATTCTTCCACGGAGATATCTTAAAAAATACGCAATCACCAACTTGGAACTTCAGAGGTCGTCTTCTTTTATCAGTATATCCCTTCTATCTATTCTGGGCTACTATGAGGTTCTCCTTAACCAGTTTGATCCTCTCAGTAGTCAAATCTATCATTTCTGAGCCATATATCTTTCTCTCTCCAACTTCTTCCCAACATACTGGAGTTCTACACCTTCTACCATATAGAGCCTCGAATGGTGCCATCCCAATACTAGTTTGATACTGATTATTGTATGCAAACTCGATCAAAGGCAAATAAGCATCCCAATACACTAAGAAACTCAATACACTTGCCCTCAGCATATCTTCTAGTATTCTGATGATCCTCTCGGTCTACCCATCAGTTTGTGGATGGAAAGTTGTACTAAATTGCAATTTTGTACCCATAGCTTCTTGGAAACCCCTCCAAAATCTAAAGGTAAATCTAGAATCTTTATTTGATACAATGTTCAAGGGTACTCCATATAATTTTACTATCTTCGCTACATACAATTCAACCAACTTTTCTAGACCCCAGGTAGTTTTAATAGGAAGAAAATGTGAAGACTTAGCAAGTATATCCACTATAACCCATACAACGTCATGCCCGCTTTGGGAACCGGGAAAACCAGAGACAAAATCCATACTCACATTTTTCTATGGCCACTCAGGTACTAGAAGAGGTTGTAATAAACCTACTGGATGTCTATTCTCAAACTTTGCCTGTTGACAAGTCAAACATCTAGAAATATATTCCGTTACATCCTTTCTCATCCCTGACCACCAGTAATTCTATCTCAATCCCTTGTACATCTTATTATTACCCGGGTGCATGGAATATATAGAATCATGAGCCTCTCTTAGTATCTCCTTTCTCATCTCCACATTATTGGGAACACAAACTCTATGCCCCAATATCACCATACCATCTTCTCTAATTCTAAACTCGGTTGGTTTCCCACTCAACACTTCTCGTCTAATCTTCTCTATCCCCTCATCTCTACCCTGCATCTGTAATAAACGATCAATAATAGAATATTGTATCACCATATTCGCCATCAATATTCCTCTATCATTGACACTCAACTATATTCTCATTCTTCTTAATTCTATCATCAAGCTAGTATTATGACTCCCAATAGCAGCTAATCTCCCTGTAGCCTTTCTACTCAATGCATCAGCTACTACATTAGCCTTGCCTGGATGATAATGAATTGTACAATCATAATCACAAAACAACTCCATCCACCTCTTCTACCTCAAATTCAACTTTTTCTGGGTAGATAAATGCGTCAAGCTTTTATGATCAGTAAAAATTTCACAATTGGCTCTATATAGATGATGT
This sequence comes from Bretschneidera sinensis, assembly GCA_023935145.1. Taxonomy (NCBI): domain Eukaryota; kingdom Viridiplantae; phylum Streptophyta; class Magnoliopsida; order Brassicales; family Akaniaceae; genus Bretschneidera; species Bretschneidera sinensis. The sequence goes on from CM043702.1 coordinate 109,059,956, forward strand.
CTCCAAATCTTTAAAGCAAAAACTATGGCGGCCAATTCTAAATCATGGGTCGGGTAATTCCTCCCATGGTTCTTCAGTTGCCTAGATGTATAACTCTCCCATTTTGCATCAACACACATCCTAATCCCTAATGTGACGCATCACTATAAACTATAAATCCTTCATTACCAAAATGAAGCACTAATACCGAGACATTAGTCAATTTTTCTTTCAACAACTAGAAATTTCTCTCATATTCCTCTAACCACCTAAACTTCACGCCCTTCCTGGTCAATTTAGTCAATGGTTTAGTAGTCATAGAAAATTTTTGGATAAATCTCCTATAATAACTAGCCAATATGGGTTACCACAGTATGAAAGCCATCTGGGAGTCGTATAGTACGACCATGTACAAGAATTGAGTAGGTTAAATTAGTGGAAGAACACACCATATGATCGGTGGCTCCACTGTCAAGAATCCATATTGTCTAAGGAGAGAGGAGAGGTGGTTTACCTGATAAGAATGATTCAGAAGTACCTATATGGTTTGCCATAGATGAAGACTAGGTGGTAGTATTTAGCATGGCTAAAAACTGTTAGTATTGATCAAGAGTGAAAGAAAAACTGTTAGTGGGCAATTTGTTATCAGCGGAAGAAACTTGGTGTGCACTTGGTTAGGAACCCGAGTCAATCTTGCAGGAGCTAGGTGGGAGCCCATTAATAAAGTAGTAGTGATCAATAGTATGGCCCTCTTTGTGGTAGTGAGTGCATTTCGGTCATGTCTTACGGAACATTTTGCCATCTTTCGATGTGGAAAGGAGACCTTTGGCAGCTAAGGCAACACTATCGATGGGTGAAAGAATGTGAAGGTTCCGTTGGCATTCCTCTTGAAGAACCAAGCTGTAAATGTGACTGATTGTGGGGAGAGGGTCTATCAATAATATATGTGCACGGATGGCACCAAAAGACTCATTATGGCCCAAAGAAACTTCATGGTTCACTGGTACTGCTGGTATTGAGCAATGTCTTCTTGGAACAAATGAGATTGAAGTGATGCAAGATCATCCCATGATAGCTTCAGCTTGGTAAAGTATATTGCCATCGATGTATTGCCTTGAACAAGATTATGAATTTCTTGTTCAAAGGGACACATTCGAGGGCCATTAACTTTCTTGTTCAAAGTAAATCTACCCAAATATCTCGAGCAAGATCACAGAAAATAACACTAGTAGAAATATCTAGGGAAAGAGAATTAATTAACCAAGCTTTTACCTTATTGTTGCAGCGGGACCACTGGTGGTATTTTACAGTAGATGATTTGGTAGGCTAGGGAATAGTGCCATCAATGAAGCCAATCTTGTTTTTAGTGTCAAGAGCAATGAGCATGGATTGAGTCCACGTGGTGTAATTGGTTTTGGTCAATGGCTGAGAAACCAAAACAACATCTGGATTATCGGAACTGTTGAGATACAAGTGGTGACTTGGATCATCAAATTTTTGAGAGCTTTGTGTATCGTCAACATTGGAAGAAATTAGGGAGAAAGTGGTGCAAATAGTGATCTCAAAAATACAACCAGGTAAGTTCCTAGGAAAGTGAAAGGAGTCACAATGGACTGCTTAAAACCCAAGACTTTCCTTAGTCAGAGTTTGCCTATACATTGTATTTGTTGAGAGTACTGTAAACCCCACTAACAAACTTGTGGCCCCTTTGGAAAAATTCAGGAGAGGTTTTTTTTTGTGTGGGGAAAATCCAAACTAAGTCGGACCGAAATCTAGGTTGGATCAGGGAATGGATCGGCTGGTTTGGACCGTGGGTTAGGGTGCGCTGGTCAGGGCGGTCATGCAAGTCGAGCGCTCACACGGGTCGAGCTGGTCACGCGGGTTGCATGTTGGGCTGATCCGTGTGCTAGGCTAGTCCGCATGTTGGGCTGATCCGAGCTGGTCACGCAGGCCTTGTGGTGTTGGGCTTAGGCAACTTTGCTGGAGTCTGGGTCGGGACAAGCTTGTTGCAAACATATTGAATTCTATTTGAATCTGGGCTGGTACCGACGACTCTGGCTTTCTAGTTGAAGAAGAAAGCTTCAAGATGCACTCCCCGTGTTTGACAGAATGTCTAAACGGAGTGGAGTTCTCTGATTTGCAAGCTTATGGAAATTAATTTGTTTCCCATAGCATATAAACAACTTGTAAGAGATAAGTATGAAAACTGAGAAAAGAAAGAAGATTGTGCCCTCTGTAGTTTTGAAATCCTAAAGCTCTGATACCATGCAGAAATTCAGAGTTTGGTATTTCACAAAGGGAGTACAAAGAGATAGAAAAGAATTGTATTTCTCGGTTTTAAGTTTACACTATACAAAGGCTTTTATTTATAAACAATCTCTGCAGACAAATTACACCAATTTTGGCCTAATCAATTACATATAATCAAGTCAAATCAATTAATAGAATCACTCTCGACAAATCAGCCCTTATTTGCTGATTTGACCAAATCTACTGTATCATCAACAGACTCTGATCCTTATAGTTAACAGTCTCAGTGTTATACTTTGAGAATGTGAGTTGTAGTTTTGTGTTGTAAAAGCCAATGAAAATAGTGTTACATGAGCCCATGTTTTGGAAAAATGAAACAGAGTTATCTGCTGTTGTTTTGTTTTAGATATATTGATGTTGTTGGGATTTGTCTAAGAACTAAAGAGAGAAAAATTCAGCATCAAGTCAGCCTTGTGCTCCATGGCCTCCGGCATGCTCGGATCTCCACCCCTCCAGGTCACATCGCGACCTCCAGAATATGGTGCTTTGTTGCCCTGTTGTGCGCCGCAGCCTGCCCTGTTTAGAGCTGTGGCGCCAGGCACACCTGGAGCATGGTTTTCAGCCTCTTGTGATGGTGTGTGGGACTTGGTCAAAACACATAGGATCACTTAGACTTGTTGAAGGGCTATGATTGATTGGTCCTCAAGATTTAAGGGTTGAGATTGACTTCAAGATTAGTTCAAGAAGTGGTTGCACTATATAAAGGATCATCTAGGAGCAATTCACGATATGACATGGGAATGTGTGTGAAATAGAACATATAGTGTGTGAGAGTGCAAAGACACTAAACACAAGAGAACTCATTGTAGAGAGGCTGGTTGTTTAGAGAGAGAATAGTATAGATTGGGGATTCAAGGGCTTTGTAATTGGAATTTTCTTGGGGAAAATTCCACAGAAACACTTAGTCCTTATCACTTTCTTTTTCTCTTTTTTTCGTTCTTCAAGAACAAGAGGGTTCTTGAAGAGGTGTTGTTGTAATTGTAAGAACTCCATTGATTTAGTGCAGAGAGCTCTGAGGAGTTCACGGGGACGTAAGTATATTGTCGAACTTCGATAACAATTGCTTGTGTTCTTTCTTTGATTATCTGATTGCTGTTTGCTGTTTATTACAAGTTATTCTAGACTTGGGTGTTTGGAAAGATCATAACCTAGGATTCCACAAGAAGGTGATTTTCCAACAGTGGTATCAGAGCTACAACAACGAGTATTAGATTTGAATAGGGAGTATCGGAGCAAGACTCCCAAAATCAAAGAAAATTTATTAGGTGATTCAAGAACGGAGCTGAGATCAAGATCTGATCATGTTCTTGAGGTTCAAGAGCAGTGTTGTGATCAAGATTTGATCGTGTTCTTGAGATTTAGAAGTTGGAAAGCAATTGTGGGTGTTGCATAAATCTGAGATTTTCTCCGCAAGATGGCTTCAAACTTCATTGTTGAGAAGTTTGATGGAAAGGGAGACTTTGCTCTTTGGAAGCAGAAAATCAAAGTGGTTCTTATGCAACAAAAGATGGACTTGGCGATTGGAGAAGATGACAATTTTTCAGCAAGTTTCATGGAGGTCCAGTGGAATGAGATGAAGAAGATGGAATACAACACCATATTTCTGCACATGTCGGATAGTGTCATAAGGGAGTGCAGAGACTCGGAAGATCCAGCTGCCATTTGGAATAAACTAGATGAGCTGTTTCTTCCCAAAACTCTCCCTAATAAGATATATCTTCTGAAACGAATCTCTTGCTTTTAAAATGGATCCTAATAAAGAGTTGCAAGATAATCTTGATGTGTTTAATAAACTAGTTCAAGATTTGGCTAGTTGTAGTATAATATTCCCAGATGAACAATTAGTTGTTATATTATTGAATTCTCTTCCTGAGTGTTTTGAAAGTTTGATTAATGCTATTGAATATGGAAGAGATACACTAACCAAGGAAATTGTGATCAATGCTATAAGGGCTCATGCTTTCAAAGCCAAGATGAAGGAAGCATCAAGTGGAGAAGGGTTGTCCGTTAGAAGAAGGCCAACAACTCGGTGTCACAGCAACATACATGGCTACTACCAGGACAAACCACAAGGTAGGGGACAAAGCCATGGGAGAACGCACTCTAAACCGAGATTTGGAGGAAAGAGATGCTACTACTGCCATAAGGAGGGTCATTTCAAGAAAGATTGCAGGAAGATGATGAGGGATGAGGGAATAAGTCATACCAATGATGGAGAGGCTTCGGTTGCTAAGGGAGAACAACAAGATGATAATGTTCTTGTTGTGTGCTCAAATGTGAGCAAGGGGCAAGAAGGCAGTGAGAGATGGATCTTGGATTTCGGGTGCACTTATCATATGTGTCCTCACGGGGATTGGTTCAAGAATTTTAAGGAAACTAATGATGGAAAAGTTTTCCTGGGGAGTGATACTTCTTACCAAGTGAGGGGCACAGGAGACATCCAGTTGAGGATGTTTAATGGAGTTACTAGGTTGCTAAGGAATGTGAGATATCTTTCGAAGTTGAGAAGAAATTTGATCTCATTGGAGCAGCTAGATTCCATCGGGTACATATACAAAGTAGAGGGAGGAAAGATCAAGGTAACCAAGGGATCTTTGATAGTGATCAAAGCAGCAATGATGGATGGTCCCTATGAGATGATCGGAGACACAGACATCAAGGATTAAGTAGCAAGCTTAATGGCTGAGATGGATAAGGCAGCCCTTTGGCACAATCACTCGGGATGCATGAGCGAAAAAGGCCTGCAAGTTCTCAACAAGAATGGTTTACTTGATGGTGACAAGGTAGAGAAACTTGATTTCTGCGAATGTTGCGTTCTTGGGAAGCAACATTGGGTCAGCTTCAACATAGGAGTGCACAAGTCTAAGGGCATTCTTAACTACATTCATGCGGATCTTTGGGGGCCAGTAAGAACACCAACACAGGGAGGTAATCTTTACTTTTCGTCTTCAATTGATGATTATTCAAGAAAGGTTTGGGTTTATTTGCTTAAAAATAAATCAGATGCTTTGAATAAATTTGTGGTGTGGAAAAAGCTGGAAGAAACTCAAATGGATAGGATAGTTAAGGTACTAAGAACCAATAATGGCTTAGAATTTTTAACAAGGAACTTGATCAATTTTGTAAGTTAAATGGGATTCTAAGACATAGAACGGTTGTGAAAACCCCTCAGCAAAATGGAGTTGCTGAGAGGATTAATAAGACCCTTATGGAAAAGGTTAGGTGCATGTTAAATGGTTCCAGATTACCCAAATGTTTTTGGGGGGAAACGGTGTCTACTGCTGCGTATTTGGTTAATAGATTGCTCTCTAGGGCTTTGGACCTTAAGACTCCCGAGGAGATGTGGAGTGGAAAACCCCCTGAGTTTAACAACCTTAGAACTTTTGGATGTGCTGCATTTGCACATCAAAAGGATGATAAACTTAGCCCAAGATCTAGAAAATATAAGTTTCTAGGATATGGGGAAGGGGTTAAGGGGTATAGGTTGTGGTCCTTAGAGCAAAAAGGATTTAAACTCATAATAAGTAGGGATGTCATTTTTAATGAGCATTTATTTCCCTATTTGGAGAAAACTAACCTTGCAAGGGATAGTGAGCAAACCAGTTCGATATTTGTGGAGCATAGCATCAAGGAAAATTCAGTTCAGGTAGAGCAAGGAATGCAAGAAGGTTCGGACCAAGTAGAGCCCATTGATGAAGGCCAAGCTCGGGACACTAATGAGGAGACTGAACTAGAAGGGGATGATGCAGTAAGTCAGAATGACTATCAGCTCACAAAGGACCCGGAAAGGAGGCTGGTCAGACCACCTTTGAGATATGGTTTTGCGGCTGCAAATGCAGCAGCCTCTTAGACAGAAGGAGGGTAAGTGAACCAGAGACTTACATTGATGTCATGGGATGTAAGGATTCGTCAAGATGGAAACTAGCTATGGAGGAAGAAATACATTCTTTGAGGAAGAACAACTCTTGGGAATTGGTGCACATTCCAGGAAAACAAAGAGTTGTGGATTGTAAGTGCACTTACAAGATCAAAGAAGGGAACCCTCCAAGAGATAAAGTCTGGTATAAAGCTAGGCTGGTGGCAAAGGGGTTCATGCAAAGAGAAGGCATAGATTTCACAAAAACTTTCTCACCTGGACACAAGGTGGAGGAAATGGTGATTATCCTTATCTATTTTGATGATAAGTTGTTGGTTGGGAACAACAGGGAGGGGATAGAAAGGTTGAAGTCTCAACTCAGTTCGGAGTTCAAGAGGAAGGATCTTGGCCTTGCACAAAAGATCCTTGGGATGAGAATAATTCGAGAAAAGGACGAAAACGGGTTGAAGGTTTCTCAGTCTTCCTACATAGAAAAGGTGTTATATAAGTTTTCTATGCAAGATGGTAAACCAGTAAAGATTCCCCTTGCTGGTCACTTTTAGTTTTCCAGTGAACAATGTCCTAGAACGAATGAGAAGAATAAGGAAACGGAAAAGGTCCCTTACTCTGGTGCGGTTGGATCAGTTATGTTCATGATGGTAAGCACTAGACCCGACATTTCACAGGCAATTAGTGTTCTCAGTAGATTTGTGAGTGATCTCGAAAATGAGCTTTGGCTTGGAATGAAGTGGTTGCTGAGGTATTTGAAGGCTCAGTTGCAGCCAGTGGTAGCACTCTAAAAAACCGAGGCAGAGTACATAGCAGCAACGGAAGCTATAAAGGAGGCTATGTGGTGCAAAGGGTTGTTGGAAGAGTTAAAGGTCCTAAAAGAGTAGGTGGTGGTGTATTCGGATAGCCAAAGTGTGTTGCACTTGTGTAAGAACACAGTGTTTCATGAGGGGACTAAGCATATGGATGTTCGGTATCATTTCGTTCAGGAAAATGTTATGAAATGATGCAATCATATGGACAAAGTCGCAACGGAAGAAAATCTTGCAGACTTAGGTACTAAAGTTCTACTTCCAAGCAAGTTCAATCATTGCCTTAGACTTCTTAGGATTTGAGTCGGATGATATGGTGACTCAAGTTGAGTTTGGATCCTAAGTTCTCCACACTATGGGTTCGGTTTTAGTTGCTTAGAAAAAGATAAAGATTGTTGGGATTTATCTAAGAACTAAAGAGAGAAAAATTCAGTATCAAGTCAGCATTGTGCGTCGCGGCCAAGGCTTGGGCACCACGGCCTCTAGCATGCTCGGATCTCTTCCCCTCGAGGTCGGGCCACGGCCTCCAGAAGATGGTGCTTTGTTGCATTGTTGTGCGCCGCGGCCTGCCCTGTTCAAAGCTGCGGCACCAGGCACACTTGGAGCATGGTTTTCAACCTCTTGTGATGGTGCATGGGACTTGGTCAAAACGCACAGGATCACTTAGACTTGTTGAAAGGCTATTATTGATTGGTCCTCAAGATCTAAGGGTTGAGATTGACTTCAAGATTAGTTCAAGAAGTGGTTGCACTATATAAAGGATCATCTAGGAGCAATTCATGATATGACATGAGAATGTGTGTGAAATAGAACACATGGTGTGTGAGAGTGCAAAGACAATAAACACAAGAGAGACTCATTGTAGAGAGGCTGGTTGTTTAGAGAGATAGTAGTGTAGATTGGGGATTCAAGGGCTTTGTAATTGGAATTTTCTTGGGGAAAATTCCAGGGAAACACTTAGTCCTTATCACTTTCTTTTTCTCTTCTTTCGTTCTTCAAGAACAAGAGGGTTCTTGAAGAGGTGTTCCTGTAATTGTAAGAACTCCATTGATTTAGTGTAGAGAGCTCAGAGGAGCTCACAGGGACGTAGGGATATTGTCGAACCTCAATAACAATTGCTTGTGTTCTTTCTTTGATTATCTAATTGCTGTTTGCTGTTTATTACAAGTCATTCTAGACTTGGGTGTTTGGAAAGATCACAACCTGAGATTCCGCAAGAAAGTGATTTTTCAACGGATGTGCTTGGGATGTATTTCATGTTGAAATTTATTGATAAATAAATATAGGGTAATTGCTTCTAAAAAAATTTATATTGTACGTGTTGAAAGAAAAATGAGTGAAAAAGAGTACCATATATAAAAGTTTATTTATTTTTTTGTACCGGGAGTCTTTTCATTGATTGAGCTTAATTAGATATATATGAAGTTAATCGGTTGCGCATTGTATAGATCAAGTAATCATAAAACTAAGACCGTCATTTTGGTTTCGAAAAAAAGAAAAGAAAAAAATCGCACGTACAATCCTTATATTATATAGGTACGGTAATTAAGTCGTCATTGGACTACAAATTTCGTGATATAGATCTTCCAACATTATCATATTGATTGCAATGTGTCCTTTAACTCATTAATCACCAAAAAAATTAATTTTTTTAACATGATATACGGTATGTAGATAACTTGATATAAGGTCAGAAAAATAATTTTTTTTATAGGAGCACTGATTTGTTTTTATTTATAATTTTATAATTATCACAAAAAATAGCTCATGATCGAGTTAAAAATTCATAGAACTTTTTTTGGTTAACCTTTAAATAGTTTTTAGAGTTTATTAAGATATGCTTTAATGAATTCTACCATTTCAAATGAAAAAATAAACATTACATACAATAAAATAAAAAAAAAAATTATGGCATGTTGAGTACTTCTAGTTCCGAATTAATTAGTGGTTTAGAGATCTGAGACCTAAATACTATAGCCCAAAGTTGATGAACCTTAGGTGAAATTCTCCTAAATACTACCATTTCTTGTAAAGTTTAAGGTTTGCTTAGAGGACACCTAACAGAACTCTTTCAAACAACCCTTATTCTCTTGACAGCTTGATCAACTTAAAGTATATACATTTTGATAGTACTCAAAAGCAAACTCATAAAATAGTCTTAAATAGAATTTTAACAGAAGTATTCTGAGCAAAAATGTCTACCCACAACTTAGGATTCCAGAGAGAGACTAATTAATTATTAGCAAACTCTACTTGTTGGAAAACTTCAAAATGTCCAATTCACCACCAAGGTATTGACATGGGAATTTCTGAGTAGAAGTACTGCCCATATGATTATCAACAACAACTTGTTGGGATGACGCAGGGTTATTGCATTTGGTTTGATGATGATGAGAATCTATCTGGTGCTGTTGAGATGCAAGAAGCTTATCCAAAAACGACCAATCAGTACCGTTGAACCTCTCCTGTTGTTGCGGCACAAGGCCTGATGTTGTTAGCCTCAGTAGGTTTTGAGAGCATTCAATGTCCATATTGTTCAAAGAGAGCACAGAAGCTGATGATATAAAGGATGGGGCGCCAACTACTGATTCTGGACTAAATAACTGAGGGAGATGCATGGAGGATGATGACCCATCAAAGCCGTAATCGTATATCGACTGTAGATGATGATGACTTTGTCTTGGCTGATCAAATATTGTAGAAGAAGAAGCGTTAGCCTTCATGTGATGGGTATTGAAATGTTGTACTTGATGATCTTCTTGACCAACTTCTGTTTGCAATCCCCTATTGTGATGATTCTTCTTCTTGAACACCCTGCAGACAACCCATCCATCTTCCTGCAGGTATAGCAATCACAAAATTGTTAATATATATAGTAGTAATTTTTTTTGGAATTATATGAGAGATTATGTAATGTTTGATTTTTTTTTTGTTGACTTTTTGAAGATCAATGTGTCATGACTTTTGGCGGCTTTGATCACTAACCCGAGTATATGCAAACTGATGTTCACATGTACTCGAAAAGCATAGAATAAATTTTGCAAGAATAGCTTTTGAGGAGTTATACCAGCTTAGTTAGTGAGGAATCAAAATGCAAAACATGGGCTAATTACTTATCCTGACTCTTCTTATTACATGAGCTAACCCTTTTCATCCCGTTTATTTTACACAAAAGTGAGAATGAGATAGATAAATGCTCTAAAGATGAAGCCTAAAAGGGATAGAGGGGATGAGGCGTTAGTAAAGTGTATTACCTCATGTGAAAAGAAAAGGAACATAGTTACCAAATTTAAGATATGGTATTCTTATTTTTCTTGGACATGAGAAAACATGCTTTACCAACGAAAATACCATTACCTCGTTATCTCAATTATTCTCAAGATTCTTTTTTAGAGTATTAATCCAATTTTATTTCTTGTGCAAACTAAATGGGGACTTAGGTGGTGTTTGGTTAATTTCTCTATGTTTCTAGATTATAGGTAGCTGTAGGTGGGTGAATGTATTAGTACCTGAACCTCGAAGTTGTCATCTTCCAAACGATACTCGTGCATGATCCAATCAGTCTTTTGACCGTGAGGAGCACGCCCTGTGTAGAAGACAAGGGTTTTTCGCATGCCAATCCTTTTAGAGTTAATACCGAGATGAATGACCTTGTCCCTCCCTGTAGCTTTCCAGAAACCAGCAGTGGTTGCCCGATTCGTTCGAGTTCCGGTTGGGTATTTTTTGTCCTTATGACTGAAGAAATACCACTCGTTCTGAGGGCCCGATCCGATTCTGCATTTGTCTGCACAATGATCAAAGAATTCGTTAATCATTGTACTAATTGAAATGTTATTTTTTTTTCTTGGTGATCTGTGTGGATCAAGGGAAAATTCAGTGCGGGGGCAACTTGATTTTTAGAAAATAAAATAATACTATAGATATTTACAAATTTACTCCTAATTAAAATTTTCTATTCCAAATATAGATGATATGTTTGTGGCTCAAAGGAGGTCAATGCCTAAAGTGCAACAAGTTTCAAACTTATAGATGTTTACAAATTTACCCCGCTTAAAATTTGTTATTCCAAACATGGATGATATGTTTGCAGCTCAAGGGAGGTCAAGGCGTAAAGGGCAACAAGTTTCAAACTTACATCATTTTTAGGTTGAATTATTTTATCAAGTTATTGATAGGTAGTTTCAATAGCTTAACAATCGATTCACAAAGGTGAATACTGAGTTACTTCTTTTGTGGTGTATTTAAATCGAAGTGATTCATTTACTTCTTTTGATAAGCAAAAATTGATTCGACTTGATGGGCTTTATACATGTGAATTTTCTCTGATGAATCTTATAGCACTTGATAGTCAACTTAAGAATTATGCCATTGATTTCCGCTCAGATAATGAGTTTTTAAAGTTGAAAGGGATTGGTGACCTTTCTGAAAAGTTAGTGGAGACAAAAATATATTGTATATCCATCGGTATACTTGCTGTTGAAGTTGGCTTTCATCTTACTAGTTGCAACAACAAGTGTTGGAAGAACTTTTTTACGATGAGCATTATAAAGAATCGAATGTACAATCTTTTGAGGCATTAATTATTGGATGATTACAATCATTGAAATATATGCTTTTGATAGTATTGAAAACAAAAAAAATCCTATGTCGATTCCAAAAAAAAAATCACGTAGGAAACAGTCAATTGTAAATGGAACTAGTACAAGTGTTTTCTTTTGTTAGTTTTTGTAATGAAAAGAGAAGGTTAATATATGAAGAAAAAAAGCATGTATACAAGTTAAGAAATACAAAATATGCTTTTATTTTATAAAAAAAATGTCATCAATATTTATATTACTTTCTTTTTAAATATGTATATTTATTGTTCACTTATATAATATGAATGTGTATATATCACAAATTTTATAGATCGCCATTGTATGGGATTTCAAATGTAAAAATTAATTATGTTACATGCTTGCAAGTCTAGGCAGAAGAATTTGCATGCATATGTTTTCATGAATGTGCAAAGCTTAATTATATAAACAGTTTCAGTTAATCGATCAACTGATCATATTGATCAAAATTAATTAGATCGGTTAATGTCCAAATATTTAGATTAATTTAGTCGAAACAGTTAAAAAAATTAACCGAAAAAAATTCAGTTAAAATTTTTAATCAACCATTTCGATGGTTTGCACACCCCTACCTATATGCATTTGAAAGTGTCTTACATATTGTAAATTAATTAAAGAGAATTAAGATGAAGAAATCAAAAGGGGTTTTAATTAATTAATTACCTTTGAGATCCCAAGGCTCAAGTTTGTTGAGATCAACCTCCCTTATAACATCAAGGTCAATGGCTTCATAAGAGACCTTCTTCCTTAGGTAATAGTACAAGAGCTCCTCATCAGTTGGATGAAATCTGAAACCCGGAGGGACTGAAAGCTCTCCGTTTCCTCCCATATTCGTCCTCTCGATCTAACTACTCTCTTAACCTGATGGCCAAACAAATTACCCACTAAAAGATAGCCAGATAAACAAGGGTTTTTGGATGCTGCTAAAAACTATATAATGTTTCCATGCATCAACAAATAATTAAAGATTTGAAGCTTTGTTTAAATCATTAGATCTGTATTTACAGTAGACCATGTTAAGGGTATAAACACCTCTCTTTTTTTACTGTTTCTCTTTGTTTTGGCTTTACATGATGATCAAATGAATGTTAAAATAGGTGTTAGAGACCAAAATAAACAGAAGTTAACAAGCATTAATTATTTATATTCAAGAAAGAAATCAAATTCATTACTAGAAATATTTTTCATGCATGTTTCATATATTTCTTGAGCTTCAGTTATAAAAAATTCCCAGAAATGGCTTTGGTAAAGAAAAAAAGTGTTTGTTTTGTTAGATCAACAAGCCAAAAGAACATGCATGGGCATATTGTACGAGAAATTCTTTCACTATGGGAGATACTTGGGTTAGAGATATCAAGCGCGTCTAATAACATAAATTTTTATTTTCTCATGTCATCTGACGGTGTCCAATACTTCGGGTAAGAATTTTTTCTACTTAAGTAACCTTATTATTCTCAAGCACTTTTCTAGACAAACAAAATAATATTATCAAGATATAGAGAGATCAACTTTAACTTTGATGTAAACCAAAGGAGAATGAAGGTTAAAATAAAAATAGCGAGGAGAGTATAATCTTGAGAAAGACAAAAATCCAAAGTTACAAGGAGGAAAGTAATAAAAGCAAAAAGAATGGGAAATAAATATATATAGCTAGAAAAAAAATAGAGAGAAGAGCAGACCTTTGAGAGATCGAAATGGTTTTCTTCGATCAGTGACAAATGGAAGAAGACAACCCACAAACAAAAAAGCAAGCTACCCAATTTCTTAGCTTCAAGGGCGATGTTTATAGTTAGGGTTTTATTATCTCTATTCTATTCTCTTCTTACTTCTTCTTAGAAAGAGTGACAGAAAGATGTGTGGATCGGTGCCAAGATTGTTAGCAGAGGACTGACAATCAAGGATGGATGGGTACAGAAATAATGAAATTAATAAAATAATTAATATTACCATTAGCTAATGCCTAAGGGAAGAAAATATACTATATATTATATAATAATGTGAAAATATATTATGAATCTTCTTTTACTAATTAGTAAATGTCCGTTGAATAGGAGACCATAGTCCTGAATATCGCCTCATTAGTATGAAGAAGATCTGCATAACTGTCCATTACTACTTTTTTTATTTTTTATTAACATTTTTTGTCTTTTTTACCCTTCTGTCTACAGTTTTATGCACACTGGTCAGAGTCAAATGAGAATGGAGGAAATTCCTCTTTTTGTTTCTTTTATTCCACCATTCCTTTTTTCTATTTATTTATTTATATATTATATACCATCATTTGTCTTAATAATATTCTTATTGCGTAGTAATATGACCAAAATAATATGATCCAATGAGAGTTGAACACGTGGTCAACTACTCCTAGATAGTGAAGTGACCCAAGTTGCTTTGGTCGGCAGTAGAGTGCACGTTATTGTTGTTCCGAACACCTTCACATGATAACTCAAGCAGAAGTCATCTTCTATGGATAAAAAGTCATCATCCCTTATGAGGCTCGAGACTTAGAAGTTACATCCCAACAGTGTTCGAATTTGGAAGACTAGGCAAGAGACTCATCAACACCTATATAAAGAACCTTTAATCTTAGAAGAAGAGGAGGGATACAAAGATATATAAAAGAGCAAAGACATATACATATAAAAAAGAAAAAAACACACAGTAAGAGATAAAAACCATAGAAAACTCTAGGGAGAAAACACATGAAGAACAAAAAGAATCATCATAGTTTTCTCCTCTTCCTGAATATCCTTTCACCATGATATAACTCTCCACTCTATTCTCTCTTAAAAACATTTACTAACTTAAGTATTAAAAGGTCATTCCCGAGAGACTTCTTTTATAAGTGTCAGAATACTCTAAGCTCAGAGGAAACACTACACTTCGAACTCCTCTCATCCAGAGTGTTGATGCTGAAATTCTGTCGAAATCAGAATCGTCGAAGAATGAGACCTGCACACACAAAATGAAGCTAAAATCTAAAGTCACGAAGATCGGGGGGGGGGGGGGGGGGGGGGGGGAGGGGGAGTGTGCCTCCGAAGGAGTCTCCAATGCCTAAGTTAGTTTTGGGCTTTTTCTAGAGAAAAAAAGAAATCAAAGAAAATAGGGACAGTGTGTTTAGAATTGTCTGTACCTGTTGGTTTATGAGGATCCTATTTTTATAGTTTGTTAAAGTAGAGTTTGATCAGGAGAATAATTGTAGTGTTATGATAGGAATGATAATGTAAAATATAAAAATGTTCTTGTTTTTAAATTTGCAATAAATAATTCTATTATTCTTATTAATTAACTAGTCCCTAATTTTGGCCCATGTATGTAGATCATGTAGCATGTGACATGATATATACCTCCAAATGTATAACAAGCTAGAAGACAGAAAACATTTTAAAATTTGAAATCCAAGGAGAAGCTTAGGCCCTGTTGTTAAAACCAAGGTGATTGGTGAGTTTAGTTGATTAAATCGTAAAAATGGTTTTGGACATTAAAATTACCAAAAAAACATGCAACATATTAATAATCAAAAGGTCCTAGCTTGAATCAAGTTCACCAAATTTAGGCAATACTGCATTAAATTCAGTGTAAGTATGTGAATTATATGTACATGGTGTTCATCAATTTTGTTGGGTGCTGTTATTTGGTAGCCTATATTAGTTCAAGGCTTTATCACTAGGCCTCTTTTATATATATATAAAATTAAATTTGGACACAATTTTTCAAAATTTTCAATGTCATAATATGATCTAACAGAGAGGTAATTATCAGCAATTTGTTTCATTGGTTGTTAAATGAATTAGAATCTGCAGGCTAAAAACTCTTTTATGATAAACAAAATGTATTGTTTTATGAAATAGGATGGAATAATTCGATCAAGTCTATTATATAGTCTATAGACCAAAAAGATAAGAAAGTATACTAATATGTATTCACAATCTAACTCACGTCATCATTGTGAATAGAGGTGGCAAACGAGTTAGATCGAGTCAATCGGATTCGAGTTATATTGAATCTTGGGTCGCGAGTCACTTCGTGTCGAGTAGAGTCGGGTTTGGATCATTTCAGTCTCGGATCGTATCGGGTCTCAAGTCATGTTTGATCGGGTCGGTTCGGGTCATTTCGAGCTAAGATCGTGTCGGGTCGAGTCATTTTGAGCTAGGATCGTGTCGGGTCGGGTCAACAAAAAAAATATATGCTTAATTAAAAAATATTTTATTTGTATGTACTAGAACTAAACGAGTTACATTGTCAAATACGTAAATATTAATTAATACTTAATTTTTAAATAATATATTTAAAATTTTTAATGCAATATGCAATGTTATGATTCTTAATCCCAAAATTCAGTCTTAAATTATCTCAAACAATTGGTCCACAAAGTTATTTTCACTAGTAACGTCTTATACCAAATTTTGGAGATTAAATTTCATATAATCATTTCATTCCATTATTTTTTTCAAGACAATTAAAAATAAATTTTTATTGTGACTTGAAGAACAATACAAAATTTACTATTCTTCTCTATTTTTTATTTGAAATTAATGAGATTACGCATATTAATAGAATGCTGAACCATGCATATCAACACATGTAAATCAATAATTAATTAACTGTTATATAATTTATTTTATGTAACAACTACTAGTAAATTAGCTATTATCCCAGTTTTAAAAAACAAATTATTTTTTTATAAAAAAAATATTTTCAAGTCATTTTGGATCGGATCGTTTCGAGTTTTAATCGAGTCGAATTCATATCATATTATTTTGATATATTTTCAAATCGGGTTTGGATTGGGTCGAATCGAGTAAGATTTTACCACCTTTAATTGTGAACTAGTTTTCATATTTGATTCACATATGAGAATACTTACACATTAATTTTTTTTCTAAACATTTTTTCTTGACAAAAAAATAAAATTAAAAATAAAACACATCGTGTACCCTAAATAATATAACTAGAAAGATTTAAATTATGTAGATTCGACATACAAATAAGTTAATTTGGAAGAGATTGCTGATCTGACTGATGTATCGCATTCGTCCGTTTAAACGTGAAACACACGTATGTTTTACTCAGATAGCTGTGATATATGGCACGTGAGGCGGGAGAGCAAAATCCTGAAAGTCCGTGGCATATACACGTGCTGATCCAACATAGATTACACAATCCAAGGTCTCGTTTGACTTCATCTAATGCTACCCACTCCAGAATTAACCAACAAGACATCACCTAATGGAGATCCATCTGAATAATTGCCTTTTTATTTCACACCCAATCTGGTTACCCTCTCTCTCCCTCTTCAGTAATAATAGTACAAAATAATATAATTACTAGTGTAGTGATTGCTGGTCAAACACGGTGATGAACCCACCAGCCACCACACCAAATGATACTCCGTTACTTCATTTCTTTCTCATCACCAAATTGTAAGGTTTCTTTTCTAATTTCTACTGTAATTAATTATCAACACATGCAAAACTGGTGTGCCGTTGCCTTCACGATCACTACATTTAACCTATTAATGTCGCTTCAGTGAGAAAGGGAATCCTATGGCTGCCTTCTATTATTTATCATCTCCACTACACTATTTAATTTTCCCTTCATTATTATCAATATACATTTATTATTTACTACCCCGGTAATTTAACTACTTTAAATTTTATTAATGTGGCACTAATTTTTTTTCCTTTTTATCCTTTAATAGTAGTAATTATTATAATAATTATGATAAAAACTATTATTGATGCCGAAAATCTGCTAGGGACTCAAACAGCCGAGGAGCGAAACCTGCACACACGAAATGAGTAGAAAACCTAAAGTCGACTAAGGACCGGATGGGGTGCCTCCGAGGGACTATCCGGTGCCTAAGTTAGAATAAGGCTTTGAGAATATGGAGAGCTTAAACAGAGCTATGAATGATAAGTGAATGAACTTTTTGATTTGTGAGAGCTCCTTTTTATAGTTTGTTGGAGCAAAGTCCGATTAAGAGATTGACTTTAGTGTTGTGATAGGAATATAATTCATTTGGAGTTATCAATAAGCTGTTTGATTTGTGAGAGCCCCATTTATAATATGTCAAAGCAGAGTTCGATTATGAGAATGACTTTAGTGTTGTCATAGGAATATAATTCCTTTGGAGTTATCCATAAGCTGTATTGGTTTAAATAGGAGCTTTATCCATTAATTGGAGTGTTACTGTAGTATAGCGGTGTTTGGCATGAAATTACCATAGTGCCCCTTGCTAGGTGTCCATGCATGATTAGTTGATCTGTTTAAGCCGTGAAATTACTCGTTTACCCCTAGAATTTGCTACGTGTCGCAATGTTATTGGAGATGGAGATGGAATTTTCCCCTACATCAAATGCCACCCACTTCTTTAAGTGCAGTTATGCTGTTAGGAAGTAGGTTGTATGGATTATGTTGCGAGATTCAGATCAGTTTAAGGTACTCGAGTACTATAGAGGTGAGAGGATGGGGACTTGAATTTTGTTCGAGTATTCATATGGAGTATTGTAGGGCTACTCTCTGAGGATGTTTGAGGAGAATAGCTTAGCACTACCTGCACAGGTGGGGACGTAGACTCCAAGGAGACCTGACAGGTCAATGTTCTTTTAGAGTTTAGGGCGAATAGGTCCGAAGAGTTGATACTTAATCAAACTGCTCGGAGGTATGGAGAATAGGTCTGAGGAGTTGATACTCAATCAAATTGCTCGGAGGTATGGCAAATAGGTCTAAGGAATTGATACTCAATCAAACTACTCGAAGATATAGCGAATATGTCTGAGGAGTTTATACTCAATTTAACTGCTTGGAGGTATGGCGAATAAGTCCGAGGAATTGACACTCAATCAAACTACTCGGAGATATGGCGAATAGGTCCGAAGAGTTGATACTCAATAAAACTGTTAAGAGGTATGGCAAATAGGTCTGAGGAGTTAATATTCAATCAAACTGCACGGACATATGGCGAATAAGTCTGAGGAGAATGACATGAAGTCAAACTGCTCGGAGTTTAGTGAATAGATCCGAGGAGAATGACATGGAGTCAAACTACTCGAAGTTTAGTGAATAGGTCCAAGGAGAATGATATGGAGTCAAATTGCTAGGAGTTTGGGAAACAGGTTCGAGGAGAATGACATGGAGTCCAACAGCTCGGAGTTTGACGAACAGGTCTGAAAAGAAAGATATGGAGTCAAACTGCTCAGAGTTTGGCGAATAAGTCCGAGGAGAATGACATAGAGTCAAACTTCTCGAAAATTGATAGAGACTTCTGAGGAGATTTGCAATGAGTCAAACTCTTCGAAGAATTGGGATTATCTCCGAAGAGAACGTTCATTTGAGGTGTAAAATAGATTCAGCTGAGGGCTTTTCTCCCCATTCGATCCCTATGGGCCTCTTTGTAGTGCCCCATGGCTTTGTAATTTTTTAGGCTTTTCTAACTGGGCCTGAATTTCAGATTTGGGAGCCTGTTGATTGGGCCAGAGTTCGAGTTTCATGATCCATTGGTCGAGTTAGGGGCTTTCTAGAATGTTTCTTAGACTTTAATGAGGGTGCATCGAGCCATCGTCTTTAATGTGCAGAATGGCGGCGCATGTCTTTGATTTCTTGAAAAGACAGGACATTTATTGGGTTCGTAAAAAGGCGGTGCTTTTATATTGTTGATTACGGCTATGGTGATTACTCCTCATCGTTTACCATTGTGAGGGGCTTTATATAAGGGATAGGAGACCTCCATTTGTTTTCACTTCACTCATTTGTAAGCAAGAAAGAGTTTGAGAGCTTTCAGAGGTTTTAGAAGAGCTCAGAGATTCATTGCTAAGGTCTTCAAAGTTTTAGAGAGCTCGAAGATCTTAGTAGTCATAAGCTGAGGATCAAACCTTTTCGGAGTATTTAATTGGTAGGTTCTTTCCTTTCCTCCCATGTCTTATGATAATAGTAGTGGTAGGAGTAGAGGTAATGATGAAAGGAGTAGAGGTAGTGATGAAAGGAGTAGTAGTAATGATAGTAGAAGTAGTAATGAGGGTAATAAAAAAAGTAGGAGCATCAATAGTCTAGAGAATGAGGTGGATGACACCTTGGCTGGGTCTCGTGCCATAGCGCTTTATGATGGGGATGAAGTTTCTTCCACCTCTTCGGAGGGTAACCATGCTTTGTGCGAGCTTCGAGGAGAAATGGGAGAGGAGAAGAGGCCTAATTTGGTGTTTGGGGTAAACTCTGCACTAAATAAATTGAATGATGAAGAGCTCGAGGAGCTTAAGATCAAGTATAAGATCCCCGAGGAGTATATACTTAGGAACGCTGAGGTTAGGGACCGTTCTTAGGTTCTATGACATAGCCCTGTGTCAATTGATTCCCATCTCTGTATGCTTGTTGATGGCGTTCATATATGTGTGCATAAAAGTGGAGGAGGTGATGAACTTGAGCGTCTTCAATAGTCTCTTCCAAATTAATAAGCACAAGGAGTATTGTTGGGTGGTGTTGAGCTCAAGAGCCAAGAAATGCTTATTAAAAAAGATACCTTCCTCTATCAAACAGTGAAAGAAGAGTTTTTTCTTTATTCGGAGTGATAATGGTTTTAACCTTCCTTCAAAATGGGATATTGATATGGTAAAGCCCAATAAGAAACCGAACCTTCTGAGAGGGGAGATGGAAACAGTGGCTAGGATTATAGCCAGGCGAATGGATGTTGAGCTTTTATATAAAAATTCTGAGTTGGCTAGGCCCAAAATCTGCCCGGAGGGGCCAAACAAGGAGCTAGGTTCAAATTCTGTAACTTAACTTGTTTTTTTTTTTATTTCTTTTCACTTAAACTTACACTTTGTTCCTTTTGCAGCGATGGAAGGAATTAAAGCTGCTCGGAGGTAGGTAAAGCAGTCCTAGAAGAGGAAGCTTGAGGAATCAGCTAAAGCTAAAGCTGGACAGTCCTCTAGGATGAAGGCTAACACTAGGGATTCTCATGGTCAGACTTCCCCTCCTCCTCCTCCTCCCCCCATCGTAATGGATGACAATCTTGTCCCAACTTCTTATCTTCTTGTTTCGATGGTCGTGGCACCAATTTAGACTCAACCTCCCGAGGTCCTGAGACCTGATCGGTATATCAAGGTTAATAACTCATGCTTCAGGAGCGCCAGCATGGCCCGAGAGCATTTGATTCGAGGTATTCCCCCGAGTGATGTTGCTCGGTTTACCTAGGAGCCCATAGAGGCTCTTGCGACGATTGTCGAAGGCTTGGCCTCTCAATTAACTTCCGAGCTTTGAAACTTTAGTGGTTTTTTGCTTTTTGCTTATAATCATGGATTCCTAACTTATTTTATTTTTCAGTCAAGTATAGCTTCAGGCATCCTCTCTCGCTGCTGTCTTGACCTTGATAAGAAGTTGAGGGATTGCCACAACTTTATTTGGACTTTGCAAGAATCCCTTGCAAAGAATGTGGTGGAGTTTAGGCATCTAGAGAGGGGGAAAACCCTTATAGTGGAGGACCTGGAGGAGGCCTAGGCAGAGAGTGACGTAGCACAGGCTGAGGCAAGGAGGTTCTAAGCTGATAAGGAGGTCGAAAAGGAGGCTATCGTGGAGAAGGCCTTGGCATACTTCAAAGAGTCTCAGGAGTTCAAGTCTATCATGGAGGTTGCTGTTGGGGACTTCTACCTTAAGGGCTTCGAGGAGGCCAAGCAGTAGGCCTCAAAGGCTTATCCGGAGCAGGACTTCTCCATGGTGGACATTCCTTCTAATGATGATGAGGGCACCAGGACTGTGGGTGATGGCGACGACCATGCTCGAGCCGTCAAGTAATCCAGAAGGGCTGAGAAAGAGAAGAAGAATGTAGACATAGATTAGGATCTTCCTTTATCTCTCTTTTTTGTACTCCCGGCCATTAGTGCCTTTTGTATACAAAAAATTCTAAGTTAAAGAAGGCTTCTATTTCGTTTTCCATTTAGTTTGTTCAATGTCAACATACTTTTGTGATCCAATAGGAGAGTCCGAGGGGAAAGGCTTTAAGCCTTCTTCTCAGCATAAGAGAAACTTTTGAAAAAAAATAAACTTAGCAAAAATGGGTTATTCCTTTATTTAAAAATATCTTAAGATTACATAAGCATTTAGAGAAAATAAGAGAAGCAAAATTGGTGAAAATGGATAAACTTAAAGAGAAATTGGAGAAACTCTAATGGTAGAACTTGCGGAGATTTTCGATGTTCCAAGTCCGTGGTATTGGATTTCCATCTAAGTATTCTAGTTTGAATGTGCCAACTCGACAAACTCTTTTGATGCAGTAGGGTCCCTCCCAGTTTGGGAGGTGCTTTCTGTCTCATGAAAGTAAGATACTTCATTCTTTCGGAACGCCAAGTCATAAAACCTGAAAGTTCTCTCTTGGACTCGAGAGTTGCAATACCTTGATACCCTTTGGTGATAGGTGGCGAGCTTGGTTTGGGCCTTATCTTTAGCCTTGTCGATAAGATCGGCGTTCATCCTTAGGGCTTCCTCATTGGTTTTTTACAAGGAGCTCTAGGGCAAAAGAAGCACCACATATCGTCTACATATAGTGTCTAACTCAAAGTTTGTTAAGTTTCCTCGGGTGCTTGTGTTTCAGCCGAGACATTGGGGAATGTTGTTTCCACTATAAAATTCGCTAGGGCCTGAGCCTTGATGGTTGTACGGGGCTTGTATTGGATATCAAATTCCCCAAGTTCAATGAGCCACTTGACCAATCTTCTAGAGATATCAGATTTGTGGAGCACTTGCCTCAAATGATGATCAGTTAGGAGAATAACTGTGTGAGACTGGAAATATGACCGAAGCTTCCGAGCTGTGATTAGGAGGGTGTATGCCATTTTTTCGATGGGGAGATATCGTACCCCAGTGCTGTGTAAGACTCGACTATTGTAGTAAATGGGATTTCGAACCCCAACATTCTCCCGAATCATAACAGAGGCCACTACATCCTGGTCTGCTGATATGTAAAACAAAGGCTCCTCTCTAGTGGTGGGCTTTAGTCAGGAGCAATGGCGAACTCAAGTATTCCATCAGTTCCTTGAAGAATTTTTGGTTGTCCTCAATCCAAGTGTAATCTTTAGCTTTTCTGATAACTTTAAAGAAGTGTAGGCACCTCTTAGCGGAATTGAACATGAAATGGCTAAGCGCTGCTATACGCCCTGTCAGCCTATGTACATTCTGAGGCGGGTTCATATCCACAATTACCTTTATCTTCTCGGGATTAGCCTCTATTCCCCGCTGTGTAACCATGAAGCCTAGAAATTTTTATGTGGTGACTCCGAAGGTGTATTTGGCTAAGTTCAGCCTCATTTGGTGATGTTGGAGTATTCTGAATTCTTCCAGGTCAAACTCATGATCCTCATTGTTAATGTTTTTGACCAATATATCATCCACGTAGACTTCCATGTTCTTTCCAATCTACTTCTTGAAAATTTTGTTGATCAGTCTCTGATAGGTGGCCCCAACAATATTGAGTCAGAAGGGCATCACTTTATAGTAGTACAGGCCTCGGTTGGTGACAAAAACAAATTTAGAATAATCAGATTGTTCCCTAAATATGTGTCCATGAAACTGAGTAGTTTATGCCCAAATGTGGCGTCGATAACTTATCGATCGGCAGAAGAGGAAGTTGTCTTTCAAAAAAGCTTTGTTTAGATCTATGAAATCAATGCAAATCTTCCACGTACCATTGGCCTTCTTGACCATTACGATGTTGGCGACCTATTTTGGGTAGTTAGCCTCTTGGATGAAATCAACCGCAAGAAGCTTATCTACTTCTTCTTTTATGGCGTTTTGTCGCTCTAGAGCAAAATACCTCTTCTAGATTTTTAGCTAGTGGTTTGGATCCACATTCAATTGGTGGACAATAACTTCGGGATCAATCTCGGGCATATCAAAAGTTGTCCAGGCGAACAGGTCTTGATTTCTTAGGAGAAAGAAGATTAATGAATCATTGAGATCTTTATAAAGGTTGGATCCAACCTGAACAGTTCTTGGGTCTCCTTCGTTCAGTGGGATGGCGATGAGTTATTCCATTGGCTAGCCCCGTGGGGTCTTGATTTTATCCTGAAAATCTTCTACCTCCAAGGGTAAGGCTTTAGCTTTTTTATTGCCCTTAATAAAGTAAGTAACAGGTCCGAAAAGATTGATGGTTCCCTCTAACCTCCCTCACTCCTTGCCTTGTGGGGAACTTCATTTTTATATGGTAGGTGGACATGATTGAGCTCATCTCATTAAGTGTGGGTCTTTCAAGGATTACGTTGTAGAAAGATGGATGCTTGACCACCAAGAATGTGGTCATTATGATGGTGAGCTGTGGAGCTATCCTAGCGGTGACAAGAAGAGATATACCCCATTCGGCGAATATAGGAGTTTCGGAGAAGCCGTGTAATGTAGAAGATACCGGCTTGAGCTGATCGTCCTTCAACTTCATCTTCTGAAAAGCGTCGTAACAGAGGATATCGGTCGAGCTCCCATTATCCACTAGAATCCGCTCGACATTGTAGTTGGCAATAAGCAGAGTAATGACTATGGTGTCGTCATGTGGAGTCTGGATTCCCTCCAAGTCATCATTCGTAAAGGATATTACTTGGTCTGTTTGACCCACTTATGGGATCCACTAACCGATGCCACTGATTGGGTATAAAACTTTCTTGCATGGGTGGACTGTCCTCGTGCTGTTGGTCCTCCAAAAATAGTTTTGATGGTACTTGTGACAGTGGTGGTATGACCTTGGTCACTTTGAAAGCGCCTATTGCTTTGATCCTATCTTCTAGGACCTAGCCTAAGGCTTTGCTTTGGGCTTCAATGATCCTGATGTGATTGCTCAATAGTCTGCCTGTATGGGCAATGGGGACTTTGCCTGGGGTGATCTTTATAATCTTGAAACTAGCGAGGCCTGGTGTACTCTTTTAAGTATCCCCTTCAGATAAGGGATTCAATTTGTTGCTTGAGAGAATGAAATTCCTTGGTGTCATAACCATAGTGCCTGTGGAAGTGGAACCACTTTGCTCGATTCCTACTGGGATAGAGTGGTTTTGGTGGCCAACGAAGAATATCTTGGTCTTGGATATGTATAAGTATGTTGGTCCTGGAGGCATTCAACAGAGTGAAGCTTTCAAAGTTCAAAGCAATCTTTGCCCTGCCTTTCAGACGAGGTTTCTTGGTTGAGCTATCCTTTGATTCATTGGTGTCCTTTTTCCTCTTTTCTATTCCTCACTCTCTCTCCTTTCGAAATACCTAATCATATTTAGCAACCATGTACACTTCAGCTCGAGGAAGGATGTTGTTCATGTCTTTGGGATGGTGCTTAGTCAGTTTGAAGCTGAAGGTTCCCGACTTAAGCCCATTTTGGAAGGCTAAAGTTTGAACTGTCGGGTCAAGATCCGGAATCTCTCAAGCAGCGACGTTGAACTATAAGATATGCTCTCAGAGCCTTTCTTCTTTGCATTGAATAATGATGAATAGGCTTTGTGAAGTCTTTCGAGGCCTCTTGTTGCTCAGAAAGTGTGTTGCGAAGGCACAACTTAGTTCTTTGAAAGAGTCGATACTACCGGCCTTAAGGTGACAGTACCATGTGTTGGCAGCCTTCTCTAAGGTTAGGGGGAACGCTCTATACGTAACGATATTAGGATGGCAGTGCAACATCATGGTGGTCTTGTAAAGCTGAAGATGATCCATGGGGTCCATGGAGTCGTCATATACTTTTATGACCGACATTCGAAAATGCCGATGGAGATGAGCTGTAAGGATCTGTTGGGTAAAGGAGGGAGCCTGAAAGTTAAGTTGATCCAAAACATTAGTGTTCCTTCCTTTAAATGCTTCTTTTATTTTCTTGTCTATCTCTTCCAATCTCATGTTCAGGTTAGTGTGGTTCCTTAAGGATACTTATGACCTAGCCCCTACAGAAAGCCTAGAGGTGGAGTTATTTCGAGACTTGATCTTGGCATGCAGGGAAGATCCAGTGGTAGAGTGGCTATTGGTGGACTTGCTATGACCAGATTGCTTCCTTTGGCGGGGCTTTGCCGAGTACGCGAAAGTGAAGGAGAACGAGCTGGTGGAGGTAGAAGATGAATCGGCAGAGGCAACCGAGCTTGCCCTCTCACTTTAGCCGCTAAATTTGTAACCAGTTGGGTGAGTTCCTTGATTGTTCTAGGGTTGGTATAGTAGGTGCTTTCGGGTTCTCTTAGACATTAGGATTTGTTGGGTCTGATTGAAAATGCAGGTCGTGCTTGGTGCGCCCATTAGATGGTTCACTGTTGCCATTATACTCGGAGGCAGCATGTTCAAAGATAGCAGGGAGTTGCAAACTAGTTTATCAATTGCGAGTTGATGCTCATATGGTGGTCGAACTGGTTCTGGCGGTGTTCTTGGTAGGATTCTTAGGCTGCATCTTTGATAGATGAGTTCTTTGTACTTATAAATTTTGAGAAAAGAAGTTTCCCACATACGGCACCAATTTGTTGATGTCGAAAATCTGCCAAAGACTCGAAAAACCGGGGAGCGGAACCTGCACACACAAAACAAGGAGAAAACCTAAAGTCATCGAAGGACCGGAGAGGGTGCCTTCGGGGAGACTCTCTGATGCCAAAGTTAGAATAGGGCTTTGAGAATATGCAGAGCTTAAACAGAGCTAAGAGTTTGTGAATAATAAGTTAATATACCTTTTGAATTGTGAGAGCCCCCTTTTATGGTATGTAGGAGTATAGTCCGATTAGGAGAATGACTTTAATGTTATGATAGAAATATAATTCCTTCAGAGTTATCTATAAGGTGTTTGATTTGTGAGAGCCCATGTTTATAGTATATCAGAACAAAGTTTGATTAGGAGAATTACTTTAGTGTTGTGATTAGAATAAAATTCCTTTGGAGTTATTTATAAGCTGTATTGGTTTAAATAGGAGCTTTATCCATTAACTGGAGTGTTACCGCAGTATTTGGGTGTTTGGCGTGAAATTACCACTACACCCCTTGCCATATATCAATGCATGATTAGTTGATTTGTTTAAGCCATGAAATCACTCTTTTATCCCTAGAGTTTGCCACATGTCGAAATTTTATTATAATTATAATAAAAAAAATAATAATAATTATTATAATAACTATATTAATACTGATAATGAGTATTATTATTATCATAATTATAATGCCGATAATAATGATAATATTATTATAATATTTTTTTCTTATATTCATAATGATAATAATAATAATTATTATAATTATGATGATAAAAATAATAATATAATAATAACTATTATTTATTACTATTATCATAGGAATTATAATAATAAAAATAAAATAATATTAATTATTATTATTATTATTATAATAGAAAATGTAATAAAACTTTAAATGATGATGATAATAATAATAAAATAGTAATAGTAATAGTAATAATTATAATAATTATTATGTTTATTAATTATCATTCTTATAATTATAATTTGAAAATATTATTATAGTAATTATAATAGTAATTGTTATAATTTTGATCATCAAAATTATAATTTAATAATAACTATTATTTATAATAATAATAATAATTAAACTTTAAGTTTTGTGAAGAAATTAAATATTGTTAAGGATAATGAATGGTGCTATGGTATTTTGGTGACTTTTTATCTTATTTTAATCTTAATCATGCAATTTCATGAACCAAACATAATATTAAAGTATTACTTCTTTAATACTATTTATTCTATCCCATATTAATTCTAATCTTATCCTACTGTAATCCTGTCTATAAACCAAACGCACTCTAAAAATAGGGATAAGTAAACATATTTTAACTACCCTCAAGTATACAAACTCCGAATTGACCATATAGCGCGCAACTCCAAATGGTGTTTGTTTAACACATTTTTATTGCCACATGATAAATTTTTTTATACTACACATGTAATGTAAAACAATATTGTGTTATAGCACAAAAATGAATCCGAGAGAGCAAAATGGAAATCAAATTAATTTAAAGCAATATATATTCCTAATCCATCCATGAAGAACAAATAAGTCTCAAATTTTGAAAAATAGCCAATAGCTAGTTTGCAAAAAAATTAAAATTAAAATTAAAAAAAAAATAATAGATGCCCATTGCCCACATGATACACAGTGCCACAGCCTCTATCTGATTGGGGTCAGTTGGCCCAGGCTTGAGTCTTCTTAGTTGGCTTGGCCCTCCATTGTATAGAAAAAAGAGGGGCTCTATAATTAAACTGTACTGGATCCATTTCAATTTACTGTGTTGAGTTTTTTACATTTTTTTTTTTTACTTCAGTGAGAGAATAAAATATAAAAAGTTTGAACAATAATCTTCATTCTCTCCTTTCAATTCTCTTAGCAACCAAAGTATTTTGTAGTGTATGCTGGAGGAAAGTTGATAAGAAATAGCAAGCTGAAAAGACAACCTGTGAGATATGGAGAAAAACAGCTAAGATCCTAAATACAGAACCTCGAGGAGGAAAATTACGAATAGCTAGAGCCTTGAGAGAAGAAAAGAAACACAGTATGAGTGTTACATGCAAAGAGAGAAGAGAGAGATACAGGGAGAAAGCTTCAACTACAATAGTGAAGAGAGAAAACACGGGACCGGGTTTAGGGCCAAGAGCTCCTAAGAGGAAGTGTTTTTGCACATGAATATTGTTATCATTATATTGCCTTTGTGCCCATTTGGAACACCAGAAATAAAAAGAGAATATGATTAAAGAAAGATTAGATGATGTAATTCTCATCCGATCTTATATTAAATATAAAAAATCATATAAAATTCATCTTATTTCCCTCTTTCATAAAATTGATTTAACTTATTGTAACCCCATTCTCTTTTGAATCCGGTATACCAAATAGTGACTAAATGTAGTCTCCTACGGTTGAAAAGGATTACAAACCGCAAGATATTGAATGATGTTGCTGACAGTCACTTGTGCTCTTGAGTACACCATTTATTTTGAGCACGCCTGGCTTGAAATACAGGGGGAATTTTGAGCAAACCAGGTGTCCTGTCTTTCAGTCTGGCAATTATAAAAGCATGAATTTAGAAATATTTCGTTATTTTTCAGCCTTAAGAAGCCTTTAATTGAATTTAGCATTTGATTTCAGAAAGCTGCTTCACATGAAAAAGAAAATATGAATAAAGTTTGCAACATAAAGTATAAAATGAATCAACTGACCTAATGAAACCATTACTTGAAGCACAAGACATACAGAACAAAAAAAGGTCTTGTAAAATCACCTTTAAAAAATTGAATCTGTAATGTGCTGCACTCTTCATAATTTTTCTGCATTTTGCCCAAGTGCCTTTAGGATCAGCTGATGGCGGAGCCAAACTGAACTGGACCTGATCAAAGGGAAAGGGGAATCAAATAGATCATTTAATCATCTATGAAGTTCATCCAAATCCCATTGAATGGCATCCATGGTCAAAACGAAGCATAAATTTTCACCCTCTGAACTCATCTAAACAATCTTTTTTTTTTTTGGGAGGGATAGAAAATCAACAATCTAACTTGATGAAACTAACAATATAAAGACATGATTTTATCTCAATTTCAATTTCACTAGATCAGGAAGCCAAATGCCCCTCAATAAATATTTAATAGGTTTTGCATACACATCATGCTAGACGTAAGTTAGAAATGCAGAAACTTTTTCTCTGCATATCTATCCCATCTTACTCAGGCTCAGGTGTAGGTGACGAATGTGATACGTATCCGACAGGGTACTCTTTCTCCATTGATTTAGAGGGTCTAAGCGTGATACCCATATTATTGGGCATTTGGATACATGTCCAACACAGGTATTTTAAATAAAATGAAGAGTCGAAGCAAACATGCTATCTATCTCTTTATTGTGTTTTCATCTGTATTAAATTGAGAGTTATAAAGATAGGTGACTTACCTGCCATGTGTATCATAACTTCATAAGCTGGATGGAGAAGAAAAGGCAGAGTCTTCATACTGCCAATTAAGTGCTGAGGTAAAAAACACTGAAAAATGAAAATAAAAAAGAAATCATATAATAATTAAGAGAGAACAGAAGGGCATCGTATATTTAAGTTATGTCTACTCTAATCATTTGTTTTCCTTACAGAAAAACTGAAATCAAAGGATTACCATAGTTGGATTCAGGCACTTGTTACAGGCAGTCTTTTGCAGGCCTTGCAATGCAATATGAATCTATGATCTTGATTACAGAGTCGCCACTTAATTTTAGGGTTCAAGAACCATAGGTATTGACCAAATTGAGGTTAAGGATCGGGAGAATGCATGCTCTAGATGTCTGGCTAATCTGCCCTTGTCCTTAAATGCGATTGCATGCTCTAAGATGGAGTTTACTTCTTATTTCCGAAAATGGAAGTACTGAACCATGCAGCTAAGCTGCATGCTTCAAATTGAAGGGTTGTGGTAAGTCAGTCCTCACAATTACATGCATCCTTCAAAGCCAGAATACATGCTCTGGATGTCTGGCTAATCTGCCCTTGTCCTTAAATGCGATTGCATGCTCTAAGATGGAGTTTACTTCTTATTTCCCAAAACGCAAGTACTGAACCATGCAGCTAAGCTGCATCCTTCATGTTAAACAGAATAACACTCTCTGTCTTATTGAATGAATAAAACGAATACAATTGACCCAATATATAGACTTATGAATACTAAGCCTAATAAGATTAGGACATAACAATTTAGATAAGATACACATGATCCAAATCTACTAGGACACTTATTAAGAATCCTAATAGGATTCTCAAGACTCCCCCTCAAGTTGGAGCATATATATCATATGCACCCAACTTGTTAAAAATAAATCGAACTCAAGAACCATCCAATGGTTTAGGTAAATAAATCTGCTAACTCATCGGTCGACTTCAGATGTCTGATACTAATCACATTTTGTAGAAGTTTTTCTCGAACAACATGACAATCAACTTCAATATATTTAGTTCTCTCATGAAACACTAGATTATTTGCAATATGAATAGCTGTTTGATTGTCACACACCAGGCTCATGGAACTTGACTGGTTAATCCCAAGTTCCGCTAACAACTACTTTAGCCAAACCATCTCACAAGTGGTATGCGCCATTACTCTATATTCGGACTTAGCACTTGACCTAGAAATTACTATTTGCTTTTTACTTTTTCACGATACTAGATTACCTCTAACAAATACACAATATCCAGTAATGGACCTTCTATCAGATGGAGAGCTGACCCAATCTGCATCAGTATAACCTTCAATTTGAGCATGACCATGATTTTGATCAAGTAAACCACAGCCAGGAGCATGCTTAAGATATCTCAAAATTCAAATAACAGCATCCCAATGACTAGTTTGTGGAGAATCAAGAAATTGACTAACAATACTGGTTGCAAATGAAATATCAAGTCTAGTAACAGTCAAATATTTCAATTTTCCAACCAAACGCCTATATCACCCTGAATCATATAATAAGTCACCTTGATCAACTACAAGTTTTGTGATAGGATCCATAAGATTATCCATAGGCTTACACCCTAACATTCTAGTATCAGTCAACAAATCAAAAACATATTTACGCTGAGATAAAGAAACACCATGACGAGATCTAGCAACCTCAACACCCAAGAAATATCTCAATTCCTCTAAATCTTTTGTTTGAAATTTAGTACTCAAAAACTGTTTCAGTGCTACAATGCTTTCTTTGTCATCTCCTCTGATCACAATATTATCCACATACAATTAACAATATCCTACCTGCCTCATTGTGTTTATAAAATACAGAATGATTTACACCACATTTGCTGAGACCAAAATTAATTAATATTTCACTAAATTGACCAAACCACGCTTGAAGAGACTGTTTCAAGCCATATAGAGATTTCTTTAATCGACATACTAACCCAGACTCCTCCTAAGCAACAAATTCAGGTGGTTTCTCCATGTATACTTCTTCTTGCAAATCACCATTTAAAAATGCATTTTTCACATACAATTGAGTAGGGACCAATTAAAAGTAGCTACTAGAGAGATAAACACACAAACAGATGTACTCTTCGCCACTGGAGAAAATGTCTCCGCATAGTCAATATCATCTACCTGTGTATACCCTTTTGCAACTAAGCGAGCTTTTAATCTATCAATAGTATCATCACGATGAATCTTTATAGTATAGACCTAACGACAACTAACAATAGATTTCCCAGATGGGAGAGGAACCAAATCTCATGTATTATTAGTACTCAAGGCATGTGTTTCTTCATCCATACTGGCTTTCCACCCAAAATGAGACAAAACTTTTGTAATAGACTTAGGAATAGAAACAGAAGAGACTGAAGCAACAAACTAAGCATATGAGGAAATAAATGATCATAAGACACAAAATTAGCAATTTGATAAGCAGTACATAAACATGTACCTTTACGAAGAGCACTATGATGATCGTCCTTAGATGATGAAGGAGGATTGGGATCTGTGGACAAGGGATCAATTGGTGGAACAACAGGGGCGGAAGGTTGCAGACGATGGGAGTAAAGTTGCAATGAAGGGGGATCTAACTGTGTAAGAGGCATGGGAACAAATAATGGACAAGGAAATGAATCAGCTAGATCTGAGATTGATTGAGACTCTGAGTAATACGGAGTAGACTCAGAATGTAATATCGGCACAAACAAAATGTCTTTGTAAAGAAGGACTATAACACCGATAGTCTTTTCTGTGTACGAAAATAACCTAAGAAAATACACTTTTATAGAGCGCGGATCAAAGTTGTCAACTGCTCGACGGAGCTAATGAACAAAACAAATAGATCCAAAGACACGAAAAGGTAAGTGGAAGGTAACATCTTTAAGAAAAAGCACGGAGTGAGGGGTTTTGCCATTAAGAATAGAGGATGGCATATGATTTTTTAAGTAGCATGCAATTATAACGGCCTCACTCCAAAACAATTTGGGGACATGGATATGAAATAAGAGAGTAAGAGCAATATCCATAAGATGATTTTTCTGCTCTACAATCCCATTTTATTGGGAAGTATGAGAGCAAAATGACTGATGAATAATGTCAAACTTAGTCATAAAAGTTGTAAAAGGCTCATAAAAATATTCACGGTCATTGTCACTACGAAGAATCTTAATAGATAAGTCAAATTAGTTTTTATCTCAGCACAAAAAGCACAAAAAAAAAAAACAACTCGTAACGGTCTTTCGTTAAATAAAACCACATAAGCCTAGAATAATCATCCACAAATGTAACGAAATACTGAAATCCAAATTTGAAAGTCACACGACTTAGACCCCAAATATCAGAATGTACTAACGTAAAAGGACTAGACACATGTTTATTAATTCGGAAAGCAAATGACACACAATGATGCTTACCTAATTGACACAATTCATACTCTAAAGTTGAAACTTGACTCAAAGTAGGAACTAACTTCTTCAGCTTTTCTAAGGATGGATGACCAAAACGGCAATGGATATGGAACGGAGATACATCAATTGAGTAAGCAATGGGTGATGGTATAGGATCAAAGCAATACATTCATGCCCACCACCAATCCTCTTCCTTGTTTTCAAACCCTGGATAAGAATAGAATCAAGAAGAAAGGTAACATAACAATTAAGATGTTTTGTAAGCTGACTAACAGATATCAAATTATACTAAAAAAATGAGCATAAAAAACATATGATAAAGACATAGAAGAACTAGGGTGCATAGTACCAATGCCACTAGCAATGGCTTTAGATCCATTTGCAAGAGTAACAACAGACAAAGACGAAAAGTGATAAAAACTAGAAAAAACATCAATGGTACCTAACAAATAATCAGTAGCTGCAGAGTCAAGGACTCAAGGTCTAGATGAAGAGTTACTAGATGATAGAAAAACTTTTGATGTACTTTTCTGGGTGGAAAGAGCAGTCGATGAAGATGTTTGGAGGACTGCCTTATACAGTAAGAGTTCATCATACTCATATTTGGAAATCACCATAGAAGTTGAGGGCACGAAATATGAAATAAATCCACACTCAACAGAACCAGAAGTCATAACATTAGCAACCATGGGACGACCAACTAACTTCCAACACATCTCCCGGGTATGCCCGGAACGATGGTAGTAGGTACATTGACGAAGCGAACCTCTACCATTATGACCACGACCAAATGAGGAGTTATTACGATCACTACCACCACGACTACTTATATTATTACCATATGTTCGACCTCCTTGCCAAGCTTGAGTAACCAAGGCAGATTTGTCAACTAAAGATCTATTGTCACAAGTTTAGGAAACGACTCGTAGCACACGAACATAAGTCTCAGACTATGTAGGAAATTCTGCCTCTCCTAGCATTGGGATCGAACCGATTCATACTCAGGTTTTAAGCCAACCAAGAATGTGAGTACCTCGACTTGCTCTTGGCATTTTTGCATAGCCTTTACATCAGATGAAATAGGCATCAAAGTACGCAATTCTTAAGACATTCTCTTCATATCAGCAAAATATTCAGTGACATCTCAATCACCTTGCTGGCCATGAAAGAACTTGGCATTTGTATCATACATCCGATTAAGATTGCTAGAATATAACGGACGAACATAGTCCCAAACTTCCTTTCAAGTTTCAAGATGTTTACATAAGTCGGCAATTTGGGGCTCCATTAAATTCCATAATAAAGTGATGAGTAAGGAATCTTCTTGTTCCCATGTATCAAACAATTTTGGATCAGTACGTGGATCATCAATAAGAAATTTTCACTTACCTTGACTAGTGATATATTTATAGACTGCCTTGGACCATTGAACGTAATTACTACTATTCAACTTTCGAGTAGTAATAATATGAGGACTTGGCGGCTACAGAGAGGTACCGAAGACAATCTTGGACTCCATAGGGACAAACTATAATCTGGTAAACAAAATAATCCAATAATCAAACAAGTTATTAACCAAGGAACCAAACAAATGCTAATCAAGGACCCAAACAGGTGCTAACCAAGTAACCAAACAAGTGCTAGTGCTAACCAAGTAACTAAACAGGTGTTTAACCAAGTAAACAAACAAGTGCCAAACAACTAACCAAACAGATTTGTCCAAGTAACCAAACAGGAATAATCAAGTAACCAAACAGGAGGCCAGAGCTGGAGCCTGGTCGGAGAAGATGCCGGAGCTGGAGCCTTAGTCGGGGTCGGGGAAGATGTCGCAGATCTGGAACTGGAGACACGTGCGATGGCCGTTAACAGGTGCGACAAGGTGGACTTCGCTACGCGCGGCAGACGACGTCGAAACAGGCTGGAACCTTGTGGGTTATGGTCGCCGACGATGTCGGGTGTTGATGGTGGTGGCCAACCCAGTGTTGGGTGGCCGGATTGAGGTAGATCGGAGAGATCTGAAGAGGATCGATGGTCTAGAGAGGAACGAGGTTTTTGCTGCTTTTCCAACATGGAGGCGAAGCGAGGTGAGTAGATCGGAAAATTCCGATCGAGGGAGTGTACTTAGATGAGAGGCGGTGCGTGGCTGACAGCGGCGGTGAACAATGACCCTTTTTGTTATGTAGGCTCCTAGGGAACAGATCACTCTGATACTATGTTAAACAAAATAATTGAAGAAGCTCTCTTTGTCTTATTGAATGAATAAAACGAATACATTTGACCCAATATATAGGGTTATGAATACTAAGCCTAATAGGACTTAAACATAACAATTTATATAAGATACACATGATCCAAGTCTACTTGGACACTTGTTAAGAATCCTAATAGGATTCTCAACACTTCAAATTAAAGGGTTGTGGTAAGTTAGTCCTCACAGTTACATGCATCCTTCAAAGCTAGTTATGACGACGATGATGTTTTAATTTCTTGTATCAAATGCATCC
Source organism: Bretschneidera sinensis (assembly GCA_023935145.1). Taxonomy (NCBI): domain Eukaryota; kingdom Viridiplantae; phylum Streptophyta; class Magnoliopsida; order Brassicales; family Akaniaceae; genus Bretschneidera; species Bretschneidera sinensis. The sequence continues at coordinate 109,095,376 of CM043702.1, forward strand.
TCCATTTACATAACCAACCTATATTGGGAACTCATGCATGCATGGTATTATGACCTCATCCAACTGCAACCGCATTGCTTCTTTATCCCAATGCTTTTCATTAATTCTCTTACATCAGCTGCTTCTTCCCACTGACCAGCAGCTGCATAAATATTTGACAAAAGGACATAAACTGACGGATTATTTTGCTCTTGTTCAAGTAGAAACCCAGCAACAATTCTTCCAAGCCTTAAATTACCATGAGCTGCGCAAGCACTAAACAATGCCCACCAGACATTGGAATGTGCTTCAATGTTCTGACTGTTTATTATGTTGTCTGCCTCATCAAGATACCCTGCTCGTGCAAGAAGGTCAACTATACAAGAAAAGTGATCTACTCCAGGACTAAAGCCGTAATCGTTCACCATGGAGTTAAATATTTGAGCACCCTCATCAACTAAACCTGCATGGCTGCAAGCGGAAAGAACAGCAGTAAAGGTGGCCTTATCAATCCTAACTGCATTTCGCATTACATTGAAAGAATGAACAGCTTCTTTTCCTTCTCCATGCTGCGCGTAAGCAGAAATCAAGGCATTCCAAGAGACTGTGTCCTTTTCAACCATTTCATTAAACACTTTCAAAGACCAATCTAGAACCCCACATTTAGTATACATTGTTATTAGAGCATTGCATACAGATATATCGTGACAACGATCATATCTGAGAATGTAACCATGAACTTGTTTCCCAAGTCTCAAAGATGAGATGTTAGCACAAATGCTCAAAACAATACTGAGGGTATATGCATTTGGTTTGAGTTCTGAGACAAGCAAGTTAGAAAATTGCTCTAAGCCCTGGATTGGGAACCCATTTAGCATGAATCCAGATATAATAGTATTCCAAGATATCAAATTTTTGGTAGAAATATGAAATATTTGATAGGCCTGTTCTATCTTCCCATGCTTGGAATATGCTGAGACCAATGCATTAGAAACTTCTATTTTTGAAATAAGCCCATATTTAAAAACAAGGGCTTGAATCATCTCCATGATTCCTGTGAACTCTGAGCTTACCAACAAACTTCCAAAAGTAAACTGATCTGGTTTGATCCCTACCCACTGCATTTCCCGGTAGGCCAAGATGGCTGATACACCCAATTTTCCTTGAGCATAGGTTGATATCATGGTATTCCAAGAGATAAGATCCTTCACTTCCAAACACTCGAAAAGCAAGTAAGCTGCTTTTATATTCCCACAAAGTGAATACATATTTATCGCTGTGTTGCTCACAGGAGTACAACCCTCAAAACCAGTCTTGATAGCTTGGGCATGTACTTGATGCCCAACCCTTGCACACAAACATGAACCCATGAGACTCACAAAGGTCAGTTCAGTAGGCCTAAGACGAGCCTCTAGCATCTCCCTAAACATCATCAAGGCCTCTTCAACTCTTCCCAAGCTAACCAAACCATCTATCATCACATTAAAAGTAATTTGATCACGCACTGGAGCATCCGCTTCTTCAAATACCAAACACGCATCCGTAAAATCTTCACAGTTAAAATACATAGTAATTAGCGCATTAACCACAGAAGGTCTAACCAGAAACCCAGTTTTGATCACCAACGAATGCACCTGCCTCCCAAAATCTACCAATCCCCAAGAACACACACTCAAAACACTAGCAAAGCTATAATTATCATGCCTAACACCCATCCCATGCATTTGCCTGAACAATCCAATCCCAATCTCTTCATACCCATTTTCCACACACCCAGTGATCATGGCATTCCAAACTGCCACATCCCTCTTAGGCGTTCTATCAAACATCTTGCAAGCATACCCAATGTGCCCCAGTTTATTACACGCGGACAACAACGTTGTCCAAGAATACACATCTGGGTTTGCGATCTCCTCAAATACCTTCCTCAAAGAAACCAAATCTTCCACTTTCGCGTAGAGCGAGAGGAGCGTATTTGAGACGTGAGAGTGGGATTTGAGGCCTGCCCGGATTGCGTAGGCATGGAGTTGGTCGCCGAAAACAACATCGCGGAGATAAGCGCAGGCGGTGAGAGTTGTGGAGAGTGTGTAGTGGTCGGGTTTGATGGTGCGGTGGTAGGAAGAGGAAGAGGAAGAGGAAGAGGAAGAGGGTGAGGGTGAGGGTGAGGGTGAGGGAGAGGAGTGAATTTGTTCGAACAGATGGAGGGCATCTTCGCAATGGCATGAGCGAACGAGTTCGGCCAGCTGACAGTTGACTCTGATGAGTAGCTCCTGAGAGGAGAATTCAGTTGTGGCAGATACGATTATGTTATGACTAGTTGTCAAATGCACGGGCCGCCTGAGAACAATAGACATTTGGCTGATCATGAACAAGAGACGACATATTAGTACTAACACGTACTCGTCTCAAGTTCTATTGTTACGCAAGACACACATCAAACCTGGAAAAAGACATATTAGATGCTGAATGTAAACTTGATAGTGGCTGATTTGACTTGAGCCCTCATCCGGAGTGGAGAGAGAGGATAGATAAAGAGAGAGAAAAGAGGAGTGAATGGAAGAAAGGAAATTGGGGTTTTTTGAAATTTTTTAATATTAGTATTTAGTTCATTTATTTAATATATTAGTGATGATCTTCTGAACTTCAAAAAATTCATTAGTAATCACTAGAAAATGAATATTAATTATTTTAAAAAATTAAAATACTGATTGTGATTACTTAGTAGATTTTTCAAGTTTTATAGTAACTCTCACAAAACCGAATTTATGTATCACCACTCTATTAAAATTGTTTTATATTAGTTTTGTCAACAAAATTAAAGAAAATGTATTTGTAAAAGTTGTACTCCCTCTATCCCATAATTTTAGTCATTTATCATTTTTTTATTTAAGGTTGACTTTAATTATTATTATTATTATACATATATTATTTAAAAAATATAAAAATATATTTTTTTGGTAACTTTTAAACTCTATTTATGTATATATATACATAAAAATTAAATTTTATTAATAATTTAATAATAAAAAAAATTATTCATTTAATTTATTAAATAATAAACGTGACAAAATTTATAATACAGATAGAATAAGATTTAACTTTAAAAAATTGAATCATTAGAGACTAGATTGATAACTATATCTAAGTTTAAGGACTAAAATTCTAATTATTCCTATATTCAACATTAAAGAATCACACCTTTAGAACTTTTCTTCCCAAAATATCACTTCACCATCTGATCCGAGTCTCTTTACGAATCACGCTACCATTTTTTTCTTTTCTTTATCTTCTCACAAATGTTAAGCAAATTATTTTTAAAAAAAAAAAGATATACACAATTATATCTTAATCTTCCAAAAGACTTCAAATATAAAGTCACCCACATTTGGCACACACTATTGTTTCTATCCCCGTCTAACACAACAGGTCATTGTTTCGTAAGATTTTATACTAAATTAATTATAAGCTCAAGAAAAGAGAAACGGAGAGGAAAACGTCAATCAAATATGGTCTTGTTCCTCTATTTATACTCTTTTTTTCTTTCTCCTTTCCGTTTAAGTTTCTCACAGCAATGGTAATTATTTTTGTAATAAATAAAAATTGTATTAACAAAGCATTAAGAGAGTAATTCTAATTCTAAGTCAAAGACAAAATATAATTTTTTTTTATAAAATCCCAAAAATCAATGTTGTTTGTGAAAAAATCTCTTTAACTCAAATATTAAGGGTGTTGAACCAAATATCTTTAAAAGAGAACGAAACTACCCTTGCATTGCTTGACCATCCATCAAAGCATGTTAATGAGGTAAATATTTCTTCCCTTGAACAACAACTTGCGAGTCTAACTTCCCTTATTCGGTCAAATGGTTGTAGGAAATATGCAAACGACGAAGGCTTGTGGGATTTGTTCGGAAGTAGGGCATCCAATCGATATGTACCCAACTCTTCAAAAGGAGCCCATTGAGCAAGTGAATGGGGCGGGTGGTTTTCTTGGACAACCGCAAAGGAAGTATGATCCCTATTCAAGCACGTATAACCCGGGATGGAGGGATCACCCCAATCTTAGCTATGGGCATCCACAAGTAAATCAACCCGCGACTTAAAACCACCCAAGTTACCCGCAATATAAGCAGCCATACCCCCTTAGACAACAACCAGACCAAACTTCTAATTCTGGTATGTCCTTAGAAGATATTGTTAAGTCTCTTGCCACTAATACTTTGCAATTTCAACAGGAGACAAAACAATTTCAACAAGAAGCGAGGGCCAGTATTCAAAGTTTGGACAATCAGATGAGCCAGATGGCAACCATAATTAATCGACTAGAGGCACAAAGTTCGAAGAAATTACCCTCTCAAACGGTAGTAAATCCAAGAGAAAATGCAAGTGCAATATTTTGAGAAGTGGTAAAGAGGTTGAGATTCCAGTAAAGACAGCCCCTGCATCGTCAAAGTAAGAGAAGAAGAAAAATGTCGTTGCAGACAGGGACGTTCCCAATGACGATGATGTACCTAAGCGTAAGTTTCTAGCTCTTTCTGATTATAATACAGTACCTCCTTTTCCTCAAGCTTTAGCAGAATCTAGAAAAGATAAGCAAAATAAAGATTTATATGAGACTTTTCATAGATGCGACGTAAATATTCCATTTTTAGATGCTATTAAACAAGTACCTCATTATGCTAAATTCCTGAAAGAACTGTGTACAATTAAGAGGAAACAGAAAATTAAAGAATGTGAGAAGATGAGAGTAGGGGAGAATGTTTCTGCAGTTATTCAAGGAAAACTCCCTATGAAGTGCAAAGATACAGGTATGTGTACTATCCCTTGTATGATAGGTAACACTAGATTTGAGAAGGCTATGCTAGATTTAGGAGCTTCTATCAATGTCATGCTATATTCTATATATGCTTCTTTGAAACTTGGACCTTTGAATAAAAATGGTGTTGTGATTCAATTGGCTGATAGATATAATGCCTATCCTAAGGGTGTAGTTGAGGATGTTCTTGTGCAAGTTAATGATTTAGTTTTCCCTACTGATTTCTATGTGCTTGATATGGAGGATTGTGATCAAACTACTCCTATTTTGTTAGGAAGACCATTCTTAAAGACATCCAAGACTAAGATAGATGTTCATTGTGGCACACTTATATGGAATTTGATGGTGAAATTATTAAGTTTAATATTTACGAAACCATGAAATATCCTGGTGATGATAATCCTGTTTATTCTATTGATGTGATTAATTCTTTAGCATAGGAAGTTTTTAAACTTGATGGAAACGATGGCTTGGAAGTTGCCATTAGTAAGCATCTTAAGAAAGAGAATGAGGAGTTAGCCTTGAGTACTGATTTGCAAGAAACTGTAGTAGTGTTGAATGATTTTTCGAATGTACAGCAGTCAGGTAACGTCCCTTGTATTACTTTACCAGTTTCTAACGAGAGATCTTTACCCTCTGTTTTGCATGCTCCTATTCCAAATTTGAAGTCTTTCCCCGGTCAGCTCAAGTACGTGTTCTGTTTTGAGTTTTAAATTACTTGCAAGCGCACGAGTCGTTTGTAATATAGTGTGTGCAAGTGTGAGGTCGAATTCACAGGGAATTGTGTCGTGAAAATATATTTTTATCTAAACTAAACCTATTTTAACCTAGTTCCGAATTTTGAATTATATTTTGCAAAGAATATAAACTAAACTAAATTAAGTTGAAAGAAATGATAAAAATACTAAGGTTTCTGAATCTACCCCACCAAAATAAAACATATATTTTCATGTTCTGTATAAAAGTAATCTATCAAATAATTTCATGAATCCACCATTATACAAATCACAACGAATACCCTAATTCAACCAAATCATCCAATTTATCCCTTTAGAATCACAATGGATATCCAATTTACTTTGGATGATCCGTCGTATCCGGCAGATGAAACACAAGGAATGTCCAATTTGAACAATTTAAACACAATCAATCATAAATATTTACTCAAACAATTGAAACAGAACATTAATACTAAAAATATCATAATTGTACGAATATATATGAAAATATTATGTCAAACAATGGCGAGGCTTCATCTTCAACCTTAGATGAAGGTTTTAGCCTCTCATGATTATGAAACTCAATTTCACAATTAAAGTGCTAAACATAAAACTTTAAACTCAAAAGAAATAAATTAAAACTGACTATACATTGAGAGAAATTCCAATCACAGCTATTGTGTGGCGCTTCCCTCCCTTGGTAGCAAAGCCTTGGAGATCCCCCAGATTGCTCGCAGAAATCATCCAGATTGCACACCTTTTTGATGAAGTGAAATAGGGCTTTTATAGGGAAACTCCATGAGTGCGATGTGTTTCCAATCCGATGTGGGATGTGTGGATATAGAATGTGTTTCCAACCGATGTGGGATGTGGGATTTAAGCCTTCACATGCCCTTCAAAACTTCTGCCCACGCTGAAATCCCGCACAGCCTGACCTTTGTCTATTAAAACTGTCATAACTTTCTCTAGAAAAATCATATTTATGAGCCGTAAAATTCCTCAGAAAATAGACATCTGTTCTTTCCAAGCATATATGGCTCATCTCCTGGTTCTTCCTGAATCATTACAGTTTAATCCGCAAAAATCACTTCTGCTACGTTGAAATCACGTACAGCTTGACCTTTGTCTACTAAAACTGCCATAGCTTTCTTTAGAAAAATCATATTTATGATTCGTAAAATTCCCCAGAAAATAGACATCCGGATCTTTCCAAGCATATATGGCTCATCTTTTGGTTCTTTCTGAATCAATACAGTTTAATTTACAAAAATGACTGACCTGTACGGGCAATTCTGGTAATTTAGTGAAACTCCTTTCCAAGTGCTTGTAAACTTGTAAAAAAAAAAAAAACCAACTCAAAGTAACAAATTCCTAAGCTAACAAATGTAAATTAAGGGGCCAAAATATGTAATATTTGGCACTCATCAAATACCCCCAAACTTACATTTTACTAGTCCCTTAGCAAAACAAAATAAAAAAAATAAATGAAAAACAAAGAACACAAAGATAAATCCATCATTCATGGTGTCCAAAAATTTAAGTAGCACACAAAACCATGATATTCACTCATGAACAAGCTTAAAATATAAACTCTTTTTCGCAATGAATAGAAATTTTAAAATCTAATTACTTATAAAAGGCAGGCTAAGGCATCACAAGTCTAACTCAGTGTAAAGTGAATTAGCATATAAAGATGAGACTTCCAACTAACTTCAATGTGCAATGTGCAATGTCTCCATGTCTCAAGATTCACATAATTTCTCATCAGAATGAATAACGATGACATAGTTTTATTTTCTTCTCTATTTTATTATAAGGCTTTGCTATGCTTAGTTCCCTTAAGCTTTCTAATTGACCCATGTAGCGAGTATTGAGTCATTGACTCCAAAACCAGATGGTTTTAGGGCATTAGGTGTAAAGACACCCCTAAGGACTTACTAACTCGAGTAAAAAAGGCTACGAAACTAAACTGGTCTTAATACTACCAAGCAAAATTCCCATCTTTTGATGTTAACACTCACTGCTTACTGAGGCAAGAGGTCCAGTTACTTAGCGAAAAGTTTTGCAATGATCATTATGAATAAAATTCCCACCTTTTGACGTGAAAGCTCACTGCTTACTGAGGCAAGAGGTCCAGTCACTCAGTGGAAAGTTTATTAATGATCATCATGAGCATTTTTTCTCTTTTTTCATATTTTTATTTTCTATGCCAAAGTGTTCATCCAACAAGTCATCCAGTTTCAATTAAGCCATAGAAACATACACATGAAAATCACATGTCATCCCTCACACAATTATGTGCTAATGTGCTCGTGTCAGATTAGATCAAACATGTGAATTCTTACATGCCTAAAGTAAGTAACTAAACTTTAAAACTCTATTATCAGATCTTGTGTTCAAAATTTTAAGCTCACTAATGAAATCACATCACAGCATTTGTTTAGATCAACCAAAATTTCAAAACAATCATGAACATGCATTTGTATTTTCAATAATATAAAAAAAAAACTTGGACAAAGTGTGTGTGAATGTGTCTCCCATACTCCCAAACTTAAAGTACACAGTGTCCCCAATGTGTGAATAACATGGAAAGAGCTGACCTGGGAGATAGAGAACTAGCTGGACTAGCAAGGCTCATAGTATACCCCCAAACTTGAACTAAAGTACGCGTTGTCCCTGAAAAACAATTACCAAAGTAATACTGGAAAACAAAAAATGCTAAAAATAAATAATAACAAGAAATATGAAAAACAAACAATAAAAGATATAATGTGGGTTGCCTCCCATGAGTGCTAAATTTAACGTCTTCAACCAAACTCACAACTTGCACAAGGGCCTGGCGATCTTGCTAAAATCTTGGATAAATCGCCTGTAGAATTCTGCATTGCCCAGGAAAGAACGAACCTGCTTCACCATACATGGGGGTGGAAGGTTGGAAATCAGATCTACCTTCGCTTTGTCGACCTCAATCCCCTGATGAGATATGACGTGCCCAAGTACAATACCTTACTTTACCATAAAATGAAATTTCTACCAATTAAGCACCAGGTTCTTCTCTTCTTGAGCAGCAACCAAATCTAAAACTATAATAACAGGCAAAGACTCTACTGGACCTAAGAACTTATACTTAAGATTGTCCGGTAAAGGCTTAAGTTCCTTCTTGGGGGCTCAGGTGCTGCGGTCTCCTCCGTCTCACTGCTCTCTCGAGGAGCAGACTCCAAAATGGCATTCACTTGCTCAAGTAACTTATCAAATCCAAATCCTCTCCAAACTGAGCAAGGTATGCCTCCAAGAGGCCCTCAATGCTGGATTCATCCACAGTCTTCTCCGTCTCACTGCTCTCTCGAGGAGCAGACACCAAAATAGCATTTACTTGCTCAAGTAATTTATCCAAATCCAAAGCCTCTCCAAACTAAGCAAAGCATGCCTCCAAGGGGTCCTCAATGCTTGATTTATCCACCATTTTTTATTTAATTTTTATTTTTTAAATTTTTTATAGGCAATTGCAAATAAAATAAAATAAAATTGCAAAAATAAAAATGAAACAAAAATGCTAACTAAACTAGTAGAAAAGTAAAATCAATTCAGACAAAAATTTAATTTTCACAAACAAAACAACTCCCTGGCAACGGCACCAAAAACTTGTTATGAGTTTTAAATTACTCGCAAGCGCACGAGTCGTTTGCAATATAGTATGTGCAAGTGCGAGGTCGAATCCACAGGGAATTGCGTCGTGAAAATATATTGTTATCTAAACTAAACCTATTTTAACCTAGTTCCGAATTTTGAATTGTATTTTGCAAAGAATATAAACTAAACTAAATTGAGTTGAAAGAAATGATAAAAATACTAAGGTTTCTGAATCCACCCCACCAAAATAAAACATATATTTTCATGTTCTATATAAAAATAATCTATCAAATAATTCAATGAATCCACCATTATACAAATCACAACGAATATCCTAATTCAACCAAATCATTCAATGTATCCCTTTAGAATCACAATGGATATCCAATTTACTTTGGATGATCTACCGTATCCGGCAGATGAAACACAAAGAATATCCAATTTGAACAATTTAAACACAATCAATCATAAGAATTTACTCAAACAATTGAAACAGAACATTAATACTAAAAATATCAAAATTGTACGAACATATCTAAAAATATTATGCCAAACAATGGCGAGGCTTCATCTTCAACCTTAGATGAAGGTTCTAGCCTCTCATGATTATGAAACTAAAATTCACAATTAAAGTGCTAAACATAAAACTTTAAACTCAAAAGAAATAAATTAAAAATGACTATACATTGAGAGAAATTCCACTCACAGCTGTTGTGCGGTGCTTCCCCCCTTGGTAGCAAAGCCTTAGAGATCCCCCAGATTGTTTGCAGATGTCCTCCAGATTGCACACCTTTTTGATGAAGTGAAATGGGGCTTTTATAGGGGAACTCTATGAGTGCAATGTGTTTCCAATCCGATGTGGGATGTGTGGATATAGAATTCGTTTCCAACAGATGTGAGATGTGGGATTAAGCCTTCACATGCCCTTCAAAACTTCTGCCCACGCTGAAATCCCGCACAACCTGACATTTGTCTATTAAAACTGCCATAACTTTCTTTAGAAAAATCATATTTACGAGCCATAAAATTCCACATAAAATAGACATCCGGATCTTTCCAAGCATATATGGCTCATTCCCTGGTTCTTCCTAAATCAAAACAGTTTAATCCACAAAAATGACTTATCTGTACGGGCAATTCTGGCACTTTAGTAGAACTCATTTCCAAGTGCTTGTAAACCTGTAAAACAACTCAAAATAACAAATTCCTAAGCTAACAAATGTAAATTAAGGGGCTGAAATATGCAATATTTGGCACTCATCATGTTCCTTAGAGATGGAGGAACGTTACCAGTGATCATTTCCAGTAAACTTAGTGCACCGCAAGAAGAAAAGCTTGTTCAGGTCCTTAAGGAGCTAAGACTGTTATTGGTTGGAGAAGGAAGCATTGAGTCGAGCCAACTACAATAAACAAAGGCGCTGCTTGGAAGGCAACCCAAAAGGGAGTTCATTTTTTTTCTTCTTATTTTTGCATTTATATTTTGGTTATTTTTGCCTGTTTTTTGCATTTCACCTTATATTGGGGACAATGTAAGTTTTAAGTGTGGTGGAGGGGATTTAGGTTGTGTTTTAAATTTGTTTCTAAAAAAAAACTTTTTGCTTTTTTTTTTTGTGGTTTTCAATATTTTTGGTTGTGTATGACATGAGCAAGATTCAATTAAGCTTCAAAAATTCATAACATGATTGAATAAGTAAACTTCCAACTTAGAATTAATTTAGTCTAGTTATTTTCCTTGAGAATGGTAGCGACTAAATTTAGTAGACAAAAGCTGGTGAGATTTTGAGCTTTTAGACTGACACATCCATATCAGTCTCACTATTTTCTTTCATGTAAGATATTCTTCCATAGATTTGTTTCTCTAGAACTTGCCTTGATTCTCTTCGAGGTCATATTGACACATGCATGCATGAACATGATTAAGGCCCTCTTTGTTATAAGCTACATAAGCCATATAACGTACCTTGTATTTAATTTTTTCCCATTTGTTGAACCCTTTTGAGCTTTATTGGTTTTTTTTTTTTCGTTTATTGTGAACCCACGTTATTTTTTTCGCATTTGTTGAATACTGGATTCCAACACAAGTACAACGCACTTTGGCTATCCGAATACACCACCACCTGCTCTTTTAGGACCTTCAACTCTTCCAACAACCCTTTGCACCACATAGCCTCCTTTATAGCTTTCGTAGCCGCTATGTATTTAGCCTCGGTTGTTAAGAGTGCTACCACCAGCTACAACTGAGCTTTCAAGTACCTCAACAACCACTTCATCCCAAGCCAAAGCTCATTTCCATGATTACTCACAAATCTGCTAAGAACACTAATTGCTTGAGAAATGTCAGGTCTAGTGCTTACCATCATAAACATGACTAATCCAACCACACTAGAGTAAAGGACCTTTTCCATTTCCTTCTTCTCCTCATCCGTTCCAGGACATTGTTCGTTGGAGAACTTGAAATGACAAGCAAGGGGAATCTTCACTAGTTTACCATCTTCCATAGAAAACTTAGACAGTACATTTTCTAGGTAGGAAGACTGAAAAACCTTCAACTCGTTTCTCTCCCTTTCCCAAATTATACTCATCCCAGGGATCTTTTGTGTAAGGCCAAGATCCTTCCTCTCAAACTCCAAACTAAGTTGAGACTTCAACTTTTCTATTCTCTCCCTATTGTTCCTAACCAACAACATATCATCGACATAGATGAGGATAATCACCATTTCCTCCACCTTGTTTCCAGATGAGAAAGTTTCTGTGAAATCTATGCCTTTTTTTTGTGTGAACCCCTTCACCACCAGCCTAGCCTTATACCGGACTTTATCCTCTGGAGTGTTCCCTTCTTTGATCTTGTAAGTGCTCTTACAATCCACAACTCTCTGTTTTCCTGGAATGTGCACCGATTCCCAAGAGTTGTTCTTCCTCAAAGAATCCATTTCCTCCTCCATAGCTAGCTTCCATCTTGACGAATCCTTACATCCCATGGAATCAATATAAGTTTCTGGTTCACTTCTCCCTCCTTCTGAATAAGGAGCTGCTACATTAGCATATGCAAAACCATATCTCAAAGGTGGTCTGACCATCCTTCTTTCTCGGTCCCTTGTGAGCTGATAGTCATTCTGACTTACTGCATCAACCCCTTCTAGTTCAGCCTCCTCATGAGTGACTTGAGCTTGGCCTTCATCAATGGGCTCTACCTGGTCCGAACCCTCTTACCTTCCTTGCTCTACCTGAACAAAATTTTCCTTGATGCTATGCTCCACATAAACTGGGTTGGTTTGCCCACTATCCCCTGCAGAGTTAGTTTTCTCCAAATAGAGAAATAAATGCTCATTAAAAATGGCATCCCTACTTATTATGAGTTTAGATCCTTTTGGTTCTAAGGACCACAATCTATACCCCTTAACCCCTTCACCATATCCTAGAAACACACACTTTCTAGACCTTGGGCTAAGTTTATCATCCTTTTGATGTGCATACGCAGCACACCGAAAAGTCCTAAAGTTATTCAACTCAGGGGGTTTTCCACTCCACATCTCCTCGAGAGTCTTAAGGTCCACAACCCTAGAGGGTGATCTATTAACCAAATACGCAGCAGTAGACACCACTTCCCCCCAAAAACATTTGGGTAATCCTAATCCTATAATCATGCACCTAATCTTTTTCATAAGGGTCTTATTCATCCTCTCAGCAACTCCATTTTGCTGAGGGGTTTTCACAACCGTTGTCAACTAAATCAATTTCATCCAGTTGACTGAACATACCTTTAGTCAACTGAATAATTGATTTTTTTTTAAAAATCTTTCAATTTCAGTCTCAGTTTAGTCGACTGAACCCTTGTTCTTAATTCCTATCCTCTAAACACTTTCCTAGCATCCTCTCATTATTTTGTCTTTCCTAAATGGCTGGAAGACTAAAGAGGTTAAAGAAAGTTTACTCAGAGGTAGATAACCCCACCTCACGTAAGAGGAAAGCCTCTCAACAAGAGAAAGGTAAAGGAAAAGTTGGAGAAGGTAGTAATCCTCTAAAGAACGATAATCATCCAACAAGAGAAGATCTTGATGCTACCTTCTTCAGGAACAAAGAAGCTAAAGAGAGGTATGATACTGTTATCCACCACCAAAAAATTCTTTCAGGTCGTTACATTGATTTTCCTTCACTTAGTTTTGGGAACTTTGATATGCAACCTTTTTTCGCTGCATTAAGATGGACCTATTTAGTAACCATCCATGAGGACTACTACCCCAGACTGATTCATTAGTTCTATGCCAACATCAAATAATCCTCACTTTCCTCAACCTACTTCAAAAGCATTGTCATGGGTCAATAGATAGATATTAACTCTGACCTATTGAGGAAAGTGTTGAGACTCCTAGAAGGAGGTATGCATTGGGTTGATGATGGCTGGCCTGAAGATTTTGATTTTCAGAATGTCTGTAGGATTGTTAAAATCAATCCTAACTACGTGTACAAGATTCAAATTTACAACACTTATTTTGACTTTCATCTTAGTTCTAGAGTATTGTATCTCATTATCAACTGGTGCATTAACCCCTAGAGCAGGAAACTGAGATACCCCCTATAAGTTATACATTATCCTAATCTACTACCTGAAAACCGGTATAGTATACACCCCTGTCCTCTCATCATTGGAAATATGGTTGCTAGCTTAGATTGTGATGGAAACAGGCTACCCTATGGGTTGGTAATTACCCTACTCCTCAAGGAACTGAAGGTTTCTCTTCTTGCAGCAGAAAAGATCTATTTCGATACAATAGATTCGATAAATGAGTCCTCCCTAAAGAAGATGGGACGTCGAATGCATCAAGGCTTGATTTTTCCTAAGGCATGGAAAACCTTTACGATGACGATGAAGTTGATAAAGGAAAAGCACTGGATCAGGATGTTCCTAGGGGTGGTCAGTGTCGCACCAAAAATCAAGGACTCACCACTATTATTGGTTCACAAGACATCAATCTCCAGCCTTTGGCGAGTTTACATGTTTCGATGAACCACATGCAAGAGGCAACTGATGTGAAGCTTGAAGATCTATGAGTTGGCATGGTTTCTATTTATGACGACATGGCCAACTTTCATGTTGAAACCCAGGAATCCTTTGCTGAGCTTAGAGACCACTTGATTTGCTTCGGTCCTCCTCCTCTAGATGATTGGCATCATTGATTCTTTTTATTTTTGTGTCGAAAACTCCTAAACTTCTTGCAAGTTACACTATCATGCATTTCTAAACTACTCTTTCATTTATTATACTTTGGATATTTTGCTAGGTTCATGGGAACCTTAGCTTTTTATTTATCTATAGATGTGTTTAGCTCATTAGTTCTTTTTTCTTGCTAAATGCTTAGTACCTGTAGTTTTTAGCATATATGTTATGTTTTTTTTAGTCTTTTTAGGAGGTCTTCCTGATTCTATTTTGAGCTCAGTTTTTGCATGCAAGTTCGTTTTAATACACTCTTTTTATCCATTAGGATAGAAGTGATTATTTAGCTATATATAGCAATCTCTAGTGCTTGTGGGCCCTTTTTCGACATTTCTACACGTTCTTGAGCTTTATAGTTATGTCCTTTATTTTTTCTTATTTTTTATATACATTACTTTGAATATTTGCCTATATTTTCTAAGCTTGTATCCTCTTCATCCCTTTTGTATTATTGACAAAAAGGGGAGAAAAAAGAGAAAAAAGATGAGAACAATGTATGTAGCACTGATTTATGGACAATGTATGCATAGTTTTTGGGGGAGCATTGCTCTGTATTTGCTAGAATTGCTTAGAAGTTTACACATATGCTTGGATTAGGATGCTTTCAAAAACTTACAGGTTTGTTTTATCTTAAAAACAGAGAAGACTCTGTCCGTTTTTATGCAAAAACCCAACACTTGGCGTTTAAAACTATTTTTTTCTCCTTGGTTTTGCCATAATAAAAAAGGGGGGATTGTTGACCCTTATTTGATTTTAATTATGAAAAAACGATGTTTTAATTGTGTTGATAGTTTTACCTAAGTGTTTTTAACTATATGTAAACATCCAACTCAAAGATAAAATGTTGTGCGATTATCTACCTAAATTAATGAGTAAATAATCGAACTTGTTTTACTTGCAAGTGCACAATGTCAACTTAGTAGTATAGTGTGCGAATGCAAGATCATCTCCACAGGGATTGGTAAATTTTGATTTAGAATTAGTTTCGCAATAATAAAATAAAAATAAGAGAAATAAATATTGAGTTGAAATAATAAAGTTAAAGGCGTAGGGACTTGGTATCCACCACTAATCATGCTACCACAACAAAACAGTATGCCAATGCTTTACTCATGTCATGAATACCTAATGTTTGTCAACCTAAGGGCATAGTATATACTCTTTAAGCTATTGATCTCCCTAAGAAACGAGTTAGGCATGGTATCTACTCTAACTCTTTTCTCTCTCAAGGGATTCAACATGGTGTATACTGAGTTATTCCTTAAGAGAGCATAGGATCTATGGAAATCGACAACCACACGGGACCTAAGGCATGGTATCTACTCCCGGTTTCCCATGTTGATTAACCCAAGAATCCAGCGTGGATATCTTTTGTTACTAATGTTAAACCTAGGACTCAGTCATCCAAATTGATTCAACTAACTAATCCATACCACATGCATACGTTGATCAAACACACACATATGAGGAATTTAAATAAAAATAGGTATTAATCAAGTTAGGCAACACAACGTAAATATCGCAAAGGCACCAATACTGAATTTATTTAGTAAACATAATTAGGGCTTCAACCAAGCCCTTACTAAAAGTTTAAGTACACATAATAAAAATAAAGGAAAGAAGAAACTCGAGAGAAGAGTCGTCAATTCTCCTCCACAGTTAATGATAATCGGAGTGAAAAGCCTTAAAGAAAAGAGAAAGCTTTAGCAACGGTAGGAGTTACTACTTATGCCAGCACCAGACGAGCTTACCAAAACCTTATTCCGCAACAAGAAGAGTTTAACTTAGACAAGTTCATGATATGTAAACTAAAAGGAAGATATGCTCCTAAAAAAGAGAGATACTGTTTTTGTGTTTTACAAGTCTATTTATAGGGTTCTAAGGACACTTGGAAACCTTAATTTCCAAAACAGGTCTCTAACCCTACTTTCCAAAATAGGAACTGTTGTTTTTACTGTTCACTGTCGTACGTGTGCGCTTGATCGCAGTCTCTTGCACTCGAGCCCAGCCTTCTTCTTGTGTGCGAGTGCAGATTGCACTCAATCCTAGCTTAGGCACTGGTGCGCTCGATTGCAGCTCCTCTGCGCTCGATCGCATTAAGCAACTGACAGATTTTTCAGATTTGCTCTTTGAGCTCCAAAATGCTTCATTTTCTCCAAGAACCTATAAAAAACCCATAAAACACAGAAAGGAAGTAAAATAGTATAAAATATGCACACTAAGAGTTTAACAAATGTAAATTAAAGGGCTTAAATACGAATATTTAAGCACTTATCAATAAACACATTACAAGCCTAAGGAAGAAGAAATCACATTTGAAAGATACTAAAAAGAAGACCAAATAAGATCTGTAAATCTCTATTTACAAGTATTTAAATTTTCTTTATGGCTCATTTTTTAATAAAATGTTTGGAAAAAAAACATATTTGACTGAAAAAACCTTTGAAAACAAAAAAATTATGGTTCAGGGTATTGAGTCGATTGAATGAAGGACGAAAAGTTTCCTTCATTCATTCAGTCGGTTGAATGAACCTTATAATCGACTGAATAAAATACCTGACACCAATTTAAATTTTAAATTGTCATTCATTTGACTGAAAAAACATCTAGTTGACTGAACAAACATCCAATCGACTGAACGTTCGAAAACAACGACAATATTTCAAATCTGAAAGATTTGTTCAATGCATTTAATGCACCAAACCACTCCTAAATGGGATTATTTGAAGAGTAACGGATAATAAGTTTTTCTATTTATAAAAACCTATCATAAATGAGAATTAGAACACATACAAGAGCATTAAAATCTTCATCTTTTCATTTGTTATCACTCAAAGCTTTCAAAATCCTTTATGAGCCATTCTTAAAAGCTTTGTACTTCTAAGAGAGATATATTATTCCTTGTAAGAGCATTAAATTCAAGTTTCTTTTGTCTTCCTTTTACAATCAATTTAAATCATTATAAAGAGAAAGAGTTGGTGTGACTGTTAGAGAGTTTAGGCATTAAACACTTCCTCGTGGAATAGATTATTGTAAGGTTTGGGCAACACCCATGAAGTTTCTTGACTATTATTAGTGGATTACTTCAAGGAGGTTCCTTGAAGAGAGTGAACATGGGGTCGGAGTGATTCTGATATTGTCGAACCACTATAAACGGAGTTTGTATATTCTCTTCCTTTACTCTTTTAAATTTATTTGTTGTTTGATTAAATTATTATAATTTGTTTGATAAATATAAATTTTTTTTAAAACCCAATTCACCTCCCTCTTGGGTTTGCACCTCGGTCTACACTTGAGAAGCCAATATCTATGTCAATTTCATCCCTGCAATTAAGGCCTCGTACTCTGCCTCATTGTTAATGGCATTAAATATGAACCTTAAGGTGTACTCAACTGTGAAACCTTCAGAGCTAGTGAGGATAAGGCCAGCTCCACTATCGATATTGTTGGAGGATCCATTAATGAAGAGTGTCCATCTACGTATTTTCTCATTATTTTTGGTTTCTTACCTCTCGGGGGACTCTTTAGGAAGTGTCCTTTCTACAATGAAATCAACTAAATCTTGGGCTCTCATGGCTAAATGAGGCTTATAGAGGATATCAAATTTCCTAATTCTATAAACCATTTTACCAATCTTTCGAATATATCTGGTTTGTGTAAGACTTGCCTTAAGGGCTAGTCAATTAGGACTGTGATAGTGTGAGACTGAAAGCACGACTGTAGCTTCCAGGTCATGTTTGATCGGGAGGTGCTGAGTTTTCCCATCATGGAGAACTTTGTTTACATAATAGATGGGTCTTTGAGCCTCATCTTCTTCCCGGATTAACATAGAGGCAATGGTAACTGGGCTTGCGGTAATTTATTGAAAAAGTTCTTCTCCCCCAATAGGCTTGGTTAGGAGATGTGACAAATTGAGATAATCTTTGAGTTCTTCAAAAGCTATATAACATTCTTCAGTCCATGCAAAATCCTTAGCTTTCTTCAGTGCCTTTAATAAAGGTAGACATTTCTCAACAAACTTGGATATAAAGCGACTGAGAGCAGCGGTACATCCAGGTAGACGTCGGACTTTTTGATTTTTCGAGGGGGATTCATGTCCAAGAATGCCTTAATTTTTTTAGGATTGGCTTATATTTTGCGATGGGTGACCTTGAACCTAAAGAATTTGCTAGAGGTGACTCCGAAAGCACATTTACATAGGTTTAGTTTCATTTGATATTGCTTTAGTACTCCAAAGGCTTCTTCAAGATCCGATATATGGTCGTTCAACTTGGGGATCTTAACAAGCATGTCATCAACATACACCTCCATATTTCTTTCGATTTTATTGTTGAAGAGCTTGTTGACCAATCTTTGATAAGTTGTTATTGCAGTCTTGAGCCTGAAAGGCATGACTTTATAACAATAGAGGTCCTAGTCAATGATGAAAATGGTCTTCGACTTGTCCAGTTCATGTACGAGGATTTGGTTGTACTCCAAATATGCATCCATAAAGCTAAATTTCTCGTACCCTGAGGTAGCATCAAGTAGCTGATCTCTCATCGGTAGTAGGAAACTGTATTTTGGGCACGTCTTATTGAGGTCGACGAATTCTATACATATTCTCCACTTCCCATTCGTCTTTTTGACCATGACCACATTAGAGACCCAATCCAGGTAGTGAGCCTCCTAGATAAAGTAGGTAGTAAAGAGCTTATCAACTTATTCCTCTATGGTTTTTTGTCGCTTAGGGGAAAATGATATTTTCTTTTACACTATGGGCTTGTGTTATGGGACCGTGCGAATACATCTTGATTTCTTCTAAAGAAAGAGATTAGTAGAGCTCTGAGCTCTTTGGACAAGTTGGATCAAATTTGGATAGCTTTTTGATCTTCTTTCTCATTCAAAGGAACGATGACCAACTCTTCAATGGATTGGCCCCTCGAAACTTTGAGTTCGTCTCACATGTCTTCAATTTCTAAGGGTGGGGTTTCAGCTGTGGATACGACCACTCTCACCTCATTAAGTGTTAGTCTACTAAGGATCACATTATACGGAGATGGTTACTTGACCACAAGAAAAGTGGTCTGTACAGTAGTGATCTGTAGAGCTATTCCAGCAGTAACTAGGAGAACTATGCTTCCCTCGGCAAATATTAATGCCCCCGAGAAACCATATAATGGAGAAGATATCGGTTAAAACTGGTTGTTCTTTAGTTTCATCTTATGGAAGACATCATAAAAAAGAGTATCTACCGAGCTCCCATTGTCTATTAGGATCCACCTAACATCACAATTGGTGATGAGGAGAGGAACTACTATAACATCATTATGTGGGACTTGTATTCCCTCCAGATTGTTATCAGTAAAGAATATTCTCTGACTTGTCTTGATCTGTTTATGGGGTCCACTGATCGAGGCTATCATTTGAGTATAGGCCTTTCTTGCTTTATCAGACTGTCTTCTGACTGTAGGTTTTCCAAAGATTGTTTTGATGGTTCATGTGACTGTGAGGTCCAGATTATCTCGATTATACTCCCTCTGATTTGATCTAGGACTTCTCCTAGGAGCTCAACGGTCACAATGGTCACGTCCAGATCATTCAACATTCTGTTTGTATGGCATTTGGGACTTCTCCTAGGAAGATCTCCATTATCTCCATTCTATCAGGGCCCAGTGAACTATTTGAGGGCATGACACTCCTCGACTTCATGGCCATGGTCCTTATGGAACTGACACCACTTATTTCGGTTCCTACTGGGATAGAGTGGTTTTGGAGGCCAGCAGAGGATCTCCCTATATTGGACCTGCATCAGGATGTTTGTTTTAGAAGTGTTCAGTGGAGTAAAGCTCCCAAAACTTGTGGCGGTCTTCATTTTGTTATCATGGTGAGCCTTTTTGGCCAAACTATCCCATAACTCATTGGTGTTTTTCTTTCCCTTCTCGGGCCCCTTCTCTTTCTCTTCAAAAGGCTTGGTCATCCTTGAAAAGCATGTATTCCTCGGCCCTAGCCAGGATTTTGCTCACATCTTTGGAAGGGTGAATTTATGGATGAAGGCTCTAGACCTAAGTCTATTCTTAAATGCCAAGATCTGCACAATAGGATCAAGATCCTAGATCTCCCACACCATGACTTTGAAGCGCTAGATAAACTCTTAGAGTCTTTCTCCCTTTCATTAAAGGATGTTGAAGAGGGCTTCGAAGGTTTTTTTAGGAACCTTGCTGCTAAAGAAGTGCGCTGCGAAAGCTCGGGTAAGCTTCTTAAAGGATCCAGTGCTTTTAGGTTTGAGATGTGAATACCAAGTGCTGGTGGCCTTTCAAGGGTTAGGGGGAAGACTTGGCATATGACTGCGTCTAGGTGATAGTGTAGCATCATGGTGGTTCTATAGAGTTATAAGTGATCTAGAAGGTTAATGGAGCCATTATAAGCCTTGATGAGCAGCATTCAAAAGTTTAGAGAGAGATAAGCCTCAAGGATCTCTTTGGTGAATGGTGGATGCTGGGAATTTAGGTTATCCAAGGCATTATGGTTTCTGACTTGAAAGCTTCATTTATCTTCTCCTCCATTTCTCCGACCATTTTATCTAGGCAGATGTTGTTTTTGGAGGGGGAGAAACCCCTGGATTTGGTCACTGGAGACCGTTTGGAAGTGGAGTTATTCTAGGATCCGATTATATGAGGAGGAGAGGATTCAGTGGTAGAGAGGCTCCTGGCAAACTTTCCATGACTGGGTCAAATTTTTCGTCTAGAGTTTTCGCGAGATGATGGATGTGAGGGAAGACGAGCTTTTCCCTGAACTTCAACGACCAAGTCGATAACGAGGCAGGAGAGTTCCAAGAGCTGTTCCGGAATCACCAAAATGATAGGATGCAATGGAGGAGATGCTACTTGGTTCTCCTGGGGACATTTCTTTATTGACTATCGATGAGGAGGTTGTGCGCGTCTGGTTTGCTCATTGGGAGATCCATATGGATTTTGACCAGGGCCGGCTTGTTTAGAGATGGTGTGGAATCGCGAATTGGACTGCTGGTTGTGGGTGCCCGTTCGTGCGGCTATCGTGCTTGTTCCAGCGACACCTTTGGTGGTGTTTTTGGTGATTTTTTAGGTGGATTGGTAACAGATGAGTTCTTGTGGCTTTTTTTTCACTTTTTAGGAAAAGTAGGAGATTGTGGTTTTCCCACGGACGGTGCTGATCTGTTAATGCCTGAAATTTGCCAAGGGTAAGTACGTCCGAAGGTTTGGATTTGCACAAAAACAATGAGAAAAATCTAAAAGTCACAAGAGGGCAAATAAGGTGAAGCCTCCAGGTACTCTCCGATGCTTAAGTTAGCCTTAGGGTTTTTGAGAGAAAAAATGAAGATTTTAGGGCTTAAAATTAGAGAGTGAAAGAGTCCCCTACCTCATGAACATGAGAGTCTCTTCTATAGTTTGTTAGGAGAGAATCAATTAGGAATACGTACCCATCATTTTTGGTGCAATTGAGGGGATGTGATCCTTGAAAAATCACTCGAGGACAATTACACTTGGTTGTCTTAGGAGAACTGTGTCGTAACGGTTTTCAAAGTGAGATTACCTTCGTGCCCTTTTACCAAGTGTCAAAACTAGATTGCTTGACTTGTATGATCGTTAAATGTCCTCTTTATCCACATTGGTTGCCACATGTCATGATATTATAGGAGAGCCAATTTTCCCCTACATCATATGTAAACCTGGATTTTCTTCAAATTTGGTGCTTAGTATCCCTCTAAAGGGTATCTTTTTTTCCATATATGTTGATGAACCACAATGTGTTTTCTTATGAAGAACACTTCCAATTGTATAACACGATCCTCCTCTTGTCAGCAAAATTGTTACTTATGACTTGTAATTTTGGAATAAAAAAAAGAACAACCATTATTATTTTTGGTTCTAGTGGCCACGTCATTAACTCTTTTTAGTATATTGGTGGGTCTTATGTTATTGGCAGTGGGTTTATTACTTGAACAAAACCATGTGCCCATGTGGCGGCATACGACTCCTATTTAGAGTAGGACAAAAAACCAAGAAAAAGAGAAGTGATGGCTAAAGACTATTGTTTGGAGTTTGACATGAAATTCTAGAGAAAAAAAGAGAATCTCTTCTTGATAGCTATGACCTACATATATAAGGGTCTACTTCTCTTTTTTCTGTTGTAGAGAGAGAACGTGAAGAAAAATTAAGAGAACCAACAAATAGAGACCAAATATTTGATATTTTTCTTTCTTTTTAGGTTATTGTATTTTCCAATTAAATTTGTGATAGCCTAGATTTAGGTGTATTTGAGAGTTTTATCTCTCTTGATTTATACTTTAATTTGATTATTGTGGAATCTCTCACCATTACCTGTGGACATAGGAGTTTTAGCTCTAAACCAGGTAAATGTTTTGTGTCTGTTTATTTTTCCTACTTTATTCTGAACTAGCTGCTATCATAGCTATTGTGAAGATCGATCTGGGCACGATTTCTTCTATCACTTTATATGAGATTCAGAAGTTTGATAGAACCAACAGTTTCAATCTTTGGCAAGTAAAGATGCAAGCCATATTAACCCAAAAGGGTTTGAAAAAGGTGCTATTGGAGAAGGATAAGATGCCTAATATGATGACAGATGAACAAAATTTAGAGATGGATGAGAAGGCATTGACTACGATTTAGTTGTGAAAGCTATTGCTGGTTTATGGTGTAAGTTGGAGTTTCTGTAGATAACGAAATCCATCACCAACGAACTATTCTTGAAGCAACAATTTTATTTGTTGTGTATGGAAAAAGGTGCGTCAATGAAATCCCATGTTGATGAATTTAATTTCATTATTATTGATTTGAATTTAGTGGAAGCTAAATTAAATGATGCGTATCAGACCCTACTATTGTTGTGTTCCCTACCACCATCATTTAAACACTTTAGGGAAACCTTTTTGTTTGGTAGAGATACAATTTCTTTAGAAGATGTGAAAGCTTCACTATTTTCTAAAGAATTACTTGAGTGACATATAACTTGGAAATAATTATGAGAAACAGAAAGAAGTTCAGGTAACAATATTTAGAAATTTTGATCAAAGTCTAAAAATAAGAACGTGACTTGTCATTACTGTAAGAAAAATAGACATTTCAAGTCTAAGTGTTGGAATTTGAAAAAGAAATTCAAGAATAACACAATTATAATCAAGGTCAAAGTCGATGTCAGAATCATAATCATATTTGGGATCGGGATCGAAAAAAGAAACAACCTGAAGCTAATGTTAGTGAAGAAGACTTTGATGGTTATGATATGTTCTTGCTGCCAATGGTAATTGATTCTTTATGTCTAATTGGATTATGGATTCAACTTGTTCCTATCATATTTACTGAAATAAATATTAGTTTTCAAAATATGAGCTTTATGACAGAGTTGTCTTGCTTTGTGATGATGTAGTTGAAAAAAGTACTGGTATAGGAACTATTTAGATTAGAATGCATGTTAGTGTGATAACAAATTTGGCAGAAATTAGACATATTCCTGCCTTCAAGAAGAATTTGATTTCCCTGAGTACTCTTGATGTCAAAAGGTATAAGTATTTATCTAAATGTAGAGTTACAAAATTCATCTTAGGTGCTCTAGTTATCATGAAAGCGAAGATGATGTCTCCAAATTTGTATGTTTTGTAGGATACTACTGTAACTGGTTCAGCAATTGCTTCCACAATGTCATATTCTAAGGTTACAAAATGATGGCATATGAGATTGGGTCACAAGAGTGAAAATAGACTAACCTTGTTGAGCAAAAAAAGGTTTGTTGTGTGGACAGAATACACATAAAATGAAATTATGTGAGGATTGTGCTTTTTGAAAACAAAAGAGAGTTAGTTTTAGTATAGCGATTCAAAAAACCAAGGGTACTATGGATAATATTCACTCCAAACTTTGTGGACCCCAATGTGTTCCATCTAAGGGTGGTGCTCGGTATATACTTACATCCATCGATGATTTCTCAAGAAAAACTTGGGTGTTCACGTTGAAGACCTACGATGAGACATTCAAGCAGTTTAAACAGTGGAGAACTATGATTGAAAATAAAACAAGGAATAAGATTAAGAGGCTAAGGACAAATAATGGTATGAAATTTTGCTCAAATGAGTTTGATGACTACTACAGATATGAGTGTATTATCAAACACAAAATAGTTAGAGGTACCCCACAACAGAATGGGGTGGTTGAATGAATGAACATAACTTTTTTGGAGAGAGCTCGTTGTATGTTCTCAAATGCTAATTTGACTAAGGAGTTTTGGGCTAAGGTGGAATTCACTGTGTGTTATTTGGTGAATTGGTCTCTTATTTCAACTATAGAGTTCAAAACCCCACATGAGGTATGGTTTGGTAACCCTTCTGATTATTTTGTAGTAAATTTTTTTTGGATATTCTGCATATGCACATGTTAATGTTGAAAAATTAGAGACTATAGCTAAAAAAAATGCATTTTTCTTGGTTATGTTGATGGTGTGAAAAGATATAGGTTGTGGTATCTTGATCCTATGTCACATAAATTTTTCATTAGTCGATTTGTTATTTTTAGTGAATCTGCTATGCTTAACTCCAAGAAAGAGGAGTTTTTTGCAAGTGATTCTGATTAGGTTAAGGGTAGCAACCAATAGGTGGAGTTAAAATTTTTTTTATTAAGATCCTATGCAGAGCACTTACACACATCTTGTTTATGAACAAAATGAGAATTTGGGTGAATAGCAGACTCAATAGATGACCCTTACAACATTGTTAAACATAGACCAAGAAGAGAGACCAGATTAACATTGAGGTACACTAATATTGTTTTGTCTAGTAATACCGAGGCTGTTGCTTATGCTTTGTCAGTTACGTAAGAAACTAGTGAAGCAAGTGAATCTTCCACATATACAGAAGCCATTACTTGTGCAGATTCTTAAAAGTGGCTAGTAGGCATGCATGAAGAGATGAAGTCTCATGAGAAGAATTATCTTGAAAATTAGTAAAAACCACCATGGGTAAAAGAATAGTTGGTTATAAATGGGTATTAAAAAAAAGGAACACATCAAAGGAATTAAGAATTCAAGGCATAAAGCATGTTTGGTTACTAAAGGGTACAGTTAGGTTGCATGAGTTGATTTTAATGATGTGTTCTCTCAGGTTTTGAAGTGTAGTTCTATTTGTGTTCTCATATCTTTCGTTACTATACAGAATTTGGAATTAGAACAGTTTGATGTTAAAACCGCGTTTTTGTAAATTATCATCAAACTCATCTTAATTTGAGCTTCAATTAATCAATATTAATGTAATTATTAAAAAAAATAATAAAGCTTTGTAATTGTAGTGAAAACATGAAACAACGAAACATATACACAAAATATCAATCTTCGAAGAAAAAAAACACACACAAAAAGTCATAAAATTGATGTGATTAGAGATCAAAATTAAGACTGCAAAGTATATGATCAAATTTTCACTTTGGCGTGATTTTTCATAAAATAATAATGGTTGTCCTTCATTTTTTTACTCCAAAAAAGTCATGAAAAGCTGACGAAATAGAGCATAATTGCCCAGGATATGCAGTAGTGTCAGATATGGCAAAATCTAATTTCTTGGAGGTAGTAGGAGATTGGCGCAAATCTTACAAAGATTCACTGAGAGATGACAAGTATCCCACTTTCCTTAAGGATAAGATCCTATTGAAACAAAAAATTGAAAGATATGCAATGAAAGATGATGTACTTTACATAAAGAGTTTCTTTGGAAAAATGCTTAAATATTATGGAGAACATGATCAGGAAATGTTATTGCATGAGCTATATGCTTGAGTTTATGGTGACCATAAAAGAGGAGTAAAGCTTTACGAGTAGCTGCTAGAACTTGGCTATTGTTGGCCACAAATCCTTAAAGAAGCAAAGGAATTTGTACACAAATGCGATGTTTATCAGTGGCATAGAAATGTGTTGCATATACCTCTTGTAGATTTGGATGCTTTAAGCACTTTGTGGGCTTTTCATACATGGTCTATGGATCTAATTGGACCAATTTCATCACCAACTCAAGGGCATGTTTAGATTCTAGCTGCCATGGAATATTTCACTAAACGGGCCGAAGCTGTATCACTCAAGAAAGTTAATGGTGAAGCAATTTTGAACTTTATAAAGGAGAATATTATTTATCGCTTTAGAATCCAAGCGTATTCTATTTGATAATGGTACGCTCTTTATGAACAAGACTGTGAGAGAATTCTTGGGAACCTATCAAGTTACTCACCTCAAGTTTTCAGCATAGCACCTTTAGGGGAATTGCCTAGTAGAAGCAACAAACAAAACACTCATCAGAATCCTAAATAGAGTTGTATATGATCAACCTAAGCATGGAATGATACTCTTCTAGAAGCTTTATCGGCTTATAGAGTAATCCAACACTGCTACAAATGCATCCCCTAATTCACTAGTTTATGGGGCTGAATGTGTGGTATCAATAAAAATATTAGAACAATCTGTTCAAATCAGAGCAACAATAGAATTACAAAATCATGCTGAAAGATTCAAAGAATTAGATGTTTTGGGAGAAAAAAAAAGAGATAATTCTAGAACCTTTTTCCGTGCATATCAAGAAATAGTACAGATAACAAGCTCACTCACTTATGGTTCTTTAAGAAAATGGGACCTAGTTTTCAGAGCTGTAGAGCATATCCATAAGGGGATATATGCAAATAACAAATTTACTCCTAAATAGGAAGTTTCATTCCCAAGTACACTAATCTTCTACTAGTGGTTACCATATTTTTCTTTAAAAAAAAAAGAAGCAAAGTTATAATTCCAATAATTTTTTGTATTTAAAATAATATTACACTAAAAAAAAGAATGTGCACCTGTATATAAAAATAATCATCATCATCATCATAATATATATATATATATATATATATGCGCACAGGTCCTATATATAAATAAATAAATACATCCTAAAATTCATACCATTGTTCAAAAATATTTCTCCTGAAGGATTGAAGAGGGTTAAAAAGAGCTTTCATCTTTAGAAAATGGTTCACGCACTTAGCTAGTAAAAACATGGTTTTCAGAGGGTTATGCATTATCAAGAGCCGTCTCTTGGGGGTTTAGATCACCATTACTAGGAGCTCCAACCATAGAATTTGTCCTACTGTTCCAAAGCATATCTTTCAACCTTCATAAGTTAGCAATATATAAAGAAATACAACATGCTTCTGACTTCTAAAACATATATTTTACAGGTAATGAAAGAGTTTCATAATTAGACAAAACCTATTGTTGAAGTCCCTAGATATGAGAAACACACCCATATATGAGATCGTTGCTATGAGACATTGCCTCATAGATCGTAGTTCTTATAGTGACAAATCGATGATGCTATTGTAGGTGTTCTAATACTCACAATAATTTGTTAGCACCAATCATCTCATGAACAGCTGCGAAGTGACCTATCACACCCTCATAAAGAAAAAAATGGTGAAATCTCACAACTATCTTAACACCGTTTATTAAAAAAATTACACTCTTTACATAGAAACTCATTCATTATCATCCTTTATCTTGAGGCTAAAAATAAAAAGAATTAAAAAAATAGGAAGTCCCCTTTAAACACAAAATAAAATTACCATAATCTCTTTATGTTTAAATCGATCGGGAAATTTTACCGTAACAATATTTCATTAGCAAAAATAGACAAAATAATTAAAGTATTAAGCTAAAAAAAAACTTCAAAATTTAGCACATATAAAGAAAATTGAAGCATAATTTTGAAAAAAATACTTACAGGGCTGAAAAACCAAAAAGGAAGGGAGTAATCACGTTGTCCGTCAATAGACCGATAAAAAATGCAATGAACATAAAGTAATTTTTTTGGCTTTGAACCCTAAAATGAGGGGGTTTGATCAAAGAAGGCCTTATATACTTAGGGTAAAAGTATAAATGATACAATTTTAAACCTAAAAGAAAAAACAATATAGTTTTACATCAAAGATAAAAAAAAAACAACATAGTTTTACATCAAAGAGAAAAACGACTCAAATTTTTTTTTGCTTTGGTAATGGAATAAATTCTACAAAAAATGAAGAAACATAATAAAATGCACAAGAACATGTTTTATACTATAAACCCTCAGTTCATTTTTTGAGGCAAACATAATCCTTCACTCTTCAAAGAATCACTATAAAGTATGAGGGAAAATATGAAAATTACCTGTCATGATCCAAAAATTTGACATAAAATTTTCTTTACCTAGATTTCTCTTGATTTTGTTTGACATCAAAGACCTACACTAGAGGGTTTATTATGACATAGATATCCTAAATAGGAAGTGTCTATGCGAATGAATATTATAATCATTATATTGCTTTTGTGCTCATTGGTACCATAAATTAAGAAGATTAGTACACCATATTAAGAAGAGAAAGTATTTAAAAAGGCTAGAATATTCTCATTTTATCTTATAATTGATACAAAAAATAATCTTATTTCTATTTTCTTAGAAAAATGATTTAATCTTATCTTCTTCTTCATAATACTATCATCTTATTTACAGTCCAACAAGATATTGAAGGAGCTTGCATGTTGATAATCAATTCTGCTTTCGAGTACAAGATTTTAGCTTCTACACCATTGAATATTGTAAGACATGTTTCCCTATAATGTAAATCCAGAGGAGAAAATACCACAATGAAGGACGATGATATTAGAAGCAAATTATTTCTCAAGACTTAGACACCAGATTGTGGCAGATTTTATCACAAGGGCATGGACATCCAATGACCTTAGTCTTAACTCGATCAAAATACTAGTTGCCAATAGACTCTGCGATCCCCTGCAAGTTAAAATTATTTGCATAAGAATGAGATCAATATGCCTAGTTAGCTATCAGCGACCAAAACACCAGAAAAATGGAAAAGAACAGAAAAATATTGGGTGAAAAAGACAAGTAAAATTATTCATGCCTTATTCCTAATATAGGGAGACTCTTGAGCAAACAAAGTGTCCTGTCTCTCACCTGGGCAATGAAAAAAGCATGAATTTAAAAGTATATCTTTCTTCTTCACATGAAACATTCATATCATGAATTAAAGCATGAATTTTAAATATTTTTGAGTGAATTTCTACAAAGAATTAGTCTAAGAATTTTCCAAATATTCAAACGAGAATATAACATTCATATCAGAAAGCAAACCATCATCAGAAAATAAAACAAAGAAGGTAAAAACCTAGCAGCTAAAGTGTCACTCTTATTGCCAATTACATATGTAAAAGCATTAAGCTTGACAACAGAGTTTATCTCACTTTATCTTTTTCTTAAATGTCTTTCTTAAGCTTGCTCATTTGCCTAATATTTCTTTCTATAATTTCATATTATTATTAGAAATAATTTAATTTTTTTTGAAATATCTTTTATTTAAAAAATTAATAAATTTTTATAATTTACTTTTTATAGAGCAGCTCTATCAATATTAGGTTTTCGTATGATATTTAGATTGGACATATATATATATTTTTTTAAAAACAAACACAATATAAATTCAGTTTATTTTTAAATATGAAATTATAAATCCAATTCTTTGGATATATAATTTAAGTAAGTTTATCACGGAGTATTTAACTTGTTTCACAATGTTTAACTTAAGCATTTTATAAACTGTAGCTTATTATTATTGACATTTATATAGCTCACATAACTACAAATATCAAAATTATATTGTGATGGCAAAAAAACTATGAAATAGAAATACATGCAAAGAGGGCAAGAGAAAGCGATATAGAGAAAAACAACTAATTAAGACCCTAAATAGAGAAAAGAGAAAATTAAATGTTTCATTCTTGAGGATTACTACCCATTCTAGTTACATTATTCACTTTTGATTCGTCTTAATTGGGTCTTGAACGTTACAAAATCATTTCAATCGAAACATTTCTTGGAGTTATTGTTAGTACAGTCCAAGTTAATCCTTCGTGAACCTTTTTCTTTTGATTTGATTCCATCTTCCAAAACATGCAGAAGTTTACTGATTCTCCACAATGACAAATTGGGTTGACAAAAAAAAAAAAACTAACCACGAAAGATCAAAGGAAAAGAATTTTGGGGATATAAACTCATTTAATCATTTGGGATAAAACTTATGGGTTCTAATCAATTAGCTAGGCCTTATTTTGGAGATTTCGGATAAATAGCCAAGTCGGATAGGTTAAACTTAATGATGTCAAAGTGGAATGTTCCAATTGGAACGAATTTATAACATTAAGAACCCAAATGAAACATATCAAAAGTGAAGAATGTAAATAAGATGGATGAAAATTTTCAAGGATGAAATATAAAATACATTTAGAAAAAATTCAAAGGGATTTAGAAAACTTGAAGGAGCAGGTGCGAGCTAATTTAGTTTGGTAATGTCACTCATTACCACACAAGATATCTGAGATTGAATATTTCATACCAAAGATAGGGGGACAAAGTATGAGAGAGGGTTACCCCATTGTATAACCCATATCAATTAAAAGAAAAAGGAAAATCTTCATGAAGGAGAATAACTGGAGGCGTGAGGGAAGAAAAGAAACCTATGAGAGAGATACATGGAAAAAGCATCAGCTATAATAGTGAGAAGAGAAAACTTTGACGAAGATTGATGTAGTGAATATTAAGAATCAGATCAAGCACATGCTTACTCAACCCAGAAGTGATCGAAGTCTAGAGATAACAACTTTATTTATTATTAGCCTATTTAGTTTCTTGTGGGTCTATTAATTTTGTTCAATCTCAGGCATGGGATAATTAATAGATTGAATGGTTGAGATCAATTGAGTTTTAGGCTTTTCATATTTAATCTCTTTCTCTTTTGTTAGAACAACAATTTTGATGACTATTAATTTCATTCAGTGAAATATTTTTCTTGGAGCCTTGAAGAGCTTTAACATGCTTAGAATAACACTTCCCTTTATTCTGACATAAGAAATTTCATGAACTTCTGTAAGATCAGATTGGTGTATTATACTAATTATTTTGTAGTTTTCAAATTTTTATTTGTTAGGATTTTATTTCTTTGTTTTTAGATGTTTTTAAAGTTTTGGTGGTCAAAATAAGGCCTTGTTATGTTATTTAGTTTTTAAAATTTAAAAAATTATCTTTTTGAGAGTTGTTAGGAAACCACCTCAAGATGCCCAGGTGGTGTGATCTTCCAAACACCCAAGTCTAGAATGACTTGTAATACAACCGAATCAAAACAGGAATAAAAAACCAATCAAAGAAAGAACACCAGTAATTGTTATCGAGGTTCAACAATAGCCTACGTCCCCGTGAGTTCCTCCGAACTCTCTGCACTAAATCAATGGTTCTTTACAGATACAGAAACTCCTCTTCAAGAATCTCAAGTTCTTAAAGAATGAAAGAAGAGAAAACAGAAAGTGATAAAGAACTATTACAAAGCCCTTCTCCCCAATCTATACTACTCTCTCTCTAAACAACCAGCCTCTCTTTGAGATCTATTCTAGTGCCTCTCCTGTGTTTTTGTGTCTTTGCACTCTCACACTTGCACTTGAATTCTCTTGTATGATGATCACTTGTGTTTACAACTTGTTCTCTTTTCTTGTGTTGAGATTGAAGCTAGGTGACCCTTTATATAGTGCACCACTTCTTGAGCCAATCTTTGAAGTCAATCTCCACCCTTAGATCTTGAGGACCAATCAATCATAGCCCTTCAACAATCCTAAGTGATATTGTGCATTTTTTTCATGCCCCACGCATTATTTGAGAGTGCTGGAAAACCAAGCATCAGTGTGCCTGGTGTCACGGCCCAGAACAGGGCTGGCCGCGGCTCAAAACAGGACACCACTCCTCTATGTGCTGGGTGCCGTGGTACACACTTCGCAGAAGTGACCAATCTGCTGGGTGCTGCGGTGGCACACTAGTGGAGGACCTTTTCTCCCTTGCTGTTGGCCATGACGCACAAAGCCAAGCTATAGTGCACACCTCCAAGCCTGATGCTGAACATGCTGAACCCTTCAACCGGTTTAATCTTTGGGCAAATACCAACAATCTCTACCTTTGTCTAAGCGATTAAACTCGAACCCATTGTGTAGAGAACTCAGGATCCAAACTCAACTTAGTCACCATATCAACTGACTCTAATCCTAAGAAGTCCAAGGCAATGATTGAACTTACTTAGAGATAGAACCTTGGTGCCTAAATTTCCAGGATTTTCCTCTGTGGCCACCTTATCCACATGAATGCATCTTTCCATAACATTTTTCCAAATGAAATGATACCGAGCATCAATGTGCTTTATCCTCTCATGGAACACTAGATTCTTACACAAGTGCAATGCACTTTGGCTATCCGAATACACCACCACATGCTCTTTTAGGACCTTCAACTCTTCCAACAACCCTTTGCACCACATAGCCTCCTTAATGGCTTCTGTTGCCGCTATGTACTCAGCCTCGGTTGTTGAGAGTGCTAACACCGACTGCAACTAAGCCTTCCAACTTATATAACATTCGTTTAAGTTGAAGAAGTAGGAGGTAATCGATCTTCTTTTATCTTGGTCTGCTCCATAGTCCGAATCCGCATAACCCTCAAAACAGATGGACTTGTCTCTTTTCTCATAAACTAGCCCCACATATGGGCTTGCCTTCAAGTACCTTAGCAACCACTTCATCCCAAGCCAATGCTCCTTTCTAAGATTACTCATAAACTTGCTGAGAACACTTATTGCATGAGAAATGTCGGGTCTAGTGCTTACTATGGTGAATATAACTGATCCAACCGCACTAGAGTAACAGACCTTTTTCATTTTCTTCTTCTCCACCTCTGATCTTGGACATTGATCGCTGGAGAACTTGAAATGACCAGCAAGAGGAACCTTCACTGGTTTGTTAACTTCTATAGAGAACTTAGATATCATTTTCTCTATATAGGAAGTTTGAGAAATCTTCAATCTATGTCTCTCCCTTTCCCGGATTATGCTCATCCCAAGGATCTTCTGTGCATGGCCAAGATCCTTCATCTC
The DNA here is from genome assembly GCA_023935145.1 of Bretschneidera sinensis. Classification (NCBI taxonomy): domain Eukaryota; kingdom Viridiplantae; phylum Streptophyta; class Magnoliopsida; order Brassicales; family Akaniaceae; genus Bretschneidera; species Bretschneidera sinensis. The sequence goes on from CM043702.1 coordinate 109,128,735, forward strand.
AAACTCCTTACTGAGTTGAGACTTTAATTTTTCTATCCTCTCCATGCTGCTCCTAACCAGCAGCATATCATCAACATAGATGAGGATGATCACCATTTCCTCCACCTTGTGCCCCTTGTAGTACAAGCACAAATCATAGTAGCTCCTCATGAAACCTAAGCTAGTTACAAAGGAATCGAACCTCTTATTCCATTGCCGAGGTGATTGCTTCAGACCATAGAGAGATTTCTTCAATTGGCACACCAACTCTCCCTGCCTTCCTTCCTCATAGCCTTCGTGTTGCCTCATATAGATAGTCTCATCAAGCTCTCCATGCAAGAATGTTATCTTCACATCCATTTGCTCAATTTCCCAATTAAATTGGACCATCATTGCTAATACTATCCGTATCGTCTTGTACTTCACAACCGGTGAGAATATTTCGGTGAAATCATGCCTTCTCTTTATGTGAACCCCTTCGCCACCTTATACCAAACTTCATCCCGCGGAGTGTTCCCTTCTTTGATCTTGTAGATCCACATACAATCCACAACTCTCTGTTTTTCTGGTTTGGGCACCAATCCCAATAGTTGTTCTTCTTCAAAGAATCCATTTCTTCCTCTATAGCTAGCTACCACTTTGACGAATACTTACATTCCATGGCATCCATGTAAGTTTCTGGTTCAACCCCTCCTTCTGTCCAAGGAGCTGCTATATTAGCACCAGCAAAACCATATCTCAAAGGTGGTCTAACCACCCTCCTTTCCCGGTCCCTTGTGAGTTGATAGTCATTCTGACTTGCTACATCATCCCCTTCTAGTTCAGCCTTCTCTTGAGTGTCATGAGCTTGGCCTTTATTAATGGGCTCTACTTGGTCCAAACCCTCTTGCCATCCTTGCTCTGCCTAAATTGAATTCTCCTTGATGCTATGCTTCACAAATTCCAGACTGGTTTGCCCACTATCCCCTGCAGGGTTAGTTTTCTCCAAATAGGGAAATAACAATTCATTAAAAATAACATCCCTACTTATTATGAGTTTCAATCCTTTTTTCTCTAAGGACCATAACCTATACCCCTTAACCTCATCACCATACCTTAGAAATACACATTTTCTAGACCTTGGGCTAAGTTTATCATCCTTTTGATGTGCAAATGCAGCACATCCAAAAGTCCTAAAGTTATTCAACTCAGGGGGTTTCCCACTCCACATCTCTTCTGGAGTCTTGAGCTCTAAATCTCTAGAGGGTGATATATTAACCAAATATATAGCAGTAGACACAGCTTCCCCCCAAAAATATTTTGGTAAACCGGACCCAATTAACATGCACCTAACCTTTTCCATAAGGGTTCTATTCATCCTCTCAGCAACTCCATTTTGCTGAGGTGTTTTTACAACCGTTCTATGTTTTAGAATGCCATTTAACTCACAGAATTTATCAAAATCCTTATTGCAAAATTCTAAGCCATTATCGGTTCATAAAGCCTTAACTAGCCTACCTGTTTGAGTCTCCAGCAACTTTTTCCACACCACAAATTTATTCAAAACATCTAATTTATTTTTAAGCAAATAAACCCAAACCTTTGTTGAATAATCATCAGTTAAAGACAGAAAGTAAAGATTACCTCCTTGTGTTGGTGTTCTTGCTGGCCTCAAAGGTTCGAATGAATATAATCAAGAATGCCCTTACATTTATGCACTCTAGTGTTGAAGCTGACCCGGTGTTGCTTCCGAAGAACGCAACCCTCGCAGAAATCAAGTTTCTCTACTTTGTCACCACCAAGTAGACCATCCTTGCTGAGAACTTGTAAGTCCTTTTCACTCATATGTCCTAAGCGACTGTGCCAAAGGGCTGCCCTATCCATCTCAGCCATCAAGCTTGCTGCTTGATCCTTGATTTTTGTCTCTCCGATCATCTCATAGAGACCATCTTTTATTGCTGCTTTGATCACCACCAATGATCCCTCGGTTAGCTTGATCTTTCCTCCCTCTGCTTTGTATGTGTACCTTATGGAATCTAGCTGCCCTAATGAGATCAAATTTCTTCTCAAATTCAAAAGATACCTTACATTCAGCAGTAGCCTTGTGACTCCATCAAATATCCTCAATTGGATGTCTCTTATCCCCCTCACTTTGCAAGAAGTGTCATTCCCCAAGAAAACCTTTCAATCATTGGTTTCCTGGAAATTTTTGAACCAATTTCGATAAGGGCACATGTGATAAGTGCACCCAAAATCCAAGATCCATTTCTCGCTGCCTTACCTCCTGCTCATATTTGAGCACACAACAAGAACATCATCTTGCTGTTCTCCCTTGGCAACCGAATCATCTCCATTGTTGGTATGGCTTCTTCCTCTCTCATCCCACATCTTCTTCTTGCATTCTTTCTTGAAATGACCCTCCTTGTTGTAGTAGAAGCATCGCCTTTCTCCAAACTTTGGTTTGGAATGTGATCTCCCATGGCTCTGCCCTTTACCCTTTGATTTCTCTCGGTAGTTGCCATGGATGCTACTGCCATACCGAGTTACTGGCCTTCCTCTAATGAATAACCCTTCTCCACTTGATGTTTCCCTCATCTTGGCTTTGAAATCATGAGCCCTTATAGCATTGATCATAATTTACTTGGTTAGTGTATCTCTTCCATATTCAATTGCATTAATCAAATTATCAAAACAATCAGGAAAAGAATTCAACAAAATAACAACCAATTATTCATCCAAGAATGTTATGCTATAGCTATTCAAATCTTGAACTAGCTTATTAAACACATCAAGATTATCTTACAACTTTTTATTAGGATCCATTCTAAAAGCAAAGATTCTTTTAAGAAGATAAATCTTATTAGGGAGAGTTTTGGTAAGAAACAACTCATCTAGTTTCTTCCATATGGCAGCTGGATCTTTCGAGTCTCCGCACTCCCTTGTCACACTATTTGATATGTGCAGGAAGATGGTGCTGTATGCTATCTTCTTCATTTCAATCCGTTGGACCTCCGTGATACTTGCTGGAAAAGCATCATTTTCTCCAATCGCCAAGTCCACCTTTTGTTGCATAAGAACCGCCTTGATCTTCCGTTTCCAAAGGGAAAAGTCTCCTTTTCCATCAAACTTCTCAAAAATGAAATTTGAAACCATCTTGCGGAGAAAATCTCAGATTTATACAACACCCACAATTGCTATCCAACTTCTTCTAAACCTCAAGAACATGATCAGAGATTGATCTCAATACCGTTCTTGAATCACCCTTAAGAACGTGATCAGATCTTGATCTTTACTCCGTTCTTGAATCACCCAAGAAGTTAATATTTGATTCTTGGAGTCTTGCTCTGATACCTCCCGTTCTTACTCCTGTACCAACTGTCCAAAGCTCTGATACCACTGTTGGGAAGCAACCTCAAGATGCTCAGGTGGCGATATTCCAAACACCCAAGTTTAGAACGACTTGTAATACAATCGAAACAAAACAGGAATCAAAAACCAATCAAAGAAAGAACACCAACAATTGTTATTGAGGTTTGGCAATAGCCTACATCCCCATGAGTTCCTCCGAACTCTCTGCACTAAATCAATGGTTCTTTACAGATACAACAACTCCTCTTCAAGAATCTCAAGTTCTTGAAGAATGAAAGAAGAGAAAACAGAAAGTGATAAGGAACTATTACAAAGCCCTTCTCCCCAATCTATACTACTCTCTCTCTAAACAACTAGCCTCTCTTTGAGATCTATTCTAGTGCCTCTCCTGTGCTTTTATGTCTTTGCACTCTCACACTTGTACTTGAATTCTCTTGTATGATGATCACTTATGTTTACAACTTGTTCTCTTTTCTTGTGTTGAGATTGAAGCTAGGGGACCCTTTATATAGTGTCCCACCTCTTGAGCTAATCTTTGAAGTCAATCTCCACCCTTAGATCTTGAGAACCAATCAATCATAGCCCTTCAACAATCCTAAGTGATCCTGTGCATTTTGTTCATGCCCCATGCATTATTTGAGAGTGCTGGAAAACTAAGCATCAGTGTGCCTGGCATTGTGGCCCAGAACAGGACACCACTCCTCTATGTGCTGGGCACCGCGACGCACACCACCCTGTGCCACGGCACACACTTCCTAGAAGTGACCCATCTGCTGGGCACCGCGTATCACCAAGGTTGGGCTGCGATGTACACTGGTGGAGGACCTTTTCTCCCTTATTGTAGGCTGTGGCGCACAAAGCTAAGTCGTGGCGCACACCTCCAAGCCTGATGCTGAACATACTAAACCCTTCAACTGGTTTAATCCTTGGAAAATACCAACAATCATATTCTAGTGCCTTTCCTATGTTTTTGTGTCTTTGCACTCTCACACTTGCACTTGAATTCTCTTGCATGATGATCACTTATGTTTAGAACTTGTTCTCTTTTCTTTCGTTCTTCAAGAACTTGAGATTCTTAAAGAGGAGTTGCTGTATCTATAAAGAACCATTGATTTAGTGTAGAGAGTTCGGAGGAACTCACGGGGAAGTAGGCTATTGCCGAACCTCGATAACAATTGCTGGTGTTCTTTCTTTGATTGGTTTTTGATTCATGTTTTGTTTCGGTTTTATTACAAGTCGTTTTAGACTTGAGTGTTTGGAAGATCATCACCTGGGCATCTTGAGGTGGTTTCCCAACAAGAGTTTTCTCAATTTATTACTTGTGGATTGAAGGATTTCTAGTGGATTCCAGACTATTACTATAGATTTTGATGTGTTCAAGTCTTTTCAATTAGTTTCGCATTGCGTTAGGTGGTATCAAAGCGACGATTCGCCTGACTTAATGGAAATCAACAAACTTGTTAGTAGACACCCTATTGATGGTGATCGTGGGGTGGTTGCCATATAAACAACAATTGAGTCACAAAGGGAGCAGTTGAACCAAATTATGAGTATGTTGTAACAATTAGGATTTAATGCAAACGAAGAAGCAATAGTCGATGAGAACTGTGACAGGGGAGTCTCCCTAGCCCAACCCGTAGACAAACATGTTCTTGATCAGTGTGCTCAAGATCGACAAGCTCCTGCATGTCTTTTCCAACAACCTATTCTTGAAAGACAATGTGAAGATCTTGAAATATTCGAAGAAGTTAATCTCAATGAGCAAATGGTTCAAGAGGTTCAAGAAAACATAGAAAAGTGAAACATTGAAGCCGTTGAGTATTCTACTAAAGGTTTATTAGAAGATAATTGTTAAAGTGAGCCCAAAACCCAAAATTCCCAATATCTAGTTAATCTTCCAAGTGATGATGCATTATGATGTGTTGTTTTCATTGGAGTTGAAGATTTTATTTGGTACACTAATCCTACATTGGTAAATATTGTAAATAGGTTGGAGATTGAGATGTCAAAAGAATTTCAAGTTGAGTAATTTATGGATATTCCTTTTGAAAAGATATTGAAGTGATTGTCATGTTCTATGTATATTTTCTTTTGGAGTGGACTACTACAATTTTAACCATTAAACTCGAGGTTAAGTTTCTTCCAAGTGGAAGAGTCATTTCCTAACGAAGCATGAAATCAATTAAAAATATTTTAACATGTCAAAGTCTATAGTAATAGTTTGGAATCCACCAGAAACCCTTGAATCCTCAAAGAATAAATTGAGAAAACTCTCAAAGAGATATTTTTAAAATTCTGAAAACTGAATAACAAAGTTTATAGTGTTACAAACTAAAATAGTGAAAATAAACAAAGTATTAAAATAAAGGCTAACATATATGTTCACCTAACATGACCTTATTTTGACAATCAAAACCTTAAAAACATCTAAAATAAAGAAATAAATCCTAATAAATAAACATTTAAAAATTACAAAAATAATTAATATAATACATCAATATAATCTTAAGGAAGATCATGAGATGCCTTACGTTAGTTTTCTTCTTAATATTTCTTTACCTAGATTTCTTTCACTTCCCTTTGACATCAAAGATCTACACTAGAGAGTTTATTACGACATTGAGATCCTAAATAGGAAGTGTTGGTAGAAAAAAATCTGCTTGGACTGGGGTGCGGAACCTACGCGCACAAAGACCAAAAAAACCCTAAGGAGTCGCTGAAGGACCGAAGAGGTTGTACCTCTGGGGGGATTCTCCAATGCCTAAGTTAGTATAGGGCTTTAAAAATAGGAATGTTATTTGAAAGTAGAGAGAGTATTTTTCTGTGTGTACCTTTTGACGGTGAGAGCCCTCTTATATAGTGTGAGAGGTGGAAGCCTGATAAGAGCATATCTACTGATAAGAATGATCTTTATTTAAATTTTAAATATCCTAATAGAATTAGAACTTATTCGGAGATAAAACTGAGCTTATCCCTAGGTTGGAGTTTCGAAGTAGAATTAGAGTTTCGATGTGAAATTACTGATATACTCTTTGCCATAAGTCCTAATTTTATTAGTCGCTTGTCCCTCTTACGAAATTAATCTTTTTTCCTTGAAGGGTGTCACGTATCATTACACCATTGGATGGGGAATTTTCCCTTACATCCGCTACCCCCATTTCCTTGACTACAGATATGCAGTTGAGGAAGTAGTTTGTGGAATGCTTGAGTTGGAAGGGGTATATGCTTGGCATGAGGTAGACAAGTTTTGGTGTGTTGTGCTTGGAGTTAGATGGCTGAGGCTTAAAATGCTTGGTATGAGGTAGCCAAGGCTTAATATGTTGTGTTCGGTGTTCGATCATCGATGCTTTGAGTACTTGGCATGAATTAGCCAAGGTTTGATATGTCATGTTAGATATATGGTAGGCGAGGCTTTAAAGTGCGTGGCATGAAGTAGCAAAGACTTGGTATGTCATGCTTGGCATGCAATGGCTGAGGCTTTGAGTGCTTGGCATGAAGTAGCCAAGGCTTGATATGTCATGTTTGGCATTTGGTGGCTAAGGCTTTGAAGTGCTTGGTATGCGGTAGTCGAGGCTTTGAGTGCTTGGCATGAAGTATCCAAGGCTTGATAAGTCATGCTTGGCATGTAACAACTGAGGCTTTGAAGTGCTTAGCATGAAGTAGCCAATGCTTGATATGTCATTCTTGACATGCGGTGGCCGAGGTTTTAAAGTGCTTGGCATACGGTGGTTGAGGCTTTGAGTGCTTGGCATGAAGTAGCCAAGGCTTGATATGTCATGCTCGATATGCAGTTACTGAGGCTTTGAAGTGCTTGACATAAAGTAGCCAAAGCTTGATATGTCGTGCTTGTTATGCGATGGTCGAGGCTTTGAGTGCTTAGTATGAAGTAGCGAAAGCTTGATATGTCATGCTCGCGCATGCGGTGGCCGAAGCTTTAAAGTGGTTGACATAAAGTACCCAAGGCTTGATATGTCATGCTTGGAATGCGATAGCCGAGGCTTTGAGTGCTTGGCATGAAGTAGCCAAGGTTTGATATGTCATGCTCGGCATTCGATGGTCCAGGCTTTGAGTTCTTGGCATGAAATAGCCAAGGATGGTGATAAGTGCTTAAATATTCATATTTAAGCCCCTTAATTTATATTTGTTAAGCTCTTAGTTTGTTTTATTTCATTCTATTTTATTTCCTTTATGTGTTTTCTATGTTTGTATAGGTTTTTGGAGAAAAAGGAAGCATTATGGAAATATCTGGCTTAAAGAGCAAACTTGGGAAAAGCTGGAGTCTGCTAGTGCGATTGAGCATAGAGACCTGCGATCGAGCGCAACATCTCTTAAGCACCCAAGCCATAGAAGGGGAGATTCTAGGAGAGATTTTGGGAGACAAATTAACAGCTATTCTAGGAAGTATTTTTGGGTTTATTCTTCTCTTTCTATTTTATTTTATGAATATGTTTAACATCAAACTCATGTGTAACTAAATTGCTAGTAGGGCTTGATTGAAGCCCTGATTATACTTTTCCATAATTCAATATTGTTGCCTTTGTGATAGTTATATTATGATGCATAACTTGATTAATGCCTGTTTTCTTGAATTCCTCATATGTGTTTGCCTGATCAACATATGCATGTGGTATAGATTAGTTAATTAAATCAATTTGGATGACCGAGTCTTGGGTTTAATAATAACAACAAAAGAAATCCATGCCGGGTTCTTGGGTTAATCAACATGGGAAACCGGGAGTATATAACATGCCCTAGGTCCCGTGTGTTTGTCGATTTTCACAGATATTAGGCTATCTTAAAGAACAACTTAGTATACACCATTCTAAATCCTTTAAGAAAGAAAAGAGTTAGAGTATACACCATGTCTCACTCATTGCTTAGGGAAATCAATAGTTTAAGGAGTATTCACCATGCCCTTAGGTTGACAACATTAGGTATTCATAATATGATTAAAACATTGACACACTATTTTATTGGGAAATCAAAATTAGTGGTGGATATCAAGGCTCTACAATTTTATCATTATCAAATCAAATTCACTTTTTCTTTCTCTCGTTTTTATTGCGAAATTAATTTTAAATCAAAATTTACGAATCCTTATGGGAATGATCTCGCACTTGCACACTATACTACTATGTTGACCTTGTGCACTTGCAAGTAAAACGTTCAATTATTTGCTTATTAATTTAGGTAGATTTTTGCACAACAAGTTTTTGGTACCGTTGTCGGTGATTGCGTTAAATTATGTTAAGAATTATTTTTCGTTTAGTTTTATTATTCTGTTATGTTTTATTTTAATCAAAGAATCTAATTTTTACCTTCTTTTTGTTTTTCTGTTTTTGCTTCAGGTCTACAGTAGAGCAGTTCCTGGCATTGCGATCGAGTGCCAGCTTATAGTGATCGAGCGCACTGCGTTCGAGCACAGTTTTGGGAGTGATCGAGCGTAAGTCCAGAATCTACCAGAACAACAACACTAAAGCTGCTGCACTGAAGAGTTTCGGCTGATTCATGCAAGGGCTTCGATCCAGGAATCCAACCATCTTTCCACTTGATACAGAGATTGAGTGGACCATTCGACAAAGGCCTAGAGACAATGTTGAGGAGGAAAAAAAAGAATTCATGGGAGAGGCACCGATGGCGGAATAGCTTGACAACCAACTGCCACCAGAACGAAGACCCATGAAGCAATCCTTCATCCCACAGAACCTCAACCAGCCCTCATGCATTGCTTATCAACCAGAGGCAGAAAGAAATTACTACATATCCCCACAGATACTTAATGCTTTGACTCACTTCAGAGGTACACCTACTAAGGATCCACACTTGCATCTTCGAGAATTCTTTGATCTCTGCAAGTTCCAGCACATCCGGGGCCTAGATCAAGAGGGAATTAGGTTAATTCTTTTCCCTTTTTCATTAAAAGATAATGCTAAGTTGTGGTACAATTCATTGCCTATAGTTTCTATCCATACTTGGGAAGAGCTATCCAGTAGGTTCCTAAAGAAGTTTTTCCCAGCACAAAAGACAAGACGGATGAGGAAAGAGATTCAATCTTTCCAATAGAGAGATGAAGACCTTTTATTTGAAGCATAAGGACACTTCAAGGAGTTGCTTCTCAAATGTCCACATCACAATCTACCTCAAGATGAGCTGGTATAAGCTTTTTATGAAGGTCTGAGTGACATGAATAAAGGCATTGTTGATTCAGGTTGTGGAGGTGTGCTGATGGAAAAGAGCAGTGAAGAAGCCATAGAGCTTTTTGAGACATTAAGTGAGCACACCCAACAATTCTCATCTAGAGGGAGACAAAGAGTTAAGAGCAAAGGTATGTATGAAGTGACCTTAAATGGTGGATCTCCAAATCAGATGGTTGCTATGGAAAGAATGCTAGATATGATTGTAAAAGCCATGACTACTCAGAACATCCCACCTAGTCCACAAGCCATAAAACTCCAGGTATGTGCTATATGTTCTCATTTTGATAACCCTACTGAAACTTGCCCTTTGTATTCATCTGCAGATCAAGAGCAAGTAAACTATGTGGGACCGAAAAACTATCCTCTCAAGAACAATCCATATGCCAATACCTACAATCATGGGTGGTGAAACCACCCCAACTTCTCATGGAATAGCAATCAGAATGCCTTGAACCTTTAAGGGCAGCAAAGGAACTCCCAACAAGTAGCCCAACCAGTTTCAGAATCAAAGAAGAGTGACCTAGAGAGTATTGTAAGGCAATTGGTAACTCAACAACGACAACTGATGACTTCACAAGATTAGTTTTTGGTAGATGAAAGACAATTTTGGACTGAGCAAAAACAAACAATTGCAAAGCATGAGCAAGCTATTCAAACACTAGAAGTACAAGTGGGGCAAATGGCTAAGGAGTTGAGTGGAAGAAAGCAGGGTGAACTCCCAACCCAAACACTACCTAATCCAGGAGGACATCAGCAACTGAAGGTCGTTACAACTCTTAGAAATGGTAAGATCATAGGAGCTGATGAGCCTATTTTTTTGGAGAATTTTACGGTTGAGGGTTATGATGAGAGTCATAAAAGGCATATTTACAATACTTAATTTTTAGCATTTTAGGGTTGATCTAGGTTTGAATTGCACTTTTATACCTTAACAACTCTAAAGTGTCATTCTTGGATCATTGATCTATTTCGATTCATTTTCAGGTACTTTAAGTTCAAAAGAGATGGAAAAGCTATCATTGCTTGAAGTACAATGACTCGATGAACACCGGAGTGAAGGTTCACAAGCACTTGGAAAGGAGTTTCACTAAATTGCCAGAATTGCCGTACAGATCAATCATTTTTGCAAATAAAACTATATTAATGCAAGAAGAACTAGGAGATGAGCCATATATCCTTAGAAAGATCCGGAAGTATATTTTCGAAGACGGCTCGTAAAAATAATTTTTCTAGAGAAAGTTATGACAGTTTTAGTAGACAAGGGTCAGGCCTCCAAAACAGTATCAGCCTATGTTGCGGCATCCCTCAGCCCATCCCGCAGCACCCAGGAACTACCCAACCAAGTGGAAGGCAAGTGCCACAGCGTCCCTCAGCCTGTGCCGCAGCACGCACACATTTTTCCCATCTCCGAGTCTGAACTTAATTAGGGTCTTAGCAATAAAATAAACCCAAAAACACCCTTGGACCCTTGTACTATAAATATATCACTTAGGGTTGAAGAGAGAGGAAGGAATCAAAGGCTAGAAAACTCAAGGGAGGCTGCCACACTCTCTCCTATGGCCAACTAATCTCCAAGAAAGGCGAAGGGATGAATCCCCAGGTGTAGTTGTTCTTATTTTCCTTTCTTAATTTAGTTGTAATTTGGATTTATTTCTAAACATTGTTTATGATTTATTCTTTGCTTAAACAAGAAGAATTAAGGTTCATGTGACAACTGCACTGTGTGTTCTTCTTATTTTAGATTTTCTTAACCCGATGATTGCATGCTTCATCTCCATATAAGTTTAGTCAAGCTCTTCTTATGTCAAGTTGTTTGGATGTGATTAAGTCCAGTAGATTTATCTTTTAGGTTTGTCCATTACTACAATATTGTCATAGAGATATATTTTCGTTTCTTGATAAACCTATAGGATAAGTCGTATATGCTTGAATCGAAAGTAAAGAGTACTTCATAAGCAATTACATCAGGGTTTATATATGTGTTATGATTGAATATTTGCCGATTGCTTGTTTAGGATGTGAAACTTGCAATCGAGATAAAGACAACTGAATTGAGATCGGAATAAGGCAACAAACCTAGGGAGGATTCCCGGAACCTTGTCTTCTCCATCATATTTTCAATCTATTTACACAATTTTCTTATATTACTTTACTATCAAAATTCAGATTCTCTCACTTGATCTTATCATTCGTGTTTAGGTTTACATCTTCTCTTGTAGTTAACTTGTTTCCTCATGGAATCGACACCCCAAAGCTGTGCTACAACTACCGCGTTACACTTTAGGCGTAATCAAATTTTGGCACCGTTGTCGGGAAAACGCGCTTAAGTACAAAAAAGATTGTCAAACTCTAAGACGAGACGGTACTATCGTTCCTTTCTTTAAGTTTTTAATTTTTTGATTTTTTTTTGATTTTGTTCTGTTTTTATTACTTTTTAAACTCAGTTGGTGTATGCTTAGACCGAGAGATTCACGAGGTAGGTTCATTAAAGGACCCGAATTAGAGATACCCCTTCCTTCTATGTCCGTTAGTGAAAGCTCACCTATATCAAACCCTAGTGTACACCCAATAGAGAATTTAGAAAATTTTGTTAACATGGCTGAAAACCCTAATGAGAATGTTGCTAGGATACTTAAAGATTATCTGCATCCTAGCCGAACAGCCACCCCATCGTGTATCATGTTCCCTCCTAATGTTCAAAAACCTGATTTTAAACTAGGCATGATCCAATTGCTACCAACCTTCTATGGATTTGAGAATGAAAACCCTTATATCCATATTAGGGAATTTGAGGAAGTAGTAGCAACCTTTCAAGGTAGAGCTGATATGTTAGACACCGTCAAACTTAGGTTTTTTCCTTTTTCACTCAAGGAAAAAGCCAAGGCTTGGCTATACTCGTTAAGGCCTAGGTTTATAGGTAGTTGGGATGAGATGACCCGAGTTTTCTTCCAAAAACACTTCCCAACCCATAAGACCAACAACCTCAAGAGACAAATCTCAAACTTTGCACAAAAAGAGAGTGAAACCTTATATCAAGTTTGGGAACGTTTCAAGGACCTTTTAAATTCTTGTCCACACCATGGGTATGAGAGTTGGCGGGTAGTTAGCTATTTCTATGATGGGCTTCGAAGTAGGGAAAGGCAGTTCATAGAAATGATGTGCAATGGGGATTTTCTTCAAAAAGATCCCGACCAAGCCATAGATTTCCTAGATGACCTATCAAAAAAATCTCACACTTGGATAGGATCAAATGCCATAGAAAGCACTAGGAGAAATTAACCCGATGTGATTTATCAACTTAAGGAAGAGGACAACCTTAAAACCCATTTAGAGGCTCTAACCAAGGAAATTGAAGCCTTAAAAACTAGAAATGCTAGGGCCCCTGAACGGGTTGCTAGGGTAGAGTCCTATGAGATCATTACCTAAGGATTGTCCAAATTATTTTGAGATGAAGGAAGAGTGTAATACTGTAGGTATACCCTTAGGGAAATTACACTCACCCTAATCTAACACCTACAATCTCGGTTGGAAGAATTACCCTAATTTCAGTTGGAAATCCGACATGTAACACCCTGCTCACTATAGTACCCAAAGGCAACCGAAAGCAACCTCATCGGTTGGAAGAATCACCCTAATTTCAGTTGGAAATCCGACATGTAACCCCCTGCCCACTATAGTACCCAATGGCAACCGGAAGCAACCTCATCTAATGCACCTCAACAATCTTTACCTTTGGAAGATATGTTTAAGTTATTTATGCAGGTACATGCCAAGAGTGTGGAAGATCAAGGAAAAATAAATCAACGGTTGTTAGAGGAACAATAAGCGATCAAAGAGGAACAAAAGGTAATAAAGAGCCAACCCACCAAGTTGACTAGTTTCTTAACGGTTCAAGAAGAAGGTCGTTTTCCTTCACAGCCACAACCTAATCCAAGGGGACAACATATGGCACAAACCTCTGGACCTGAAAATCAAAATATTAGAGAGGTTAGTGCCATAATCACCCGCAGCGATAAGAAAATTGATGGGCCCACTCTACCATCAAACTTGAGCAACAAGGATAAAGCCCCCAAGGAATAAGAGGCCCATGATGATTATTCTCCATTGGTGCCTTACCCTCAAGCACTCCTCAAACTTAAGGAGATAAATACAACATTAAAAGGTGAGATTTTTGAACAACTTCAGCATGTTAAATTAACCTCCCTCTTCTTCATGTTATAAAACAAATCCCCGACTATGCAAAAATCATCAAGGATCTATGCACACTCAAGAGAAGACACAATGTGAAGAAGATATCATTCTTAATGGAGCAAGCGAGTGCAGTAATTGACAGCAAGACACCGCCCAAATATAAAGATCCGGGCTGTCCAACGGTGGCTTGCCAAATTGGAAATAAATCTTATGGCCAAGCATTGCTGGATTTGGGAGCTAGTGTGAACCTCATGCCATACTCCATATACTTATAGCTCAATTTAGGTGAGATTAAACCAACCTCTGTGGTACTTCAATTAGTGGATAGATCGGTAAGAAAACCAAGAGGTGTTGTAGAAGATGTTTTGTTGCAAATTGATAATTTCTACTATCCTGTTGATTTTTTGGTTTTATATACTGTTTCTACTGTAAACACGGAGTCAAAAATTTCTTTGATGCTTGGAAGACCATTCCTTGCCACTGCCAATTCCCTCATTAATTGTAGGAATGGCCTAATGACATTATCATTTGAAAATAGGACTCTAGAGGTAAATGTTTTTTGAGTCTCATGACAGCCACATGAAGAGGATGAGTACATCAAAGATAATTCTAACTCTTCGGAATTCATTCCTAATAATTTTGAATTCAATGATTCTTCAGTTTATCCCCATGCCGTTAATGTTGTTGATGTTTTTGATAAACCACAAGAATTTATTAAGAAATCTTGGAAACCATGCTTTGAGGAGTTGCTTGAGAGAAGTCACATGGATGCGGGAATCAAATACCCTACTACTAATAGTAAATGGGCATCACCAAAAACACTTGAGCCATATGTGGTGGACTTTAAGTATTCCTTGCCAAAAGACTAGCACTGAAGCCACTGAGTATGGAGCCTCATCTTCAGCACCACAATGAGGCCAGTAGTGAGGGTGGTGCAGCATTTGGCTGAAGACATAAAACTTAGTGCTCATGGGAGGCAACCCACAACATATCCTTTTATTTTTTTGTTTTTTATATTTCTTTTTCTTGCTTATTATTATTATTTTGCTATTTTCTAGTTTTACTTTCGTATTTCTTTTTCAGGGACAAATGTACGAAGCAGTTCAAATGGTGGTGCACAATTTTCAGCTTCTATGCACTTTTAGCTACAAAGGGAGTTTCCTTAACTTTTACTTTCACATTAAGGACAATGCTTATTTTAAGTTGGGGGTGGAGGAAAGGATGAAACATATTCTTGTTTTTCATATTTTTCTTTGAACTGCTTGGTGTCTTTTTCCTTTTTGTTTGTTTTTAGCATGCTTTGTGTTAGCCTTAGAGTTAATTCACATGTCAATGATATGAGCCTAATTAAGAGAGCATATAGCATTTAGAAGTAGTTAAATCTTACTTCAGTTTGAGAATAATTTAAGTATCAATCTTAACTTGGTTTGAGACTCTAGTTTGCAGTAAGATTGTATGATTAATCTAAAGCATTTAGAGAAGCTTTATGTGTGATTGTTTTGTGAATACTTTTGCTGTCTTGACAAGCTCTAGAACTTATTTGATAATCACTTGAGGTGAATTCCTAGAATGCACACTACTTAGGATATGATATAGGCCATTTTTGAACCGTTTGAGCCTTTCAAACTTACCATTGTTATATCTATCACTAGTCACCTGTTTGAGCCTTTTTCTTGAAAAAGAATTTGAACCTTGTTTCTTTCAAAAACCCGTTTACTTACCCTTATGAGCCTAAAAATATTTTATCCTTACCCTTCTTTTAAAAGAATTTAGTTGTCCACATTTGTTGAGAAGCACTTAAGAGGAGTAAGGATGGAAATATAAAAAAAAAACCATAACCCAAGTATATTAAAGAAGATAAGTTAGGAGTTGTGGAAAAGAAAAGAAACAAAAAATGAAAAAGGAGATGAATGGGTATTTGCCAAAAAAAGAAAAGAAAACAGAAAAAGAAGTGAATTATGGCAAAGAAAGAAGAAGAAGAAAAGAAAAAAATGGTGATCTATTGAGAGAAATGCTCGAAGAGTGGTTGAAAGAGTTGGGTATTGAAGTAAGGTTATCCAGTGCTTAAAAGTGGTTGTGTTTAAAGCTAAGAGATTGAGTTCTTTTACTTGTGAATCCTTTCTGTTCTTTCTTAACCTTTACCTTAGCCTAACATTACAAGCTTATTAAAAGACCTATTGATCCAAGGTGGTGTGATTTTTCTACAATAGTGGAGAGTGATTTGGAAAATAAGCCTATGGAGCTTGTTTATGTGATTAATGTCACACAATTTGTTATGTTTTTAGAGGCCAAGACTTATATTCATGAATTTTGTGCATAAAATCATCCGGGTGTTCGGACGAATGGATTGTGGTAAGATGGATGTTTAGATTACTTTTGGACTTAGGTGAAATTTAATGATTCTATGTGTCGTGTGTTATGTGTAATTTTTGAGACAAAAGTGAATTACTCTTGGTTTAACACTAACATTGCTTTGCTTTGTTTTGATTCCCACCATAGAATTCATCTCTTATTTTCGCTTGAATTGCTAGGGACTAGCAATAAGCTAGTGAGGGGTTATGATGAGAGTAATAAAATGCATCTTTACAATACTTAATTGTTATCATTTTAGGGTTGATCTAGGTTTGAATTGCACTTTTATACCTTAACAACTCTAAAGTGTCATTCTTGGATCATTGATCTATTTTGATGCATTTTCAGGCACTTTAAGTTCAAAAGATATGGAAAAGCTATCATTGCTTGAAGCACAATGACTCGATGAACACCAGAGTGAAGGTTCACAAGCACTTGGAAAGGAGTTTCACTAAATTGCCAGAATTACCTATACAGATCAATCATTTTTGTAAATTAAACTGTATTGATGCAAGAAGAACTAGGAGATGAGCCATATATTCTTAGAAAGATCTGGAAGTCTATTTTTTGAAGAATTTTACGACTTATAAAAATGATTTTTCTAGAGAAAGTTATGGCAGTTTTAGTAGACAAGGGTCAGGCCTCCAGAACAGCATCAGCCTATGCTGCGGCATCCCTCAACCCATGCCACAGCACCCAAGAACTACCCAACCAAGTGGAAGGCAAGTGCCGCAGCATCCCTCAGCCTGTGCCGCAGCGCGCACACGTTTTTCCCATCTCCAAGTCTGAACTTATTTAGGGTCTTAGCAATAGATTAAACCCAAAACACCCTAAACCCTTTTACTATAAATAGATCACTTAGGGTTGAAGAGAGAGGAAGGAATCAAAGGCTGGAAAACTCAAGGGAGGCTGCCACACTCTCTCCTATGGCCAACTAATCTCCAAGCAAGGCGAAGGGATGAATCCTTAGGTGTAGTTGTTCTTATTTTCCTTTCTTAATTCAGTTGTAATTTGGATTTATTGCTAAACATTGTTTATGATTTATTCTTTGCTTAAACAAGAAGAATTAAGGTTCATGTGACAGTTGCACTGTGTGTTTTTCTTATTTTAGATTTTCTTAACTCGGTGATTGCATGCTTCCTCTCCATATAAGTTTAGTCAAACTCGTCTTATGTCAAGTTGTTTGGATGTGATAAAGTCCGATAGATTTATCTTTTAGGATTGTCCATTACTAGAATATTGTTATAGAGATATATTGTTGTTTCTTGATAAACCTATAAGATAGGTCGTGTGTGCTTGAATTGAAAGTAAAGAGTACTTCATAAGCAATTACATCAGGGTTTATATATGTGTTGTGATTGAATATTTGCCGATTGCTTGCTTGGGATGTGAAACTTGCAATCGAGATAAAGACAACTGAACTGAGATTGGAATAAGGCATCAAACCTAGGGAGGATTCCCGGAACCTTGTCTTCTCCATCATATTTCAATCTATTTACACAATTTTCTTATATTACTTTACTATTAAAATTCAGATTCTCTCACTTGATCTTTTCGTTCGTGTTTAGGTTTACATCTTCTCTTGTAGTTAACTTGTTTTCTCATGGAATCGACACCCTAAAACAGTGCTACAACTACCGCGTTACACTTTGGGCGTAATCAAGCCTACACAAGCATCTCCAGATAGAACATCCACATCAAAGGTAAGTGAAATGGAGAAGGTGAATGCACCACCCTTCCCTCAAAGGTTAGTAAAGCCAAAGAAAGAAAATAAATGTCTTGATATTTTTGAAACTTTGAGAAAATTAGAGATAAACATTCCTTTATTAGATGCAATTCAACAAATTTCTGCTTATGCTAAATTTTTGAATGATTGTTGCACTCATAAAAGGAAGTTTCAGGAGCATGAAACAGTGGCTTTAACTGAAGAGGTAAGTGCGGTGTTGTTAAGGAAACTACCACCAAAGCTAAAAGATCCAAGTAGTTTTACCATTCCTTGCAGGATAGGTGACCAGCTCTTTGAGTGTGCACTACTGGATCTAGGGGCGTGTGTCAATTTACTGCCATACACTGTATTTGAAACACTAGGTTTGGGGGAGCTTTAACCAACTTCCATTACCTTGCAATTAGTAGACAAAAGCATCAAAAGATCAAAAGGTATTCTTGGGGATGTCTTGGTAAAGATAGGTGAATTTATTTTACCTGCTGATTTTATTGTATTAGATATGAAAGAATCTTCTATGCCATTGTCTTTGCCCATCATCTTACGAAGACCCTTTATAAGAACTACTGATGCAAAAATTTGTGTGAAAAAGGATATTGTAAGTATGAAGGTAAATGGTGAGAAGATAGAATTCAAAATATTTGATGCATTAAAATTACCCCAAGATGATATGGAATGTTTTAATGTATGTATGATGCAAAATGTTGTTGTGCAAGCTTTTCAGGTCCATCACATTAATCCGTTGGAGACCACCCTCACCCATAGTTTCACAAGATCGAATATTGAGCCAAAATCTGAAGATGATACTGATGAAATCATTGAAGCTGCGCACCTCCTTGAGGCATCTCCAAAGCATCCAAGTAAGTACACCCCTCCATTTGAACCTCTTATGCCTACTAATACTACTCTTCTCCCTTCTATTGTCCAGACACCAAATTTGAAATTGAAGTAGTTGCCAGAGCATTTAACTTATGCTTATCTGGGAGAGATAAGGCACTGCATATGATAGTTGTTGCCAATCTAAGTTTTGGGGAAGAAAAGAAGCTGTTGAGAGTTCTTAGAGAGCACAGAACTACTATCAGATGGACCATTGCTGACATCAAGGGGATAAGTCCAGCCAAGTGCATGCATAATATCTACCTTGAAGATGAAGTAAAACCCACCCGAGATGCACAAAGAAGACTCAACCCACACATGAAGGAGGTAGTAAAGGCGGAGGTATTGAAACTGTTGGATGTTGGCATTATCTACCCTATCTTAGACAGTAAATGGGTATGTCCAATTCAAGTCGTTCCAAAGAAGAGTGGAATCACAGTGCTGAAAAATGAAGATGAGGAGCTAATAACTATAAGAATAACCACTGGTTGGAGGGTATGCATCGACTACAAAAGGCTGAACAAGGTGACCATAAAAGATCATTTTTCCTTACCCTTCATTGATCAGATGCTAGAAAGATTAGCTAACCATAGTTACTATTGCTTCTTGGATGGGTATAGTGGTTACAACCAGATTGCAATAGCACCAGAGGACCAAGATAAGAGAACCTTCACATGTCCTTTTGGCACATTTGCTTACAGAAGGATGCCATTCGGATTATGCAATGTACCAGCCACCTTTCAAAGATGTATGATGAGCATTTTTTTCGACATGGTGGAAAAATCCATTGAGGTATTTATGGATGATTTTAGTGTTTTTGGTTCTAATTTTGATGAATATCTCAATCATCTGAAGAGTGTCCTCAAGAGATGTGAAGAATGCAACTTAGTACTAAACTGGGAAAAATGTCACTTTATGGTTCAACAAGGCATTGTGTTGGGTCATTCCATTTCCAACAAGGGTATTGAGGTGGACAAGGCCAAGATCGACATTATTTCAAAACTGCCCCCTCCTTTAATAGCCAAAGGTGTCAGAAGTTTCCTTGGACATGTTGGATTCTACAAAAGATTTATTAAGGACTTTTCTAATACCTCTAGACCCCTCTATGCACTACTGGCCAAAGATACCAAGTTTGAATGGACTAATGAATGTATAGAAGCTTTTAACACATTGAAGAAATTGCTCACCTCTACACCAATAATGATGGCACCTGATTGGAGTGTTCCATTTGAGCTGATGTATGATGCCAATGACTTCACCTTGGGAGCTGTCTTGGGCCAGAGAATCAATAAGGTTCATCATGCTATCTATTATGCTTCTAGAACTTTAAATAATGCTCAGCTAAATTATTCTACCACTGAGAAATAATTGTTAGCTGTCATTTTTGCTTTGGAGAAGTTCAGATCAACCTGATTGGCTTTAAGGTTATTGTGTTCACTGACCATGCTGCTTTGAGATATTTGTTTGTTAAGAAAGATGCAAAGCCTAGGTTGATCAGATGGGTACTCTTACTGTAACAGTTCGACTTGGAGATTAGAGACAAGAAGAGCAGTGAGAATTTAGTTGCAGATCACTTATCCAGGCTACCTCATGAAGAAGACAAAGATGAGCTGCCTTTGAATGAGAATTTCCCTGATGAAAAATTGTTTGCAGTAGAGGTTACGCTTCCATGGTATGCAAATATTGTTAATTATATAACTGCTAAGGTTTTTTCTCCAGGTATGTCTAGTTAAGAAAGGAAGCGGTTGATGTCTATATCTCGACATTACCATTGGGATGACCCCTATCTTTTCAAATTCTACCATAATCAAATCATCAGAAGGTGTGTCTCAGAGGAGGAGCATTTGAGCTTATAGCAACATTGCCATCAGTTTGCTTATGGAGGACACTTTGAGGCCAAGAGAACAACTCTTAAGGTATTACAATCAGGATTTTATTGGCCTAATTTGTTTAAAGACGCCTTTTTGTTTTGTAACTCATGTGATAGATACCAGAGGACAAGTAACATCTCATCTAGAAATCAGATGCCATTGCAAAATATTCATGTGGTAGAGCTCTTTGATGTATGGGGTATTGACTTCATGGGTCCTCTTCTTAACTCATATAGCTATTTGTATGTTCTTGTGGGTGTAGATTATGTGTCCAAATGGGTCGAGGCTGTCCCCTCAAAGACTAATGATCACAAAGTGGTTGTAAATTTTTTGTAGGATAACATCTTTATTAGATTTGGGACTCCAAGAGCAATAATCAGTGATGGAGGAAGCCACTTCCATAACCAGTCTTTTGCTTCCTTGATCAAGAAATATGGGATTACCCATAAAGTTAGCACTCCGTATCATCCTCAAACTAGTGGCCAAGTGGAGATAAGCAACCGAGAAATCAAAGGCATCTTGGAGAGGATCGTGAATCCTAGTAGGAAGGATTGGTTTCTGTGCCTAAATGATGCACTATGGGCATATAGGACAGCTTACAAGACTCCAATTGGCATGTCTCCTTATCGATTAATCTTTGGGAAAGCATGTCATCTACCGGTGGAGTTAGAGCATCGAGCATATTGGGCCATCAAGAAGTTCAACTTTGACATGAAATAAGCAGGTGATAAGAGGAAGCTGCACTTGAATGAGCTAGAAGAATTGCAGAATGATGCATATTAGAATGCCAAGCTCTATAAGGAAAGAACCAAAGCATATCATGATAAACAACTGGTTAGGAAGGAGTTTCATATGAGACAGAAGGTGTTGATCTACAATTCCCGATTAAGACTGTTCCCACGTAAGCTCAAGTCCCGATGGTCTGGTCCTTATGTTGTCACCAAGGTCTTCCCTCATGGCACTTTGGAGGTTCATGGTTCCGACAGCAATCGAACGTTCATAGTGAATGGACATAGAGTAAAGCCATACTTTGAAATCAAATTGCTACCAAGAGATGAAGATTTGGCACTCAGTCTGTCCAATATGCAGCAACAGCAAGAGCACTTGAACCACATTTGGTGGACTTTAAGTGCCCCTTTCCAAAAGAGTAGCATTGAAGCTACTATAGAGAGTGTTTGAGCAGTCCATGCTTTGATAAACGTGTAGCTCAAGCACCTCTGTTAAGGTTAGTGGTCCTGAGGCCATTGAGTACAGTACATTTTTATTTTTTATTTTTGTTGTTTTCAATATTTTTAATTTTTTCTTCCTTTCCTTAAGTTAATTTAGTGGTTCAATACATAGGTATGGCATTCTATCCTTGCGATCAAGCGCACCTTAGGTGTGATTGAGTACAATATCCTCTTCTAGTGTGCAGTGCGATTGATCACACTATCACTGTATACCTGAAAGCGTGCGCACGCATCCAAGCGCGATCGAGTGCACTTCACAGTGCTATCGAGCGCACTCGGGACAGAGAGTCACGTGACCTATTTTAGGTCATTTTTCCCATTTTCACCTTTGCACTTCACTCGCCCATACCCTCTGCACCACACTCACACACACCCACCTGAACTTATAGCACCCACCACACACCGTACCCACCACACGCCGGCCACCACACGTTGCCGCACACCACCGTTCGCACACAGCTTCACCAATCACACACCGCATAGCCACAGTTTCTTTATGTTTTCTCCCTTATTAACATTTTCCCCATCTCCCCACATTTTTGTTATTTCTAACAATTATAAGTGCATATACAACTTTTTTTTTTCCTTTGTGGTTAGGTTTGGTTGTTTTACAGGGGGTTGGAACACTTTTAAGGTTATTGCCCACTACTTGGGTTCAGAGTCACCCACCACCTGTTTGACAAAAGTCTTAACTGACCTTCCAAGAGGCGAGATCGAGCGCAATAGCACAGTGCAATCAATCGTACTTTACTGTGAGCAAGCACACCATTGCTGCCTTTTGTTTCCAAGATGCCTAAGCACACTGCTTCCACATCTCACGCTTCAGGAAGTCGAGCCCAATCTTCCCAACCTACTTTTGAGCAGTGGGAGATCCTCTTTGAGACCACTTTTAACATCGATGGTGACTTCAAAAATTTTGAAGCCACTCAATGGGCCGTTCAAGAGTTTAAACGCCGTGGGTTGAAAAAGCTATTCAAGCTCGTCTCCTCCACCACCTACACGAGGTTTATTGTGCAATTCTATGAGAACCTATCCTTTGACTACAGTAGGCAGGGTGTCTTATCCTCGTCCGTTCAAGGTAAGTACATTGATGTGACTTCACCAGATATTGCTGCTGCACTCAAATGCAATGACGAATATCCACTTAAGGGCGCACAATTGGCAGAGCAGCCGGAGTCCTTCTCCATTCCAGATATCATTGAAGATATGTGTGCAGGGTAATATGCAGATAGACACAATAATGCTAGCAGTCGATCCAAATTGCTTCCATAACTTTAGCTTGTGAACTATATCCTACAACACATTGTGTGCCCCTTGGGACACAAGACTCAACGACGTGACCAGTTCCTTCAAGCCTTGTATGCGTTTTACAAAGGCCATTGGTACTCCATCCCTTCGATCATTTGGAGCCAAATTCATAAATTTTGGGACCATGTACATGCACGCCAGGTCACCACTACAAATGCATGGGGGGTCCCATTCCCGTTCCTACTCACTTACATCTTCAAGAAAAAGGGAATCAAGGGCACCTTCATAGATGGACTAGTCAGGGAGCATCCATTCTCTGGCAAGAACCAATCGACTCAAAGCCAATCACACATGCTAAGAGGACTTCGGGGGCCAGCACCTACTATTGATAGGGTAGAGGAGGACTCTAAGGAAGCCGAGGAACCTGCCGCTTACCAGACTTGGGAGGAGGAACATGTTGACATGGGACACACAGAGTATCAGTACCTATATGATGAGATGTCCCCTTTCTGGCATGAGCTAGCTGATATTAAATGGGAGGATAGGGAGGATAC
Organism: Bretschneidera sinensis; assembly: GCA_023935145.1. Classification (NCBI taxonomy): domain Eukaryota; kingdom Viridiplantae; phylum Streptophyta; class Magnoliopsida; order Brassicales; family Akaniaceae; genus Bretschneidera; species Bretschneidera sinensis. The sequence continues at coordinate 109,152,303 of CM043702.1, forward strand.
ATGCCTAATTCAGCAGTACATAGACAGATTGGAATCGCACTTTGATGGACAAGAGGCGATGCTCCAGGCCATTTTAAGCCGATTGCCACCAGCTTCAGAAGCATCGTCTTCGGCACCACATGGAGGACAATAGTGAGCGGGTGCACCTTTTGGCTGAAGACGTAAAACTTAGTGCTCATGGGAGGTACCCCACAGCATATCCTTTATGTTTTTATCATTTCTTGTTACTGTTTATTTTTAGTATTTTTTTTGCTTTCCAGTATTACTTTAGTGTTTATTTTTCAGGGACAATGTGTATTTCAGCTCAAGTTTGGGGGTGTGCTATGAGCCATGCCAGTCCAGCTAGTTCTCCATCTCCTAAGTTAGCTCTTTTCATATTATTCACACATTGGAGACAATGTCTAATTTAAGTTTGGGGGTATGGGAGACACATTACACACACTTTGTCCTAGTTTGTTGTTGTTTTTTTTTTCGTTTTAAAGAGAAGATAAATGCATGCTCAAGTTGTTTTGAAATTTTGGTTTATTTGAACAAATATTGTGATGTGATTTAATTGGAAAGCTTAAAATCTTGAACACATGATATGATGATAGAGTTTTAAAGTTTAGTTACTTACTTTAGGCATTTGAGAATTCACATATTTGATCGACATGAGCACATTAGCACACAATTGTGTGAGGTATGACATGTGATTTTAATGTGTATTTTGCGTGGCTTAACTGAAACCGAATGACATGTTGGATGGACACTTTAGCATAGAAAATAAAATAAAATATATAGAAAAGAAAAAAATTGCACAAAAAGGGAAAAATGCTCATCATTGATAAACTTTCTACTGAGTAACTGGACCTCTTGCCTCAGTAAGCAGTGAGTATTCACATCAAAAGGTGCGAATTTTAATTGGTTGCATTAAGGCTAGTTTAGTTTCATAGTCTTTACATCTAATGCTCTAAAACCATCTGGTTTGGGAGCCATTGACTCAACACTCACTATATGGGTCAATTAGAAAGTTTAAGGGAACTAAACATGGTAGAGCCTCATAATAAAAGAAAGAAGAAAATAAAACTATGTCATTGTTGTTCATTCAGATGGGGAATTCTATGAATCTTGAGACATGGAGACATTGCACATTGGAATTAATTGGAAGCTTCATATTTATGTGCTAGTTCACTTTACAATGATTTGAACTTGTGATGCCTTAGCCAGCCTCTTGTAAGTAATTAGATTTTAAAATTCCTATTTATTGCAAAGATGGGTTTATCTTTTTAAGCTTGCTTATGAATGAATATCATGGTTTTGTGAGCGATGGATTTATCTTTGTGTTCTTTGTTTTTCATTTAGTTTTTAGTTTCGCATTGCTAAGGGACTAACAATATATAAGTTTGAGGTTGTAATAAGTGCTTAAATATTCATATTTAAGCCCTTTAATTTATATTTCTAAAGCTCTTAGTTTTTGTTATTTCATTCTATTTTATTTCCTTTATGTGTTTTTTGTGTTTTTACAGGTTTTTGGAGAAAATGGAGCATTATGAAAATATCTGGCTTAAAAAGCAAACCTAGGAAAAGTTGGAGTCTGCTAGTGCAATCGAGCATAAAGATCTACGATCGAGCACAACAGCGCTCAAGCGCCCAAACCAAGGATCGAGCGCACCTGCGCTCATGCGTGCAAGAAGAAGGCTCTAATGCACCTGCACTCAAGCGCACCATTTTGTGATTGAGCGCATACGCGCATCAGTAAATATTAAAACTATTGGTCTTATTTTGGAAATAAGTGTAGGGTTTTGTTTTACGAGTTTTACGGTTTCCAGATGTTTCTAAACTCTATAAATAGGCTTGGAAACATAGAAAGAATGGGGGATTCTAAGAGAGATTTTGGGAGACAAATTGACGGCTCTTCTAGGAAGTATTTTCAGGTTTATTCTTCTCCTTCTATTTTATTTTATGAAGATGTTTAACATCAAACTCATGTGTAACTAAATTGCTAGTAGGGCTCGATTGAAGCTCTGATTATGCTTTTCCATAATTCAATATTGTTGCCTTTGTGATAGTTATATCATGATGCTTAACTTGATTAATGCCTGTTTTCTTGAATTCCTCATATATGTTTGCCTGATCAACATATGCATGTGGTATGGATTAGTTAATTAAATCAATTTGGATGATCGAGTCCTGGGTTTAATTATAGTAACAAAAGAAATCCACGCCAGGTTCTTGGGTTAATCAACATGGGAAACCGGGAGTATATAACATGCCCTAGGTCCCGTGTGTTTACCGATTTTCATAGATATTAGGCTCTCTTAAAGAGCAACTTAGTATACACCATGATAAATCCTTTAAGAAAGAAAAGAGTTAGAGTATACACCATGCTAAATCCTTTAAGAAAGAAAAGAGTTAGAGTATACACCATGTTTCACTGGTTTCTTAGGGAAATCAATAGCTTAAGGAGTATACACCATGCCCTTCGGTTGACAACATTAGGTATTCATAATATGATTAAAACATTGGCACACTATTTTATTGGGAAAGCATGATTAGTGGTGGATATCACGGCCCTACACTTTTATCATTATCAAATCAAATTCACTTTTTCTTTCTCTCATTTTATATTACGAAATTAATTTTAAATCAAAATTTACCAATCCCTGTGGGAATGATCTCTCACTTGCACACTATACTACTATGTTAACCTTGTGCACTTGCAAGTAAAATGTTTAATTATTTGCTTATTAATTTAGGTAGATTTTTGTGCAACAGCTGGATATATCATGCTCAACATGTCGTGGTTGAGGCTTTGAAGTGTTTGGCATGAAGTAGCCAAGTCTTGATATGTCATGCTCGACATGCGGTGGCCGAGGCTTTAAGTGGTGTACGTCTCGACACTAATATGTTCTCGATATCATGTGCATGCCGCAGGAAGCATGCATGCAACAGTCAGTGTAATTGTAGCAAAGTGCAAACGACAGTGTGCACTCAACAATGTGCGCACAGTCGGTAGTGTACGTGTAGCAAGCAATGTGCGCACGGTAGGCATTATGCATGCAGTAGCCAGTGTGCGTGTAGCAGGTAGTGTGCACACAGTAGGCAGTATGCGTGTGGAAAGTAGTGTGCACATGGTGTCATAGTTCGTACTTGTCTAGGGCCTTGTACTATGCCCATAGCCGCACACCCCACGGCTCTTTGTAGTCTTTTTTCCTAGTGGTAATTTTGTAATTCTTTATTTTCTTTTTATGTTTTTATTTTGGAATTATGATAGCTCAAGCATAATTGATGTTTCCTTGTGCTAGAGACCCAAATGACTTAAGACTCTTTAGGTGGGGTGGGCTAGGTGCCTACTGATCATGGCTAGCATGTTGTTCTACCCGTTGCATGGTGGTGCCCACTACCACAACAACGTGCTTGTAATGTGCCAATATTAATGAAACCTTTTTTCTTCATGTGCCTTTAGTTGATTGTGTCTTACTGCCCATTGGGGCCCTTATATGCTTGTTATTAAGGCGTGTGCCCCGGGGCATGCCAGTGTATTGTGTGTGCTGCTTGAATTTGGTGCGTACCTTAGGCATATCGCTTGTTGCTTTAAATATGCATGTTACCAAAATCTCTTGAGATAACTCCATAGAACTCTCAATCTTACTTCAAATCACACTCCTTTCAAATTTTCACAGTTGAAACCTCACCCATTTCCTAAAATCTCTCTCCAAACAAATTTTTTCAAAATGTTTAAGAGAATTTGAGTAAAAACCACAGTTGCAGGACCTCACGCGCCCACAAGACCTCGTTCAAAGAAGTCCTCGGCATCAGACACTAGGGGGAAGGGGATATTTGGTTCCTCGAGCAAGCAGGCAAGGGCCAATCTTGATGAGACACTGTTTTGGAACCCAGCCGCCAATAAAAGCTATACCTTTGTCATTCGACATAAGAAAATCATGACAGGTCAATTCATCGATTTCGATTCTATTTGTCATGTAAACTTTGAAATTTTTCCCGCTTTTGAGGCGATATACCTAACCTCCCTTGTCAAAATACACCAAAAATACTACCCACGCCTCATTCATCAATTCTAAGTTGTAAGTGCCCTCTGTACTTAACAACCCAAAACCCCAATACACCAAAATCTCTCATCCTAGCTCTAGCATTAAACCCCTCTAGTTTACAATGTATATGAGAATTATAAGTGTGCCTCAAATCTTCTCTGGGAGCCCCTTTATATAGATGATATTTTCAAATACTATTAGGAAAAGAACAACAACATCATAGTAGACTACTACTACCTATCCAATCAACAATCTAATAGGAAATTACTACTATTCCTACTAGAATAAGCAACTATAAAATAGGAAACAACTTTTTCCAAACTAATTAGAAGTCTTCTTTGTAAGGAATTGAGCCAAAATCCTAACAAATATCCACCTTGGCTCAAATTCTCCATCTCATCATCAAATTTTGCTTTCTTCTTTGGTTGGTGCGATCGTTCTTTTTGGTTTTCCCATCTCATCTTCTTACTATTTGTAGCAATCATCCTCTCATTCATAACGTACAAGCTTTCTCCATTCACAAGATCTGTCATCACTACCTTTGAAGCATCAAGAACTTCCATCTCATTATCCTCATTAGCCTTTCCACTATCACTCTGTTTCATTCTACTCAACTCCTCCAAGTCCTTCATGGTGGGCTTGTTTTGCAATTGTGTGTTTCTCCTCCTCGTTGTAGATGCACTCATTATTTAAAAAATCTTGAGACTTGGATCTTGATCTTTCCTCCACCTTCCTTGAAGTGCCCCACTCTCTCACTTTGTCTGGTTCTTCTCTTGGTATAATCCCGAAAAAATTTTCAACCTCAAACACACTTGACTTCTTCAAATTATCTCTCTCTGAATGTACCGCAAGAACCTCTTCATCCATCCAAACTTCCTTGTCCACTATTAATATCATGACTTCTTTTTTTAGTGGTAAGTACTTTGTCTCTATCAACATACTAATCAATGAATTAATGATAATGGAAATGAAAATATTAATATTCATCATACCTTTTTCTATCTTCAATTCATCAAATAGGTCAATATTAATTATGCATATTTTTTGTATTTTGGCCAATGGAACCACAACTCTGATACCACTTGTTGGTATTTTACCTCTAAAATCTACATACTCAAAATTTAGGCAAAAACAGAACCACAACAATTAAATAGGTAAAACAAGCAAAAAGCAAGAACACCAACAATTAATGTGGTTCGACAACCTCTTTGCCTATATCCACCAACAACTCTACTATTCTATTAATTTTTAACTACAACTTTAGGAAGAGCAAAATTTTCAAACTCTCACCCCAAAGTCACAATATAATAAAAGCTCTTAACCTAGCTTTAGTTGTAAGTGCCCTCTCTACTTGACAACTTAAAACCCCAATACACCCAAACCTCTCATCCTAGCTCTAGTAGTAAACCCCGTCTAAGTTTACAATGTATATGAGAATAATGAGTGTTCTCTAGGACCCCCTTTATATAGAGGATATTTTTTTAATACTATTAGGAAAAGAACAACAACATTATAGTAGACTACTACTACTTATTCAATCAACAGTCTAAATGGAAATTACTACTATTCCTACTAGAACAAGCAACTATAAAATATGAAACAACTTTTCCCAAATCAATTAGAAGTCTTCTTTATGGGGAATTGAGCCAAAATCCTAATATCTGTGTCTTCATTAGGTGTAATATTCAACATGTCATCGATATTTATATTCATTAATCTAATGTAAGAAAAGGAAAAAAAATAATTAAAATACCTCAAAATACCACAAAATACCTCAAATTGCTTTTTTACAAGGCTGCTTCACATGCCACTTATCATGAGATTGTATCAAAGCCAGCAGTAATAATTACGTAAATGAAGAGCTTACCTAAAGATTAAGTTGATTTAACAAGGAACTTTGATTTAGTCTTTAGATAGCTTGTGCAAGACACTACACAAAACCTAAAACTGTTTCTTCTTATTGTGTCTCTTTGTAATAGATTTAAGAAAGAAACAATGATGGAAATCTGGTAATTATGGTGGAAGTTTGGAAGATAATTATGGTAAAAATTTGGTAGCTATCATTAATAGAAGGAGAACGATTGCATTTCATAATTTACAGATTATTTCAGCATGATTGGGTTAATGAGTTAAAGACCTATTAGATCTCAATAATTTAAAATATTTTTCGGTCAACTTAATAGGTACACAACTCTAAGGGTAAGGGTCTCATTAACTATTAGAAAATCTCATCCATTTAAATTGTTTTTTCCACATGTCAGTGATCTAAACATGTATTGAGGATTACTAGATAGAAAGTGTATTGGAGAGGAGCTGGATCCAATTTGTTAATATAAAAAAATTGCTTTGGCACTAACAATATTGGCTCTGGCAATATCGTTTACTTGTAATTTTATGATTTCAAATGTTAATTTTCTATCTCACTTCCCTTCTCCTCCACTTTTCTCCCAAACAAAGGAAATATATTTTACCCTTCTTAATTTCCAATCTTAATATGAAGAGGGAATTAACTAGCCCACCTTATCTTCCCTCTCCATCCTTTATAAACTCCTCATTTCCCTTCCCTACCAACTTCTAAACATAGTGCAAAGAAAGAAACAATTTATCCAAAAAAATTTAGTTATTGGCTTGATAAGTAGAGGTGGATTCACGAATGTCGATCAGAGAAAGTTAGGAAGGAGGGGCTTTGGTAATTAAAAAAGAATTATGCAGCAGAATAACATGTACTTATCGATTTGACCCGAAATCTTCTTATATTTGGAATCTTCTCCTATTCTTTAAGCTTCAATCTCACTAGAGGTCTGACGTGAATCACAATGAAGGAAATCATGTTTTTGTCACAACTTAAGAACCCTTGTGTCTCTCTAAAGGTAGAAGATGATGTTTCTCTCTCAAGAAAAATTTTCCAGTTGCATTTTCTTGCACTAAATTGCATATATATACTATCAAGGAGAGGTGGTTATTGTAGTAGGTAGTTAAGAACAAACCAAGAGTTTCATGGTTTCATTCATGCCTCTTGGTTTAATGGTAAATGGGTGGGTCGGGTCGTCCATCATAGGTGCCTAACTCGACCTTTATTTCTTACATCTCCCGCCCATACATGATGCGCTTAACATCGCCCTATGGACAAAGAAAGAACCTCAACATCTAAATTCCTTTCGAGAACTTCATACAAGCAAATGGTTCGTGTGACCTACGAGTACACCTGCACTTGGGAGCTAAATACTATACACTTGTTAGGGATACACAATGGCTTCAACCTTCAATAAGAAACAATAAATTAGAAAAGTGTCTTGCTATGCCCCAGACTTATTTTATTACATCAATCTTAGCATACCTAATCCCTCAAAGACTATGCTAGACTTTACTTTCCTCACAATGTATCCATAATTATGTCAAAGATTCAACAAAGCGACATAATTAGTTTACCTGTGAATACATGTGGTTGATGTAAGCAAAACAATATTCCTTCAGCACTCATGTCTCTTCGTTTCATACTAACTGCTTTCCTAAACATGCCCTATGAGGCTAATTATTTCATCACCGTAGGAAACATGCTAAAGTAGCAAACATTAGTCTGTCCCTTTGAGAACATAGTTGAAAGTCACATAGGGCACTAGCTAAGGCTTTTAATTTACATAAGCCTTTCGGTCTCACATAGTGAGGACACCGAGATTCACTCACTCACTTCCCTTTAAGGTTGTACTAAGCATATGCAGTATGAAATACATGCTATAGTGGTTTATTCTTTCTTGATAAGAGCGTATGTATTTTTTTTTAAACAATATACCACTATACGGATCTTACCCTAGTCGCAATCTACACTTTCATGCTCTCATGCACCTAGCTCGAGTTCTTTATTAGCTTGCACATTTGAGAGCATTAATAAGTACTCACATCTGGCTTCCATCCAGGTTTCTATAATCGTGGGATGATCATGATTAGTCTAAGTTTTTTAAGCTGTAGCTCAAGACCTCATCTTGACTTTAGTCAAGGTGACTTTTAACAATGCATACTATTTATGAATTCACATTCACTATATACTTGGCTTACTTTCATTAGCATCAAAATGATATACGAAGTCTCATCTCAACTCACTATCTCAATGCCTAAGGTGATTGCTCGTGTGAGAGAGTCGACATTTTCATGGTGACATACTTTTATATGTGTGTGTTATTGTAGTAGTGTCAACATGTATAAGATATCCAACATGTCTAAAATATATGGAATGAACACTAAATTCATTAGTATACCAGTACATAGATTTTTATTTACCCAATACACATACCTGGAGATTTTAATGTAAGGTAAAATCATACCTCTAAGAATAAATTTAACTCAGTAATCTAATGTGCAAATATGTACTGTTTGACCATATTCTTTTGATCCACACTATCTACAATGTAAGTTATTCTAATAATTAATATACTTGGTCCCACCAAGATATTAAGGATCTCATATGTAAGCAATATCAACTTGACTATTAAAGTTGATTGCCACTAATTCCAAGACATTAGTGATAACTCCCAGGTTTTTCAAAGAACCTCTTAAGCTATACTACCTTTTGCACTATAGCAGAACAAGCTATGATCTCAGCCTCCATGGCTAGTCATTTGCAGTGCTCTTAGGTATATGTGGATCCCTATTGACCATTATCTAATGCTTCTTCCCATTCTTAACTATTTACTAGCTCTAAGGCTTAGCAAATATCAGTCATAGTGTGCCTCTAGCATACAACAGGCTTTCACTAGTACTGAAGTAAGAAACTTTTCTAAATTTTTTTATATGGAGTTTCAGAGATAATTCAATGTTTAGGCCTTTGTATTTTGATATAGGGTGTCTACGGGATTGCCATTATGTAAACAGAACTTTTTTTTAAGAATCATCTTAGTGTAAGGCTCTTGTGACAAAGCTAAGAGATTCCATAAAAGATCTCTATAGATCTTCAAATCAAGTATATAATTATCTTTTGCCAAGTCACTCATTTTAGAAAAAAAAAAGAAAAAAATCATTCATAAATGGTGACAACCTCTTTATCTTTCTAGCTAATAAATCATTACCACAGAATGATAAATTTCCAAAATTTATCCTTGGACATTTTATATACCTATGATGATCCTCATTGATCATGAAAACTCGTAAGTTTTCATAGCTCGATGAAATCTCAAATATCACTGTCTGGATGAATACTTTAAGCCATATACAAAACATTGGAGCTAGTATACTTTGCTCTTGGCCTTTTAACAAAAAAAAAATATGGATAGTTTCATTTAGATTTAGTCATGTAGTTCTCCATTGAGAAATGTAAGCTTAATGTCCATTTGGTGCTTTCATAAGCCCAGACTTGTGATGATAACTATAATGAGGCAAATAGAGGTAACTCTCACAAGCTACACCCTCTTGTAGGATATAGTTTTTTGCCACTTAACATGCCTTCTACCTCTTAATAAACTTATTAACCTATTAATTTTTGGGTGATCTTGAGAACTCACTTGATCTCATTTACTCTACAATGACAACGAGTTTGACCATGTCCTAGACATGGTTAGTTTTCTCCAATATTTTCTTTATTGTTTTTAATCCATTTTATTTTCTATGGATGATCTCAAAAACTTATTTCTTAAGCTCACATCAAAGACAAATGACCTTTTTTCAAGTTGTTTCCACGCAACTATGATTTTAGAGGTAAACCTCAAACATACCTCAAACAGAATCATAAATCAATGTATTGCTCCCACTAGATTGATAAGGTTTAGGAATAACGTTGTAACCTTATCTTATTGATTAGATGCGCTAACATGATTAGGATCTTTCATCTCATAGAGTGAAGAAACTTATCGATCTAACCCTATATGAGGAAAAATAGATTTTAGGAAATTGCCTTTATCAATTTCAGTCAAATTTCTATTTGCATATTTATCAATAAACACATCCCTTTGGAGTGTTCTCGGTATCTACTAAAGATGCACCTCTATATTTTGACCCTAACTTTCCAAACTCATGAGAATGGCCATGAATATAAGAAGTTGACCCCAAGGTCATCAATCAACTTAGATCATGTATTAAAACAATTCATAGTCAATTAAATAGAAGTAACTGATAGAAAAAGGTACATGGTTAAGCATATAGGCATCAATTAACAAGGTATCTCAATAGAGAGAGATCACACCAATAACTTAACCATTTATAACAATGTTTTATCCTACAAATCTGCAACAACATTTTGTTGTAATTTTTTTTAAGGAACAAACAACTCTTTTCTAAAACCTTTTCAAAAATGACCTAAATCAATTCTTCTGGACCATAAAAGTCCAAATGGATTACTAACAATGAGATCTTAGTTCTAGGTTATGTACCAAATGATTCTTAGTTGTTTTATTAGTTAGAAAAAGTTCACATATAGGCAATAATAAAACTAGTGAGTGAACCTAACTGCTGTCACTAGTCAAACCTTTTAATTATTTCAAACCCAAGTGATCTAGTCTAGCTTGCCAAATAGTTTCGCATCAATAATTTACACTGAAAAATGTTACAATTAAATAAAACAACCACAATTTTGATTATAGTACTACAACAAAGTAAATCAAAGTGTTTTAGAACCATTTAATACATCAGCACAACAAAGAAGTTTGCTTCTAATAATACATCAACCCAACACCAAAGTGAATATCATTAAAACTAGACCTGAAAGGATTAAATACAAAGACCAATTTTGTCAAATTTAAAGTACACAAAGGGCATCAATAGGACTTAGGTTTGACACCAGTCAACCTTAGCTTTAGCTGATATGTATTAAAACCCTGACTTCAACTCTTAAGTTACTCCTCACATATATCTATCGTGCACTTTGTCAAATTTTACGGTACTCCACAATGCTCCACGTTCTTAAGCTACACAATATGCCTCTCATAAATCTATAATCCATAAAGGATGAGATTCAGTACGCAATACATTAGCTAGAAACATAAACATTAATTAAATAAATAATGTAGGGTTATACAGTCTTCAGCTCAATGTAATCACGAGGAAGTGACCCAACTCACCACAACTGTAGCAACTCATTTTGGTCTTATCCTTCTTACCACCACACTTACCCCTCTTCTGTTGCTTGGTCTTCTTGGGTACTAGAACAATCTCTTTAGCTTTCTTATGCTTCAAGTCCAAACCTTTACGCAAGTTGGATTCAACAACACATGCTTGACCTGAATATCTAGCAGCTTCAAAGTGCTCATTTTCAAGTTCTAGGTGATGCACAACGTCATCAAAACTTTTAAGTTTCTCTCTATATATCATCTCAGCTTTCATGTGCCCACATTCTTTAGGCAGAGACTGAATTACTGCATGAACCTCTTGTTTAATAGTTAATGGGTAACCTTTTGCCTTAATTGCCTTTATCGTGTTTCACATCTTAACAAGGTGTTGCCTAATTGAATGATCTAGGAAATTCTCATAGGTGCAAACTTTGACAATAAGACACCTCAATTGAATAGAGAAACCCTCATATTTCATTTTCAAGGTAACCAAGATTTCTCAAGTGGTGTCATACTTCACATGCTCATATACGATATCATATTGCATATTACTCAGCATCATCATATGAGCAATGCTATCATACCTCTTCTATGATTCATAAGCCTCATGATCTCTCTCACTTTGAGCAGAAGTTTCTCACTCAGGTTCACTCATGGTGTAGTTGACGATCTTTCCCTTCCCATTTCCCTTCTAATCAAACAAGGGGAAGATACTTTATACTCCCTTACCTTGGCAATTTTTTATTTATTTTAACATCCAATTAACAAGGAAGGGCAACCACCATACCTACCTATCCCTTTCATTTAAACACCCTTCAATTTCTGCCCTTCCAAACTTTTAAACAAGAGAGAACCAAAGGGAGATAGAGAGAAACACTAAATACTTTGTATAATTTATTTGTGAAAGATAACAAAATTTATATCTTTCTTTATCAATTTTTTTATTTCTTAAATATTTTTTTGCTAACTTGGGATTTGGAGACAACTTTCACTTTCTCTAAACTATTAGTGGTGGTTCTTATGGATGTTTGCCTATGAAGGAATGCCTGTTGCATTATGAATGATAAAAAAAAAGGTATTACTAATAACTTATGCTCCAATTAAGATTTTGGAATAACATCCCTTATAATTGATTACATTGCTATAATATTGCATTTATCCTAATATGGTATACTCTTACGTGGATGATCTGGAAATCAAGAAATAGATTTGTTTTCGATCACCAGGGCATCGATGCATCATTTCTATGGAAATATTCACTACTAATGACCTCTGATTTAGCACAGGTAAACCGAAAAATATACTTACTTCCAACTATCTATAATAATAGATTTCCTCTTAGTATTTTCGTGATTGCAATGGTAATTTCATTGCATGCTTCACTATAAATATGGGTTACACAAATAACGGCTTAGTTGAGTTATGGGTTGTCAGACAAGGACTCAAGTTAGCTTAGCAATATCATCTACGAAATATTAAGCTTGAAATTGACTCATTGATGGTTTTTGGTCTTCTATGCAGGCAATAGAGAACTATAGTTTTTTTTATGCTTTTATTTTTCAGCATGCTCCTTTCTTTTATTTTTTGGATACATCAAGTATTTGTTGTACACTTTTATATGATTTTTTTTCTCATGAATGGGTTAATTTTAAGATCAACACATGTGGATTAAACTTGTAAATTTTCTTCCTAGTTGTTGATTTTGATGTTATATGCTCTAAAGTTTACTTTTTTAAACAAAAAATAGTTATTGTTTGTTATCCTTTAGGGTCTAGTTAGTAAGCAGTTATGAGTTTTGGGTGAGAATCTGTTTTGTTAGAATATACTAGAAAAATATAATTAGGAAACTTTATTCCTGTTATAATTGAGTTTTGATTTTATAGACCCACTTACAGCCAATTGCAGTTTTACTAGAGGGTAGATCAATAAAGTCCCAAGTATGAGTTTTACCAAATGCTTGAAGCTCACCATTGATTGTTTCCTGCCAAAGAGGATCAGAACTGGCTTCCCGATAAGATTAAGGTTCATATAAAGAGGAAATGGTAGAAATACAATGATAAGCACGAAGATGAGCAAGTTGTTTACTTACCCGGGAAGAAAGACGACAAATAGTCGAGCCCGAAGACACGGGAATAGATGGACTAGAACCATCAGAAGGAGCAGACTCTGTAGATAGAGCTATAGTAGTGTTAGAAGAAACCTATAGGAGCTCAATTATATTTTCAAAAATATTACCATCAGGAAACAAGTCAACAGAAGTATCAGAGAAAAATAAAATAGAGCTACTGTGAGAAGACGAAAAAGAGGATAAGGAAGAAAATATCTTGTGTTCACAAAAAAACAACATAACGAGAAACACGAAGTCAGTTAGAGATAGGATCCCAACATTTGTAACCTTTATGCCTAAAAAACAACAAAGTCTAGCACGAGGTTCTAACTTTGTGCATTCATGGTGTTGAAGAAGAGCAAAACAGGAACAACCAAAGACTTTAAAAAGGGAATAATTTGGAGGAGTGCCATACAAGCATTCATATGGAGATTGGTGTTGAATAACAGGAGAAGGAATACAATTAATGGTGTAGACAACAGTAAGAACGGCTTCCCCTAAAAATACTCAAGACAAGAGTTAGAAATGACTAAGGCACAAAAAGTTTCAAGGATATGTCTATATTTGCATTCAGCACGCCCATTTTGTTGAGAAGTGTTAGGATATGAACGATGAGGAAAAGTTTTAATGGAGAAAAGCAAGAAAACCAAATTCTAAATATTACATGGCATTTTCAGCATGAAAAGTTTTAATGGAGCAAGAAAACTAAGTTTTAACCATAATAGCAAAATTTTGATAAATCAGTGGTAATTCAAAGTGAGTACACATAATATAAAACTAAGTGTAGCGAGAAAAATCATCAACAAAAATAATATAGTATTTCAAACCACCCATAGTGGTATTAGGTGTGGGATCCCAAACATCATAATGAATTAAATCAAAAGGAGCAGACGAAATTGAATTACTATTAGTAAAAGTTAAAGCAGATTGTTTAGCAAGTTGACATGGCAAGCAATCAAAATGATCATCGTTAGTAGAACCTAAAGAACCAGTAGAAAGTAACAGATGTAATCGACTAACAGAAGCATGGCACAAATATGAATGCCAAAGACTTAGAGGAGAAATATCTTATATCAAAGCGGAAGTGAAAAAAAAAGCATGAATATGAAGACTGATGACCTCGAACAAACGTTCTACATTCTGGTCAGTCCCAAGAGTTAGTCCCGTCTAAGGATCCTATACAACATAAGTTTGACCCTAAAAAAAATAACATGAAGTCCCATGTCACAAAGTTGTCTAATAGAAATAAGATTCAAAGAAAGATTAGGAATTAAAAATGTGTTAGGTAAGGACAATGTGGGTGTGAAAATGTTGCCAATGTAACTGACATGCATAGAAGACCCATTAGTAGTAGGAGCAAAAGAATCACATATTTTCGAAGAGAAAAGAGAAGAATTGGTAGTCATGTGATATAACATACAAAATCAAAATACCAAAGAGAAGTACCTGGGGTGGTAGACATTGCAGTAGTAAGTATGGTAATGAAATTAGAGAAAACTTATTTTAGGAGGGCTTTAAGATCATCGATTAAAAAGGTGGGTGTAAAGGAACCATTCAGAGAACCTTCAGAGGTAGCAACAGTGGTGAACCAAGATCCAGAGTTGAAAGTAGATTGCACACCTAGTCTAGACTAAGTACCTCGAGGAAAATTACCTCTCAGTAGTCGAATGGAATAATCTGTAAGAAAATGACCATTCTAATAACAATACCGACAAAATTTATTTGGACAACGTGTAATAAAATGTTCGGGCTTCTGATAATAGTGATAAGTCTTCTGATTTCGGGAAAAATGAGCGACAAGGGTGACCATAGTATCATAGCAACGAGAACTAAATAATGGGAGTAGAATGTGAGAAAATAGACCTTAAAATCGAAAAGAGCACGTCGAAAAACCTTTGAAACCAATCTGACAAAGATAAAAACCGATAAAAAAAATTTAAATCGAAAAAATCAAAGTTTCTAATCAAAATTGAACCGATGTGATCGGAACCAATAAAGTGGTAGAAACACCAAACACCAAATAGATCAAATCCCACCACCAAAAGAATAACATATAAACGTATCTGGAGTGTTACTTTTTGGTATGGAATTCACTAATAAATATGAGGGTAATTTTGAAAATTTTCAACTTAAATTAAAGGACGATAGGTGTCAAGGATGGAGTTGTTCGAGTTGCATGCAAACTAATGAAGTGGATTATAATTAAGATAAAAATATAACGATGAATTTTTAATTTACTTTTATATTAATAAGTGTGTAATTAATATAAAATCCTTTCGGCACTCTTTATCTAAATAACCAAGGCGTTAGATTGAGAAAATTATATCAATAAGCAATGTTATTCAAATTAAGATATGAGCGTTGGATTCAAGTATTAGTTTTTGAAGTTTTTCATTCATTTAAAGTGTTTGAGGGTTATCCTATATTTAAAGTGCATGTCATGTTCGGTATGACTTTAAAATGATATCCAGGCAACTAATTGAAGGAAAGTGTGTGGTGTGAGATGGAATGTAAGGACTCTAACTTCTTGGTATAAATTACTAACTTGGAATTAGATGATATATTATGTTGTGTTTGTGCTACTTGTTGGGAAAAACCCACTGTTGACAATAATTCAATTGCAAAATTTCTAGCCAAAGATAATAAATGAGAACAACAAAAATAACCAAGCCACATAAGATACCATAATTTTTACATGGAAAACCCTTTCGAAAAATACCACGATATCCAATCCAGTCAATCTTTCACTATCTAAAATAATGTGTACACAAAATATCTCAAGTATTTCTTCAAACTCGATACCACCAAAATTTGGAAATTATAGGATTTTTGAATCCTCTCTAGTGCAGATACATGAATTTGAGCTTTACTTTGTTCCACTTTACATTCCAAGGGTCAATATTCAAAAGGACATTCCGAAGGGAAAACCAAAAATACAATCCGAAAGGATATACATTCTCCTTAATGGATTATCCAATAGTCATTCTGAGAGGCATGCTAATGACTTAAGGCCATTGGCGGATAATCACATAGAGCTGTCACTTGGTTTTAGGGACCAAGAAACCACATAACCACGAATCTTAATTTAATTTAGATATTTGGGCATGGAAATTGGGTACTTAATGGGAAGGTCAAGAAAGAGCACCCCATGTGCGCCTAAGCCTCTATTGGCCTAGCTCGTACTCTTGCATATTAATGGATTCCTTTTAATTAATTGGTTCTTGTTAGGTGATCACATATGCACACAATGTTATGAGTAATGATGAGTCACACACAATATCATGAACATATAATATAATGCATTTATGCATGGCAAATAAAAACAAATAAAAGTGCGAGAAAATTAAATAGTGATACATGGGAAAAGTGTTTACCATAGCTTACATCCCCCAAAAATAATAAAATAAAATTATAAAGAAATAATAATAAATTAAAAATTTCCTAATCATGCCTTACATTCTCAAAATTTTCAAAAACTTAAATGAAAGCGGTAAATAAATAAATGAAACGACCCATCTCGAAAGAACCGTATGGGTCCATTTGAAATGGCATCATTACTTTTGAACATCGAGCACCTGAAACTGATATATACATAACCTATGATTCAGATGTTACTATCATATTCTAATAGTACTTCATAAACAAATACAATACCGTGATTTTTTTACACTTTGTACATGGCATCTTGGTTACAACCAAAGATTTACAAAATATACAACTTTCCAAAAAATTGGAGGCATATACGTAGCCTATCCATTCGAAATAAAAAGGTAAGGAGTAGTGTCCTGCTTGTAACCTACCTAAACAAAGTTCTCATTTAATCACCCCTTCACTTGTAACTTCAATGTCTCAAAAAGGCTTTCTTGGAAGATTGAAAGAAAAGGGAATGGGCTAAAGAGCTCAACGAGTAATCACATTACACGGAGTAACTGTTAAATCAAATCATAATATAGTTAAATGTTTTCAACTTTTACAATAAATAACAAGACATATAAATGAACATAATAATTATTCTTCTCTTTATGAAAACACATAAAAGATTACTTTAATTATATGAGATACACCTTCATCACATAATTAAATATTGATACCCTTCATTAGGTAATTTCAATCATAAATAGACAATAGCATTCAAATAAAATAACATGTAATGCAATGTTAATAATGATCAATCATTTCCCATTTTAAAGTTCTTAAAATCTATCGAGTTAAATATAATACAACGGGGATGCCTCCCCATGTACCGGTACATTTTGCATTTTTCAAAACATCATATCCTCTCTACCTAGTTAACAATCTACTCTAGGTAGGTTCATACCATCCCCTCCATCTAGGTAACAACCTACACTAGGCAAGGTCCATACATACCCTCCACCTAGGTAACAAACACTAGGAGAGGTCCTTCCATTTGAATATCAATTTTGGATTCCTTTCACCTAGGTCACAACCTACAATAGATGAGATCATATCCTTTCCATTATCATTATTTTCCATATTATCCTTACAAATCATGTCCATTTAATGCATTAATAATATCTCTAGTTTCAACACAAAACCCACAACCAATCATATTACAATCATTCAATCCACAACAATTGCAAAAAATATCAAGACATTCCTATCATCATTTTCTTATACAACCATAGACCAATAAAAATTATTATCTAATTATCAATGCATTTCCATAATCATTTATTGCATTATGCTTACTAAGGGTAAGGTGAAACTCACTTTAATAGCACCGAGTGCTATTCTTGAAATTTCTTCTTTCCTTTTCTATGCTTTTCCACCAAACCTAAAGTACATATATATCATTTAGTATAGCAATTCAAAAGTATAAGAAGTTTATATTTACAGTTAACAACAATTATAGTCAAACAAAAACCATTGTTCTCCTTAGCTTACCTTTACTAATCCTTTTCTTTCTCCTTTTGTAGCAAACTATAACTAACAACTCTATTAAAGAGACTCTCACTTTTTTCCCAAGAAAATCCCAGGTAAGTTATAAGCAAACTTAAACTCTCCAAGCGTTAAAACTACTTAACTTACTTTACTTCAATTCTCTTAAATTTGCTTCTCTCTAAATTCTGTATTTATCAAACTTCTACTTTCAAATTAAAAACTCCTAACATCAAGAGACTAAACCAACCTAGTAGTCTTTAGATACCAAGATCTTAAAATTTTATAAAATAAAACAATTTTGAACACTTAATTAAATTCAAAAGTCAATCTTTTCCATCTAGTACTCCTTCTAAGCTTACTTTATCATTAAACCTTCTAATTTGGAGACTTCTCTTTCTAATTCTAACAAGTATTAAGCTTAAAGCAAGTTCTATAATTCTATAAATTCATATATTAGAAAACTTTCCATTTACATAGTCATCAAACTCCAATTTTTCAACTTATTGTAAATACTTAACAAAATTCTAATTCTAGTATCTTTTCAAACCCTTGAATTCAACAAGGAAATCTCTTTATTAAAGAGGTTCCTTTAGTTCCATGAAGGTTTATAACTCAAACACCAATAATTTCATTTCAAAGCACACCCAACACAGTATTCAATAATTTTATAATACACTTGATAATTTTAACCTAAAAAATTCTCTACTATCATCTTAAAATTCTCACCATTTGTAAATCCTTCTCTACTAACACTACTCTAACATCAAAGCTTACAAATTTTACAATACCCAAATCATATACTTCTTTGTTTAAACTCTAAAGTTGGAATTTTAACTAGAACTCTTAAAAATCTTCATCATAACCACAAAAACACTAAGTAGCTTATTCAATATCTCGATTCCTTTATAGGACTTTAACCAAAGGAATAATCTTGTTCCACAACATTTGTTCTTTACTATCCAGGATTTTGATTGGTACTTCTATATAAGAAAGATCTTCTTGAACTTCCACTAACTGTGATGGAATAACAAGTGACTCATCAGGTATGTACTTTGGTAGGGCTGAAATATGAAATACATCATGTAACTGTACTAGCTTTGCAAGCAAGGCCAGTCAATAAGCTACGGATCCAACCCTCTCAACAATCTCATAAGGCCTTATAGAACGAGGACTTAACTTCCCTTTCCGTCCAAAACTTAGTATTCCATTCCACGGAGAAAATTTAAGACGTGTCTAATCACCCATCTAAAACTCACGTGGTATTCTCCTTTTGTCAACATAACTCTTGTGTCTGCTTTAGGCTATCTTCAGACGTTCCTGATTATGCCCAAAGTATAACGCAGTAGTTATAGCATGGCTTTGGGGTGTCGATTCCATAGGAAGACAAACTAACTACAAGAGAAAGTGCAAACCTTAAAACGAACGATAAAAGTTAAACGGGAAAATCTGAGTTTGAAGTAGTGTGAAATAATTGTGTAAATATAATAGAGAACAACAAGGGTCTAAGAATCCTCCCTAGGTTCATTGCCTTGTTCTAATCTTGATTAAGTTGTTTTTATTTCGATTGCAAGTTTCACATCCCAAAAAAGAAATCGACAAATATTCAATTAAAGCACATATATAAACCCTAATGTAATTGTTGTTAAATACTCTTTGCTTTCAAGCATACATGACCTAACTTATAGATTATCAAGAAACGACAATATATCATAATGACAATAACACAGTAATGGACAAATCTATAAGAGAAATCTATCGAACTCAATCACACCTTAACAACATCACATAAGAAGAGCATGACTAAACTTATATGGGGGAGAAAGATGTAATCACCGGATTAAGGAGAAATCTTCTAATTAGATTAAAAAGTAAATCATAACAATGTTTAATGATAATAAATCCAAACTACAATGAATCAAGACTAGAAAATAAGAACAACTACACCTAGGGATTCATCCCTTCACCTTGCTTAGAGATTAGTTGGCCATGGGGGAGTGTGTGGCAGCCTTCATGATTTTTTCCCCAGCCTCCGGCCTCTCAAAAAGATGATCTTTTTCACAAACTCTAAGTGGTCTATTTATAATCACTAAGTCCAAGGGTGTTTTAGGGTTTAAAAAGTCATTAAAAACCCTAATTAAGTTGTAACTCAGAGATAGGGTATCGGGGTCGCGCCTAGGCTCAGATTGGGTCAGGCCACGGCTCAGATTGTGCTGATTTCCTCTCCTTCTGTAGGCTGTGGCCCAGCTTAATCCAGGCCTAGGCCTGACTTTATGCTTCTTCCTTGCTCTTTTGATGCATTTTCTAGAGGCTGAGACTTGGATAATTCTAGGCCGCAGCGCACACTCTATAAACTTGATTTCTCTTCATTTGCCCTTCCGCAACCATGTCTTTACTTCGGTGTGCCTGGAGTCTTTGTTCTTCAAACAACAATGGCTTTTTCCTCCTCTTTTGAACTTAAATTATCTGAAAATGCATCGAAATAGATCAATGATCCAAGAACGACACTTTAGAGTTGTTAAGGTATAAAAGTGTAATTCAAACCTAGATCAATCCTAAAATGCTAACAATTAAGTACTGTAAAGACGCATTTTATAACTCTCATCATAACCCCCAACTAGCTTATTGCTAGTCCCTAGCAGTTCAATCAAAACAAATTAAAGCAATGTTAGTGTTAAACCAAGAGTAATTCACTTTTGTCTCAAAAATTGCACATAACACATGACATATAGAATCATTAAATTTCACCCAAGTCCAAAAGTAATCTAAACATCAATCTTAAGATTGTTATCGACTCTTAACATCCATCTTACCACAATCCATTAATCCGAACACTCGGATAATTTTATGCACAACATTCATGAATACAAGTTTTGGCCTCTAAAATATATTAAATTGTGTGATATTAATCACAAATCAAGCTCCATAGGCTTATTTTTCAAATCACTCTCCACTACTGTAGAAAAGTCACACTATATTGGATCAATAGGTCTTTAATAAGCTTGTAACGTTAGGCTAAGGTAAAGGTTAAGAAAGAACGGGAAGGATTCAACAAAATAAAAGAACTTAATCTCTTAGTTTAAACACAACCACTTTTAAGCACTGGATAACCTTACTTAAACACTCAACTTTTTCAACCATTTTTTGAGCATTTTTCTCTCACCACTTTTCTTTTCTTTTCTTTTTTCTTTGCTATAATTCACTTCTCTTTTCTTTTCTTTTCTTTTCTTTTGTATTTTGGCATAAGACCATTCACCTCTTTTTTCATTTTTCTTTTCTTTTCCATAACCCCCTACTTATCTCCTTTAATATACTTGGGTTATGGTAGTGATATTTTCTCATATTTCCATCCTTACTCCTTTTAAGTGTTCCTCAACAAATGTGTATAGCTAAGTTCTTTTAAGATAAAGGTAAGGATAAAATATTTTCTTAGGCTCATAAAGGTGAGTAAATGGGCTATTGAAAGAAATAAGGCTCAAATTCTTTTTCAAGAAAAGGGTTCAAATAGGTGACTAGTGGTAAATATAGCAATGATAAGTTTGAAAGACTCAAACGGTCCAAAAATGGCCTATATCATATCCTAAGTAATGTGCATTCTAGGAATTCGCCTCAAATAGTTATCAAGTAAGTTCTAGAGCTTGTTAAGACCGTAAAAATATTCACAAAATAATCACACATAAAACTTTTCTAAATGTTTAAGACTAATCATACAATCTTACCACAAACTAGAGTCTCAAACCAAATGAAGATTGATACTTAAATTAATTTCAAACTGAAGCAAGATTTAACTTCTTCTAAATGCTATCTTTTATCTTAATTAAGTTCATATAGTTGACATGTGAATTAACTCCAAGGCAAACACAAAGCACGCTAAACACAAACAAAAAGGAAAATGACACTAAGCAGTTCAATGAAAAAAAATGTATGGAAATAAAGAATATGGAAACAAAGAGATGTGTTTCCTCCACCCCCAAATTAAAAATTGCATTGACCTCAATGTAAAAGAAAGAGTAAAGGAAACTCCCTTTGTAGCCAAAGGTGCACAGAAGCTGAAAATTGTGCTCCACCATTTGAACTACTTCGTATATTTGTCCATGAGAAAGAAATACTAACTTAATACTGGAAAACAGAAAAAAAAATACGAACAATAAACAAGAAAAAGAAATATGAAAATAATAAAAGTAAAAAGAATAAGCTGTAGGGTGCCTCCCATAAGCACTAAGTTTTACGTCTTCAGCCAGATGCTCTTATTCCCTCCTAGACAAACATGAACTGAATGCACCAGCAACTGCTTCACTGTCAAATTGGGTGCTTGTATGCTTTGAATATGCCTCAAGGATGTCATTAGTAACATCTCCAGGTTCTGGCTCAATATATGCTCTTGTGAACCCATGGGTGTGGATTGACTCCAATGGATTAAGGTGGTGGGCCTTTTCCATGGGTGAGTTAATCATATATACTTGGTGGCTCTCGCCCACATCCTCTGATTTGTTTGGTGTTGGGATGTGTAATGACTTACCACTTAGTGTCTCAATGGCATTCACCTTCTTCAAATTCTGTTACGCCAGGTGCTGACCATGAGATGTAGACTAAGCTTGAGAAGGGAACTTACCTCGCTCAGTTACACTGAAGTAGCTCATCAACTTGGACACCGCTCTTTATCTCTTTATTTTCTTCAATAGCCTGCGTAATTAAAGATTCAAGTCTTTGATTAGTCTTACCCTGTGCCTCAATAAAAGCATGTAAAGTGTCTTCTAAAGAACTCCTAGAAGGTACAGGTGCATGATATGGTTCAAGATATGGTGCAGGAGGTTGTGCAAGCTGTTGGTTTTCAGACTTCCAGCTGAAATTGTGGTGATTTTGCCATCCCGGATTATAAGTATCAGAGAAGGGTACCAAAGACTTCTTGTATATGCCTAAGGCATTACATTGTTCCTCATACATCCCTCTCATCTCAATAAATATGGGGCATTCTTGGGCGAGATGATCTACCCCGCCACACACAAAACATGGTTTCAAAGATGCTGCATGATTAGCTACTTGTGTTGGCTTTGAGCTTTTAGTCTTTAACACCTCTAGTTCCCTAATGAGCATCTCGACCTTGGCCTTAAGGTTATCCTCTTCCCTAAGATGGTAAATTCTACCACCATTCAGGTGCCCTATAGGTCGTGACCTATTTGTGCTTTCAGTATCACTAATTCTAGTCCAAGTGTGAGCTTTTTCAGTAAGCTTATTAAGTTATTCTATGGCCTCATCAGGATCTTTTTCTAAAAACTCACCATTACACATCATCTCCACAAATTGGAACTCCCTATATGTAAGTCCTTCATAAAAATAACTCATTAAGCGCCAATTCTCATACCTATGGTGAGGGCACATACTCAACAACTCCTTAAATCTCTCTCAAGACTGATATAAAGTCTCACTATCCTTTTATGCAATGGTGGAGATTTGCCTTTTTAAAGCATTGGTCTTATGTTGGGGGAAGTATTTATTAAAAATAATCTCAGTCCACGACCCCCCAAAAAAGATGATGTTTTTCACAAACCCTAAGTAGTTTATTTATAATCACAAAGTCCAAGAGTGTTTTAGTGTTTAAAAAGTCATTAAAAGCCCTAATTAAGTTGTAACTCGGAGACAGGGTATCGGGGTCGCGCCTAGGCTCAGATTAGGTCAGGCCGTGGCTCAGATTGTGTTGATTTCCTCTCTTTCTATGGGTCGGGACCAAGCTTGATCTAGGCCTAGGCTCAGCCCTCCAGGCCACGGCTTGCCTTGATCCAGGCCTAGGCCTGACCTGATGCTTTTTCCTTGCTCTTTTGATGCACTTTCTAGAGGACGAGGCTTAGATAATTCTTAGCTGCAGCACACACTCTATAAACTTGATTTCTCTTCATTTGCCCTTCCGTAACCATGTCTTTACTTTGGTGTGCCTCGAGTCTTTGTGCTTCAAACAACAATGGCTTTTTCTCTTCTTTTGAACTTAAATTACCTGAAAATGCACCAAAATAAGTTAATGATCCAAGAATACCACTTTAGAGTTATTAACGTATAAAAGTGCAATTAAGATCTAGATCAACCCTAAAATGCTAATGATTAAGAACTATTAAGATGCATTTTATGGCTCTCATCAGTTGACGTTGTTCCTGAAGGGCTGAGGTTATATTATATATGGAAAAAGCTATGGATTAAGAGTTTTAAAGAAATTATTGTTGTGATGTTTATTTCTTTTGTGATCAGAAAAATGAGGAAAAATCTAGCATCTATTAAGAACGATGCTTTGAAACTAACTAGTAGAAAAATAAAATCAATTCAGACCAAAAATTTTCACAAACCAAACAGTTCCCTGGCAACGGCGCCAAAAACTTGTTGTGAGTTTTAATTTACTCGCAAGCGCATGAGTCGTTTGCAATATAGCGTTGTGCAAGTGCGAGGTCGAATCCACAGGGAATTGCGTTGTGAAAATATAATTTAATCTAAACTAACTTTATCTTAACCTAGTTCTGAATTTTGAATGATATTTTGGAAAACAAATTAAAACTAAACTAAATTGATTTTAAAAACTAATAATAAAAACACTAAGGTTTCCGAATCCACCCCACCAAAGTTTAAGCATATATGTCCTAAAAACATAGCCTATCAAAACATTCCATAAATCCAACTTACGACAAAAAATAAAGAATATCCCAATTAAACCAAAAACATCCAATGTATCCGCTTTTAACAAATCAAAAAGGAAATCCAATTTAATCGAAAACAATTCGATGTATCCATAAGATGAAACACAAGGAATATCCAACAGAACAATTTAAACTCAATCAATCACATGATTTACTCAAATAATTGACATAAAATTTATACTAAAAAATGTCAGAATTGTATAAACAAATCTGAACTACTATGCCAAACAACGGCAAGGCTTCATCTTCAACCTTAGTTGAAGATTCTAGCCACTCATAACTATGAAACTACAGTTCATAATAAAAGTACTAAACATTAAACTAAATAAAAAACTAAATAAAAAGAAATAAATAACTTTACATGGGAGAAATTTCACTCGCTGATGGGCAGCGCTTCCCCTCGTGGTAGCAAAGCCTTCGGGATCCACCAGAATGCTAGCAGACGTCCACCGGTTAACACCAAAGTGGCCCAAGAATTGTACCCAATGGCACAAAGAATTGCACACTGAATGATCAGGTCAGATGGTGTTTATATTGGGGGAGTCCCGGAGTAGCATGGGTTTCAAATTCGATGTGGGATACTGCCCGAGTACGCTCGATCGCAGAATGGTGCGATCGATCGTATTTCTTGTGCGCACGATCGCATGTGCGCTCAATTGCGTGTCTGGTGCACTCGATCGCAGATGCACTGTACTGCAAACATTTCAATTGGGATTGTTGACCATGCACTCAATCGCAACATAGTGCGATCGATCGCTATTGCTCCTGAAGCTTCACATCTCCTGAAATGCTTCATTTTCTCCACAAACCTATAAAAATACACAAAACACAAAAAAGACATAAAATAAAGTGAAATACTACTAACTAAGAGCATAACAAATATAAGTTAAGGGTCTTAAATATGCAATATTTAAGACTTATCAATATTTATTTCTTTTGTGATCAGAAAAATGAGGAAAAATCTAACATCTATTAAGAACAATGCTTTGAAATAAATGTGTGATTTAGTACAACCAAAATTGAAAATTTAAGGATTTAAATTCTTATATAACTACTTCTAGTAAGTTGATTTATTACTAGCTTTATAGCTCACCCTCTTATTTCACTAACGTTTCAGATTAAATTCCGGAATACTTGTGGTTAAATTAAAAAGATGTCCTTGTCCACGGCATCTTCACCTCTCAAATCTTTAGGGAGTCTAAGTTTGCTTTAGGTTAAAATTTTGATGGGAGTTTTCTTTATATTTTGTACCTTGTAAAATTTTATAAGGGTTATATTGTGGTATCAAAAAATATTTTTTTATGTGAATACATGTGTTTGTATTTAATTGTGATTATGAAAAAGTTTGTTGTTTGCATTGTAATTTATCTGTTTGCATGTACGTCAGGTGCTCGAAGTTAAAAGATGATGATACCTCCATGGGTAGGGCCCACTCGAGGATGGGTCATTATAATTGCTCTATCTAATATTAGGGCTGAATGCTCCTTCAAGTGCCCTCGTTGTATATAGAATGCATCTCAAACCACTTTTTACTCTTAATGGTAAGAGGCTTATATTTCCCTAGTTATATCCGGATCGATTCAGTTGAGGATAGTTTATCTTTTCAACCATTTTTACTAATCAACTATAGGATATGGATTGAGTAAAAAGAGGAAAGTAAAGTCTATACAGAAAGATACTAAACCTTTTGCTTCAATGAGTATATTGTCTCTTACCTTATTTTACTTTGATTTTTATAGATATTGATAGAGCTTATGTTGATACATTTCTTGTTTTACCTTTTTCAAGTCAAAGAGCTAAATGCCTATCCGGTTGGTCCCCAAAGTTAAAAATTGTCTCTAGCTCTCATAAGTCCAAGCATGAAGGAAGAGATCGACCTTTGAAGTTTTAACAAACATCTACAACCCAAGTATAGGTGGACTTGGCCAATAAGAGAAAGAAAATAGAAGAAAAGGAAAGACAATGGAAAAGATGGGATAAGAAGAGGAGGAAAGAGGAAAGAGGAAACAGAGAGAAGGGTGAGGGATTATAAAAAGATGTTGAGAAGGAAACAGGAAAGTGAGAAAAAGAAAAGGAAATTGGAATAGGAAAGGAAGTTGAGAGAGGAAGAGGAAAAGAGAATGCAAGAGATAAAGGAAAGAATAAGAAATGAATAAGAAAAAGAAGATTGAGAAGCAAGAGAGCTTGTGGCAGAGCTCTCCAGTCATGGTGATGTTACATTGGTTGTGGTCGAGGCTGAAAGTGGTGATGACTTGGTAGGAGTAGCCTCAGAGATATGGTTACAGAGGTGGAGGTTATGGAGATGGCTCCTGAAAGCTAGATTTCCCCTAACCTGGTGGCTTAGGCTATTGAGGCTGGTGGCACAACAACAATTATTGAGCCTCCAGAACTCGAGGTATAGTTATCGATCCTTTATCTTTACAATATCAGTAGAATTTCTTGTTGTAACCATATGGTTTGTTGTGATGTAGGCTTTTATAAGGAATTAGCTAACCTTGAGGAATCTAAAGGTAGTCTCACTTCAGAGCTGCAAGCTATTTCCGGCCATGGCGATAAAGAAGCTATACTTCTCTCTTTTACTAATGAGAAGTACTCCTAAAGAAGATGAAGGGATGACAGCCTTTCCACTAGAGTCTGAACTTGAAGCGATGTTGGTCGGGTTTCCTAGCCTTCTTACGGCTAGTGCGCCACTCTAAGAAGCTTCTCCTAAGGTGATGGGACCCCTTCTTAAACTTAAGAAGCTAGTGCATCAAGGTTGGGAGTTCCTCTATGAGGATACCAAGGCATAAACACAAGTATGCCAACTTGCACCTTAGCTTTTAGAAAGGAAAACTCATTTTCTAGTGCATCAACTTCATGCAATACACATTTCACACGAAGACTTTGATAAGTTGTTGTTGTTAGTTGCTGAGAATCAAGCCAAGCGATAACCATTATAGCAGCACTTCCAAAAGCTCGAACGCTCATAGAGTGAGTCCAATAACCCCCAAAAGGAACTCGAAAACACTCTGACAAAGGGGAAACAATTCAAGGCTCGTAAGATCAAGCTCGAACAAGACCTCGAGCAAATTAAATCATAACTGGAAGGCCTATCAATAAAGGCGAAGACTCTCGTGCAAGATTATTCTGCCATGTCTACTCATCATGGATAAGTTAACTCTGTTCATCATGTCATCATGGAAATTCACAATGATGTGGTAGATTCTACAGATTACATCCATTTGAAATGGACAGTTATAACTGAATTTTTGCATCGCAAAGTTTAGAATTCTCTTTGTTATTTTGTAATTCAGTTTTTTTTTTCCGATTTTGCACTGCACTGAATTTTAATATTTAATGTGATAGAAGTTGGTTTCCATTTGGTTCTCTGTATGGTTTTAAGTATTTTCCATTGATAGATAGTTTGTGTTCAATTTCATCACTGTTTATGAGCTTGTATGCATTACCACTTAAAACCTTAACCAGTAAAAATGGTCTTTCCCAATTAAGAGACCACTTACCTAACTCTCGATCTTTTGATCCAGGTGCAAAGATCAATTTCCAAACTAACTTTCTTTCTGCAAAAACTTTTAATTTAACCCTTTGGTTATAAGCCTTTGCAACATTTAATTTTGTTGCATTATATTATCTAATGCTCTGACTTGGATTTCCTCGAGATCATTGAGCTCAACCAACATAGCAACATGATAATCGATGTCACTTCACTTTTCTTGGCCACCCTTAATGATTTAACGATAATTTTCAAAGGCAAAACTGCATCATGACCAAATACGAAGGCAAATGGGGTAGTCTCCGTACTTGATCTTTTTTATGTTTGATAATCCCATAAGACTTAAGATAATAAATCATCACATTTTCTGGGATTCTAGTCTATTACCTTGTTTAGATTATTTTTGATAATTTTGTTAGTCAACTCAGCTGGACTATTAGGTTGGGCATAATATGGGCTAGAATTAATTACCTTGATTCCATAATCCCACACGAATACTAGATCTTGTTGTCAATTAAAGACTAACATGTTTTCCACAGTTGTGGATTCTAGAATTCCAAATCGATGAATTATCATTTATTGGAAAAAATTTATGAATTTAACTTCATCAATCTCTTTATAAGACTTAGCTTCTACGTATTAGGTAAAATAATTAGTGGCCACTATCATAAATGTGTGTCCTTTACTTGAAGTAGGGTAGACTTTGCCAATTAAGTCAATGGCCATGGTTTGACTGTTGGATGTAAAGGGCTGGCCAGAACTCGATGTATGTTCCTATGCCATTGACATGCTTGATAGCCCATATAATATTCTAGGCACTCTTTTAAAACTGAAGGTCGATAATACCCATACCTTCGTATTAACCACATCATTTTTAATCCTGACTGATGAGAACCGCAAATTCTTTCGTGTACCTCAATCATGAATTGTAACGATTCCTCTGCTCCTAAGCATTTCAAAAGTAATCCTTCAGCATCTTGTTTGTACAACTCTTTATTCTCTCCCTAAAGAAAATAATGTCGAGCTTTTAACTTCAAAGAGTTACTTGTT